>CP124719.1:96262500-97512500 GCA_031232105.1 Capsicum rhomboideum | reverse complement strand
AATATTTTGCTCATTAATATCACCATTCTTTTGGAGTTCATATGTATAGAAAACCTTTGGCGAAATGTGCTTCGTTCTATCTCCTTTTATGAATCCTCCCTTAAGTTTTGCTATGCATGCTGCATTATCTTCATATAAAATCATGGGTACTTTGTCATATTTCAAACCACATTTTTCTCGAATGAGATGTATCATGGATCTCAACCACACACACTCTTGACTAGCTTTATGAATAGCTATTATCTCAGCATGGTTCGATGAAGTAGCTATGATAGACTGCTTTGTAGATATCCAAGATATAGCAGTACCCCTACATATGAACACATAGCCTGTTTGGGATCGAGCTTTGTGCGGGTCAGATAATTACCCTGCATCAGCATAACCAACAAGATCGAGACTGTAACCATTAGAATAAAATAAACCCATATCGGTAGTCCCTTTTAGATACCGCAATATGTGTTTGATCCCATTCCAATGTCTCCTAGTAGGAGAAGAACTATACCTTGCTAACAAATTAACTGAAAAGGCTATATCAGGCCTTGTAGTATTTGCAAGATACATTAGTGCACCAATTGCACTAAGATATGGTACTTCAGGACCAAGGATTTCCTCATTCTTTTCTTGAGGTCGGAATGGATCCTTATTCACATCAAGTGATCGAACAATCATTGGAGTACTTAATTGATATGCTCTATCCATAGAAAATCTTTTCAACACCTTTTCTGTGTAGGCAGATTGATGGATAAAGATACCATTTGTCAAATGCTCGATTTGCAAACCAAGACATAATTTTGTCTTTCCAAGATCTTTCATCTCAAATTCTTTATTTAAATAATCAATTGCCTTTTGAAGCTCTATTGGAGTTCCAATAAGATTTATGTCATCAACATAGACAACAAGTACAACAAACTCCGATTTTGTTTTTTTATAAAAACACATGGGCAAATTTCATCATTTGTATAACCTTCCTAAATACTCACTAAGACGGTTATACCACATGCGTCCAGATTGCTTCAAACCATATAATGATCTTTGCAATCTAATGGAATACATTTCCCGAGGCTTTTAAATATATGCTTCAGGCATCTTAAATCCTTTGGGAATTTTCATGTATATCTCATTATCAAGTGATCCATATATATAGGCTGTAACCACATCCATCAAATGCATTTCAAGTTTCTCACGGACAGTGAAACTAATAAGATAACGTAACATTATTGCATCCATAACTGGTGAATATGTCTCTTCATAATCGACACCAGGCCGTTGTGAAAACCCTTGTGCAACAAGGCGTGCCTTATACCTTTGTATTTTATTTTTCTCATTTCTTTTTCGCACAAAGACCCATTTATAGCCAACAGGTTTAACACCATTAGGTGTTTGAGCTATAGGTCCAAAAACTTCACGTTTGACAAGTGAATTCAACTCTGATTGAATTGCTTCTTACCATTTTGGCCAATCATTTCTTTGTCGACATTTTGTAATAGATTGAGGTTCAAGATTCTCACTATCTTGCATGATTTTTGTTACAACATTATATGCAAAGACATAATCCACCACTATTTCAGATCGATTCAAATTAGTTCCGACATCACTTTAATTTATGGATAGTTCCTCATTTTCTTGAGTTTCAGGCTCATTGATTCCTTCAGGGATCAAAATTGCTCAAATCTTGAACTTCCACATAAGGATCTTTCGTAGTGTCCTCTTGACCATTTCTTTTTCTTTTTCTAGGATTTCGATCCTTAGAGCCCAATGGTCTACCACGCTTTAGACGTGCTTTGGACTCATTAGCTATGACACTAGTGGATGGTCCTTTAGGGACATCAATTCGAATTGGGACATTCTCTGCAGGAATATGTGATTTGGTGATCCTTTTCAAATCTGTAAATGCATCTGGCATTTGATTTGCAATTTTCTGCAGGTGAATAATCTTTTTTACTTCTTGTTCACAAATAGAAGCACGTGGATCAAGATGAGATAGTGATGGATTTTTCCACAAAATTTCTATTTGGATGTCACTATCTTCTCCCCCTAATTTTGGGAAAACTATCTCATCAAACCGACAGTCTGCAAATCGAGCAGTGAACATATCTCCCGTTAATGGTTCAAGATAGCGAATAATGGAGGGTGATTCAAACCCAACATAAATTCCTAACCTTCTTTGGGGGCCCATCTTGGTGCAATTTGGTGGTGCTATAGGCACAAATACAGCGTACCCAAAAATTCTCAAATGAGATATATTAGGCTCTTGAACCAAAACCAATTGCAACGGAGAGAATTTATGATAATTTGTCTTTCTAAGACCAACAAGTGTTGCAGCATGCAAAATTGCATTACCCCAAGCAGAAGTGGGCAATCTAGTTTTCATAAGCAATGGTCTTGCTATCAACTGCAGACGTTTAATTAATGACTCAGCAAGGCCATTTTGAGTGTGAACATGAACTACAGGATGTTCAACTCTTACCCCAATTGATAAGCAATAATCATTAAATGCTTGGGATGAAAACTCTGCAGCGTTATCAAGGCGAATGGACGTAATCTGATTATCAGGGAACTGTGCCCATAATCGTATTATTTGTACCAATAATTTCGTAAATGCCAAGTTGCGAGATGACAATAGGCACACATAAGACCATCTAGAAGAAGCATCTATAAGGACCATAAAGTATCAAAATGACCCACTTGGTGGGTGAATAGGTCCACAAATATCCCCATGTATGCGTTCCAAGAACGCGGGGGACTCAATCCCAACCTTTGTTGGTGATGGCCTCACAATTAACTTGCCTTGATAACAAGCATTACATGAAAATTCACCATTTGAAAGAACCTTCAAGTTCTTTAATGGATGCCTATTTGAATTTTCTATAATTCATCTCATCATTATAGATCCAGGATGTCCCAGACGATCATGCCAAAGTACGAAAGTATTGGAATTAGTAAACTTCTGATTTACTATAGAATGTCCCTCAATTGCACTAATCTTTGTCCAATACAAGCCAGAAGATAAAGAAGGGAACTTTTCTATAACACATGTCTGCCCAAAGACATTCTTGGTGATACCAAGATATTCAAGATTCATCTCATCAATTGTCTTGATATGATAACCATTTTCACGGATATCTTTGAAACTAAACAAGTTTCTCCGAGACTTAGGAGAAAACATAGCATTATTTATGATGAGTTTAGCTCTTAGGCAAGATTATAATGGCTTTTCCGAAGCCTTCAATCAAGTTGGCACTACCAGAAATCGTAGTAACATTTATCTTGCCCATGGTTAGATGAGAAAAGTATTTCTCGTCTTTGAATATCGTATGTGTTGTGCCAGAATCAATCAAACAAATATCTTCATGATTGGACAACTTGTTTTGAGAATTATCCATATCTTCAAATATGATGACATACATAAAATATTAAAACTTTGTACCAAGAGGAAAATAATAAATTATTGATTGTCTTTTACTTAGCAATTAATAAAGTAATGGACACTTATACGTCGTATGTCAAACTTATGTGCTTATACAGATAGCTATTCAATATTGTCTATACAATACACTAGTTTATAATGCACTTACTATTCTAATAATTTTAAACATAAGTTAGTATAACAGTGGCACTTTTTTATCACGTGACCTACTAGGCGATCAAATTGATAAATTCTAGTGTTTAGGATAGGACAAAACTATATTCATCATATCCCAAAAATATATTATTTAACTGTTAAATAGGAATTGCGTACATAGCATAATAAATTACATGATTTATATTAATTAAATAATATAATTCGTTGGTACCATTTTTTTTTCTTATTCTTCTTTCCAGTGAGTAAAGAGTTTACTGGTACTACTTAAAATATTATAATAAAGATCAATATTAAGGAGTCTTTATCAGAACAGAATCAAATTGAACTCAATTTCATGATGAATTGCGACAATACTAAAGCAATCACTATTAATTCAAAGAAAAACTAGTATTCATGCAAACAACTATTTTTACATGATCTTTTATTTGCTAACTACTACCAAAAAAAATTAAGAAATTGTTCATTATTCCATAGTCACTAAACCATCACCAATCAAGTGATCAATCTTTCCTTCAAGGTGCTCGAAGAAATCTGTTACATCCAAACATGTGATGTCAACATGATTTTCAGAGATAAAATTAGCCTCAAGATTTTTCTCTTTCTTCTTTAGTGAGGCTTGATAAAGCTCAACCAAATATTTAAGAGCACGACAGTCACTTGCATAGTTTGCTTTTCCACCACATCAGAAGCAAACAATTGCTCCACGTTTCTCATCTATTCCTTTTTCCTTTTGATGGTGCTTTTTGTTTGATGAATGATTAACACCAGGAATAGGATTTCTTTCTTGATCATTACGACCATGACCATGTCCAGGGCCGCGACCTTTTCCATGCTTAGCATGGTGGGCATACACCTCATTCACTTCAGGGAATGGTGAAGATCCAGTAGATCGATTCTCGTTATTTTTCATTAACAAGTCATTATTTTGTTCAGCCACGAGAAGATGAGAACTTAGTTCAGTATACTTCTTGAAACCTTTCTCTCGATGTTGTTGCTGCAAGAGCACATTCGAGGCATGAAAGGTGGAGAGTGTCTTTTCCAGCATATCATCATCATTGACAGTCTCTCCACATAGTTTCAACTGAGAAGAAATTCTGAACATGACAGAATTGTACTCATGAACAGACTTATAGTCTTGAAATCTCAGATGCATCCATTCATATCGTGCTTTTGGGAGGATGACCATCTTCAAGTGGTCAAACCTTCTTTTAGGCTATTCCACAAAACAAGTGAATCCTTAGTAGTGAGGTATTCGATTTTCAGAATTTCATCAAGATGCTGACACAAGAAAATCATAGCCTTAGCACAATTTTGATTAGATGTTGTATTTTATTTCTTAATGGAGTCTCCAAGACCCATTGCATCTAAGTGGATTTCAGCATCCAGCACCCATGAAATGTAGTTCTTGCCCGAACTTTGAAGGACAATGAACTCACATTTCGTAAGATTATTAGCCATATGAAAACAGAAATAAAAAAAAATACCTTAGCCTTCAAATCTGAGACGGTAGAGTCTCGTACTGATAACGTGTTATGAAATATTAAAGCAAGAAGAAGAAGAATGGAGAGAAGAGAGGAAATATATTATTCAGTTGAGGGATGATTTACAATGAAGAGAGCCCCTCTACTTATAGGGAAAATTCATCCTAATTCTTCTCTAAAAGATAGACATATATCTTGATAGATATTCACTAGATCTTTGATATATACTCAATATATCTTGATAGACATTCACTATAAGACGATATATATCAATATCATTTATAACACTCATATGTATTTTAACAAATAATTTTTTAAGAGGAAATATTAGCCGAAGAGTTGTAGTATAAGTGGGTAATGAAGAGTTTTGTAATACCTTTAATGCTTTTCCATTATCGATCATTATTTGATTATTTAAAACACTTGAAAATAATATACTCACCAAAATATAAATGAAAGATTAATAATCTGATTACGTGATATGATGTGAGGGCAATTGAAGAGACTATTATATTTGCGTTAGTAAATGTGCAATTAATATTATCCTAATGCATGAATTTAGATGTTGGTATAAATAGATCATTTTGTTTGCGAGAGTACATATACCTTCACAATTTGAAAAT
Organism: Capsicum rhomboideum; assembly: GCA_031232105.1. Classification (NCBI taxonomy): domain Eukaryota; kingdom Viridiplantae; phylum Streptophyta; class Magnoliopsida; order Solanales; family Solanaceae; genus Capsicum; species Capsicum rhomboideum. The sequence goes on along the minus strand of CP124719.1, from coordinate 97,506,813 downwards.
ATCTGAGGAGACATACATTGTTATGGTGAAGTCTTCTTGTATTTCTGATTTAGTTCATGAAATCTTGAATTGATTGAGAAGACTGTTTAGGAAGTGAAGTTTTCATTTTTCGGCTTGAAGAATAAGTTGATCAAGTGATGTTCAAGCTTATTACTTTCCCATTTTACATCCTAGAAAATCAGAAAAGTTGGTAGATTTGATGAAGAATATTGAAGGCTTGCATCTCATAGATCTCTTATGGAACTTTGTTTGAGACCATGTGTATCATTGCATTCTACTTACTTCTTTTTTCTTCATTTAAAAGGTATTAATTAATGGTTTCTTTGATTCTATTGAAGGTATCAACAAGTGCTCTTCCTTTATTTTTATCTATTCCCTTGTCCTTCATCTAATAACCTTTATTCACCACAACTTATAAGTTGTTTGCTTCCTTATTTGTGACGCTAAATGCTCGATTTGATAAGTATTGTGAACAACATTTAGAACAAAGATAGATTATCATAGTCGAGCATAGAAAAATGAAGTGCTTGTAATTTTAATTTACCTAAAAGTTAACCACAAAGTATATCTATTTTAAAATGTAATATTATTTTTATGTTATTGATCATTTAGTGCTAAAAGCAGGAAGCCTCATAGTTGAAGCTTGGATTATGCAAACACCCTTCAAAAGTTAAATGACCATTTTATCCTACCATTTTCATATATTTATACTAATTAGCATGGGGACTAGTTGAAAAATAAATGACAACACTAGTAAAACCATACCCAAAATGAAAGTATTTTAACAACTAATTAGAAGAAAAACTAAAACGTTTTCATCTTAAAAATTAACAAGTCCAAACAATCAAGTTCATCCGTGGTTGGAAATGAAGGTAGTGTAGGCCTTTTTTGACAAAGATTAAGAGGTGGGGTCATGCTTGGTAGGGTCTGAGAAGTTGCACTGCTTTGCATCACCATGAATCTTAGTTCAACCACTTGCTGCTTAAGACGGACGATGACCATAAAGAAAAAGTATCTGATACTGCATATTGATGATTTATTTGACCAGTTTCAGGGTGCAGCCGTGTTTTCTAAGATTGACTTGAGATCTAGCTATCATTAGTTGAGGATTAGCTGGAGGAAATCTCTATGACTGTTTTCAAGACTCGTTATGGCCACTATGAGTTCTTATTCATGTCTTTTGGGTTGACCAATGCCCCAGTAGCATTCATGGACTTGATGAACTGAGTGTTCAGGGCCTTATTTATACTCCTTCATGATAGTGTTTGTTTATTACATCCTTATTTACTCGAGAAGTAGGGAGGAACATGAGCAAAATTTGAGGATTGTGCTCCAGACTTTAAGAGATCAACGACTTTATGCCAAATTCTCAAAATATGAGTTCTGGCTTGAGTCTGTAGTATTCTTGGGGCACATGGTGTCCAAGGATGGGATTATAGTAGACCCACTGAAGATTGAGGTAGTTTATGATTGGTCTAGGCCCACTTCTACTATTGAGGTTCACAGTTTTATTGGGCTGGTAGGTTGCTACAAACAGTTAATCAAGGGGTTTTCTTCTATTCCAGTGCCACTGACCAAATTGACTAGGAAGGATATCTCAATCTAGTGGATTGAGGAGTGTAAGGTAAGCTTTCTGAAGCTCAAGTCTTTACTCACTTTAGCTAGAATTTTGACTCTTCCAATTGAGGGTCAGGGATTTATAGTGTATTGTGATGCTTTTGGAGTTGATTTTGGTTGTGTTCTGATGTAGGTGATAGGATATGCTTCTAGGCAGTTGAAGTTGCATGAGTGCAACTACCCCACATATGACTTGCAGTTGACAGTGGTAGTTTTCACACTTAGGATTTGGAGGCATTATCCTTATGGCGTGCATTGTGAGATATTCAATAACTATCATAGCCTACAGTACATTCTCATCCAAAAGGATCTTAATTTGAGGAAGCGAAGATGGAGGGAGTTACTGAAGGACTATGATATTATCATTTTGTACCATCCAGGCAAGGAAAATGTAGCAGTAGATGTATTAAGTTGGAAAACAGTGAGTATGGTGAGTTTAGCTTATTTTTCCAGATTTGAGATGGACTATGGCTTTGGATATCTAGTCCCTAGCCAATAGGTTGATTCAACTTGATATTTCTAGCTCTGAAAGGATTCTTACTCGTGTTGAAGCCCGATCTATATTGATTGACCAGATTTAGGGATGACAATTTGAGGATAGTAGATTGAGGGAGATTCATGATTAGGTGTTACGGGGTGAGGCCCGGAAGGTTACCTTAGATGCAAAATGTATGTTGACATTTGATGGTCATATTTCTATGCCGAGGGTTGGTGATTTGATTTAGTTTATACTGTAGAAGTCCCATTATTCCAGGTATTCCATTCATCCAGGCGCAACTAAGATGTACAAGGATTTTTGACAGCCTTACTGATGGTTTGATATGAAGAGGGACTTAGGGTTTTGTGTCAGCCTTACTGGTGGTCCGAGATGAAGTGGGGCATAGCGGGTTTTGTGTCATGGTGCTTGAACTGCCAGTTGGTAAAGTTTGAGCATCGTAGGCCTTTTGGTTTGCTTCAAAGGTGCCCCATATGAGAATGGAAATGGGTGCTGATCTTTATGGGCTTTGTGATTCGGTTATGGCACACTTTTCAGAGGTTTTATTCTAATTGGGTTATCGTGGATTGATTGACCAAGTTTTCTCATTTTCCACCTGTTCAAATGTCCTACAGTATAGAGAGGTTGGCCCATATTTATGTTCGTGAGATAGTTCATTTGCATGGAGTGCCAATGTCCATTATTTCTGATAGAGGTACCCAGTTCATATCTAACTTTTGGAGGGAATTTTCAAGAGGATTTGGGTACTCGGGTTGAGATTAGCACGACATTTCACCCTCAAACTGATGGCCAGTCTTAGCAAATTAATTAGGTTTTGGAGCATATGTTGTGGGATTATGCAATTGATTTTGGAGCTCAATGGGATGTGTTTCTACCCATGAGTTTGCGTATAATATTATCTACCATTTGAGTATCCAGATTGCTTCATTTGAGCCTTTATATGGTTGGAGGTGTAGGTCTTTGATAGGTTGGTTCGATGCCTTTGAGTCCAGGCCTCAGGGTACATACCTGCTTTGTGATTCTTTGGATAGGGTTCGAGCGATTCAGGACAGGTTACTGGCAGCTCAAAGAAGGCAGAAGAGTTATAGTCACCATAAGCTTCGATCATTGCAGTTTAAAGTTGGGGATCGGGTATTTCTCTGGGTGTTTTGCATGACCCAGAATCCAAGGTCATGATATCACCTACCTCGACCCAACCCTGGTAGGTAAGCCTAACTCCACAAGAGATATGAAAGATGAAAAGAATATAAACAATAATCAAATACGACACTTTAGGATAAAGTCAGGCCAATATAATAAAACAACTCAATATCTGAAACAAATAGAACTCCTATCCCAAACATCTAGTGTCATCAATAAAGATCACTCCAAATTTGCTATAGAATATAAATACATATCCATCTCTGAAAAGAAATAAATACATTAAAAATAGATGAAGACGGATATAGACTCTGAACTAGGAGCTCACCCTAACTTCAAAAAGACTCTAACCTGCACGAATAGTCATGATCTGCGGATGGCACTCGAACTAGGATCTGCACCAAAAGGGTACAAAATAGGAGTGAGTATGGGCCACTTGTACTCAGTAGGCATCATAGGCTGACCAAGCAATGTAGATAACTAAACATATAAAGGAAACTATGAGCAACACTTCCACCTGCATGCAAAAAAGTTTCCAATGATGGATCAAGCCATACAACTCCTAACAGTATAATAAATCAATTACAATAACAATATTAGATATTTCAACAAGACAGATATACATATAAGAAGACAAAAATACAGGATATCAATCACATAGAAGAGTGCAAATACAGTCTAATATGATGGTATGGCATGTATGCAGTGATCTTATGTTTCACGTCATATACAAGTTCCGAGCCTAAGCTTCTAGGAGAGGACCTATGGGGGTTCACAACCCATATACTATCAAAATCTCACTAAACAACCTTACCGGCACATCCTCCATTAAGACATTTTATAAAGTGTCTCATTTTTTTCAAAATTAGTGTTACCAATTCCTTGAATATAGATTAATGAATAATTATTTATGCTCATAACCAGCTCATCACATATAATAAATCAACTTGACAGTGGCATAAATGGACCCAATTCACCTCAAATCTCAAATAGATCTTGATACAAGCCCTCTCATGGCATCACAGTAGTAAAACAATTATGTAAGACATCAATAATATCAAACCAAGCCCCCACATGGGCATCACAATAATGATTAAGAACAATTAATGCTCAAATAAGACCAATACTAGACCCCCACTAACATCTCGATGATAATAATCTCTCAAGTCAGTAATAAGATTCACACCAGAGCCCACACATACAACATGATAAAATAATGATCTCAAAAGATGAATACCATGATAAAATTCCCAACCTATAGTATACTTTACATGAAAAGCTATCTACCCAGTTTGGTTTGAAGAAAGTTAAGCCATAACCTGCCTCAAAAGCCAAAACATAATCTTAGACCCCTCAATAGGAAGCTTCCCCTTCCAAACAGCTTCGGCACACTCCTAATCTATCAAAAATGGATTATATAAAAGATTAGGAGTCTATCGATATCCGTATTGACATACTTTGGTTTCAGATTCAAAATTAATTCAAAAATCAACCCCAAAAATAAAAGGGTAAAACTGGAATTTTAATAAATAATCATATTATCCATACTTTAAGGGTTCTAAATATGAAAAATTATCAAAATACAAGTTGAAATCGAGCTTGAAATCATTGAAAAATTAATTTCTCACTTTACCAGGTTAAACCCAAAATCTCAAGTTTAAAATCCATGTTTTGAAGGTGTTTAAGTAATGTAATCAATGGACAAAGATAGAAATTATGTTTAGAAGCTTACCCAAACAATTTTGATGAAAAACCTTCTTTGAAATCGCCTATCCTGAGGTCCTAAAGCTCAGAAATGGTGAAAATAGAGTTGGAATCATAAAAATGGGGTATTTATACTATTATATAAATAGTACCTTATGATCGCGACCCATCCTATGTGATGGCAAGTTCAATTATTGACCATAACTAAAATGTTCATCGCAATCACTGTAATAACCCTATCAGATATTTTTCACTTATTTTTATGTTTTGACCATTTTGCCCTTTCCTGTAGTCTCTTTATGTCATTTGTGAGTTAACTTTGGTCAACATTTTGTCATCTAAGAATAAATTGAGAGTTTTGTTGATTCCATTAGATCCAAAATTTCTATTTGGGTTAGTAGCATGGTTAAGATGGGTTACAATTCTTTATTTTGAGTTTTGAGCATTTGAGCAAAAACTAGCATTTTTAACCTAAAGGGGTTCTCAGGGGAGTAACTTGTTGATGATGACCTCTTTTGTAAATTTGATGGTTCCATTGAGTTCATAACATTGAAATTAGCCTAGTAGCATTACTGGTTTACTTCTGTAGATTCCCGAACAAATCCCAAAGGTCCATTCGAAAAGATACTAAGACTTAAACCATGGTTGGTGCAAGGCTTCTGGTGCCATCACTTAAGAAAGCCTGGGGTCACTTTAGCACCAAGGTTGGTGTTTATTAACCGGTGCTTTTGTCTCTTTAGAGACACTCCAAATGGAAAGTGATTTTTGCTTAAGCAGTAGGCTGGTCGTTTAAGCAATTAGATGACCGCTTAAGTGGTAATCGTTGAGTATAAAATCCCCATTTTCTTTCACTATTTTTTGACCTTAAGACCTCAAAAAGGCAATTGGAAAGAGGTTTTTTCATCAAAAGTGTTTGGGTAAGCTTCTAAACATAATTTCCATCACTATTCATTGATTTTACCTTAAAACAACTTCAAAACCATGATTTTAATCTTGGGATTTTTGGATTTTTACTGAGTAATGGGAAAAATAGTTTTTCTTTGATTTCAAGCTTGATTTTCAACTTATTTTTTGATGGGTTTTCATATTTAGAACCCTTAAAGTATGAGAAACTTGAATCTTTAATAAAATTTCTGATTTAACCTTTTTATTTTGAGGTTGATTTTCAAAGAGTTTTTGGACCCAGAACAAAAGCGGCTAATATGGGTATCATTAGACTTATTTTGATGCGTAGATTCAATTTCTGATACATTTAGTTCAATCTCAGGCTTCATGTAAAGTAAAAGCTGCTTGTTAAAGGGTTTGGACTTGGGTTTTTTATTCTTAAGGTAGGTTATGGCTTAACTTCCTTAAGGCCGGTCTGGGTAGTTAATTACTCAAGTAAAGCATTCTATGGGTTGGGGAATATCGTGTTGATTAACCTTTTATAGTTAATTATTATTATTGTGTTGCCCGTGTAGGGGCTAGATTTGGTCTTGTTTGAGCATGATTCGTATTTTGAGATATTATTATATGCTTGAAGCCCATGTTGGGGGCTTAGATTGATCTTTTTGTGTCTTACTTTCTTTCTCTAGCTATTGTTATTGCCTTGAAGGGATTTATGTGGCTAGAATTGTATCATGATTAATGTATAATTGAAATTCAAGTATTATTTATGACTTGTCGAGATACAAGTGATATATCATTATGATCTCTATGATCATGCATTCATACTTATTATCTGGTTGTTCATGAATCTGGCATTATCATTTATCTTGATTTTTTCATAAAGAAATGGACCACTTATTAAACGCCTTAGTCGAGAAAAGTGTAGACAAGGTAGGTTAATAAGATTATGATAGCATTCGGGTTGTGAACCCTCCATGGGTCCTCTCTTGGAAGTTTAGGCTCAGAAGGTGTATATGATGTGATAATTGAGTATTACATTGCACATCATATCATTGAGATTGCATAATATTTCATGTCTTCCATGTCTTTGCTCTACTAAAATTGGACTTGTTCTATATGTGGTGTTGTTATCAGATTATCATGTCAATATTGTATTATTGAAGTGTTAGTCACAATTATGGTTTGATCCATTGTTTGAACTTTTTTGTATGTAGGTGGAATTATTGCTCATAATTTCATTTATGTGCTTAGTTTTTTGCTTTGCTTGGTAAAGAGTACACATGGACCATACTCACTCCTACTTTTCTGTATCGTTTTAATGCAGATCCTAGTTCGAGTACCCTCCACGGATCGTGATTGTTCGTGCAATTGTTAGATCTTTCAGAGTTCTGGGTGAGCTCTCCTTTCGGAGTCTATGCCCGTCAATCATCTATTTTTATGTCTTTTTTGTAATTCAGAGACAAATGACAATGGATTTACTCTTAATTTGATTCTTAGAGTGTTCTATACTCATGACACTAGATCTTTGGGGTTGTTGGCTTGTATTTCTTTAGATATTGTTTTGTTATGGTATTTGATTCAACTTTATCCTAAAGTTTGGTATTTTTTCTTATTTGTATACCTTTTCTTGTACTTTATTTCTTTCGGAGTTAGGCTTTCCTACCAAGGCTGAGATTGGGTTGGTTCCATCATGACCTCATTACTTTGGGTTGTAAAAAATTGGTATTAGAGTGCTAGGTTCACCAATTTCATGAGTATAAGAGCAAATGTTTAATATAGTCTTGTGGATCGATACAATGACATCCATACCTATCTTTGGTAGGCTATGAGATATTTTTAGGAAAAATCCTTTATTTTGTTTCCTTATTATGTGAGTTGTTCATAACGGTGGTCTAAACTTATATCTCACTCTTTCTATGCAAATTGTGAGAACTCGAGTAGGAGTTGTGAATGATGCTCAACCAGCACCCGGTGTAGGAGCCCTAGCTAAAGGATGAGGTAGGGATCATGGATGAGACCATGGCAGAGGTAGGGCAAGGGATCTACTGGCTAGAAGACAGGATAGAGAAGTCTCTCTTGAGCTAGTCATTGATCATGCTGAGGCAGCTTATCAGCCAAGGCATTTGGGACCAATCCAGGTCCCTTAGAGTTTTATTGCTACTCTGGTATTACAGGATTTGCTGATTCATCTTTTAAGCATCTTAGGGGGCACTCCTTTAGTGGGTACTTTATCGAGCACACCATATGGTTCACAGACTACAAGGGGTGTTCAGCCACTAGAGCAGGTTCCTATTCTTTTTTTTCTTACTCTCGGGGCACAACTTGATGTAATTGTGGCCCAACTTACTGAGGTATTACCTTCTAGACTTATTGTTCCATTTGTGATGTTTGGTCCAGTTATGTCTTATGATAAGCAAAAAAGGTTTGAGAGATTCATGAGATTGGAACCTCCCAAGTTTAGTGGTGCTATTGGAGAGGATGATATGAGTTTTTGATAAGTTTCTAGGAGAGGTTGCATAACCTCAAATTACTTGAGTTACATGGTGTTAATTACACTACCTTACATCTTATTGATGTTGCTAAGGAGTGGTGGAGATCATTTGTGGGTTGTAGGCTAGTGGGTTCCCTTTTTTTGACTTAGACCCAGTTCTCAGAGATTTTGGTAGAGAGAGATATACCCTATAGCTTGAGGGACAAGCTTAGGGATGAGTTTGATGAATTAGAGCAAGGCTCCATGATTGTAGCAGAGTACGAGGCTCACTTTCATACCTTGTCTAGACACGTCTTGGGTAGTATCTCCACAATGTCAGAGAGGATCCAAAAGTTTGTAAAGGGATTGTCCACTTCTGTTTAATTGGGTACAACTAAGTTGTGACCTCAGGGGGTCTTTCCAGAGTATCATAGATAATGCTAGGATGATTAAGTCTATTTACTAGGCTGCTCAAAGTGGTGATGGTAAGACAATAAGCCGATAGGGCAATTTTTGTGGTCACTCATCTTGAAAAAGGGATTCTTCTTGTAGAGGTTCTCATGGTTACTATAGTAGACCGATTAAGGTGGTATTTTAGAGTTCTGATAGTGGGTTTACGGGTATCGAGGCTTTGAGCATTTAGAGATCAGGTCATATAGGCATAGGTACTCATTCTGGTTCCTCTGGTTATAGTGGGCGTACTGCTTCTTCTGGGTCTTGTCAATGTGATTTGTCTGGCATAGAATGTTATGTTTATGATGAGTTTGGACACTTTACTAGAGACTGTCACAAATGTGTTATAGGTTCTACACCGTAAGTGGTCAACTTTAGATTTGCCCAGCACTGACACCTTAAGCTAGAGGTAGTGCACAAGAAGGTAGAGGTGGAGCTTGGGGACTAAGAAGAAGGACTCAGGGATCTTGGGGTGGTAGACAAGGATGTACTTAGTCAGATAGCAGGCATGGTCTGTGTTATGATTTTCCTAGTAAATCTTAGGCGGAGGCCTCTGATGCCTTGATTACAGATATTATCCCTATTTCCATCATCTTGCTTCAATATTATTTGACCCTAGGTCTACATTCTCTTATGTATCTGTATATTTTGCTATTGGTATTGATGCTATGTGTGAACCTCTTGTTATGCCTATTCATGTTTATACCCCCGTAGGTGATTCTTTAGTGGTGGATCAGGTGTACCGATCATGCGAGGTGTGTTTTTTGGGGTGTAAGACTTGGGTAGATTTGATTATACTTGACATGGTCTATTTTGATACTATATTAGGTATGGTTTGGTTATCTTCTCATCATGCATTTTTGGATTGTTATGCCAAAATTGTGACCTTAACTATCCTGGGTATGTCGAGGTTTGAATAGAATGGTACTCCTAGTTTGTGTTTGAAAGGGGTTATATCTTTTCTTCATGCTCGTCACATGGTAGAAAAAAGGTGTCTCGCTTATTTTTCCTATGTCTGTAATACTAATGTTGATTCACAGCCACCTTTGGATTCTGTGAAAGTTGTGAGGGAGTTCATGGATATGTTTTCTACGGACTTGTCTGGTATGCATCCAGATAGAGATATCAATTTTTATATTGATGTTGAATCAGGCACTAAGACCATTTCTATTTATCCCTATAGAATGGAACCGATAGAATTGAAAGAATTGAAGGAGCAACTGAAAGATTTGTTAGATAAGGGTTTCATTAGGCTAAGTATGTCACCTAGGGGTGCTCCTATTTTGTTTGTCAAGAAAAAAGATAGCACTATGTGTGTGTGCATTGATTATCGATAATTGAACAAGGTGACTGTCAAGAACGTGTATCTGCTCCCACGTATTGATGATTTATTTGATCAATTTCAAGGTGCAAAGGTAGTTTCTAATATTGACTTGAGATCTATATATCATCAGTTGAAGATTAGAGCTTTGGATGTTTCAAAGATAGCTTTTCGGTTGCAGTATAGTCACTATAAGTTCTTGGTTATGTCTTTTGGGCTAGCCAACGCCCCCACAACATTTATGGAGTTAATGAACAAAGTGTTTCAGCATTATCTTAATTCATTTGTTATTGTGTTCATCAAAAATATCTTGGTTTATTCTAAGGGCGAGGCAGAGCATGTGAGATATTTGAGGGATGTGCTTCAGAAGTTGAGAGATGAGAAGTTGTATGCCAAGTTCTATAAGTGCGAGTTTTAGTTGGATTTTATTTCCTTCTTGGGTCACATGGTGACTAAGGATGGTATTATGGTCGATATAGCCAAGGTTGGGCAATTTTTGATTGGGCTAGGCCTACTTTTACCACCAAGATTTGGAGTTATATTGGGCTAGTAGGCTACTATTGTCGTTTTGTAGAGGGCTTTTCTTCCATTACGGCCCCTTTAACCAAATTGACTCAGAAATTGGTTACTTTTTAGTGGTCGGATGATTGCGAGAGGAGATTTCAAAAGCTCAAGGAGTTGTTAACTTCAGCTCCTATCTTGACCTTACCTGGGGAGGGCATAGGTTTCATCGTGTTTTGTAATGCTTTCGGAGTTGGATTGGGTGGTGTGTTGATACAAAGGGGTAAAGTGATTTCTTATACTTCTCAACAGTTGAAGGTCCATGAGAAGAAATACCCTACTTATGATTTGGAGTTAGTGGTAGTTGTGTTTGTGTTGAAGTTATGGTGTCACTACTTGTGTGGCGTTCATTGTGAGATTTTTACCAATCATCGTAGGTTTTATTACTTCTTCACTCAACACGATCTTAATATAAGGAAGCTTAGATGGTTAGATATGCTTAAGGATTATAATCTCACTATCATATATCATCAAAGCAAGGCTAATATGGTAACAGATTCCTTGAGTCGGAGAGCAACTAGTATGGGGAGTTTGGCTTATCTTTTGACTGGGGAGCGACCTTTGGCTTCAGATGTTTAGTCATTGTCCAATCAGTTGATTCAACTTGATATTTCAGACCCCGGGCATGTTTTAACATGTGTTGAGGCTAGGTCATCATTGATATAAAAGGTTGTGCCCAACAGTTTGAAGTTAGGAAATTGAGAGTGATTCGAGATAAGGTGTCGAGTGGCAAGGTGAAGGTGTCACTTCTTGATTTTGAGGGTATTTTAGGAGTAGCAACCACATTTGTGTGCCCAAGGTTGGCAAATTGATTAGATTGATCTTAGAGAAGGCTCAAAGTTTTAGATACATTATCCATCCAGGAGCAGCTAAGATGTATCAAGACTTGAAGCAATACTATTGGTGGTGTGGGATGAAGAAGGACATTGTGGAGTTCATTTCTAAATGTCTTAATTGCCAATATGTTAAGTATGAGCATTAGTGATCGGGTGGTGTTATGCAGAGGTTTCCTATTTTGAAATGGAAATGGGAGCGGATCACTATGGATTTTATGGTTGGTCCACCCCTGACTTTAGGAAAGTGTGATTCCATTTGGGTGATTCTGGATCGATTGACCAAATCAACATATTTCATACCTGTGAAGGTGAATTACAATGCGGAGAAGTTGGCCAAGATCTACATTTGATAGATTATTCGACTGCATGGTGTGCCTATCTCTATTATTTCTAATAAAGGTACTCAGTTTACCTCGAATTTCAATAGTCGTATGCAGAGTGAGTTGGGGACCCAATTTAATATAAGTATAGGTTTTTGCCCTCAAATGGATGGCCAGTCAGACCGGACCATTCAAGTGCTTGAGGACATGCTTCAAGCTTGTGTTATGGACTTTAGTGGTCATTAGGACCAATTCTGTAACACCCCGTACGTTTCTGAGTCTAGCCGACAACTGTAACATTTGTGGAAAAATGAAAACATGAGAGACTTGATGAAAATGAAGCCCAAAATAACAAAGAAGACATGGCCCAAAAGGATTTTATTTTGACCCATTCTTCCATTTTGATCCATTTGACCAATCAACATAGCATTAAATGCTAAGGAAAAGATAAGGAATACATAAGGACCTATATAAAGGGAAAAAATTCAGATTTTATTCACTTGAACTCTCATCTCATTTCTAGAAATTTCCAACAAAAACTCCTTTGCTCTCAAGAACCCTAAATCACTCTTTGGGCAAAGATCATCAATTGGTAAGACTTGGTAAGTGTTTATTATGATGGATTAATTTATTTAATGCATAATAGATGGTGTATATTATGTTGGTTATGTTGGTGGAATATTGAGAAGTTCACAATAAGTGAAAGGTTACATGTTTGCTTAAATCGGAGGTTGATTTGTCTTGTAAACTTAGTGATGGACTTGTGGTTGTGAAGGATGTGAACTTGGTGGATTAAATATTGACATGTGAGATGTGATTATGGTCTTACTTTGTTTTATTCGTGTGCATAACATTTGGAATTGATATTGAGAAATTGATTGTGGTTTTGGTGCCGTATTGGCCGTGAAATGTGGTTTTGGGTGTCGTTATGTGTGTTGTGAGACCATGGCTGAATGTTGATGTGTAAGAGGATCAAACTATGTTCAAATATGTTTGATTGTGATCATGTACCATTCATGGCATTAAAAGACCCAAAAAAAGTCATTTCGGACCAAAATGGGCATCCGCCCCCGCAGACGAGGGCATCTGCGCCCGCAGAAGGCCCTGGAATTTTCCAGGAGCCATTTACGCACGCATGTCAGCCACCTGCGTGCGCAGGTAGCAGTGCAGGTCACCTCCAGAATTGATTTTGTATGTTTTCGTCCCTAGTTGATCCCCGAAAGCCCCGATACCCTTTTGGGATGTAATTATCAACTTGTGGTGTCGTTTTAATGACCTTAAAGTATCGTATGGAGGTGTATTGGACTGTATGAAGTATATAAGGTGTTTCATATGTTGTTATAAAGGAGTAAATGCAACGGAATGATAAAGGGAAAAACGTAAAGGGTACGTGAGGTGTGAAATGCTATTGATGTATGATATTTTGGTCAATATGTGTAATGTTATGGTGTTGTTGATATGGAAATGCATTGAATTGTATTTTAAGGGGGTGACATGACGTTATATAGTAGTCACATGGTTCATTATCGTCTTGTACGCCTTTATAGTGAATAGTTTCTAATGTAAGTTCCGGTATGAACTTGTATTGTAGAGTAAGAAGTAAGGAAGAAGCTGGACTACTGTGTTCATACATAGGCTTGTATATTCGTATTTGGAAGTGAAGTTATGTAAGGTTACCTTGTCCCATAGTACTCATATTTATGTAACACCTGTCCTATTCCGAAATGTGCTATGGCATCCTATTTTCGGCTACCAAAGGTTATTATCACATGTTTCCTACTTATTGATCAATTGCGAATCTCATGTCTCATGTTTCATATTCATTTATAACATTCCAAAAGTCCAATAAGGTTTTGTTCCAAAGTTCCAACAGTGATCATACTCATGTGTTTTGTTCATTTATTATTGTCTATTCCAACAGTGTTATGTTTCCTCAAAGGCTACGTTTCCAATAATGTTATGTTGCCAAGTTATTCACATGTCTCTCACTCATTAGTTAATGATCCAAAGCTTCCAACAATGTTATGTTCTAAAGTTCAAGTGACATTATGACTATCATTGTATCAATCTCAAAGTAATGAACAAAGTAATGCAAATGTGGTCAATGATCAAGTACGGGTGGCAGCTTTGGGGGCAAAATTCCTAGCTCAAGCCGATCCCGATATTATTGGATCAGGGGGCAGCTTTAGGGGCGAAAGCCTAGCTCAAGCCGAACCTGACAGGGGGCAGCTCTGGGGGTAATAACCTAGCTCGAGCCGAACCTGATATGTTGATTTATGGGTGGCAGCTCTGGGGGCATAAGCCTAGCTCTAGCCGATCCCAAGGGTGGCAGCTCTGGGGGCATAATCCTATCTCGAGCCGATCCCAACATAACTATGTGTTATGTAAAGACCCACTGATCAGTCAGGGCCTGGGTACATTGTGACATATTTATTGATACGCAAGCATTGATTGTAAAGAAAGTAATGAAAGCTTCCAAAATGCAAAATGGTAACTTATTCACATCGATTATTCATTTATCTTGAGTTCATTGAAATATTCACGTGTTGTACAGTTTCATTTGAGCCTTACATACTCAGTACTTATTTCGTACTGACCCCTCTTGGGGAATTTACCTTACTTGCTGCAGGCGCAGGTACCAGTAGGCCTCCTTATTAGATTGCCAATTATCAGCAGTTCATTGGTGAGCTCCAGCTTATTCGGGGCTTCTCCGAGTTAGAGTGTATATATGTTTTGGTGATGTACATGGTGTATAAAACGGGGACTTGTCCCGACTTTTAGTTTGTTTTGGTCAATGCATCTGTTAGAGGCTTTTGTAGACTAATGTGGGTATATGTATATAAGGTGACTCATGAAGTCTTGTTTTGATGGCCTCTATGGCCAAGTTTCTCAAATGTATATATGTAAATGTCGCATGTTCCATGATTTTCAATACTAGTCGTTCATGTTTTTATGTGATAGTGGCATTTCCTATGGCATGCATATGAATATATAGAAGCCTAGATTGGTTCTCTCGGGCCTTATCGGCTACGGGTGCCAATCATGCCTCGTTGGGATTCGGGGTGTGACAAGTTCTTGCCCTTAGTGGAGTTTGCCTACAATAATAGTTACCATTCTAGCATTCAAATGGCATCTTTTGAGGCTTTGTAAGGGCGGAGGTATAGATCCCCCGTGGAATGGTTTGATTCCTTTGAGGTTAGGCATTGGGGTACTAATTTATTGAGAGACTCGATGGACCTAATGAGATTGATTCAGCAGAGGCTTGTGACAACCTAGAGTATGCAGAAGAGTTATGCTGATCATCGAATTTGTGATGTAGTATTCATGATTGGTGAGCGAGGTTTGTTAAAGGTATCATCCATGAAGGGTGTGATGATATTTGGGATGAAAATAAGCTTAATCTTAGGTATAGCGAACCTTTTGAGATTCTTGAGAAGATTGGAGATGTGCATATAAACTAGTTTTACCTCCATATCTGTCAATTGTTCATATGGTATTCCATGTTTTGATGTTGAAGCAGTACCGTTATGACGATACATATGTGATCCAGTGGGATTCAGTTGCTTTAAAACATGATTTGTCCTTTGAGGAGGAGCTTATTGTTATCTTGAGTAGACAGACTAGGAAGTTGAGATCCAAGAATACTGATTCTATGAAAGTTTAGTGGACTCATCACCCCATCGAGGAGGTTACATGGGAGGTTGAATCCGATATTTAGAGTACATACCCCTAACTTTTTACAAGTTTAGGTACTTTCTTTGCTTATTCGTTTGAGGACTAATGTGTGTTTTAGTGGTGGATAATGTAATAACCCTATCGGGGATTTTTCACTTTTTCAATGTTTTGACTATTTTGCCCTTTCTTGTAGTTTTATTTTATTTATGAGTTGCAGGGATGGTTGAAACAGTTCCCAAAGTGTTCGGGAGTGAGTTATGTGAAATTGTGACTATGAGTAGACTTTTAAGTGAGATAGTTGACTTTGGTTAACATTTTTTTATCCTAACATCGAATGAGAGTTTTGTTGAGTCCATTAGATCCATAAAATCCATTTTGAGTTGGTAGAATGGTCGGGTCTTGCTACGAGTCTTTATTTTGAGTTTTGAGCATTTGAGAAAAAGCTAGCATTTTTGGCTTAAAGGGACTCTTAAGGGGGGGGGGGGGGGGGGGTTAACTATTTGATGATGATCTCTTTTTGTAAATCGGATGGTTCCATTGAGTTTAGAATGTCAAAATTTTCCTAGTAGCGTTAGTGGTTTACTTTTGTAGGGTCCTAAACGAATCCCTAGGGTACATTTGAAAGGATTCTAAGCCTTAAACCATGGCTGGTGCAGGGCTTCTGATGCCATCGCTTAAGCTAGCCTGGGTATGCTTTAGTGACAAGGTAGGTCCCGCTTAAGTGGTGTCTTTGCTGTTTTAGCAACACATCAAGTGGAAAGTGACTGTCGCATAAGCAGTAGTCTGGCCACTTAAGTGATGGCCGCTTAAGCAATTAGAGGACAATTTAAGCAGTGATCACAAAGTATAAAATCCCCATTTTCATGTTTTTCACCATTTTTGGACCTTGAGACCCTGGGAAAGGAGATTTGAAAGAGGTTTTTCCATCAAAAGTGTTTGCGTAAGCTTCTAAACATAATTTCCATCATTATTCATTGATTTTATCTCAAACAGCTTCAAAACCTTGATCTTAAACTTGGGATTTTTGGATTTTTACCCGGTAATGGGAAAAATAGTTTTTCTTCGATTTCAAGCTCGATTTTCAATGGATTTTCATGTTTATAACCCTTAAAGCATGGTAAACTTGATTCTTTATTAAAATTTCTGATTTGGCCTTTTTATTTTAGGGACGATTTTGGAAGGGTTTCTGTACCCAAAATAAAATTGGATAATATGGGTATCGCTAAACTTCTTTTTATGGATAGATTTCATTTTTGATATATTTGGTTTGATGTGAGGTTGTGTACAAAGGAAAAGCTCCTTGTTGAAGGATTCAAAATTGTGTTCTTTGATTTTAAGGCATGTATGGCTTAACTTACTTCATACTGGGCTGAGTAGTTAACTACTCATGTAAAACATGCTATGGGTTAGGAATATCGTGTTGATTAACCTTTTATAGTTGATTATTATTATGTTGCCCATGTAAGGGCTAGATCTTGTCTTTTTTGAGCATGATTAGTGTTTTTAGATATTATTGTATGTGTGATGCCTGTGTGGGAGCTTGGATTGCTATTTTTGTGTCTTACTTGCTTTCTCTATCTATTATTATTGCCTTGAAGAGATTTGTGTGGTTATCTAGCCTATCTCGACTTGTATCATGATTAATGTATAATTGATATTGAAGTATCATTTGTGACTTGTGGATATATGGCTGATATATCATTGTGTTCGTCATGATCGTGCATTTGCACTTATTATCGGGTTGTTCATGAATCTAGCATTATAATTGATCTTGATTTCTTCATAAAGAAATGGATTACTTATTGAATGCCTTAGCCTAGGAAAGTGCCGACAAGATAGGTTGATGAGATTACAACGAGTTGCAAACCCCCCATGGATCCTCTCTTGGAAGCTTAGGATCGGAGGGTGTATACGAGGTGCACATTGAGTATTGCATTGCACATCATATCATTGAAATTACACTGTATTTCATCTCTTCTATGTGTTTGCTTCAGTGAAATTGGACTTGTTCTATATATGGTGTTGTTATCATATTATCGTGTCAATATTGTATTGTTGAATTATTAGGAGCAGGTATGGCGTGAGCCGCCGTTGGGACTTTTCTGTATGCAGGTGGAAGCGTTGCTCATAGTTTTCTTTATGTGCTTAGTTTTCTGCTTTTCTTGGTAGGCCTATGATGCCTATGATTCCTACTGAGTACAAGTGAACCATACTCACTCCTACTTTTCTGTATTTTTTTGATATAGATCCTAGTTCGAGTGCCATCCTCGGACCAGGATTATTCGTGCAACTGTTGTATCTTTCGGAGTTAGGGTGAGCTCTGATGTGTCATGGTTTCATGACACTTTCGATGCTTAAAACAGGGAAAATATGCAATAACTTGGGTGTGTTTGGTTGCTATGATGTGTTTTCTGTTCTACCTTGCAGGAGGTTTTGGAGGCAAAATGGACAAAAAGGAAGAATCACGCTCGAGAACAAAGTATCTGAAGACGAAAGAACCAGGATCTGCACTAGAGAGATGACTCACGACAGGACTCACGTGACGTGAGTGGTTGCCGTGAGTCACCTTCAGAGATGTTCAATGTTGCCTGATTTCCACGGCACTGACCTATGTGGCGTGACTTGGTTCCATGACACCAAGTCACGATACAGTGGAAAGTTGCTGACTTTGTTTTCCTGTTTTGATTTAGATAGGATTCGTCTTGTATCTATAAATACCCCTTTGTTTTCCTATGTTTAGGAGAGATTCATTACATTATTTTGAGATAGTTTTTCATTATTATGAGTTCAAACACACATTATTGGATTTTGTAATCTTGCAACATCGATTCTAGGGTTTTATTCATAATTGAGATTTTAGATTTTCATCTTTATTGTGAGATTACAATTATGTTTTCATCCTCAAATTCGTATTGTGCTCTTGCAAACATGAGTAGCTAAACTCATCAACTAGGGTTGTGTGAATCATGAGGAATTAACAAAATGTGTTAAGTACGAAGCAAATTCTGAACCGATGTGAAGGCATGTATTGTTATTTCCTTCGTTGTGATTGATCTTCTAGCGGTTGCAAACGTTAGAAACTCGCCTGTATTCTAGACTTACTCGAGAGAGAGGTAGAGATTGGGAAAAGGCAATAACAACAGAGATTGGAAACTATCAACCTTCATCTAATAACTTGAGCCATAGCAGGAATAGTTATCTGAGATCCAGGACAAGGGTTAGTAGTGCGACACTCGGAGACCGACAGGAGAAGATTGAAATTCATCTAACCAAGGTCGAGAGATGTTTAGATGAACCTATCTTGTTAAATTTTGCATACAACGCAGTAGGACAGTTTTTCCAGCACAAGTAACCGGTGGAGTTAAGGAATCATTGGGGATCACAGTCCTAGTGTATTTCTCATATTGTCTACAAATCCTGAAATCAGCAATCGTTACTGTTACCACTTATTCACAAAAAAAAACCATTTTACTTAATTGCCAATTACTCAGACTAGCATTCTACATAATTTCTTCCTATTCCCTGTGGGATCTACCCCAACCTAGTTGGGTTCTATATTTGATACAGCGGCTGTATTATACTTTTTTGAAGGTATATTTTGGGCGACATCAAATTTTGGCGCCGTTGCCGGGGAACTACAGTTATGGAGTTTAGTATTTTGCTTGTTGGAATTGATTGGTTTTATTTCCTTATATTTTTAAGGGCACACGCCGGTGTATGCCCAATACTAGGAGTCAAGGCAATCCCCTGATTCCACTTGATCTTGAAATAGAAAGAACTATAAGAGCTAATCGAAGAATGGAGTATACCGACGGAGTTTAAGATCCTGCAGCCGCAGAAGACATTCATAACCAACCAATCCATCCAGTTGGTCATGAAACAGCAGACCAAACTACTGCTTGGTTGACACGGGAAGAGCAAGCTAGACAAGCTGCTCTTAGGCAAGCAGATAGAGATAATCGAGCTATGCAATAAGCAGCACAGCGACTGACTGAGGCTAAGGAAAGACAAAGCAGACTAAGGGCACACCAACCACCTCAAAGACCACATGTGCCAGTTTATGATGATCCTGAGGAAGAAGATGTGGCTTATTTTGAGACGATAGAGACTGGTGCCATTATTCCACTAGAATTACCACAGGGCACTAAGTTTGACATTACAAGTGCCATGATCCACCTGCTTTACTTGAAAGGTGTATTAGCAGGTCTTTCTACAGATAATCCGAACATGCATGTGATGAACATTGTGGGGGTATGCACTTTATATAATTTGCCTAGAGTTAACCAAGAGGCTATTCGTTTGAGATTGTTTCCATTCTCTCTAATAGGAGAAGCGACTTTGTGGTTGGCAGTGTTACCACGAGGTTCCATCACAACTTGGAAAGAGTTAAGAAATCAATTTCTGGAAAGATTTTTTCCACCCTCCAAGATGCTACAGTTGAAGGATGAAATTTACAACTTCAGACAACTACATTCTGAAGCACTTTACGAGACATGGTTAAGGTTCAAAAAGAAGCTGTAGAATGTGCCAAATCATAGGATGAGTGGTAGAAACTTACTTGAAATCTTCTACAGGGCTTTAAATGCCAATACTAAGGTTATAGCAGATACTATCACTGGTGGAGCATTTATGATTCTGAGGTGGGAGAAAGCTTCAGAGATATTAGATCGTATCACCAAGACCAATTAAGGATGGAATACTCGGGAGGCAGATATACCTGCTGGCACGTATGTTATTGGAGCCTCAGCGGCACAACAGGCTTTGGATGAATCTGTAGCTCAAGAGGTCGCACAACTGAGGACAAAAATTGGTTTGTTAGCTAAACAAATTGCGGCCAGAGATACTGAGAAGGTGCATGCCGTAGGTGCACAAGGAAAAACACCTAGGCATGATGATAGTGAATCTAATGAGGAGGCTAAGTACCTGGATCGAGAAGTGGCGGGCTTTCGAGCCAAGGGCCAGGGGTCTAATCAAGACTCTTGGAACTCAAGGCAAGGGAATCAAGGTCGGAACTATTATGGAGAAAATTATAATAAGTAGGGATATAGAAATAGAGAACGAGTTCATGACGATGATTGGAGGTGGAAGGATGATTATAAAGAGAAGAGTGGCGTATATGTTCCACTAAGAAACTGCGATGCTGACTATGGAAATTCAAGAATGGAAGCCATTCTCAATAAACTGATTAGTCAGAGAGTTAAGAAGATTGTTTGAAGTAGATTAGGTCAAACATTTCAAGAATAAGTTAGAAAGTAGAATCCATTCGACTGCTATTAAATAGTTGGAGCAACTGTTTGGGCAGCTATCGATGGCATTGAACCAACGTCAGCCAGGTACCCTTCCAAGCAACACCATCTAGAATCAGAAGAATGATAGTCATTGTATGGCCATTACTACTAGAAGTGGGAAATGTACAACTGATCCATCTATACCTGTGGATAGTAGTAAGACCAATGAGCCAATGATAGTTGATGTAGAAACTAAGATAGAGCCGGATAATTCGAAGGTCGAAATAGTTACAAATCCTCATGATACTGGCGAAAAGGCAAAATCTGAAAAGAGGCAGGAAAAAGAGGTCCCACAAAAGCTAAAAACAATCTCACAACCTCCTTATACCTTTCCTCAAAGGTTGAAAAAAAAGGTTGAGGAAGGCAAATATTAGAAGTTTATTACAATATTGAAAAAGCTATCGGTAAACATCCCTCGTGTTGAGGCATTGGAGCAGATGCCAGGTTATGTGAAGTTCATGAAAGACTTGGTGACGAAGAAAAGAATTGTCAGTTTTGAGTCGACAGATAACTTACATCATTGTAGTGCAATTGCTTCACATTCCCTGGTTGAAAAGAAGGAGGATCCAGGAGCTTTCACAATTCCCTATACTATCGGGTCTTACAACTTTGCTAAAGCACTTTGTGATTTGAGTGCTCGCATTAACTTAATGACTTGGGGTAGGGGCACCAAAACCAACCTCAATGAAACTTCTCATGGCGGATAGGACTGTGAAAAAGCCAATGGGCATTTTGTATGATATTTTGGTAAAAGTTGCATCTTTCATCTTTCCAGCTGACTTTGTGATTCTAGATTGTGAAGTTGATTTTGAGGTTCCCATCATATTGGGAAGACCATTCCTTGCCACTAGTTGTGCATTGGTTGACATGGAAATAGGGTAGATGAAATTTAGGTTAAATGGTGAACATGTCACTTTCAATGTTTGTCGTGCCATGAAGAAACCTAAAGATATGCGGGTGATTTTGGTAATAGATACAGTTGATGAGAGTGATATTTCCATGCCTCTTTAAGAAAGGTTGGGGGTAGAAGCTCTTATGGCCGTGATTATGAATTTTGATAGTGATGGTGTTGAGGAATACGATGAGATAGTTGGTACACTTGCTGGTAGGGGATCATACACTTATGCCCCAAAGAAACTTGATCTCCATTTGAAGAATAAGGTGACCCTACCAGCTCATCCTTCTATTAAGGAGCCTCCAATTTTGGAACTTAAGGCTCTTCCCGCTCACCTTCGCTACACAATTTTGGGAGCCAACAACACCTTTCCAATGATTATTTTTGCTACGTTGGTGGAGTGGAAAGTAGAGTCTCTGGTTTCAGTATTGAGAATATATAAGAGGGCCATTGGTTGGTCTATTGCTGATATTATAGGGATTTCACCAGGTATTTGCACTCACAAAATACAACTTGATCTTGAGTGCATACCGAGCATTGAGCACCAACGTCGTCTAAATCCACCTATGTAAGAGGTTGTGAAGAAGGAGATCATTAAGTGGTTAGATGCAGGTGTGGTTTACCCCATTGCTGATAGCAAGTGGGTGAGCCCAGTTTAGTGTGTGCCAAAGAAAGAAGGAATCACTATGGTTCCAAACGACAAGAATGAGTTAATCCCAATGAGGCCAGTTAATGGATGGAGAGTTTGTATGGATTATCGAAAGCTAAATTCTTGGACAGAAAAAGATCATTTTCCTATGCCCTTCATGGATCAGATGTTAGACCGTCTTGCTGGTAGAGGATGGTATTGTTTTCTTGACGGCTATTTAGGGTATAATAAGATTTTCATTGCCCCCAAAGACCAAGAAAATACCACTTTCACTTGTCCATATGGGACGTTCGCATTCAAGAGGATGCCCTTCGATTTATGTAATGCACCGGCCACTTTCCAGCATTGCATAATTCTATTTTCTCCGACATGGTGGAAGACTCTATTGAGATTTTTATGGATGATTTTTCTATTGTGGGAGACTCATTTGATAATTTCTTGGCACACATTGCTAATGTGTTGCAAAGATGTGAGGAGTGCAACTTAGTGCTAAATTGGGGAAAATGCCACTTTATGGTTAATGAGGGTATCGTATTGGGGCATCAAATCTCAAAGAAAGGTATTGAAGTTAATAAGGCAAAGATTGAGGTGATTGAAAACTTACCTCCACCTATCTCCATGAAAGGAATTTGAAGTTTCTTGGGACGTGCAGGATTTTATAGAAGATTCATCAAAGACTTCTCGAAAATTGCAAATCCGTTATGCAAGCTTTTATAGAAGGAGGTGAAGTTCGTGTTTGATGAAGCATGTCTAAAAGCATTTGAGTGTCTAAAAGAAAAGTTGATTTCATCCCCTATCATTGTTTCACTAGATTGGACGATGCCTTTTGAGGTTATGTGTGATGCTAGCGGAGTGGCCTTGGGTGCAGTCCTTGGCCAAAGACGTGAGAAGATTTTACATCCTATTTACTACGCTAGCAAAGTACTTAATCCAGCTCAGAAGAATTACACCGTGATTGAACAGGAATTGTAAGCAGCGGTATTTGCTTTTGAGAAATTCAGATCTTACTTGATTGGTACGAAGGTGATTGTGCATACAGACCATGCAGCGCTTTGGTATCTTATGTCAAAGAAGGATGCTAAGCCAAGATTGATTTGGTGGGTGCTTCTACTGCAAGAATTTGATTTTGAAGTCAAGGACAGAAAGGGAACCCAGAATCAGGTCGCTGACCATATATCACGCCTTGAGGGTGAGGCCATGCTTAAATTAAGGGATAATCTTGATATTGATGATACTTTTACAGATGAGCAAATGTCGGCAGCATCACAAGACTTAATCCCATGGTTTGCAGATTTTGCCAACTTTCTAGCAAGTGATCTAATCTCGAAAGATATGTCATATCAGCAGAGAAAGAAATTCATGCATGAGGTGAGAAAATTATTCTGGGATAAGCCATATCTGTTTAGAGTATGTGCAGATGGTATGATTCGAAGGTGTATCCCAGAGGCTGAAATGATGAATATCTTAGAAGCATGTCATTCATCTCCAGTTGGGGGTCATTATGGTGGTACGCGGACTGCACACAAGATCTTACAATGCGGTTATTATTGTCCTACCATCTATAAAGATACTCATGACTATGCTCGAACCTGCGACCAATGCCAAAGACAAGGGAATATCTCACGCAGACATGAACTCCCTATGACAACTATTCTTGAGCTCGAATTGTTTGATGTATGGGGAATTGACTTTATGCGCCCCTTTGTGAGCTCATATGGGATGAAATACATTTTGGTAGATGTTGACTATGTTTCTAAATGGGTGGAGGCAATTGCACTTCCCAATAATGAAGGAAGAAGTGTCACGGCATTCTTGAAAAAGAACATATTTTCACAATTTGGGACACCACGAGTAATCATTAGTGATGGAGGATCCCACTTCTGTAATCGGTTGTTCAAAGCCCTGCTTGAAAAATATGGTGTCAAACATAAGGTGGCAACACCTTACCATCCTCAAATGAGCGGGCAAGTTGAGGTGTCAAATCATGAGATAAAGTCTATTTTGGCAATGACGGTGAATGCCAATAGGACTGATTGGGCTTGAAGACTGGATGATGCATTATGGGCATATCAAACTACTTTCAAGACACTAATTGGTGCATCTCCATATCAGCTGGTGTTTGGTAAATCGTGCCATTTGCCTGTTGAACTTGAACACAAGGCATTATGGGCATTAAAAAGGTTGAATCTAGAATGAAGTAAAGTGTCTAAATTGAGACTAGATAAGATGAATGAGATGGATGAGTTTTGTCTCCGGGCTTACGAAAGTTCAAAGTTATATAAAGAAAAGATAAAATTATATCATGATCAGAGGATTGAGAAATGGGAGTTTCACCTGGGAGATTTGGTACTACTGTATAACTCCAAGCTTCGCTTGTTTGCTGGAAAGTTAAAGTCCAAATGGTCCAGACCATTCACTATAGTCAGGGTATTCCCGCATGGAGAAATTGAGCTGAAAGGGGAAGATAATGTTTTATTAAAGGTCAATGGGCAGCATGTAAAGCACTATGTGGGAATAACGAAAGAGATAAGCACTTGTGAGGATCTTAGAATTGATAAAGTCTGAGTAGTCAAGCTAGCCAAGTCGTGTCGCGATGTTAAATCAGGTGCTTCATGGGAGTCAACCCATGGGCTGGTTGGTGAAGTGTAAGTAACCAACCTAGCCATGTCATGCCGCGACGTTAAATCAAGCGCTGCTTGGGAGGCAACCCAAGGTCCAATTAGTTGTGATCTGCTCATTGGAGAATAAGTTAGTGGGACCTTACAAGATTGAAACCAAATATGTTCAGTACAACACATGACACTACTTCACGCCACGTAAGTCCATCCACGTAACATGGGATGATACCGTAGAAGTCAGAAGGAATTATATGCCTGCTGAACTTAACATACGCCAATGAACCATGTGACGTAGGTAAACCCACGTCATGTGGGTAGTGCCGTGAAATTCAGAGGCCATGTGTAACCTGTAGGACCCTACCTACGACAGGGGACCCATGTTACATAGACAGACCCACGTCACGTGGGTGGTGCGGTGAGAAATAGAAACCCTCTAATTACCCAAGATCCGACCCGACCCGACCCTAAATTTATATAAATATCAATACTCCTCACATCCAACCCACTTTCAAATCCGAACTCAACCTTCTCAAATCAAATTCACAACATAAACCCTATTTTGCCAAGATTCATTAAATTCCCAAAAATATAGTCCAAATTCATCAGATTCCCACATACCAAATCCAATATTCTTAAATCCTAAACCCCAAAATCCCTAAAATCCGACCCATCTAGTCCAAAATCCGACATACCCAACCTAAAACCCGACCTACCCAACCTAAAATCTACCCCACCCGACCCAAAACCCCACTTCATGCCTCCCAAATCAAACCCCAAATGTGGAGACATGGGTTCTTCCTCACGAATCCGTACCAAAAATTCTGAATTTATAACTAGGTTATGCGATGAACCTTCGGGGTTAAATAAAAGTGGGTCTGAAGAGGTATACGAGCTTGCTACCACTGATTCTACACTGGTACCTCATATTATGAGGCTACAAACTAGGGCCTAAGTTGGTGCCTGGGCTGCCCAACAACCTACTTCACAGCCCCCGCAATCGGTTGCCCCTGCTCAGTCTTCTGATTTTGCCCCCAGTCTGATGAGGGGATGAAAGATTTTGCACCCGGTGATGAACAGGAGGTTGATATATCTGGGTCTGAGGAGAATGCTGAGGATATGGATAATGCTGAGGTTGATGTTTCTGAGTCTGGGGAAAATGCTGAAGGTCGGGATGATTCTGCGGTTGATATGACAGCATCTATTTCTGGCACAGGTGGTTAAAACTCCATGACTTCCTCACAGTGGGTCATGGTTATAGTTTGAAGGGAAAACAAGCGATGGTGTGTTCAGGGTATGAGGGCCATTTATGATAGGGATGCCGAACTTACTGAACGGGGCGTGTGTAGAAGGAGTATCATTGAGGAGCCCCGGTATCGACTAGATGAATTGAAGGCACTACCAAAGATTAAGGTTGCATTTGATCATTATGGATTCAGGTGGATGACGGAGCCTCCTGGTCACTATAGCTCAGAGTTAATCCATGAGTTTTATGCTTCTTATACTACTTCTATTGAATCAATCACACCCAATGAGCAGCGATATAGAGACCAACCACCATTGACTCACACTTTGGTTTAGGAGACCAGAGTGGACATCTCTGAGCAGACTATCCATGGGTTTTTGTTTGGTGCTGAGCATTCATTTCCAACTAGCACTGCAGAATTTGATCACCATATGGAGACTATAAGAAATAAGGCTAAATGGGGGACGCCGATCAGCGATTGGAGTTATTGTGGTGGATTATAGGTTATATAGCGGAGAATGATACTAATGCTAGTTGGTTTGCTGGGAAGCTGGATATTAAAAAGTCCTCGCTTCACTTTGCAGGATGGTTTTGGTGGTCAGTTGTCATGCACCGGTTGAGTACGACTAATGCTAATAATTCACTCACACTTGATCAGGCAAGGTTGGTAGCGAGCATTCTGGCAGGTTATGATATTAACTTCACTCACTATGTCATTGAGGAGATACATGAGCGTGCTTTCCGTGACTTCACCAACATCCCTTTCCCCTAACTGATTCATGGCTTATGTGTTAGTACTGGTGTGTTCACAACGTCTGCAGTAGATCATCATATTGAGGTGACCCGCATTGCTGATATAGGGTTGATGCAGCAGCGGGGAGCTCACCCAATTTTTCCATGGAAGTCTCAACCTTCTGTGTCCTCAAGAGCAGCCCTTTTTGAAGGTCCTGGAGATAGAATGGAGTCGATTAGCACTCCAGCACCGGTGAGTGTACCTAAGACTATTCGTGTACCTACTGAGGGCACAGGCCCAGTGATTGACGATGAGGTAGTAGGTACTACAGCACCCCTGCCCCTCTCTGGTATAGTTTCAGTTTCGAGGGACTTCCTACAGCAGTTGATGGATCAGCAGACACAAATATTTGAGCGGTAGGCTCACACTAAGGCCCAGATGGCTAAGTTGGTATCCCAGCTTAAGCCATAGGTTAGGACTACTGTAGAGACTGTCGAGGCTAGAGTGGAGGACTGTATGACTGCTGCTATGGATAGGTTTATGCGAGAGCTACATGGACGGATTGATAGCTTTGAGTCACAGATGTCCACCCGGATGAGTTTGGCACAACTTCCTGATATGGCGGGATTGTCACAGAAAGTGGTTGTATTGATAAAGGAGGTGAGAGCTTTAGCACTAAGCATCACTTCTATTATTCCACCTATGCCCATTTCGGCCCCAATGAGGCCGCCTTTTGAGGTGGATTTGTTTGCGAATAAGGAGCCTCTTATTGATCGAGGCAAGAGACCACGTAGTCCGACGGATCAGGTTAATAGTGGTGATGAGTTTAAGGATGATTTTTGGAGAGCGGTTAAGGCCTCTAAGTTAGATTACCATGCCCGACAAATTGCTCAGGAGGAGAGGGCATGGGGTGCATCCTCTAGTCAGGTACCCCCTCCACCGGACGCACCTAGCAGCGAGCCCAGAGAATATACTAATGATCACGCATTGGGAGGGGCAACATCTAGTGCCTAGGGTGTCTCAGGTATATCTTCACTCCCTTTCACTTACCATATTGATAGTTGTACACTGAGGGTAGTGCACCATTGTTTAGTTGGGGGTGGAGGTGTACGACCACTTGGGGGTTTTTGTTGTCGTGTTTCTTTTCCCTCGAGTTCTATCATAGTAGAACCGGCATGTTTAGGTTTTTATATATTATTTATTTGTTTTCGTGTTTAATTAGGAGAAAGATAGGGGAACCTTAGTGCAGTCCAACTTTGAACGTATTTTGAATAATAAAGATACTTTTTTGTGCTTTTTGATTGCCTAAAGGATAACCCTCCTAAAAAAATTATTTGTTTTGAATTGTGTGTATAGTAGTTTGTGACAGTTGTTGGATCTTGTTATGTCATTAGTATTATAGGCAGAATAACTGTAGCTAGCATTGCATGAACTGGATGGGTAGTAGTTGATAGTGTAACCCTGTGCTATGTGTGCGTGAGGTCATTACCTAGTTCACTTTGTGTGTGCGATCCAGAACTTTCCTGGTTAGTCTTGCCTAGGTTATAGGATGGTGGTTAGGAAAGGATCATAGGCCATTTTTGAATAAGTCCACTTTTAGCCTAAATGTCTGACCAAAAATGAAATAAGTACGCCTTGATCCAGATGTTGAGATGTAATTGACCTATTTCTTTCATTAGACTATTCACATTCCTATTTTGACTTATAATGAACCTGTCTTGGCCCTGGTCCCTTCTTGGACATTGTGTACCTCAACTCAGGAAAATAGCCTAAGTTGAGGGTGGCTATTATAGGGGTGCGTAGATTGATTTGGGTATGAAGAAGGGGTTAATAAAAGAAAAAGAGAGCAAATTTGAGTGTGCAAAAGAGAAAGAAAAAAAAAGAAGAAAAAGAAAGAGAAAGAAAAAAAAGAAAAAGAAAACAATTGTGTTTTGAAAAAATGAAAAAAAAAAAATCACACCCTAAAATCTGAAAATAAATGAAGGAGAATAAGGGAGAATAAGGGAGAATAAATAAGCATGGTTGAAAAGCGGAGCCAAAAATAGTGTAGAAGCATGGAGGGTTGAGTCACCATATCCAGATGTACCATACCCATCCCCAAGCCTACATTACAAGCCGATGAGAATCCTATCGGATCCTAGTCCAACTGTCCAAAAAACTAAGGTATAGAAAATAAGGGCAAGCCTATGGTATTTCATACGCACTGTTTGAACTTCTTTGTGAGAGAGAGTGTTTTGACCGAGTCCCTATATTGAGATCCATTGGTATATTGTGAGTGTATGGGATTTCTTTGTTGTAAGAGTACATGGGTTGCACTGGTAGCTACTATTTGTTCGGATAATGTCATCTGCATATATGCTTAGTTGGTTGTTCATAATCTGATGCCATCATTTGATCCCTTCTGTGTCATGATAATATGTTGCATTTATACACACTATGATTTTGGTTTGCAAGTTGGAGGGGTCAGAAAAGTTTTGAGCTCAAAAGAAATGAGTTGACTGTTGTAGGTCCCGTAGGTTTCTCTTAGTTAAGCATCATTGTGTTTATTTTGTTTTGTTTGCCTGAGCACATGCAAACGTTCTAAGTTGAGGGTGTTGATGTGTCATGCTTTCATGACACTTTCAATGTTTAACTTGGGTGTGTTTGGTTGGTATGATGTGTTTTCTGTTCTACCTTGCAGGGAAATAGGTTTTGGAGGCAAAATGGACAAAAAGGAAGAATCACGCTCGAGAACGAAGTATCTGAAGACGAAAGAACTAGGATTTGCACCGGAGAGGTGACTCAAGATAAGACTCACATGACGTGAGTGGTTACCGTGAGTCACCTTC
Organism: Capsicum rhomboideum; assembly: GCA_031232105.1. Classification (NCBI taxonomy): domain Eukaryota; kingdom Viridiplantae; phylum Streptophyta; class Magnoliopsida; order Solanales; family Solanaceae; genus Capsicum; species Capsicum rhomboideum. Next base: position 97,477,078 of record CP124719.1, on the reverse strand, counting down.
AAAGATGTTCAATGTTGCCTGATTTCCACAGCACTGACCTATGTGGCGTGACTTGGTTCCACGACACCAAGTCACGATACCGTGGAAAGTTGCCGATTTTGTTTTCATGGTTTGATTTGGATAGGATTCGTCTTGTATCTATAAATACCCCTTTGTTGTCCTATGTTCAGGAGAGAGTCATTACATTATTTTGAGATAGTTTTTCATTATTTTGAGTTCAAAAACACATTATTGGATTTTGTAATATTGGAACATCGATTCTAGGGTTTTATTCATAATTGAGATTTCAGAGTTTCTTCTTTATTGTGAGTTTACAATTATGTTTTAATCCTCGAATTCTTATTGTGCTCTTGCAACCATGAGTAGCTAAACTCATCAACTAGGATTGTGTGAATCATGAGGAATTAACAAAATGTGTTAAGTACGAAGCAAATTCTGAACCGATGTGAAGGCATGTATTGTTATTTCCTTCGTTGTGATTGATCTTCTAACGGTTACAAACGTTAGAAACTCGCCTGTATTCTAGACTTACTCGAGAGAGAGGTAGAGATTGGGAAAAGGCAATAATAACAGAGATTGGAAACTATCAACCTTCATCTAATAACTTGAGCCATGGCAGGAATAGTTATCTGAGATCCAGGACAAGGGTTAGTAGTGAGACACTCGGAGACCGACAGGAGAAGATTGAAATTCATCTAACCAAGGTCGAGAGATGTTTAGATGAACCTATCTTGTTAGATTTTGCATACAACGCAGTGGGATAGTTTTTCCAGCATAAGTAACCGGTGGAGTTAGGGAATTATTGGGGATCACAGTCCTCGTGTATTTCTCATATTGTCTACAAATCCTAAAATCAGCAATCTTTACTGTTACCACTTATTTACAAAAAAAACCCACTTTTACTTTCTTTCCAATTACTCAGACTAGCATTCTTCATAATTTCGTCCTATTCCCTGTGGGGTCGACCCCAACCTAGTTGGGTTCTATATTTGATACAGCGACCGCATTATACTTTTCTGAAGGTATATTTTGGGTGACATCAAGCTCCCCGTTCGGAGACTATGCTCATCTTCATCTAGTTTTTGTCTTTATTGTACTTTGGAAAGAAATGACTATGTATTTACCCTTATGTCAGTTGTGAGTGAGCTCTATACTCATGACACTAGATCTTCGGGGTTGTTGACTTGTATTTCTTAAGATATTGTTATGTTATGGTATTTGACTTAACTTTATCCTAAAGTTTGGTATTTCTACCAGAACACTAGGCAAGTCCGTAGGAAACACGTCCATGAACTCTCTAAAAACTCTTACAAAATCAAAGATAGGTGGTGATTCAACACTGGAAGCACGCATATATGCTAAATAAGAAATACACCCCCTTCCAACCATGCAACGATCACAAAGAAAATATATAACCCTTTTCGGACACGAACTAAGAGTACCCTTCCACTCTAACCTTGGTACACTCAGAATAGCTAAGGTCACGGTCTTGGCATAAAAATCCAAAACAACATGACAAGGAGACAACCAATTCATACCCAATATGATATACAAGTCAACCATATCAAGGATGATCAAGTATATCCGAGTCTCACGCCCTAAAAAGGTCACCACACATGATCGGTACACCCAATCCACCACTAAAGAATCGTCTATGGGGGTAGAAACAAAAACTAAATAGCTAGGGACTCAACATATCGTCAATACCAGAATAAAAATATGTAGATACATAAGAGAGTGTAGACCCAGGGTCAAACAACACTGAAGCGGGACAATGGAAAACTGGAAGGATACCTATAATCACACTATCAAAGGCCTCTGGCTCAGGTCTCCCAGGAAAAGCATAACACTGCCCGCGTCTGCTATCAGACTGAGAACTCCTCTCTCACTATCATGAGCTCCATAAGATCTAACTCTAATGCCATGTGTACCCCATCTGACTACTGGCACTGGCGCTGGAAAAATTTGCAATTGAGGACCCTGTTGGGGAGGATCCATCACATACCGGGGATAATCCCTCGCTAAGTGTCCAAATTCATCACACACAAAACAACCTCTACTAGATAAATCATGTTGTTAGGTCCTCGAAAAACTAGAATGCCCTGAATGACTTGATGACCTAGAATAAGACCCTTTGCTTACATGACCTAATCTCTGACAACTCAAAGCCTCAGAACCCGAAAACCAACTATCTAAACTCTGTAAAGTTGTCTGAATCGATTTGTTGTGGTAACCATGAGAACCTCTACCTGAAAAATCCCTACCTCAGGATGAATGGTAACTGAATTCGCCCTATTGGTGTCCCCTCTTACTATCACCACTCTGAGCACCCTGGAAAATATTCTCGATCCTCTTGGAATGGTCCATAATACTCTAAAAATAGCCACCTAAAGTCACTAACTGAGCCATCACCAACTGATAAGAAGTATTCAAACCCTTAACAAGCTTTCTGATTCTCGCAAACTCTGTGGAGATACCAGTTGTGGGATACCTAGATAAGGCATGAAATCAAGCCTCATACTCAGTAATAGTCATGGAGCCCTACTCCATATCATTAAACTCATCGCTCAACTTGTCCCTCAAGCTAAAGGGTACAAACCTCTCAAGAAAAATCTTTAAAAATTAGGTCCAAGTCAAAGAAGGGGAATCCACTAGTCTACAACCACCACTACTCAGCCACATCACTCAACTGGAAGGTAGTGTAATCAACAACATGGGACTCGAGAAAATTGAATTTATGCAACCTCTCCTGATAATTGACCAAAAACTCATAAGCATCCTCACCAATAGCACCACTAAGCTTGGGTTAGGCCAATCTCATAAATCTCTCAAACCTCTTCTGCTCATCAGCAGATATCACTGGACCAGAGCTATAGGAGAAATATCAAGTCTAGCATGAAACACCTCAATATTGGGGCTATAAAAGCAACCAACTATGCCTTGGGAGCCTAAAAACCATGAATAGGAACCTTTCCCAGTGGTTGAATACCCACTCATATCTAAGAACTATCTCGTGTACCCAATCGAACACCCATGAACTCAGTAACTTTTTGAATACTATCTAGGAACTCCTGTGGATCCTCTTTATACTTAGACCTAAAGAATATTAAAGGATTCATCCGAGTGAAGTTTCAGACTCTAGTTATTGTCATATTCACTATCGGGTTGGCTAGTACCATAACCTGCTAGTTATCCTGCTTGGTCATGACTGGGCTAACACTGTGAAAGCAACCCTGAACTCAGCATGAGAGACATTTTTATTCAAAGGATCAGTTATAGCTAGTGGTGTTTGCTGATTTTCATTTTTGTTACCATTTCTATTCCCATTTCTTTGCATTAGTTCTCTTGGGAGGTATTTTCTATAAACGTGTAGAGCACAAATTAGAAAAAGGTCTTTAAATAGAGTTCACACTCTATCGCATGATATGAACATGAAAGAAGTGAAACTTTTCCTAAAATATTTCATAGCATCTCATTCAAAAGTGTGGAACAATTCACACCCATGAATAAGACTCTACTTAATGCAGCTTTCAGACACCCTAGGATACTTTAAACTTGATATTTTGATACCAAGTTTGTCATGACCCGATACTAGCCCCTAGTCGTAACATAATGCTTAGGGCCACAAGTGACCCCAAGCTAACCCATGGCCTGGCATGACACTATGAATACTGAAATAACTGATAAAAATACTGTGTGGAAGCTGAAATAAATAAAGAAATCATAATCCAAAACCAACAATAATACCTGAGTTTAAAACCACAAAGTTGAACATCTAACTGTATGTCTGAAAGTTTAGACTAAGACGAGTTGCTGGGATAAGCCCCCAGCTAACTCTAATTGTCTATAAACTAAAAATAAATAAATGAAAGATATCTATAACTATCCCTCGAATGATTAGGACTCACCAAAGTACTACTGCTGACATAGTAGGAGATCATACTATGCAAGATCTGGATGCTGAACTGTAACATCCCGTATGTTTACGAACCTATACGACTATGTTACATTTATGAAATTAGTTAAACATGAGAGATTTGATGAATTATACATTAATTTGTTGGGCATTAATGAGTCATGAGCCATTGGGCTTAAATGAGGCCCAAAATCACATGGAAGACATGGCCCAAATGTGGAAAAGATCCATTCTTGTGTTTGACCAAGACAACATGCATTAAATTGGATAAGTATGACCATTAAATACCATATAAATCAAGAGAAAATCAGATTTTTATTCAACAACAACATACATGCCTTTTTCTAGAATTTTCTCAAGCATTTTTCTCTCACACAAACCCTAGGCCTTCATCCCTTTGGCCAAGATCATCATCTTGAAAGACTTGGTGAGTGTTTATGCTTATGGTTAAATATATATTATGAATGAGAGGGTTCCTATATGATGTTGTTTATGTTGGTGGAGTATTGAGAAGTTCACTATGTGTGTAATGTTACATGTTTGCTAAATCGGAAGAGGTTTTGCCTTGTAAACTTGAACATGGACTTGTGGTATTGATGGAAGTGAACTTTATGGATTCAATATTGACATGTAAGATGTTATTATAGTCTTAACTTGTTTTATCCTTGTGTATAATGTTTGGAATTGTTGTTACGAAATTGGGCATGGAATTGGCGATGTATTGAAAGAAAAATGTAGTTTGGTGATGATTATGTGCATTGTGAAACCATGGATGTTCGTTGGAATTTAATATGATCTAAAATATGTCAATAGAAGTTTAGTTATGATCATGGACCATTCATTGCATAAAGAAGACCCAAAAGAGACCCTTTTTGGCCAAAACGGGCACCCGCCCTCGCAGACGAAGCACCTGCGGGCGCAGGTGACTTCGAAGGTGCCTATGGCTACTGTAAAAGGTCACTTGCAGATGCAGTTCATCCATCTGCGGGCGCAGGTGGCTTCGCAGGTCGGCCCAGAACCCCGAATTGCTTGTTTTTGCATCCCTTTGACCCCCCGAAGCCCCTATACCCTTCATGGATGCAATTATCAACTTATGGTACCTTTTAAATGACTATAAAGGAGTATACCAGAGGTATTTTGAATGGTATAAAATATGTATTGTTGTTAATGTATTATTGTGAAAACTATCGAGTGACTTGACGGAGAAAAGGTAACGTAGTGCTAATGAGGAAGTATAAAGGGTAAGTGTGGTGTGAAATGCTATTGATGTATGATATCTTGGTCAATGTGTGGAATTTTATGGTTTTGTTGGTGTGATAATGCAGTAAATGGTATTGTAAGAGGATGAAATAACATTATACGACAGTCACGTAACTCATTGTCGTCGTATGCACTTGTAAGGTATTTGGTTGTTAACATGAGCTTTGTTATGTACTTGTGTTGTAGAGTAACACATAAGGAAGGAGATGGATTATTGGGATTATTGTATCCACATATAGGACTGTGTATTCATATTGAGAAGATAAGGTATGTAAGGTTATTCTATCTGTATCCTTCTGCAGCACATAGTATTCACATTGACATTGTACTGGTTCAATTCCGAAGGGGTTTTGAAGTATCTCAATTCAGGTTGACATGTATTGTTATTCACATGTGTCCTATTCTTAGATGGATTATGATTCGCTTATCTCCTATTCATTGACTGAAGTTCGAAAGTTGTCATAATGTTGTAAATTCTAAGCAAACTGTCTTAAAGATAGTAATGATGTAAAGAGAGTCCATTTATTTTGAATAGCATTTTTGTTTCCAATCATGACATGTTCCAAAAGTCCAATAAGATTATGATTATCTTTGTACCAATCTCTCAAGTAAAAGTACCAATCTCACAAAAGTATTGAAGGAAGTAATGTGTAAGTTAATGTATCTATCCCTCACAAGTAAAGCTATCAATCTTACAAGAGTAAAGACGTGAAGTAAGGTATGTATGTGTTCCAAGTTTCAAGAATGTTTCAGTCACAAGGTATCACTCTTAGAATGAAAGAAAGAGTAATAAGAGAAAGAAGTAATGTTTAATTGATGAGTATTCATGGGTAACATACCAGGGGTCACAGTACCTAGCATGGGTTATCACAGTACATCCCAGAGGCGACACGAAAGCCTAGCATGGGTTAACATAACATCCCAGGGGCCACAGTACCTAGCATGGGTTATCATAGTACATCCCAGGGGCGACACGAAAGCCTAGCATGGGTTAATATAACATCCCAGGGGTCAAAGTATCTAGCATGGGTTAATCTCATCCCAGGGGTGACCGAACAGCCTAGCATGGGTAGAACAATAAAGATAAACATATGTGAAGACAAGAGAAGTAAAGAACGTAATATACATGGTTCCTCCCATACAGAAAGAGAGTTTATTCACATTGACTATTTCTCTTATATTGACTCCATTATTGTTGTTATTATGTATGATACAATTCTTATGAACCTTACATACTCAGTACATTCTTCGTACTGACCCCTCTTGGGGGACTTACTTTAATTGTTGCAGGCGCAGGTGCTAGTAGACCTCCTCTGTAGGCTGTGGATCATTTGCAGATTATTGGTGAGCTCCAGTTGGTTCAATGATTTTTGAGTCACAGTTGTACATTTGTTTTGATGTTGTAAATATTGTATAAAGCGGGGACTTGTCCCGACTTTAGGATGGTTATGTATAGGCATCTGTTAAAGGCTTTTGTAGACATATGTGGGTATATGAATGAAAGAGATGTATGTCCACGTAGACTTGATGGCCCTAACGGCCAAGTTTCATATATTGTACATGTTTTCCATGACTTTCGCTATTGACATTTTATATTTTATCAGTTACATGAGATAGTATGTTATTCATAAAGAGGCATGCATATGAAAGTACATGAGCAAAGATTGGTTCTCTCGGGCCATATCGACTTCGGGTGTCATTCCGTCCCGAATGGGATTTGAGGCGTGACATAAACATACAAATCTATATTTTAAGACAATATAGCACAAAGAAAAGTATGCCATCAGTACTTTGAATAAACTGAGTATGTGAGAGGAAATAACTGACATAGGCTAAACATAATACATATAACATGGTAATCTGGTGCAAGACCAAGTAATAAACATGTGTTATATAATATGCTGAATAACTGAATACGAGGTTATGCAAATATCTTAATCTGAATTATGGACTATGGGAGCTACTATTAACCGACATACCCCAATCTGAGCTAATTAGGGTCCAACCTATAACCCCAGCCAAAAGGGTGTTCAGTACCTTGCCAAGGGTATGAACACTAGCTAACGTGGATTTACTAAACTGATGTCCATAAAGACTAAGGTATCAAACCTACTCTAACGGGTGACCCTTTAGAACCTACGGTGGTGCCATAGTTCTGGGACTTAGGGACTACTACTAAAGGTCTCAGCCTAACTGACGGGTGAGCCTTCATCCCTGCGTCTGCTCGGTGCTAAGTACTACTCCCAAATAAATAACAACTGATAACTGAAATGCTCAATAATAGTAATATTCTAAATACTGAAAATAAATGCATTATCTGAGAGAATTCAAAAGATGTAAACTGGAGGATATAATACTCATAAGTATATGCATGAAATCCTAGGTCATCGGGTGTTCATAACCCACCATCTCTGAAGATTGCAACTATTATGACAATTCCATAAACTGAGCAAGTTAAAGAATTTGATAACTCAAGTCCAAAAATCATGGATTTCACAATATAATTAGGGTTTATAATTTTGAACATGTAATGGAACTGAAATTCATTTTAAAACAATGGTTTATAACTCAATGAGATCAAGGAACTGGTATATCAAGAAATACACAACATTCATGAACCTTAAGCTATGAGGAGAAATTAAACTGAGAAATTAAGTTAACTTTGGGACTCAATGGGTGAAAGGAAACCCATTCAGTAAATCCCACATGCCAAGAGATTAAAAGCTTGAAGAAATCTTTGAATTTGGAGCCTGAAGTTTGAGAACCCTAATTATTGCTTGAAGGAAAACAATTGCCCCTTCTCTCTAAATTTTCTTAGTGTTGAGTAAATTATGAGGAATGAGGGGATTGGGGGTGTTTTAGTATTATTATTCATCCCTTGGGTATCTTAAACAACATAGTTTTGGTGTTAAAAGAGTGGTAAAAGACCAACAACCCTTTTAAAATCATCTAAAAAATTTCTGGAATCAGAGCCGATGACCCTCATGATGAGTCATGGTATGAGTCATCATCTGGGAATCCATTTTGTATTCTAAATACCTTGACCATGAGTCACATGATGACTCGTCGGGTCTCCTGATGACTCGTCATGTCTGAGTCATTGTCACTAACAATTTTGATAGTGCTTCAGTAAAATGGCCATAACTTTTTACTTTAATACCGGATTCAGGTAAAACTGGATGTGTTGGAAAGATAATTCAAATATATATTATTTTTTGGGTCTTGATATAAAACAAACTTCATAATATAGTATTTATTCTAGTTTGAAGTTTATGATAGCAAGATTTTTCATAAGAAATCAATCGGTAAGAGAGGGTTCGACTTGGCTATGAGCTAGGAGTTACTTGTTGTCACTCCCCAAATCCCATTGAGGCGGACTGGCACCCAAAGCCGATATGGCCCGAGAGAACCAATATTTGCTCATGTACATTCGTATGCATATACTCATATGAATCTTATTATACCTCATGCAACTATGCGGAAGTCATGGACATGGAAACATATGCCATATATATATATATATATAACTTGGTCGTTGGGGCCATCAAGTCAAAATAGACATTCATCTCTTACATTCATATACCCACATATGTCTACAAAAGCCTCTAACAGATGCATCTACAAGACCAACGTAAAGTCGGGACATGTCCCCACTTTATACAACATCAAAACAAATATACAACTGTGACTTAAAAAGCCCCGAACCAACTGGAGCTCACCAAAAATCTGCAAATGATCCACAGCCTACAGAGGAGGTCTACTAACACCTGCAGTAATTAAAGTAAGTCCCCCGAGAGGGGTCAGCATGAAGAATGTACTGAGTATGCAAGGCCATAAGAACTGCATCATACATAACAACAACAATGGAGTCAATATAAGAGAAATAGTGAATGTGAATAAACTCTTTTTCTGTATGTGAGGAGCCATGTATATTACTTTCTTTACTTCTCTTGTCTTCACATATGTTCATCTTTATTGTCTACCCATGCTAGGCTGTTCTGTCGCCCATGGGATGAGATTAACTCATGCTAGGTACTTTGACCCCTGGGATATTATATTAACCCATGCTAGGCTTTAGTGTCGCCCCTAGGATGTTATTAACCCATGCTAGGTACTGTGACCCCTGGGATGTACTGTGATGACCCATGCTAGGCTTTCGTGTCGCCCCTGGGATGTACTGTGATAAACCCTGCTAGGCTTTTATATCGCCCCTAGGATGTATCGGGATGGACCCATGCTAGGTATTTTAACCCCTGGGATACCACCCATGAATACTCATCAATTAAATCATTTGTTATTCTTACGTCCGTTCTAAGAGTGATACATTGAGGATCATGACATTATTTGAAGCACACACATATATATTACTTCATGAGATTGACACTTTTACTTGTGAGGGATAGATATATTAGCTCGCACATTTCCTCCTTCATTACTCTTATGAGATTGGTACTTTTACTTGTGAGAGATTGGTACCAAGATAATCATAATATTATTGGACTTTGGAATATGACATGATTGGAAAATGCTATTCAAGAATAAATAGATTCTCTTTACATCTTACTTTTTTTGAGATAGTTCTTTTTAGTAGTTACAACATCATGAGAGCATTTGGAACTTCAGTCAATAAATAAGAGATAAGTGAATCATAATTCGTCTAAGAATAGGACACATGTGAATAACAATATATGTCAACCTGAATTGATATACTTTAAAACCCCTCGGAATAGAACAAGCCCAATGTCAATGTGAACAATATGCTGCAGAAGGATACGGAAAAAGTAACCTTACATACCTTGTCCTCTCAATATGAACACTCAATCCTATACATGAATACAATAGCCGCCCAACTTCTTCCTTACATCTTATTCTACAATACAAGTACATACCAGAGCTTACATTAGCAACTAGTTACTATACAAGCGTACAAGACGACAATGAACTATATGACTGTCGTATAACATCATTTCACTCTTTACAATACGACCCACTGCATTATCATACCAAAAACACCATAACATTCCACATATTGACCAAGACATCACACATCAATAGCATTTCACACCACACTTACCCTTTATGTTTTCTCATTATCATTCCGTCACAATTACCCTATCAACTTGCCTCATAACAACTTATGAACAACAATAAATACTGAATATATCCAACATACCTCAATACGACCCCTTAAATTCATTAAAATGGCATCACAAGTTGATAATTACATCCAAAAAGGGTATAGGGGCCTTTGGGGGTCAAATAGAAACGAAAACATCCAAAACCGTATCCTGGGCTGACCTGCGAAGCCAAATGCACCTGCAGGTGGATGAGGTGCACCCTCAAGTGGCCATTTTCAGATGCCAGAGGCACCTGTGTTGGCATCTGCGCCCGCAGGTGCCTTCGTCTGCGGGGGCGGATGCCCAAATCGGCCAAAATGGGTCCTTTTTGGGTCTTTTTGTGTAATAAATGATCCAAGGACACAAGTAAGCTTCTATTAACATATTTTAGGTCACTTTGACACCAAAAAACTATCATGGTTTCACAACGCACAATCACATCACCAAAATCACATTTTCCTTTCAATACGTCACCAAATCCATAATCAAATTTACAATAACCATTCCAAAACGTCATGTACCAGAACAAAACAAGTTAAGTCTATAATCACATCTCACATATCAATATTGAATCCACCAAGTTCACATCTTTCAATACCACAAGTCCATGTTCAAGTTTGCAAGACAAAACCCTTCTCCGATTGCAAAAATAGACAGTTTTACACATAGTACACTACCCAACACTTTTCCAACACCACCAACATGATTTACACCATATTAAATGCATATAATATATTAAACCATGAGATTAAACACTTAACAAAGCTTTTCAAGGAGTGATCTTGTCCCAAGAGGAAGATAGCTTAGGGTTTGTGTAAGGGAGAAATGCTTGAGAAAATTCGAAAAAAAGGCATGTGTGTTGTTGAATAAAAATCTGATTTTCTCTTGATTTATATGGTATTTAATGGTCATACTTATCCAATTTAATGCATGTTGGCTTGGTCAAACACAAGAATGGATCTTTTCCATATTTGGGCCATGTCTTCCATGTGATTTTGGGCCTCATTTAAGCCCAATGGCTCATGACTCATTAATGCCCAACAAATTAATGTATAATTCATCAAATCTCTCATGTTTAACTAATTCCATAAATGTAAACGTATTCGTATAGGTTCGTAAACATATGGGGTGTTACATTCTTCCCCCCTTAGAAACATTCATCCTCGAATGTTAACAACATCGTCTCATGTACAACAAATGCATCTCTCTATTAGCATCTCTATACATATACTCTCATAGATACTTACTTATTCTTTCTCCACTCCCGCACTTTGAACTTTTTCTTCCGTTTGAAACAAATATGGGTACTTTGATTTCATCATTTCTTTAGCTTCCCAGGTGATCTCTTCGACTTGTTGATTTCTCCAAAGAACTTTTACAAATGTTACGTCGTTATTTATTACCTTCTTCACTTGTCGATCTAGCATAGCAATAGGTAGCTCTTCATAGTAAGATCCTCCATAATTTACACATTTACCATGGAAGCAATACGAAATGGAACTCTTATGCACTTCCAAAAATTTCACACAGCATGTTGTATAGGGCCAAAAAATTATTTCCTTCCAAATCCCATTACCCCTTTCATTAGTAACGCTTTTAAGTGTACTTAATCATCTATGATTACAAACATCTACTATTCCATTACGATATGTGTCTTTAACTCTAATAAATTCACCAACACGTGGAGATATGTCAATTGACTTAACCTATGACCCCGGTGTCCCATTAGATTTTTATAGTAATCAATGGAGTGACATACGATAGGTTATATGTATCATTCAAAAATATGGATAATATACCTGTATCTTCCTTAGGAGATGCATCCTTATTCTGCCAGTCCACTAGAGCATAGGTACGAGGCACTACGCAAGGAAATAGCTAAAAAGCAGGCACCAAAAGACATGTCTTCAGTCTCAGAGATAGAATCTGAAGAGTCTAGTGGTTTGAAGGTTGAATACTCCTTGAAAATTTATGATGATCAACATGAGACTCAAACCACTAGGTCAAAATCTGCTAAGGCCAAGGCCGCACCTTCCATAGCATTGGTGCTCACAGCTCCTCCTATTAAGCTTTTCCATCCTGAAGAAGGAGGCCAAGCTACAAACCCAACTGGGATGAACCAGAGGCTGCCAAGGGTGATGACGTGATGAGTTCCTCTAAGGAAGAGGAGTCTTTGGATGGTTCTGGTAGTGCTAATTTGGAATCTTTCTAAGGAGCTGCTGCTGTAAACCTTCAAAGAGGGGTAGATCTAAGGTGATAGGGTTTCTAAAATCCTGAGACTATTACAATGATAAGGTGTCCCTAAACAACAAAGGGAACTAAAAGAGAAGCATTCAATAATAACCCCACATGCTACCAACTATGCAACAACTTTTGAGAACTTGACTCCTTCGAGGAAGGAGAATGATATGAGGAAGCATCCCAAATTAGACACGGTAATTGTGTAGGGTATGGGGATTGACATCTCTAAAAATACAATTGCTAAGGTACTTTTTGGTAATGAATTTGAGCCACCAGTTGAGGCTCTAGAGTATGACTATTGAATGAATGATTTAAAGAAGGTGAAGTAGCTGAATAATGAGGATAAGTTGTTGTATTACAAATGGTTGGCTTGCCATGTTGTAGAGGCTAAAGAAGGGGAAGAATGGGTTAATGGTGATACAATCTATAAGCACACACTAAGCTTCACTGCCAAGGCTTGGTGGCCCATTATTAGGTACTGCATAGCTCCGATCGACAATGACAACCCATACTACTAGTGAGTTTCTTTGGGGATGGTGGCAGTCTTCATAGCTAAGTTAGAGTTGAACATTTTACGGATCATTGTGGATGAGATTCGGGGAAGGGTTCTACTTTTCCAAACTACTTTTTCATTCACTATCCTGGTGACTCTATTGTATTAGAAGTCATTTGTGCCTTCTATTCCGCTTGTTAATAGGTTTATCTGGTCAACTAAGACTATAGATATAGTATTGATCAAAAACTATATGAACCCGATGGCTTGAACCCGAATTTCTTTACCAGATTTTCCCCCACAGGCAGCAGAGGGGGCTATCCATACTATAGAGATGCTGGATTCAAAAGTCGGTGAAACTTCTTCACCTGCACAATATCCCACAGTACATTCAGGTTCACTTTAGTCTGTGCCTACAGGTTATACACTGGTACCCATAATATTTTTGGAAATAATGATGATAAAATAGGCTATTCAGGATGCAAGGATCAAGAAAATAGAGAAAGGCGTAAAACCCTATGTAAAGGATGAGATTAAGGTTGTGGTGCGAGGTATGCAAACCCACTTTGATTAGTTTGAGAGTTAGATGATGGGTAAGCTAGAGAGTGTTTAGACACATAATTTGATTACGGTCACAATTGAGCTTGCCTTACTTAAGCTAGCTATGAAAGAGCTTTCTGAGCGGCAACTTCTGGTGTGCAGCCTCCACCGATCCCCGTTTGAGAATTTTGACATTAATATGGATATACAGGTGTCGAACTTCTATACCTAGGCCTCGGTAGATAGGGGAAAGTGTAAGAATGTAGATGAAGTGGTGGATGAGATGGGTGACGACACGTAACCTCGTAAGAAAAGAAAAATAAAAGATAAGGATGGTAAAAAGAGAAAATAGACAAAGAGTGAGAGGACCTCTGAGGTGACTATTTTGGAGAGAAGTGAAGTCATGCCTGCTATTGTTAGTACTACTACTATTTTTACTATTGAGAGTGGAGGGGGCACAGATATCGCCCTCACGATATCATCTTTGAGTGCACCGACTACCACCGGTGCTAACTTGAGTGAGAGTGCCACGGCCACCATCGAGGCTGCTAGAGCTGGATACCATGGAAAGGTTGCATCTATGACCCCTATTGGTCAGTCCACGATAGGCATCTAGTATACCATATGTATATCTCTACCCTAGTTTTTTATTTTCATGCATTGGGGACATTGTACAATTTTTAAGTTGGGATAGAGGTAAACTGACATCCGAGAGTTTTCATTGCCGTGTTTCTTTTTCCTCGAATGCGCTATCTAGTTAGAACTATCATGCTTAGATGTTTGATTTATGTTCTTGGGTTATTTTTGTGTTGTTTGTGTGACCAAGAGAAAAAATAGGAGAACTTGGTGCGGTTAGAATAAATAAAGCATACAATCTGTTGTTTTTGAAATTTTGTGCTTAAATAATACCCCTATGTAAAGATTTTGATGTGTTTGTTGTGTTGTGTGCTTATTGTGAATTTTTATCAAGGTGAATCTTGTCATGGTATTAGGATTATAAGCGTGATAATCGTAGCCTAACTATGCACGAACCAGATAGGTAGTAAATGTGTGTAGCCCTGAGCCATGTATGTTGTGAGGTAATTACTGAGTTCGACGTGTGTGTGTAATCTAGAACTTAAATAGGTTGTTCTTGAATAGTCCACTACAAGCCTAAAATCCTACCAAATTGAAAATAATATCCGTTGATCTCAAACTTTGAGCCTAAATATACCTTTTTCTTGAACTAAACCATTCACCTTTCCAATTCATTTAGAGAGAACCTGCTTTGGCACTGGTCCCTCCTTGGACAATATGCTCCTCAACTCAGGCAAATCCCTTAAGTTGAGGGTAGCTATCGTAAGGTTGCGTGAAAGAAATTAGGTATATCGAAGATGTTAGTAATTGTAAAAGGAATTCGGGCGCGGTCTTGTGTGAAAAAGAAAGAAAAGAAAGAAAAAAATGATGAATAAAAGTTTGAAAAGAAAAAAAGAAAAAGAAAAGAGGTTGTAAAAAGAAAACTTCACCCCGAGGTTCGAAAAATCAAAAAGGGGAAAAATAAAGAAGGTAGGAAAGTGGAGCCAAAAGTAGTGTAGTGTCAAGGAGGACTAAGTCACTTGACCCATATGTACCATACCCGTCCCCAAGCCTATATTACAAGACAATAAAAGTCTTATAGTGATCCTAACTCGACTATTCGAAAAACTAAGGTGTAGAAAATAAGGGCAATTCTATAGTATTTCATGCGCACTGTCTGAACTTCTATGTGAGAGTGAGTGGTTAGATTCGATACCTATCCAGATATTCATTATGTGTTTTGAGTGTTAGGTACTTCTTTGATGTGAGGGAGTAGGGGTTGCATCGTAGTAGTTGCTTATTTAGGTAGTGTCAATGGTTTGCGTTCTAGGTTGTCTATTGATAATCTAATTCTATTTATTGATCCCTTTGTGTCATGGTGAGTGGTTTGTGTACATACAGTTAATTTTGGTTTTAATGATATTGGAGGGAGTTGATCTTGTGTTTTGATTCATGCATGCTTAAGTTGATTTTTGAAAATATGGCTGACGTAGTACTCTTGGATTTCTCTTGGTTAAGTGTCATTTAGGTTATGTTTTAGTTTTAGTTGTGTTTTGTTTGCTTGAGGACATATAAATGTTCTAAGTTGAGGGTGTTGATGTGTCTTGGACTTACAACACTTTTGATGCTTTAAACAATGGAAATTACTAGTGTAAAGGCATGTTATTTGTGGGTATGATCTATTTTTTTGGTATTTACAAGAGAAATAGGTCCGGAGAAGTGAAGTGTAGGGTTTTGTACTTAAAGGCATCCAACAAGCTAACCAACGATTGTACATAGGAACAACGATTGTACCTTGATATCATGGGAAGAGCTTGAGAAGGTGAAATATAAAGGAGAACAAACGAGACATCCCATGATCATGCTATGATAAAATGGACTTATCAGAAAGTTTGTGGGAGGATTATCCTACAAAGTGAAAATCAAAGGAAGAAGCCATGAGAGGAAGTGAAGATCGTAGGAGGAAAGGACGAGCTCGTCCTGAGCATCGTTCCAGCAATATCTGCAACTGTGCAAGAGTCAGTCTTCCAAGAAAAAAGAATAAAGGATGATTATGGTATCTACCCACGATCGTAGCTTCCTTCGTCCAAGGCACCGACTCAGCAAATTCTATTATGTTTAGGATAGGCTTTGTTTATGCCTATAAATACTCCTATTAGGTTTATTGTTTTAGTTTACATTCTATTGATACTTTTGAGACATATTGTTGTTCTTTGAAGTATAAACATCGATTTTTAGGGTTCCAATTCTAAGTGAGATTTGTGATTTTCATCTTTTTCTTCGTAAGTTCATAATTATGATTTCTATTCATAATTATTATTGTGTGCTTGCAATTATGAGTAGATAAACACCACAACTAGTGTTGTGGGAACCATGACGGATTATCAAAGTAGTGTTCAAAGTACAACATGATTCTCAAAGGGTGTTTGTGCATGTATTGTGATTCTCTTTAATTTGATTGCTTTATGATGGTGGCCAATGTTATAATTTGCCTTATCCTTACTCACAATGAAAGAATGTGTAATGGATGGGAAAAGAGAATTAATGAGATTTGGAGCTATCAACCACCATTTAATTAGCTTGAGCCGATAAATGGGATAGCTAATATGGGATTAATGATAGGGGTTAATAATGCAAAACTCATGAGAAGTTAATTTGTGGTTGGTGATAGTCATCTAATAGGGGCTTAAAGTCATTTAAATGAATATAATCTATCAATTCTGCATGCCAAGCACCAGGAGAGTTCAAGTAGCATGATGAACCTACCGAGTTATGAAGTTAAGGGGAACACAGTCCTAGTGTCTCTCATATCTT
This sequence comes from Capsicum rhomboideum, assembly GCA_031232105.1. NCBI lineage: Eukaryota > Viridiplantae > Streptophyta > Magnoliopsida > Solanales > Solanaceae > Capsicum > Capsicum rhomboideum. The sequence goes on along the minus strand of CP124719.1, from coordinate 97,460,142 downwards.
GATTACAAATCCAACAAAATCAACAATTGTTACTATTGGAATTCTAAATTACAAACCCCCCCCCCCTTTTACTGGAGATTATTTACTGATTGCTTAGATAAACACTTGATAAATACTTCAACCTATTGCTCGTGGGATTGACTCCAACTTAGTTGGGTTCTCTATTTGATCAGCGATCGCTTTATACTTTTATCGAAAGTGTAATCTGGGCATCATCAATGCCCAACACATAGAATAGCTGCACCTTGAGATTACGTTTCAAGGGAATCTCATGCCTCCTTGCATTTGGTATTGAGTACAAGTTCTAACCAAGTCATGAGCATCTCTATGTAGCGTAGACTAATAAAATCCTCTTTGAAGAACTTTGGCGGCAGTTTTCACACTCCCGTGGTGACCACCAAATTTGGATGAGTGGCAAGCCTCAAGAATGTTCCATATCTCCAACTCTATCACACATCTACGGATCATCCCATCCGCATAATCCCTAAACAAATAGGGCTCATCCCAATAGTACTTTTTCATATCATGGAGGAACTTTTTCCTTTGATAATGATTGAAATTCGAGGGGAGAAAACCACATACCACATAATTTGCGTAATCCATATACCGTGGTTCAATACTCCCCAAGAGATCCATGATAAGTTTTTCGGGAAAGGTTTCATCAATATCGATTTCACCTAACTTCTTCTTGTTGGACTTAAGCGGGATAAATGATCCACCACTTGGTTTTCACAACCTTTCCTATATTTACTTCAAAATTAAACTCTTGAAGTAGCAATATCCATCGAATCAACTGAGGCTTGGCCTTCTTTTTATCTATCAAATAGCAAAGAGCAGCGTAGTCAGTGTGCACAATAACCTTCATGCCCAACAAATAAGCATGGAAATTTTTAAAAGCATAGACTACGACAAGCAACTCCTGCTCCGTAACCATATAATTTCTTTGTGCATCATTCTAGGACTTGCTAGCAAATAAATTGGATGAAAAATCTTGTCCTTCCTTTAGCCTAATACCGCACCCAACGCCAAGTCAATTGCATCACATGTCAATTCAAAAGGAAGTTCCCAATTTGGGGCCACAATGATAGGAGCCAACACAAGTTTCCCCTTGACACAATCACCATTAAAATTGAATTTTTCTTTCTTTTTATAAAGCTTACATATCGGATGAGCTATATTAGAGAAATCTTTGATGAACCATCTATAGAAACTGGCATGTCCTAAGAAACTTTGAACACCCTTGACAGAGATCGGAGGAGGCAACTTTGTAATAACTTTGATCTTGGATTGGTTGATGTCTATGTCTTGGTTCGATATCTTATGCCCTAGTACAATTCCTTCTTTCATAATGAAATGGAATTTCTCCTAATTGAGTACTAGATTTTTTTTCACACACAATTAAAGAACTTTAGCCAATTGATCAAGACAAGAATCAAATGTGTCACCCACCACAAAAAAATCATCCCTGAAGACCTCCATTGTGTCTTCCACCATGTCCAAAAAGATAGATAGCATGCACCTTTGAAAGGTGGTGGGAGCATTGCATAACCCAAAGGGCATGATCTTAAAAGCAAATGCTTCACACGGTCATGTGAAAGTGGTCTTCTCTTGATCCTATGGAGCTATGGAGATTTGGTTATAACTGGATTACCCATATAGAAAACAATACCAATCTCGCCCTGCCAAGCGATCTAGCATTTGGTCCATGAAAGGCATAGGTAAATGGTATTTTTTAGTCCAAGAGTTGACTTTTCGATAATCTATGCATACTCTCTACCCCGTAATAGGTCTAATAGGTACAAGCACATTTTTTCATTGGGAACCACTATGATTTCCCCTTCTTTGGCATGCATTGTATGGGGCTCATCTAAGTGTCAGTCGAGATATGATACACTAAACCTGCATCAAGCCACTTGATTATTTCCTTCTTAACAACTTCTTGCATTGAAGGATCTAACCTCCATTGATACTCAATACTCGGTACACATTTGGTATCTAACTTTATCTTATGAGTGCAAATATCGGGAGGGATCCCAATAATATCCACAATAGTCCACCCAATAGGCCGAATAAATTTTCTCCCAACCGACTTCAACGCTTCCACTTGTCATGACAAGAAATCTCCCACAATAGTAATAGGTAAGGTTTTACCTTCCCCCAAAAAGTCATAGTGAAGGTGCGGGTGTAATGGCTTAAGCTCAAGTTATGGTGGATCCTCAATCTTGGCGGGAAGTCTCTCCTAATTTTTCAAGTCAAGGTCTATTTTGCATGGGTTCTTGGTGTAGGAACCAATATTCATCAAGAAAACCACAACCTCATCATACTCTTCAATATCTTCACTTCCATAATTCCACAAGACCCCCACTAGTGGCTCACTAATGAAATCTACCTCCATCGCTTCGTCCATCTCATCATCAATCATATCATTCACCGAAATCACTTACAAGTCCTTTGGTTGCTTCATGGACTTACACATATTAAAGGTCACCTCTTCGCCATTCACTCTAAACTTCATTTCACCACATTCCACATCTACTAATGCCCTAACGGTAGCAAGGAAAGGCCTACCGAAGATAATTAGAACTTCGTAGTCTATCTCATAATCTAGGATCACAAAGTCAGCGGGAAATATGAATTTTTTTACCCAAACTAGAACACCATATAGAATTCCACCGATATTTTAATAGATCAATCCGCCAGTAAGAGTCTCATGGTTTTGGGTTTTGGAGCTCCCAATCCCAACTTCTTGAATATAGATAGAGGCATCAAGTTTATACTTGCCCCTAAGTCGCACAAAGCTCTGCCAAATTGATACACCCCAATAGTGCAAGGGATAGTAAATGCACTGGGGTCTTTTTTCTTGACCACCATATTGCTCAACATGATAGCACAACAACTATGTGAGATATCCACCGTTTTGAAGCCCATGGTTCTTTTCTTTGTCACCAAGTTTTTCATGAAGCTGGCATATCCATGTATTTCAAGTAAAACTTCAACCAAAGGAATTCTCACCTACAAGTTGCTAAATTTAGAGAGGAACTTCTTGAATTTGATATCATCCTCCTTCTTCTTGAACCTTTGTGGGAATGTGGGAGGTATTTTGATTGACGTCTTTGGGGAAATCGAACTTTTCTCCAGTTTTGAGAAATTTTCATCAACCGTTTGTGGTCTCTCTTCACTCTGAACCCTCTCTTCCACTTCTTCCAGTTTTTTCACATTTGGCTTATTGGAAATAGGGACTTCATCATTCGACTTGTTAAGCCTTTTTCTATTCCCACTCACTTGCTCTTCAACTTCCCTCTTATTAAGGTCTCTCTCAACATCCCCAACTTCATTATCAAGTGTCATTCCACTCCTAGTGATGATGGCCATGCAATGAGCATCATTTTTAGGATTTGCCATGGTGTCACTAGAAAGAGCACCCTTTGCCTTGTGTTGAGATGTGCTGAGATTTGGCTCAATTGAGTTTCTAGTTACTTAATCGTGGTCGAATGGGAAATGACCATGTGATTGAATTTGTGAAAGTAGCTTTTCATCTCCTTTAGTATTTTTTCACTCCCTTCAACCCCCATAGAATTATAGTAAGCACATCCTTATTCTTATAATTATCTGGATCAATGGAGGTGTCCTCTTTACCTTTTTACCTATCATGTGGTGGGACATACCTATCCCGATCGTGCTTCTTGTCTCTCCAATTCCAATCTCTATCATATTCCTTATCCCTCTAATCACGATCATGATCATGGCCCCTCTAATCTTAATCCTTTCAATCTATATCCCTTTCCTTCCAACCTTGATTCCCCCCTTTCCTTTGGTAGGTAGGTCGGGAACCCCCCATTTGATTTGATAAGAAATGAATCTCTGTATCAAGTGACTCCGCATCGTTATCCTCATATGATCTAGTTCCCTTTAAATCTATGGCGTTGACTATTTTTAGAGTTGAACTCATGACATGCCTTGTTAGGAGATCCATTTGTATCATTATTTTGTCCATGTTTTCATATCCCTCCTCATCCTTTTTCCTTCATTTTTGGATAAAATAAGACACAGAGGGAGCCCCCATGGCCACCTCGGTATCTCATGTATGTCATGTTCTACTTTGATTCATTATTTGGTCCAATAATCCCGTGGCAACTCCAAAAGTTTGATTGATCACTGACCCACCAACCAAGTTGTCCGCAACCATTTTGTTCAATTAATCTAATAATCTATAGAATATTTGAAGTAACATTTTATCCGGCAACTCGTGGTTAGGGCAATGTAGCAATTTCTTCTTGAACCTTAACCATGCTTCATGTAATGGCTCACTACTTGCTTGCCGGAAGTTTGTGATCTCAACTCTCAATTGTAGCATGCAGGATGAAGGGAAAAATTGATCAAAAAAGTCCTCTGTCAATTTAACCCAAGATATAATAGAGCCCTTGGGCAGTTCACACAACCACAACACTGCTTCACCCATCAAAGAAAATGGAACAACCTTAAATGGATAAACTCTTCTTGATTATTAGCAATGTCAAATGAGTTCCAAATGTCTATAAAATTCTTTAAATGAATGTTTGCATCCTCATGAGCTTATCCTCCAAATATTCCCTTCATTTGGTGTAAGTGAGGCATAGCACTTGTGTCGTGGAAGACCGCATTGCCCATCGTAGGTGGTGTACAAATTGCACTTGCCCTTCCGACATCACCCAAGTGATCTTCGTCTTTAAGTTGCTAGTCAAAGGTAGCAGTTTTGCTACCATGTTGACTCATAGTGTCGTGTTGGCTTATATTATCACCTAAACAATACAAAAACAACAAATAAAGTAAATTCACGTTACAGCTAACACAAGTGAATCAAAACACTATAAAAATGAATGCTAACTTTCATTCCCCGGCAACAGAGCCATTTTTGATAATGCTCAAAGACACTCAATTAGGATGTACAGAGTCGTTATACAATATACGAAAAAGGGTCAAAACTACCCCTGAACTATCCGAAATAGAGCAAAAATACCCTCCGTTTGTTTTTTGGCTCAAAAATACCCCTCTATTTATTTTTTGGCTCAAAAATGCCCCTCATTTTAACGAAGGGCCAAAAAGGGCCAAAACTACCCCTGAACTATCCAAAATGGAGTAAAAATACGCCTCCATTTGTTTTTTGGCTCAAAAATACCCCTCACATTAATGGAGTGTCACCAAGCTCACCACGTGAAAAAATATTGTCACATGGCTAGTCCACGTCAGTGTCCCATTTAATATCCAACCAGCTCACTTAACCATATTCCAACTTAACAGCCATTTAATATCCTTACCCGACCCATCTTAAAAAAAACACGACCCGTTCTCATAAGTAAATGGTAAAGTTGGAATGGTTAAGTGGGCTGGTTGGGTATTAAATGGGACACTGACGTGGACTAACTATGTGACAATTTTTTTCACGTGTTGTGCTTGGTCGCACTCCATTAATGTGAGGGGTATTTTTGAGCCAAAAAATAAATTGAGGGGTATTTTTGATCCATTTGGGATAGTTCAGGGGTAGTTTTGGCCCTTTTTGGCACTCCGTTAAAATGAGGGGTATTTTTTAGCCAAAAAATAAACGGAGGGGCATTTTTGAGCCAAAAAACAAATGGAGGGTATTTTTGCTCTATTTCAAATAGTTCAGGGGTATTTTTGGCCCTTTTCATACAATATATAACCCAGCTCGTGAGTTGAGGTCAATCCCACTGTGAATGAAGGAGATAGGTTTACCTTCAAGTGTAATAAACCACTAAATGTTTTCATGTAATGGGTAAAATGTGAGGAAAGTAAAATGGAGGGATTAGTTTGGAACATTTTGTAAATAAGTAATCAATCATAAGCTTGGTATGCAAGAGTGAGTACTACAACTTTGTAATCAAATATTAAAGACACTTGGGGTTATGCTTTCATGAGAGTGAGTACATGCATGGGTAATTGGCTATTAGCCTAAGTTCAATTAATAGCTATAGGTAGGCTAAGTCCTAGATTTTAATTCCCATCTTTCAATAAAACATTACACCTTACAAGTGGTTTCTTACGAACACCTCACAAGTGGTACATCAGACCAACCTAAAATCTCTATTTAGTTGCCTTATGTCTAAGAAATACTATTAAATAATGAACATCAAGTCATAGTTGACCACTACTACTCACCCTTATCCCCTTTGTCAAGGATGGTACTAAATCTAAGGCTAACTAGAGTTTGCAACCTCCAATTATAAGCTAATAACATGAAGTAGAGGTCAACTCCATAACAATTAATCAATTAAAAAGGCAAATAAACAACACCCATACAACTATCACTATTAATTCATACATAACCCCAAGTTGGGAATTTAGCTACTCATAGATACAGAAAGAGGAAATATACCTATATTCTTGTTAAAATTATCCATTGAATCCAAATCTTTGTAAAAGAAACCTAAATTCAAAGTAGAACAATAAGAAATCAACAAAATTTCAACCTAGGTTTTCAAATACAAACTTGTAGATCTCAAAATTATCAAAGAATAGGGTTCTAAACTGCCAAAAAGGCTTTTATGGCTGAGGAAAAAATGGGTGACGAATTTAAAGAAATACCATCGCATCCCCTTCGGTTATAGGACCTCGGCATCGCTGAAGTCCATGACGATACACCGAGGGGACTCTTCATCACCAAATTGGCATTAACTTCAGGCTCCAATGATTTGTACTTGGTAGGATTGGCGATGGATTCATGCTTCGCCAACTTGTTAGGCTATCCATTGAACTCTTCAACTTAATCGCTGATTCGCTTCATCTATAAATTTGTGGATCTATTGAGTTAGGAAATGGATCCTCATATTTGGCAATATGCCAACAACATTGGTGATCCGCCAAATTCCTTGATAATGCCTTCTTGCACTTTTAGCTCTAATTTTCCATCTTTTTGCTCTTTCAACCACTTCTTGGCCTCAATCCTGAATATAAACCAAATTAACATTAAAACTAACTCAAATTGGTATTGACGACTTGATTTTCTATCATTTTTAGGTCAAATGAGTCGCAATTTGTTGACTCATCAGTAGCCAATGAGCGAAATGAGTTGATTCCAGTAAGACCATTCACTGGTTAGCATGTTTGCATAGATTACATGAAGCTAAATTCATGGACCCTTAGGGATCATTTCCCAATGCTGTTCATAGATCAAATGCTTAGTTTTGTCATTTAAGAGGTAAAAACTATATATAAAGGATTGAAACCTAAAGCAACCATTCTAATGACATAAAATCGACAATTTAGATCTAACAAAACTGACAGAATCACCATCCAATGCTCGAATCACAAAATGTTGACGAAAGTTAAACTAATCACTTTTAAGGCTACTCAAAATCTTAAACTCACTCAAATCACTCTCAAATGCTTCAGGGATTGTTCCAACCAACCCTACAACTCATAAATAAAATATAGCAACTACATGAAAGGGCAAAATGGTTAAAGTATAGCAACTGCTAAAAATCACAACTAGGGTTAAAATTCTTCCTTCACATAAGTTTTTCCATCAACTTCTTTGTCTATAAATCCTCTAACACCTTAGAATCATTAGAACAATTGTTAATGGTGGAATTGTGGGTTAGAACATTAGGTTTATAAAATTTTAGGGAAAACCTATAGTTAGTTCTAAATTTGTCTAAGAATGGTTCTAGGTTGTTGATTTATACTTCCTAGCATATAATTATTCTCCTTTAACATGAATTGTGGGGAATTGGTTAATGGTTGAAAAATCCTTGGATAAGGTTTTAGGATATAGAAAGGGTAAAACTAGTGGGGTTGAATCTCCAATACTTTAATTTGAAGAGTAAGTGATTAATTACTCTTGTATGGTGATTATTTAAGATTTTTAGAATTCTGAATCATTGACGAAGGGCACAGATTCGACAAATTAGCTTGCTTGATCATATTTTATGGATTAGGTAGGCTATGGTTTATCAGTATTAGGCTATAGTTAGTAAATGTGTACATAATAGAAAATTGACAGGAGAAGAGAGTAAAGATTGGTACTTATCTTTCTTGAGATAACCACTGTGATGTAAGAGAAGAAGATTAACCTTGATGGTATTGACTCGATCTTGCTTGAAGTTGTCGAATACCAGCAAGAAGGCAAACTCAGTGGATTGGAAAAGGGAAATTTTAACGGAGAAGCCGATCAGATTGTTATAGCTACTTTCCTTTTCACTTTCTAAAATGTCTTGAATTGTTTTCAAGACTCAGAATTTGTTCATGGACTTTTAATGGATCGAGTCACTATTGGGCCTGGGTGTATATATTTTTTATTTTAATAAAAGGGCGTTCCACCTAATTTTAATTTTAAAAAAAGCTTGCGGGCATGGTGTTTTGAATGATAAAAACATGGTAACATTATTATAAAGATCTAATTATGTGTTGATGTATTAATAAATAAATACATTGATGGCTGTTTGTGTTTGTATGACTTCCATGATTAATTGTAATCTGAATTATGTGAATATGGGTAATGATAGGGAGATCGTGTGAGCTTCTAATCTAAAAACACAACTTAAATACCTTTAAAGGGTGAAATCAATGTTAGGCGTAGCTTAAATGTGTGAATTTCCTACCATAACAATGTTAGGAGAATGGATTGCGGTAAGTGAATATGCTGTCATAATTTAATGAACCTAAAGGCAAATTGGCTAAGTGTTAGGGAGTAATATGTGTAAAGTACATAACTAAAGTTAGAATCATGAGCTGAATAAAGTCAAATGGTTGACCAATCGGCTAATGAAGTGGTGTCTTGAATCTATCAATGACTTGAATATAAGGGTTACTATTTAGAGACTGGATTCACCAGTCTTGATATGAATAAAAGTGTAACACCCTGTACATTTCCGAACCTATTTAATTAATATAAAATTCATGGAATTATATAAACATGAGATTGTGGAGGTTTTGCACATTAAATTTGATGGGCTGAATCTAATCTTGTGATTTGGGGCCCAAATGAGGCCCAAAATGAAGTAAAAGGCATGGCCCAAAAGGGAAATGACCCATTCTTCCAAGTTGACATAGTAACCATGCATTTAATGTTGGCTAAGGATAACAATTGAGACATTATATAAGGCACAAAATCAGATTTTTATTTATTATAACACACATGCCATTTCTAGAATATTCAAGATATTTCTCTCTACTCACAAACCCTAAGTCATCACTCCTTTGGACAAGATCACTCTGTTGCTAGCTTTGGTAAGTGTTTATTCTTATGGTTTAGTATATGATATACTTAATATGGTGTATAAATCATGTTGGTTATGTTGGTAAGGTGTTGGACAGTTCACTATGTGAAAACAGTCTATTTTGCTTAACCGGTGAAGGGTTTTATCTTCTAAACTTGAAAATGGACTTGTTGTCTTGAATGAAGTGAGTTTGATGGATTAAATATAAACATGTAAAATGTGGTTATGTTCTTAAATTGCTTTCTTTATGTGTATAACTTGTGGGATTGTTGTTATGAAATTGGTCATAGAATTAGTGGTGTATTGAAAGGAAAATGTGGTTTTGGTGATGTTCATATATATTATGAAACCATGATGGTTTGTTGGAATCCAAGTGACCTAAAATATGTAAATAAAATCTTACTTATGGCCTTGTACTATTTATTACCAAAAAAGGACCCAAAAGAGACCCTTTTAGGTCGAAACGGGCACCTGCCCTCCCAGACAGGGCACCTGCGGGCGCAGATGCCAACGCAGGTGGCCCTGGACAGGTCCAAGAGTCACCTATGGCTGCACCTCAACCATGAGCACAGGTGGCTTCACAGGTCAGCCCAGAATCTCATTTTGTATGTTTTTGTCTCTCTTTGATCCCTGAAGACCCCTATACTCTTTTTGGATGAAATTATGAACTTATGATACCTATTGAATGACTTTAAGGTGTAGTTTGGAGGCATAGTGGATTATATCAATTTTGGATTGTTGTTCATATGTTATTATGAAAGGTATTGAGGTGACTTGATGGAATAGTTGTGACGTAGTGTTCATGAGGAAACATAAAGGGTAAACGTGGTGTGAAATGCTATTGGTTTATGATGTCTTAGTCAATGTGTGGAATGTTATGCTATTGTTGGTATGGTAATGCAGTAAATTGTATTGTAAAGGGTGAAATGACTTTATAGGACATTCATGTAACTCATTGTCGTCTTATGCACTTGTAAAGTAGTTAGTTATTAATGTGAGCTCCGTTATGAACTTGTGTTGTAGAGTAACACGTAAAGAAGGAGCTGGATTGTTGTATTCACATATAGGACTATGTATTCATATTGGGAAGATAAGGTATGTAAGGTTACTCTTTTCAGTATCCTTTGGCAGCATCTATTGTCCTCATTGTTACAGAGTTTGATTCTCGTTTTAAAATATCTCAAAGTATCTCATGTCAGGTTATTATATATTGTTATTCATATGTCTCTTAATCATGGACTGATGTTCCAAAGCTCCAATAATGTTATGACTATTAACGTATCAATCTCTCAAAAGTAAAGAAATGAAGTAATGCATAGTTGTTGGTTGTGAGAGCACGGGTGGCAGCTCTAGAGGCATAAGCCTAGCTCAAGCCAAACTCGAGATTATTGGATCAGGGGCAGCTCTATAGGCACAAGCCTAGCTCAGGCCAAACCTGGCAGGGGGCAACTTTAGAGGTAAGAACCTAGCTTGAGCAGAACCTGATATATATTGGTTTATGGGTGGCAGCTCTAGAGGTAAGACCCTAGCTCGGGCCGAACCTGATATATTTTTTTATGGGTGGCAGCTATAGAGGCATAAGCCTAGCTCGGTCCAATCCCAACATAACGTTATGTTATGTTAAGACCCACTGATCAGTTGGGGCCCGGGTATGATATGATACAGGTAGAAAAAAAGCAAAGAAAGTAATGAAAGCAATATACATGGTTCCAAACATACAGAACGATGGGTTAACCATATTGTCTATTCTATTCAAATTTGATTCCATTGAAGTTCTTATGTATGATGCAGTTTCTTATAGGCTTACATACTCAGTACATTCTTCATACTGACGTCCCTTAGGGGACTTAACTTACTTGCTACAGGCGCAGGTGCTAGTAGACCTCCACAATAGGTTGCGGGAAATTTGCAAATCATTGGTGAGCTCCAGTTGGTTCGGGGCTTTTCGAGTCACTATGTATATTTGTTTTGGTATTGTAAATGTTGTATAAAGCGGGGATTGTCCCGACTTTAGGTTGGTTACATCTATGTATCTGTAGAGTCTTTGTAGATATTGTGGGACAGATGAAGAGATGTAAAGAAATGTATATCCATAGTACTTGATCGCCCTAACGGCCAAGTTTCATCTATAGCATAAGTTGCCATAACTTTTGCCATTCGTATTTTATAGTTACATGAGATAGAATGATATTCATACAGAGGCATGCATATGAGTGTACATGAATGAAGATTGGTTCTCTCGGGCCATAAAGGCTTCGGGTGCTAGTCCACCCCGTGGGAATTCGAGGCGTGACAAAAGTGGTATCAGAGTAGGTTGTCCTAAGGGTGTCTACAAAGCCGTGTCCGAGTAGAGTCTTGCTTATGGATGTGTTGTGCACCATATGTATAAGCAGGAGGCTATGGGGCATTTAGGAGTTGTTTCTTTTCTTCATTTCTAGATCGTGCAATAGAGCCAAAAATTGTAAGTGGAATTATATCTGACCATTGGAATTGGTTTTCTTTGTTATAGTAAAATGCCGATGACAAGATGAGGTAGAGGCAAAGGTAAGCAGTTAGATATGCTTGCCAGTGAAGGCATGAGTAAATCACCACCTGACCAAGTTAGTCAAGGTGGGGCTGACACTGAAATTGCATCGCGGTCTTCTTCTACTTTTCCAGCTCCGAAAGAGCCAAGAGGTAGAGAAGTATGGAATTTGTTAAGTAAGGGTTTTATTAGACCGAGTGTGCCTCTTTGGGGTGATCTTGTCTTGTTTGTGAAGAAGAAATACAGATCCGTGCACATGTGTTGTATTGATTATCGTTGATTGAACAAATTGACTATAAAGAATAAGTACCTTCTTCCTTGCATCGATGATTTGTTTGATTAGCTTTTGGGCTCCTCGGTGTTTTCTAAGAATGACTTAAGATCTGGTTATCATCAGTTGTAGGTTAGAGCTTTGGATGATCTGAAGACCGCTTTTCAGATGCAGTATGGCCATTATAAGTTCTTGGGTATGTCTTTTGGGTTGACTAATGACCTAGTAGTGTTTATGAAGTTGATAAACAGGGTATTTTGGCCTTATCTTGATTCTTGTGAGATTGTTTTCATGAATGACATCTTGGTTTATTCCAAGAATGAGGTCGAGCGTGTGTAATATTTAAGGGTTGTACTTTAGAGATTGCGTGATGATAAGTTATATGCCAAGTTCTCCAAGTATGAGTTTTGGTTGGATTTTGTTTCTTTCTTGGGTCACATAGTGACCAATGATGGTATTATTATCGATCCAAACAAGGTAGTGGTGGTTCGTGATTAGGCTAGACATACTTCTTCAATCGAGATTCAGAGTTTTGTCTGGTTAGCGGGCTTTTATTGATGCTTCATGTAGGGTTTCTCTTCTATTGCGGCTCTGTTGACCAATTTGACTTAGAAGAAGATTGTTTTTCAGTGGTTAGATACTTGTGAGGAGAGCTTTCAAAAGCTCAAGGAGTTGTTAACTTCGGCTCTATCTTGACTTTGCCATAGGAGGGCGTGGGTTTCATCGTGTTTTGTGATGCTTCTAGAGTTTACTTAGGTTGCATTTTGATGTAGAAGGGTAAGGTTATTGCTTATGTTTCTCGACAGTTGAAGCCTCATGAGAAGAACTACCTTACTCATGATTTGGAGTTAGTTGTAGTTGTGTTTGTGTTGAAATTCTGGTAACACTATGTGTATGGAGTTTATTGTGAGATTTTCTCCAACCATCATAGCCTTCGATACATCTTCACTCAGTGAGATCCTAATACGAGACAGTGTAGATGGTTTGAGTTGTTTAAGGATTATGATCTCACTATTCTTTATCATACAGGCAAGGCTAATATAGCAGCGGATGCCTTGAGTCAGAAGGCGGTGAGTATGGGGATTGGCTCATCTATTGTTAGAGGAGTGACCTTTATCCTTAGACGTTTAGTGTTTATCTAATCAAATGGTTAGGATTGATCGTTCGACACCTGGGCATGTTTTGGCCTTTGTTAAGGCTAGATCTTTATTGAGCAGATTTGAGCTCGATAATTTGATGATGAGAAGTTGAGGGTGATTCACGATAAAATGTTGAGTGATGAGGTGAATACTACAAATCTTGATCCCAATGGTGTTTTAAGGATTGGTGGTTGTGTTTGTGTGCCAAGAGTTGTTGGTTGGATTAGACTGATATTCATCCAGGACTGGCTAAGATGTATCATGATTTGAAGCAACACTATTGGTGGTGTAGTATGAAGAAGGACATTGTTATGTTTATGGCCAAGTGTTTGAATTGTCAACAAGTGAAGTATTAGCATCAGCGACCGAGTGGTACTATGAAGAGGATGCCTGTTCTCAAGTGAAAGTGAGAGGGGATCACTATGGATTTCATGGTTGGTCTACCCCCGACTTTGGGGAAGTTTGATTTTATTTGGGTGATTGTGGATAGCTTGACTAAGTTTGGGATACCTATAAAAGTAAGCTATAATGCGGAGAAGTTGGCCAAGATCTACATTTGTAAGATTGTTCGGTTGCATGATGTACCTATCTTCATTATTTCTAATAGAGGTACTCAGTTTACCTTGAATTTTTGGAGTTTTATGCAGATTGAGTTGGGTACTCAGCTTGATATGAGCATCACTTTTTACCCTCAAATGGATGGTCAGTCAGAGTGGACCATTTAGGTGTTAGAAGACATGTTTTGAGCATGTGTTATGGATTTTGATGGTCATTGGGACCAGTTCTTACCCTTAACATAGTTTGCCTACAACAACAGTTACCATTCTAGCATTCAAATAGCACCTTTTGAGGATTTGTATAGGCGGAGGTATAGATCCCTCGTGGGATGGTTTGATTCATTTGAGGTTATGCCTTGGGGCACTGATTTATTGAGAGACTGGATGGATCGAGTTAAATTAATTTAATAAAGGCTTGTGGCTGCCCAAAATAGGCAGAAGAGTTACACTAATCATCGAGTTTGTGATGTGGCATTCATTATTGGTGAGCGGGTTTTTTTGAGGTATCACCCATGAAGGTGTGATGAGATTTAGGAAGAAAAGGAAGGTTTAGTCCAAACTTTATTGGGTTTTTTGAGATTATTGAGAAGTTTGGAGATGTGACGTATAGACTAGCTTTGCTTACACATCTATCAACTGTTCATCCGGTATTCCATGTTTCTATGTTGAAGAGATACCATCCAGATGATTCATGCATGATCCGATGGGATTCTGTTGCATTAGATTATGATTAATCCTACGAGGAGGAGCCTATTGCCATCCCAGATAGGTAGACTAGGAAGTTGAGGTCCAAGCATATTGATTCTGTAAAGGTTCAATAGAGACATGGCTCGATTAAGGAGGCTACATAGGAGGTTGAGTTCTATATGCAGAGTAGATACCCCCAGTTTTTTACCCCTTTAGGTACTTTATTTATTTATTTTGTTTAAGGATGAACTCGTGTTTTAGTGGTGGATAATGTAACAACTCTTATTATGAATTTTAACTTTTTCTATGTTTTGATTGTTTTACCCTTCCTTGTAGTTGTTATATATTATTTATGAGTTGTGGGATAGTTGGGACGATCCCCCAAAGCGTTTAGGAGTGATTTGAGTGAGTTTGAGGTTTTGAGTAGCCTTATAAGTGATTAGTTTTACTTTGGTTAGTATTTTGTGATCCAAGTGTTGGATGATGATTCTATCAGCTCCATTAGATCCACAATGTCGATTTTGGGTTAGTAGCATAGTTGGTTCAGGTTCTGAGCCTTAATTTAGAGTTTTGACCTCTTAGATGATAAACTAGCTAAAATAGACTAAAAGGGGTCCCTGGGTTTAATTTGTTGATAACGACCTCTTTTTATAAACCTAATAGTTCCATTAAGTCCGAAACGTTGAAATTAGCCTAGTATCATTATTGGTTCATTTTTGTGGGATCCTTAAAAATTTCCAAGGGTCCATTTAGAGTCACTTTTAGTCCCTATGTTAGATTTCTTTTCTGGTACAACTGCCTAAGCCGCCATTTGGTCGCTTTAGCTACGAGTCATCAATCTATGCACATTCGCCTAAGCGATGGGTACAACCGCCTTAGTGATGCCACCTTAACGAAAAAAAGATCGCCTAGATGATGAGCCTGCATGGCAAGTGACTATCTCCTTAGTGATAGTTTGGCTGCTCAGTCAATGTTGCTTAGGCATCCATTTTACCGCCTAGGCGACGTCGCTGGTATAAAATATCTTTTTCTTCTCTTTTATTCCATCCTTCTATTTTCAAGGATTGGGGTCTCGATTTTGGTGATGTCAAAGATGATTTTTCATCAAATTGGACTTGGGTAAGCTTCTAAACATGATCTCCCTCCTTACACATTGATTATTTCACTAAATCATCTTCAAAACTTGGATTTTAAACTTTGAATTTTGGGGTTTCACCCGGTAAGGAAGAAAAAAGGTTTTTTAAGGATTTCAAGCTCGATTTCAACTTGTTTTCTAATGGGTTTTCATATTTAGAACCCTTAGAGTATGGGAAACATGATTCTTAAATAAAACTCCAGTTTTACCCTTTTTCCCTTGGGGTCGATTTTTGAACTATTTTTAGACCCAAAATGAAAGTAGCTAATATGGGTATCATTAGACTCTTTTTGATGTGTAGATTATTTTTTTGATAGAGTTGGTTTGTTTTGAGGCCACATATAAAGGCAAGGCTGCATATTGAAGGGTTCAGGCTAGAGATTCAACTTTTTCAGGTAGGTTATGGTTTAACTTTCTTCAGACTAGGCTGGATAGTTAACCATTCATATAAAGTATGATATGGGTTGAGGAGTTTATCGTGAGAATCATATTTTTAGATAGTTATTTTATCGTATTTCTAGTGTGGGGGCCTATGTGAGTAATACTGTTAACTTGGGGATTGTTATTGTTGTGATGCCCATGCGGGGGCTAATTTTGGTCTTGTTTGAATATTATTTTCTATTTATCTCTATTTTGATGCTCGAGTGGGAGCTTGAATTGATATTATTGATACTTACATGAATAATCATTATTGTGGTACCATGTGATGGCTTATTTGATTTGGGGAGATTGGAGCTCATTTTATACTATCATTGAGTTAATTCATCACATGATATTTTCTTGGTTATAAGCATGCATCCTCATTCCATTCATCTTTATACATGGAATTGATACCATTGAAAACATTGATTTTGAAAAAAAATGAAACACTTTATGAAACCATTGACCGAGGGATGTACCGATAAGGTTGATTGAGTTATGAGATTGAGATTGTGAAAGTATATGGATTGCAAACCCCCCATGGTATCCTATCTTGGAAAATTTTGCTCGAAAGGTATATACTAGGTGATATTGAGATATTACATATGGCCATTGCATTGAATTTCATCACTTGCATTCCTTTTCTGTGTTTGATATTGTGTATTTAGTCTTCTTTCGTATATTCGTAGTCATTCATATATTGTTATTACTTGTAGAATTGTTAGGAGATAGAATTGTTAGGAGATATATTTTGAGCCAACAGTGGGAACTTTTTTGTATGTAGGTGGAAGCGTGCTCATAGTATCCTTTACTTATTTAGTTTTCTACTTTGCTCGGTCCACCTATGATGCCTACTGAGTACAAATAGATAGTACTCACTTCTACTTTGTACTCATTTGGTGCAGATCCTGGTACGAGTATGACCCTCAAAGCTTGAAATCGTGTAGAATAGAGGTTGTGTAACGATAGAATCCATTGTTATTAGAAATCACCTCGGGTTAGTGCAGAGCCTCAGAATTATTGGGACATTAATTGAAACGTGCGTAGGGCCATGAGTATTAAAATTAGGGGACTTAACTTTTGGGTCAGGATGATGTCATTCTGCTATAGCGGTAATTATTTTGCTAAAGTGGTGTCGCTATGGTTGTAGACACACCGTTATAACAGTGTGGCGCAACTAGTATATGTTGTAGTCGGGTTTTATTTTCTTTCTTCTTATTAACTGATGTAGAAATATGGGGAGGCTCCAAATAACCCTAAAGGCTGCCTCCCAAGCCTTAGAGTAATAGAATAAGGAGAAAGGAGTACTTATGGGTACAAACCCTTGGGTTTTTGAGGACTAACGCTTTTGTGAGATCGAATGCAGGCTAGGATTTCACTTAGTTCATCCTTCCTTCAGCTGGATGATATCCAGGTAAGCTAAGGTTTAATTGAGTAGCACAGACTCGAATTTGAAAGCATGATTATAATGTAGATTGATAGGAGATTGCATGTTTAGGTCTTCAGGCATGGGGTTATGGTGGTTAGTATCGGTTAGAGTCCAATTAGTGTTTGTTTGGGGGCTGCTTATGTATTAAGTGTCATGTTGAGTTGTGCATATGACATGAATTGATGTTCCCCATCCTATGTACTTGATTGGGGGTAATGTATGGGTAAACTTCTGGTCATGGGCAATATTCCTTCATAGGAGTCATAACCATAGGTAAGGTAGGGTAGGTTCCTTAGTACTTAAGGTGGTATAAATTGTAATGGTCATCGGGGCTCATGTTTATGGGTGCAAGGTTGTGAGGTTCCTAACTAGTTAGGTAGGTTATGGTGGTGTAATTAATCCAACTTTTACTATATGTACATGTTAACTACTTTGTAGTGTGATTGGTTAATGTATGCTTATGGGTGTGATCCATGCATTGTTTACTTGCTTTATGACTTAGCCTGCCTTATATTGTGAATTATGGAATGTTTTGGTATTTGGGACATTCTCACAGGTTATTGTTGGATTAAGGATTACAGACATTCATGTATGGGTTTTAGTACATGGACGGTAATTGTCCCATACAGGTCATGTCTAGAGGGTGGATGCATCACCCATAACATATATGTACGAAGGTATGTATACATTTGACGGTTTCATAAGGGAATCGGGGATTATTCTTACATGTTGGATATATGTTTATTGATATCCTTGTGTGGTTTAGGTACTTGTAATATCCTTGGATGCCTTGTTGTTAGAGTCAGGGTATGTTGACTTGGAAGTTGTTGAGGTCTGACTCCTTGATTGATTAAGGTTAGGCTTGGGTTGTTTGGTGTATGTCTTAAGATGCAATTGTGTATGCTTGATATTATTATTCATGTTTGACTTGACTTGGTGAGCATTGTTGATTTGTTTCTCTTAAGTATTCACATGTTTCTTATCACATAACTCTTAAGGGTAGGTTGTTTGGGTCTTGGTATCGTTGAATGTTATATTACATTAGGATCAGTAAATACCCAACTCAAGCCCTCTTCCTTGTCATGGCTATCATGTTACTATTTTGGGTGGCTGGATACTGGTGTGAACAAGGTTGTTGAAGAGAAGTAAGGCTAGTAAACAAAGGGACGAAAGTCGAGTTAGGGTAGGCTGGGTTGGTTATCGGAAAGGTGGGAGGTAGGCCTTATGCCAAATGGGTCTTTACCGGGTATGTTAGGTGGATGGCTAGACTCTTAGCTTAGGTCTAGGGTGTGTTTGTGTGATAGTAGTCTCCTTAGGGGTGATGTTAGCTTTTAGTGTGAGGTCAAGCTCGGTGGTTTCAGGATAGAGAGAAAGCTTTGGGAAGGGATAACAAGTTGCATAAGTATGCATATTTTCTTCTGATTATTTATGTTATTATTGTGTAATCCGATTTACGTAGACCTATGAGGCTTACCAGTGTGTGTGGTTATACTGATGCTACTCTTTCTATACATTTTTAGGGTTGTAGTCTTTTATCGATTTCAATTTGGTTTCTTGACTGTTGCGGTAGAGATCATCCAGCAGCTCCCACTTTCTCCTTCATGGTGGAAGCTATGTCTTAGGCATTCCTATTCTTAGTAGCTCTTGCACCCATTTAGACTAGATCCTAGGGTAGTTTATTTTTGTATTTAATTTTATAAGCATTGTATTATGGTTTGATTAACGTGTTAGTAAAGGCTTTAATATATTATTAAGTGGTTCTCCTATGTAGGTGGATTAGAGTAGGTGCCCCCACGATTAGGCAATTTGAGTTGTGACCGGCTGACATAGAGTACTAGTAAACTCTAGCATTCGAGGCATCTTCTGGAGTTCATTCTATCTTTATTTTGTCTGTATTTTGCTTATCAGAGACAGATTCATGTATTTCATATTCTATGTTAGTTTATTAATGCTCTTACTGATGACACTAGATCTTGGATTTGGGTTGTATTTTGTTCAGTTTAAAACTTAGTCTATTTATATATGGCCTGACTTTATCTTAAAATCTTGTATCTGGTGTTATTTGTTTCTTTTTCGCATTTTTATCTCTTTTGGTGTTGGGCTTACCTACCCATGGTATGGGATAGGTTAGGTGTCATCATGACCTAAGCTTTTGGATCGTGACATTCGTGAATCTAGTAATGGCTTAAATGTAAGGGTTACTATTTAGTAACTAAGTTCACCGGTCTTGATATTTATAAAAGAGGGTTAGTAAAGTGAATAAACATATGTATGTTAAATTAGAGATTAGACTCGATTTGGTTGAATGTGCACTCCTAAATTGAATACTTTTTGATTAGTCTTCAGACATGCTTGTTATTGATAATTATGGTTGTTTATCATTCAATGAATAAGTTATGGATTGGGTTTTAGACATACTTGTAATTGAGGAATATGGTTTGATAATGCTTGAATGAATAAGTTGTGGATTGGTTTTCGGACATAACTTGTTATTTGTTGTTATTTATTTGACAGTACTGGTACTCCTAAGTTGTAAGATGGATAATGCTTGAATGAATAAGTTGTACTTGTCTTGAGTTGATTTATGGCTATGAAGTGCACTTGATATATTGTGTACTTATTGGCTTGATAAAGCTTGTATGCACAATTGGTGAAATTAGTAACACTTGTTGATATTATGATGACTATTGAAGTGCAGTTACATGAATTAGGGTACTTGTGTTAACATCCTAAAGAGATAGTGGAAAGTGTATTATATTATTGTATAATAAGAAAGATGAGATAATAATGCAAGCCTTATGTTGATGACTGGTTCGTGTTCGAGGCGAGTGTCCATATGAGTAGTTATATTTTGGAGGATCGAGTACTACACAGGTATGATACTCATATATATATATATATATATATATATATATATATATGAGAGAGAGAGAGAGAGAGAGAGATTGGGTACCACGTCGGTACGGTACATAGACGAAGTTGGTCCCCTACAGATCATGACTATTGGGAAAACATAAGACCCCTTAGCATTTGTGTACAAATGAGAGAGTGTTATGAGTGTGGTGAGATGCTAAGATTATACGGTCATGATTCGGTATGGATGGGATCCAGGTATTACGAGATGACTGCTATGTTGTAGGGTTTTGCATGATTTGATATGTTTGACTTACGATTATATATCATTATGTTGGTGGTATTGATTGTCTGGAAGTTGAGTAAATTATCTGTCTGATATGAATATTCCTTATGTGTTGAGGTACTTATTACCGTCTTATTTGAATTTGTAGGATGTTACTGGGGTTGTTGATTTATTGCATTCTCGGTGATGTTGAAGTAGTTGAATTACATGAATGTACTCTTGTGTTGTTATGAATTTACTCTTGCGTTGTTAATTGAGTCATGATGTGGTACTGAGTCCATTTTGGATAACGTAAATACAGTGTGCATAGTCTTGTTAAAGTTAAATGTTAGAGAATGTGATAGCGGTTAGTAAACTTAATACTACAAAAATGGAATGATAATGTAATTGGTAATGTTAATCGAATTAAGGACGTTAATTGGAAAGTTGTAGTAAGGAGTGTGAACTTTGGTGCTAAACTGTTATATAAGATTGTCATGATGATTTTGTTTATTTCTATATTTTGTTGTGTGAACTAGGTCTAGTCAGTTGATGATGTTTACCAGTACGTGTTGTGGACCGATACTACTCTTGCAACATACTTTTTGGGATGGTGATGTACTCTTCTTCAACCTCTTCATCTTATTCAGGAGGAAGTTGTGTCTCTTATTGTCTGTTCTCATTCGTAGAAGCTCTTGTACATGTTTAGACTAGTTCTTGGGTATTATTGTAAGTTGTTAAGTGTATACACCGAATGATGTTTTTGATAGTATATGTTTCCAATTGGCAAGATTTGGGTATATTGAAAAGATCATTAATATATTATTGGAAGGATCAATTAGCTTGTATCTATCATGAATTTGGTCTTAATGTGCTAACTTTGAGATTCACAATAGATCTAGAATCCAAGTGGCTAGAATGAGAGAAAAAAGAAAAGGAAAAAGAAATAACAATCAAGATTAAGAAGTCTTGGCTATTAAAGACTTGTTCTAGACCTAGAATAAGTCCTATAAATCCTAGATATAAGCTTTCTCAGTTTCCCCATGGATAACCTAGCTAATTATATGGCTAAAGATGTTGTCAACCCTCATCACAAGTCTAACAAGAAGATTACCTTAGAAACATAATCAAGTGTTTTATGACTTGTAATTGTGGAAATTCTTCTATGTACACTTGTTTGATTATCTTTGATATAAATATATAAAGATTATCTTTAACATATGTGTGTGTGTATGTGTTATCTTTCCTTTTACTTTGCATAACAAAATACTGAAAAAGGATAAGACTTACAGATATGTAAAATTATAGTCTTGATTATATTTTTGATACACATTAAGAAATTAATTTCTAATTTTGTTTAAATATTTAGATCGTAGATGATAATTGAAAACTTATGTAACATTTTGATTTTACACTAAATGTGAAACCTTTATGTGAATTAATTTGCTTAAATATGTACACCACATGAATAATTGATGAGTATACTTGTGTTATTGTCTTTTATTAATATATATATATATATATATATATATATATATATATATATATATATATATATATATATAATCAAAAAGTATTATTGCTGACTTGAACAAAGGTGAAAGACTGAATAGTGACAATTACAACATCTGAAGTTATATGATATGGTATGTAGTTATTATGACCCTTATAGCGATTTTAAAATTTTATGCATTTTAACCATTTTAATCCTTTTTTGTCATTGATTTATGGTATTTATGGGTTATAGGAGTGGATGAATCGGTTCCCGAAGTGTTTAGTTGGATTTTATGCAAGCTTTTTGTTTTGGAAGGTTCTAAAATAGATAGAGTTGACTTTGGTTAACATTTGGAGTTTTAAGCATTGTATGAGAATTATGTCAGTTCTTTTAGCTTCGGAATGTCACTTTTAGGTTAGTAGCACTGTTAGTTTGAGTCTTGAGGCTTTTTGTTATGTTTTGAGAATTTTGTTGAGAAGTGGGTAAAGTTGTCCAGTAAATGACTTTGATCAACATTCATTGAAAATAACCTATGTTTCATTTTTCATCCTAGATCTACATTCCTTTGTCGTACCTGTTCCTGTTTTTACACTGATAGGTGATTCTTTAATAGTGGATTGACACTGATCCTGCATTGTGACTCTTTTGGTGTATGATACCAGGGCGGACTTGATTATTCTTAATATGCTAGATTGTGATATGATTTTGGGTATGGATTTGTTTTCCTTTATCATGATGTCATGGATTTCCATGCAAAGATCATCACTTTATTTATGTTGGGTAGGCTAAGGTTAGAATGGAAGGGTATTCTGGTTTGCATCCTCATGGGGCGATATCATTTCTTCGGGCTCAGTGAATGGTGGAGAAAGGGTGCCTTTCTTACTTGGTGTATATGCATGATACTAATGTTGACACATCTCTTTTGGAGTTAATACGGGTGGTTTAGGATTTTATGGAAGTGTTTCCTTTAGATTTACTGAGTGTTTCTCCATATGGAGACATTGATTTTGCTATTGACTTGGAGCCGAACACCAATTCTATTTCTATTCCTCTTTATAGGATGGCTCAGATAGAGTTAATGAAATTGAAGGACCAGTTTCAGGATTTGTTAAATAAGGGTTTATTTGTCTTAGTGTGTCACCTTGGGGTACTTTTGTGTTGTTCGTTAAGAAGAAGAATGGATCCATGCACATGTGTATCGACTACCAATGGTTGAATAAGGTGACTATCAAGAATAAGTATCCTCTACTACCTATTAATGACTTGTTTGATCAGCTCTAGGGGGATTTAGTGTTTTCTAAGATTGATTTGAGATCGGGTTATCATCAGTTAAAGATTAGAGATTCGAATGTTCTAAAGACAACTTTTAGGACTTGATATGGGTAATATGAGTTCTTAGTGATGTCCTTTGGGTTGACTAACTCCCCGTGCATCGTTCATGGAGTTGATGAATGGTGTGTTTTGTCGTTATCTAGATTACTTTGTGATTATGTTTATTGATGATATCTTGGTGTATTCCAAGAATGAGGTGCATCATGTGAAATATTTGAGGATTATGCTTCATAGTTTGAGGGATGAAAAGTTGTATGCCAAGTTCTTAAAGTGCAATTTTGGTTAAGTTCGGTGTCTTTCTTAGGGCTTATGGTGACAAAGGATGGTATTATGGTCGATGCGGCTAAAGTGGAGGCTGTTTAGGGTTGGTCGAGGCATACTTCTCCAACTGAGATTCATAGCTTTGTTGGGTTGGCTGGATACAATAGATGGTTTTCGCAATGCTTCTTTATTATCAGAGCTCTGTTGACCAGTTTGACTCAGAAGAATATGGTATTTAAGTAGTCTGACGAGTGTGAGGAGAGGTTTCAAAAGCTCAAGACCTTGTTGACTTTGGTACCTATCTTAACCTTACCTGTGGAGGGTAAGGTATTTTTAATATACTGTAATGCATCGGGAGTTGGCCTAGGTGATGTGTTGATGTAGAAAGGGAAGGTGATTACTTATGCCTCCAGATAGATGAAGACCTATTAAAAGAACTATCCCACTCATGATTTGCAGTAAGAGGCAGTAGTATTCTCTTTGAAGATGTGGTGATAATATCTATATGGGGCCTACTGTGAGATTTTCACTGATCATAGTAGCCTACAGTACATCTTCAGCCAGAGGGATCTTAATCTGAGACAGCGCAGGTGGATGGAGTTGCTTAAGGATAACAACATTTTGATTCTTTATCACCCGAGTAAGGCAAATATGGCAGCATATGCCTTGAGCTAGAAGGAAACGAGCATGAAGAGTTTGGATTTTCTTGCAGGTGAGGAGTGACCTTTGGCTTTAAACATTAAGCTTTTGGCCAATCAATTTATTCGACTAGATATTTCTGAGTCAGGTAGGTTCTTGCTTGTGTTGAGGCTAGTTCCATGTTATTAGATCAGATTCGAGTATAATAATTCGATGGTGAAAAGTTTGAAGGTGATTTGGGATAAGGTGTTGAGTGCTAAGGCTAAAGACCCATTCCTTGATATAGAGGGTGTTTAAAGGATCAAGGGTCAAGTTTGTTCTTTGAGGGCTGGTGACTTGACCAGGTTGATCATGGAGGAATCCAATAGTTCAAGGTATTCTATTCATCCAGGAGCAACAAATATGTACCAAGGCTTGAAGCAACACTATTTGTAGTGTGGGATAAAAATGGATATTGTGGGTTCATGTCTAAGTGTTTGAATTGCTAGCATGTGAAATATGAGCGCAAGAGATTGGGTGGAGAGTTTCTGCATATACCCATACCTGAGTGGAAGTGGAGCGTATTACGATGGATTTCATAGTTGGTTTGCCTTAGACATAGGGAAAATTTGATTCCATCTAGGTGATCGTGGATAGATTGACCAAATCGGCGCACTTCCTATTAGTAAAGATGAACTACTATGCAATGAACTTATCCCAAATCTACATTTGAGAGACTGTTCGGTTGTATGGTGTGCCCATTTCTATCATTTCATACAGGGGTACTCAGTTGTCACGACCCAAGACAACACCCCTAGTCGTAACACGGTGCTTAGAGCCCAAGTGACCGAAGCTAACCCATGGCCTGGCATGAAACTAGGAATACTGAATATAACTGAAATATACTGAGCAGATACTAAAATTGAATCTGAGTGATAATAGTCAAAACCAATACTAATACTGAAATAGAAAATAAAATGTTTAACACAACTCATAAAGCTAAAAAATCTACTCTCTGTATGAAAGCCTCTACTAAGGATGAGTTGTTGGGATAAGTCCCCAGCTAACTCTAAACTTTCTGAAAACTAGAAAGATATACTGAGACAAAACATAAGCTCATGTCCTCGGATGATGAGGACTTACCACTGTCAGCTGCTAGAAAGGCACCGGAATCTATCGATAGCGAAACTAATGTTGAGCATCCAAACCTATATCATGATATGATACAGTGCAAGAAAAGGTATGCGGTCAGTACTTTGAATGTACTGAGCATGTGAGATATGCAAAGATAAAATATACTGAAATGGTGTACTGATATGTAAAACTGAATTGAAGTACAATGACCCTATCTGAAATGCATAAACATATGTATAAAAACTGATATGAAGTCAAAATCTAGAAAGTCATGAGTTTAAATAAATGCAACAAAATTAAGAGTCATGTACTAAATTGAGTCTGAAACTGTGGGAGGTTCTCATAACTGACATAGACCATGTGAGAAACATGGAATCCAACCTGTAACCCAAGTTGGGAGGGCGTTCTATACCTTGCCAAGGATAAGAACCATGACTGGCATGAATTCACTCATGAGCCTATTCAGTCTAAGGGAGACACTCTCAACTGGCGGGGACCCCTTTCACCTATGGTGGCACATAGTTTGGGATTGGGTTATTTGAACATGTGTCCTCTCGGTTCTAAGTACTACTCCCATAATCATGTACATATGCTCATAATTATATTGAAAGTTAAGTAAAATACAAAAACTAGTTCAATTTACGGTAACTGAAGATGACTGAAATCATGAAACTAGTTATATGCAATTTATTATCTCTTAAACTAATAATAATCATGGTTAATGAATACTTGTCTGAAATTATGCTTCAATTATATGTTTCATCCTAATTTTTCAAGATTCTTGGATTGTGTGTTCATAACACACAAACATATACAAAAGACTTATTCAAAATCATGCATAAACTGATATTAATGATCATAAGATATTTAGAAACACAATTACAGAAAGAAATCATAAAATTCAGATACTTGGGATTTTGCCCTAATTCATGGATTTCATAAAAACTGAACTTGAAAACATATTTTGGCATTAGGGAAAAAGGATACCCTTATTAAATACCCATATACCTGGATTTTGAAGAATTAATGTGAAGAACTTTGACTTGGAACTTTTGAAGAAGAACACTAGATTCTTGGGACTTGAGAGAAAATAATCACCTTCTATTATGTTTTTCTAAATTTGGGTGAGAATGAGAGTAAAGGGTCGACTAATCCCTCTCAATCCCTCTCAAAATACCCTTAAACCGACGTAGCATAGGACTAGGAAATAGGAAAAATATGAAAATACCCCTATCAAAACATAATTATTTCTGTTCTACCCAGTTGTCATGACAAATAGGACGAGTCATCATGTCTGATGGCTACTCATCATTAGACTCATTGTAACTAGATTAGATTTGCTAGACCTGGGGAAGACTGGGAAACAATGACTCATCGTGACTGATGATGGGTAATTGTATGGACTCGTTTCCTAGGAACCCAAATTGTCAACCCTTAGGTCCTCTTCAGGATGAGTGACCCGATGAGTTATCTGAGGTGACAATGAGTCATCAACTCTTGGCGAAGTTTTCAACTTCCAGGACTTGGGGAAATTTCACTTAGAACGAGTAACAGGACAGCTCATTGTGACTGACTATGACTCGTCCCCTAGAGTCGTTGCCACTGGGAAGAAAATCAATCTTTCAGAATTTTTGGCTAACACTTTAGATGGCTCACCCAATGAGTTATTGGCATTGATGATGACTCATTGCCTAAGTCATTCTGTGAAGAATTTTCTAGTTTTCTGACTGGTTTTCTGTGCTAAGTCTAACATGGAGTCTTAGGAAATTTTGAGTTATTAAAATATCCCCCCTTCGGAACATTCATCCTCAAATAAAGAATAACTAGGCTAAAAAAAAAGGGAAAGAGATGTAATCACAAAACTAAGTACTAGAAGCTGATTACGGATATGATAACTAAATATTTGGATGAACATAAATTGAACTGAATTCATGAAACATGCATGCAAACCAAGACATACGAGAAATTGAGGTACATGAAACTGAGAGTACTACTAAGGAGGAAACTATTACCTCAAGTTGGAATTGAATATGCTTCTGCTTCCCAAGTAGCTCCCTCAACTAGCTGATTCCTCCAAAGAATTTTCACTAAAGCGAATTTCTTATTTCTCAACTTACGAACCTAACGGTCAAAAATCTCAACTGGAACCTCCACATAAGAGATACTATTTTTATGCCCACGCTTTTTAAAGGCATAACTGAAGTTGGATCACCAATGTATTTCTTTAATAGAGACACATGAAAAACTTAATGCCTTTATGCTTAATCTACATGTAGGTCTAACTCATATGCCACATTGCCAATGTGCCTCCAAATCTTAAAGGCAAAAATAACTGCTCCTAACTCAAGATCATGAGTTGGGAAATTCTTCTTATAGAATTTGAGTTGTCTAGAGGCATAAGCTATGACCTTGCCATGCTACATCAACACACAACCAAGGCTAACTTCTGAAGCATCACAATAAACAATAAACCCATCTAGACCCTCTGGTAGAGTCAAAACTGGAGCAAAAGTGAGTCGAGTCTACAACTCTTGAAAACTCTTCTCCCAAGAATCGGACCACTAAAATTTGACTTTCTTCTGAGTCAACCTGTACATAAGAGAAGCAATAGAGGAAAATCCTTCAACAAACCATCTGTATTAATCGGCTAAACCCAAGAAACTCCTAATGTCTGATGGAGAGATAGGTCTAGGTCAGTTCCTAACTGTTTTGGTCTTTTGAGAATAAACCTGAATGCCCTTACTAGAAATGATATGGCCAAGGAATGCTACTTCTTTAAACCAAAATTCATACTTTCTGAACTTGGAAAATAATTGGCCATCTTTGAGAGTCTGCAATACAATCCTCAAATGGTCTGCATATTCATCCTTATTCTAAGAATAAACAAGGATGTAATCTATAAAGATAATAATGAACGTGTCCAAGTACTGTTTGAACACTCTATTCATCAATTCCATGAAAGCTATAGGAGCATACATTACTCTAAAAGACATAACAACAAATCCATAGTGACCATATAGAGTTTTAAAGGTTGTCTTCAAAATTTCACGCTCTCTAACTCTTATCTGATGATAATCGAATCTGAAGTTTATCTTTGAAAAAAAGCTGGCACCCTAAAGCTGGTCAAACAAGTCATCAATCCTAGGAATGGGATGCTTATTCTTGGTTGTAACTTTGTTCAACAGACGGTAATCAATGCACATTCTGAGAGAACTATCTTTTTTACACATGAAGAGAACTAGAGCACCCCATGGAGAGATATTGGGTCTGATGAAACCTTTGTCTAATAGGTCTTTTAACTGTTCTTTAAATTCTTTAAGATTAATTGAATCCATTCTGTAAGGAGGAATTGAGATATATTGGGTATCTGGAGAAGGGTTTATTCCAAAGTCTATCTCCCGCTTAGGAGGGGCTCCGGGAAAATCTTTGGGGAATACTTCTAGAAACTCATTCATAACTAGAACTGACAGAAAGTTGTTTTTTTGGACTTGGAATCCTTAAATAAAACTAGACAATAGATGAAACCCTTAGAAATTAATTTTCTGACCTTAAGGTAAGAGAGACACTAACCTAAATGCGTTGAAGTACTACCCTTCCATTCTAAGACTAATTCATTCAAAAACTAAAACTTAACGACTGTTTCTAAGTTGACTGAGGTTTAACTGGAATGTAACCAATCCATGCCAAGAATGGCGTCAAAATCGATCATATCTAACTCTACTAGATCAACTGAGGTGATTTTCTGGGAAACTATGACTGGGCAATTTCCATATACCTATTTAGCTATGATTGAGTCATAGACAGGATTAGATACTGGGAAAAGTTCTAAAAGGGTTGTAGGACTAATACTGAAATCTACTATAATATAAGGAGTCACAAAGGAAAGTGTGGCTCCTAGATCTAACAAGGCATACACATCAATATGGAAGACTCATAATGTACCAGAGACTACATCAGGGGAACCCTCCTAATCCTGTCGAGTCTGTAAAACATAGAACCTATTCTGGTATTATTCGCTACCTGCACTAATTGAGGCACCTTGCTGAGTTAGGTGACCTGCTGAAGCTGCTGAGCAGGTAGCTTGAGTACAACCATTAATCTCACTCCTCTTAGCGAATGGATAATCTCGAAGTCTGTGTCCTAACTTTTCACAACCAAAACATCCATATTTACCTATCAAACATTCTCCGAGGTGTTTTTTCCCACACTTCTTACATGTCGGGAGAGTATGACCACTCGAAGCACTATAATAAGACTTAGAGCCCGGCGCTCTACCTTTTTAATCCTTTCTGGGTCTTGGAGATGGGACACTAGTAGATGATGGTGCTGGAGCTGAAGATCTTTGTTGATATTGAGAATCATTTCAACCACCCGCCTTTTGTTGAGAATAGTCAAAGTTTCCTGTTCTATCTCTCTTAGTCCCTCTTTCATTCTCTTTTATCTTTTTTTCCTCAGTCTGCTGAACATCAGTCATAAGTCTGTAGATGTACATATACTCAACAAGAGTAGTGGTCCTGCACTCCTTGCCCAATATCTCAAAAACACCTGACATAAACTTACTTATTTGAGCCCTTGTTTCTGCAACCATCTATTGACCATACCTAGAGAGTTGGGTAAACTTCAAAGAATATTCCTTCACAGTCATGTTACCCTGCTTTAGATTAATGAACTTCTCAACCTTAGCTTTCTTTAACTCTGGGTGAAATAATATGTACAGAAAAGTAGTAATGAACTCATCCTAATCAATTGGGCTGCATCCATGCCTACCCTCTTTCAACTATTTGCACCAAGTCTAAGCCACTCCCTTCAACTAATAAGTGAATAAGTCTGCATTCTCAGTTGGAGTAATGCCTATAATCTGAGTGATCTTCTAAATCTCATTAATAAAGTTATGTGGATTTTTATCCATCTTCAAACAATGGAACTCTAGAGGATTCATCTAAGTGAAGTCCCAGACTCTCATAGCAGCTGCGTTCTATTTCGAGTTCGCTGGTGCAACAACCTACTGATTGACCTGGTTGGTCATAGCCTAGGTAAGAACCTAAAAAGAAACCCTAAATTTGGCATGAGAGATTTCTCATTCAGGGGATCTGCAGGAGCTGGTGGAGCTTGTTAGTTACCATTGTCATTTTTCCTTCCGTTGGCTCATCACGAATTAGAAGAAGCTTAAATAGACTCTATTGCACGAAATGAATATGAAAGAAGTGAGACTTTTCTAAAACAAGTTGTAGCCTCTCACTCATAAGTGTGGGGTACTTCACACCCATAAATGAGACTCTACATAACGTGGCTTTCAGACACCCTAGGACACTGCTAATACCAATTTTGTCATGACACAAGACTACACCCTAGTCATAACATGGTGCTTAGAGCCACAAGTGACCCTAAGCAAACACATGGCTTGGAATGACACTAGGAATACTGAATATAACTGAAATATACTAAGGGGAAGATAAAATTGAATTTGAGTGATAATATTCAACACCAATACCAATACTGAAATTGAAAGTAAAATGTCTAACACAACCCATAAAGCTGAAAAAATGTACTATCTATCTGAAAGCATCTAATAATAATGAGTTGCTGGGACAAGTCCCCAGGTAAATCTAAACTGTCTGAAAATTAGAAAGAAATATTGAGATAAAATATAGACTCATGTCCTTGGACGATGAGGAATCACCACTATCAGCTATTGGAAAGGCACTGGAATGTATCTACTGTGGGACTAATGCTTAGCTTCTGAACCTATATTATGATACAATACAGCATAAGAAAAGGTATGTAGTTAGTACTTTGAATGTACTAAGCATGTGAGATATGAAAATAATAAATATACTAAAATGGTGTACTGATATGTAAAACTGAACTGAAGCACAATGACCCTATCTAAAATGTATAAACATACGTATAAACACTAATGTGCGGTCATAACCTAAAAATTCATGAGTTTATGTAAATCCAACTAAACTAAGGGTCATGTACTATACTAAGTCTGAAATTATTGGAGATTCTCATAACTTACATAGACCATGTAAGAAATATGGAATCCAACCAGTAACCCAAGTTGGGAGGGTATTCTATACCTTGCCAAGGATAAGAACCATGACTGGCATGAATTCACTCATGAGCCCATTTGGGATAAGGAAGACACTCTCAACTGGTGAGGACCCCTTTAACCTATGGTAGTACATAGTTTGGGACTTGGGTTATCTGAACCCGTGTCCTCTCAGTGCTAAGTACTACTCCCATAATCGTGTACATATGCTTATAATTATACTGAAAGTTGAGTAAAATACATAAACTAGTTCAATTTACTGTAACTTAAGATGACTAAAATCATGGAACTAGTTATATGCAATTTATTATCTCTAAAAATCATGATAATCATGGTATAATGAATACTTGTCTGAACTTATGCTTCAATTAGATGTTTCATGCTAATTTTTCAATATTCTGGAATCGTGAGTTCATAACACGCCAACATATACAAAATACTTATTTAAAATCATGCATAAACTGATATTAATTATCATAAGATATTCAGAAACATAATTACAGAAAAAAATCATAAAATTAAGATACTTGAGATTTTGCCTTAATTCATGGATTTTATAAAAACTGAACTTGAAAACATATTTGGGCATTAGGGCAAAAGGATACCCTTATTAAATACCCACATACCTGTATTTTGAAGAATTAATGCTAAGAACTTGGACTTGAAGCTTTTAGAGAAAAACCCTAGCTTCTTGGGACTTGAGAGAAAAGAACTACCTTCTATTATGTTTTTTGGGTTTGGGTAATAATAAGAGTAAAGGGTTGACTAATCCCTTTTAATCCCTCTCAAATTACCCTTAAAATAATGTAATATAGGTCTAGGAAATAGGGAAAGTACAAAAATACCCCTATTAAAATGTAATTATTTCTGTTGTATCTAGTCGTCACAAGTCACAAGATGAGTCTTATGTCTGACGATGACTCATTATTGGACTGGTTGTGACCGGGTAGGATTTACTAGACCTGGGGATGACTGGGACACAACAACTCATCGTCACTAATAATGGATTGTTGTATGGACTTGTTGTATAGGAACCTAAATTGTCAACCCTTAGGTGATGACTCATCATCGTCTAGAGTCATCACCATTGGGCCAAGTTTTCAACTTTTAGGACTAGGGGAAATTTCACTCATAATGATTCACACGATGACTCATCGTGATAAGTGATGACTCATCCCCTTGGGTAATTTCCATTGGAAAGAAAATCAATCTTTAGGAATTTTTGGCTAACACTCAGAACAGCTCACCAATGAGTCATTAACACTGACGACGACTCATTTCCTAAGTCGTTCTATGAAGAATTTTCTAGTTTTTTGACTATTTTTCTTGCTAATTTTGAGATGGAGTCTTAGGAACTTTTAGAGTGTTATATTAGTTTACTTTGCACTTTTGGAGTTCGATACAGCATGACATGGACATTCGACTAAAGATGTGTACAATAGTTCACCCTCAAACTGATGGTTTGTTAGAGCCTACTATTCTGATGTTAGAGGATATGTATTGTGCTTGTGTGTTGGATTTTATTGGTCATTGGGACCAGTTTTAGGTTTTGGTGGAGTTTGCCTACAATAATAACTATTATTCCAGTATTCAGATGGCATTGTTCAAGGCTTTATATGGGAAGAGGCGTAGATCATTAGAAGAATGGTTTGATTCCTTTGAGGTGAGTTTTTAGGGTAAAGACTTAGTTAGAAATTCAATGGATAGGGTGAATTAATTCAGGATAGGTTCTTGGCAGCTAGAGTAGGCAAAAGATCTGTTCAGAATGTAGGGTTCAAAATTTGGAGTTTATGGAAAGTGAGTGATTTTTTTGAAGGTATCACCTATGAAGGGTGTGATAAGGTTTGGGAAAATAAGCAAACTTAGTCTGAGGTTTATTTACCCTTTTGAGTTTTTTTATCGTGTTAGGGAGGTGGCCTAAGAGTTGGACTTAAGAGGAATCATTAGGATGGTTCTCATGTGATCCAGCATGATTCTATTGACTAGGATTAGAATTTGAGTTTTGAGGACGAGCCTATATCTATTTGGGATAGGCATACTATGAAGTTGAGGTACAAGAGTATTGATTTTGTAAAGCTCTGATTGAGGAGGGAACGTGGGAGATAGAGTATAACAAGTGGAGTAGATATCCCCATCTTTTTGATAGTTCAGGTACCTTCCTTGTATTTACATTTGAGGACAAATATTTGTTCTAGTGGTGGATAATGTAACAACCCTCATAGAACTTTTTGGAATTTTATGTATTTTGACCAGTTTACCCCTTCCTGTTGTTGCTTTATGGTATTTCTAAGTTACGAGAGTGAATGGCTCAATTTTTGAGATGTTTGGTTGGGTTTTATGCATGTTTTTGGTTTTAGAAGGTTCTAAAATTGACTTTGGTCAACATTTGGAGTTTTAAGCATCATATGAGAATTTTGTCAATTTTGTTAGCTCTAAAATGTTATTTTTAGGTTAGCAGCACAATTGGTTTGGGTCCCAAGGTTTTCTACTATGTTTTGAGCATTTGGATGAGAAATGGGTAAAGTTGGCCAATCATTGACTTTGATTACCATTCGTTTTTAACGGCGTCCGTTGGTCAATCCAACGATTCTATTAGATCTCAAATGTATTTATGATCAATTTTCACAATTGGTTCATGTATATATGGTTTTGGATGATATTTGGGTGTTAAAAAAGTTTTGAAAATAGCTTAAAATGTTGGTGTCTGGTGCAAGCGTGATCGCGCGCTTAGGGAACGATTGTGTAGAAGGGAGAGGCATTATGTAGCGCAATGGCGTTGGTCTAGTGCATTAGCAGTAAAAAGACTAATGCGCACATGGTGTGTGATAGCGCGGGTGCAATGGCAGTGAGCTGTGTAGCCACTTTAAGTGCAATAGCCCTATGTTGGCGCAATCGCGCTCAACGTTCAATAGTGACATAAATCAGATTTTTCTTCTCATTTTGGTCAATTTATTTCCTCTGTTGCTTTACTTCTAAAGCTCTGTTTTGGGTGATTGTTTATGCGTTTTTTTCATCTTAGAAAGGGGTGAGTTCCCAAATCTTAGAATTTTATTTGTCTCACTACTTTACCTCGGATTTTGGGCTAAATCAAGGTTAAAGGCTTTGAAGTTTAAGATCAAATCTTACTCTCTTTTCAATCAAACTTCGTATTCGATCTCCTTAACCATGGGCAAGATTTTTATGGTATTTTTATACAAAACCCAATAATTATTTCAGGATTCACCTTCAAATCTTGTTTTTTCAACTTAAAAATTTGTGTTTTCATATTAAAGTTATGAAAAGGTAATTTGATGATTCAACCTCAATTTCGACACCATGTTTGATGAAATTTCAAATCTGAACTCCTTAAGTCATAGGTAATTTGATTTTCTAATAAAATTTCAGTTTTACCCTTGAGATCTTGGGGTTAATTTTTGTGTTAACTTTTTGGACCTGGTTTGGAACCTTAGCATTATGGATATCATTGAACTCGTGTTTACATGTTCATGTTTTTTGTTAGATTGGGAGTATTCTGAGGCCGCTTGGAAGGAGAACACTAGAGTGTGAGTTATTAGAGACTTATGGTTTGGCTTCGAGATAGCTTATGGCTTAAAGTTCTTCAGACTTTGCTTGGGTGGGGGCTTATCGTGTGAAGCATTTAATGGGTTGGGTAAATATGTGTATTCGAGTACCAAACAAATTGTGTTGATTATTGTGATACCCTAGTTTGGGCTTGTGTTGATTATTGTAATGCCCATAAGGGGGCGTGTTTTGTTTGGGTGATATAGGACTTGGATTCCTTATTTGATAGTGAGGCTTATCACTGGTATTTGAGAAATTAGTATGACTCTAAGATTATAGATATGACTATTGCATCTGATTTCACTTTATTTTTGTGTTCACACATATTCATACATTTCATAGTTTATGGATAGTGAATGCTTTAAATTGAATTGAAAGAACTAATGTGAACGACTTGTGATGAAGTGAATAAATGATTTTGGTCCTAGTTTGAGTCCTGGTTATCGATAAATGATTTGATTAGTTCCAGTTTGAGTCTAGATCTTTGATGTATTGATGAAAGTGGATTTATATATGGACCTCATAAGTCCCCCATGGGTCCCATCCTGTAGAGATTGAGCTCAGAGGGTGTATACTGGTAGGCATTGGCCATTGCATATTATTCCATATCATTGCATTGCATATCCTTTGGACTAAGGTTGTGATTGAGATATATGTGATATTGTTAATATTGAACTGTTGGGACTTTTCTACTTGAAGGTTTTTTTTTGTATTCTTTACTTGGTATAGCTTTTACTTGAGCTTATTCGGCCTATGATGCCTACTGAGTACTTGTGGACCATGTTCACTCTTACTTTTCTGCATCCTTTCGGTGCAAATCCTGGTATGAGTAGTGCACCTAGTTTTTAATCGTGCATACTAGGTGGTATGACTCATAATAAACGTATTCCTACTTTAAAATGGGAAGAGGTGAATATGGACTTCATTATATGGTTACCTCGTACTCACCGGCAGCATCATTTGGTATGGATTATTATGGACCAAATGACTAAGTCAGTATATTTCCTACCAGTTAACACTACAGATTTAATTAAGGATTATGCTAGACTCTATCTTAAAGAGTTGGTCAAGTTGCATGGAGTCCCCTTGACTATTATTTTAGATAGGGGTACTCAATTTACTTCACAGTTTTGGAAGTCTTTTCGGTACCCAGGTTCATCTTAGCACATCTTTTCACCCACAAAAAGATGGTCAAGCAGAGAGGGCCATTCAAATCTTAAAGGATATGCTGAGAGCTTGTGTGGTCGACTTTAAAGGTAGTAGGGATGATCACTTGCCTCTTATAGAGTTTACGTATAATAAAAGTTATCACTCCGGTATTCAAATGGCTCTATTTAAGGCGATTTATAGTAGAAGGTATAGGTCTCCTATTGGTTGGTTTAAGGTTGGTGAAATTACTTTGATAGGGCATGATTCAGTTCATGAGGCTATGAATAAATTTCAATTGATTAGAGAAAGGCTGAAAATGGCTCAAAGCAGTCGGAAATCCGATGCAGATGTAAGGAGAAGAGAGCTTGAGTTTGAAGTTAATGATTGGGTTTACTTGAAGATTTCACCCATGAAAGGGGTTATGAAGTTTGGCAAGAAAGGAAAACTCAATCCCCAATATGTTGGTCCTTATAGTATTTTTGAGGTGCATTAGCAATATGGCCTATGAGTTAGATTTGCCTACAGATTTAGCATCGATGCATCAAGTTTTCCATGTGTCTCTGTTGAAGAAATGCATTGGTGATCCAACCATAGCTGTGCCTTTAGAGAGTGTGGGCTTCAAAGATAGTCGCTCTTATGAAGAGGTACTAGTTGAGATTCTTGACCATCAGGATTGTAAGTTGAGGAACAAGAAAGTCACTTCTGTGAAAGTTCTATTGAGGAATCAGCTAGTTGAGGGAGCTACTTTGGAAGCAAAAGCAGATATGATGATAAGAGTCAAACAAGGAAAACTAGAAAGAAGGAAAACAAAGAAAAGAGATATATGGATTAATATCTAAGTATTGAAATTATGGGCAACAAGGGACTTGATAACCTCACCTCCCAATTGATTTCAACACTCAAACACAAACCTTAATTTGAGAAATCAAAGGAAACACCAAAAACCACCAATGGGTAATCTTTAAATTAATCAAACCAAAAGAGTTCAAAACCAATTCCAAGATTCCACCAACTAAACACTCACTAATTAATCATTAATTCCTTAAGGGAATATGCTAAGAAAACTACAATTACTCAATAATGTTCAATATTCATAAAATCTACCATGAAAAATAAAGAAATACTCTATTTATACTAAGAAATTAAGAAGACATTGGCCTTTTACAATATTGCCCTTAATGAGACAAGGGCCTTATTTGGTTGTCTCCTTTGTGAATTGTTTGAATTTAAGGGGTAGCCACTTGCACAAATGACCCATTTGCTTCACCCCTTTGACTCTTCCACACATTGTAGATTCTCCCTTGACATTCTTGAAGATTCTCCTAAGCTCCTTTTTGCATAAGCATTATTTGTAGGCCTTGGAGTTCCCTTGTTTGACTCTATGTGAAAGGACATGTGCCCTCCATGCTAGTATCATTGTCCCCTACTTGAAGAGGATTCATCCTCGAATCCAAAGGATCACCTACAACACAAGGAGATATATCACTAACATTAAACATATTATGAACATTGTACTCACCCGACAAGTCAACCATGTAGGCATTATCATTGATCCGCTTGAGTACTTTGAAAGGCCCATATCCCCTTAGACTTAGCTTCCCTTTTCGAACTAGTGGGAACCTTTCCTTTTGGAAATGGAACCACACCCAATAATTTGGGTTGAAGATCACCTCCTTCCTTCTACGATTCTTCCTCATGGCCACTTTTGAATTGTTCTTTTTGATGGCCTCTCTTACCTTGGAAAAAATGTTCATCATCTTTCTTGCCCTTTGCTTGGCTTCTAGGCTTACAACAACATGACTAGACAAAAGAGTCATGATTAATGGAAACAAACGATTAAAACCATAACATGCTTCAAATGGAGACATCCCAATATAAGAATGGAAAACGGTCTTCCCAAGTAGTTGGGGTTCCTTTAATCATACACCTAAGCATGTTACCAAGAGTCCGGTGACTACCTCGATTTGCCCATCCGTTTGGGGGTGGAAAGAAGTAGAAAATATAAGTTTGGTACCAAGTGTACCCCAAAAACATTCCAAAAATAGCTAAGAAATTTGGAATCCCTATCACTCACAATGGTTTAAGGGACTCCATGCAACTTAAGTACATGAATGAAAAATAAGGATGCAACATGACATACATCAACACACTTATGGCATGGAATGAAATAAGTCATTTTAGAAAATATATCCACTACCATGAATATGATATCATTCACTCTCTTAGTCCTAGGAAGTCCTAACACAAAATCCATATAAATGTCCATCCATGGACCACTAGGAGCAGGAAGAGGAGTGTACTTACCTTGTGGCCAAGCTTGCTTTCCATCTAGACATTGTCCACAAATCCGCTCCAAATCATGCTTCATCTTGGGCCAATAGAATTGCTCCATGAGAATGTAAAGTGTCTTGGGTACCCTAAAGTGACCAATCAAACCACCACTATGAGCCTCTTTGATGAACAACTCTCTCCATGAACTCATGGGCACACAAACCCACCCATCCTTGAACAAGAAACCATAACCCAATTGAAACCTATCAACCTGCTTCCCTTGATTAAGACTTTTAAAAGTCTCCTTGAAATCAAAATCCATAGAATAGAATCCCTTCAAGCTTTCAAATCCCATCATCTTAGAAGCTGAAGCATTGACCAAAATATACCTTCTTGATAGAGCATACACCACCACATTCTCTTTGGCTTGCTTGTAGTTGATCACATATGGAAACGTTTCAATAAACTCAACCCATTTAGCATGTCACTTGTTCAACTTGGATTGCCCCTTTAAGAAGTTTCAAGGACTCATGATCAGTCCTTATTACAAATTCTTTATGCCACAAGTAGTGTTGCCAATGAGCCAGCACCCACACAAATGCATAAAACTCCTTGTCATAAGTTGAGTACCTAAGAGAAACCCCTTTTAGATTTTTGCTAAAGTAAGCTAATGGTTTTTCTTCTTGCATCAATACACCACATATACCAATACCCGAAGCATCACATTCAATCTTAAAAGCTTTATCAAAGTTATGTAGTTGAAGTAAGGGTAAGGAACTCAACATCGATTTTAAGGCTTGAAAGGACTTCTCTTGTTCATCTCCCTACACAAAAGGTAAATACTTTTTTATCAATTCAGTCAAAGGAGAATCAATTAAACTAAAGCCCTTTACAAATCGCCGGTAAAAGCTTGCCAACACATGAAAACTTCTAAACTCGATTGCATAAGTTGGAGTTGGCCATGACTTAATGGATTCCACCTTTTCTTCATCAACCTCAATACCATTTGCACTAACCACAAAACCAAAAAGATGACTTTCTCAACACAAAATGAGCACTTCTTAAGATTAACAAAGACCTTTTCTTGTAGCAAAACATCAAACACTTACTTCAAATGGATCACATGCTCTTCAATTGTCTTACTATACACAAAGATGTCATCAAAATAAACCAACACAAACTTGTTGATGAAAGGCTTGAGAACATGGTTCATCAACCTCATGAAAGTACTTGGAGCATTTTTCAACCCAAATGGCATGACAAGCCACTCATACAACCCAAACTGTGTCTTGAAAGTCATTTTCCCTTCATCACCCGGTTTCATGCGAATTTGATGATAACCACTTCGAAGATCAATATTTGAGAAGACACTTGATCTAAGTCACTTTCTTCCTTTGTAACATTGGTGGAAACTTTACCCTCACTCCTCACCTCATCTACCCTCATCCTCTCCTGAAGCTCTTTCATAGCCTTATAGCCCTCACTCACTTGATGTGGAGTGAGAGGTGTAAGCACATACTTCTTACCTTCAATCACAAAAGTATACTTGTTGTACATCCCTTGGTGCGCA
Organism: Capsicum rhomboideum; assembly: GCA_031232105.1. Lineage (NCBI taxonomy): Eukaryota > Viridiplantae > Streptophyta > Magnoliopsida > Solanales > Solanaceae > Capsicum > Capsicum rhomboideum. The sequence continues at coordinate 97,420,204 of CP124719.1, read as the reverse complement.
ACATCTCTATAAAATTTCCACGATCTTCCCAATAATATATGACAAGCCAACATAGGCACAACATCACAAATCAACTCTTCATTGTACTCAACTCTTCATTGTACTTGTCCACACTAAACCGGATACTTGTTTGTTTGAGGACTTTCATCTCACCACTCTCATTGAGCCATTGTATTTCATAAGGGTTGGAGTGTTTTCTTGTTGGTATTTGTATACGCTCCACCAAAGAACTACTTACTACATTGGCTCCCACTATTAATAATCAAAGAACACACCTTATCTTGGATTTTGCACCTAGCATAGAATAAATGGTGCAAATCCCACTATCAGTAGTCAAAGAACACACCTTATCTTGGATTTTGCACCTAGCATAGAATAAATTCCCTTTGATCAGGTTCTTCTTTGGAAAGGTCTCCTATAATTCACCTCGCAACACAAGAAATATTGGTATTCACCTTCAATTCTTCATCACCATCAAGCAAAGGTCTTTCTTTTTCAAGAAAGCAAGCAAAATTCACCCTCTCATCCAACCTTTCCTCCTCATACTCCAAATCATGTCCCTCTTCCTCACTTTGTCTCCCTCCGTCTCACTCATTTCAATACCTTCTTCATCATCCTCGATTATATACCTATATTGAAGTACGACAGTTATTCTTCTATTGGGACACTCACTAGCAACGTGTCCCCTTCCTTGGCATCTCAAGCATTGAATGGTAGAAGGTCGAGAAAAGTTAGGTGTGACATAGTTACCTCCTTGTGGCTTCTCATTTATTTTGGACTTTTAATCAAACTTTACTTGAGTATCTTGACCAATACCCTTAGGTTTCTATCACGCCCCGAATTCCAACGAGGCGGACATGGAACTCGAAGTCGATAAGGCCCGAGAGAACCAATCTTCATTCTCATACACTCCTGCATATGCTACTCAATAAATATCACCACCAAAAATATATATAAGATGCCAATAGCGAAAATCATGGAAAATACATAATAACTGTGAAACTTGGGCGTTGGGGCCATCAAGACAAAACATACGTTCTTTACATTTCCTTCATCTGTCCCACAACATCTACAAAGCCTCTACAGATGCTTAACCATAACCAACCTAGATTCCGGACAAGACCCCGCTCTATACACATATACAATACCAAAATAAATGTACAACTGTGACTCGAAAAGCCCCGAACCAACTGGAGCTCACCAAAGATCTGCAATTGACCCGCAGCCTACTGAGGAGGTCTACTAACACCTGTGCCTAATGCAAGTAAGGTAAGTCCCACAAGGGACGTCAGTACGAAGAATGTACTGAGTATGTAAGGCTATAAGGAATTGCGTCAATACATAAGAACTTCAATGACATCAAATATAAAAGAATAGTCAATATGGATAAGTCACCATTCTGTATGTGTGGAATTATGTATATTTCATTGATTGCTTTCCTTACTTTTACGGTCATTTATTCATTCATCACTCACTCCTTCGTTCGTTAATCATCCTTCCATTCATATAATGTCCGGGCCCCAAGTTGATCAGTGGGTAATCAACAGTTTTCGGGATTGACCCATGCTAGGCTTTTCTTTTGCCCTTGGGATACCACCCGTAATAATGGTATCGACATTCATGCGAGTGTCTCTTTCACTCCATAAGATACCACCCATGCTATAACAATCAGGATCGACAGCCATACGGATGTTCCTTTCATCCCATGGGATACCACCCGAGATATTGGGATCGACCCATGCTAGTTATGTTCACCCCTAGGATACCACCCAAGAATAGAGACTTTCTTACCTCACTTCTTTAGTTTTTGAAATAGTTCATTCGATGATCATGTCATTATTGGAACTTTTGAGTGTAACATTATTGGAACTTGGAACTATGTCCACAATTATGTGACACATGAATAACAATAGATCAAAGAATAGATATATGTGATTAACAATAGATGATAACCTGAAATGAGATACCTTAGAACATTTTGAAAATGAATAAGTACAATTACAAGGTGAACACTATATGCTGCAAAAGGATAAGGAAAGAGTAACCTTACATACCTTATCTTCTCAATATGAACCCATAATATTATACGTGAATACAATAGTCCAGCTCCTTCCTTATGTCTTAATCTATAACACAAAATACATAACGGAGTTCCCGTTAACAACTACTTACCTTACAAGCGTATAAGACCACAATGAGCTATATGGCTACCATATACGTCATTTCACCCTTTAAAATACAATCCACTGCATTATCATGCCAACAACACCTTAACATTCCACACATTGACCAATACATTATAAACCAATAGCATTTTACACCACGTTTACCCTTTACGCTTCCTCATTATCATTCCGTCACAACTACTCCATCAAATTGCCTCATAACAACATATGAACAACAATCCATAATTGTTACCATTCAAAATACCTCCATTATACTCCTTTAAAGTCATTCAAAAGGTACCATAATTTGATAATTGCATCCATGAAGGGTATAGGGGCTTTGGGGGGTCAAAGAGAGACAAAAACATGTAAAACAAACTTCTGGGCTGACTTGCGAAGACACCTGCACCCATAGGTGGATTAGGTACGGACTTATGTTCCTCTTGGCAGTGTCCATAACCGCCTGCGTTGGTACCTGCTCCCGCAGGTGCTCCTGACGCGAGGGCGGATGCCCGGTTTGGCCAAAAAGGGTCATTTTTGGGTCTTTTTTTTGTAATAAATGGTCCATGATCATAAATAAGCTTCCTTTAACATATTTTATATCATATTAGATTCCAACTAACAGCCATGATTTCACAACACACATAAACATTACCAAACTACATTTTTCTTTCAATACATCACCAATTCCATGCACGATTTACCAACAACAATTCCAAATGTTATACATAATGAGAAAGCAAGTTAGGAAAATAAATAAATAATACATAGTGATATTTAATCCATAAAATTCACCTCCTTCAACACCACAAGTCCATTTTCAAGTTTACAAGGCAAAACCCTTTTCCGATTGCAAAAGTAGACAGTTTTACACATAGTGAACTTCTCACACTTCACCAACATAACCAACATGATATACACCATATTCCATGCATATAATATATTAAACCATAAAAATAAACACTTACCAAGGCTTGAAAAAGGGTGATCTTTTCCAAAGGAAGGGTTGCCTTAGGGTTTGAGTGTAGAGAGAATTGTGGAAAATTCTAGAATTTGCTTGTGTGTCCAACATGAATAAAATCTGATTTTTGGTTGCCTTTTATGGTCCTTTAATGATCATATTATCCAAACACTTGGTCCAATAATGATATATTGACTTGGTCATTCAAGAATGGGTCAAATATCCCTTTGGTCCATGTCTTCTATATGATTTTGGGCCTCATTTTAGCCCAATGGCATAAGATTTATTTAAGCCCAACAATTAATGCATAATTCACCAATTCTCTCATGTTTAAATGATTCCATAAATGTTGAGGTAGTCTCATGGGTTCGTGAATGTACGGGTTGTTACATTCTTGCCCCCTTAGAAACATTCGTCCTCGAATGTTAGTGACCTTATTCAAATTAAACAATTGCAAGTCTAGGATCACTGTTCATGTTATCATACATATATACTTAATTCTTATAAATACTTACTTGTCATTATTCTGATCTTGTATCTTGAACTTGTTCTTCCCTTTGAAACAAATGAGGGTACTTGGGTTTTATCATTACTTCAGCTTCCCTTGTGATCTCTTCTACTTGTTGATTTCTCCAAAGTACCTTTACGGATGCTACGTATTTATTACTTAACCTCTTCAGTTGCCTATCTAGAATAGTAACAGGTGTCTCTTTCACAGGTGAGATCCTCCGTAACTTGTACATCTTCAATGGGAGCAATGGATCTCTTATGCATTTTCAAAACATTGGAATATAAAATACTGGATGAACTGTGGAGAGTTCTAATTTATATGCAACTTACCTGAACCTTTCTTTCTGAATCTCATTACCCCTTTTATTGACGACACTTTCAAGAATACTCATTCGCAAAGTCTAGCCCTCTTCTTCTAACATCTGCATATGACTTGTGTCGACTTTGGGCCGTTTGTTGCCGCTGTTGGATCACTTTAACTTTCTCTATGTCTGGATGAACAAGATTTGACTCAAGTAAAGCAGTTTCATCCACCTCCAACCACCCAATTGGTGATCTACGCTTTCTTCCATACGAAGCTTCGTAAGGTGTCATTTTCATACTTGAATGATAGCTATTGTTGTAAGCAAATTCAATGAGAGGCAAATGGTCATCCCAATTGCCTTGAAAATCTAACGTGCAAGCTCGTAGCATATCTTCAAGTATTTGGATGGTACGTTCTGCTTGTCCATATGTTTCCCAAACTCTTCTGAAAAGATTTCTAAAAGTATGCATTAAATGGAGCTCCCATGGCTGATCTAATAGAAATTGGAATCCCATGTAATCGTACTATCTCTTTAACATAAAACTTTGCATTGTCTTCAGATGTATAAGTGGTCCTAACTGGTAGGAAATGCGTTGACTTGGTAAGTCTATCAACTAATATCCACATGGGATCAAATTTTCAGAGTATACGGGGCAAACTTGTGATGAAACGCATATTAATCATGTCCCATTTCCATACTGGAAGATTGATACATTGCATATAACCTCCTGGTTTCTGATGCTCTACCTTTACTTGTTGACAATTCGGGCATTGAGCGACAAATTCTGCAATGTTCTTCTTTATATTTCCCCACCAATATACTTATTTTAAATCATGGTACATTTTGATTGCTCCCGAATAAATAGAATGACGTGGATGATATGCTTCTGTCATAATTCATCTCCTTAGCTCATCTATATTTGGTATACAAAATCTACTTTGATATTGAAGTATTCCTCCCTTATGTAAGCTCGAGTACCTTTTGCTCCGAACTGCATTGTACATTTTTTTTCAATTGAAATAAAATAGGATTTGCATGTTGTTTCTTCTTTACCTCAGCCATGTCACATTAATCCTCTCATCTATAGATTCAAGAAGATGAACTCCTAAGCTGACTAGCTAGAGTAAATCCTCGACTATATCTTGTTTTTCCCTCAACTGATCATTAGTGCTTCCTATTGCTTTACTCTTTCAATAGCTCAAGCCACCTCCGCTACGTCAGATTCAACTCCTTTTATTTCAAGATATATTGCAAACTTTTGTGATCAGTATAGATGTCAACATGAACTCCATACAACTAATGACGTCATATCTTTAAGGCCCAAGAGAACCAATCTTCATTCTCATACACTCCTGCGCATGCTACTCAATAAACATCACCACCACAAATATATATAAGATGCCAATAGCGAAAATCATGGAAAATATATGATAACTGTGAAACTTGGCCATTGGGGCCATCAAGACAAAACATACGTTCTTTACATTTTCTTCATCTGTCCCACAACATCTACAAAGCCTCTACAGATGCTTAACCATAACCAACCTAGATTCCGGACAAGACCCCGCTCTATACACATATACAATACCAAAATAAATGTACAACTGTGACTCGAAAAGCCCCGAACCAACTGGAGCTCACCAAAGATCTGCAATTGACCCGCAGCCTACTGAGGAGGTCTACTAACACCTGTGCCTAATGCAAGTAAGGTAAGTCCCACAAGGGACGTCAGTACGAAGAATGTACTGAGTATGTAAGGCTATAAGGAATTGCGTCAATACATAAGAACTTCAATGACATCAAATATAAAAGAATAGTCAATATGGATAAGTCACCATTCTGTATGTGTGGAATTATGTATATTTCATTGATTGCTTTCCTTACTTTTACGGTCATTTATTCATTCATCACTCACTCCTTCGTTCGTTAATCATCCTTCCATTCATATAATGTCCGGGCCCCAAGTTGATCAGTGGGTAATCAACAGTTTTCGGGATTGACCCATGCTAGGCTTTTCTTTTGCCCTTGGGATACCACCCGTAATAATGGTATCGACATTCATGCGAGTGTCTCTTTCACTCCATAAGATACCACCCATGCTATAACAATCAGGATCGACAGCCATACGGATGTTCCTTTCATCCCATGGGATACCACCCGAGATATTGGGATCGACCCATGCTAGTTATGTTCACCCCTAGGATACCACCCAAGAATAGAGACTTTCTTACCTCACTTCTTTAGTTTTTGAAATAGTTCATTCGATGATCATGTCATTATTGGAACTTTTGAGTGTAACATTATTGGAACTTGGAACTATGTCCACAATTATGTGACACATGAATAACAATAGATCAAAGAATAGATATATGTGATTAACAATAGATGATAACCTGAAATGAGATACCTTAGAACATTTTGAAAATGAATAAGTACAATTACAAGGTGAACACTATATGCTGCAAAAGGATAAGGAAAGAGTAACCTTACATACCTTATCTTCTCAATATGAACCCATAATATTATACGTGAATACAATAGTCCAGCTCCTTCCTTATGTCTTAATCTATAACACAAAATACATAACGGAGTTCCCGTTAACAACTACTTACCTTACAAGCGTATAAGACCACAATGAGCTATATGGCTACCATATACGTCATTTCACCCTTTAAAATACAATCCACTGCATTATCATGCCAACAACACCTTAACATTCCACACATTGACCAATACATTATAAACCAATAGCATTTTACACCACGTTTACCCTTTACGCTTCCTCATTATCATTCCGTCACAACTACTCCATCAAATTGCCTCATAACAACATATGAACAACAATCCATAATTGTTACCATTCAAAATACCTCCATTATACTCCTTTAAAGTCATTCAAAAGGTACCATAATTTGATAATTGCATCCATGAAGGGTATAGGGGCTTTGGGGGGTCAAAGAGAGACAAAAACATGTAAAACAAACTTCTGGGCTGACTTGCGAAGACACCTGCACCCATAGGTGGATTAGGTACGGACTTATGTTCCTCTTGGCAGTGTCCATAACCGCCTGCGTTGGTACCTGCTCCCGCAGGTGCTCCTGACGCGAGGGCGGATGCCCGGTTTGGCCAAAAAGGGTCATTTTTGGGTCTTTTTTTTGTAATAAATGGTCCATGATCATAAATAAGCTTCCTTTAACATATTTTATATCATATTAGATTCCAACTAACAGCCATGATTTCACAACACACATAAACATTACCAAACTACATTTTTCTTTCAATACATCACCAATTCCATGCACGATTTACCAACAACAATTCCAAATGTTATACATAATGAGAAAGCAAGTTAGGAAAATAAATAAATAATACATAGTGATATTTAATCCATAAAATTCACCTCCTTCAACACCACAAGTCCATTTTCAAGTTTACAAGGCAAAACCCTTTTCCGATTGCAAAAGTAGACAGTTTTACACATAGTGAACTTCTCACACTTCACCAACATAACCAACATGATATACACCATATTCCATGCATATAATATATTAAACCATAAAAATAAACACTTACCAAGGCTTGAAAAAGGGTGATCTTTTCCAAAGGAAGGGTTGCCTTAGGGTTTGAGTGTAGAGAGAATTGTGGAAAATTCTAGAATTTGCTTGTGTGTCCAACATGAATAAAATCTGATTTTTGGTTGCCTTTTATGGTCCTTTAATGATCATATTATCCAAACACTTGGTCCAATAATGATATATTGACTTGGTCATTCAAGAATGGGTCAAATATCCCTTTGGTCCATGTCTTCTATATGATTTTGGGCCTCATTTTAGCCCAATGGCATAAGATTTATTTAAGCCCAACAATTAATGCATAATTCACCAATTCTCTCATGTTTAAATGATTCCATAAATGTTGAGGTAGTCTCATGGGTTCGTGAATGTACGGGTTGTTACATTCTTGCCCCCTTAGAAACATTCGTCCTCGAATGTTAGTGACCTTATTCAAATTAAACAATTGCAAGTCTAGGATCACTGTTCATGTTATCATACATATATACTTAATTCTTATAAATACTTATTTGTCATTATTCTGATCTTGTATCTTGAACTTGTTCTTCCCTTTGAAACAAATGAGGGTACTTGGGTTTTATCATTACTTCAGCTTCCCTTGTGATCTCTTCTACTTGTTGATTTCTCCAAAGTACCTTTACGGATGCTACGTATTTATTACTTAACCTCTTCAGTTGCCTATCTAGAATAGTAACAGGTGTCTCTTTCACAGGTGAGATCCTCCGTAACTTGTACATCTTCAATGGGAGCAATGGATCTCTTATGCATTTTCAAAACATTGGAATATAAAATACTGGATGAACTGTGGAGAGTTCTAATTTATATGCAACTTACCTGAACCTTTCTTTCTGAATCTCATTACCCCTTTTATTGACGACACTTTCAAGAATACTCATTCGCAAAGTCTAGCCCTCTTCTTCTAACATCTGCATATGACTTGTGTCGACTTTGGGCCGTTTGTTGCCGCTGTTGGATCACTTTAACTTTCTCTATGTCTGGATGAACAAGATTTGACTCAAGTAAAGCAGTTTCATCCACCTCCAACCACCCAATTGGTGATCTACGCTTTCTTCCATACGAAGCTTCGTAAGGTGTCATTTTCATACTTGAATGATAGCTATTGTTGTAAGCAAATTCAATGAGAGGCAAATGGTCATCCCAATTGCCTTGAAAATCTAACGTGCAAGCTCGTAGCATATCTTCAAGTATTTGGATGGTACGTTCTGCTTGTCCATATGTTTCCCAAACTCTTCTGAAAAGATTTCTAAAAGTATGCATTAAATGGAGCTCCCATGGCTGATCTAATAGAAATTGGAATCCCATGTAATCGTACTATCTCTTTAACATAAAACTTTGCATTGTCTTCAGATGTATAAGTGGTCCTAACTGGTAGGAAATGCGTTGACTTGGTAAGTCTATCAACTAATATCCACATGGGATCAAATTTTCAGAGTATACGGGGCAAACTTGTGATGAAACGCATATTAATCATGTCCCATTTCCATACTGGAAGATTGATACATTGCATATAACCTCCTGGTTTCTGATGCTCTACCTTTACTTGTTGACAATTCGGGCATTGAGCGACAAATTCTGCAATGTTCTTCTTTATATTTCCCCACCAATATACTTATTTTAAATCATGGTACATTTTGATTGCTCCCGAATAAATAGAATGACGTGGATGATATGCTTCTGTCATAATTCATCTCCTTAGCTCATCTATATTTGGTATACAAAATCTACTTTGATATTGAAGTATTCCTCCCTTATGTAAGCTCGAGTACCTTTTGCTCCGAACTGCATTGTACATTTTTTTTCAATTGAAATAAAATAGGATTTGCATGTTGTTTCTTCTTTACCTCAGCCATGTCACAATAATCCTCTCATCTATAGATTCAAGAAGATGAACTCCTAAGCTGACTAGCTAGAGTAAATCCTCGACTATATCTTGTTTTTCCCTCAACTGATCATTAGTGCTTCCTATTGCTTTACTCTTTCAATAGCTCAAGCCACCTCCGCTACGTCAGATTCAACTCCTTTTATTTCAAGATATATTGCAAACTTTTGTGATCAGTATAGATGTCAACATGAACTCCATACAACTAATGACGTCATATCTTTAAGGCCCAAGAGAACCAATCTTCATTCTCATACACTCCTGCGCATGCTACTCAATAAACATCACCACCACAAATATATATAAGATGCCAATAGCGAAAATCATGGAAAATACATGATAACTGTGAAACTTGGCCATTGGGGCCATCAAGACAAAACATACGTTCTTTACATTTTCTTCATCTGTCCCACAACATCTACAAAGCCTCTACAGATGCTTAACCATAACCAACCTAGATTCCGGACAAGACCCCGCTCTATACACATATACAATACCAAAATAAATGTACAACTGTGACTCGAAAAGCCCCGAACCAACTGGAGCTCACCAAAGATCTGCAATTGACCCGCAGCCTACTGAGGAGGTCTACTAACACCTGTGCCTAATGCAAGTAAGGTAAGTCCCACAAGGGACGTCAGTACGAAGAATGTACTGAGTATGTAAGGCTATAAGGAATTGCGTCAATACATAAGAACTTCAATGACATCAAATATAAAAGAATAGTCAATATGGATAAGTCACCATTCTGTATGTGTGGAATTATGTATATTTCATTGATTGCTTTCCTTACTTTTACGGTCATTTATTCATTCATCACTCACTCCTTCGTTCGTTAATCATCCTTCCATTCATATAATGTCCGGGCCCCAAGTTGATCAGTGGGTAATCAACAGTTTTCGGGATTGACCCATGCTAGGCTTTTCTTTTGCCCTTGGGATACCACCCGTAATAATGGTATCGACATTCATGCGAGTGTCTCTTTCACTCCATAAGATACCACCCATGCTATAACAATCAGGATCGACAGCCATACGGATGTTCCTTTCATCCCATGGGATACCACCCGAGATATTGGGATCGACCCATGCTAGTTATGTTCACCCCTAGGATACCACCCAAGAATAGAGACTTTCTTACCTCACTTCTTTAGTTTTTGAAATAGTTCATTCGATGATCATGTCATTATTGGAACTTTTGAGTGTAACATTATTGGAACTTGGAACTATGTCCACAATTATGTGACACATGAATAACAATAGATCAAAGAATAGATATATGTGATTAACAATAGATGATAACCTGAAATGAGATACCTTAGAACATTTTGAAAATGAATAAGTACAATTACAAGGTGAACACTATATGCTGCAAAAGGATAAGGAAAGAGTAACCTTACATACCTTATCTTCTCAATATGAACCCATAATATTATACGTGAATACAATAGTCCAGCTCCTTCCTTATGTCTTAATCTATAACACAAAATACATAACGGAGTTCCCGTTAACAACTACTTACCTTACAAGCGTATAAGACCACAATGAGCTATATGGCTACCATATACGTCATTTCACCCTTTAAAATACAATCCACTGCATTATCATGCCAACAACACCTTAACATTCCACACATTGACCAATACATTATAAACCAATAGCATTTTACACCACGTTTACCCTTTACGCTTCCTCATTATCATTCCGTCACAACTACTCCATCAAATTGCCTCATAACAACATATGAACAACAATCCATAATTGTTACCATTCAAAATACCTCCATTATACTCCTTTAAAGTCATTCAAAAGGTACCATAATTTGATAATTGCATCCATGAAGGGTATAGGGGCTTTGGGGGGTCAAAGAGAGACAAAAACATGTAAAACAAACTTCTGGGCTGACTTGCGAAGACACCTGCACCCATAGGTGGATTAGGTACGGACTTATGTTCCTCTTGGCAGTGTCCATAACCGCCTGCGTTGGTACCTGCTCCCGCAGGTGCTCCTGACGCGAGGGCGGATGCCCGGTTTGGCCAAAAAGGGTCATTTTTGGGTCTTTTTTTTGTAATAAATGGTCCATGATCATAAATAAGCTTCCTTTAACATATTTTATATCATATTAGATTCCAACTAACAGCCATGATTTCACAACACACATAAACATTACCAAACTACATTTTTCTTTCAATACATCACCAATTCCATGCACGATTTACCAACAACAATTCCAAATGTTATACATAATGAGAAAGCAAGTTAGGAAAATAAATAAATAATACATAGTGATATTTAATCCATAAAATTCACCTCCTTCAACACCACAAGTCCATTTTCAAGTTTACAAGGCAAAACCCTTTTCCGATTGCAAAAGTAGACAGTTTTACACATAGTGAACTTCTCACACTTCACCAACATAACCAACATGATATACACCATATTCCATGCATATAATATATTAAACCATAAAAATAAACACTTACCAAGGCTTGAAAAAGGGTGATCTTTTCCAAAGGAAGGGTTGCCTTAGGGTTTGAGTGTAGAGAGAATTGTGGAAAATTCTAGAATTTGCTTGTGTGTCCAACATGAATAAAATCTGATTTTTGGTTGCCTTTTATGGTCCTTTAATGATCATATTATCCAAACACTTGGTCCAATAATGATATATTGACTTGGTCATTCAAGAATGGGTCAAATATCCCTTTGGTCCATGTCTTCTATATGATTTTGGGCCTCATTTTAGCCCAATGGCATAAGATTTATTTAAGCCCAACAATTAATGCATAATTCACCAATTCTCTCATGTTTAAATGATTCCATAAATGTTGAGGTAGTCTCATGGGTTCGTGAATGTACGGGTTGTTACATTCTTGCCCCCTTAGAAACATTCGTCCTCGAATGTTAGTGACCTTATTCAAATTAAACAATTGCAAGTCTAGGATCACTGTTCATGTTATCATACATATATACTTAATTCTTATAAATACTTACTTGTCATTATTCTGATCTTGTATCTTGAACTTGTTCTTCCCTTTGAAACAAATGAGGGTACTTGGGTTTTATCATTACTTCAGCTTCCCTTGTGATCTCTTCTACTTGTTGATTTCTCCAAAGTACCTTTACGGATGCTACGTATTTATTACTTAACCTCTTCAGTTGCCTATCTAGAATAGTAACAGGTGTCTCTTTCACAGGTGAGATCCTCCGTAACTTGTACATCTTCAATGGGAGCAATGGATCTCTTATGCATTTTCAAAACATTGGAATATAAAATACTGGATGAACTGTGGAGAGTTCTAATTTATATGCAACTTACCTGAACCTTTCTTTCTGAATCTCATTACCCCTTTTATTGACGACACTTTCAAGAATACTCATTCGCAAAGTCTAGCCCTCTTCTTCTAACATCTGCATATGACTTGTGTCGACTTTGGGCCGTTTGTTGCCGCTGTTGGATCACTTTAACTTTCTCTATGTCTGGATGAACAAGATTTGACTCAAGTAAAGCAGTTTCATCCACCTCCAACCACCCAATTGGTGATCTACGCTTTCTTCCATACGAAGCTTCGTAAGGTGTCATTTTCATACTTGAATGATAGCTATTGTTGTAAGCAAATTCAATGAGAGGCAAATGGTCATCCCAATTGCCTTGAAAATCTAACGTGCAAGCTCGTAGCATATCTTCAAGTATTTGGATGGTACGTTCTGCTTGTCCATATGTTTCCCAAACTCTTCTGAAAAGATTTCTAAAAGTATGCATTAAATGGAGCTCCCATGGCTGATCTAATAGAAATTGGAATCCCATGTAATCGTACTATCTCTTTAACATAAAACTTTGCATTGTCTTCAGATGTATAAGTGGTCCTAACTGGTAGGAAATGTGTTGACTTGGTAAGTCTATCAACTAATATCCACATGGGATCAAATTTTCAGAGTATACGGGGCAAACTTGTGATGAAACGCATATTAATCATGTCCCATTTCCATACTGGAAGATTGATACATTGCATATAACCTCCTGGTTTCTGATGCTCTACCTTTACTTGTTGACAATTCGGGCATTGAGCGACAAATTCTGCAATGTTCTTCTTTATATTTCCCCACCAATATACTTATTTTAAATCATGGTACATTTTGATTGCTCCCGAATAAATAGAATGACGTGGATGATATGCTTCTGTCATAATTCATCTCCTTAGCTCATCTATATTTGGTATACAAAATCTACTTTGATATTGAAGTATTCCTCCCTTATGTAAGCTCGAGTACCTTTTGCTCCGAACTGCATTGTACATTTTTTTTCAATTGAAATAAAATAGGATTTGCATGTTGTTTCTTCTTTACCTCAGCCATGTCACAATAATCCTCTCATCTATAGATTCAAGAAGATGAACTCCTAAGCTGACTAGCTAGAGTAAATCCTCGACTATATCTTGTTTTTCCCTCAACTGATCATTAGTGCTTCCTATTGCTTTACTCTTTCAATAGCTCAAGCCACCTCCGCTACGTCAGATTCAACTCCTTTTATTTCAAGATATATTGCAAACTTTTGTGATCAGTATAGATGTCAACATGAACTCCATACAACTAATGATGTCATATCTTTAAGGCCCAAGAGAACCAATCTTCATTCTCATACACTCCTGCGCATGCTACTCAATAAACATCACCACCACAAATATATATAAGATGCCAATAGCGAAAATCATGGAAAATACATGATAACTGTGAAACTTGGCCATTGGGGCCATCAAGACAAAACATACGTTCTTTACATTTTCTTCATCTGTCCCACAACATCTACAAAGCCTCTACAGATGCTTAACCATAACAAACCTAGATTTCGGACAAGACCTGGCTCTATACACATACACAATACCAAAATAAATGTACAACTGTGACTCGAAAAGCCCCGAACAAACTGGAGCTCACCAAAGATCTGCAATTGACCCGCAGCCTACTGAGGAGGTCTACTAACACCTGTGCCTAATGCAAGTAAGGTAAGTCCCACAAGGGACGTCAGTACGAAGAATGTACTGAGTATGTAAGGCTATAAGGAATTGCGTCAATACATAAGAACTTCAATGACATCAAATATAAAAGAATAGTCAATATGGATAAGTCACCATTCTGTATGTGTGGAATTATGTATATTTCATTGATTACTTTCTTTACTTTTACGCTCATTTATTCATTCATCACTCACTCCTTCGTTCGTTAATCATCCTTCCATTCATATAATGTCCGGGCCCCAAGCTGATCAGTGGGTAATCAACAGTTTTCGGGATCGACCCATGCTAGGCTTTTCTTTTGCCCTTGGGATACCACCCGTAATAATGGTATCGACATTCATGCGAGTGTCTCTTTCACTCCATGAGATACCACCCATGCTATAACAATTGGGATCGACAACCATGCGCAGTTCCTTTCATCCCATGGGATACCACCCGACATATTAGGATCGACCCATGCTAGGTATGTTCACCCCTAGGATACCACCCAAGAATAGAGACTTTCTTACCTCACTTCTTTAGTTTTTGAAATAGTTCATTCGATGATCATGTCATTATTGGAACTTTTGAGTGTAACATTATTGAAACTTGGAACCATGTCCACAATTATGTGACACATGAATAACAATAGATCAAAGAATAGATATACGTGATTAACAATAGATGATAACCTGAAATGAGATACCTTAGAACATTTCAAAAATGAATAAGTACAATGACAAGGCGAACACTATATGCTGCAAAAGGATAAGGAAAGAGTAACCTTACATACCTTATCTTCTCAATATGAACCCACAATCCTATACGTGAATACAATAGTCCAGCTCCTTCCTTATGTCTTAATCTACACCACAAAATACATAACGGAGTCCCCGTTAACAACTACTTACCTTACAAGCGTATAAGACCACAATGAGCTATATGACTGCCATATACGTCATTTCACCCTTTACAATACAATCCACTGCATTATCATACCAACAACACCTTGACATTCCACACATTTACCAAGACATTATAAACCAATAGCATTTTACACCACGTTTACCCTTTACGCTTCCTCATTATCATTCCGTCACAAATACTCCATCAAATTGCCTCATAACAACATATGAACAACAATACATAATTTCTACCATTCAAAATACCTCTGGTATACTCCTTTAAAGTCATTCAAAAGGTACCATAATTTGATAATTGCATCCATGAAGGGTATAGGGGCTTTGGGGGGTCAAAGAGAGACAAAAACATGTAAAACAAACTTTTGGGATGACCTGCGAAGCCAACTGCGCCCGCAGGTGGATGAAGTGAGGATGAAGGTGCCTCCTGGAAGTGTCTAGAGCCACCTGCGTTGGCACATGCGCCCGCAGGTGCTCCAGACGCGAGGGCGGATGCCCGGTTCGGCCAAAAAGGGTCTTTTTTGGGTCTTTTTTTTGTAATAAATGGTCCATGATCATAAATAAGCTTCTATTAAAATATTTTATATCATATTATATGCCAAGGAACATCCATGGTTTCACAACACACATAAACATCACCAAACTACATTTTTCTTTCAATATGTCACCAATTCCATGCACAATTTCCCAACAACAATTCCAAATGTTATACATAATGAGAAATCAAGTTAGGGACATAAACACATCATAAATAGTGATATTTAATCCATCAACTTCACATCCTTCAACACCACAAGTCCATTTTCAAGTTTACAGGCCAAAACCCTTTTCCGATTGCAAAAGTAGACAGTTTTACACATAGTGAATTTCTCACACTTCACCAACATAACCAACATCATATACACCATATTCCATGCATATAATATATTAAACCATAAAAATAAACACTTACCAAGGCTTGCAAAATGGTGATCTTGTCCAAAGTAAGGGTTGCCTTAGGGTTTGAGTATATAGAGAATTGTGGAAAATTCTAGAATTTGGTTGTGTGTACAACATGAATAAAATCTGATTTTTGGTTGCCTTTTATAGTCCTTTAATGATAATATTATCCAAACACTTGGTCCAATAATGATATATTGACTTGGTCATTCAAGAATGGGTCAAATACCCCTTTGGGCCATGTCTTCTATATTATTTTGGGCCTCATTTGAGCCCAATGGCATAAGATTTATTTAAGCCCAAAAATTAATGCATAATTCACCAATTTTCTCATGTTTAAATGATTCCATAAATGTTGAGGTAGTCTCATGGGTTCAGGAATGTAAGGGGTGTTACAATTTCCCTTTAGAATATGTCGCCTTCCAATTATCTCTACTCTTATCCCATGTGGAAGTGGAAGTACTCTTGGCCTTGTAGGACTTTTATTCTTTCAAATCCGCTTTGACCTTTGAGGAATTATGAAAGGAAGCTTCAAGAGTATCATAGTGTTTAAGCTTCAAAGGCTTCAAAATATCATACCTCAAATTGGCCACGAATAGAATCACCGTACATTCCAAGATTTCTTCAAGTTTAGACTTCATTCTCAAGTTTTCAAACTCATCATAATATTTTTCCACATTCTTGGAACCCTGCCTCAACATATACACCTTCTTGAGCACTTTTTAGTAGTAGTTTGAATTCAAGTGCCTCATCTCCATAAGCGTAATCAATTCTAGCCATGTAGGCAACTCATAGTTGTGATGGATCTCCTTTTCCTGCCTCTTGGACTCCCACCAAGTTGAGGCATACACTTCAAATTGCTTGAGAGAATACGTTTTATTCATAGTTTCTGAAATATTATTTGTGAGAAATAACCACTCACTTTGAATTTTCCATTCCAAGAACTCATCGGGGTCACTACTTCCTTTGAACCTTGGAAGTGTGACCTCGATAGTGTTCAAGCCTCGATCTTGATCATTTCTCTCCCTAAACCTATCTCCTTTAATTCCCATCCTATCACCTCTAAATCCCATACTATCTCCTCTATTTCCCATGCTATCTCCTCTATTCCCGTATTATTAACCTCTCATGCCTTGGTCCCACCTCAACTCCCGAGGACGAACTCCTTCTCTTGACACTCCATAACCACCACTACCTCCATGCTCCCAAAACTCATCATTGTTGAACTCATCATTCATTTCATCGTAGATAGGATTATGGAATTAGTAGTCTTGGTAGGTCATTTGTGGTGCATTTTGGTGAGGTGATGTGTGGGAGTCATACAAGAATGCACTTGATACGTTTTAGATTGGAGTTTGGTATTGGGATTGTGGTGCGAAAAAATGACGGTTCTCTTATGGTGGATAATAAGGTTCTGGGTGTGGATGTGGTGTAGCCTGCCTTGGTTGGTTTGGGTAATTGTTTGTTTGGAAAGTAGGTTGTTGGAAGTTTTGGGTTTGATTTGGTGGAGGGTAACTTAGGCTAGGAGCTTGTCTCGAAGCAATGGTGGTGGATTGTACCGACGCCCTCCTCATCTCCTAATTTCTAAGCAATTGAAGTGTTCCCCATCTAGTATCTCTCTCTACTTGTTCCAACCTTTCCTCGATACCTCCTAACCATCCATTCACTTCCATCCTCATTTTCGTCATTTGCTTGGAGAGGTTGTTGATAACCTCCATGATGTTCTCCGAGCTTTCCCCACTTGGACTTGTGTTAGTCATGGTACCTACAAAACTCAACAAACAAGATTAGCAGTAAAACAACTCACATAACTCATATGTAAACTATCAACTCACCTCCTAAAATGTCATCTCAAAATTGGTAATGAACTAGCTTCGCTTGATCAATTCAAGTTCACCTATCCTTTGTGGTGTAGTAGATTTTTGTGACTCTTGAAAGAAGGAGGACTCGATTAAAGGTAAGAGGAATTGAATCAAGAAGTTTACCAATGAATTAAGATGAGAATAGTTGAAGAAAATAAGCACGAAAGAAAATGGGTTCAAGAAAAACTAAGTAACAAAAGTAGAAAAATTACTTGCGTTGCTTAATTTTGATGAATCAAAGAGATGATTTAATGTTTAAAACTAGTTAACAAAAGATTAAAAATGTTAATTACTTGTTAAATAATTGATAAATTGAAATAGAAAGAGTTTAAAAAAAGAACCACGGAGTTTGGACACTTAGAAAAAAAATTGGGTCCAAAAAAAAAAAAAAAGTGTTGGAAATTCACACTCTCTAAATCTGTGGCACACGCCCCATGAAGGGTTTTTAGGGGTGATTTTGCTGAGTCAGCTATTGGCATGGATGGTTGGTGACTGCCGCGTCAGCGTTGATCGTTGATTAGCTGACATGGCAGTCCACGTGGAAATTTGATTTTTTAAAATAATTTCCACAAGTAGACCCACTAACACTTGACCAACTTTGACCTCAATTTTTTTTTTGATCAAAGTGTACTTGTTCTATCTTATTCTTCAATAACAAGATGAATATGTTCAAGAATACCAAGAACACACATCAAACCTTAGCACCCTCAAATCAACTCGGAATTGGCTCAAAATTTAGGTGTGCCTTCCCCACGACTTAGAGAACAAACCCCAATAAATTTTAAGCCTCAATTTCTCCTCAATCAACAAACACACTTTCTAAGATTTGAAAACTCAAAAGCTTGAAAACTCTTTAATGACAACTTCACTTCTATAACTCCGAATTGAAAGAAATTTGAGATTTAGACTCACAAGACACTAGGGAATCAAGATTAGTGTGAAAAACAACAAATAAAAATAAAAAAAAATTCTAGATTTTTTTTTTGGGATTTTTGGATAGTTTTTTATTTTTTTGGATTCTTGGAAAGATCAAAATCCCAAGATTAAGATTTGTGAAAACAAATCTTGACCTAGGCACTTGGTACCAAAATGATAAGAATCAAACATGGAAAACTAGAAAGAAGGAAAACAAAGAAAAGAGATATGTCGATTAATATCTAAGTATTGAAATTATGGTCAACAGGGGACTTTATACCCTCACCTCCCAATTGATTTCAACACTGAAACACAAACCCTAGTTTGAGAAATCAAAGGAAACACCAAAAACCACAAATGGGTAATCCTTAAATTAATCAAACCAAAAGAGTTCAAAACCAATTCCAAGATTCCACCAACTAAACACTCACTAATTAATCACTAATTCCTTAAGGGAATATGCTAAAAAAACTACAATCACTCAATAATGTTCAATATTCATCAAATCTACCATACAAAATAAGGAAATACTCTATTTATACTAAGAAATTAAGAAGACATTGGTTTTTTACAATATTACCCTTAATAAGACAAGGGCCTTGTTTGGTTGTCTCCTTTGTGAATTCTTTGAATTTAAGGGGTAGCCACTTGCACAAATGACCCATTTTTTTCATCCGCTTCACCCTTTTGACTCTTCCACATGTTGTAGATTCTCCATTGATATTCTTCAAGCTTTTCCCAAGCTCCTTTTTGCATAAGCATCATTTGTAGACCTTGGAATTCCCTTGCTTGACTCCGTGTGAAAGGACGTGTGCCCTCCATGCTAGCATCATATGATGACCAAGTACCCTCACCTATTCCCTTCTAGTTCAGTTCCAGCTTGAGGTAATAGTTTCCTTCTTAGTATTCCACTCAGTTTCACGTCCCTCAGTTGCTTTCATGTCTTAGTATGCATGCATGTTTCATGAATTCAGTTTAGCTTATGTTTTAGTCAGAAATTCAGTTATCATGTCAGTAATCAACTTTTAGAACTTAGTGTTTGTATTGCAGCTCTTTCCTCTTTTCAGTCTAGTTAGTCTCCATTCAAGGAAGAATGTTCCTATGGGGGAGATATTGTAACATCCCAAAAGTTCCAAAGATCATGTTTTTTCAAACTTAGTACAGAAAACCAATTGAAACCAGTATAAAAACCCACAGGACGACTCTGACAATGAGTTGTTGTCAAGCCTGACGGGTCATCCCTGCACTCATTCTGAGTGTTTAGCCAGAAGTCCTGAAGGACTATTTTTCATCCCAGTGATAACGACCATTGACAACAAGTCATTGTCAGTCACGATGAGCCATTGTGTGACTCATCCTGAGTAACCCCAAACCAAAGTCCTAAAACTTGATTTTCTAGTCCAGTGGTGACGACTACTGACGACGAGTTGTTGTCACTTATGATGACTCATCGTGTCAACCGTCCTAAGAGTCAAACCCAATAGTTCTGAAAGCTGAAAATCTTGCCTAGTGATAACGACTCCTCATGACAAGTCGTTGTGTGTTATCACAAGCCATGGTGACCACCCATAGTCAAGTTGCCCAAAAACAGACTATACATAACGACTCAGATAATGAGTCATTGTAGGTGACGATGAGTTGTCCTGAGACTCATCCATCACTGGTCAGCAGTTTCAGTTACGATTTTCTCAGGGACTTTTTTATCTTTTTCCATTCTTTTAAAACCTATATTACATCGTTTAAGGTTACTCTAGGTGGGATTAAAGGGGATTAGTCGATTAATTCTCCCTATTCTCTCTAAACACTTAGAAAATAGAAATCATAAATGCTTAAGGTTCTCCCAATTCAAAAGTTAGGGTTTTTCTTCTCTAAAAGCTCCAAGTTCCTAGCAAAATCTCCAATCTCCAGGTATGTGGGTATTCAATAAGGTTCTTCTTTCACCCTCATGCCCAAAGCTGCTTTCATAGTTCAGTTTTTATAAAATCCATGAATTAGGGAAAGTTCCTAAATATCCCAATTTTAAGATTTCTTTTAGTATTTATGTTTTCAAACATCTTATGACCATGAATATTATTTTATGCATGATTTTAAATAGGGTTTTTATATATGTTGGTGTGTTATGAACACACGATCCTAGATTCTTGTAAAATTGCAAATTAAACCATATTTTCATATGATTATTCAGTAGACCATGTTCTCATGACTCTCATCAGATAGTAAGATGCATATAACTAGTTCCATGATTTAAGTCATATTCAGTAACAATAAATTAAAGAAGTTTGTGTATTTTGATCAAATTTTAGTATAATTATGAGCATATGTATATGACTATGGGAGTAGTACATAGCATCGAGAGGACATGGGTTAAGACAACCCAAGTCCCAAACTATGTGCCACCATAGGTTAAAAAGGTCTTCACCAGTTGAAAGTGTCTCCCTTAGCCCGAATGGGCTAATGAGTGAATTCACACCAGTCATGGTTCTTACCCTTGGCAAGGTATAGAACATCGTCCCAACTTGGGTTATGGATTAGATTACATGATTTCTCACATAGTCTATATCAGTTATGAGAACCTTCGATAATTTTAGAATCAGTATTGTACATGACGCTTAGTTCAGTTTGTACTTGCTTAAACACATCAATTTTCAGATTATCATTTCAAATTTAGTGTATTCTCGGTTCGGTTTGTAACATACTAAACTAATGATGTCGTCCAAATTAAACCTATGATAAAATAATAAAGTGGTTGTTGATCATATATAAAACCCAACGAGGTTGGGGTTGATCCCAAGAGGAATAGGCCGAGATCTCTATCAATGTGTCTATCTAAACAGTCAATAAGTAATTTCTTGTAAAGGGGCATATTGTAATTCATGCTGATTTTAATTGGTTTGTAATCAATATAAGAAAAGCACTAGGACAATGTTCCCCATAACTTTATAACTCCGTAGGTTCTTCGTACTAGTGATCTCTCCCGATTCTTGGCATGTAGAATTGACATATTATGTTCATGTAAACGACTTTATGCCCCTAGTAGATGACTATCCCCAATCACGTATTATCGTCACTTGATTTTTGCACTACTAACCCCTATTATGGATCCCAGATTAGCTATCCCATTTACTGGCTCAAGCTATTAAGTTGGAGGTTGATAGCTCCAAGTCTCATTGTTAATTCCCTTTTCCCATCCATTATACCTTATTTCATTACGAGCAAGGATAAGGAAAGTTCTAAAATTGCACACCGCTAAAAAAGAAATCAAATCCTAGAGAATAACAATATATGCACAAACACCCTTTGAGAATCACGTCGTACTTTGACCACTACTTTGTTAATTCGTCATGGTTTTCACAGCCCTAGTTGTGGTGTTTAGCTACTCATAATCATAAGAACACAATAGTAATTTTGAGAAGAAAGCATAATTATGAACTTTCGAACAATAAGATGAATACCACAAATCTCACTCTGAATTAAAACCCTAAAAATTGATGTTTGTACTTGCAAGAATAACAATATGTATTGAAAGTAGAAATAGTATGTAAACTTAAACAATAAACCTAATAGGAGTATTTATAGACAAAAATAAAATCTATCCTAAACATAATAGGACTTGTAGAGTCGGTACTTCGGACAAAGCATAGGACGACCATTGGTAGATACTATGAGCGTTCCTTCTGCTCATTGTTGTTTGGATGACTTTTGAAAACTGACAAATGTTTACTAGAACAATGCTCAGGATGAGATCATCCTTTCTTCTAACTATCGTTGCTTTCACCTATGATTTTTCACGTTGCAGGATAACCTTACCACGATGTTCAGGATGAGTCTATTGTTTCATACAACGATCGTGGGATCCGTTGCTCTATTCTTCTTCACATGTTGCCTTCTTTGTTTCAACCAACGACCTTATTGGACAACCATTGTTAGATCCAACGGTCGTTCCTTGGTTTGCCTGATGCCTTTAATTCCCAATTCCTGTGCTTCACTTCTCCAGACCTGTTTAACCTGGAAATACCATAAAAATACATCATACCCATATAAACATGCCTTTAAACTAGTAATTTCCTTTGTTTTAAGCGTCGAAAGTGCCGCAAGTCCATGGTATATCAACACCCTTAACTTAGAACATTCGCATGTCCCCAGTAAAACAAAACACAACTAAACAAGATGACAAAATACACAACTCTTAATCAAGAGAAACCTAAGAGTCCTACGGCAGTCATATTTGCAAAAATCAGCTTTAGCAGGCATAAATCAAAATGCAATTTCAACTCCCTCCAACATCATCAAAACCAAACTTTGTTGTGTGCATAAAAACTACTCACCATAACATAAAGGGATCAAGTAATGGCATTACATTATCAACAGATAACCTAGCACGCAAACCAATGACACTACCCGAACAAATAGCAAGCACTATGAAACCCATACGCCCTCACACAAAAGAAGTACCCTGTACTCAAAATATATTATGAATATCAAAATGGAGACTAAATTGAAGCACTCATTCACACAAAGAAGTTTAGGCCGTGTGCATGAAATACTATAGGCTTGCCCTTTTTTTCTACGCCTTAGTTTTTTCGGACAGTCGAATTAGGATCATTATAGGACTTTTATTGGCTTGAAATGTAGGCTTGGGAACGGGTATGGAAAATTTAGACTAAGTGACTCAACCCTCCTTGGCACTATGCTACTTTTGGGCTCCACTTTTCAACATTATTTATTTATTTTCCTCCCTTCGACTTTTAAACTTGGGGTGTAGTGTCTTTTTGCAATTTTTATTTTCTCTCTTTTTTTCTTTTTTTCAAACTTTATTCACTATTTTTCATTTCTTTCTTTCTTTTTTTCATTCTTTTTAGATTTTACCGCACCCAACTCTTTTTTTCTTTACCAACTTTCTTCTACGTACCCAATTTCTTTTATGCACCCCTACGATAGCCACCCTCAACTTACACAATTTGCTTGAGTTGAGATGCACAGTGTCCAAGGAGGGACCAGGTAAAAGCAGGTTTATTGTAACTAAATTGGGAAGGTGAATAGGCCAGTTGAATGAAAAGGTCTACTTAGGCAAAAAAAACAGGGATCAAAGGGTATCATATTCTATGTGCTAAGCTTTTTAGGCATATAGTGGACTATTCAAGAACGGCCTATGATCCTTTTCAAATCTCCTATCCTAAAACTTTAGCTAGACTAACCGGGCAAACTCTAGATCGCACACACAAGCTAACTAGGTGAGTACCTCACAACACACATGGCTCAAGGCTACACAAGCAGTTACTACCTATTCGATTCATGCATAGTTAGGCTATGGTTATCACGCTCATAATCCTAATGTCATGACGATATCCACATTGGTAACAGTTCACAGTAAGTATACAACACAGCTAAAATATCAAAAAAAAATTATGGAGGGGTATGATTTAAATGCCAAATTCAAAAAACACAGATTGCATGCTCTTTCTATTTTGACTGTGCCAAGTTCTCCTATTTCTCTCTTGGTTACACAAACAACACAAAAATAAGTTCAAAATAGAAATTAAACTCCTAAACATGCCAGTTCTAACTAGATAGTGCATTCGAGGTAAAAGAAATATGGCAACAAAAACCCTTAATGTTGATACTGGGGTCACAGATGCAATACCTTCATACTCTCCAACTCCAGTGACCTCAGTGATGGTTGTGGCACTCAAAACCAAGTTGGCACTTGTGGTAGCTGGTGCACTTAATGACTGTGTCATGGGGGTAATCTCTATACCCTTTCCACTCTCCGTAACAAGATCAGTGACATCAATATTAGTCGATATCTCAATCCTCTCCGACCTATGTACCTTGGAGGTCCCCTCATTTGCAGTGGTTGTTTTCTTCTTTTCGTCCTTATCCTTCCTCTTTTTCTTCTTATAAGGCATCGTCTCATGAGCCATGTCATCCACTTCCTTACTCTTGCCCCCATCTTCCAGGTCCTCAGTGTAGAAGTTTAGTACTTCAACATTGCAGTCCTTGATAATAAGTAGGGGTAGAGGCTGCATAACAGGAAAATGTCACTTAGAAAGGCCTTCACAGCTGTCTTCAATGTAGTAAGCTCTGTTGTGGCTATGCTCAAATCTGGGGCCTGAACTCTTTCCATCTTGTCCATCATTCAGTGTTCAAAGTTGTCAAATCGGGTTGGCATACCCTGCATAGAAAACTTGATCTCATCCTCCATATATGGTTTTACCCTTTACTCCAATTTTTTTATCCTTGACTCGGAGATGACCATCTTTTTCATCATTTTTTTAGGAAATCTGTAGGCACCAAAGTGTAACCCGTAGGTACAGACTAGAGTGCACCCGAAGGTGTTGTGGGCTGCTATGTAGATGATGAAGTAGCACCAACTTTGGAAGTCAAAATATCTGTAGCAGAGGCAGCCCTCTCTACTGCCTATGGGGCTAAGACTGGCAACGAACCCCAGGTTCGAGCCACCGGGTTCATGTAGTCCTTTATCAAAGCTATGTATATGGTCTTGTTTGGTCGAGTGAATCTGGCAACAACCAAAATAGTAGGGACCCTCGACTTCCCACACATCTTGGTCACCAATCTAGGAAATAGTAGGGAGGTGTGAAACATGGGGGACCATTCCAAAATCTCCTATGCAATCATCCACGGGACATTTAGCTTTATCTCTAATAAAAATATTATCACCACCTCGGCCTTATCAGAACTTAGAACATTGTCATTACTGGTTAGTGTTATGTGGTGCCTGACTATCGACCACCATGCTTTTGCAAGAAAGTTCAGTGTATGCTTGTCTATTGTCGTGTCGTTTACCCATTTCACTTCCTCTTTAGACTCGGCTATGTATTGGGCTAACCACTTATAATGCATCAATTTGACCTCCAAGCTAAGTTACTTAACCTTCTTCAAATCATTCTTCTGGTAGGAAAATTCCAGAGTTTCAGCTGCTGGCTCAAACTCATCCCTAAAAACCACACTGGAAAATTGCTCTTTTAGAGACGTCAATCTCCACACCTCGGACTACTACCACATCTAAGCATGGCTACTTTCTTATGTCTTTCTCCTTTCTCTAAGGAGTCAAATTTTCTAAGTTGGCTGCATAGTTGGCATAAAATTCTCGTACAATCTCTGCACCATAATTACCCAAGGGCTTTGTCATCCAGCCCAATTTGTACTTCACAAACAGATAGTTCAGTTCTGGCACCCTTTGTAGTGCCCCGGGTAGCATGCGGGGCTCTTTTTGAATGCTCCACATAACGTTCCCCTTATTATTGAGGGATACTCTATCATTATATTAGTCCTGGGACTTTGAAATACTCTATCACCTTAGGTGTACCCCCTTGAGGCAGACTCACAGCATCAGTTCTATCAGAGTATTTCAGATTAGCACTACCGGAATCATCTGCAGACTCATCCTCCTTAGAGAAACTCTCAGCAGTATCTTTCTCAACTTCTGGCTCACTCCTATTTGGATTTGAAGATTGCCCACCCTCTTTAGACTGGGAAGGTTCAATAGGGATAGCAGCGGGCACCAATGTTGTGGAAGTTATGGACTTGGCCTTAGCAGCTTTTGATCTAGTGGTTTGAGGTTTGTGCTGGTCATCAGTACTGCTTGAGGAAAGTACAACCTCTGAACCACTAGATTTGTCTAATTCTATCTCCGAGGTTGAAGGTATGTTTATTAGTGCCCGCTTCTTGGCTATTTCTTTGTAGAGTGCCTCATCCTACTTCTTCTTCCTCACTTTAGGTGCCATTGTACCAGTACAAAAGTAGTTAGTCTCAGATTAAAGCAAAAACAAGTACTCAGCAGTTTCTACAGATGATCTATGGGACAATCTTCGTGTGAAAAGACGATCATCTTTTTGCTTGTTGGAGTACCTCCCCTAATTTCTTAGGAAGTGCTCATATCAGATGAGAACTACCAACTATCGTTCCTAGATATGATGATCGCTAGAAGTTACCATCTGATGGACTTCCAACAACCTTGTAACTTGGCATCCACAACGATCTAACCAATGATAATTTATTAAAACAACGGTCGTTGATTGTATTATTGAGTGTGCATTAATATTAAATCAATTTAAATACAACATATATTTTAACACGTTGGGATTACTCAAAATTCACCCCTATTACTCCCATTACTCAGAACACATATTAGACTAGGGTTACTTAGATTTTACCCAAGTTGTGCCCTTCACTTAAACATTTGGCAAAGCACAGTTACATGAATGCAAATTAAACTCCCTTTGAACTCAGTTAAAGTAATGCATAACTTTTATAAGGTAAAGTGATCTTATCCCTAATTGTTTTATCAATGCTAAGCCAAATTAAGTTAAATCAGTAGAGCAACTTACTTTATGAATGAAGGCTAGTTCGTGATAAACTTGAGCTCTTGAAATAGAGGGAGTATTTGCCCGACTTCGGTTGAAATTCCCAAATTCTGGGAAGAAATTGATTGGTTGCTTTGCTAGGAGTTGAAATAGGTTAAGGGAGGGAGTGTGTTTGTGTTCGAATGATATCAGGTCATTGGTTGAAAGAGTTAGGAATTAAATTATCGAGTCGGGTTGGGTCAGGTGTAATTTTATACCTTATAATATGACCCAACAGACGGCTCATCCCTAGGATCATGGGTTCATACAATGATTGTTGTATGTCCTCGTTCCTAGGAGAAGAAGAAAACGCATCTCGGAACAAACAAAACTTAAGGACGATCATTGTATCTTGCAACTATCGTTCCTTAAACTCTTTAGTTCCAATAGTTGAAGGTTGTTTTCCAAGAGTTTAGTCAGACATTGGGATTTCATGAACATTTTATCTTGTAACGATCGTTGGTGCTCAATCATTGAACCAACTCCTGGAATTTAATTCTCTGGACTTCCTGCAGATGACAGAAACGACGATCGTTGGAACTTCTAACAATAGTTCAATGCTCTCGTGGTTTCTGTCTTTGTTCCAGGTCCTAAATTATATTCTGCACATTCCCTGCACACTTAGCATATGTTACCCTATATCACAAAAAAAAGTAAAACCAGTACAAAATCCTTGTGTTTCCTCCCAAGAAGCACCGGATTTAAGGTAGTTTGGCTACTCAGACTTCACCAAACTAACCCATGGGTTGCCTCTAATGTAGTGCTTATTGTTCTTGATTACGCAGTACCCATCAAGATCCACATCATATACCACCTTAACCTCTTCAACATCACTGAGATAATGCTTCACCCTTTGGCCATTTACTTGAAACTTCAAGCCTTCACTATTTTTAAGCTCAATTGAACCATATGGAAACTCCATCACAATTCGATACGGCCTCCTATATTTCGACTTCAATTTTCCAGGAAGCTAGTGAAGCTTGGACTCGAACAACAGGATTATATCACCAACGGTGAACTCTATCTTTTCTATCTTCTATTTATGGTATGCCTTCATCTTCTCTTTATATAAAGTTGATCTTTCATATGCTCTAAGATGGAATTCATCCATCTCGTTCAGCTGCTCAAGTTTCATATTTGTCGTATCATTCCACGACAGATTCAACCTCTTCAGTGCCTACAACGCCTTATGCTCAAGTTCAACAGGCAAGTGGTACGCGTTGCCATACACAAACTGATCTGGATAAGCACCAATAGGGGTCTTGAATGTTGTTAGGTAGGCCCATCATGCATCATCGAACTTTCTAGCCCAGTTTATTCTATTGACATTCACTATTTTTGCCAAAATAGACTTGATCTCACGATTGGAGACCTTAACTTGTCCACTTGACTAAGGATGGTAGGGTGTTGACACCCTATGCTACACACCATATTTATCAAGCAGGGCTTTGAATAGACGATTGAAAAAATATAAACCTCCATCACTAATATTTGCCCTTGGTGTACCAAATCTGGAAAATATATTCTTCCTCAAGAATGCAGTCACACTCTTTCTTTCATTATTTGGAAGAGTAACCACTTCCCCCCACTTTGAAATATAATCAAGTGCAACTAAAATATACTTCATACCATATAAGCTCACAAAGGGGACCATGAAATCAATGCCCCATACATCAAATAGCTCAATCTCTAGTATTGTGGTCATTGGGAGCTCTTGCCTTCACGAGATGTTTCCTTGTCTTGGGTATTGGTCACAAGATCTTACATAGTTTTGTACATCACTATGACTGGTGGGCCAGTAGTACCCACATTGCAAGATCTTATGAGCAGTCCACGCACCACCATGATAACCCCTAACTGGTAAAGAATGACATGCCTCTAGAATACTCATCATCTCTACCTTAGGAACACATCTACGAACCAGTCCATCTGCATAAATCCAGAACAAGCATGGCTCTTCCCAAAAGAATTTCCTCACATCATGAATAAACTTCTTCCACTACTGAAATGATAGATCCTCAGGCACCACATTGCTCACCAAATAATTTACAAAATCTGCAAACCATGGAATCAATCTTGAAATGCTGCCAATAGCTGCTCGTCTGGAAAAGTATCATCTATCTCAAGCCCATCCTTCAATTTCAGCATTGCCTCTTCTTCAAGGCATGATAAGTGGTCAGCCACTTGATTTTCACTCCCTTTCAATCCTTGACGTCAAAGTCAAATTTTTGTAACAAAAGTACCCAATGAATCAACCTTGGCTTAGCATCCTTCTTCGCCATAAGGTGACTAAGAGTTGTGTGGTCAGTATGCACAATCACTTTCGTACCAAGCCAATACGACCTAAATTTCACAAATGCAAACACCACAGCAAGTTGCTCTTGTTCAGTCATTGTAGAATTATTTTGAGTAGAGTTAAGTGTTTTGCTAGCATAATAGATCGAATGTAGAATCTTCTCTCGCCTTTGGCCTAAGACTGCTCCTAGCACCATACCACTAGCATCACACAAAACCTCGAATTGCATAGACCAATTAGGTGACATAATAATAGGGGTTGAGATCAACTTCTCTTTTAGACACTAAAATGCTTTAAGTCACACATTATAAAAAATGAACTTCACCGCCTTCTCCAACAAATTACACAAGGGATGTGCAATTTTAAAGAAGTCCTTGATAAATCTATGATAAAATTGAGCATGACCCAAAAATCACCAAATACCTTTCATAGAAGTAGATGGATGTAATTTTTCTATCACTTCAATCTTTTCCTTGTCAACCCCAATCCCTTTCTTTGAAATTTTGTGATCAAGCACTATTCCTTCTTTGACCATGAAGTGGCACTTTTCCCAATTAAGCACCGAGTTCCAATCTTCACATCTCCTCAAGACACTAGCTAGATGGGCCAAACAATCTTCGAAAAAATCACCAACAACCAAGAAGTGATCCAAAAATACCTCAATATTGTATTCCACCATGTCAGAAAAGATGGACATCATACAATGCTGAAAGGTTGTTGGCGCACTACACAACCCGAAAGGCATTCTCTTGAACGCGAACGCCGAATATGGACAAGTGGAAGTGGTCTTCTCTTGGTCTTTCGGAGCAATCAAAATTTAATTGTTACCCAAATAACCATCAAGAAAATAATACCATCCTCTACCAGTATGATGGTCTAACATCTGATCCATGAAAGGCATCGAAAAATGATGTTTTTTAGTCCATGTGTTCAGCTTCCTATAGTCCATGAATACTCTCTAACCAATGACTGACCTCATAGGAATAAGCTCATTCTTCTCATTTGGAATCACACTAATTTTACCCCTTTTTGGCACACATTGAAACGGGCTCACTTATTTGCTAGCGGCAATAGGATAAACCACACAAGCATCTAACCACTTGATAATCTCTTTCTTAACTACCTCTTGCATAGGTGGATTAAGTCTTTGTTGATACTAAAACTAGGAACACAATCTGGCTTAAGTTAGATTTTGTGTGTGCAAATTTCAGGAAGCCCAATGATATCCGCAATGGACCATCCTATAGCCCTTTTGATCTTCTACAAAATAGAGACTAGAGCCTCAACCTGCCACTCAACCAAATTAGCTGCAATAATAATCAAAAAAGATTTGTTGGCTCCCAAGAGTGCATAACGTATATGGAATGGAATATCTATGATCTCAGAAAAAGAGGCTCATAAATAGAAGGCCTAGGCGGTGAGGTCACTCTATTCTTCAAATCAAGATCTAACTTCTTTAGAGCAAAAGTATAAGAACCCGAACTATCAAGTGCACTCACCATCTCATCATAACCATCAATGTCATCACCCTCGAAATTCATAATAACTGTTGTAGGTACTTTGAATCCAAGCCTCTCCTCAATAGGAGCTACCAATACATCCTTTTCAACCCTTTGGACATTAACTTTAAACTACAGGCCCTCACTATTTTCAAGCTCAATTGCACCATAAGGAAACTCCATCACCATTTGATATGGACCTCTCTATTTCGACTTCAATTTTCCAGGAAGTTAGTTAAGCTTGGACTCGAACAAAAGAATTATATCACCATCGGTGAACTCTCTCTTTTTTATCTTCTGGTCATGGTATGGCTTCATCTTCTCTTTGTATAAAGCTGATCTTTCATATGCTCTAAGATGGAATTCATCCATCTTATTCAGCTGCTCAAGTCTCATCATTGTTGTATTATTCCATGACAGATTCAACCTCTTCAGTGCCTACAACGCCTTATGCTTAAGTTCAATAGGCAAGTGGCATGCGTTGCCATGCACAAACTGATCTGGAGAAGCACCAATAGGGGTCTTGAATGTTGTTCGGTAGGCCCATCATACATCATCCAACTTTCTAGCCCAGTCTGTTCTATTGGCATACACTATTATTGCCAAAGTAGACTTGATCTCACAATTGGAGACCTTAAATTGTCCGCTTGACTAAGGATGGCAGGGTGTTGACACCATATGTTTCACGCCATATTTCTCAAGCAGGGCTTGGTATAGATGATTGAAAAAATGAAAACTTCCATCACTAACAATTGCCTTGGTGTACCAAAACTGGAAAATATATTCTTCCTCAAGAATGCGGTCACACTCTTCCCTTCATTATTTGGAAACGCAACCACTACCCTCCATTTCAAAAGATAAGCAAGCGCAACCAAAATACATTTCATACCATATAAGCTCACAAAGGGGACCATGAAATCAATGCCCCATACATCAAATAGCTCAATCACTAGTATTGTGGTAATTAAGAGCTCTTGCCTTCGTGAGATGTTTCCTTGTCTTTGGCATTGGTCACAAGATCTCACGTAGTTTTGTACATCACTATGAATAGTGGGACAGTAGTACCCACATTGCAAGATCTTTTGAGAATTCCACGCACAACCATGATAACCCCTAACTGGTAAAAACTGGCATGCCTCTAGAATACTCATCATCTCTACCTTAGGAACACATCTACGAACCAGTCCATCTGCACAAATTGGGAACAAGTATTGCTCATCCCAAAAGAATTTCCTCACATCATGCATAAACTTCTTCCACTACTGAAATGATAGATCCTCAGGCACCTCATTGCTCACCAAATAATTTACAAAATCTTCAAACCATGGAATCAAGCTTGCAATGCTGCAAATATCTGCTCATCTGGAAAAGTATCATCTATCTCAAGCCCATCCTTCAATTTTAGCATTGCCTCTTCTTCATGGCGTGATAAGTGGTCAGCCACTTGATTTTCACTCCCCTTTCAATCCTTGACGTCAAAGTCAAATTTTTGTAACAAAAGTACCCAATGAATCAACCTTGGCTTAGCATCCTTCTTCGCCATAAGGTGACTTAGAGTTGTGTGGTCAGTATGCACAATCACTTTCGTACCAAGCCAATACGACCTAAATTTCACAAACGCAAACACCACAGCAAGTTGCTCTTGTTCAGTCATAGTAGAATTATTTTGAGTAGAGTTAAGTGTTTTGCTAGCATAATAGATCGAATGTAGAATCTTCTCTCGCCTTTGGCCTAAGACTGCTCCTAGCACTATACCACTAGCATCACACATAACCTCGAATAGCATAGACCAATTAGGTGACATAATAATAGGGGTTAAGATCAACTTATCTTTTGGATACTCAAATGCTTTAAGGCACGCATTATAAAAAATGAACTTCTCCACCTTCTCCAACAATTTACACAAGGGATGTGCAATTTTAGAGAAGTCCTTGATAAATCTATGATAAAATTGAGCATGACCCAAAAAGCACTAAATGCCTTTCATAGAAGTTGGTGGATGCAATTTTTCTATCACTTCAATCATCGCCTTGTCAACCCCAATCCCTTTCTTTGAAATCTTGTGATCAAGAACTATTCCTTCTTTGACCATGAAGTGGCACTTTTCCCAATTAAGCACTAAGTTCCAATCTTCACATCTCCTCAAGACACTAGCTAGATGGGCCAAACAATCTTTGAACAAATCACCAACAACCAAGAATTGATCCATAAATACCTCAATACTGTATTCCACCATGTCAGAAAAGATGGACATCATACAATGCTGAAAGGTTGTTGGCGTACCACATAACTAGAAAGGCATTCTCTTGAACGCGAACGTCGAATATGGACAAATGAAAGTGGTCTTCTCTTGGTCTTTCGGAGCAATCAAAATTTAATTTTTACCCAAATAACCATCAAGAAAATAAAACCATTCTCTACCGGTATGATGGTCTAACATCTGATCCATGAAAGGCATCGAAAAGTGATCTTTTTCAGTCTATGTGTTCAGCTTCCTATATTCTATGAATACTCTCTAACCAGTGACTGGACTCATAGGAATAAGCTCATTCTTCTCATTTGGAATCACACGGATTTCACTCTTTTTTGGCACACATTAAAACGGGCTCACCCATTTGCTATAATAGAGACTAGAGCCTCAACCTGACGCTCAATCATATTAGTTGCAATAATAATTGGAAAAGTGTTGTTGGCTCCCATAATGCATAAGGTAAATGGAATGGAATATCTTTGAGCTCAAAAATATGAGGCTCCTCAATAGAAGGCCTGGGTGGCGGGGTCACTCTATTCTTCAAATCAAGATCTAACTTCCTTAGTGCAAAAGTGTAAGAACCCAAACTATCAAGTGCACTCACCATCTTATCATAAACATCAATGTCATCACCCTCGAAATTCATAATAACTGTTGTAGGTACTTTGAATCCAAGCCTCTCCTCAATAGGAGCTACCAATACATCCTTTTCAACCCTTTGGACATTAACTTTAAACTACAGGCCCTCACTATTTTCAAGCTCAATTGCACCATAAGGAAACTCCATCACCATTTGATATGGACCTCTCTATTTCGACTTCAATTTTCCAGGAAGTTAGTTAAG
This sequence comes from Capsicum rhomboideum, assembly GCA_031232105.1. NCBI lineage: Eukaryota > Viridiplantae > Streptophyta > Magnoliopsida > Solanales > Solanaceae > Capsicum > Capsicum rhomboideum. The sequence continues at coordinate 97,385,912 of CP124719.1, read as the reverse complement.
CTTGGACTCGAACAACAGAATTATATCACCAGCGGTGAACTCTCTTTTTTCTATCTTCTGGTCATGGTATGCCTTCATCTTCTCTTTGTATAAAGCTGATATTTCATATGCTCTAAGATGGAATTCATCCATCTCGTTCAGCTGCTCAAGTCTCATCTTTGATGTATCATTCCTTGACAGATTCAACCTCTTCAGTGCCTATAACGCCTTATGCTCAAGTTCAACAGGCAAGTGGCATACGTTGCCATACATAAACTGATTTGGAAAAGCACCAATAGGGGTCTTGAATATTGTTTGGTAGGGTCTTGAATGTTGTTCGGTAGGCCCATCATGCATCATCCAACTTTCTTGCCCAGTTTGTTCTATTGGCATTCAGTATTTTTGCCAAAATAGACTTGATCTCACAATTGGAGACCTTAACTAGTCTGCTTGACTAAGGATGGTAGGGTGTTGACACCCTGTGCTTAATACCATATTTCTCAAGAAGCGTTTGGAATAGACGATTGCAAAAATGTGAACTTTCATCACTAATAATTGCCCTTGGTGTACCAAATCTGGAAAAAATGTTCTTCCTCAAGAATGCGGTCACACTCTTCCTTTTATTAGTTGGAAGTCCAACCACTTCCCCCCACTTCAAAACACAATCAAGTGCAAGGAAAATATACTTCATACCATATGAGCTCACAAAGGGGACCATGAAATCAATGCCCCATACATCAAATAGCTCAATATCTAGTTTTGTGGTCATTGGGAGCTCTTGCCTTCGTGAGAAGTTTCCTTGTCTTTGTCATTGGTCACAAGATCTCACGTAGGCATGTACATCACTATGAATAGTGGGCCAATAGTACCCACACTGCAAGATCTTATAAGCAGTCCACGCTCCACCATGATAACCCCTAACTGGTAAAGAATGACATGCCTCTAGAATACTCATCATCTCTACCTTAGGAACACATCTACGAATCAGTCCATCTGCACAAATTCGGAACAAGTATGACTCATCCCAAAATAATTTCCTTACATCATGCATAAACTTCTTCCGCTACTAAAATGATAGATCCTCAGGCACCACATTGCTCACCAAATAATTGACAAAATCTGCAAACCATCGAATCAAGCTTGCAATGCTTCCAATAGCTGCTCATCTAGAAAAGTATAATCTATCTCAAGCCCATCCTTCAATTTTAGCATTGCCTCTTCTTCAAGGCGTGATAAGTGGTCAGCCACTTGATTTTCACTCCCCTTTCAATCCTTGAACTCAAAGTGAAATTCCTGTAACAGAAGTACCCAATGAATTAACCTTGGCTTAGCATCCTTCTTCACCATAAGGTACCTAAGAGTTATGTGGTTAGTATGCACAATAAATTTCGTACCAAGCCAATACGACCGAAATTTCTCAAATGCAAATACCACAGCAAGCAGCTCTTGTTCAGTCATAATAGAATTTGTTTGAGCAGGGTTAAGTGTTTTGCCAGCATAATAGATCGAATATAGAATCTTCTCTCCCCTTTGGCCTAGGACCGCTCCTAGCGTCATACCACTAGCATCACACATAACCTCGAATAGCATAGACCAATTAGGTGACATAATAATAGGGGTTGAGATCAACTTCTCTTTTAGACACTCAAATGCTTTAAGGTACACATTATAAAAAATGAACATCACTACCTTCTCCAAAAATTTACACAAGGGATGTGCAATTTTAGAGAAGTCCTTGATAAATCTACGATAAAACCGAGCATGACCCAAAAAGCACCAAATACCTTTCATAGAAATTGGTGGATGCAATTTTTCTATCACTTTAATCTTCACCTTGTCAACCTCAATCCCTTTCTTTAAAATCTTGTGATCAAGCATTATTCCTTCTTTGACCATGAAGTGGTACTTTTCTTAATTAAGCACCAAGTTACAATCTTCACATCTCCTCAAGATACTAGCTAGATAAGCCAAATAATCTTCGAACAAATCACTAACAATCGAGAATTGATCCATAAATACCTCAATTTTGTCTTCTAATGTGTCATAAAAGATGGACATCATACAATGTCGAAAGGTTGTTGGCGCACTACACAACCTGAAAGGCATTCTCTTGAACGCGAACGTCCAATATGGACAAATGAAGTGGTTTTATCTTGGTCTTTAGAAGCAATCAAAATTTAATTGTTACCCAAATAACCATCAAGAAAATAATACTATCATTTACCAGTATGATGGTCTAACATCTGATCCATGAAAGGCATCAAAAAGTGATCTCTTTTATTCCATGTGTTCAACTTCCTATAGTCCATGAATACTCTCTAACCAGTGACTGGCCTCATAGGAATAAGCTCATTCTTCTCATTTGGAATCACACTGATTTCACCTTTTTTTGGCACACATTGAAACGGGCTTACCCATTTTCTATCGGCAATAGGATAAACCACACAAGCATCCAACCACTTTATAATCTCCTTCTTAACTACCTCTTCCATAGGCGTAGTAAGTCTTTGTTGATGCTAATACTAGGAACACAATATGGCTCAAGTTAGATTTTGTGTGTGCAAATTTCAGGCGGAATCCCAATGATATCAGCAATGGACCATCTAATGGCCCTTTTGAACTTTTACAAAATAGAGACTAGAGCCTCAACCTGCCACTCAACCAAATTAGCTGCAATAATAATTGAAAAAGTGTTGTTGGCTCCCAAGAATGCATAACATAAATGGAATGGAATATCTTTGAGCTCAAAAATATGAGGCTCCTCAATAGAAGGCCTAGGCGGTGGGGTCACTCTATTCTTCAAATCAAGATCTAACTTCTTTAATTCAAAAGTGTAAGACCCTGAACTATCAAGTGCACTCACCATCTCATCATAACCATCAATTTTATCACCCTCGAAATTCATAATAATTGTTGTAAGTGCTTTGAATCCAAGCCTCTCCTCAATAGGAGCTACCTATGCATCCTCGTCGACTGTATCAATAATCGAGATCACGTTTATGTATTTTGGATGCTTCATGGATTGGCAAACATTAAATGTCACTTTCTTATGATTTATCTGAAACTTCATCTGCCCAGTCTCCATATCAACCAATGCTCACCCAGTTGCAAGAAATGGTCTCCCCAAGCTAATAGGAACCTCAAATTCAACCTTATAGTCACGGATGACGAAATCAAGCAGAAAAATGAAGGATGAAACCCTTCCCAAAACATCACATAAATTTTACACAGGGTTTTCACAATACGGTACGTCATAAGGAGTCGTATCAAAGTCGATTTGGGCGACCCCAACCCCAACTATCTATAAACTGCTAGTGATATCAAATTAATGCTAGCACCTAAGGCACACAAAACTTTAGCAAAATTAAAAGACCCAATGGTACATGAAATCGTGAAAGCTCCAGGATCTTCCTTCTTCTCAACTAGAGACGAGGAAGCTATTGCATTATAATGGTGCATATTATCAATGGGCTCAAAACTCACAGTCCTTTTCTTCATCACCAAATCCTTCATAAACTTTGTGTAACCTGCCATTTGCTCAAGTGACCTGATTAGAGGAATGTTTATAGATAATTCCTTTAACATTGAGATGAATTTGTGATGCGTTCCCTCTTTAGCTTCTTCTTCATTCTTTATGGGAAAGGAGGAGGAGGTCATGGAATGGGAGTCAATACTTGTGGAACCTCCTTTTTCTTTTTAGACTTAGCCCCTTTTTCAATAATTGAAGGCTTTTAAGATATATTCACATCATAAACTAGATTTTTGGATTTGGCTACTTTCTCATCATCGATAATTACTAGCTCCACATCATTTACAATAACCGCGGGTATAGGTGGATAAACAATCATCTTACCATTCCTAGTAGTAATCTCCAAGTAGTGACCATCATTTTTCAGATTTTGGATGGTGTTGCTTGGAAGTGTACCTTGTTGTTAATTCATTATGACTGAAATTTGACCAAACTATTGCTTAAGCTGCTTAATGGCGGTAGCATGTGACTTGACTTTTTGACTCATCCCCAAAATATCAGCTCTAAGCTCCTTGAGGAAGTCTTCGATCTTATTTACCTTTTTCACTACCTTAGCAAGCATGTCTTCCATCCTCTAATTACTCGAATCAGCATCACGATTCCTCTGTGGAACATAGATGCCACTTTTGTATTTGTAATCATTCTTTTTCTTTCAATCACTATCTCTCCAACGACTCTTATCTTTATACCCTGACATATTGTATTTATTGTCTTTATAGTAGTTCTGACCTTGGTTCCCTTGACCAGAGCGCCAATTGTCTTGATTAGACCCTTAGCCTTTGGCTTGGAAAACCACCACCTAATCATCTAAATACTTAGCCTCCTCTTCAGAATCAGAGTCATGATATCTAGGTGCCTTCCTTTGTGAACCAACCGCATTCACTTTATCTACCCTCGCTGCTGCAAACTTTTGTGAACAAGCTGAATTTAGTCCTCAATTGTTCTAACTCTTGGGTGTTAGAATCATCAACCATTCATTATTCCATGGATGCTCCTATCATGTAAGTGTCTGCGGCCATGTCTGCCTCTCAAGTGTGCTAACCCCGGTTGGTTTTAGTAATCAAATCCAGAATCTCAGAAGCCTACTCCTAAGATAAACTCATAATCACTCCACCAGTGATAGTGTCTGCTATAGCCTTGTTCTCATTCAAACCTCTATAAAAGATCTCTGGTAAGTTTCATGCAATGCCTTCAAATGTAACTGCCTGAAGTTATAAATCTCATCATTCAACTGCAATATTCTGGAGAGTGGAAAAAACCTCTCCAAAAATTATGTCTTTAGCTCTTGCTAATTGGTGATCGACCCTTTTGGCAGCTCCATCAACCATAGAGTGGCTTCTCCAATCAGAGAGAAGGAAAATAACTACAGTCTAATAGCATCCTGACTCACACCAGGTAGGTTGTAGGAAGTGAAAATCCCTACAAAGTTCATCAGATGAAGGTTCCATTAGCAGTAGTAAGGTCCTTGAACACTCCCTTTAAGTTTAGCAACTGTATAATAACACTAGTGATGTCGAACTTAAGTCCTGGTAGCAATGGCGGTGGAACAATAGCACCAGTTTCAGTCGCCTCTATAAAGTCTAGATCATCATCTGTATCATCAAACTGAGGAACATAATGTTGGGGAGGCTGTTGCCCCCTATTCCTTCTCTGTCTATTTTGTTCCTCAAGTGCAGCCAGACGACCTGTTTCTGCTTGTCTAGCCCTTTCTTCCCGTGTTGCCTGCCTGGCAACTTCTTGTCTTGCATTCTCTTCCACAACCAGTCGAGTAGTAGATTGCTCCGCAGTCTCCTAAAGCCCATGAAGATGTCCTGGCTGGTTCAAAACTCCATTATTTAAAACATATTCGTTATGAACTCCATCGTTAACCATTCTTCCTCTAGCTCGTAGAGTCCTTTCAATTTCTAGATCAAGTGGAATCAGGGAAATGCCTTGACTCTGAGTATTGGGCATGCACCGGTGTGCACCTTAGAAACAACAGAAAAAGTAAAATCAGGAAACAAAAATCAACAGCCAGACAAAAACAATCTATCAACTTGGTAACCGTATTCTGCAGCAACGGTACCAAAATTTGATGTCGCTCAAATTACACATCCGATAAAAGTATAAAGTGATTGCTGATCAAATATAGAACCCAACTAGGTTAGGGTCGATCCCACGAGGAATATACCAAAATCTCTATTAATGTGTCTATCTAAATAGTCATTAAGTAATTTCCTGTAAAAGGGGGTTTTGTAATTCAAACTTCCAATAGTAACGATTGCTGATTTTAATTGGTTTGTAATTAATATGAGAAAAGCACTATGACTTTGTTCCCCATAACTTTATAACTCCGTAGGTTCTTCGTACTAGTGATATCTCTCGGTGCTTGGCATGCAGAATTGACAGGTTATGTTCATCTAAACGGCTTTACGCCCCTATTAGATGACTATCCTCAATCACGCATTATCGTCTCATGAGTTTTGCACTACTAACCCCTATCATGGATTCCAGATTAGCTATCCCGTTTACCAACTCAAGCTATTAAGTTGAGGTTGATAGCTCCAAGTTTCGCTATTAATTCCCTTTTCCCATCCGTTACACCTTCTTTCATTGCGAGTAAGGATAATGCAAGTTTTGACATTGCGCACCATTAAAAAGAAATCAAACCCTTTGAGAATCATGCCATACTTTGAACACTACTTCGTTAATCCATCATGGATCCCATAATCCTAGTTGTGGTGTTTAGCTACTCATAATCGTAAGAACACAATATTAATTCTGAGAAGAAAGCATAATTATGAATTTATGAAGAATAAGATGAAAACCACAAATTCACTTTGAATTAAAACCCTAAAAATTGATATTTGTGCTTGCAAGAACAACAATATGCCTTAAAAGTAGTAATACAAAACCTATCCTAAACGCAATGGGACTTACAGAGTCGGCGCCTCGGACGAAGTATAGGATAATTATTGGTAGATACCACGATTGTTCCTTCTGTTCGTTGTTGGACGGATGACTTTTGAACACTGGCAGATGTTTACTGGAACGATGCGCAGGACGAGCTAATCTTTTCTTCTAACGATCGTTGCTTTCTCTCATTGCTTCCACCCCTGATTTTTCACTTTGTAGGATAACCTTCCTACGATCTTCAAGATGAGTCTGTTGTTTCATACAACGATCCCTTTTGCCTGTTCTTCTTCATATTTTGCCTTCTCTAGTTTTACCAACAACCTCATTGGATGACCGTTGTCAGATACAATAGTCGTTCCTTGGTTTGTCTAATGCCTTTGATTCTCAATTCCTACACTTTACTTCTTCGAACCTATTTAACCTGTAAATACCACAAAAACACATCATACCCACAAAAACATACCTTTAAACTAGCAATTTTCTTTGTTTTAAGCATCGAAAGTGCCGCAAATCCATGGCACATCAACAGATAACCAAATTAATATTCGTTATTGATTTTCGGTTAATCAATTTTTTATCCTTAACGGTTTGATTTAATTAATAAGAAAATGCTCCTTTAATTTTTTTTACTTTCTCTTATTTTTATCTGTTCTACACTATCTTTATGCATAAAGTCTACACAAATAACAAGCACTAAGACAAACAACTATAAAATGCAAAAAGGAATAGGGTATATATTTGAAATCTAAAGCCACTATTATATAATTAGGGATAAAAAGATAATTTTAATATAATTTTATTGGGTTATCAGCTTAACCATTAACTAAAACCTTAAAATTGAAATCAAACCGATAGCTCAATAAAAAAAATTACAAAACCATTTAAAAATAGTTAATCCAATAACCCAATGTCGATAAACCAATAACATTTTTTCGGTTCGGTTTATCACTTGGACCAGTTTTTACACACCCCTAATTACACTTCCTTCTGGCCTTAATATTCTACCATTTCTAGTATTATGTCTTCCATTTCACCTCTACATATTAACATTGATAAGTATGAAAAAGGCAACTCACGTAGCGAAATCAGGATTTTTAGTAAGATGATTCAAAATATGTGAAGGAAAATAAAAGTAAAAGAATAAGGTCGTCGTGGTAAATAAGATACTCCTTTTATTCCAATTTGATTATGTGAAGGATAAGGTCAGAATACTTGATCTTGATTACAAATTTTTGTATAAATTTTCAAATATTTTTTTAAAAAAGAACTTTATATTTTTTTATATTTGAAAAATATATGAAAAGTACTACAAGTCACTATAGCTAATGATTCAAAATATTTAAATAAAATTTGAAAAAATTATAGTTATACTAACATTGTTTTGGAGTAAGAACTTATAAAATTAACTAAAGAACATATGAAATTAACTTCTTTTAGAGGAATAAATGTCCATTTTCTCAAGTTTTTGTCATACAATCTTCAAATCACCTAAAGCATCAAGAATGCTACTCTAGTACTATTTATCTCGTGGCTAGTTGGCTACAAGTATTTAGCAACGGGTTTGGTCACAGTAATACATCTAGTAGTATGGCAACCCCATGTAATTTTGTCAACCCAACAAATCCAGATAAATAATCTGACAGATAAAATAAAATACTCTTATTATGTCAAGAACAACATAAAAATAGCAGAAAAAACAACTTTATAAGTCCAAATATTTCATTTAACGCAACATACCAGGTAACTTGATCCTTTGAATAGCCAAGTTCTTGATGCTTCTTGTGGGAGATTACTCTTTATGAGAGTTGATGCTTGATTATATCACAAGTTTGTGAATTCTTGAAAAGTTAGTAAGTTTATTAACTTTTGCACTAATGCTTATGCTTTAAGGTCCTTGTTGTTGTATGTCTTTCTTATGGTCTTAAATTCAAGGATAAATTTTTTGCATGAAGAGGAGAATGACGCAAGTCAAGGTTTATTATGACTTTGCACTCAAAGTCAAGCTAGGGATTTGATCAGGTCAGTATTTTGAAAGAGGGTTCATGGAATAAAGGCTTATAGCTTAAAAAAACTTGTTAAAATGGAAATACAAGACTCCACTAGAAAGAATACGTAGAACATGGAGAAGAAGGGAGCTCAGACTCCATATGCGGAGCCACATTTGTTCCGCATATTTAACATACAAACCATATCTTAATCGTAAGTAAGATCCAAGTGGAGCAAAAGAGACACACGGGCGCATAATCATCATACGACCCATACATCAGACCGTATGGTAAAAGCTGGAAGTGTCAGATTTGGTCCTCAGAAGCTATAACATATAGAGCCACATACATGCTATATAATACTTTTAAGGATTGTACCTGAGACCATGCATCAAATACAGGAGATGACAATGAGAAGACAGAGCAATGTGTGTATCGCGAATTGTATCTACGGACCACATCTCTCAGTGTATGTCATGCTTGACTACACACTTTTGGTTATTCTTGCAATTTCTGATATGCCAATTTCAGGCATCTATGTAATAGATAGCCTAGACTGTAAATAGATGACGATAACTCATTTAGACATATATTATTTTGAGCTATTGAGATTGATGAGTGGAAATCTTGGGAGAGTTGAAGCTATGACCTTTGTTATTAAACAATGTTAATGAGATTGTTTGTTTGATGAATCATTCCTCTTGAGGGTTACCTAGAGAGATTACTTGCTTGAGGAATTCCTACTCTTGAGGGTATATGAGATATTTTGTACTTGTTTTGGATTCCTTAATTGAGGGTTTTGACTATCAAAGAGCCTTAGTTTTCAATTAGTTTCATTCTTGTGTCAATCTATCTATTCTTTATTATTTTTCTTACTTTTAGGGTTGTCTTTTACATATCCGCATGGCATCACACATTATAATCGTGACCGATAATTAAGTCAATCAAATAGACTTATTATTTATCAATTTTTAACTTGTACTTTCTTTTTAACTTTCAATTACTCAGTGTTCAAATATTTTAATATTATTTATATCATTTTTAAAAGTTTGTATTGATTGACATGGGACTAATAAATCTAAAATAGAGTAACTTACATAAATTCCACAACTATAGGAGCTAATTACTCTCTCTCCTATAACTTTATAATATTACATAAAATTTCATAAAAAATGCCAGATGTATTACCTTTTGGGATACATCACCAACTAAATTAGATTTTTAAAAAAATTCATGTATCTATACATAATATCATGTATCTATGTATCTGAGTTTTATAATTTCATTTATATGTATCTGAGTTTTATAATTTCATGTATTTATGTATCTGAGTTTTACAATTTCATGTATATTTTCATGTATCGGTGTATCAGAGTTTCATAATTTAATGTATCTCGCCGGCGTCAAAGTTGTTTCGTTAATGGACTCTGACGGACTTGCTGAACTTGAAGGAATGCTTAGTGATGCCGACAGAGTCACATTACTCACCGGAACCTCCGCTTCCGCCGGAGTGCTGCCGGAGCTGGTATAGGCGGAGGAGTTGCCACAGATGGAACCGAAGTAGATGCACTGGTTGACGGAGTGAGTGAGGGTGAATTGCTGGTCACCGGAAAAGCCTTCGTCAGAGACTAAAGCGGTGAAGTTGACGGGCTAACTTTAGGAGCCGATGGATAAGGTACTAGAGATTTGGCAGGAGATCTCGCCGAAGAAGATGTCGATGCTTGAGATTTTACTACCGGCGATTTCGATGGACAAGAAATCGGGGATTGAAAAAGTGCATATGTCCTCGATGGAGTAGTGGGAGAACGAAGGTGGAGATGCGATGAAAAAGGGGTAGAAATTTTAGGAGATTTGAGAACAATAGGGAGGAAGATCTGAGGCGAGAAAAATAAAAAAATGATATATCAAGTATGATGGAGAGAGAAAAATAAAAATGTGATGTATCAAGTATAATGGAGAGAGAAAAATAAAAATGTGGGAATATATTAATTAAATAAAAAATGTGAGAAAATATATATTAATAGTAAGAATGTTTGGAGAATTTGTAATTTATTCTTTAAAATATAACAAAAAGAGTTTGTTTTTTTTTTTTCAAGGCCAAAGGGACATCGAACCGATGAAAAAGAGTAAAAAGAAGAAAGAACAAAGACAAAAGGGAGATCATTTCCACCCATTTTCAATTTCCCGCGCAAAACGAACCCTTGTAAACCTTCAGTTCCTTCCATTTCCACTAACTTCCGACGCGCATATGTCATCACCATGACCTCCACCGCAACCAAAAAACCCTCCGCCGCCGGCCACCATCAACAACCACCACCGCCTTTGTTAACCGACGCAGACATAGTTCAATTAGCTCAACTATATCACCCGCAATCCTCCACTCCTCTACCCGCTTTCCTCCTCTCAAGGGACTCTCACCAAACCCTTTTATCCTATGTCCACTCACGCGCCTCTTCTCCTAACACCTCACTCGCCGTCTCCGAATACCTCTCAGCTCTCCTTTCCCTTACCCAACTCCACACTTCACTTTCCTCCCTCGTCCCTCTTCTTCTTTCTTCCTACATTTCCCTTTTCACTTCCCATAAAATCCCACACGACAAATCCTCTCTCTCCATTTTCCAACTCTTCGTTACCCATATCGAAACAGTTCAAGTTCAAGAATTACCCGCGATAGTCGATTTGATTATATCTTATTTACCTCGGATTATTGATTCTGAGGATACACATGTGTTAGCTATATTTGCTAAATGTATTGAACTGATTAGATTTTCAAATGAGATTGTTAAGCCGTTGGAATATGTTGATAAGGTGTTTGATAAGATGCTTAGCTGTGATTGGAGTAAAGTTTTGTTGTTAAAATTGGTAGAAATTGTTAAGGATTTGAATTTTATTGGGAAGGGAAAAAGGAAGGAATTTTTGGAGAGGGTGTTTAGTGGAATGAGGAGGAACATGGACTTGCAGGATTTGCCTGGTTTGGTGTATCAATTGTTGGTATTGGGATCAAAGGGTTTTGGTAAGAAGGAAGTTATCAAAGGGATTTTGATTTATTTTGGTGAGGTGAAGTCAGGTGGTTCAATAATGAGGCAAGTTGAAGGGACTGTTTTGCTTCATGTGAATTTTGCTGTGAAACAAGATCCTTCTTTGGGACAAGAGTTGTTAGGGATAGTGAGGTCTGATTATCGGTTGTTTAATCATTTTGCTGTTGCAATATTGTTGTCAGTTGCTAGAGTGAAGAGGCTCACTGAGAGCTCCATTGGGGTTCTAAAAACATCACTTTTTGCTGCTTATAAAGACTTGAAATTTGCCAGGTACTTTTTGTTGGGACTCTCTTCATCATTACTCCTATTCATAGGTTATCTTTGTTGGATTAGTATTGATGACTAAGTAGAACTTATACTTTTTTTTTCAGTTAATATAATTCTCTTACAATATAAACAACTCTTTCTTTGACAATGAGTTTTTTCAAGCAGTCTTTTAAATTTTTGTAACAAAAAATTACGATTTATTCTAAATATGTTTATTTTGTTTTACGAAAATTATGGACTCAGAGTCCCAATTGAGACCAGCAAAAATATAGTTCTGCCACGTACGTCATACTCTTGTCATTATTTAGGATGCGGGATTATTTATTTGTACAAGTTTAAGCCTGATTCGGGTCGATCCCTAGAATGTATGAGAACGTATTCCATTAAAGTGCAAGTTGTTGCCCAACTTTAAGACTATTTCCATGGTCTTCAATATTGTATTTGCTGAAAGAATGGTACCCTAATGCCGTCATTAATTTTCTATACTGTTGTGCTCGACACTACTGCCGTGTTCCATTGTAATGTTATTGCATTTCAGGGGCTGTAAATGGCTATCATGTGACTTGAAGGAACACTATTTGCATACTTACAGAGACATGGAGAAGGCTGTGCTAAGAGCTGTAAGTTCCTTTTGTCTTTTTACCTCATGCATGCAATTACATAATTACTCCTCTACATGCCTTTGTGATTTGTTAGAGGAGATTGCTCAGAGGTTCTTCCACTATGCATTAAGCAATCATCCATACATTCCTGATCAGAATAAAATATGAGAACGAAGACTGCATGATTTCTTTGATATATAAGAAGATGATAAGAACGTAAGATAGACATATTATTAACGTTATAAACTTGGAAGCCTTCTTCTAAAAAGTTGACCAACATCTATTTGCTGGACTTTATAGCTGCAAATAGACTGTTCCGTAGAGGATTGGATGTGTGTATGTGTGGGTTTGTTATGTCTTTTTTCTTCATCCATAGGTTGGTGAGAGCAACTGCGGAAGAGAACATGTAGTTCCAAGTATTGTACAACTTGGATTTGTGTTGCTTGAAGGAATTGAAGAAGGAAGTAAATTTTTTGACAAGTCTGATGATGTGATGGGTCCTGAGGAGCTAGGTACTCAGGTTCTCAAGAACTTATTTGAGGTTCATGATATGGCAAGAAATGAGGTTAGTTTGAGGTCTATGTTCATCCAACCTTGGCATTATTCTCTAAGTAGTCTTGGTTTTGATATGTTTTAGTAGATCTTACTGTATCTAAGGTACAAGGACATGACACTGCAAGTTATAATTACACTTGCTGATTCTTGCAGATAATAGAGCGATGCAAATTACGTATTCTCTCTTTGAAGCCTGAACAATGCTTTCCTGTGATAAGGTGATTGCAAGTGTTAGCAAAGGATTTTGGTCCATGCTTTTTGGTGCTGTTTACCAATAATCAATTTATTTGTACTTAACAGACTGCTTGGTTGTCTTATCCATACTTATTCATACCCAATGTTGGAGCACATTTCACATCTGAAGGAACTGTTGGATTATTTCACATTCATGAATGACAATGTCTCATCTCATCTTGTTGCTTCCCTTTTGCCTCTAACCAGATTAAGCCATGATCTTCAGGTACTCATTTATATCTTACAGTTTCTTCATATTATCGAATATGTTACTTTTCTCAGATTGAAAAATTTAATTAGTGTTCCGGACCTTAAGGATGTTACAGCAAAACTAAACTAATCGTGCCTGTTGAGAAGGATTCAAATAAATTGAGAAGCTTAATGAAGGTGTTTGCTATTCTCTTTCAATGAACTTTAAAACTAAACATATCAAACTTTGCTTCCTTATTCATCAGTACTTCCTCTTTTCTCTTGCCGTAGCTAATAGTTATCTCCATATTCTTCATTAGAATCAATACTTTGAGGTTAATGTCTTCAACCTTTTCTATTTCTTCTATGTTCCGTCGTCATTTATCCTATCTTTTTAATGGTGAAGGATTATACCATCTTGGTCTTGCGTAAAGCGATGTTTAGACAAGAAGACTCAATCCGTCTTGCTGCAACAAGTTCAATTGTCAATTTGATATTGGCTGAAAAACAATTAAAGAATGACGAACCATTTTCTTGTCAAGACTCGAGCAGTCAAGCTAGTAGCAGCCAGCAAGCTGAAGTTTTCCGTGCACTTGGTTCCAGTCTTTTCCTGGAGCTAAATAGTTTGTTGCAGAGGTGCCTCTTTCAACAGGTAGCATTTTACATACTTTCTCTCCCTCTCTTTTCTTGATTTTCCCCAATGAACATCTTGAACCATGAGATTCCTGTGTAAGTGGCGAAAATAGTACTCATGGAAAAGTGTTCTTTTTTAGGCAAAGGTCAGAGAGATTCTATATCATGGACTTCTTAAGCTTGTTTTGGTGGATCCTTTAACTTCTGGGGCTGTTTTCGATTTTCTCTTCCCTCATTTCTTGCGATTTTACAGAGAGGTATGGATATTTTTCTAACTGTTGATCTTTTTTACAATATTAATCTGAGGAAGAACCTGTTAGTTTTTCCTTATGTAAATAAGTTGTCATTACCTTACCTCTGATGCTGGTTGTTTGTTTCAGGATGCAGATGTTCTACTGGATGTTAACCAATGTACAAAATCAGAGAGTGGGAAAGTGTATATTCAAGAGCCACTAGACTGCCTTCTCTCCTGCATCTCCTGGATGCTTCTACTTCAGCCACATGGGAAAACTGACCATCCGTCAGATTCATGGACTTGCTTTGGCTTCTCTCTGACACAAGAAAATGAGGTACTCTAGTTAAACACGCAAGATATCTCCACTGATTCAAAGCTTGTTACATACTATTTTGGCATTTGATTAAATTGCAGCAGGCTGGAAAAGCATGGTCCAAAGGGTCACTGTCCAATGCGTTATCAAAGATTCGAAACTACCTAAGAAATGCAGATATGGAAGGTGTGTGAGACTGTTGGTTCAGGTTGAATAAAGTTTAATGTGATACAGTTTACAGTTAACATTGCTCTTGTTGATAGTTCTTGATTTAAGCAGCTTATGTTGAACACTACACAATAGTAGTTGACCAGTGTTTTTTTCTCCACATCAAATTGGGTTTTTTCGCTCTCGAGATACAGATATTTCCACCTTCCTTGCACTGCAGGAAATTCATAGCTGGTTGTTTAGTGAAGCTGATGTTTTTTTGATATTGTTTATTTTCATGCTAGATCAGGCTTACTCAGCAAATCTCAGGAGACAGACTCTAGTCCCTTGGAAGAGGAAAAACGGAGATGTTGTTCTTCAATTTTATTAGGAATAATTGAGGTGATGCTGAATATAGTTGGGACCGAGTTTGGGAAAACTACTGGTGGGAAAAAGTTGGAGTTGGAAAAAGAGCTGTTTGACTTTATTGGTATTTTTGAATCTCTGGACCGAAATATATGTAGGCAGGGTGGTGTTTCAACCCAAAGAGGTTCTATACGGCCCACTGCAAGCAATGCTTCAGAGGAGCTTGAATTTAGTGGCAGTAAATTATGTCAGGAACGAGTTCCGTTGTTAGCAACTTCAATTATCTATCAGCTATTGCAAAGCACTGTTGAATCATGGAGATGTGATGGCTTTAACAACAATGTGCCCTCTCAAAAGCATAGCCAATTATCTTCTGGAAAGGCACCAACTCAGTATTATAAAATTATTTCTTTTACTCTGAACATTTGCCTTCGTCAGCTAAAAGCATCCTCTGTTGTGCGACAGCAAGATCCTCTAAAAATGTTGATCTATGGGGAGATCAAGCAGTTGGGCTCCCCTTTGCTGAAAATGATTTGGTGCCTCCTCTCTGAACCAAAATCTATGATTGATAGTAGGAAAAAAGATGGTAATATGAAAAAAGATCTTGATGACAGGAAGGAATATATACATTTGGGACTTCTTTCCTTGAAAGAATTGCTGGCAGTGATCTTGCATGAGTTGGATTATTCTGTTCTTATAGATGACCTGGCTACAGTTTCTGGTCCTGGGGATGAAGAACACAATGCTATGGATGGCCATTTTGATACCGAATGCGAAAAAGCTGATGAAATTCCTTACAAATATTCAAGTGAAGAATTATTCATCAAAAACAGCATAAGGCCGCTGATTTCTATGCTGCTTGCACGTTCTTTCTTCAGTGAAGTTGAGGTAATTGCGTACAATTGGGAATCTTTGATTTGCTCATGAGTTTTTTGCATGATGTATTGCATTGTTCTTTTTAATTAATACCATCTATGTTATGTTTGCTGTCAGGTTCTTTGTGATATTATCATGTTAATTAGCAATAAACTGCCAGAGGAACGAAGGAATCTTGTTGGTAATTGGGCTAAATGCATCTGCAAGACTAGTAAAGCATCAAATCCCAAGGCTGCTAAAAGTATTGTATCTATTGCTATATTGTTAACTTCACCACCAAACGACTTAATTATTGCTGAAGACATGGCTGCAGAACTTTTAAAAGTGGTGGGGTCAGAATCAGAAAGGGGAGATTCACAAGTGACACTGGATGCGTATTCAATTATAAGCAAACCAACTAGTGCCCCACTAGCTTCACTAATACTGCACATAGTCGATTCAGTTATTCTTGACACTGAATGGGTCATAATGAAACTGAAGATATACTCTCTTCCAAATGCGAGGACTGTTTTGGCTAATCAGAATGATGAAAAGGATACACGATTCACTCTGGAAGAGACTGTTTATTCAAGAGCAAAAGCTGTTGTAAAGGTGTTATCTTCTTTTGCAAAGATGGACCTTAAGGGTATGTTAAAAGGAATCTATATATTCTTGCTATTAATTAGTCTATACTATATGTTAGTCATTTAACTCCAACATGAATAGCAGATCCTCAGGCAGAGCAGTTGGTGAAGTTAGCTGCAAGGTTTTACAAGAACTTAGCTCGAATGTCTAAGCTTCTAATTGCTTCCAAAGGTGTGAAACAACCTTTACCAAGCCTCAAGTACCAAAAGCTGGTGGAAATAACTTGCAGGCAGTTAACAGCTCCTCTTTACAATTTTGTGCCACTGATGCAAATGGTAAAAGCTCTGGGGACTGTTGTTTAAGCTAAAGTTTCACCTCTTTTGTTCAAGTAAGTTTCTTAATTCTACCTGCTTGACTTGTAGAAACAACTAGACAGCACGAAATCGAAAGCACTAGTCAGCAAGATCAAAAGGGAGAACAGATGCATCCCTGACTTAATTTACCAAATCGAAGATTGTGAAAAATATCTCATACAAATTAGCAAGGCAACTAAAATAAATTTGCTGAGGCATGCAAAAAGAAGCACCTCCAGGGACTTCAAGATAATAGAACCACAAAGTTTTCCTGTAGAAGAAGATGCTGGAATCCAAGATGCAGTTAATAATGGTGCAGCAAGAGGTGAGAGAGAATCATCAGAAGGTCCTCGTGATGAAGGACATAGAGTAGAAGATAATTCAGTGGCCGGTGCTTATGATGATGATGAAGGAAATGAAGTGGAAGAGGCTTACAATAGTGCACATGGAGTAGAAGATGATTCAGTGGCCAGTGCTGCTGCTGATGATGAAGGAAATGAAGTGGAAGAGGCATACGATAGTCCATATGGAGTAGAAGATGATTCAGTGGCCATTGCTGATGATGAAGGAAATGAAATGGAAGAGGCATACAATAGTTCACCAGCAGTAGTGGCTTCGGAGTCTGAGGATGATGCTGACGCTGCTGATCTTCCCAAGGCAAAGAGAGCAAAAATGAGGAGAGTTGTTGAGGACTCGGATGAAGAAGCATAAAAGAGACATGTAATTATGAAGAAAAGGTTTGAATTTTTTTACATCAATGGGAGATCCCAGCCAGTGGTTCCAGTTTCCAACTCCATTTAAATTTCTCTTTTTTTGTAGCAGTCGTTTTGGATATCTCTTTGTAGTTCTGGTGAACAAAAATGTATTTGATTGCGTATATCCATCCAGCCACATAGTTTTTCTTTTCTCTATGTTAGAAATTTGGAGTAACGCCAAAGGATCTATAAGACGAAAGAGACAAATTCCATATTATTATTTGGATATATAGCGACCATGTAACTAACATATGTTTACCAGAAGCTAGCTGTGCTTCTTGAAGTGATAGTTATTGTTTCAACAAAAACTTGTTGATTTCTAATGTAAGCATTCTTCTGTCTGTTTTAAATTCCTATTTGAAGTTACGTATTGCTATATTCTTAAGTTGTACACAGTCAATTGAATCAAATCCTGTAAACTTCTCTTTTATAATTTATTATAATTTATATACCTTTTGTTTTCAACAAACTCATGACCCCGCTGTATTCAAGTTTTGAGAATGCAATCATAAATAATATCAAATGGAGATTGATAACTAGGGGTGGTAAAATGGGTAATTTATAGGGAAAATTTCATTTATATGCAAAAAAAAGTAAATAGTTTACAATAAAAATAGCCAAGTTTTTGTTTACAACAAAAATGGCCATTAGGCCATTTTCTTCCTATTTCTTTTTTTTTTTTCAGCAGTAATTGAATTATTTTTTTTTTGCTGCATTTTTTTATTAAAAAAAACTTTTTCATTTTTTTTTCTTCGAACTTTTCCGGTACAACTTTTATTCACGTATCAAATATTGAATTAATAGTGCATAAACATGTATATATGATGTATAAATAGTTATATAATGTATCAATATTGTATAGATAGTTATGTAGTGTATATGTAATGTATCGATATTGTATAGATAGTTATGTAGTGTATATGTAATGTATCGGTATTGTATAAATGGTGTATAAATATGTATATATGATGTACAAATAGTTAAGTAGTTATATGTAATATATCGATATTGTATAAATGGAGTATAAAAGTTTATTGGTATTGTATAAACGCATATCAATATTGTATAAAAGCTATGTAATTTATCGACATTGTATAAATGTGTATCGATATTGTATAAAAAGTATAAACATGAATCAATATTGTATAAATAATATATAATTTAGTTTTATGAAAAAGGCTAACAAAAGAGGAGATACTGACAGCAACAAAGGCTGTGAAAACTCTTGCCTCACATCGCCATTGAAGAGCTTCAAATAATATATGAAATGAAAGTTGATTTTCAGCTTCGGCGAACTTATATATAAAAGAAAATCAATGGGAAATGGTATTTTGTTGTGCCATCAAATGATTTTGGTTGTGGTATTTTTCTTGTGTCGGAGAATACAGTACAGAGTAGTGCAAAATTTCGGCCAACCACTCACAACCAGCTTCTTCGACCAAACAACCAAACAGCCCCGCCTCTTCATCTCCGATGAACCGGAGCAAAGTACAAACACCAAATTAACATCCATTTCCTCTTCTCTCCTCCATCAACCCAACCACCATTGTTTCTGGCAACGAAGAAGCAACCACCATCCAAACACCATTTAAAAGGAATTTGCAAAAACTAAAGTCTGTTATCACCTGAAATATACAAGTGAAACGAAATAGATCCGACCCGAATATGTTCATTATCACCTACATAGCAGAGCACAACCATCCTATGCCTACTCATCGGAATTCCGTCGCCGGAAGTACCTACTAGAAACTGGCGAATTCTGAAGCTGGAACCACTGCAAGTGACTCTAACAAACCTACTAGCTCATTGTCGATTTCTTCACCGGTGTATCATTCTCCGGCGATGGAGAAGCAAGAAAGCAGCAGGGAAGAAAAAGTATGACATTTTCGAAGATGAAGACGAAGAATTCGGCAGAGGTGTAAAAGAGATTTGGAAAAATTAAAGTGTGTTATTACCTGATATATACAAAATGCCCCAAAATGGACTATTTCAGGTAATTAATTTAAAGTCGGGCTATTTAAGCTATAAATAATTTCAATGGGCTGACATTTTGCATAATTATCCCTAATTTATATGGGTATCCATTCAAAGTAACCCATCTTAAATGGGTTGGATGAGTTAAATATGAATAAAACTCATATTACCCATTTAAAAGTGGGTAGCTTAATGGGTAAAATGGGTAAAGAGGCTCATTCATAAAAGAAGAAGAAAAATGGCATTAAATTATTTTTTTTAATTATTTTATTTATTTTTTTGGGAGGGGGTGGGGGTGTAGGGGGTGGAGATCCGGGGGGGGGGGAGGGGGAGGGGGGGATAAAAAAATTAATTTCGTTTTAAAAAATAAATTAAAAGAAATTTAATTATTTTTTTTGGGGGGGTTGGGGGGTTGGCTAGTCGGGGTAGGTGGGGTGTGGGGGGGTAGAGGGCTGGTAGGGGTGAGGGTGATAAAAAAATTAATTTTTTTAAAAAAAGCAAATTAAAGAAATATATTTTTTTTTTATTTTTTTTTTGGGGGGGGGGGGGGGTTGGGGGTGAGGTGGGGGGGGGGGCTCGGGTAGAGGTGAGGGTAGTAAAAATAAATTCAAATTTTTTTTAAAAAATAAATTTAAAATTTTTTACATATTTTTTGGGGTGGGGGTGGGACCGTGGGGGAGCTGGGGTAGGGGTAGGGGTGATAAAAAAAATTAATTTGTTTTAAAGAAAACAAATTAAAAGAAATTGAGGTGGGGTGGGGGTGGGGTAGTAAAAAAATTTATTTTTTTTAAAAAAAAAATTAAAACTTTTTTTTGGGGGTGGGTGAAAGGGTGGGTTGATAAAAAGTTTAAATTTTTTTTAAAAAAAACAAATTTAAAATGTTTAAATTTTTATTTTTTTTGTGGGGGCAGGGGCTGAGGTTGGGGTTGGGAGGTTAGGTGTCGGGTAAGAAAATTTGCTTTTGAAACTTTTAACAAGATCTCTACTATAATATGGGTATCCATCTTTACCCATATTATCCATTGGATAAACTCATATTTATCCATTACAAATATGGGTCGAGTCAGGTATTTTATCCATTTTTATTTACATTTTTTTACATAATTAATATTCTTTAATGTATTTTATTACCATGTGTAGTACAACTTTTAATTTATTACCACTTATAGCTGAACTTTAGCTTTAATAACAGATTTATCCTTCACTCCTGGTTCACTGCATCTCCCCTCTCCCGTCCTCCTATCTTCTCCGGTGAACTTAGGACGCTGGAGTAACCAACAGCCGACGCCGCCACAACAATCGTCTCTCTATTTTTCCACTGCTCCAGCGAGGAGCTTCAAGCTCCGGTGAACCGGAGCAAACCAACAACCGCCGTCAGTCCTTTTTCCCTTTCTATACAACTATTGTCGGAGCTCCGACTCTTGCAGCCACTATAACACCCATGCCGACGGAGCAACCAAATCTGACCGAATTTGTTAGATTTTATTGGAGTTTTTGGGTGATGGAGGAAAAATGGAGTGGAGTAAAGAAGTTGTTGGTTGCTCCGGCGATGTGAGTTCGCCTGAGAAAACGAGAGATGTTTAGTTGGCTATTATTTTATGGCTGATTCGCCGAAAAAATTGAAAAATGGAAGGTGATGGATTTCAGATTTGGCCGAAAAAAATAAGGCGGTATTGGATGGAGTGGTTGTTGGTTGCTCCGGCGACGTGAGTTCTCCTAAGAATATATGAGCAAATTGGTTGGTTGTTGTTTGGTGGCTGACTCACCGAAAAAAATGGAAAAAGGGAGGTGATGGGTCTGTTGGTGGTGGTTGTGGTGGAGCTCTGGCCGGAGTTTACTGGTGGTGACGGGAAAAGGTGGTGTACGGTGGTGGCGGCGATATGATTTGTATTAAAATTGTATCAAACATAAAGGATCGTTGTAATACAATTCGAATTCAATTTTATACATTTTCATGAATTCAGAATGTTGTATTAAAGATGTATTAAAATTATACTAAACGTAAAGAATCGTTATAATACAATTCAAATTCAATGTTATACATTTTTATGAATTCAGAATGTTGTATTAAAGATATATTAAAATTGTATTAAACGTAAAGGATCGTTGTAATACAATTCAAATTCAATATTATACATTTTTATGAATTCGAAATGTTTGAAATTCAATATTATACATTTTTATGAATCCAAAATGTTTGAAATTCACGTATAATATGTATAATACATTTATATTAAAAATATTTTAGTTAGATATATTCACCACGCATATTGAAATACGTCTTTAATACGCATAATATATTGAATTCAAAATGTATTAAATTTGTCGTTTATTTTTTTCTCTTATTAATGATGTTAAAACGCATTATAATTAAATTTGAAACATTTAAATGCTATTCAAGTTAGTTTATGTGTTACTATATTAAAATTGTGTCTAAAAATGTATTATCTATGTATTTTACTATTTTTGGTAAAAAAAAAAGTTATGCTATCAACTCTAGGAATAAAAATGTACTATAATTGGTAAATAAGACTACATATTTATACTATTTTGTGTAAATGCCCCTTTTATTTAACCCATTTTTAATTGACCCATATTCGACCCGACCCGCTCGTTTGCCATCATTACTGATAATGTTCAAAATTACTACTCGTATCACCTGGTAAGATCTAAAGAGATTTTGCCACAGTTACTTAGATATCGAACATAAATTATGCTCTTTGAATACAAAAATTTGCAAAATATATGCAAAACAAAGGAAAAAGAGAAAAGAAAAACTAAAGGGGTGTTTGGGATTGCTGTTAGGAAGCTAAAAGTGTTGTTTTTTTTTTTAGAATTTTTTTTATATATAAAGTGGGGTGTTTGGATAACTTGTAAAACTGCTTTTAGATAGCAGCAGAAGTAGTTTTTCTGTTGTTGGGAAGAAGCAGAAAATTTCTACTTTTTAAAAAAGCAGAAGCAGAATTTTTTTTTTTCATACCAAAAATATCCCAATCACTTATACATATATACCAATATATCCCTTATATCATAAATTTTTTATTTTATTTTGCGATTTATGTATTATTATTATTTTACTACTCGCTCCTTTTCTTTAAAAAAAACCAAAAACATAATTGATGATGATAATAAATGAATATATAATTCTTTATTTTTTATTATTAGTGACAATAAATGATATATTATACATATAAAAATTTTAAACAAAATTTTTGGTGGCCGTCAGCCATTTTATTAATCATCAAGATTCAAGCATAAAGGTTTACCCTCCCCCCGCACCCCCCCCCCCAAAAAAAAGAGTTAAATATAAACAAAGATAGAAAATAAATGGACGGGTCCAACAAAACAAATAAAACTAAAAATTCTATCTAAAAAAAAATTATGCTACTAAAGACTTTACCTATTAAGCTAATGAAGATATTATCAGGAGAGATCAAAGAAGACTTTAATTATTATGCTAATGAAGACATTATCACAGAGATCGAAGAAGGAGATGGGCCTTCTAGTATACCTTCAGAAATACAAGATAAATCTTCTACTATTATGGAGACAT
The DNA here is from genome assembly GCA_031232105.1 of Capsicum rhomboideum. Classification (NCBI taxonomy): domain Eukaryota; kingdom Viridiplantae; phylum Streptophyta; class Magnoliopsida; order Solanales; family Solanaceae; genus Capsicum; species Capsicum rhomboideum. Next base: position 97,362,870 of record CP124719.1, on the reverse strand, counting down.
TGTTGATAAAATTAGGGATGAAATTATTGAGAATTTTTATGATGTATGAAGAACTACTTATTTTATAGTGAACTTTTTTATATGTAGTGATTTAAATAGTTTTTAAATTGATTTTGCTTGATGTCTTTAAGTATATTTAAATCATTATATTAATATTATATCAACATTTAATATTTTTTTATATATATTTATGTATATGAATATTGATTGAATATTTTATAATACAGACTTTTTAATTAAATAAAAATAAAAATTTAATTAAAATATTATAATAGATATTTAAAATAATTTCACTCTATAAAAATAATCTTAATAGTAAAAGTCTGTTAATACATGTCCTTTTTTGTAATTTGCCTCTCAAAAGCACTTTTTTTAAAAAATTAACTAAATATAATCTGTTTATCAAAAATATTTTTCAAATGAATTAGCCAAACACAAATTACGTATTTTTAAAAGCACTTTTTAAAAAAATTATTTTATAAAAATATTTTTTAAATAAACAATTTTCTCACGACAATTCCAAACGGGCCCTAAAATAAGAAGTAACACTTGGAGCGTAGAGCTCAATACACCCCACTACGCGACGTAGGTCTAGAATTCTAATTCCTTGTCGTCTTTAACACATGTGACACCACTTCAATTATTATTCATTAAAAAAAGAATTAACATTAATGCTTCCTCCGTTTCAATTGAGGTATACTTTTCAACTTTTTGGAATTTAGATTAAATCATTTTATATTTTTTATTAAGGATTAAAATAAATGATAAAATTACCTCTGAACTTTTAAAAATGATATGTAAATTAACCTTCGTTATACTTTTAGGCTATCAATGTCCTTACCGTCATACTTTTGGGCCTTATATACCCCCCAAACTTTCAAAAATGTATGTAAATTAACCTTCGTTATACTTTTAGGCTATCAATGTCCTTACCGTCATTTTTTTGGGCCTTATATACCCCCAAACTTTCAAAATGATATGCAAATACCCTTCGTTATACTTTTAGCTTATCAATGCTCTTACTGTCATACTTTTGAGTCAAATTAAGTTACCTGGAGAGACACGTAGTATTATCACTGTGCATATACTCGATTTTCTTTTATCTTACCCGAAATTTAAAAGTCCACCCATAACATATTATTTTACCCGCATTAAACCCGGTTAAAAATTTTGATCCACAATTGTTTCTACCAAAAGACCCTTACCCTTTGTTCTTCATCTCACCCACCCTTAATGAAGAATGAGGGTCTTTTGGTAGAATGAATCGCGAGTTAAATTTTTATCCGAATTTAATGCTTGTAAAATAATATGATATGGGTGGAGTTTTAGATTTCAAATAAAATAAAAGAAAAATGTGTTTCACCAGGTAACTTAATATGGCCCAAAAATAAGACGGTAAGAGCATTGACAAGCTATATTTGCATACTATTTTTGAAAGTTCGGGGTAATATATGGCCTAAAAGTATAACGGTAAGGGCATTGACAACCTAAAAGTATAACGGAGGATATTTGTAAACCAATTCTGAAAGTTCAGGAGTATATTTGACCTTTTACCGAATTTTTTATTATAAAAATGTGACAGTTTTTTTTGTTTTTTTTTTTGGAATGAATTTAAAAGTAAAGTGTAAAATGTATATATTGGGACAAAGAAGTATTATTTTTCTATATATTAGAAGAGGGACCTTCAACATGTGTGTTATTTGTCAAAAAAAAAATTCTTCTAAGGGTATTATTGCCAATTCGAAAAAACTTCTGCATTATTGGATTGTGTTGTAACTTAAAAAAACATGAACATAAATATCTAATGACAAAACAACCAAACAACTTTCTCTAAATACCAATCGTATCCCCTTCCCAAGTGATGTAATCTTTCACATGGTGGACCCCATGATCCCAAGCACAACACCTCCTTATTTTTTTGAAAAACTAACTTCTCTTTAAATACATATTTATTGTATAATATGGATGTCATGTGACATATATGTGTGTGAATGTCATTAATGAGAGATAAGAGTTAGTAGCCAAATTGAGCTTTACCACCAAGAATTACTTATTCAAATTGAATTTGAATATCAGAGTTAATTGGCCAAATTGTCAACTTGATGTCAAGCTTAACATGGTTAGGGAGCAAGTTTGGTGGCTTATAAATAGCCACTCTTTTGTACATTTTGAGATATAGTTCCAAGTAGAAAACAAAAGTACTACTAAAATTCTCTAAAATTGCCTCTTTTCTTTAAGTTTGATATTGATATTTTGTCTTTATTTTATAACATGTTATCAGCACGAGACTCTATCGTCTCAAAATTTGAAAGTAAAGGTATTACTTTCTCTTTCCTTTAATACGTCTAATCTTACAAAACTTGAGTTGGTTACCCTTCAAAACTTCGGGCAAGAACTATCTTTCATGGGTATTGGATGCTGAAATCCATTTAGATGCTATGGGTCCTGGAGACGCCATTAAAATTGAAAATGAAGCATCAAATCAAGATCGTGCTAAGGCTATGATATTCTTGCATCATCATATTGACGAAATTCTGAAAATTGAATATCTTACCGTTAAGGATCCACTTGTTTTGTGGAATATCCTGAAAGAAAGGTATGACCACCTAAAGATGGTCATCCATCCAAAGGCACGATATGATTGGATGCATCTGAGGTTTCAAGACTATAAGTCTGTTCATGAGTACAACTCTGCCATGTTTAGGATTTTTTCTCAGTTGAAACGATGCAGAGAGAAGATTAATGATGTTGATATGATGGAAAAATACTCTCCACCTTTCATGCCTCGAATGTGCTCTTGTAGTAGCAATATCGAGAGAGAGGTTTCAAGAAATATTTCGAATTGAGTTCTCATCTTCTTGTGGCTGAACAAAATAATAATTTGTTAATGAAAAATCACGAAAATCGACCTACTGAATCTACACCATTTTCAGAAGTGAATGAGGTGTACGCCCATCAGGCTAGGTGTGGAAAAGGTCACGGACCTGGTCGTGGACGTGGACGTGGTTGTGATTATGGCCACGAAAGGAATTATGTTCCTGGTGTTAATCATTCAACAAAGAAAGGACACCGTCAAAAGGAACAAGGAATGGATGAGAAACGTGAAGCAGTTAGAGCATGTGTTTATTTTCGATGTGGTGCAAAAGGATACTATGCACGTGATTGTTGTACTCTCAAACACTTGGTTGATCTTTACCAAGCGTCACTAAAGAAAAAAGAAAAAAATCCTGAAGCTAATTTTATCTCTGAAAATCATGTTGACATCGCACACTTGGATGTAGCAGATTTCTTTGAGCACCCTAAAGGAAAGATAGATCACTTGATTGGTGATGGTTCTGTGGCTATGGAAGAATAAAGAAGTTTTTTTTTTTTTTTGCTAATGGTAGCAGATTTTGTCTCTGAAAATCATGTTGACATCGCACACTTGGATGTAACAGATTTCTTTGAGCACCCTGAAGGATAGATAGATCACTTGATTGATGATGGTTCTGTGGCTATAGAAGAATAAAGATTTTTTTTTTTTTTAACTAATGATTGTAATTAGTAAACTAAAGATCATGTAGTAGTAGTTGTTTACATGAGTACTAGTCTTTTAATTAGTATTTTTTTTATTAATCACATTATCGTAAGTTCATTAGCAAAATGAACTCATTTTGGTCTCGTTTTGGTTAAATAATATTTTAATATTTGTTTTAGTTATGATGAATAGTATTTTGTTATCAAATAAACAATAGACTCCTTTATCTAAATATGAATGATCTAATCAAAATCAATTTCACAAAATAACGTACATGTTTGATTTGATTAAATAGATCTTTTTTTGTAAATTGCATAGCAAAAGATAACTATGAGTAATTGTTATATTACTTAGCTTTTATTTTATACAAATATTTGATTTATGTATTTTATTTTGTGTATGTTATTCTATTTGAAGCTATGGATAATTCTCAAAGCAACTTATCCAATTATGAAGACATTTTCTTGATTGATTCTGGCACAACACACACAATATTTTAAAATGAGAAATATTTTTCATATTTAAGTATGAGCAAGATAAATGTTACTACGATTTCTGGTAGTATTAATTTGATTGAAGGCTTTGGAAGAGCCATTATAATTTTGCCTAAGGGAGTGAAACTCATCATAAATAATGCTATGTTTTCTCCTAAGTCTCGGAGAAACTTGTTGAGTTTTAAAGATATCCGTGAAAACGGTTATCATATCAAGACAATGGATGAGTTGAATCTTGAATATCTTGGTATTACCAAGAATGTCTCTGGGCAGACGTGTGTTATAGAAAAATTTCCTACTTTATCTTTTGGCTTGTATTGGACAAGGATTAGTGCGATTGAGGCACATTCTATAGTAAACCGAAAGTTTACTAATTCCAATACTTTTGAACTTTGGCACGATCGATTGGGACATCCAGGATCTATAATGATGAGATGGATTATAGAAAATTAAAATGGGCATCCATTAAAGAACTTGAAGGTTCTTTCAAATAATGAATTTTCTTGTACTGCTTGTTATCAAGGCAGGTTAATTGTAAGGCCATCACCAACTAAGGTTGAGATTGAGTCCCTTGCATTCTTGGAACGTATACAAGGGGATATTTGTGGACCTATTTTTCACACCCCTTTTTGTTTAGGTCGAAGGGTTTTTCCAATTGAAGTGACGGTATTGAATAGGGATTATTTTATTTACAGAGTTGCCACTTGGAATTGAGTTATGGTGTTCCAAGTCACCTTATTGAATCCCCATTCAAAAGAAAATGACTCTTCTTATTATTGGTCCGCGAACTGAAAATCCGGATAAGGAATTCTGTTGATCGAAGGGAAAGTGTTAGGCATCCCTCAAGTCCCGTGGTTCTAGCACGGTCGCTTTATCAACTTATATTTGGCTTAAGTTAATTCTTGGATAAAGTAGATTTGCTTACCTGCTCGATTTACCTAAGGGTTATGAGAGAAAGTGTGACTTATGTTTTCGGCTGAGGAGCGTAACCACACACAAAGCCTTGTAGTTACAGAAATTGATCAAGGAGAGTAACCACACACATGATCAACCTCGATATATTATTTACTTTCATTATTTTCGCGTCTTTTAGGCATTTATAGATCCTTCCCATTTTCCCCAAGTCTAAATAAGCACCTAACGTGTTTAAAATCTATCCTGCTTTCCGACTTCATCTTTAATTATCACCTATACTAAACTTGTAACTTTTCTCTTAAAAGGTTAAAACCTGAAAACGCATGCTTTTACGGATAAATTTCCTCTTGAAAAAATGGGCTTTGAAAACTAGTTTGCGTCCCAAACCTTATTTTTCACACCAGTGAGTTGATTAATTAGGTCTTAAACTCTCTCTTAGGCCCAAAATCGTTAATAAGCATACTAAGATAAAGACTTGCTTCAATTTTCTCTTACACACAATACCTCTAAATTAATATTTGAACATGACATTTAACACTTAGAGAAACATCACGTAAATAATCAAAATATGCAACTTAAAACCTAGTAGGAGTTTCCCCCCTTTTTTTTTTCTTTTTTTTTGTTTCTAAACAAACATACTAAATTTCATTTATCTAAGAAGACAAACCAATCTAAATTCCAGATATGCATAACTTAATCCATCAGGTGATTAACCCATTTATTTATTGTTCTAAAGTAAAAACATGCTGGGAACCTCATATCTTAATCCCATTTTCATGTTAAAATATATTAAACATTTGTATACCTCAAATAACTTAGGCTAACTAGATTTGATCTTTCATAATCAGTAAACAAATCCTTTCCTATTTTTGCTACATAATAGGAATAAACATATATGATCCCTCAAGACTGAAAAAAAATAATCATATTTCCAGTACTAGTACCTTTCTAATCTTTATCTCTTCTTTATTTTAGTTAAAAAAAATCAAACTTCGTGACTTACAATCAGCAACTCCCAAACTCTATTTTTTATGCTAGCATGTTTGGTGGTTTAGAACACAAAAAAAAGTCTAATTTGCATGTCTACTAAACATGGGTTTTAACGCAACAAATAACGTCAAGATTATTCACATTTACGCCCTTTAACACTATAACTTTTAAAGTTATCTCATCTAATATTCGAAACTCATCTAATTAACGTTGATTCAATATAGGAAACAAATTACAAATAAAGACGTAGAACAAAACTTCATAAAAATAATAAACTCCCTCTAAGAAATAATATAAGAAACCATTGAGATAATTTCATTCATAATTTGATTCACAAAAAAACTATAAAGAACAATTGACAGGAATTTGATAAGAACTTGCGTGATGGACTAAATGAAAGTAGGAAAAAGAATGCCGTCACTGGAAACTCAAAACGGAGACCCGAACTCAATTTGCCACCCTTTCTTTTCTTTTTCTCCCCTTTTTTATTTCTCTTGATATGCAGTTTTTTTTTTGTTTTTGCCTTGTCTTTTTTATGTGTTGCTACATTCTTTTTTCTCTTATCTTTTTTTGTCTGTGTCCTCTTTTCTCTAAGTGTGCGTGTGTGCTCTTTTTTTGGGTGTTGTTGTGTCTATTTATATAGTGCATGTGTGTGTAGTGTGTACACATGTGAGGGGTGGGAGTATCATGTGTGTGTGTGCTGCATTGTGCGAAGTTGAGAGTGAGTGGGGTGTAGGGACGTGTGGGAAAGGGAGAGTGAGACGTGAGGGAGAGGTGGGGGGGGGGGAATGGGGTAGTTTAGGATTTTTATTATTATTATTATTATTTAATTGAACTAAAGATATATACAAAATATAATGATAAAAATGTTAGCTAATTACTTTGAACTAATAAAAATATAGAGAAAATATAAATAGCTAGTCCAAAAAAATATAATTAAGAAAATATTAATATCACTAGATTACCTATTAACACTAAATTAAATGAAAACATATTAGAAGAAATTTTTCTTTTCTTTTAAAAATTAGAAACAAAACTTATCCTAAAATGTGACACTATTTTTTGAAATCTTTTTCACAAGTTTTCAAATAACACCTACTAAAAATAAAATGAAAGCTAAAATAAAGATTAGACGTAAACTTAATATTTAATGCTAAAAATAGGTTAAAGCTCAGGAAGGGTCAAAAATCACGTGTCTACACTATTCACCCACCTAGTGGGTCATTTAAATATTTCATGGTCCTAATAGATGTTTCTTCTAGATGGTCTCATGTGTGTCTATTGTTATCTCGCAATCTGGCGTTTGCAAAATTATTGGCACAAATAATATGATTACGGACACAGTTCCCTGATAATCAGATTAAGTCTATTCACCTTGATAATGCTGCAGAGTTTTTATCCCAATCATTTAATGATTATTACTTATTGATTGGGATAAGAGTTGAACATCCTGTAGCTCATGTTCACACTCAAAATGTCTTGCTGAGTCATTAATTAAACGTCTGTAATTAATAGCAAGACCATTGCTTATGAAAACTAAGTTGCCCACCCACCTTTGTTTGAGGTCATACAATTCGGCATGCTGCAACACTTGTTTGTCTCAGATCGATAAATTATCATAAATTTTCTCCGTTATAATTGGTTTTGGGTTAAGAACCTAATATATCTCATCTGAGAATTTTTGGATGTGCTGTGTATGTGCCTATTGCACCACCACATCGCATAAAGATGGGTCCCCAAAGAAGGTTAGGAGTTTATGTTGGGTTTGAATCACCCTCCATTATTCGCTACCTTGAACCATTAACGGGGGATATGTTCACCGCTCGATTCGCAGATTGTCGATTTGATGAGACATTTTCCCCAAAATTAGGGGGGGGGGGAAATAGTGAAATCAGTAGAGAAATTTTGTGGAAAAATTCATCATTGTCTCATCTTAATCCTCGTGCTTCTGTTTGTGAGTAAGAAGTTCAAAATATTATTTATCTACAGAAAATTGCAAATCAAATGCCTGACACATTTACAGATTTGAAAAGGATTACTAAATCACATATACCTGCAGAGAATGTTCCAATTCGGATTGAGGTCCATGCAAGACCATCTACTAGTGTCATGATAAATGAGTCCAAAACGCAACTGAAGCGTGGTAGACCATTGGGTTCTAAGGATCGAAATCCTAGAAAAAGAAAAACAAATGGTTAAGATGACACTATAAAAGATCCTCATATAGAAGTTCAAGATTTGAGCAACTTTGATATCCCTGAAGGAATCAATGAGCCTGAGACTCAAGAAAATGAGGAACTATCCATAAATTCAAGTGATGTTGGAACTAATTTGAATTGATCTGAAATAGTGGTAGATTATGTCTTTGCATATAATGTTGCAACAAAAATCATGCAAGATAGTGAGGATCTTGAACCTCAATCTGTCACAGAATTTCGACAAAGAAATGATTGGCCAAAATGACAAGAAGCAACTCAATCAAAATTGAATTCACTTGTCAAACGTGAAAATTTTGGACCAATAGCTCAAACACCTAATGGTATTAAACCTGTTGGCTATAAATGGGTCTTTGTGTGAAAAAAAAATGAGAAAAATGAAATACAAAGGTATAAGGCACGCCTTATTGCACAAGGGTTTTCATAACGGCCTGGTGTCGATTATGAAGAGATATATTCACCAGTTATGGATTTAATAACATTGCGTTATCTTATTAGTTTCACTGTCCATGAGAGACTTGAAATACATTTAATGGATGTGGTTAGAGCCTATCTATATGGATCACTTGATAATGAGATATACATGAAAATTCCCGAAGGATTTAAGATGCCTGAAGCATACAAATGATGAAATTTGCCCATGTGTTTTTATAAAGAAAACAACATCGGAGTTTGTTGTACTTGATGTGTATGTTGATGACATAAACCTCATTGGAACTCCAATAGAGCTTCAAAAGGCAATTACTTAGTTAAAGAAGGAATTTGAGATGAAAGATCTTGGAAGAACAAAATTATGTCTTAGTTTGCAAATCGAACATTTGACAAATGGTATATTTGTCCATCAATCTGCCTATACAAAAAAAGTGTTGAAGAGATTTTATATGGATGAAGCATATCCATTAATCTCTCTGATGGTTATTCGATCACTTGATGTGAATAAGGATATATTTTGACCTCAAGAAAAAAATAAGGAAATTCTTGATCCTGAAGTACCATATCTTAGTGCAATTGGTGCACTGATGTATCTTGCTAACACTATAAGGCCTGATATAGTCTTTTCGATTAATTTGTTAGCAAGGTATAGTTCTGCTCTTACTAGGAGACATTGGAATAGGATCAAACACATATTGCGGTATCTTAAATGGACTACCGATCTGGGCTTATTTTATTCTAACAATAGCAGTCTCGATCTTGTTGGTTATGCTGATGCAGGGTATTTATCTGACCCGCACAAAGCTCGATATCAAACAGGCTATGTGTTCATATGTGGGGGTACTGCTATATCTTGGAGATCTACAAAACAGTCTATCATAGCTACTTCATCGAACCATGCTGAGATAATAGCTATTCATGAAGCTAGCCGAGAGTGTGTATGGTTGAGGTCCATGATACATCTCATTCGAGAAAAATATGGTTTGAAATGTGACAAAGTACCTGTTGAAGATATGTCTCAGAAATAAAGGAATTAGTTTCCTGTTTTTGTTATTTGAATTTGAATTTTCTGGATAAGTGTAGTAGCTTATTTTTCTATTTTCTAGTTAGAAATTGTAGCTATAAATATATGTTTATGATTTATTAATAAAAATAATTTCCTTTGACAACACAATTCCAGTTTTTTATTTTCTCTAAGTCTTTCTCTATTATTTCCTTAATTTCAAAGCTAAAAACCAACAATTGGTATCTAGAGCCATTTTCTTGAGGGATCTGTGAGTGAAAAGATGCATTCCGAAAATAGTTTTTCATGAATGCCTCCTCCTATTTTTGATGGTGAAAATTATCAACTATGGGTTGTAAGAATGGAAACCTACTTGGAGGCTCTTGATCTTTGGGAAGCCGTGGAAGAGGATTATGAACTTAATCCGCTGCCAAATAATCCTACTATAGCCCAAATCAAGAGTCACAAGGAAAAGAAAACCATCAAGTCCAAGGCGAAAGCAACTTTGTTTGCTGCTGTTTCAAAAACTATTTTCACGAAAATTATGACTCTTGCATCACCAAAAGAAATTTGGGATTATCTGAAGAAAGAATATGTTGGAGATGAAAGAATACGAGGAATGAAGGTATTGAATTTAATGAGGGAATTCGAATTGCAGAAAATGAAAGAGTCTGAAATAGTTAAGGAATACTCAGACAGATTGCTTGGTATTGTTAACAAGGTAAGGTTGCTAGGCACTGAATACAAAGATACAAGAATTGTTGAAAAAGTTCTTGTAACAGTGCCCGAAAGATATGAAGCATGTATAACTACTTTGGAAAACACACAAGATCTGTCCAAAATTACTTTGGCAGAATTGCTAAATTCTTTTCAGGAACAGGAGCAAAGGAAGCTTATGAGGCAAGATGACATGGTTAAAGGAGCATTAGCAGCCAGCCACAAAACTCAAAGCAAGGGTAAATTTTTAAAAAATTACCCACCTTGTCAGCACTATGGTAAAAATGGTCATCCTCTATTTAAATATTGGAAGAGGCCAGATACACAATGCAAGATCTGCAACCAGTTTGGTCATGAAGCTGTGATTTGCAAAAGCAAATCTCAAAAAAATGAAGCAGATGCCCAAGTCACCAACGTGAAGAAGAAGACCCACTTATTTGTGGCAACATATTTTTCTACCAAGAAATCTGATTTTTGGAAGATTGATAGTGGTTGTACAAACCACATGACATATGACAAAAATCTTTTTAAAGAGTTTATGTCTATGGAAAATAAGAAAGTCAGAATTGGGAATGGTGACTATATTTCTACAAAAGGAAAAGGGTCTGTTGCAATCAAAACAAGTTCAGGTACCAAAATAATTTCAGATGTCCTATACGTGCCTGATATTGATAAAAGTTTGTTAAGTGTTGGCCAGCTAATGGAAGAAGGGTTTAAATTATTATTTGGAGACAAATATTGTCGAATCTTTGATTCCACTAATCAGAAGATTTTACAAGTTGAAATGAGAGGTAAAAGCTTCTTATTTAATCCAACAGAAGATGCACACAAGCCTTACAAAACCAAAGATGAATTGGCAGATTTATTGACGAGGTCAAATTCAGCCAAGACTATAATTAACAATTTCTGATTCAAGGAGGAGTGTTGAAGATATGTCTCAGAAATAAAGGAATTAGTTTCCTGTTTTTGTTATTTGAATTTGAATTTTCATTTTTTGGATAAGTGTAGTAGCTTATTTTTCTATTTTCTAGTTAGAAATTGTAGCTATAAATATGTGTTTCTGATTTATTAATAAAAATAATTTCCTTTGACAACACAATTCCAGTATTTTATTTTCTCTAAGTCTTTCTCTGTTATTTCCTTAATTCCAAAACTAAAAACCAATAGTACCCACAATTTTATATGAAGATAATGCAGCATGCATAGCACAACTAAAGGGAAGATTCATAAAAGGAGATAGAAAAAGCACATTTCGCCAAAACTTTTCTACACACATGAGCTCCAAAAGAATGGTGATATCCACGTGCGACAGATTCATTCAAGTGATAATATTGTTGATTTATTCACCAAGTCTCTACCAACTGCAACTTTCGAGAAGATGGTGCACAAGATTGGGATGCGGAGATTCAAGTTATTAAATTGATATTCTCATTAGGGGTAGTTAATACGTGTTGCACTCTTTTTACCTTGCGAGGTTTTGTCCTACTGGGTTTTCCTTGTAAGGTTTTTAATGAGGCAGCACTCAAATGCGTATTCACTAAATTTTCTTTTACATGGACATTCAAGGGGGAGTGTTGTATAATATGGATGTCATGTGACATATATATATATATATGTGTGTGTGTGTGTGTGTGTGTGTGTGTGTGAATGTCATTAATGAGAGATAAGAGTTAGTAGCCAAATTGAGCTTTAACACCAAGAGTTACTGATTCAAATTGAATTTGAACATTAAAGTTAATTGACCAAATTGTCAACTTGATGTCAAGCTTAACATACTTAGGGAGCAAGTTTGGTGGCTTATAAATAGTCACCATTTTGTACATTTTCAGCTATAGTTCCAAATAGAAAACAAAAGTACTACTAAAATTCTCTAAAGTTGTCTCTTTTCTTTAAGTTTGATATTGATATTTTGTCTTTATTTTATAACAATATTCTTTTTTTATGGAGTAGTGCAAATACTAATTTATGTTTTTCCTTTATGGAATGAAAAAATAATTTTATTTTTTTTTCCAAATTTTTATGCATGTTTACATAACTTTTCTAAATTTAATATAATTAAGTAATTTTAAACAAATAATAATTTATATTAATTAATCATAATTAAATTTTAAAAGTAATAAATGTCATATATTTATTGTTAATTTACCTCTTATATTAAAAATAAAATTATCTTTTTACTTATTTATTTTAGCAAATTAAGAAAAATTATTATTTTCTTTTGATATTAACCTTGTGATTATGTAACTATATCAACTACTAAATATCAAATCGATATTGTCAAAACATATTAATAAAATTAATTTAGTAAAATAAATTTTTAACAAATAGTTTTTTAGATTAGTGTCAAATCAACATGGACCAAGTAAAAAAAATTGAAAAATATTTATTAAGTCGGCGTAAACTCCTAATAAATTTTTTCCTTTGCAGGGGGTAAGCATAATTTACTATTATGTCAAAAGAAAATTTATCAAGTATATATTAATAAAATTTATCAACACTAAAAAGATACGGACTTATGGCATGTTTAATTTTTTTTTTAAAATAATTAAGATAACGTTATAAAAAGAAAGAGCAACAACACAAAAACACATGTTTTTTCATTTAAATTTATGTGATGTACTTTGATTAAAATATATACTTATTTCATTTACATGGTTTATTTTGACTAAATATTGACGTACAATTTTCACTTTTTTCATATATATATATATACTAGAGAATTTTATTTGAAAATAAAGTTATGTATTAATATATTTGAGCCCATGACTGCGGTAGTGGTATGAATTGCGTACACTGTACCCTCCCTAAATCCCACGCTGTGAAAATACACGGGGTATGTTGTTATTGTATTCCATAACTATAGGTTTTAACATACAAGATCTTAGTAAAATAAATCTTTAAAATTTAATTATTTTTAAATGTAAATAATAACTTTTTTTAAATTGAAAAAAATAATATCCTATAAAATTAAATGAAAAAAAATAATAAATTGACTTTTTACTTTTGAGAGAGAATCAATGGCAAAAACATCTTCTTACTTACTATACTCCTTTGATAATTGAGAGTTTATAACTTAATTAGAACACCAATAGAGTGTGCATTTATTGAACTAAAATTAAACTGTATATTTCTATCCTAATATTTGTTATTTTGACAAAAATATATTATTCCACGTGTTTTATTTTATTTGACCTTTGTTGACTTGAGACACCTTTAAGAGAACTTTAATTAGGAGTATATTTTATTAAATTAATTTTATTAAAAACACTTAGGAACTTTAAATTTGACTATTGTTACTTTATATAATTATTAAATACTAAGGATAAAAAATGAAAAAATATAATAAATTTTTCTTAATTTTAAAAATTAGACAATTAAATTGAAATAAATAATTAAATTGAAATAACTATTTTTAATATAAAGATCAAGTAAAACGGAACAAAGAGAGTAACATTATTAAGGGTAAACTACAAAAATGACCCTCTTTTTAAGTGGCTTTGCTTTTTTGTCCTCCATAAGAAAAGTCCTACAAAACTAGTCTTCCTTCTTTTTTATGTATTGATCAAATACCTATTTGCCTCTCTATACCTCAAATATTTTTAAACAACTTTCCATGTTCATTTGTCTTTCAACTTTTTCTTTTTTATTTTTCTTTGTTTTTTAGTTTTTCTTTTCTCTTTTTTTTTTCTCAACCTTTATTTTTTTATTTTTCCTTTTCTCCTCTCAACTTCTATTTTTTTTTCCTCTTTTTTATTTTCTTTGATTTTTATTTTTTAATTTTATCAACCTTTATTTTTCTTCATTTTTTTATTTTTCCTCAACCCTTATTTTTTTTCTTTTATTTTTATTTTTTTGTTTTCCTTCTCTTTTCTTTTCTTCGATTTCTTCCAAACAATAAGTTACGTCCCATGGACAAGAGTTGACACTACCACATTGTGTCTAGATTTTTGAGATGTTCAATAACTCTTGCCTTAGAGGCAAGACTTAGCCCAATGACTTTCAAACAACAAGTTACGTCTCATGGGAAAGAGTTGATACTACCACATTGTGTTTTGATTTATGAGATGTTCTCTAACTCTTATCGTAGAGGCAAGACTTAGCCCAAGGATTTTCAAACAACAAGTTACGTCTCATGGACAAGAGTTGACACTACCATATTGTATTTTGATTTATGAGATGTTTTTTAATTCTTGCCTTAGAGGCAAGACTTGGCCCACCAAAGGAACAAGTTATACCCCACGGGCAAAAGTTGACCCTACCACATTATGTCTTGATATATGCGATGTTCTATAACTCTTGCCTTAGAGGCAAAACTTAGCCCAAGGACTTTCAAACAACAAGTGACGCCCCATAAGCAAGAGTTGACACTAACACATTGTGTCTTGGTTTATGAGATGTTCTCTAACTCTTGCCTTAGAGGTAAGACTTAGCCCAATGACTTTCAAACAGTAAGTTACCCCCCATGGGCAAGAGTTGATACTACCACATTGTGTCTTGCTTTATGAGATACTCTATAACTCTTGCCTTAGAGGCAAGACTTAGCCTAAGGACTTTCAAACAACAAGTTACGCCCCATGGGTAAGAGTTGACACTACCGCATTGTGTCTTGATTTATGAGACGTTCTCTAACACTTGCCTTAGAGGCAAGACTGTGCCTTAGCCCAATGACTTTCAAACAACAAGTTACCCCCCATGGGCAAGAGTTGACACTACCACATTGTGTCTTGATTTATGAGATGCTCTCTAACTCTTGTCTTAGATGCAAGATTTAGCCAAAGGACTTTCAAACAACAGGTTACATCCCATGGGCAAGAGTTGACACTACCACATTATGTCTTGACTTAGATCAAGGACCTCCCAAAAAAATAAGTTACACCCCATGGGCAAGAGTTAACACTACTTCATTATATCTTAATTTATGAGATACAATATAAACTTAGCTCAAGGATTTTCAAACAACAAGTTATGCCCCACTAGCAAGACTTGACATTATCACATTGTGTCTTGATTTATGAGATGATCTATAACCTTGCCTTAGAGGCAAGACTTATCCCAAAGGACTTCCAAATAACAACTCACGCCCTTAAATTTACTTCGATTTCAAAGAAAGAAAATCATCTCTGCGAATTATCCAACATTCTATTCATTAGCAAAAAAAAGAATAGAAGTTGAGAAAAAGAAAAAAAGAGAAGAAAAAAAAATAAAGATTGAGAAAAAAAAAGAGAAAAAGACAAGAACAAAAAACAAAAAGAAAAGTAAAAAAAATAAAGGTTGAGAAAAACAAAAATGAGAAGAAAAAAAAATAAAATTAAAGTTTGAGAAGAAAAAAGAAGAAGAAAAAATGAGAAAACAAAAAAATAAAAAATAAAAGAAAAATAAAGGTTGAGACAAATGAATTAAAAAAAGAAGAAGAGAGAAATGAAAAATAAATAATGTTTGAGAAAAAAATGAAAAAGAGAAGAAAAAATAAAAAATAAAATTTGAGCAAAATGAATTAAAACAAGAAGAAAAAAAAGAAAAAAGAAAAATAAAAATCAAGGAAAAATAAAAAAAGAAAGAAAAAAGAAGAAGAAGAAAAAAAAATAGAAGATGAGAGATAAATGAGCATGAAAAATATAAAAATATTTGAGGTGTAGAAAGATAAAAATATACTTGTTCTATATATAAAAATGAAGGAAAGCTAGTCTTTAAAGATTTTTTTTATGGGAGACAAAAAAGCAAAACCACCCACTATGAGGCCATCTCATGTAATTTCCTGTATTATTACTTTTCGTAATGTTGTGCCCGTGCTAGCCGGCATTCCCCTCTAATATGAAAAGAAAGTGGAGGACAATTGAGCAGTGTGACATAGGGGTGGCCGTTCGGTTCTTCGGTTCCGTTTTATCAAATTTCTGTTCGGTTCTTCGGTTTTTGATTTTGAAAAAGTATGCACTGAACACCGAACCAAACTAATTCGGTTCAGTTTGATTTTTTCAACTTTAGTTCAGTTTAGTTCGGTGTTTTTAAATCGATTTTTCGGTACAAAATAAAAAATAAAATGAGAATCGAATAAAAATATAAGACATTAAAAAATCTAAAACATTGTAAATAGACTATGAAGTGAGAACAACTTCAAATACACATCATTGTAGTGCTCCATTTTTCATATCACTATATGGTGGTATTATTTCTGTGAAATTTTTTTTAGGAATTACAGTTAGAAATTAGGAGTATTTGTGTGAAATTTTTTTAGGAATTACAATTAGAAATATAAGTATATTAGAAATTAAAATTAAAATTTAGGAAAATGTAAGAGTAATAAGGCTGTAAGTTAAATGTCAATGGGTTAATTGAGTATGGGCTTTGAGGTTTGGTCTTGAAAAGTTTTGGGTCAAACATGAGTTAAATGATTTTTTTTTTTTTTTTAAATTTAATAAAAGTTCGATTCTTCCATTATCCCTAAATCAAACACCGAACTACCGAAAAAAAGTCGAAATCAAATCAAAAACCAAAAAACTGAAATCGAAGAGAAATTAAAGAATCAAACTAATTTAATTCGATATAATTTTTCGATTTTATGATTTTTATGCCACACTAGTGTGACAGTAATGAAGTTAAATTGGTACTCTTTAACACTCCCGCTTTCACCAACCTCTCACAGCAATTCTTTTCCTGTTGCGTAAAGCAAAATAAAAGGAACTTACCCAAAAAAGACAATCTCTTGGAAATCAGAAACACCACACACATCACTCACCCCCTCCGCCCTCCCCCTACCCCCACCCCTTCTCAACTCTCTCTCTCTCTCTCTTACTCATTCCACACCACCATCCGCCGCCGTAGAGTGGCTGTTCAACAGTTCCGGCGAAGGATTTTGACGGCTCAAACGAGCTGAAGAACATGAGCGAAGACGGGAAAAGAGCCAGTGGAGCTCCAGCGACGAAGCCTACCTCCGATGATCGGAGAATCTCCTCAGGTTCCGTTCCTTCTCCTACCGGTAAAAAAGTTACCATTAAGAGTGCCGATATGAAACCTGATGTTCAAAAGGAGGCCGTCGACATTGCTATTGCTGTATATATTCTTATTCTCTCTGCTTTGCTTATGTATTCTTCTCCGACTTATACTGTTATAGTTCTATGAATTAATGCGTTTTCGTGCTTTTCTGTATGTGTGATTAGGCATTTGAGAAGTATAATGTAGAGAAGGATGTAGCTGAACAGATTAAGAAGGAGTTTGATAAGAAGTACGGCCCTACTTGGCATTGCATTGTTGGAAAAAACTTCGGTAAGTCGAGAGTTTTTGTATGAGTTACTTAATGCAACTTCTATAGAAGATATTAATCTTTAATTCGTACTAGTATTGGTTGATAGCTTTAAAATTTATGGGGAAGCGAAACTTAATGTGTTGTATCCCCGTGATCTGATGGGATGATATGCAATGCATATTTGGAATGATATGGATCTAGCACTTTACAAAACGTTGTGTTGAGTTTTCCGACAGATTATATACTTATGCATGTTGGATGATTTATGAATAGCGTTAGGTGAGTTCTAGACCTTGTTCATAGAGTTATCCGATACCTATGCTCGTAGTAGTACCTAGTACGAGGTGAATTGGTATGAGGTTTTGCACAAGTTTGACCAAATACCTTTTTAAAGGTATTTGTGGATGGATCTGATCTTCCTCTATTAGGTGACCTTCTCGAGGTCATATGAAAAAGCTTATCTATGGAGTTAGAACGAAGGGCGACGTTGTCTTCTCTTTGGTGTTGATTCTAACCAGAAAGTGTCATAACCTCTAATCTCTGATAGTATAAATTTGTTTAGGAGAACAATGAGTTCTCTCAGGTTCAAATTCGGGGAGGCAAAAAAATACTAGGTGATTTTTTCTCATCGGCCTAAATCTTGATGGGCAAAGTTACCTGGTACTTGTGTTGCTGAGAGATAGCAACTAGCTAGTGAAATAATCAAGGCAGGCAAGCTGCCTCGAATACCACCATCATAAAAATAAAATTGTATACTAAAGTGAGAAACTGCATCATGGATTTTATAGGCTTAATTAGGTAAATGCCTTAATATTTTATTTGAAAAAAGTATGATTGAAGGACCTTTTCATGAAATTGTACTAGTGCTTGTTTGATCTTTATATAATGAATATGCCTTGTGATTAGAAATGGTCGTGTGAGAATGAGTGTTGATGACAAGCACAGGTACTGTGTGAGCCATGTACCCCTTTTTTCTTTTGCTCTTGGAAGAAGCCCAAACAGTGCTTCTTTCAAGAACAAAAAAAAAAGAGGGTACATGACTAACCTCACACCCCATGAGGTGCGGACCTTCCCTGAATCCTGTGTGAAAGCGGGATGCTTTGTGCATTGGGCTGCCCTTTTTGAAGAAGCACAAACGGTGGATAATGCAGTGGTGATTAGTTGTATGTGTCTGAACAAGTATCTTATTTTGTTCGTACTTATGAGTAGCATGTGAAAAGTGTTGTGGCTTTGTGTTTCTTTACTGTTTCTTGAAGAATAGTCATTGAAGAATAAGAAATTGCAACTATGTCTGCACTAATACAATGGGCTAATTACAAGCCTCACTATAGAATGTAAATATATTTTACAATTGTAATAAACTAACAGTTGCTTCTTTCATTTATTGATCTATGCTATTTTGACCGAGTCACCAGTTTACTAATTGCTAAGACTATGTTTTTAGTCTAAATTTGACTGTTTCTTGTTACCTTTCTAACACATCTGTGTTTCCAAGCTGTAAATTGTGCCTGTGAAAGATCTTCAGTTAAAGAAAGTTATTCTTTATTGGCTTGCTGTGGAGATCACTTCTTTTCCCTTGATAATGAAACAATCACTTTTCTGTCCATGCATCATTTGATCAGTGCTAGTTGCAATGAGATAGTGGCCCTAGTTCATAGGAGTTGGCAAGTGGCAAGTAACATTCAGCAAATGCCAGAAAAGGCCAATCTCGTATATTATACTTGGACTGTTTGAAAACTGTTGTTTTTTTTATAAGAGGGGGCATCAAAAAGGGGTTAAGAAATGTCTCTCAATATTTTCTGACTGGATAATGTCTCTCAATAATTTTATTAAGTATTGGGGGGCTTTAAATAGCCAACATAAAGCACATAATATGCATAATTTGAAATTCAGAAAAGCCTAAAATATCTCAACAATTAGAACAACCTAATTTAAAATTTAGAATTCAAATTCATCGTAAATCTAAACAACTTATTAGCTAAAAGTTACTGCAGTAACTAAATCAAATTTCAAAAAAAACTAATTTTAGAGATTTGCACTTGAAAGAGAAAATTAACGTGGAAATGCCTTAAGGATCTAAGATGTAGAAAGTAGAAATTTGATCTCTATCAAGGTGTCTTATGGAAAATGATCGAACATCTCATGGAAGTTGATATTAGTTGGAATGACCAAAACTAGAAGTGGGCATTCAATTGCAGAAGCAATAATACTATATTTGTTTTCTCAATCTTTGAGTTGACAGACATTAAACTACGGTCAATGACCGATTTTACAAATTTGAGGTGCTGTTGGTATGTCAACGCCATTTCAACCTATCTGATGCCTTCTATCTGTTATGCTTGTTGGATTCCGTAAAGCGATACCTTTGTAATGTATATCGCACCCTCTAAGTACCATTTGAGGTTTAGTGGTTTAGTCGGTCCAGGCTTAGGTTCTGTGTGCTATACAGTTTAACCCTCTTCATGTGAAGTTCAAGGTAGATGAACTTTAAGAATGTTTATGACTACTATTTTGGAGTTTGATGGTGATAAAGAAGTTCTGCCAAGTATCCAGTGTTTTACAGTGAAAGTATGCAGTAGTTGCCAAGATTTCTTTGATCTGATCTAGCATTTATTTTGAATTGATTAACCTCAATTTTTTCATTTGGCATTATGATCGGGTAGAGGATGATAAATTGTGCTTGTAGCGCTGGTCATACTAAAGAAAACGTCTAAGCATTGCAAAAAACAAATTTAGCTGTCATGAAGGTTCGACAAAATCATTTAAGTGTGAAGATGGATAGGATTTGTAGTTGACTTGATAGAGCATTTGACAATGATTTGTGGATGATGCAATGGGGAAGGGAGAAGCCACAAAAAACACATCCAGGAACTCACTACTATTGATGGAACTAGACTATAACTGATCCTACTGCTATCAAGGATGAAATTGTTATGTTTTACAAGGGATTAATGGGTTCTGCTGCTTCTTCAACCTTTCCTGTTAACAGAAAGGTAATTTGGTGCATGTCGGATTCTCCAAAACTAGTGTATTTTGGAGAATCCAACACGGGTGCGTCATCAAAAGTGAAGAGTCCGCGCAACTTAGCAAAAGGGCCCTCAATTGAACCATGAATAGAAACTGGCTCTTTATGCTGAGGTAACTGTCAAAAGACATCAAAGATGGTTTAGCACCCAATCAATAAAGTGGGGTGAATTTCAAAAAAAATAAAATAAAGTGGGGTGAAAACCAGTGTTATCAAAAGCGAAAAGCGCAAGAAAGCTCTAAGGTCTGTTGGGGCTTAAAGCGCAAAGCGCAAATAAAAGCGTGGGCTTAAATGAAAAAGGCGCAAAGGGAGAAAAAATATAAATATTTATATTTAGTTCAAGACTAATAATTATAAGCATGAATGACAAATAGCTGAACAAAGAAATTGAAAAACAATGACGATAGAGTGAAGTATCAATTGTTTAGTGTTGTCTCTTCGGAAGAGACTCATTGGAAAGGAGAAGTATTGTCTTAAAAACTTGATGACGACAGTGAAGCGCACATAAAGCGTGGTGAAGCGCTCAACATGTTTTGAGCCTCGCTTCAGGGCTTAAGCGCGCTTAAAGCGCGCCTTTGATATCACTGGTGAAAACCTGAGGTCTCAGATTCAAATCTTAGCAGAGACAAAAAAAAACTAGGGAATTCTTCCCATATGTCCTAGCCTTGTTGGACAGAGTTAGCTGATATCTATTGCTGGTGGGAGGTGACAGGTATCCCGTGGATTTAGTCGAGGTGCGTGAAAGCTGGCCTGGACACCACAGTTAGCAAAAGAAAAAAAAAAAAAGGAAAAAGACGTCAAAGATGGTTTATGGGCTATTGGAGAAGATAAGGCACTTGGGGTTGATGACTATAATGCTTGTTAAGAGAGCATGACCTGTCGTCAAACGAGATATCATTGAGGCTATCAAGGGTTTTTTCTCAAACTGGAAAACTGTACAAAGCTGTCAACTGCACAAGCGTTACTCTGGTGCCTAAAACTGCTAATCCTGCTACAATTAAGGAGTTTAGACCAATTGCATACATGCTGATATGTATTGTACTAGATCATCTGAAAAATTCTAGCAACTACATTACAAGCAGTTATTTCTACAATCATATGTGATACTCAAGCTGGATTTGTCCTTGGTAGGAAGATAGCAGATAATGTTATTTGGCTTGGGCAAGGGATATACCAGGAAACACATTTGTCCCAAATGTTTGGTTAAAGTTGATTTGTAGAAGACTATGATTCTGTTGAGTGGATGTTTCTTGACCAAGTTATGAAAGGTATTGGTTTTCCCAGTAAATCAGTTAATTACTCAGTACTTGTTAATGGTTAACCAACATAACCTCTTGATGCCGCTAAGGGTCTCATGCAAGGAGACCCTATTTCTCCCTTTGTGTTTGCAGTTGCCATGGAGTACTTGAGCAGGAGTTTGAATACTCTGAAAGAGTAGAAAGAGTTCAAATTACACACTGAATTTGCTAAACTTTGGTATAACTCATCTTAGTTTTGTAGATGATCTGCTTTTGTTTGCTAGAGGTGATGTTGGGTCCATCGATTGTATCCAAAGTTGTTTCCTTCTCTCTACTGCCTCTGGATTACAAGCTAATATGGACAAAAGTTCAATGTATTTTTGAGGGGTCACTTAAGAGTCTAGAGAGTTGATTTTACACCAGTTGGGATTTGGACAGGAGAATTGCCTTTCAAATATTTAGGTGTTCCTTTGGCCAACAAGAAACTCTCTATCATCTAGTGGCAACCATTGATTAATAAAATGGTAGCCAGGATCTCTTCCTGGACTGCGGAACACTTGTCTTATGGTAGTAGGATGCAGTTAGTCCAATCAGTTCTCTTTGGTATACAAGCTTATTAGTCACAACTTTTCCAGGTTCCTGCTAAAGTGATGAAGTTAATTGAAGCTCATTGTAGAAGTTATATTTGGTCGGGCACCAATATTGTTACAAAGAAGGCATTGGTTGCTTGGGAGAGGATTTGTTGTCCCAAATGTGTTGCTGGCATGAACTTAATCGATCCGAGATTTTGCAACAAGGTTGCACTAACCAAGAATTATTGGGATCTTGCCCACGAGCAAGATATATTGTGGATTAAGTAGGTGCATATCTATAACATAAAGGGGCAGCAGATTGATCAACTCCCTAGTCCTACTCAAGCTAGCTGGATCTGAACAAGATCATTGAACCAAGAAGTACTTTAGTGGATGTCCACCAACCTACCTTTACTAGTAACTAGAGCTTTATCAGGAAAGTGTATTTGTGGCTCCTAGAATCCACATTGAGTACCATGGAAGCGTCTAATGTACGAGACAATGCTAGAGCTAAGGCAATGTTCACCATGTGGCTATTTGAACACAAAGATAAAACGGTGGGGGCTATTGCTAGGGAGGTGGCTTTCATAAGTAATGTTCCCTTGGCATTAGAAGACCGTTACAAAATATGGCCTTCTAGCATGAGTTTATGTGTAGCTTCTAGTTTTTTCTTGTCTACTACCTGTGGTGAAAGAACTTTGAAACCCTCCCTAGGAGGTGTGCTTAGCTCTTTCTCCCTGCTTTTACAGATTTGTGGAGTCCTCATTTGATTATGTACTTTGAGGCATCCAGGTGTGACATAATGTTCATTATTCTGAATTGCATTGACCCTTTCCATGCATGCATCTTTCAATGCCCATTGTTTCCACAATGGATGCATAACCGATTATCTGGGATAGAGAGAAAAGGAAATGACCCATTCTCCTCAAATTTGGCCTAAATACAACCATTTGCTTGGCTACATTTCAACATCATTGAATGCCGACACGACGGATATTTTGAAAACCATTCAAACTTGAGGTGTGGATTGAGATAAATTGGCTTATCTGACCAGATTTTAAGTGCAAAATTGTGGCTATGATTTCAATTAAAAAAAATCCTTTTTCCTTGCAATTGTAACCAAAACCTTTATTCGTCCTACTAGAACTTTGGAAATCATTTTCGCCATTTCCACTTCCATTGCTCTTAACATTTCAAAATTTTGCTAACTTCCCCTGTTTCAAAAACATTCGACAAAGCTTTCCCAACAATAGGGATAATCCAAAAGTCTAAACCTTTCTAGAAACTCATTTACATGGGAATGCATACTTATCCTAGCAAGGACAACAACATATATACAATCCTAGGCATATTTTCCACACACGGGCACACGTAAAGATTATGGATTTAGAATTTTTTTAACCTGTGTTGGAATAATTAGGATCAAATCCTTATTTATCACGTGTTAAATGTGTGCGAGTAAGTTGAAATGCATGCGAGTCAGTTGGGTGATAATCAAAGTCAGGTATTTCAGATGGAGACAGTTCAAAGTATTATTTCTTGAACAATTGTTGTTTGAAGCCCTCGGTGTCGACTATCTCTTTTGCTGGTAAGTTTGAAAGTTTTCTTTTGAAATCCTAGTCCTTTTGTTGATTGCATATTCGGTATTCCACTCAACAATTCTGGAAAGGGCCATGTCGTAATTTAAAGCGGTTGTGGAGGCCTCACCAATGACATGGCATTCAAGACCCAGCACAAAACGATGGTAGCCCTCATGGCGAGTAGCTTTCTGCGAAGTTATGTGGATCGGGTCACACATTGCTATCACGAGGGTCTAGTCCGCGATTGCGAAGACAATTTTATCGTTGGGGTTGCGTTAATTTCCCATGTACCTACGATTTCCAAACGATAACAATATACAAGCGTACCTTCCTAAGGGGTACAACAAGGAGACTGTTTCTAAATCCAATATAGTGATGAATGCACTCATATGAAATATTAGATAAGTGAATACAAAAAAAGCTTTTAAAAGGTTTTATAGTATGTGGAGATCATCTGTGCTTGCACGTGGAGATTGTCCGTATGGCGCAGGGACAACGTGGTTGTCTCCCATGGGTGTCACTCCGGGTCTCCCCATTAACTAGGCTGGGGTTATGTAATTGTTCTATTTTGGTGATTAATAAAATCAAGTTAGTTACCAAAAAGAAGATGGAGAGATAGTCGGGAGGGTGAATTAAAAAGGACTTTTGAGAATGAAAATAAAGAAAATAGGACACAACTGTTAAGAATGTAGTAGAAGGAACACTTTTTTAATTAGTGATAATGACATATTTTCAAGCACCACAAGTTTTTTTTATTTATTCAAACCTCCCTCTATTTTTTCCCTTCTCCCTCCTTCACCCCCTCAGTCCCATCCGACCCCTCCCTCTCGCGCCCCTAACCACCTCCAATCCTCCACGTCATCACCATTTCCAAACAATTAGGAGATGTTTAAACAATTTTCGATTGTTTAAACATCTTTCGTTTGCTTAAACAACTCCTGATTATTTAAACAATATCCCCCTCCCAAACCACCTCCCCTCCTCCACATCATCACCACTTCCAAACAACTAGCAGATGTTTAAACAATATCTTTCGTTTGCTTAAACAACTCTTGATTGCTTAAACAACATTTTTCGGCTGCTTAAACAACTCTCGGTTGTTTTTCGACGATTGCAACTTTTTTCACCCAATATTCTCTGAAAATTTTCACAACCAGATCTGAATGAAGAAGTAGAAGAAGATGAAAACACACAAATAAAAAAAATGAAAATTCTAGATGAAGATAAAGAGAAAAAAACTCGGAAGAGAATAAAACTCAAAAGAAAAAAAAAGGAAAACATGACAAGAAGATAAGGCAAAGAAAAAAAATATAGGAGAAAAATAGCAAATATGAAAAGGAGGAAGAAGGGGAGAAGGAAAAAAAGAAGAAGAAGAAGAAAGAAGCAGATGAAGAAAAAGAGAAAGGAGGAAGGAGGGAATTGAAAGTTTGTAATACTTGTTCCTAATGTTTTACAAATTATAATTAGGTCCCAAATTCTCTTAATTGACTTTGACTAGATATGTGTCCCTTTTAATTCATTCAAACTCTCAATTGTCCCTTTTAGCTCATTTTCCGAGATAGTCCCTGGGTTGCTGCTTTCCGTGTCATTTGTGGTTTGCTGACAGGTTATAGAGTTCGAGGGGTTGAAACTTATGCTGCTCATTATTCTTCCGCAAATATGTTTGCTTAGAAGATTAATTATAATGACTAGCTTGATTTACAACTTATTTACAATTACAATGGTGATATTCGGGTGCTGTCTCTTGTAGGCTCTTATGTGACTCATGAAACAAACCACTTTGTCTACTTCTATTTGGATTCAAAAGCTGTGCTTCTGTTCAAATCTGGTTGAACTTGATGGTGACGTTGATGGGGAGACACTGATGAGAGTGTAACTCGGATGATGATGCTATATTTTGCCATTGTACGTATTCACTTGAAAATTCCAAGCGGCAACAATTTGGTGGAAAATTCAGTTGTACCTGTATATTTCTGTTTTTACATTGTGTAAACAATTCTAAACTTGATCAAACTTCTCGAAGTTGTTCGTTGATGATGCTTTTGATAAGTTTTGAGGCAAAACAGAAACAATGGCTTTGTTGAGTAGCGAGGACATTCGAAAGAAAAAAGAAAGTGGTGAGAACAACCAAGAGTGCCGTTTGATCATATGATTGTGATTACTTTTATAAAGCATTTGGCAATCTCGTGTAAAGAATGACAACAATTGTCTAATATGCGGTGATGGTTTAAAATGGAATGTAGGTTGCTTACGGTATTTACTACTTCTGTCTCAACATTTGATTAGGCCCATTATTTAAGAAAAAACGAAGAATTTTTTTGAAATTTGTGATCTAAAATAGGCCTTAGATATTTTTGACTATAAATCATTTTATTAAAGGTAAAATAAAATTTTGAAGTTAAGTTATTTGTAGTTATAGAAATATGATATTCTTTTTCAGACAAGTGAAACAAAATTAGAAGACAAGGAATTTTTTGGTACATCAGGGAGCGTATGTTGCACAATTTTGTAAAATAATAATAACATTATCAGTGTATGTTGCACAATTTTGTAAAATAATAATAACATTATCAGTGGCGGATCCAGGATTTTACACAAACGAGTTCAATCAGTAAATAGGGAAAGATGGTGATAGCCAACAATATAAGCAGCATCGAGCATAACAAACGTTTTCCCACTACTCTATTATTTGTTCTTTTTTGTTAACATTGTAACCTCGAAAAAAGGATTTTTTTTTTAAAAAAACTCTCTGCACTTCTTTATTAACAAAGTTGAGTTACTATCTATTGTTTCGTGTATTCGATTATAGTATTATCTTGTTGTAGTATTGTTATGATACTATCTGTTGTTTCTTGTACTTTTATTACTTCTTTTTCTAAACAGTTGTTGTCTTGAGTCGAGGGTCTATCGAAAACAGTCTCAATACCTCTATGGTAGAGGTAAGGTCTGGTATACTTTATTCTCCCTAGACCTCAGACTACACTAGTATATTGGTATTGTTGAGAAGTTTTTTTAAAAACTTACAAATAACCTATTTATATTTATTTTAATTAAATTAAAGTAAACTAATATATGTAATTTCAATGAAAATTGTTCCATATTTAAACAAAAAATTAGGAAAGAGTACCAAAATTCAATTAATAAAAAGTTAAATATTTTTTAAACTAAAACAGATTATAGATTTTTTATTGAATTTGAGTAAGAAAACGAAATATACAAGGTGAAATAGAAAAAAGAAAAAAAATATTAAGGTAATAAATTTACTAGCGTATTGAATATAGTTGCCCAATTCGTTTTGATTTTTGCCGTAACATGATAAGTTAATTGACTATTGACTAAACCAAAGGCAGCAAAATAGCGACTTGCAAAATGTTATTATAGGGACTCGAACTTCCATTCTTCCTGGAATTTTGAACCCACTTAACCGCTACTCCACAGCCAGACTTTGTTCTATGTGGGTTCAAAATAATCCTTATATCAAATTTCAGAATAATTTTACTTATATAAATTGTAAATTTTTCGGACGAAGTGGGTTCATTTGAACCCACTTGAAACAATGTAGGTCCGCCGCTGATTACATTATTAAATTAAACTTTTGACGGGCTGTCAATTTTTGCCTATGGTACGGTTTGGAGGTTTGAATCATCATAATGTAATTTATTTGTTGAGGTCGGATGTCTGGATTTGTCTGAACCTATAAAACTGATAAAATTTCTTGATCAAATCCACGAAATAATATAATTTACCTTGAGATTCTTAAATAAATCTAAGAGGAGCTTACATCTTGCATTTGGAATACATGGTGACAATTGTTGTAAATTGATAACAATGAAATAGGCAAGAGATGTGGAAAGTGGAGAGAATTTTTCTTCTTTCAAAGTGTATTTTATTTTGGTGAGCCAAATGTGTTCTAGCTATAGGTACAAATGTACATCCTCAAAGGCAAATAAAGAAGTTGTGTATTAATAAATATACATGAATATAAGTGATCAATGTATGTGATGTATTAAATGGACAATCACTTCAATTCACTGTATTCATAACACTACCCCTTGATATTCATAGTGGGACAAGCCTAATTAAGAAAAAGAGTACACACATCTTGTGATACACTGTGAATATTGCCTCATTAACCAGAGTACAACTCGTATTTTATTTCCCCGATAAAAATGTTACTTGATTTCTTGGAGGCGATGCATTCCAACCTTTTATATTAGCTTCTCAAAAATTAATATTAGCAATGACTTGGTGAATAAATCTGCAAGATTATCATTCGAACGGACCTGTTGAAAATCTCTCTCACCATTTTGTTGAAGATCAGATGTGAAAAAAAACTTCGGTGAAATGTACTTTATTCTGTCTCCTTGGATTTATCCTCCATTCAAGTGAGCTATGCAAGAAGTATTATCTCCCTACAATATTGTTGGAATCTTCATTTTAAAATAAAGACCACATAATTGCCAAATATATTGAGTCATTGATCTCAACCATACACTCTCTAGGCTGGCTTCATGAATGACTATTATCTCATCATGATTTGAAGATGTAGCAACTAGAGTTTGTTTTGTTGAACGCCATGATCAAACTATATTTGCACAGGTAAATAGATAGCATGTTTGAGACTGGGCTTTATATGAGATCAGACAAATAACCTAGATATGCATAACCAATCATTTGTGCATTGAATTCATAGAATAAAACAATTTCATAACAATAATTTCATGGGGGTATTTGAAAATATGCTTAACACCGTTTTAGTATCTTTTTATTGGCGAGGAATTGAATTTTGTTAATAAACTTACTGGAAAATTTGTATCTGATCATTTATAACTAGAAAGATACATTTAGCCTCAATTTCACTAAGATATGAAGTTTTATCACAAAGAAGCTTTTCATCTTCTTCTTTAAATCGGAATGAATCTTTATTATATCAAGTGATCTCACAATCATCAGAAGACTCAATGAATCTGCAATATCCACGTAAAATCGCTTCAGACAAAATTTTATATTCCTAATGTATCGTAAAATTATGACACATTTGATATCTTCTGTATGAGTTTTCAATATCCTTTAGATTGTTTTTATGTGTTTCTAATGTTGAAATGTTGTTTTATAGGTGTTCAAACTCAAATTACCTAGAACAAGAAAAAGCTATAAGTAGGCCGTTTGCTATTGCTATAAGGGCTGCTCGCCTTTATACGGCTTGGCTTCGCTATCGCTCGTAATGGTCGACAGTATGAAGGCTACGACTCTATAAGTTTCGCGTCTTATTTTTTTGCGTGTCTACTATTTATTTAGGTGCAAAGAGCCTAAGCGGTTTAAGCTATCATTCTTTTACAGCTTCCATTCCACTATTCTGATCGAATTAATTGCTCTTCCGAACGACCAAGTCATAATGAGATTCATAATGAGATTAAAAACCCATACTTTGAATGTACGATTCATACATGTCATCGTATATATACACATCAAATTGAAATTAAAGTGTTGACAAAAGGACGAATCAAGTCACGATCGTAAATCATATTAACAGACACTAGATCTTATCGTGGAAGAAGGCCACTATCCTGTAGCTCAGATCTGGGAGATGTTCAAGCACGGTGAAAATATGAACTATATGTCACATTCACGATCCGTATATAAAAGTAGGATAACACAGTAAAGACAATACAAGGAGCATTCCATGGACTATAGATCACTTTCACGGTTCGTAAGTCAACAACGAAGAAAGAGAAGCAATGTAGATCATCTAGTCAACCACTTTACAGTTGCAAGAGAAGCAATGTAGATCATCTATCCAACCGCTTTATGGTTTCCATCCACGGACTGTATGTCACATTCGGGGTTTGTAGATAGATTTATAGTGGAGTTCAAGAAACTGGAGTTGAAGAATTTACAACTGAGCAGAAGAGATCCACAGATCGTATGCCTATTTTACGGTCCATGAAGTAGGTCGATGGGTATTTTTATAGTTATTGGGTTTCGAGTTTGTAGTCCAATATAAATATTTTTGGGGATTTTTTTCTGAAAGCTTTATCAGATGTCATAGGATATTGTATGAATCCTGTGAAATCATTTCATAGAAGTTCATTGACATCTTCTTTTTATAAAGCAAATCGACTTCGATTCTTGAATAATTTTTGCCTCTTCTTCTCCTACTGAATCAAACTTTTTGCTT
The DNA here is from genome assembly GCA_031232105.1 of Capsicum rhomboideum. Classification (NCBI taxonomy): domain Eukaryota; kingdom Viridiplantae; phylum Streptophyta; class Magnoliopsida; order Solanales; family Solanaceae; genus Capsicum; species Capsicum rhomboideum. Next base: position 97,332,753 of record CP124719.1, on the reverse strand, counting down.
GCCATAATGGTTGAATTCCAATTAGTATCCATGATACAAGTCGAATCGTAGATGTAGAAATAGAAGAAGGTGGACTCCCTTTCCATCGAAAGAAATGAGATTATCGCGGATACACACGTTAATTAACTAAATTTGTCCAACGTAGACGCAATCAAGAAAGCCACATAAGTGAATATAGCCTACATAATAGTGATCTAATCTAACCAATCTTTCTTGTACAATGGAAATGGATACTGGTTTATCTCCAGCGAATCAAATTTGCCAAAGGTGTGCATTCATGAGTCCATACTAAAGTTTCAATCAATTCCTGTCAATAGCTATGCCAAGAAATTAAGAACATAAAATCCAGTAGCCCAAACAAGATTCCCAAATAAGAACATCCATGTCCAAACTAATATTCATACTAAAAAGGTTATATTCATTGATAAGTTGTGAAGAGTTTAACCATAAATTATCCCTTAACCAACCCATCAAATAAGTGAAAGATTCATTAAACTGTGAAACGTTACCCTGCCATAATGTAATGTGCTTTCAATGGCCAATAAAAAGTAACCCATCAATAGTATTTAACAATTGAACACTGTTTATTTTTGATTATTCTCAAAGGACAAGATTATGATGCCAATTGCCAACTTATCTCTAATTGAATTTTCTTTTCCGACTAGATTTTATTCCAAAGATAAGTAGCTCTTGGGTGGGGAACTACTCCTTTGATGGGTGTCGCAATGACCTTATTTGTAGTATTTCTATCTATTATTTTGGAGATTTATAATTCTTTCATTAAATTGGATGTAATTTCAATGAATTATATTTATAATAACCACGAAGTCCTTGCTTTTGAGTCCAAAAAGAATCATTTAGAGCTCTAATTTCTAGTACATTCTATTTTCTAGAAGGGTGTGAACTTTTTGTATGTCGTACACCTACTTTTTTTGAAACTTTTCTGATCATTTTGGTAGACGACAATGGAATTGTTCTCATTGAACTAAGGCGGGGGAACAAATTAGAGCATAGAATACTCTCTTTTCTTGTCGTTTTCACGAAGTTTTCATTACGTACTTGAATCATTTCTACATTGTTCTTGAGTAAGATATTATATATTTTTCATCATTTTCTTGTTATTTTTACAGCATTACGAGTAGGTAAAACCCTATACTGAGGTTGCAGACCCAATAAAAGTGTATTGTTCATTGCGTTTTCATAATTCATGTTTGTTGGGTTTTAAGATATCTGATTATTTCTCATTTTCACCATTTGTTGGTGGTTGCAAATATTAACCTAAGCATATTACCACCGTTTTACTTGGAAAATCAAACTAGAGTTTGTCAGAAAAAATAACAAGAAATCGGGGCGCTAACTCTCGTTTAATAGATTCTTATAGGGATAAGTTGAATTTACTTGACATATATTGATCCCTCTTAAGTAATAACTCTTATGCATTTGGAAAAACTATTAAGAGATAAAGCGTTCAACTCTTGAAAAAAATTGAGTGATGATATACTGATATGAGGCTAAAAGTCATGCATTGATACTATCATTCGCCTCACATTTTACCTCTTTGTAATATGGTTTTGAGCGTATTTTATATGAATTACACTTATGTGGATTATTTAATGTGTGGGAAGATGATGAATGGATTTTCCACGAATATAGAGCATAATTGAGTATAAAATGAGCTTTGAAGTCTAAGTAGGAGCCAATGAAGCTGATTCAGAACAAGTCCAAAAACATTAAACCAATACGGGATCTTAACATGAGCGAAATGAGAAAGGACATCAAAAATGCACTAAGGAGGTACTGCCCTAGCACAATCTTCTGCCCTCAATTCTCCTCAGCAAATCGGCTGTCCAAATGGCCTATGACGCTACCCAGGGCGCCGTAGTAGTGCAAATCCAAGCCAATTTTAACCTGGATCATTTTAATGACCCGGATACGACCCAGACCTTTTAGGAACTTATAAAATCCATCCTCAGGTCATTTTAGAGGGTTGTTGATTCCTAGAGTAGAGTAGAGATGGAAGAATTTAAGTTTTGTAAGCTTTTACTTTATTTTTATAATCTTTAATTATTTCAGCACTAGGTTGTCATGAATTCTTTATTTTTTAATTAGTTCATGAGTAGCTAAACTCATGGTATCTAGGGTTGTAGTTAAAGACATGAAGGTTGTGGTTTGAATATCATATTATTTGATTTAATTTCCATTATTGAGTTAGTTATCTTTTCTTGATCTTAATTGGTTGGAAGCTTGACAATCTCTCAAACACTATGGGAAGGTAGGACTTGGTTGTGAACTCTATAGGGAAGGGGGAACGACATGCTCTCATGGATAGGAATATACCCATTAGCCTTGCTCAGTTGATATGGAAGAGAAATCACATGGACTTCACTATCAATCGACGATAATAGGAATATATGTGTTAGGAATAGTCAAGTAGGCATAGAGTTTGTTTGGAAAGACGCTCAACATCACAAATATCAACCCACAACTAGTAATTCAGGAAATCAACTAAATGCATGATTTGAAAACCCAAGTGGATTATCAAAATATCATAACCCTGGATCATCTCTCTAATCTGAATTTCAACCTATAAACCTATGATGTGCTTCAATTTACTTTTTGTTATAATCAAAACATAAGAATCACTCATTATTATTTATTTCTTACTGAATGGCAACTAAAAGAATTCAAACTAGTTAAGCGATTCATCAAATCCCTGTGGATATGATATTCAGACTAAAATTCTATATTACTTGTACGACTGCGTACACTTGCGTGTGTGTTTGGATGCAATAAGTTTTTACCACAATTTTAGGGATTTGATTTGAAATTGATATTATTTTGAGTTTTTGTTGAACTATTCAGATTTCACTTTTGTTTGTTGTTTTTGTTTCTTTTCAGGGTACAATTTAATTTATGCTAAACACCAAGAGTCAAGACAATCAATTGATTCCCATTGATCATGAGCTTGAATGTACTCTTAGAGGTTTGAGAGAAATGGTTGACAATTTAAACAACCCAAACCTTCCACACAATCTGAATGATGCGGTAGATATGGTGTAGACCATCCCCCTGCTACATCACACATTCATGTGTTAACTTTGTGAGGCAAAATTGAGTGAATGCCTCCAAAGCTATTGTGAATTCGAATATCACAGAAAATTTTGAGCTAAGAGAAGGCTTGATGAGACTAGTGCATAGCACTTGTAAAAATATCAGGGTAAAACATACGAAAACTTACACAAGCACCTATAAGAGTTCGTCGACTTGAACAATAATTTCCACTATCAGAATGTGTCAGACAAATATGTGAAGTTGATGTTGTTTCTTTTTTCATTGATTAGAGAGGTGAATCAGTGGTTACAAAGTAAGCCTGCTGGTTTGATTACATCATGGGAGATCTCGTCAGACAAGATCCTCTACAGGTAGAGGAATGAAAGCGCTCAGAGGCAGAATTTTTGTATTTGTGCAAAAGAATGATGAATCCCTTCCCCAAGCTTGTAAAAGATATAAGGGATACTTGAGAGACTGTTCACACCACCAATAACCTAAGGAAATTTTTAAGCCTAATTTTATTAAAGGGTTAAGGCCAAACTCAAAATCTTTGTTAGATGCTACAACTTAAGGATCAATCTTATCCAAGAGCCATGATAAAATAAAGGCATTGCTCAATCTTATGTTTGCAGGTCACCAAGACTACATAGAGCCTAGCAGAGTATTAAATTATACCCAACGTTTCGTATTAAGACATATTTATTATGCATCAATCTTATATTGAATTTTATTTTCCATCCACATTATTTTGGGATTAGTCTTCGTAGTTTTTTTTTATATCTGGTCATCCATACAAAAACTTCTCAACTATCACATATTTTAGGTTTTTCTTCATGATCATCCATTCCACTTACTTTTCTTCCCATAAAATCATGGGTTTACCATGTATATATGTAATAGGTTTCAAAGGAATAGATCATGTATTACTTGTAGGTTGAGGTGGTTTGAGGGCATTAGCATAGTTTGTTGTAGGTTTTAATAGTAAATGAGGTTGCATCAAAAATTATGGCTGAACAAACTCTAAAAGATGCTGTCCAGTGGTATGGAAAACCATAATTTGAACAAAAAAGCATGGAAGGATTAGGGTTCAACCATCGAGAGGGTATCCCTAGAAAGATAATTTTTTATTCTTGCATGGAAGATAGTTTTCCTACGATGGCGGGGCAAAGAAAGCTAAAATTAAAAAATATATGGATATTCTGAAGCAAGTGACACTTAATGTTCTATTTCTATGGGCTATAACACTCATTTTCAAACCATAAATGAGCCAGTTGTGTCGTATCTCAAGTAAGCCCTTAATGTGTGGTACACATATGGGCCGTAAAATGGACTTATGGACCGTGTGTTGGCCTGTACTTGAATAGGGGTAAGAAACACGCTACTTGGTTAGGGAGGGAGAATTAAAGTCATTTATTTAAGTTCTACATATGGACGATACTTGAAGAGAACAAAATGTATGTGGGTTCATAAATGGAAGGTAAGAAAAATTGATGAGGGCTGGAAAGTGAAGATACACCCCAATATATGGGCCATAAATTGGTTGCACAATTCATGCATCCACAACCCAAGTACATCCATTAATGCATCCACAACCCAAGTAAACAAAATATGAGCCATAAATAGATTCTATGGTACCATTTATGAACGCACTTCACAACTCACCAAGGGGCACAATTCACCCATTAATGGACCATAGGCGGGATTGTGAATCCCAACCTAAAGCTGTAGATGTGACCATAAAAGAGAGAAAGGTATAAATACCTAACTACTCTCAGCTCTTATTTTTACTTTCAAACTTTTCTCACTCCACCCCTTTCCCGTCATTTGTGAACTCCCAAAATCCCTCAACTTCCCCACTAATTTCACCCAATAAACTCACAACACACACCTAATCACTCATTGCTCTCTTCTGCACACTATGTGCATACAAACACTTACAAAGAAATGAATGAAATTGAGGCCTCCATCTTCTTCAGTCCACAAAGCACACAAAACTCAGGTATGAAAAGCTCACCTTTTCTCTATAAAGTGATTTTCAAGTTATTGCTATAGCAATGATGGTGGCTGTTCCGCATGTATAGTGTACTAGAAAAGCCTAAATCCTTGGGCGCATGCCAAAGAATTCACTTTAGTGCAAGGGTTTTAACCCTAGTTTTTTAAAGATATTTGTATGTCTACATGTTGTGGGTAACTTGATACGGGGATTGGTAGCATGAATTGGGTGCTTAAGCCTTAATAATAGGCCAAAATTCTGGAAATCACAGTGAATCATGGGGAAGATCACTTTTACGGACCATAAAAATTGTACCTCTCCTGTAAATTCCTAAAAATATTGGAAATAATGCTAAGTTCAGAAGCTTCTATTCCACGGGAGGTTTTACAACTATAAATTATATTTGCAACTGTAAACTCAATCGTGGTTCAAAAGTAGAAAAATTGATAAATTGTTTAGGATGGTTGCTGTTCTACTAGGATTTACGATCATGGATTTTATTTACGGACCGTAAATCCAACCATTGTTCAATAGAGAACAAAATGGACATTTTGTATAAGGATAATTTCTTGGATTCCTCATTTATGGTCCAAGATACAAGATGTAAATCTAATTTACGTCCTGTAACTCCAACGTAAGTGAAGACCCCAACTATTGACTTCAAAAGTATCACTGTAATTTATGATTTGTGGTTGTAACTAGAACGCATGTCCCATACATTGCAATTATGATCCATGAATCTCACATACGTCCAGGACTTATATTTTTCTAAACTTTTACAACATTGAGTGTGTACCCTCGTGGTGTATCTCTTTGTTATTTTTGATGCTCTGTGGTACTAATATTGTGATTTTGATAAGAATGACACTTAAAAGTCACTGAAGAGAGGCACCAAAACTAAATTTGCCAAAGGCATAAAAAAGGTCACATCTCATAAGAGGTCCCATCTCAAAGATGAGAAGACAAACCAAATGAGAAGTGGTAACCCACTCCAAGAAAAGCAAAGAAGAAGAAGCCACAGGTGATGAGAAAAACTAAATCACTCTCCCATCCTGAAGAGTAGAATTCAACCACTACACCTATTGCCAATACAGATGGAAGCAGTTTAGAACATTTGGGTCTTTACCTAAGGGATTACAAAAAAAGGTTCATTACCTAATGGCTCAGAAAATCAAGAATAGTTGGTCCTAAAAGACAGAATCCCTAATTGAGTGAAGATGCTTTTCTATATGAATTTTATCACCACTTTTTTCATTATTAGTTAGAGGAGCCATTACCTCAACCCACTTTGACACGTAATTAACAAAAACCTAAATGTATCAGTGCACTAATGAGTAGGGTAATGGACCTATGAAGTTAATCCCCCATATATCAAAGATCTCAACCTCTAGAATATCTTTATATGGAATCTCTTTCTTTCTTGTGGTATTCCCTATTCTATGGCTTTTGTCACAGACTCTAACAAAGGCTTGTTCATCTTTAAAGATTAAGGTACGGTAGAAACTAGATTTGTTAACTTTAGAAGCAGACTTGTCACCCTATGGTGGCCACCATAAGGTAACACATGGCATACATACAGAATTTCCCCTTTTTTGGAATACACCACCTTACTAGATGCTCTGTACACTGCTTGTATAGAAAGGGATCATTCCACATGTCAAAATTCACACAAAGAAGAACATGTGCTTCATATTATAGGACAAATTTGAAGGTACTACCCTGCTCAAAATGAAATTGACATAGTCAGAATACCACAGGGTTGCCTCACCAGTCATGACAAATAGTTGCTCACTGGGAATATTTCCTTTATATAAAGTTTCACATCAACATGGTCCCTATTATTAAGTCTGGATAGGTAATCAACAAATTGATTTTTGGTACATTTATGGTCCCAAATCTCTAAGTCAAATTCCTGAAACCAGATAATCCAGTGTTTCAGTCTAGGATTAGTATCTTTCTTATCAAATAAGTACCTGATAGTTACATGGTATGTGTAGACAACCACTTTAGTGCCCACAATATTTACTCAAAACTTATTAAACACCCACACTACTATGATATACTCTTTTTTAGTGACTATACAATTCATTTGAGCAAGATTGAGTGTATTACTCAAATAGTAGATGAAGTGAATAATTTCTTTACTTCTTTGGCTTGTGATAGTCTAATTATAACATCACTCGCATCACTACTAGCTCAAAGGGCTCAATCCAATTAGGAGCCGCAATAATAGAGGCAGTCACTAGCTTTTTTTCAGCTTGTCAAAGGCATTTACAGATGCCTAATAAAATAGAAATTGGTTTTTCTTTTCAAGCAACCTTGCACATAGGAGAAGAAATCTTAGAAAAATCTTTGATAAATTTTCTATATAAACATGCATGTCCCATGAAGCTTTTGACTCCCTTCCAATATGTAGGTGGTGGCAAGTTTTTAATTGCCTCCACACTTGCTTTCTCAACTCCTTAGTCCATCATTGGACACCTTGTGTCCTAGGACTATAAATTCTTATACCATAAAATTATATCTATCCTAATCTAAGGCTAGATTTATCTTTTCACATCAGGAAAACATTCCGTCAAGATTAATCAAACAATTATTAAAGGGTCTAAAGACCTTGTGAACACTGGTGCAATTACAGATACTTTGGGTTATAGATATGTACTCAGTTTTCTGCACTATCACTCAATTTCCTTCTAGTCTTTGGATGATTTATCTACATATGATGGTTTTGCAATTATATGAGTTATTGATAGTAAGAATGACCTATTATGCCAAACAAATCCCATTATTCATAGTATGAACTCATCAATGGAGGGTTAGTGCCTTGAGTTTATGTAAAGCTTCTTTGATCAAATCTTAATCTAATCTTCTGAGTCTAAAAATTAAGATATTATGGCATAGGTTAATATTCTTAACTACTAAACCTTTTCATTAAATAAAAATAAGTTTGATACCTTATAAACCTAATATCATGCAAAACATGAAAATATTATAAACTTTATAATCTCATTGGGTTTCACATCCTTGATTGAGGATTTAGATATTCATGCTAAACATAAAAAATTCCCTCCGTTTAAAAAAGAATGACCTAGTTTGACTTGGCACGGAGTTTAAGAAAATAAAGAAGACTTTTGAATCTTGTGGTCCTAAATTAAAGTTATGGCAAATGTATCAAAATACCCTTGAATCTTGTGGTCTTAAACATGCCATGTGGAAAGTTGAAATTAAAGTATTTCCAAAAAAGAAAAGGGATCATTCTTTTTGAAACGAATTTAAAAGGAAAGTATGTCATTCTTTTTGAAACTAAGGGAGTAAGAATAAAAGTAAAGAGATTGCATAAACTTACTTTGAAGATTGAAAGCTTGAATTTTTTTTTTGAAGATCTTCATTCAAGAAGTAAAGAGAAAACTATAAATTAGATGACAAAACTACTACTACTACACTAAAATTATGAAAAAAATGTCAACTCTCAACAACCGAAAACTAACATTTCTATTTTTAATGATCCAAGAAGTTGGAATTTTAAAGAAAACAAATTTGTCTGCCAACATGGTTCATGAGCTGATCCACGACCCTTGATTGATTTGCGATTTGTGTAATCTCCTTGCGTCGTTGTTGATTAACTTTTAGGTTTTATTGAACTCATGTCATGAATGTTTTTATGGTCATGAAATACTACTCAAACTACATCTCTTGGTTGCATGTTCTTTCACAGTTCTAATCTTTCTTCATCAAGTACGGGCCATCCATTGGTTTTACGACTATCTTCTGCTTCTTATTTTGACTATCCTTGGTAGGGTCCCAGTTGACACATATTCTAATCTTTTCCACGACCCACATTACAATTCGTCAACTTAACTATGATTCCATGTGTGACCATATATCACCTAAAAACTAGAAATTTGCTATATTTTCCATCTTTGGTCATTTAGACATCAAAAACATAAAAAACAATAAATTATCATAAAAACACAATAAAACAGTATGAAACAAGTATAAAAACAATTAAAACATCTAGTAAAAGATATAAGATATGTGCTAATTTCTAGGCACATCAACATCTCAACTCAAATTCTTTGCTTGTTCTCAAGTAAGTAAAACTAGACTCAATATACTATAATTATGTCTAAACAAAATAAATTAAAATGTCTACAATGGTTTCAAGAAGTTGATAGCGGCATTCACTTTCAATAAAAGTTTTGGCCCCTTAATTTTCACAACTTTTCAAAATTAATTGTCTCTCCTCAAATAGACTGTCACACCTTAAATCTGGATATGGCGGAAAAGTACCATATTAATATATATGCTATACAAATAATCTATAATATATAATATATCAAATATATATGTACTAATGACAAATGATAAGGATGATACATGCATATACCATGGCCTATGACCAACTGATACCAAATGATCGTTGTATAGTGTCCATGAAGTCTCTAAAAGAGTAAGAAACTATGTAACTGTCAAGTGGTCAGGATAGAGCCCTGCCATACCTATACTATGCAAATATATACCGCAAAAGAGAGTACTATCTCTAAAATGGCTGCATGGGGAAATGGAGCTCACCGACTGCTCTGTTGATACACGATAGTACCTACTGAGGGGGTATGCAACTTTGTGTGCCTAGTCCTACATTTAAAAGAATACAACACCCCATGCCATAGGGGTATCAATGCATCTATAACATGTATTGGTATTTAATATAGACAAAATAACAAATACAGAAAAGATAGCACAATGAAAGAATCAAAACTATGCTCAACTAAGATATACCTTTACCAGGAAGTAACCAGTAAAATTGTAAAATCATATGGAATCACTCTGAAATTATCATACAAATTTCTTCTGGGTTCTTTATTACTATCGGATTAGATAGTATAATTATCTTTGGAATAATATAACTTATATATTTTCAAATGGATAAATAGTAACCTCTGATTAATGAAAGCCTCAAGGGATTTATATCGTATGAATGACTATAAACTCGATTATCTCTAAATCATATATGTGAATGATAAGTCTCATAGTCTGTAATATCTAAAGATATGTCATAAAAGCTCATATCTGAGGGTCAGCCCGTAAGCAGGCTATAACGTCCCTTTCCGTCGTTTCGAATAAGTCTAACATACAAAAATTTGGATTAAGATTTTCCCTAAATTGGGAGTTAGAATTTTCAGGCTAGGCTAGTCTTGGATGAAATCTAAGCAAGATATGGTCTAGGGCAATCTCAAAATGGATTGGGTAAATGTAATAAAGTTTAGCATGTTTTTATGTTAGCTAAGACGATAAGGAATCCGTAGGATTTTTTAAAAGTGAATTCAGGTAAGTGGAACTCCCGATATCGGACTTGACATAAAAGGGTTAGTCCAAAATATCATGGTTTGAGGGTGCATTGCAAAAAAGGCAAAAATGAATCCCAAGTTTCTACCTCACTACACCCGCTATAGTAGGTTCCAGGCCACTATGATGACACCGTTATAGCGGAATAATTCCCGCTATAGCGAGAGTCAAACTCGGTCAATCCCACTATAGTGGGCGTGTCCCTCTATAGCGAGGCTGCTATAGTGGGATAGGTCTACTATAGTGGGATATACATGGATTTATGTAAAAATTTCTCTAAAACAGTTTATTATTTTCTAAACTCATTTTGGGGAAAGCTTAGGAGATTTTGGGTAATTTTTCTCCATATTTCTTTGTAAAGGTAAGTTAATCGCTCCCATTAACTAGTTTTTCATATTTCTAACCTTAGAATCACTAGTTTACGAGTTTTGGGGAGGATTTATCTTAACCTAGTATATTTTTCTAGTGCAATAGGGTAAATTGGGTGTTAAACCTTTAGATTTTGGTTAAAAGTAAATAATTTACTCTTGTATTTTATAATTCACTAATGTAACCATGAAATTGGTAGGTTTAACATAAATTTATGGTGAAAAACCCTAGAATTGATGGAATGATCATGAAATTTTCCTTGGGGTTTGGGATTAGGTTACAATCCTCGATGTTGTAGGTCATTTGGTTGATTATGTGTTATATTCATATTTGTAGACCATAATCAAGCCGAGGTTGTAAGAAAAGGGAAGGCTCAAGTTTGTTAGAGCAATTCAGGCTTGGATTAAGGTGGGTGATAGTTTAATGTAGTTGAAACCCAATTTATGTTATGTTTGCATGATAACTATTCCTTCGTATTGCTTGTATAATTCATATTAAAGTGAATGAATTTTTGATATCCTAAGTGTTAATCACATACAATTAACTTATATGAAAGCTTATTGGTTTTTACAAGTGTTGTTTCTGTTATCATTGTGGTTGTGGTTGTTGCGATATCTGTCATTATTGTGGGATGTACCAGTATATTGATATCTTCACGGGATTGGTTGGTATAAGGTTAGAAGGCACTTGATGCCTGGGATTTGGTTCATAGACAAGAACTCATCCCCTGCAGGTCATGGCTAGTGGGTGATTGTAAGACCCTTAGCATGTATGTATAAGTTATTGGTGAGTGTGACAGTTTCTTGAGTAAACTGAGGGTTATATGTTTACTGTTATATTGGTTCCTTGAGTGAACCGAGCATTATGTGTTTACTGTTATATTAATTTCTTGAGTGAATTGGGCTTAAGTATTGACTTGTTGTATTGGTTCCTTGAGTGAACCGGGTTAATATGCTTATTTGCTCTAGGTTTTTTATGTAAACTGGATTACATGATAATTGCCATTGTTGTTATTCTTATGGATCCTTGAGAGGTTCGGGCTAATTGTAAGTTGTGGCATGACTCTATATTATCTGTTTACTTGTGTAATTGAGACATGGTTGATTTGTTTGCAGGTGTCATAATTTTTGACTTGAAGTCTTGTTGGTAGTCATGGTCTTGACTTGACTTGTTATCCATATTGAATTATGATGACTAAGTTCCATGATATGTTAATAAGGTTAAGAGTTATAAACTTTAGGTAAGGTTACATGTAGGTGTTCATGGTTGTCTTACCTTATTAAGTTATGGTTATGTGTTCATATTTCTCATTTTGAGTTAGCCGATGACCCTATAATACACCATTGTTTCTTGTGTACTGATACTATATATGCTCTTCTTTTTGTTAAGTGGAGAGCGTATTCCAGTGACTATTTTAAGACCTCAGTTATGATTCAGGCAGTGTTTGAACTCAAGGGTTAGCTACATCTTTCGGGCTCCCATGAGTTCTTTATTCTATTTCTGGTCCATTATTTCAGACTTAGACATTTTCATTTGTTTTGGGTTGAACCTATTTGTGGCATCGATTAGAGGTGTAGAACTTCCCCCTATGTCTTTTGAGATGATTCAGTATGTGCTTTATTTTCTGAGTGGATTGGCTGGTATTGGGGCCACTCCTTCTATACGTGCTTATCAATTTCTAGGTATTTAGCCGACTACTATAGTTGCTCACAAAATAGGTAAGGTTTTGGGGATTGAGATCTTTCCTCGTCTGGTGTTATATTTTGTTATGATTGGGATAGAGTATGACCTACTGATCATGTTCCTGAAGATGAAACCTCATACTTTTGTTGTCTCTAAGACGGAGGATGCATTAGTTCATTGTTGATTTTTACAAAAGGCTACACAAAATAGGTATTAAAGCAGAACGGTGTTGAGTTTGTTACTTTACAGTTGCAAGGTGATTCCAATCAGTGGTAGAACATATATGTGGAGTGTCAATCAGCTATTTTTCCTCCATTGACATGGGCTCAGTTTCATACCCTATTTTTGGAGAAGTATGTACGTCGTACTCTTTATGACCGTAAAAAGGATGAGTTTTTGGCCCTTTAGTAGGGTAATATATCTGTTGCGGCCTATGATGCCAAGTTTCATGCTTTGTCCCATTATGCAACTCAACTACTTGGTGGAAAGGAGAAGAGGTTTCAGTTGTTTATGAAGGGCCTGAACACTGACTTGTATGTTTTGTTTGTTCTTATGACTTCTGCTGGGAAGACCTTTAATGTGGTTGTTGATTATGTATGGAAGGTAGAAGAGGTAAAGCAAGTTGGTCAGGCCAAAGTGTTAGCGAAGAAGTCCCAGAATGTGGGTAACTTTGGTGGTTCTTATTCTAGAGGTCATAGAAAACATACTTATTCATCTCACCCCATTCAGTCAGCTCTGCCAGCTTCTACAGGTGGTCAGTCAGAGGCTATTTAGCAGGCCTCAGTTGCTAGAGGCCAAGGGGCTTCTTATTATTTGGACAACAGGCCTTCTCTTAAGCAAGGTTGTTATACTTGTGGTGTGGTGGGGCACTTTAAGAGAGAGTGTCCTCAGAGACAGGCTGGGTTATAGGGCCAGTAGCAGGATAAGGCTGTGTTTTCTGCTGGTAGAAGGGTGGAGGTAATGATAATGGTAAGGGTCATCCACTGGGTGGTCTGGGTAATAATCAGTGAGGTCATAGTGGAAATCGAGGTAATAGAAATGGAGGAAAGAGTGGGGCGCAACCTTCTAGAGAGGTTACCCAGCTTGATGATAGAGCTCACTACTATGCCTTCCCAGGAAAGGTCGAGGCCGAGGCGTCTGACTTTATTATTACAGGTACTATTCTCATCTGTGATCAGATGGCTATTGTTTTGTTTGATCCGGGTTCCACTTATTCTTATGTATATGTTAGATTTGTCTTGGGATTGAATTTGATTTGTTATATACATTACTCTCCTATTTATGTGACTACTCTAGTTGGAGACTTTGTGGTAGTGACCCATGTTTATAGTGCATGTTCTATTTTGTTCATAGGTTTCAAGTCTTGGGTAGATTTGATAATCTTGGATATGCTTAACTTTGACATTATCCTGGGTATGACTTGGCTATCTCCGGATCATGCTATTTTAAATTGTAGTGCTAAGACTATGACCCTAGTAATGCCCGAAATGGATAAGTTAGAGTGGGAAGTGTGTATAAGCCTAAGCCTATGAAGATTATATATTTTATTCAAGTTAAGAGGTTAATTGGGAGAGGTTGTTTGACATTTCTAGCCCATATTCAGGATGTTAATGCATGATCTCCTTCTATTGAGTCAACCACTGTGGTGTCAGAATTTCAGGAGGTTTTTCCCAAAGATTTACCTGGTATGCCTCCGGTTTGGGACATTGACTTCTATATTGATTTGGATCCGGTCACTTGCCCCTTTTGTATTCCTCCCTATCGAATGGATCCAGTTGAGTTGAGAGAACTCAAGACTTAGTTGCAGGAGTTGCTTGATAAGGGATTTAATCATCCTAGTGCTTCTCCTTGGGGTGTTCCAGTGTTGTTCGTTAAGAAAAATGATGATAGCCTAATGATGTGTATTGATTACAGGTAGTTGAATAAGGTTACCATTAGGAATAAGTATCCCTTACCCCTGATGGATGATCTTTTTGACCTGTTACAGGGTACTTCCATTTTCTCCAAGATAGACTTGAGATCGGGTTATCACTAGTTAAAGATTCTACCTGAGGATTTACCCAAGATAACCTTCAAGACTCAGTATGGGCACTGTGAGTTCTTCGTGATGTTACTTGGGTTGACTAATGTGCCAAAAGCTTTCATGTACTTAATGAACGGTATCTTTAAGTCATTCTTGGATTCTTTTGTGATTATTTTCATTGATGACATTCTGGTTTACTCCATAAGTAAGGAGGAACATGCAATTCATCTTCGCATTGTGTTGGGGATTTTGAGGGAGAAGTAGTTATATGCTAAGTTCTCAAAATGGGAGTTTTGGTTGTCTTTGGTTACCTTCTTAGGGAATGTGATTTCATAAAAAGGGGTGATGGTAGATCCCTAGAAGATTTAGGCTATTAAGGTTGAGTCCGGCTAGCTCAGTGACTGAGATTAGGAGTTTTGTGGATCTTGCTAGTTACTATCGTAGGTTTGTTAAGAATTTTGTATCTATTGATACAAACTTGACAAGGCTGACCTAGAAAGAGGTGCCATTTGTTTGGTCGGATAAGTGTGAGGAGAGCTTTTAAAAGCTCAAGACACTTTTGACTACAACTCCTATTCTTTCTCTGCTAGTAGAAGGTAAAGATTTCATTGTATTTTTTGATGCTTCACTTTCTGGTTTGGGTGCAGAGTTGATGCAGGAATGGAATGGAATGTAATTGCCTATGCTTTATGGCAATTAAAGCCTCATGTGAATAATTACCCAACCCATGACTTGGAGTTGGCGGTAGTGGTCTTTGCACTTAAGATTTGGAGACATTATCACTATGGTATCAAGTGTGAGGTGTTTACAGCCCACCAAAGTTTGCAATATGTGTTTACGCAAAGGGATTTGAATTTGAGGCAGAGTAGGTGGATGGAATTGTTGAAAGACTATGATGTGACCATCTTGTATCATCTGGGTAAGGCTAATATGGTGGCAGACGTATTGACCTGGAAGGCAGTAAGTATGGGTAGTTTGGCTTGTTTGAGGGTATCAAGGTAACCCTTGGCTAGAGAGCTTCAAACTTATGCATCTCTGTCTGTGCAGTTTGGTATTTCTGAAAGGGGTGGATTATTGGCTAGTGTGGAGGTAAGGTCAACATTCCTTGATCAGATCAAGGACAGACAGTTTGAAGATGAGAAGTTGAACAAAATTTGTAACAAGGTAGTACATGGTGAAACTTCTAATGCCACACTTGATACGTGTGGGGTATTGATGGTAAGGGGAAGTATGTGCGTGCCCCAGGTTGGTGATTTGATTCTAGGTTTGCTTGTAGGAGCTCATGGATCTTGATATTCTATTTATCCAGGTGCTACCAAGATGTACCATGACTTGAGACAATTTTATTAGTGGTCCGGAATGAAAAGGAATATAGTGGAGTGCGTGTCTAAATGCCACAATTGTCATCAAGTGAAGTATGAGCATCAAAGGCCGACATGTTTACTTCAGAGGATGCCCATTCCTGAGTGGAAGTGGGAAATAATAGCTATGGACTTCGTGGTAGGTCTTTCGAAGACCTTGGGGCAACATGAATCAATTTGGGTAATAGTAGACAGGCTGATCAAGTCAGCTTATTTTATCCTAGTTAGAGTGGATTTCAGCTCAAAGCTGTTAGCCAAGATTTATGTCAAAGAGATATTGAGGCTACTCATTTCTGATAGGGGTACGCAGTTCACATCTAATTTTTAGGATAGGCTGCATGAAGAGTTGGGCACTAAGCTCAACTTCAACACTGCTTTCTATCTTCAGACTGACGGGTAGTCAGAGAGGACTATTTAGGTGCTTGAAGATATATTGAGGGCCTGTGTGATTGACTTTGGTGGTCATTAGTATAAGTTCTTTCCATTGTGTGAATTTTTATACAACAATAGCTATCACTCTGACATAGATAGGGCTCCATTTGAAGCACTCTATGGGAAAATGTGTAGATCACCCATAGGATGGTTCGAAGTTGGTGATGTGAAACCTTTGGGCACTGACTTACTGAAGGAAACTCATGAGAAGGTAAGGTTCATTCAAACCAAGTTGTTGGCATCCCAAAGTAGGCAAAAGGAGTACGTAGACCATAAGGTTAGGGACATGTCATTCAAGGTGGGTGAATAAGTTTTGCAAGAAGGGAAAGCTAAGCCCTCGATATATAGGTACATTTGAGGTTTTAAAGGAAGTGGGTCCGATTGCATACAGATTAGCGTTGCCACCAAGCTTGTCGGGGGTCCATTTGGTGTTACATTATAAAATAGGATTCGGTTTTGCTTGATAAGGATCTTTTCTATGAGGAAGAGTCGGTTGCTATTGTTGATTGGGACGTCCATAAGTTGAGGACAAAGGATATTCGATCAGTAAAGGTATAATGGAAGCATCATCCAGTTTAGGAAGCTACTTGGGAAATCAAGAAGGACATATGGGATAAGTACCCTCACTTGTTTGAGGATACAAGTACTCTTTTATATTCTTGGCTTGGTTGTTTTCTCTTATTTGATCATTCGGGGATAAATGATGTGTAAATTGGTATCTATTGTAATGACCTTTTCAGTTGGTATGGGTAAGTATAACGTACAAAAATTCAGGTTAAGATTTTCCCCAAATTGGGAGTTAGAATTTTTAGGCTAGGCTAGTCTTAGATGAAATCTGAACGAGGTATGGTCTAGGGCAATTTGGTAATGGATTGGACATATATAATAAAGTTTAGCATGTTTTTATGTTAGCTAAGATGATGAGAAATTCATAGGATTTTTTCAAAAGTGAATTCAGGTAAGTAGAACTCCCGATATAGAACTTGATGTAAAGGGTTAGTCCAAAATGTCATGGTTTGAGGGTGCATTGTGCAAAAGGAAAAACTGAGAGAAATCCCAAATTTCTACCTCGCCACACTGGGTATGTCCCACTATAGCGAGGATGCTATAACGGGATAGGGCTGTTATAGCAGGACGTATGCAAATTTATGCAAAAATATTTGTCACGAACCGATTTCTCAGGTCATGATGTCACCTACCATAACCCACCAGTAGGTAAGCCAACTCATAATTCGTAACAACGAGTAATGGACTATCAAGAGAAATGAAGAAAGCAACGAAAAATGAATCCAATAAAGAGACTAATATAGAGAGGTAACCCCAAAACATGGTAAAGTCAGTACAAGAACTTCTAACAAACCAAGAGTTCAAGGTAAGCATAATACATATCTACAAAACTATCTCAGAAATAAAAATTAAAGATCAGTCCAACAGCTGAGGGAGAGAAGGGAAAACTCCAAACGTCAGGAGCTCACCCCAAATCTCTGATCGATGGCAGCTCCACACGATACACATGTCAGCTGTGAGAGCTCGCACTATGATCTGTAGGGAACAGAAGTATATTATGAGTACCAAACACGAGGTACTCAGTAGGCATCAGCCTACTGAGCTCCAAAGATAATGTAAATATAAATAATATGTAAAGCAGGAATATAAACTATAGGCAACTATTTAAGAAACGAACATGATAATTCCAGTGAAAGGGTAAGGGTAACTATCAGATACTACAGGTAATAAAGGATGCAAGCGTGATACCATAATTGACAATTCAATATATGATAGTAGGGTAAAGAAAGAGATATACAATCTACAATAGTAGTAGGAAGGAAACGATAAACAAAAGTAGTTAGAGAGGAATGGATATACAATCGCGCTATACAAACCACCCAACATGAAGGTACCACCTTGAGGGAGCTAGTCTAACATCATAAGGATCATGAACAATGAGGGAGCTAACTCTAGCATAATCAGGGTGTTTAATTGAAAGGTGAATAAACATAAGATAGTCTAACAATAATAAATCTTACCATAATAAGAAATAAAGGAACTCGGTAGCATACCTAAAACCTCGAGTACCTATCCATAACCAACCTACCATGAACTATATAACAATAACCAAATAATAATGTAACCAGCTAGCCTAGACAAACGATAACCTAACCGGGCCCTCATAAGCTCGAAAGGCACAAGCAAACACTCAACAAATAACAACCATAACCTGTACATATATAGCCCCCATAAAATCGATAGATATAAGCGCCAAACAATTGTACTGGTGATAGATGATGCATATGAATGAATGAATGTCATGAAAAAAACAAGATGATGCAAGATAAACCAAGTACCATATCCAACACAAGTGTATACACCTCCTCCAGCTTAGTAGCTCGCAAAGGCAGGACCTACGGCAACCATCCTTCTTCGATACTGTGGCTCATCGGACGAAGGTGGCCTTATGGGACTCAGGATATCCGTATACGCTGCCTGTTCCTGAACCAAGTCTTTCATAATCCATAACCAATCCACTCCGTCCTGTACTGATATGAGAAATAAGTGCTCAGAATCAAACCGAGTCTAAAACAAGAAAAAATCCATAATGTCCCGTGTCCGACATTGAATCCAGGACTAAAATGGTAAAATGGTATAGAAAGATTTGGAATCTCCTTTGACCAAAGTAGGTAAATAGTGACAATTACGTAGATCAATAATGGATTGGAATCTGCCTCGGTTCGAGTTTTTAAAGTAGGATGCTCCGTTTAGAAGATCATAAACCAATAATAAGGGTGGTACGCCTTTAGTTTAGAAATCAATTTTAAAAGTGAAAGGCGGGCATAAACCCCTTTTTGGAAAATAGTAGAGAAAACAAAGGTTTAGTTGGAATCATACCACTAAATAAGCGACAGTCAGTCTAAATGTATGCATGCCATCACCAGTATGCAAGCAATATAAAGGTAAGGGTCTATGATCTAAACCGCAACATTTTAAATAATAGTTTATTAACCTGGGGAAAAAATGGTCTCGTAACCACGACCTTGGGCCCAACAATACACAATTTTGCAGGATAACAATATTATAACGCAGCAGAACTAGGGTAAGTACAACGATCAAGCTACTGGGAGGATCTAATCGAGAAATATCACCCAAACCACTAAACAATACCGTAAATTTTATACTAAGAGTTCTTAATGTCATCCTAAGGTCATGTACATAAATAATCAGATTTAACGGTATCCTATAGCTATTGCGGGTATCCTTAGTCAAGGATCAATTTATAATTTTATTCTAAATCCCCTTGATCAGTAAAATCATTATACAACTAGCTGTAAGCCTATCCTATGATTCCTTACCTAGAATATGAATCTATACAATACACAATCTCGTAGAGAAGATAGACCATAGCCTACCTGGCTACTGAACTATAAACTCCGAATCGTCATTGAGCAACTTTTCCCTTCTTGATCGCCTCTGAACATTGTCATGCTAAAATTTGAGCTCGAGTAGCTTGATGAAGATTGGAACTTTGAGATGATTATTAGACATATATAACTCATCCAATAAAAACATACTAACACTTGTTTACGCGAAAAATTGATATAGTATATATGTTTGTGTATGGAGAAAATGTTGGCGGCCATTATCTTCCCAAAGAAAGGTTGATGTGCAGGTGAACTAAGGGGTATACATAGTACTAAAGAAATGTAGGCGGTGAATAAAGTATTAAATAAAATAGAAACATAAAACCTTTTTCTACAATAATTGATAACAAATATAGTGTAATTAATGCAAGAGATATGTTTATGAAATGTTTTCCAATTCTAATACATATATGTGGCACTCTATGATCTATCATTCGTACAATATAAGTCATATATTATCCTAGTTAATGGTGGCAGCCTTTAAATGAAGCCAAATGTTATGTACCTCTCCACCACTTCCACATGGAAGTGGTGGTGACAACACCATATGAGTTTTTATCCCGTTATGTATATATTTGGGTATTGTGTAAGTTCGTGGTAAAATAAATATAATATTTTAAATACACCATAACTAATAGAAAATTATTTTGAATAAAGCCTAACTTAAATAATAATAAATTTTAAAAATAACTAGACTTACTATCTCCGGGTTCAAGCCTTGGAAATAGCCTCTGGCAGAAATGTAAGGTAAGGTTGCATACAATACACCCTTTATGGTATATCCCTTATCCGGACACAGCGCATAATGGTAGCTTTAGTGCACCGGGCTGCCCTTTTTTTATATCATAACTAAAGCGTTTTCATAAATATCTAAAATATTTTAGAAAGATAATAAAATATAACTTTTACAAAATTCTTATTTAAATCAAGTATTTCATTACATGCTCAATATTAATAAAATTCTCAATTGAACTGACCAGGAATGGAACCACTTGTCTTGGTAGATCATAAATGACTGGTACCAACTACCGAAAAGCTCGTAACACCAGAAATACATGAAAATTAAAAAATGACATGGAGGGTCATTATATTTCCCCAAAATAGTTTATTATTCTCTAAACTCATTTTGGGGAAAGCTTAGGCAATTTTGGGGTTTTCCTTCAAATTTCTTCATAAAGGTAAGTTAATCACTCCCATTAACTAGTTTTTTGGATTTATAACCTTAGAATCACTAGTTTACAGATTTTGGGGAGGATTTAGCTTAACCTAGTAGATTTTTCTTGTGCAATAGGGTAAATTGGGTGTAAAACCTTTGGGTTTTGGTTAAAAGTTAATAATTTACTCTTGCATGTCTATAATTCACTAATGTAACCATGAAATTGGTAGATTTAAAGTGAGTTTATGATGGAAAAACCCTAGAATTGAAGGAATGATCATGAAATTTTCCTTGGGATTCGAGATTAGGTTATAATCCGTAATGTTGAAGGTTATTTGGTTGATTATGTGTTATATTCATGTTTTTAGACCACAATCAAGATGACGTTGCAAGAAAAGGAAAGTCTTAAGTTCGTTAGAGCATTTCAGGCTTGGATTGAGGTAGATGATGGTTTAATATAGTTAAAACCCAATTTGTGTTATGTGTACATGATAACTATTCCTTAGTATTGCTTGTATAATGTATGTTCAAGGAAAGTGATAGACTGTTTGATATTATAAGTGTTAATTACTTGCAATGAACTCATATGAAAGCTTGTTGGTTTGTACAATTGTTGTTTCTATTATTACCATGGACGTGATTGTTGTTTTATCTATCATTATTGTGGGATATACGGATATTTGGACATCTTCACGGGATTGGTTGGTCTAAGGTTTGCCGGCACTTGATGTCTGGGATTTGGTACTTGGATAAGAGCTCGTCCCCTACAGGTCATGGCTAGTGGGCGATCATAAGACCCTTAGCATGTATGTACAAGGTATTAGTGAGTGTGACAGTTCCTTGAGTGAACAAGGGATTATGTGTTTATTGTTATATTGGTTCCTTGAGTGAACCAGGGATTACATGTTTACTATTATATTGGTTCCTTGAGTGATTCGGGCTTAAGAGTTGACTTGTTGTATTGGCTCCTTGAGTGAACCGGGTTAATATGCTTATTTGCTAAAGGTGGTTTCTTTATGTAAACCGGGTTGCATGATAATTTCCATTGTTGTTATTCTTATGGATCCTTGAGAGGTCCGGGCTAATTGTAAGTTGTGGCATGACTCTATATTGTCTATTTACTTGTGTAATTGAGACATGGTTGATTTATTTAATGGTGTCATGGTTGTTGACTTGGAGTCTTGTTGGTAGTCATGGTCTTGACTTGACTTGTTATCCATGTTGACTTATAATGACTAAGTTCCATGATGTGTTAATAAGATTAAGTGTTATGAACTTGAGTTAAGGTTACATGGTTGGTGTTAATGGTTGTCTTGTATTACTAAGTTATGGTTATATGTTCATATTTATCATTTTGGATTGGCTGATGACCCTACCAGTATGTCGTTGTTTTCTTGTGTACTAATAGTACACATACTCTTCTTTTTGTTGAGTACAGAGCATATTCTGGCGACTATTTCAAGACCTCAACTGTGATTTAGACAGTGTTCAAACTCAAGGGTGAGAAACACCTTCCGAGCTTCCATGAGTTTGTATTGACCCTCTAGGTCATTTTCTGCATAACCAAACCTTATCATGCCCTTCATGGGTGATACTCAAAGGAAGATCGGTCACCAACTCCAAACTTCCAGGCACAAAGTCTATAATCAACGTAAATCTTCTGCCTACTTTGAGATGCCCTCAACCTATCTTGAATCACCCACACCCTATCCAAGGACTCACGAAGAAAGGCACTACCACGGGGACTAATCTCAAAAGTCTTAAACTAGACAATCGAAAATCAACAATGCCTACCATACAATTCCTCAAATGACGCCATCTCAATATTCGAATGGTAGTTGTTATTATAAGCGAAGTCCGATTAGGCGAAGTGTTGCTCCCACTGACCTCCAAAGTCCATCACACATGCACGGAGCATATCTTCCAAAACTTGAATAGTCCACTCCAACTGATCGTCAGTCTGGGGTTGGAATGCGATGCTAAGATTAACCTGAGTACCCAACTCCTCTTGAGATGCTCTCCAGAAGCTAGAAGTGAACACTGAGCCTCTGTCTAAAATAATAGATATGGGTACTCCATGCAGGCAAACTATCTCACAAATATAGATACAAATGAATCTCTCAGCACTAAAAGACATCTAAATGGGGAGAACATGGGCCGATTTGGTCAACCGATCTATAATGACCCAAATGCTATCGGAACCATAGGAGGTACAAGGTAACCACTCATAAAGTCCATGGTAATCTGCTCCTACTTCCACTCATCATTTATGACTTGCTGGGGATGACATTTTGGTTATCGGGTAGTTCATTTGGTTTTTAGAGCCAATTACCTATTTAGAAGTCTTCGCTGTTCAAATTTGGGTATCCAGCCTAAAACTCAGGTTAACAGCCTCATATTTTGATTTTGACGTATCCATAAGCTCCTAAACGTTGAGTTTAGGCTAGAGCAACCTTTGGTTTGGGTCCCAAGGCTTCCGAACTCATTTTGGGCTATTGAGTGAAAATTAGTTAAAATGGCCCTTTGGGTGTGGGACCCATATTTCATTAAAACGACCTCAAATGAAAATTTTGATAGCGCCGTTGAGTCTGGAATGTGGAATTTGATAGGGTAGCATAGTTCACTTGCGTTCACGAGATTACAAACAAATCTCGAGGGTTCAATCAAAACTTAGCAAAATTTGCTAATTGCTGGTGTAAGCGGACCTTTGGTCGCTTAAGTGGAGGTCAGTTTAGCGGCCATGGCACCGCTTTAACGACCAGACCTGGTCCCCACCTAGCCGCTTAACTGAAGGACTCACTGCTTTAGCAGGGGTCGCTTGAGCGACACTCGACCATTTTAGCGGAGGCCGACTTTTGAGGATTGCCCGCTTAACTGACGGTTTGTCACTTTAACGATCAAATGGCCTCTAAATCAGTCATCGCTGGTTCCATAAATACTCCTTTACCCAATTTTAATTCATTTTTCTTCAAGTCCAAGGCCATAAAACCCTAGAGAGAGTGTGGAGAGCGGAGTTTGATCATTGAGTGTTTGTGGTGAGTTGGGGACATCATTTTGATCACTTCTCGTTGATATTTCCATGACTTCCCACTAATTTTATGGTTAATTTCCAATTTAAATCGGAATCCCCTAGTTTACTTTACAAGATGATTTTGGGTTCGTTTGTGCTCAGAATTTACCCATTTTTGAGGATAAATGATCCTTTAGCTTAGAGGAATGTTTTGATGGTTTCAAAGTTGTGATTCCGTAAGCAAGCCCCACATGGGATTTTTAGCTCAATTTTGGACCCAGAGTATTTATATACAATATGGGTATTTTTATTCTCATATTAATGTATAGATAATTATTTGATAGCGTGGCATCATGCGGAGGCTTCTCGAAAGGGAAAATCTCCAATTTAGTGGACTTTCTCGGGCTTCGTCGGCGTCCAGGTAGGCTAGGATTGTTTTTCTCATAGATTGAGCTTTATTATGGTATTAGTATAGTATTATGCTAGAGTTGGGTTGGAATTTATGGCTCGGTTGTATATTTAGTAAAAATTAGAATATTTAGCCGATTAGAGAGCCATATTTACGTAGAATTGACCCATTCACTGTTCCCTTGGATTTAATTGTTGCCTTAGGACTTGTTTAGACTTATCTAATTCCTTGATATGGAACTTTGGAGTTTTAGTCTAATTTTGGATAGAAATTGCCTTAAGTATTCTCTTGTTTGCGTGGGGCCCATTTAGGTTGTAGTTAGCTTGCCTTACTTTCAATATTATTTATACTATTATTTATTATCTGTCCGATGGAATATTATAACAAGTTTGCCCTTTATTCCTTGACTTAGTTTACATTCTCGCATTTTATTTTACTTTTATTATGATTTAGCTCAGTCAGCCGATGATGTCTACTGTGTACCCATTATTTTGATACTTATATTGCACTTCTGCATCTTTTTCTAATGCAGATATGAGTACTAGTTGCTGTCGCTGATGTTCTGTCTAGCTGCTCTCAGAATTCAGAGATAAAGTGAGCTTTCAGAGCTGGAGATGATCCCCTCTCCTTCCTTTACTTTTGAACAGTTTTTAGTTATCGAGATTTTCTTTATATTGATACTATTTAGTACTCTCATTTTGTATTTAGTGGGTCTTGTACTGATACTCTCATTTTGTATTTAGTGGGTCTTGTACTGACCTTACTAGCTCGTGGGATATTTCTTTTGTTCTCCCTCTCTTCCATTTGACATTTATATTGTCGTATTCTTATTTATATTGCTTACAAGCTTATTGTATGCTTATTTTCTGGTATTTACTTTACCTTCCACCAATTAGCCCATTACTTGTCGTTTTAGGCTACGGCTTGGCTTACCTACAGGCAGATTAAAGTAGGTGCCATCATGACACCAAAATTGGGTTGTGACAGAGTTTTTCATTCAATTTTTGGTTCATTGTTTCAGACTTAGACATTTTCAGTTGTTTTGGGTTGAACCTGTTTGTTGATATTTATTAGTGTTTTGGTATATGACTTTCAAATTCTAGGAGATTGTTTAGATTTACTGCAGTATTATTTTGGTTTAGTATCAAATTATTAGTTTTCTTAATGGAAATGATTTAGTTGCCTAATTTTAGGCTTAGTGTTGGTTTGATTAATTGAGGAAGTTGGTTCTCCCACTGGGGGTTAATGTGGATTTGGATCGTGACACAGGTACACCATAAATGGCTCAACTCTAAAGTATACAACCATAGTTAGATAGTACACTTATAGGCTCAATTCTGAGGGTCTATGGTCTCAGCTATGTCCATAATGCAACTTGGTTTCATGAGTCAACTGAATATAATATCTCTCAACTTACCCACCATTGCTTAATTTATATTTTAACAACTGATTCCATGTAGGCCTCTGAATAATCAATTACACAATGAAATCAATTTTACAAATTATAAGCTCTGAATGACAATTTATGAACTCTTGGTAATCAATGGTAATCTCTGATTAAGTGAATCAACTGGGTAACTTGATTTATTTTAAATAAATCATATGGACATTTATTTAGTGTTTAGATCATGATTATGCTATAAAAAATAACTCATCTCTGGAAACATGTAACAAATGTACTATATGAGTTCTATGGAACAGGAACGGAGGTAAGTATAGCTATAATTATAATATGGATATCCAATTTGTAAAGATTAGCTCAAATACTCTGAACATATGAATGATGAATATATTGAAATATGAGGATAATTATATCATGATCCAAATGATCGTGAGCGGCACCCACACTAACCCTCCAATGGGAGAACTATCTAACCCAAGCCTTAACCTAACCACTTAGTACTTTTTAAGACAGAATATAAAAAATCTCAAACTTAAACGATTAATATCTCAAAACCCAAATAAATAATAATAAGTGCAGAAAATACGTCAACTAACTATTACAATTCCCTAGATCTGAAAGTCATCGTACAAGAACTTCTAAAACAAATCCATGTCAATAAAAATATTCAATAGAAAAATCCATCATCAATAAAAGGACTTATAAAGAAAAGAGACACAATCCAAGTTGTGTGACACCATCTTTAACAACTTCTAGAAATAGAAAAATTGTAGCATATATACAAAAGATATTGTCTGTAAACTATCCCTAATAAACTAAGTCAATTTGTAACTTCTTGCTCCCTACTTTCTTGAACGATAGATTCTTCATACTTCATATTCCCGAGCTGCAAAAAAAAATCAAGTTTATATCTGTTTAATAGAAAAGAATAAACTCTAAAAGAAATACATATGACTTAAACAGATTACTAAAAATGATGCAAAACATTTAAGTTTCAAAAAACATGTGAACAATAATTCCACAAATTAATACGCTAATCATACAAGAAACACAATTAATAACATAAAACAAAGGACAAGAATATCATATGAATTATCCTTGACATATTCTTCTATTATGATACAATGAATCTTAGACAATTCTAACCTACATTCATAAATAATTCTCTTAATATTCTAACAACAGAGTATCACTCTGCCTATGTTCATGACTGACATGATTCTAGCACCTATGATTTCTATTAAATGATCAGTAAGTATTCTTAATTCGTTTTTACAAAACCTGCATATCATCTAGCAAACATTTGGTAAATTTATACAAATTCACGCTCTTCTGTTGGTTAAAGAACATATTTTACTTAAAAGAAAGTGTAAGAATAATATTTTTGTATCTGGCAAGCAATCACAAAATCAAAAAGTGATACCTCTTTCAATCCTATTAAGTTTTCTGATACCTCTCGGTATCAAAATCATTGACGTACACTACAGGCAAGAACAATGCTCACAAACTTATCCTACACATCAACCCACTGGTAATTATTTCAAAGTTGTGGAAATATAGGTATAATAAGAAATATAGAAACAAAGTGATCTCCATTTCAGAATCTAGCACAGGTTCCCTTTCCAAGTGAAAACTACTATCGAGCAGAGCTTTAGTACTTTGCCCTAATAATGGGATTGGACTAAGGTTTTCCATGTGTAAAAAACTTATTATAAGCCGACTGCAAGTATAAGAATGGTGATCTGGAATAAACCTAACTCAATAACTAATGGTAGCTTCATAAGAAGTTCAGGAAAGGCAGAAGTAGGAGGAATATTTAGAAATGAGCATGGACACATGGTCATGGCCTTTGCTTTTCCTATTCAAGTGCAAACTAAAACCTACTAATAAATCCCACGTGCCTTGCAGGGAATTGAACACAAATAAAATCACCCTTGAAATGGATTCCATTCTAGTGGTCAACATGATACTGGGAATATACAACTCCCGTGGAAATACTAAGATAGCATTGCCCAAATTTAAGAAAAGTCCAACTTTACCAACTATCTATTGAACACTGCTATAGGGAAGGGAATGAAATGGTTGACTTGCTATCGAAACATGCTAATCACATCAAGGTTATATGTATCTACCTAAAAGAGGAGGACCTTCATATGAAGCCAAAAGGATGCTAGATTGGAAAAATTATAGACCAAATTAGTATAGGAGATAAAAAAACACTTGGGGTGAAATTCAACTGCTTCATATTTAACAAAGTAGAGAACCACAAAGATGGAGAACCACATTTTTAACTGTAAATCCTAACTTTACTTTCTTAGGAAAACACAGGTTCTAAATGCATTAAGACTATGAGCTTAATTCATAAGCATTTTGCTAAGTTGGGTGGACTCTTTAATTTTGATGCCGGGCCCATGTTCGAATCTCCAAAAATACTCTACTATTGGAGAATTCAACATGCACCCATTGACTTTTTTGAAGAGTCCGAGCAACATATGGTTTTTGTGTAATTTCCACCAATCTGTTTCTAATAAAAAAAATAAAAGTTAAATACTTTTATTAAAAGAAGACTTGGTTTGGTATCTTAACCACCATCTTTCTAGAGAAATTATAAATGAGAATAGAGGCAAAGGAAAATATTTGCTGGCAATATCGAAAAAGCTCATAATAGCCTGTCCACTAATATGAACTCTCCTACTGTTGTAGATGAAACAAAAGCCCAACTTACAAATTCTAATTTAGCTCTGTCAAATTTAATGGATTACATGCACGGAGACAATCGAAATGAAAACATTATAGGTAAAAGGATATAGTCTGAATGTAGAAACCTAAAACCTACTTTTCAATAAGAAGATAAGTAGAAAGTTTTTAAATGTCTTTGTAATTTGACTCAATAGACTAACATTTCTTAATTTATAATAGTTACTTCGACACACATTTACCCATACCTAGTGTTTACAACAAACCGATAACTGCAAGATGTGTGTCAATACATACACATATGTCTTCTTAGATTAACGTTTTACAACTAGGTTTATTGTAACAATCCTTGTTGTGATTTTTAGCTTTTTCTATATTTTGATCATTTTGCCCTTCCCCATAGTTTCTATATACCATTTATGAGTTGTAGGGATGGCTGGTACTGTCCCTGAAGCATTCGAGAGTAATTTGAGTGAGTTTGAGGTTTTGAGTAGCCTTATAAGTGATTAGTTTGACCTTAGTCAACATTTTGTGATCCGAGCATTAGATGTTGATTTTGACTATTCCATTAGATCAGGAATGTCAATTTTGGGTTAGTAGCATAGTTGGTTTGGGCTCCAAGCTTTTATATTTAATTTTTTGACCTATTAGACAAGAAACTAGTTAAATTTAGCCTAAAGGAGTCCCGATGGTTAACTTGTTGAGAGAAATCTCTTTTCATAAATCCAATGGTTCCATTAAGTCCGTAACATTGAAATTAATTTAGTAGCATATTCAAATTATTTCTGTGGGATCCCGAGCGAATCCTGAGGGTCCGTTTAAAGACATTTCTAGACTTGTGCACGATTGGTTTGCTTATATCTGGTGCCTCATGAATTCTTATTTGCATTAGTGGGGACATGGATGCATTCACGGAGAAGGAAAATATTGTTCATCGTGAATGCAATGGTGGGACTGAGTTTGTGAAGGCTGTATTAGAGATGTCCTCAGCCCGAATCCTCAACTGATGGTAACCCGATCTTAAGTCAATTTTAGAGAACACTGCCGAACCCTGAAGCTGGTCAAATAAATCATCAATACGAGGCGTAGGATACTTATTCTTCACTATAACCTCATTCAGCTGCCTATGGTCAATACACATACGCATAGAGCCATCTTTTTGCTTTATGAACAAGACAGAAGCACCCCAAGGTGATACACTAGGCCGAATGAAACCCTTACTCAAAAGATCCTGAAACTAAGAATTAAGCTCCTTAAGCTCTACATGAGTCATGCGGTAAGGTGCCATAGAAATAGGTCGGGTGACCGGCTCGAGATCAATAGAAAAATCAATATCATGCTCAGGAGGAAGGCCAGACAAGTCAGTAGGGAAAACATCAGTGAACTCATGGACAATAGGAATAGAATCAAGCAAGGGACTCTCAGTACTAACATCACGAACATAAGCGAGATAAGACTTGCAACCCCTCGAAACCAATCTCCTAGCCCTAACATAAGAAATAATCCCCGTCGGTGCATGGCCAAAAGAACCCTGCCATACAACCTGGGGTATGCCAGGCATGACTAAGGTAACGGTCTTGGCGAAGCAATACAATACCACATGATAAGGGGATAACCAGTCCATGCCCAAATTCACATCAAATTCCACCATATGTAATATGATAAGATCAGCCCGAGTATCAAACTCTAGAACGGTCACCATACATGATATAAAAATCTGATCCACTACTAAAGAATCACCCACGGGAGTAGATACAAATAATGAGACAGATAAAGGCTCCCAAGAAAACTCTAATTGTGGTGTATAATAAGTAGAAATATACGAATAAGTGGATCCCAGATCAAATAAAGCAATAGCTGGCCAACAACACACTGAAAACATACCTATAATAACAGTATCCGAAGACTCTGCCTTCGATCTACCAGGTACAATATATAAATGACCTCGCTCGCTGCCTGACAGGGCGTCTAACCTACCACCCATCCTACCTGCCTGAGAACCTTCTCGAGAACCATGGGGACACCTCTACAACCCTGAACACCACCTCTAACTAGAGGCGGCACTGATCTGATCGGATGAACACTCTGTGCTGCAGGTTGAATCATCCCACGCCGAAGACACTCTCTGGAGAAATGGCCAAATACTCCACAAGTATAACAAGGCCCCAGAATACCACTCGGTCTAGAAGATCCAACTGATTCGGAATAGCCACCACAGCTAGAAGACCCAGAATGTGCACCACTGGAGACTGACCACTGCTCTGGTCGTAAGAATCACTGAAACTAGATTGATCTCCATCAAAAATCTGAAGTGCTGTCTGAATAGACCTAATGGACTGACCCTGGTGCTGATATGATTGACGTGGAGGGTACCTATCCTAAGAATCCCTGCCTCTGAACTGTGAGCCTCTATGGCTCCCACTGAAACTACCCTGATAACGTGGTCTCTTATCACTACCCCCTTGGGCCTCGCGATGCATCTCCTCCGTAGTTTGGGCATAATCAAAAATCTCAACGAAAGACCTACTAAGGGTAACCAAACTCTAAGCAGCCATCAGAGGAAGTCTTAGTCCCCTAACATAACACTGAATCCTCTCATACTCGGTAGGCAAGATCGCAGTAGCATGTCTGGCCAACTCATTAAATCGTGCCTAATACTCGAGAACTGTCATTGAACCCTGCTTTAACCCTATAAACTGATCTCTCCAGCACTCACAAAGATTGCGGGGCATATACTTCTACAAGAAGACCTTAAAGAACTGAGTCCATGTCAAAGGGGGAGATCCAACTGGTCTAGAATCAAGAAAACCTCTCCACCAATGTCTAGCAGCCATTTCCAACTGAAAAGTAGTGTAATCAACCCCACGAGCCTCAACTAGGCCCAAATTATGGAGCCTAACCTAGCAAGTAGCCAGGAACTCAAATGCATCCGCTCCTGGAGCCCCTGTAAACCTCAGAGGTGTTAATCTCAAAAATCTACCGAACATCTTCTGCTCCTCAACAGACATAGCAAGCTTGGCGACCACCGACTGAGCAACTACCAACGCTGGGGGAACCTGAACTCTGGGTGTCACAGCTACAAGCCGTACCCCTATATCTATACCACTCTGATCAGCAGACGGTGCACCACCAACTAATCCAAAAAACTATATCAAGGCATCTCTGAGAAACAACAAAGAAATAAACCCCGGTGGAACCTGGGCTGCCCCCTGGCCCACCAATGGCTAGGGTGGCTGAACCTGTGGAGCAACCTCTACTTTTGGAGAAATAACTAGATATGGTGAAGGCTCTCTATTAGGCCCATCAACTGGGGTTACAGGTCTAACTTTTCGAGACCTCTGGGTCATCCACGGCCTCTAGCAGGTGCCCTAGCAGCGGGCTTGGGGTCACCATCCCCCATCGTAGTAACTCGCGTCCTAGCTATCTGCAAAAGAGTGAAACAATGAGAACCTTAGAAAGCAACATATACTCGACGCACGAAATGAGTGACGAAAGTGAAGTCATCCTAAGAATGTCTTGTAGCCTCCTGAAGATAAGATACAAACGTCATAGCTTTGATCCGCGGGACTCTATTAGACACTTGCTCTTGTACCAACAATACCAGTGAACCTAGGCACTCTGATGCCAATTTGTCAAGACCCAATTTCTGAGTCATGATGGTACCTACTATGTCCCACCAGTAGGTAAGCCCAGCCTTAGCCCGAAACAACAAGTAATGGGTGCAATGGTGGAAGAATAAAAAAGAACACAAATCCTGCCCGTAACTATAACTATGAAAATATAAGACTAAATAAAAGAGGGAGAAGAATAGAAGGAATCCCAGGACCTGGTAAGGCCTCTACAAAAGCCACTAGAAAAAGAATAAAAGTACTAATAGTATCAATACACATGTAATCTTGAAATGAAAGACCGTCCAAAAATAGGGAAAGGCGAGGGGATTAGCTTTGACTTTGAAAGCTCACCCTATCTCTGAGACCTGTAGATAGCTGGCTAGAATATCAATGACGGCATCTAGTACTCGGACTGCACCAGAAAAGATACAGAAGTGTAGTATGAGTACCAAAACAATGGGTACTCAATAGGCATCATCGACCGACTGAGCTAAATCATAATAAAATTATATAAAATACCAGGATGTAAAATAAGTCAAGGGAGAGGGGAAAACCTGAGAACATGCTCTAAGATAGGTAAATAAATAAAGAAACACGCGATGCCGAAATTAAAGTAGCTATTACAACCCAACTAGGCCCCCATAAGCCTAGAGGGTACAAACAAGAGAAAATCAATCCAAACGGACTCCCATAAGCCCGATGGATGCAATCAAGGAATGTACAATTACCATACTTATGAATCCCTTCTGAACCACAACTCACCAGACTCGAACTGGTACTATAATACCATGAAATAACCCATAGACACCGGACTTGAACCGGATTTCCCTCTTCATAACTCACCATAAGGGTCGAAACCGATAATTTAGTGCCATAAATAGATAGAGTATGCCGGACTTGAATCGATCTTTAAAGGCCATAAATCAATAGAATATGTCGAACTCGAACCGGTCTTTAAGTGTCATAAATCAATAGAATGTGTCGGACTCAAACCGTTCTTTAAATACCATTAGTCAATAGAATGTGCTGTACTCAAATCGATATTTAAATACCATAAATCAATAGAATATGCTGGACTCAAACCGGTCTTTAAATAAGCTCAAGATCATTAACCTAGCCCCGTACTAGGTCTAGACTATGTAGTCTAAGGCTCAAGATTAAGGATAATGTTGCAAAATAAGGCCTCCTAAGTCTACAAGGATCTAAGAGTGATATCTCGACCCTAAAACATCAATTTACCTAAGGGAAGGGTAAATGGGTCAATTTTACCTCCGAAAAGGCCCTCAAATCGGCCAAATAGCCCAATTTTTAATAACTACATGAACAACTGTAAATTCCCACCCCAAAATAGCATAATATCATACTAATACCATAATTAAGCTCAATCTATAAGTAGGATAAACCTAGCCTACCTGGACGCCGAAGAAAGCTTGATAAAGTCTGCTAAAGTGGAGCTTTTCCTTTTTGAGAAGCCTCCATATGATGCCACGCTGTCAAAATAACAATCTACTTATCAATACAAGAACAACAATACCCATATTTCATATAAATACGTCGGGTCCAAAATCGAGTCGAAAATCTCATGTGGGGCCCACTTACGAAATCACAAGTTTGAAATAGTCAAAACATCCCTCAAAGCTCAAGGATCATTTAACCTAAATAATGGATGAATTTCGAGCATCACAACACCCAAAATCAATCCATAAAGCTAGCTAGGGTTTTGGGCTTAAACGGAGAATTTACCAAGAAATTAGACGAAACTTACAAAGATTTAGATGAGATAAATGATGTTAACGAACTATCCAAGCTCCATTGAACACCCAAGAATCACCCCTTCTCTCCTAATATCTCTCTAGAGCTTTTATGCTCTAACACTTAGAAAATATGAGAGAAAAGCGGGTGAAAGGGGATTAAATGCTCTGCAGGTGCCGCTTAATCGGCCACTTGACCGCTTAAACGGTCACCGCTAAAGAGGACAAGACTCTGCTTAAGAAGACAGCCGGTTCAAAGGCTCCAGATACTAAAGCGGTGACCAAGCCACTAAAGAGGCTTCTGCTTAAGCAGTTGCACCAGCTGAAGCAGGATCAACACTTGACAATATTTTGCCAAGTTTTCTATGGGTCTTCGGGATTCGTTCGGAACCCCGTGAATGCAAACAAACTATGATAAACTATAAAATTTGCCATTCCAAACTCAATGGAGCAATCAAAATTTCCATCCGGGGTCGTTTTGATGAAATGTGGGTCCCACACCCAAATGATCATTTTTATCACTTTTCCACCCAATAACCCAAAATGAGTCCGGAAGCCTCGGGACCTGGACCAAGGGTGCCCCTAGCCTAAAATCAATGCTACGGAGCTGATGGAATTGTCAAAATTGGTATACAAGGTCGTTTATCTAGAGTTTAGGCCCGGTAGCCAAATTTGAAAAATGTCAAATTCAAAATAGGGAATTGGCTCTAAAAACCAAACGAACTGCCCGATAACGAAACTGCCAGAACCAACGAGTCATAAATGAATTGGAGAAGATATGGGAAATATATAAATATCAAAATAATGTGGGAATTTATAAAATGACCCGAAGGGTCATTACAGATTCATATTTTGAACTAGTTATTTTATCGTGTTGCCCGTGTGGGGGCCCATGTAAGTATTATTGTTGATTTGAGAGATGATTATTATTGTGATGCTCATATTGGGGATTATATGAATCTTATTATTGACTTGAAGTATTATTATTGTTGTGATGCCCGTGTGGGGGCTAGTGTTGGTCTTTCTTGAGCATTATTTGCAATCTATCTATATGCGATGCCCGAGTAGGCACTTGAAATGATATTATTGATTTATTTCATGAATATTTATTTCTATGGTGCCATGTGATGACTTATATCTTGATATACTGAGATTTGAGCTCATTTGATACCATAATTGAATTGATTCATTATATGATACTGTTTTGGTTATGAACATGCATCCTCATTTCATTCATCCATATACATGAAATTGGTACCACATAGAAATATTGATTTTGAAAGAAAATGAAAAACTTTACAAAATCCTTTATCGTGGATTTTGCCAACAAAGTTGACTGAGCTATGAGATTGAGATTGTGAAAGTTTATGGGTTGCAAACCCCCTATGGGTCTTATCCTGGAAGATTATACTCGGATGGTTTATATGAGGTACCATGTGATGGATTACTTCATTATCATCCCACTGCATTGAATTGGATTATTTGCACGTCTATTTACATATTTGCTATCATGTATTTAGTCTTTCCTTTTATATTTATATACAAATATTATACTTAAAGAATTGCTAGGAGATACAATTTGAGCCATCGTTGTAAACTTTTCTGTATGTAGGTGGAAGCGTGATCATAGTATTCTTTACTTGTTTAGTTTTCTGCTTTGCTCAGTCGGCCTATGATACCTATTGAGTACAAGTGGACCGTACTCACTCTTGCTTTCTGTACCCTTTGGTGATAATCCTAGTTTGAATGCAATATGTGGAGCTTGAGATCATGCATTGATCAAGGATTATTTGGAGAACGGGTGAGCTCCTCATTTGGGGCTTGATTTCAGACTTCATCCTTATCTATCATGTCTTTATTTTATGATTCGGAGACATACTTATACATTTTAATCCTCTTTAACAGTATTAGTGCTCTCTACTCATGACATCAGATTTTGGGGTTTGGAGTTGTATTTTGTGCAGTTTAGGATATTGTTGTTTATCTATATTATGGCCTGACTTTCTTATGACGTCTCGTATTGGGTTTTATTATTTCTTTTCTGCATTCTTTATCTCTTTGGGGGTTGGGCTTACCTACCTAGTGTTAGGGTGGGGTAGGTGCTATCATGACCTCAACTTTTGGATCATGACATTTATATTTCTTAGCATGGTATCATTCTGAAGCATAGGCAACACAAGTTTGAGATGTTACTAACAAAGGTTTTAACTTCAACTGACAAACTTTTTTTAAAAGTTCCAACTAATGTCGACATCACAAACTAACCCTTTCATGATAATCTCTATAATCGGAGTTCTATTAACCCGTAAACTTGTCCTCTAGCATAAAATCAAGTCAAACTTACCAACCAACACTCAAATTAATATCAAATTTCCCTAGACCACATCACTCTCAAAATACACATAAGACTAGACCAGCCCTGAATTTCAAAAATTTGTCTAAAGAAACACTAAGTAAAAGTTCTACTCTCTATTTCAGCATAACGATGATTTAGGTTGTTACAATAATCTAAAACTAGGGCTGATAATGCTAAAAAAAAAATAATGTTCATAAGACATACCTAGACCACGAGTACAAGCCAGGAACCAACCTACCATAAGATATGAAGTATTAATCAAACAATAACCAAACCAGACCCCCATAAACTTGAAAGGTACACAACAAAATACAAAACCCAATCGGTTCCCATAAGCATAACAAGTACAAACAACAAACATAACCCAACCGACCCCCATAAGCACATCAGGTACCAAACATCAATCATACTGGCAATGGCAGTGCATATAAATAGATGAGTGCGATGGAAATCAAGTGATGCAATATGAGATGAGTCCCACGTCCAACCATAGTGTATACATCTCCTCATGTTCTGTGGCTCATAAAGGCAGGACCTATGGGAAACACCCTTTCTCTAGTGGCTCATAGACGGGGAAACCCATAAGGGACTCGAGATATCCATATACACCGTCCAATCCTGAAAAAGTACTTCCAAGTAATAATCCATAATAATCATGAGTATGACAGGTGCCTAAAATCAAATTGGGACTAAATGATCCATTTTTCCCTTATTAGAACCAATGCATCGATAAAATCTCTCCAAATCCCATGTCAAAGTCAAGTCATTGGGTGAAAATCAAGAGAGAACGTCTCCAAAAAATGACAGTGAAAATCAGTAATAGGGTGTAAACACCACAAGTGCTTGGACTAGAATCGAAGCATAGATAATGCATTTTAGTCTTAAAAATCGTCATCCAACAGTATGAGGAGTACAACTTCCATTTTAAATTCAGTTTATTAGTAGAAAATGAGAATTAATCCCTTTTTTGAAAATAGTAGTGAAAATCAATGTTTTTCCATGGTACGACTTCCATTTTAAATTCAGTTTATTAGTAGAAAATTAGAATAGATCTTTTTTTTTGAAAATAGTAGTGAAAATTAATATTTTGCATGGAATCATACCACAATGCATGCACGTGCTCATGTGAATGTTTTTATGTCATCATAATTATACAATCAATAAGAGCATCATCCCCCAAGTATCTATAAATAAAGATCACCGCACTCCTAGGGCAAATAAACACTAACCTGATATCTGATTGGTACGTATCTAAGGTCTCGAGCTCACCAATGCATAGAACAATATATATATATAAAGTAAATAGGGAAAATAAAGGTAAACAAGATAAAACATGATGCTTAAAAGAGTGGATCAAGGAATACCATCTTTATTAAAAGATAATACCCTGAACCTACACTAAGGATTGCTAATCTAATCCTCAAATCATAACAAGTATACAGTTATTCTGATCCTAATCCTAGAACTACATCAGGTATCCTAAACTAAGGCTCAAGCTAATATTATATTCTAAGATCCCTCAAAGGAGGCCAAGAATGGAAAAAAACAATAAGGTAACCTAAAACCTATCCTATAAACCCCTAACAACATGTAATTTATACCATGCATAATCTCTTAAGTCTATGAGAAAGTTGACCGTAACCTACCTCAAAGCCAAATAGCTATCTTAAACTATCCACGAGCTGCTCTCCCCCACTACTCGATCTTAGAAAGCCACCAGACTATTAAAATCATAATCTACAAGTCAATATGAGTAAAGCAAGACCCATATTACAATTATCAAATTCGGGCCCAAAACTAAAACAAAAATAGATCTGTCGATGAAAACCAAAATTAAATAAGCATTTATCTTCCCAAAAGGGTAATAAAATCATCCCAAAAAGTTGGGGAAAAAAAATTAGGATTCAGAACTCATTTGGTCCAAAAAGCTCACTTGGTCAATGTAACGACCTATTCCATCCTTATTAAAAGATACCTCATTTTGGGCATGTGTTACAAAAAATTTGGAAAATATGATCTCAAATTAGTATGGGGTGACACGACTAAAAATTTCAAAATTTAAAATTTTGGTTGGGCTGACATCATCCCGTTATAGAGGGATAACAGGACCAGAAACCCCAATTACAAATTTTTATATTCTCTTTCTCTTCTTCAATTGTAAAAAGGATGAGGTTTATTCAAAAATCCTCCTAGGGTTACCTTATAGCCTGGAAGTAATAGAGAGTAGGGATTTTCGTATAAATGGGGTAAAACCCATAGTTTTTTGCTAATTTCCACTTTAGAAATCATCTTCATGGAGCCAAAACAAAACTTACATTCATGCCTTCGTTATAGCTGCTTGGCATTTAGGTAGGGTAGGTTTAACTGAGTAGTTTAGACCTGGGTTTGAAAGCATAAGCACGACGTAGATTGATGGGAGATTCTATTCTTAGGCCTTTGGGCATGGAGTTTGGATGGATAAATAGATTAAACCCAAATAATTGGGTAGGGAAAATGGCTATTATGATTATATTATAGAGTTGATGCATGGAATTATATGTTACATTATTATTGCTCATCCTTCTTTGGTTAATAATGGTGTAGTATCCAAACAATTGGGGAAAACTAAATTATATGCTTATTTCATTAGAGGTGATTAGTGTTGATAGATTTAGAAGAATCTATGGTGGTAACCAGAGGAATGGAAAATTGGTAATATGTAAAATAGAAAGATATAGTTGGGGGCCGGGTATACCATCGATTATGTACATGTGCAAATGTAGGTGATGGTTTTAATGTAGTTGAAACCCAATATGTGTTATATGTGTATAATAACTAATTTGTAGTATTGCTTGTACAATGCATGTTCAAGAAAAGTGAATGATTGTTTGATATCCTAATTGTTAATCACATGTAATGAACCTATATGAAGCTTGTTGGATTTTAAAAGTGTTTTTCTTTATCATTGCGGTTATGATTGTTGTGATTCTGTCATTATTATGAAATGTACCGGCATTTGGATATCTTCACAGGATTGGTGATATAAGGTTGACAGGTACTTGATATATGGGATTGGGTACATGGAAAAGGACTTTTCCCCTGCAGGTCATGACTAGTGGGCACACACATAAAACCCTTAGCATGTGTGTACAAGGTACATGTGAGTGTGACGATTCCTTGAGTGAACCTGGGATTATATATTTCTTGATTTTTTTAGTTCCTTGAGTGAACTAGGCTTACTTATTGTCATTATATGTGGGTTCCCTGAGTGAACCTGGTTTGTATGCTTAATTGCTAAGGTGGGTTCTTGTGTAACTGGGATGCATGATATTGTTCTTGTTGTTATTTTCATTAAGGATCCTTGAGAGGTTCGGGTTGATTGCACATCATCATATAATCATGTGTTATCCATTACTTATGTAATAGGAACATGATTTATACGTGGTTGCGTCATGGTTGTAACTTGAAGCTTTATTATTGGTCTGAGTTGACTTGACTGGTTATCCTTGTTGACTCTTTGGACTAAACTTCATGTTATGCTTACTTACAAGGTTAAGTATTATGAACTTGAAAGATAATTGCATTATAGGGTTTAGGAGTGTTGTACCGTTATATGCCTACATTAGCTATGCTTGTTAGAGAATTTGAGGTGGGTAGTGATGTGTTACTTGAGCTACTATCTATGTTGTTCCTCACTAGATAGGTGTCCGTGATTGTATATGGTGACATACTAGGTGGCCTAATGGTTATTGTGTTTAGGGCCGGGAAGGCGGGTGTTACCATCTTCTAAATTATGCTTGTTGACTTAAATGAATCGAGGGATGCTAGAGTGTCAAGTGCGATCGGGTCGGTGGAACAAGGCTAAGGGTAAGGAACCTTGAGGGTCAAAATGGTAGGTCTCGTAGATAAATAATGGAGTGAGCTTTGATTTAGCAAGTGATGGATACTTGATGTATAGGGGCTGTTAATATTTGGATACAATAATTGATTAAATGTATGAATTGGATAATATCCCACTAGTTGTATGTTCTTCCAAATATTTATGTGATTTAATTTGGGTCATCCGATGATGCTTACCAGTACATATGATTTTGTACTGGTACTACTCTAGCTATACCCTTTTAGAGGTATTGTCTATTTGCAGGATCAGTAGGTGTTTCAGGATTGAAACGGTAAATATCTCCAGTAGCTTTTATATTTGTTCCCATGGTAGAAGCTGTGTCTTTTGTTGTTGTGTCTTTTGTTGTACTTTCTCCTAGCCACTGTTTAGACTAGTTCCTAGGAAAGGGTTACAATTATATTGAAAGGTTTTCAGTTGTAATTAAAGTCTTATAAATTGGTTGTAATATTAAAGGCATTTCTTTATTTTCTTATTGACTTCCACATATTATTTGAAATGGGAAGGGTTCTCCTATCTAGGTGGATTAGAGTAGGTGCTCGCACGATCCGGTTAGTTGGGTTATGACAATTTGGTATTAGATCCTAGGTTACCGATCTCCCAGTACAAGAGCAAATGTCATGTAGAGTCCTGAAGATTGGTGTATTGACGTCCACATCTAATCTTCGAGAAGCTATGAGGCATTCTAGGAAATTATTTCACTTTTTTCTTCCTTTCGTGCGGTTTGTGTGCTTGCTTGTATGGGTTGAATCCAATTGGTATCTATGTATTCCAATTGGTATCTCAGTAAGGCAAATGGCTATTGTTTGATTCCAGTTGAATGGATACAAGCTAGGCAAGTTGGAATCGGGAAGGTTCCAATAGGTATCTGGCCATAAAGGCTATGTAATGCATGGGCAATCGGCTAACGATTATACCTGAAGTGAATAAAAAATAATAGAAAAGGCTTGTTTAATGATGAAACTTGAAAGTGATGCTTATGTGTAGTGGTATTGCTTGAATGAATGCAAATATATGAAATGTGATTGTTTGAATTACTATGGAATTCGTGGTTGGTGAAAAGTCATAACTTGGTTATGTGTGTTGGCTTAAGGAATTATTTGCTATATGAGTTGCTTGGAAATTGTTTTCTTTACATGTTGGCATGGGCTTGTCATTGGTAAAAATGATAAGGGGAAGGATGGTCTATGACTATGGGGAAACTCTTGTTTCAGGACAGTCAGAAATTGTTGGGAACCATAAGAAAAAGGGCTATTGTGCAAAATAGCGGGATTTGTTGTTATGAAAATTTTCTTGTTATAAATCATAACTGGTTGATGGCAATGTGATGCTAAGTGTTGTTTATACATGGCTAGGTTTGTACTTGGGATTATGTTAAAGGCTATTATTTGATTTCATGTTTTAATACTGAAAACAGGGAAGAGGGAATGAGGGAACTACAGGAGATTATAAAACTCTGGGCTGGGGGCTGCCATAGCGGTACTAACCCGCTACGGTGATCCCGCTATAGCGAGAATTTTTCCACTATAACAGCGTTGCCATAACAACATACAAGACATTATAGCAGGATGGGCGGGGCAGAACCCCCGCTTTGTTCTCCCCTATTTTTGTTTTTCATTTCGAGCCTATTTTAATCGTTAGCTTGAGCTACTAGCTATCACATGATTATAGAAATCTCTTATAGAAAGATAAAGCATACATTTAATATATAAAAATTGTTAAAAAAACTAGCATCCATGTGCGGTAAAATAAAGGAAAAGAATGAATAATGTCTAGTACATGCCCCAAACGGGGGCAAGCCAAGTCATGATAAAGTATAAAGGGAGGGGAAGCGAGACTGAGCTGCATCAAGGGCCCTAGCTGGATGCCCCGTCACTATTCGGGCTATCGGGGCAGGGTCCTCTCCTTTTACATCACTAAGGAAGGGAAACTCTCGCATATCCTGTAGCTCCAACTGGGGAAGCTCCTAGTCAAGGACTGCGCACCTGAACATGACCTTTACAATCTTCCATATCTGTGTGAGCATAAGATCCCTGGAGCACTGTTGCGTCCTTTCGTACACGCAAGTGTACGTGGTCGTACAAGTAATAAAGGATGTAAGTCTAGATATCGTACCCACAGGGATTTGACAAATTGAAATCCTAGTTTGAATTCTTATATGAGTTATTAAGTCGGTAACCGATAATTAAGAGTGATTTGTATGTTTTGAATGTAAATAAAAACAACTGGAGACAAGTCGTGGATTAGTTGTGTTGTAATTCAGATTTGAGAAAAGATTTAGGGTTGTCGTGTTTTGACAATCCAGTTGCGCTATCCAATCATTCGTCTAATTTGCTTTCTGAGTTACTAGTTGCAGGTTAATTGTAGCTATATTGAGCATTTTTCCAACAACTCTAAGCCTACTCAGCTATCCCTGACGCCTATATCTCTATGGTCGTCGATTAATAGTGAAGTGCATAAAGATATCCTCTGTATCAACTAAAGCTAGGTCACAGGGTATATTTCTATCCTTAGTGACGAATCGATTCCCTTTCCCTATAAGGTTCACAAACTATCCCTATTTCCTCTTTTTACACTTGTCATTTCCTTTTTCAAGTCCAACAAACAAGCCTTAGATAATATTCGCAAGGTAATCAATCAAATGAATAATTGAAATCAAGAAGAAATAAATAACTCAATATGTGGAAATCAAAATAGATAATATGATGTTCAAGCCACAACTTTCATGTTCAACCACAACCCTAGAAATTAAGAGGTTTAGCTACTCATGAATCTTTTTGGAAAAAGAGATTTCATGAGTTTACAAGGTAGAATTCGAAAATAAAATAAGAAAATAAAACAAAACCTTGTTCTTGAGCTTTGCCCTAGCTTTTGGCTTCCCCAAATCAGTTGTGTATGTTTAAAAACGTGTGTGTGTATGTGTGGGGGGTGGTGTATAGATTTTAGGAACCCTTAGAATGTCTAAAACCAATCCCATTCAGGTTAGGGTTGACCCCAACTCGCGCCACAGTCCAAAAGAGGAGTTGTGGCGCAAGGAACAAGTGAAAATTCAGATTGGTAGTGTTTCTTGTGCCACTCCTTGCTTTTGTGGGTGTGGCTCAAAGAAAAAATTTCAGAGAACATGTAAAACTCACGCCACTGCTTGCTTTGCATCAGTGGCGCAAGCTACAACAATTTTGGCCATTCCGCGCTCATTTTGCAATGCATTGTGACGTAGATTCTTCCTTGATTCCTTTTGGTTCCTTGGTGCTCTTTTTCTTCTATTTTAAGCTCAAAATACCTCAATACACTCTTATATAAGCAAATCATGAAACGCAAGTGTAAATCACATTATTTAAGCTCAAGACAACATCAAAAAGAGAGCAAATGTGTGGCAAAAGAAGGTAAAATTAGGTTGTTTTTAGCCTCGCATCAACACCCCACACTTAAACCCTTGCTCATTCTCAAGTAAGCTATATACACCTGGAATAAACTCTACTACATCTAAACCAATTGAAACAAGATTAATCAAGCTAAGACTACAACGACTACAATCAACGACAAGTTCTTATTAAGCAAGCTTCAATTGTTCAACACATTTAAACAACTACTCAAGACCTCCTAGCCTCAAGAACCTAATCTATGATCTTTGCAAACTCATATAATTCACCCAACTAATAGATAAAATACTTCACCTATATTTCGTCAACCATGTGCCCTCACAACAAGAGAGTTACCCATATTCGCTCACAAGTATACAAGTTATCACAGGAATGGGTATAAGAATATGATTTCACTCACTCTCAAAAATAATTTCACATGCAATATATGATGAACCATAGGTTTTCCCTTAGTTTACTACTACACTAATATAAGAACGCTAAATCTAAGATCAAGTAGGACTTTCCGGGTTGTAACGTAGGCTAAGGGATGGGTAGGAACTATTTTGGCTCAAATAGTGACTAACTTTCCTAAGCACTTTAATACATCACAAATTCATCATCATTTTCACACTCTTCAATCAACCAACTCTTTATTCAACTCTTCTCACCCATAGATTTCTTTGTTTTTCCATCTCTTTAAGCAAGTTCACATGCCACCAGTAAGGAGTACTCAATTATCAAATACGTTTTTCTACTCCCTACCGATAGCATTTGGATATTTTTTTTAATCACTTGCACCATTCGACTTTTCTACAGGTTTCCCACCTCAACTATTTTCCTTTTCTCAATTTTCACTCCTTTTAACTCTTATTTCTCAATTAAAATGCTTAGAGTTTTGGATCAAGTTAAAGGTCTATTGAAATAAAAGGACTAAGCTTTATATGTGTCTACCAAAGAATAGGCTAATGGCTCAATGGGGCTAACTAGGATCATCCATTGTAGGTAGGTAAAGCAAAGGTTAAAAATAGGCTAATCAAAGAAGTGCCTTCATCATCTCCTAAACTCAATTCTTCATTTCGCTTTGCAAACACACCAGGAGAGTTCTAGACATAAATATAAAAGCGTTGAATATCAACAAACACCTAACACACATGACACATGTTCAACTCAAGAAGGATCCATACAGACTCTCAATCAAGCAAACAAGAAGAGTTCAAATTTAAGCTAAAAATCAAAAACCAGTCAAGTAAAAGAGCCTAGGTGTATTAAAAGAAGTCATTCATTTTCCTTCATAGCATGCTTGAATTTAAAACCAACTTACATCATTTAGTCCATATGTAGCACCTAACAAGAGCGCCTCACAATTGGTCCGAAAGACTCTCTAACTCCTAATGACTAACTCTTCCCTCAAGACGGTCGTCAACCATCCATCATCGGGAAAAGTCATTCTACGTAA
Organism: Capsicum rhomboideum; assembly: GCA_031232105.1. NCBI lineage: Eukaryota > Viridiplantae > Streptophyta > Magnoliopsida > Solanales > Solanaceae > Capsicum > Capsicum rhomboideum. The sequence continues at coordinate 97,287,992 of CP124719.1, read as the reverse complement.
TAATAAAACAAAAATTATTCTAAAAATAAAAAGGATAGTAGTTTCAAAGGGCTTCTCCTCGGAAAAGAACCAAAAAGAAAAACCAAGGGGTAGGCGAAGTACGCTTCTACTAAAAAAACTAAAAAGCTAAAGCCAGACAGATTATTTTTTTTTTTAAAATCTTTTTATGTTTTTGAATTTTTTTTTCTCAACTAAAGCAAGCAACTAAAACAAAGAAACTCCTATAGCATACTTCACCATTAACAAATATAGGAAGAATCCCACCCCATACTTAAAGTCATGTTTTATCCCCCAAAATATTAAACAAAATCAAACAGAGGTTAGAAATACTTTCTGAGGCCCTTTAGGGCCTAGCTATTAACATGTCTTCTCTCAATCTTTTATCAAAGGGGTGAATAACCCTATACTTATGCTTCATCCATGCCTTTTAGCTTCCAAGTTTGGGTACTCAGACTTCCCCAAATCTGCACAAACCAAAAACAAAAACAAAAACAAAGAAAAAAAAGTGACACTATAAATATAAAACTACATTATTACAACTTGGGTTGCCTCCCAAGCAGTGCTTGATTTAACGTCGCGACACGACGCAAGTCATAGATTAATCAAATTCTCTCACTCTTTTCCTCCTTATATGATGCAACTTTTGCCTCTTTTTCACTCTAGGAGGATCACAATTATAATTTACTCTCTTTGTCTTCAGATCTTTCACTTTTTTGGGCCCACACTCTTTCATCCCACACTTATCATTTAACACCTCTGTGATTATGCACAAGTCTCTATAGTGTGAAGGACTGGAGAGTGACTTATAAACTTTAAATATCTCCTCCTCATTATGGGCCCTCATATTAAGTTCCCCTTTTCTTACATCAATTAAAACTCCTCCCGTGGACAAGAATGGGTGTCCCAAAATAACCGGTACCTGTTTATCTGCTTCAAAATCTAAAATAATAAAGTTTGCAGGAATCACAAACTTACCTACCTTGATGAGCACATCTTTAATCATTCCTTCTGGTTGCACACGAGAGTGGTCTGCCAATTGTAAAGTGATAGTAGTTGCGCGTGGCTCTCCTAAACCAAGTGTTTGGAACATAGATAAAGGAATTAAGTTTATACTTGCCCCAAGATCACCTAATGCATGCCCAACCTCATCTTCACCAATTTGTATGGGGAAGGTGAAACTCCCAGTATCTTTAAGCTTTTTAGGAAGCTTGCTCAATACCCTCGAACTACACTCTTCAGTGAGTGCAACTGTCTCAAATTTTATAAGTCTTCTCTTTCCAGCCACCACTTCTCTAAGGTATTTGGAATATTTGAGCATGTCCCTCAGAGCATCAATCAAGGGAATATTTATGTGAAGTTGCTTGAAGATATCAAGAAACTTCTTAAAATTCTCATCCTCTTTGCTTTTTTGGAATCTTTGTGGGAATGGTGGTGAAGGTCTCTCAACTGTGATCTCAGGTTGCTCATGAATCTCTTTTTCTCTTCTTTCTATTTGCACAGGCTCTATCTCTGGAGTTGGTGTTGAGATCAATCTTTGTGGGAAAGAAGGTGGATCCTTATAGTTGTCCCAATTTATTACTTTCCTCTTTGGAGGCTCTGTGTTCAGCAACTCTACACTTGCATCTTGACTTCTCTATTTAGGAGGAGCTTTAACCAACTCTCTTCCATTCCTGAGTAAGACTGCTATTACCTGTTTAGTATTATTCTCTATATCACTCGGTAGTGCACCTGCAGATCTTGCATGTTGTGATAAAGCTAGTTGGCCCACTTGAGCTCAAGTTCATGAATAGATTTTTGCATTTCATTCACAATCTGAGTTTGTTGTCCCATGAACTGTTTCATTGTCTCATCCAAATAATTACTCACTTGTGGAGCTTGTGGTATATACTGTTGTCTTTGAACCTATTGATTTCCACCCCAAGAGAAATTTGGGTGGTTTCTATAATTTTACTGCCCTAAATAATATATAGATTCTGGATTCAAAGGATATCCAGAGTAGGCATGATTTTCACCACACTTTTCACAAAATAATGTAGGCGCCTGAACCTGTTGAACTTGAACTGCACTTGGAGCTAATAAACTCTGCTTTATTAAGGCACACAATTGTCCAACATCAACCTGAATAGCTGATACGTCATCCAACTCTAACTTACCCAGCATTTTTTATGTAGAACTGAACACTCGGCTGGGATCTAAATAGTCTTGGTGACCTGCAGACTTAAGATTGAACAGAGCCTCTATTTCATCATAGCTCTTGGGCAAAATTTGCCCTTGATCTATAGCATGTAATAAAGACTTAGAGTCTGGCCTTAATCCTTTAATAAAATTATGCCTAATAATCTCCCTGGGCTAATGGTGGTGCGGGCAATCTCTCAAGTATCCCTTCTATCTCTTCCAAGCTTGGGGGAAGGGATTCAAAATCTTTTTGAACAAATCCAAAGTTCCTACCTCTGAGCTCTTTTTTTCTTCTAGATAAGAAGAACCCGTTGAGAAAATTTTCAGATAAAGCATCCCAAGACATGATAGATCCTGTTGGTTTATTTTGTAACCATTGCTTCACTTCCCCAATCAGTAAGAAGGGGAATAATGTCAACTTCATGTATTCATTTGAAACAATTTGGTAGTGGAAGTTATCACTCAACTCAGTAAATTCTAGTAGGTACTTGTGTGGGTCTTCATGTGGTTTACCCTTATATTGACAAGTGTTCGGTACTAGTTGCACCGTGCACCCTTTAAGCTAAAAATTTCCAGTGATATTTGGCTTCACAATAGCTCTAGAGGCATTTTACTGATTCGGCCTCACAAAATTCAACACCGAAACATGTGGTGCAGGAGAAAGCTGGGCTATAGCTCTATCCTCCGCATCATTCAGTGGGTCTTAAAGAATTGGATTGTTCAAATTATCACCCATCGCTCTCAACCCTTTAAGAGTATGTTCAAGTTGGTGATCAATTGGAATCAAGGGATTGCCTTGACTTCGGGTATTTAGCATAAACTAACCTGTACCCTGAAAGAAAGAAAAACAACAAAAAGAAGTGAAATCAAAATAATTCAATAAAAACTCAAAATAGTATCAGTTCAAATCAAATCCCCGACAACGGCGCCAAAAACTTGTTGCATCCTTTCACATACACAAGTGTACGTGGTCGTACAAGTAATAAAGGATGTAAGTTCAGATATCGTACCCATAGGGATTTGACAAATTGAAATCCTAGTTTGAATTCTTATATGAGTTATTCAGTCGGTAACCAATAATTAAGAGTGATTTGTATATTTTGAATGTAAATAAAAATAATTGGAGACAAGTCGTGGATTAGTTGTGTTGTAATTCAGATTTGAGAAAAGATCTAGGGTTATGGTGTTTTGACAATCCAGTTGCGCTATCCAATTATTCGTCTAATTTGCTTTTCGAGTTACTAGTTGCAGGTTAATTGTAGCTATATTGAGCATTTTTCCAACAACTCTAAGCCTACTCGACTATCCCTAACGCCTATATTTCTATGGTCATCAGTTAATAGTGAAGTGCATAAAGATATCCTCTGTATCAACTAAGTCAGGTCACAGGGTATATTTCCATCCTCAGTGACAAATTGATTCCCTTTCCCTATAAGGTTCACAAACTAGCCCTATTTCCTCTTTTTACACTTGTCATTCCCTTTTTCAAGTCCAATAAACAAGCCCTAGATAATATTCACAAGGTGATCAATCAAACGAATAATTGAAATCAAGAAGAAATACATAACTCAATATATGGAAATCGAAATAGATAATATGATGTTCAAGCCATAACTTTCATGTTCAACCACAACCCTAGAAATTAAGAGGTTTAGCTACTCATGAATCTCTTTTGAAGAAGAGATTTCATGAGTTTACAAGCTAGAAATCGAAAATAAAATAAAAAAATAAAATAAAACCTTGTTCTTGAGCTTTGCCCTAGCTTTTGGCTTCCCCAAATCAGTTGTGTATGTCTGAAAACGTGGGAGGGGGTTTATATATAGTTTAGTAACCCTTATAATGTCTAAAACTAATCCCATTTAGGTTAGGATTGACCCCGACTCGCACCACAACCCAAAAGTGGAGCTGTGGCTCAAGGAACAAGTGAAAATTCAGATTGATAGTGTTTCTTGCGCCACTCCTTGGTTTGGTGGGTGTGGAATGAAGAACAAATTTTAGAGAATATGTAAAACTCGCACCACTGCTTGTTTTGCATCAGTGGCGCAAGCCACAATAATTTTGGCCATTCCGCGCTCGTTTTGCAATGCATTGCGACATAGATTCTTCCTTGATTCCTTTTGGTTCCTTGGTGCTATTTTTCTTCTCTTTTATGCTCCAAATACCTCAATACACTCCTATATAAGAAAATCATAAATCATAAGTGTAAATCACATCATTTAAGCTTAAGACAACATAAAAAAAGAGCAAATGTGAGGCAAAAGAATGTAAAATTAGGTAGTTTTTAGCCTCGCATCAAGCACTTTCTCCTCTTCTTCTCATTGAGCTTTTTGCGGAGTGCTGCATAGTCCTAGGTAGATAGAGGTGGGTTTGCAGAGCTGGGATGGGCATGCTCCATTTTTATCCTGACAGCGGCTAGGTCGGCCTCTAGGCGTATACTAGAAATCTAGGACTGGGAAAAAGGGGATCATCATCATCAGCAGCATCGCCTTCGTCTATAGCTCGACTGATCTTGGCCTCATTGACCTTCCTCTTTTTCTTTCCCTGTGAGGTAACCACCTTCACCTTGAGAGGGTGGAAAAGTGTGCCTGTCTCCAGCTAGTGGTCAGCCTCCTCCTCGAGCACCCCGATGCACCGGCAGAGTTCAAAAACTAGACTGGAAAGGTAGGGGCCTTTCTTGCTACCCTGATAAAAATCTCTCAGGATGATCTGTATCCTCACAATCAGTGTGATTCCCTGTATAGCGTAGGCCACCACTAGTGCCCGATGGTAGGTCATATCGGAAAGGTTGCCCGAAAGATAAATCCTCCAGTACAGCAGGTTGAGCCACGTCCTAGATTTGGCTGAAAAGTAGGTGCTCGTGATGCCCTCAGTAGTAAACTAGATGTCCTAGTGCCTAAACTTCTCCAGAATGAGTGTATCCCACATCCACCTCATGTCTATCTCCCGTACCTTGGCTAAGTACCCCACATTGGAGACGTGCGTTACCCAAGCACCTCATAGATTTGATTGAAAAGTAGGTGCTCGTGATGCCCTCAGTAGTAAACTAGAAGGCCCAATGCTTAAACTTCTCCAGAATGAGTGTATCCCACACCCACCTCATGTCTATCTCTCGGGCCTTAGCTAAGTACCCCACATTGGAGACGTGCGGTACCCAATCACCTCATTTGTTATTTGAATATCCACAGGGACATCCATTTTTCTGATGCATATAGTGAGGTTGGGGTCATCCCAGAGCACGGTAGAGAGTATGGCATAGAACTCCCGTACCCAACCCGAGACCCCAAACGGGGGAGCTACCACCAGTGAGCCCCAACCAAATTTCTGGAGTCGATTATAGAATGCAGGAGCCTTCTCCTCTACCCCTTTCATGGCAAAGGCCCTCACATAGTAGAACCCCATCCTCCTGTACTTATGATATCTCTCCCGACAGGCTTCGTCAAGGAATCTCTCAAAGGTGGGTACGTTTTCTAGATTTTCAGCCATTGGGGTGTGTTGATCTACAAAATCTTGAGAAATAAGCATGTTATAACTCATCGTCCCAAGAAGTGAAGAGGTGAAACAATGGTGCCTCTTGACAAAAAGTCCCGTTGTCAACATTCTGACTTTAGATCAGTGTTTCTAAAGTACTCTAACACTAGTTTGTGTAAAAAATTGGGACTGATAACTCCTAAAACATGCCAAAATCATCAAAACTAAACCAAGAACAATTCTTCATATTCCCTTCGATTTTGAGCCCATTTTGGCCATGAACTCCGTATTTCTTACACCCAGAATGCTATAGAAGCGTTGTAGATATAAGGAAAGCAACCATGCTTCAGAATTTTGTCCAATTCAAACCCAATATCAAAATTTCAAAAAATAACCCCAAAATTATTCAATTCCTATGAAATCAAGTGTAAAACTAGTAGGAATGCATGTATGGAAGTAAAAAGAGTAAGGGTATCGATAATTACCTTGATTTTGGCGATGAGAGCAAAGTGATTGGGGAGGGAAGAGGGATTTTTTTTGAGTGAAAAGAGGAGAAATGGGTGAGAAACTCATTCTCTCCCCCTTTAAACTTTTCCCTGCTATAGCGACCCTAACCTGCGATAGCGATGCCGCTATAGTGGGAATATTCCCGCTATAGTGGGATCTCGACCCTCAAAGTACAAAAAAATTTTCTTCTATGGTATTTGAAATTCTTTCGTTCTAGTTTATTGACGAGACCTTGCATACCTTGGGTGCTCGAGAAATGTTTGCTCTATTTGTCTCATGTAATTCGTAAGAAAGAACGAATTCTAGATGGAGTGAAGTGGTATTAAGGTAACGACTTGGAATTTGATAGTTCTAAGGAAAAAAAATTTGGTATTCCATGTAACGTCCTTAGATGCATCATCGTATTAAGGGCGTTAAGGTTCCACTAAAACTCGTGCTGATTTTATTAATCGTGATTATTTGGAGACGAACGATGGGTAAATTGATATCTATTGTAATGAACTGTTCCGTCGCTATTAAAAGACACCTCATTTGGGCATGGGTTACGAAAATTTTTAAAAATATGACCTCAAATTAGTATGGGGTGACACGACCAAAAATTTTAGAATTTGAACTTTTGGTTAGGCTAATGTCATCCCGCTAGAGTAAGAATTTTTCTGCTCTAGTAGCACCATCTAAGTGGCTGGCAAACTGCTATTGCGAGATGACGGGACCAGAAACCTCAGTTATAAATTTGTATATTATCTTTCTCCTCTTCAGTTGCAAAAAGGATGAGGTTCATTCAAAACCCTTCTAGGGTTACCTCATAGCCTGGGAGCAATGGAAAAGAGGGATTTTCGTATTAATGGGGTAAAACCCTTGGTTTTCTGCTAATTTTCACATTTGAAATCATCTTCACGAAGCAAATAAAACTCACGTTCATGCCTCCGTTCCAGCTGCTTGGCGTCCAAATAAGCTAGGTTTAACTGAGTAGTTTAGACTTGGGTTAGAAAGCATAAACATGGTGTAGATTGATGGGAGGTTGCATTTTTAGGCCTTCAGGTATGGAGTTTGGATGGATAAATGGATTAAATTGGATAATTAAGTGGGGAAACTGGCTGTTACAATTATATTATTGAGTTGATGCATGGAATTATGTGGTATATTATTTTTATTCATCTTTGTTTGGTTAATAATAGTGTAGCTCCCAAAAATTAGGGAAAACTAAATTGTATGCTTATTTCATTAGAGATGATAAGTGTTGGTAGATTCAGAAGAATCTATGGTGGTAACTAGAGGAATGGGAAATTGGTAATGTGTAAAATAGAAGGATAGACAGTTGGGGGTGGGGTACACCACCGGTTATGTATATGTGCAAATGTAGGGGATGGTTTTAATGTAGTTGAAACCCAATATGTGTTATATATGTATGATAACTAATTTGTAGTATTGCTTGTACAATGCATGTTCAAGGAAAGTGAATGACTATTTGATATCATAAATGTTAATCGCATGCAATGAACCTATATGAAGCATGTTGGATTGTACAAGTGTTTTTATTTATCATTATGGTTATGATTGTTGTGATATCTGTCATTATTATGGAATGTACCGGTATTTGGACATCTTCACAGGACTGGCGGTATAAGGTTGACAGGCTCTTGATGTATGGGATTGGGTACATGGACAAGGACTTGTCCCCTACAGGTCATGACTAGTGGGCGCACACATAAGACTATTATCATGTGTGTATAAGGTACATGCGAGTGTGATGGTTCCTTGAGTGAACTGGGGATTATGTTTTTCTTGATTTTATTGGTTCCTTGAGTGAACTAGGCTTACTTATTGTCATTATATGTGGGTTTCCTGAGTGAACTGAGTTTGTATGCTTAATTGCTAAGGTGGGTTTGTGTAATCGAGATCCATGATATTGTTATTGCTGTTGTTATTGTCATTAAGGATCCTTGAGAGGTCCGGGTTGATTCAACATCATCATATAACCCTGTGTTGTCTATTACTTGTGCAATAGGAACATGATTTATAAGTGGCTGCGTCATGATTGTTGACTTGGAGTCTCGTTGTTGGTCTCAGTTGAATTGACTGATTATCCTTGTTGACTCGTTGGACTAAACTTCATATTATGCTTGTTTACAAGGTTAAGTATTATGAACTTGAAAGATAGTTCCATGATAGGGTTCAGGAGTTTTGTACCGTTATGTGCCTACATTGGTTATACTTATTGGAGAATCTGAGGTAGGTAGTGATGTGTTACTTGAGCTGCTGTCTATGTTGTCCCTCACTGGATAGGTGTCCGTGATTGTATGTGGTGAACTACTAGGTGGCCTAGCGGTTATTATGTTTAGGGCCAGGAAGGCGGGTGTTACTATCTTCTAAATTGTGCTTGTTGACTTAAATAAACCGAGGGATGCTATAGTGTCAAGTGTGACCGGGTCGGTGGAACAAGGCTAAGGGTAAGGAACTTTGAGGGTTGGAATGGTAGGTCTCGTAGATAAATTACAGAGTGAGATTTGATTTAGCAAGTGATGGATACTTGATGTTTATGGGCTATTAATATTCGGATACAATAACTGGTTAAATGTATGAATTGGATTATACCCTGCAAGTTTTATGTCCTTTCGAATGTTTATGTGATTTAATTAGGATTGTCCGATGATGCTTACAGTACATGTGGTTTTGTATTGATACCACTCTTGATATATCCTTTTTGGGGTATAATCTGGTTGCAGAATCAATAGGTGTTTCTGGCTTGACACGATAAATATCTCCAGCAGCTTTTGTTTTTGTTCCCATGGTAGAACCTGTGTTTTTTGTTGTACTTCTACTAGCCACTCTTGTACCTGCTTAGACTAGTTCCTAGGAAAGGGTTATAGTTTTATTTAAAGGTTTTTAGTTGTAATTAAAGTTTTACAAACTGGTTGTAATATTAAAGGCATTTCTTTATTTTCTTATTGACTTCAGCGTATCATTTAAAATGGGTGGCAAGATTTCTCCTATCTAGGTGGATTAGAGTAGGTGCCCGCGTGATCCGGTTAGTTGGCTCATGAAAGTCAAGGAAGAAAACCAAGAATTTGACCAATGAATTATGGATAAAATATGGAATTGATATTATTAAAGAGGATAGATCACAATTACAAAGGAAAGGAGCTTATCTCTCAAAGTACTTGCCAATAATCGTCCAAACAAACCCTTGATCGACCTCCCAAACACTTAGAATAAAATGTCCAAATGTTTGGAGAAGAAGAGATTAAATAACAAGTGATCTCTACTCAAGCGAAGATTTCATTGCATAAGCGGTAAAACTTCCGCTTAAGCAGAAACCACTTAACATGTGAGCTTACAATAAAGCGGAGGAAACCCCGCATAAGAGGCCTCACTTAAGCGGCTTAAGAAAGAGGTTCTGACATCAGCAGCCTATGCTTAAGCAACTACCCTTCTGCTTAAGCGGCTCCGCTTAAGTGAGCAAGGCACCACTTAAGCGGCTGCACCAGAAAATCAAGCACCAAGGAAATTTCAGAAATTTCCTCTGAACAGGACCTCAGAATTCATTTGAAACCCCACGCATGCAAATAAAATATACTACTATATTGGAAATGGCTTTCTAGACTCAATGGAATTTATGAAATTTATGAAAGTTCCAACGGAGGTCATTTTGACGAAATATGAGTCCTACACCCACTCTTTCCCTTTTAACCAAATTCCACCTAATAGCCCAAAACGAGTCTAGAAGCCCCGGGACCCGAACCAAAGGTCCCCTTAGCCTAAAATCAATTTTCTGAAGCTAACAAAACTGTCAAACTTTCCATCTGAGACCATTTACTAGATATTTTGGTCAAAGACTAATTTCTCAGCTCCAAAATAGAAAAAATGGCATAGAAACCAAACGAATTATTCGGAAACTAAACCATCGGTCTCAGTAAGTCACAAATAACTTAGGGAAGCTATAGAGAAGCTTTAAATGCTAAAAACGTACAAAATGAAAAAAATGACCTGGCTGGTCATTATATTTTTTCTGTGATGTTCTTACAAATTCAACCCCTTCTTGTTGAACAACTCCTCTTAGAGAAAGGTTTATTCTTCAACCTCTCCAAAGACATGTAAATTTGAATATCCTACCAATTCCCCTTTTCCTCTTCATTCCCACTTGAATGTTTTGGTCCTGCTATTATGGAGGTATGAATCCTTCCGTTCTATAAGAATATAGATTGCTTTTTTAATGATGATTATGTTTAAAATTAAAATATAATATCCGATATCCTATAATACACCATTAGTTTTTGATGTACATAAATTAGAAGGATGAAAGGGGATGTTGTGAAATAAATCTGAAAAAAGCTAGGAAAAATGAGCTGATAAATTCAGTTGTTATTGTTAAAGTGCATGGAAGTAGCTTCAACCAAAAAAAGGACAAGGACGTTAAAGCGTTATTTCAGCTCCACTTCTTTGTCCTTATTACCTAGAAATAGACTTTCACCTTTTAATGTGAATTTCATTATTTTTATTTTTATTTTTTTGGATGTTGATTCAAACCCTAATGCAAATTAAGTGATGATTGAATTTTGACCACTTGGTGTAATCTTGACATATAGAGCCTAAGAGGTTCTTTGGTTGGAAAATAAGTTATCCTAGGACTAATTATCCTGGGATTAGTTATTCCACCCTCAAGGGGGGGGGGGGAGGGATAGAAATAATACTACAATTTCGGGATAACTTATCACATAACTAATCCTGTGATGAGTTATCCCATATATTTTATCTCAACCATACATGGGATAAGCTCATCCTAAAATTAATCTCGAGATTAGTTATCCCTTGTCCCTTGTACCAAACAAGCCCTAAATGGGTAACTTATAATAAAAAGTAGTAGTAATACATATATATGATGTTGCTAACCAACAATTTATTTCTAACATTCATAGGTACTTGTTCATATTATTTACTTGAACATGTTTAGGCCACATCTACACTAGGTACATTTAGATAATGATCTCTTCCAATGAAATAAAAAACTAAAACATAGGAGTCTGTGATATTTTAGTTTTGGATCCTTGAAACACTACCTTAAATGGACCAAAGATAAAGAGACTGAAATAAAAGATTATTTGTCATTGGTTGATGAATCTGTATTTCTAAAGTCTTCCCCACCAAAAGCCTCATTGAGGAAATCATCATCCCATTCCCCTGCATCATTGTCATTTGTGCTTTCAACAAAATATTCATTGGTTTCCATGGTGTTCTCCTGATAAGCGTGACAACATTTAAAGTGAGTATTTGTGTGAATAATATACATAAAAAATAACTTTGTAAATAATTAAATAAAGTTAATTTATGATCAATAATAATAATAAGAAAAGTGCTTTAAACTGACCTCCATGATATTGTTATCTCCATTACGAGCTCTTTCATCATTCTGAACTGAAGATTTGATTGTTGTTATGTTATGGTCATTATGTTGAATGATGTGATTCTTCTTGTTGTTGTTATGATTTAAGTTGATATTCCAATTTGATTGGTCATAATCCAATCCTAATTGGGAGGCATTATTCAATTGTGACCTGTAGTGGAGATTGGATTCGAGATAGGCCTGGTATAGCAAAAGAGAGAGAGAGAGAGAGAAAGAAAGAGAGAGACACACTTAAAAATCATATCATGTTAAACAAGACCAATACCAACATAAATTAAATTAAGTATTCAGTCTGACTGATTTTATAGGATATTATTAATATTAATATATTAATAGTCTCCTTTATATATGATAATTTGATTTCATATGGAATTTAGATGCACTAATCATTATACTTCTACTGTCATCATTTTTTTAAACTGATAAATATTATCTTGAGAACAATAGTTAAATGCATGAATATGCTTGATTGGCATAGATTTTTGAATACAAGTTTATCGAAAGAAGAAGTGCAAACATTGTTCCAGAAATTCATGATAGAGTTGCTGCCATTACTTTCACCAAAAGTCGCTTGTGCCTATAAAATAAATTAATTAATTTAGTAGGGGGAAGGGGGTTTAACAAGAAATATTATTTTGAGAATATTGTACCTGTGATTGTCCAAATGTTTGTGCTAGATTCTGCTGGACATCCACTATCATGTTTTGTTGATGGCTCTATTATGCGGATAAAAATAATGATACAAAAATTTAAAAATATCTCAATTTATTTAAGGAGATCTTATGTAATGACTTCATTTTAAAAGAAGTGTTACCTGCAATAGGATATAAGGTGATAGGTTTTGAATTTGAGAAAATGATATATTTCCAGACAGAGAGGAACTTGCGAAGGGAGCAACATTATATGTGTAATTGCTAGAACTTTTTGCTACTCTCTTCCCTTTGTCGATCCAATCTTGAAATATATTCTCCTGCATACTTGCACTATAATAATAACGGCAACAACAACAATAATAATATTAGCGGAGAGAAAAAATTAATAATCGTTTACTCGAAAATACTTCTTGAATTTCATAGTTCAATTTCTCAAAAATGTAATCAACCACTAGAACTCTCATAAATAAATACTTCCTTCATCTTAAATTTAACAAGTATAGAATAATATTAAGCAATTGATTTAACTTAAAAATCTATAAAGTGAGACAACACCTTACAAATTTTATTTTTTTTTAAAAAAGAATTTGGTGACATAGAAACTATAATTGAACCATTACATGATGCAACCATTCATCATTTTACAAGATGTGAATTATACTTAAGATATTTATGGAGTTATAAGTATATTAAACTGTTTTTGTTAATGTTGAAAGGTGAAGATCGATATATTTTCGAAGGAAAAATAAATAGTTATGATGTTTATTTAAAGAAAACTGATATATATGGCAAGAATGAAACCAAAATGAAAAAGGAGAGGGATTTTTTTTTTAATAAAACAAAATCAAATGTTATGTGAGAAAATAAACGGATTAGACCAATTATCAAACTATTGGGGAGCTGTTTATTGTGCAGCAAATTGAACATCCATCTTTTTTTTTTTTTCCAATTCCATCAGATCAAAATTTATTTGACATTAATCAGAATTTTATTGATGATATACAAGAGTCTATTCTCAAAATTATTTCTAAGAAAAACAATTATATTCTTGGAAATTGTGATTTTGCATTACTCTTCAATGATAAATCAAGTTGAATTAATTGGTTAAAGAACAAACTTTTCTAGCCATGACTTTTTTCAGAGCTAGTTTCAAGTTTCTTTCACACCAATAGAGTTGATCAAGAGATGACTCTTGTTCTGCCCCTGGTTCATAATCCCTGTAGAAATATAATAAGAAATTAAACTTTGTCTATTGCATAGAATTATGAATAGAATAGAACCAATGATGTTAGGCATAATATATCTACAACCTCTTCAACTTATTAGTATGATTCTTTTACACATCTTTCATAAAATTTCAGACCTGTTAAAGTTAAGGTCCATGTGTTTAATTAAAGGAAAGAGTATATTCTAAGAGGTTAACTTATCCACTTATGGGAGTTTGAAAACACATATAAATATTATTCAAAAATTTGAGTTGAAACTGTCTAATAGAAATACTTTATCATGTGTTTAGATGCTCAACTAAAACATATTGTAATTTAAATGTCTAAATGAAAGTTTAAGGTGACATCGATGTAATAACCAGGATGATATAATTAAGAACTATAAAGGAAAATACTTAGTGATATATATTAAATCAAATGACCTTATGTTGGCATCCGAAATCTGCAATTTCAGTGTGCTCTTCTTGATTTGTAGCTCCAAATTCTGCATCAAAGATTTTTAAGTTTATCTACTTTTTTCATTGGGTCTAGAATAATTAATTAAAAAGTCTATTCTTAATTTTATTTCAATGTCTATTTTTTTAATTAAAAAATTTACACACTACTAAAAGAATAGTAAGGATAGATTCAAAAAATTACTAATAAAAGACCTCATATCTTTCGGAGAAGTTAAACATTAATTTTGAATAAATTTTATTTAACAAAAAGACTGACATTTGGGATCAAACGTAGTAACATATTAGAATTTTTAAACAAATATCGTTTTCGAGTTTTGGATTTTTATTTTTATTTTTAATAAAAAGGTTAACTCTTTGAGAGACATAGTCAGAGGGATAGGAGAGACATAAAATTAAGTTGTGTTCACCTCAATTCTGTAGAAATGAAGACACCAGCAACAAGTTGAAACATCCAGAGGCATCCATATATGGATCATGAGAGTTAAATTCATTAGTGAGAGTCAATATCTGATACGACCCAATTTCTCAGGTCATGATGACACCTACTATAACCTACCAGTAGGTAAGCTAACCCGTGGACCGGAACAACTAGTAACGAACTACCAATAGAAATAAAGAAAACAACAGAATAAATATAATAACAAGGCTAATATAATTCCAAAACCTGGTAGAGCCAGTACAAGAGCTTCTAATACAACAAGAGTACAAGTGAAATACTAGAAAAATGTATGTATACAAGCCGTCTCTGACACAATATAGAGAATAGTCTAATAATAAGAGGGAGAGTAGGGATACTCCAAAACGTCGGGAGCTCACCCCAAATCTCCGATCCATAGCTGCTCTGCATGATACACACATCAACGGTGATAACTCATACTATAACCTGCAGGTTGCAGAAGTTTAGTATGAGTACCAAACACGTGGTACTCAGTAGGCATCGGCCGACTGAGCTACAAAAATAATGCAAGCATAAATAACACTTAAGGCATGAATATAAACAACGAGCAACTATCCAAGAACTAAGAATAATAATGCTAATGGAGCAATAAGGATCAACTATCCTATTCTGACAACAACTAGAGTCTAAGGTGGAATACCTTATATCACTAGCCAATATACAAATGAAGAGTGGAAGAAAGATATATTATAGTATACAATGCCAAAGAATACATATACAATATGAATAGGCAAAGAAAAGGGGGATATACGTTAACACCATTTATATATATATACATGTAGGACTAGCTCAGTGGTAACAACCTGAGGGAATCACCCAAACATCTCAAGGCCCATAATCAAGTAGGGAAGTTAACTTTAGCATAACCAGGATCCCTAACCTGGCATGACTAAATATGAGATATCCAAATCATAATGTAACTCACTGCAAGAGTAAAAGAATCAGAAATGTACCTTCAACTTAGGTACCAATCCACAACCACCCTGCCATGAACTAACCATAATAACCAATAATAAAGTAATCGGCTAGTCCAGGTAAATATGTACCTAACCGGACCCCCATAAGCCCAGAAGGTTCACAGAAACACTCAGCAAACAACAACCATAACCCCTACCTATACAGCCCCCCATAAAATCGATAGATACAGGCGACAAAAAACTATACTGGTGATAGGAAATGCATATGAATGGATGAATGCAACATAAACCGAAATGCCATAACCATATCGAGGACACCGAATTCAAACCGATTTTGCAATCTCAAACCATACCGTTCTAAGTGTATACACCTCCTTCAGCTCACCTAGCTCGTAAAGGTAGGACCTACGACGACCAAACTTCTCCGGCTAAACAACTTTCGAATGAAGGGCCCCCCAAGGGATTTGAGAAATCCATATACACTGCCTGGTCCTGATCCAGAACTTCCAATAACCATCATAATCCATATACTCCATCCAGTACCGTAGAGAGACATATATATAATCAGTTCATGGAATTGAACCGCGACTAAAAGGATGTAAATCCGTAAATCCATTGCCCGAGATCATTCTCGGGACTAAATCATCATAATTATGTACAAAGGGTCAGAATATCCCTCGATAGAAGTAAATAGTAATGGTAAAATGAGTGGATAAATAATGGACCGAAATCAGCCTTGGTCAAAGTTTTAAAATCTCATCTTTAGTTCCAAATGCTCATAATCCAGTAAATAAGGTGATACGATTCCAGTTATAAAACACACATATTTAAAGTGAAAAGTGGGAATAAATCCCTTTTTGGAAATAGTAGTAAAATCAAGATTTTGGTTGAAATCGTACCCCTAAGTGAACATGAATGCGCCAGATAGTATACATGCCATCACCAGTATCCAAACAATATAACTATAAGCATCTAAGCGTCTATAAATGATAATCATACCCTTGTTAAGGGTAGAATACTCACCTAGAGTCCAACTAGTCTCATAATCATAGTCTCGGGTCCAATAACATATACCCAATATAGCAAGGTCTCATAACCTGGGCAACCACAATAATCAAGGGCATAAAGTCACCACAAGGATCTAATCAAGGAAAAACCTTCCGAATTGCTAAGTCAAATGGTAAGTCTTATACCAAATGATCCTTAATCATCAACTATGGTTAACATGCTTATATTCAAGGAAATAGGACTCTATGGACATAACAAGTATTTATACTAGGGTTTGGGTCACATCTCTACCCCAAATTCCATAAAATAGGCTACGTCATGCTATACTAGCCATACTCACATCCTATAATCCCTTTCTAGCATGCAATCTATAGTATACACAATCTCATAGAGGAAAGTAGACCGAAGCCTACCTCAATGCCAAACCGTAATTCTTGAATCATCCATAATTCACCCTTCCTTGCTCCACGATCCCGAATTGATGTCACACTATCAAAATAATCATCTACATGTCATTATGAGTACAAAGATACCCATATTGCAATATAATACTCTGAACCCAAAATTGGGTCAATAATGGGCTCATGGGGCCCGCTAACAAAATTTAAAAATTGAATCCATTACGTGGTCCCTCTAAGTCCATATTAATCATATCCCATTTCCAAACTGGAAGATTGATACATTACATGTAACCTCCAGGTTTCTGATGCTCCACTTTAACTTGTTGACAATTTGGACATTGAGCTACAAATTCGGTAATGTCCTTCTTCATATTTCCCCACCAATGCACTTCTTTTAAATCATGGTACATTTTGGTAGCTCCTGGATGAATAGAATATCGTAAATGATGTGCCTCTGTCATAATTTGTTTCCTCAGCTCGTCTACATACGGTACACATAATCTAACTTGGCATTGAAGTACTCCTTCCTGCGTAAGATCAAGTGCCTTTGTAAAACCCTGTTGTACATTTTCTTTTAACTGAAATAACATAGTATCTGCAAATTGCTTCTCTTTCACTTCAGCTATGAGTAGAGATTCTTCCGCATTTTGTACAATAATCCCTTCATCGGAGGATTCAAGAAGACGAGCCCCCAAGCTGGCTAATTGATGTAGATCTTTGACTAAATCTTGCTTTTCCGTCAACTGTCCACTAGTGCCTCCCATTGCCTTGTGGCTCAACGCATCAGCTACTACATTTGCTTTTCCTGGATGATATAGGATATCAATGTCATAATCTTTCAATAGCTCTAGCCACCTTCGTTGCCTCAAATTAAGCTCCTTCTGCTTAAAGATATATTGCAAACTTTTGTGATCAGTATAGATATCAACATGAACTCCGTACAAAATAATGACGCCATATCCTTAAAGCAAATACCACAACAGCTAACTCAAGACCATGAGTGGGATAGTTTCTTTCGTGTGGCCGCAACTGTCGTGAGGCATATGCTATTACATTACCGTGCTGCATCAATACACACCCTAGGCCAATTTCGGATGCATCACAATATACTGCGTAACCTTCGGTGCCTTCCAGAAGTACTAACACTGGTGTAGAAGTCAATTTATCTTTCAGCTCTTGAAAACTTTTCTCACATGCATCATTCCACTAAAAATTGACAGCCTTGTGTGTAAGCTTTGTTAAAGGTGCAGCAATGGAAGAAAACCCTTCAACAAACCTTCGATAATAACCTGCCAACCCAAGGAAGCTACGAATTTTCGTAGGTGTCGTAGGCCTTGGCCAATTTTTCACCGCTTCAATCTTTTGCGTATCAACCCTTATCCCTTCATCTGATACAATGTGACCCAAGAATGCCACGGACTTCAACCAAAATTCACATTTAAAGAACTTTGCATACAATTTATGCTCACGGAGGATTTGTAACACTTGCCGCAAGTGATTAGCATGGTCCTCTTGTGATCTTGAATAAACCAGGATGTCATCTATAAATACCGTCACAAACACGTTTAGAAATGGCTTAAACACCCTATTCATCAAATCCATGAACACAGCTGGTGCATTTGTTAGTCCGAATGACATAACTAAAAATTCATAATGGCCATACCGTGTTCGAAAAGGTGTTTTGGGTACATCTTTTTCTCTAACTCTGACTTGATGGTAACCCGACCTTAAGTCAATCTTTGAAAAAAACTTGGCGCCCTGTAACTGATCAAACAAATCATCAATTCTAGGGAGGGGATATTTGTTCTTGATCGTTACCTTATTCAATTGTCGATAGTCAATGTACATTCTCAATGTGCCATCTTTCTTCTGTACAAATAATATCGGTGTATCCCACGGGGACATACTAGGCCTGATCAAGCCCTTGTCCAACAAATCTTTCAATTGCTCCTTCAATTCACGCAATTCTGCTGGAGCCATTCCATACGGGGGAATAGAGATAGGCTGAGTGCCTGGATTTACATCTATACCAAACTCTACTTCCCGTTCTGGGGGAAAACCTGGAAGATCCTCTGGAAATACGTCAAGAAATTCATTGACCACTGGAACCGATTAATGAGTTGGTGGTTTCGCATCAATATCATGCACTCTCACTAAGTGGCATATATATCCCTTGGATATCATTTTCCTAGCCTTAAGATAGGAAATAAAGTTGCCTCTCGGTGCTCCTACATTACCCTTCCATTCAAGAACATCCTTTTGTGGAAAATGGAATTGTACCCTCTTGGCTCGACAATCTACCGTGGCATAACAAGATGCTAGCCAATCCATTCCCATTATAACATCAAAATCTATCATGTCTAGCTCAACAAGATCAACCAACGTATCATGACCACCAACAGTGACTATGCAATCGCGATAAACTCTCTTTGCTATAATAGATTCACCAATCGGTGTAGCTACTTCAATTGATTTAACTAATAATTCCAGCGTTCTTTTGAATTTTTCAGCAATCAACGGAGTAACATATGATAATGTAGAACCCGGATCAATCAACGTATATACATTATGTGAGAATATGGACAAGATACCTGTAACTACATCAGGAGATGCCTCCGAATTCTGACGGTCTGCTAGAGCATAAATGCGATTTTGAGTTCCGCTAGAACTAGCTGCTCCTCTAGCACCTCCACCTCGTCCAATAGGCTGTACTCCTCTAGCACCGATGATGATGATGCCACAGTGGATCCCGCAGGTCGTACCATGCTTCTCGAGCCTCTTCGTGGGCATTCCCTCATCATAGGCCCCGTCATGCCACACCAATAACAAACATTCATCCCCAGTCGGCATTCACCTGAATGATATCATCTGCAATGGTGACATGGAGGCCAAGAAAACCCTATTATCTGTGAACCACGACTCCTACTACTTTTCCCGGCTTGATTACCTCTAAACCCTCAGAATTGAGATGAAGTACCTGCCGTGGAATGAGAAAATGATGGCCTAGGTGGTTTATTAAAACTCAAGGCCTGAACTCTCCTTGGGATGCCATAGACTATCCCATAGATCTAGCTTTCTTCGACGGCCCTTCTTCAAACCCTTGTGTTCTTCTCTGTTACCTCTGATCTTCTATTTTTTGTGCAAAGGCCTGTATTCTAGCTATGTCCATATCCTTGTTCAACGCAACAATAGTGCAATCTCAAATCAAATATGGCTCCAGTATGTCCACATACCGATGAACTCTATCGGTCATCGTAGCTACCACATTCGGAGCATACCGGGCCAAAGAGTTAAAGTGAAGGCTATACTCTCGGACGCTCATGTTACCCTGCCGCAAATTCAAGAACTGGTCAGCATGAGCTTCTCGGACCTCATATGGGAGATAGTGATCAAGGAATGCCATTTTAAATTCTTCCCAACCAGCTGGGAGTGCATCAATACCCCTTGACCGTTTCCAATCTTCATACCATAAAATAGCCTCGCCCTTCAATCTACAGGCCGAAAGCTCAACCGTTTCCACACCGGACACATGCATAACCTCCAAAGCCCTTTGAATTTGATCTATAAAATCTTGAGGGTCCTCATTTGGATCTGATCCAGTGAATGTGGGAGGATCTAACTTCAGAAAATCCTGTGTCCGTTGACTAGCTGCTCTAGCTGCACTATCATCACTTGTCGTTGGACCACCTTGTCCCTGAACTTGTGCAACAACTATTCGGGTCAACATTTACACTGCATTCTTTAAATCTTGGCCAGTAGTATTTATTGGTGGTTCTGCATGTACTTCTTTTCCTTTTGACTCTTCTGACAATGGAAGAGCGGAAGAAGCCTGTGATGCAAACTCATTTTCAGCTTCACGTTGATTAGCTTGTTTAGGTGGTGATTTACTGGTTCCTTCTTCGGCAAGTATATCTACTTGCTTACCTTTACCTCTACCTCGTAGGGGTGTGCATTGGTCGGTTCGGTTCGATTTTATGTATTATCGGTTCGGTTTATCGGTTTTTGATTTTTAAATATGATAAACCAATAACCAACCAATAAGATATTTTTTATCGATTTTCGGTTTGTCGATTTTTGGTCCTTAACGGTTCGGTTTTCGATTTAACCGATAAGAAAATGCTCATAAAATAAATATCAATTTGGCGCAATATAATGATTTTCAATGTTGTGTAACAGTAGCAACTAACATGACATCAATACGAATGCTCACAAAATAAAAACAGTAGCAGCTAACATGACATATGCCTTGTAGTGCCAAATTCCACAAAATAAGAAGTCCACCATCCTATCCACAAACTATGCAACCGTCGTCGTTGCAAACTCTCGTCGTCGGTTTACCAGAGAGAAAATTAAAAAAGTTTAACTTTATCGGGTTATAGGTTTCTAGGAAATTGAATAGGTTTGTAGAAATTAAAGAGAAATTAAGAGAAATATATAATATGTAATATATATATATATATTGGGTTATCGGTTTACCCAATAACCCAATAAGAAAAAACCAAAATCGAACCAATAACCCAATAAAAAAATTTATAAAACTAATAAAAAATCGTTAACCCAATAACCCAATAATAATAAACCAATAACATTTTTATCGGTTCGGTTTTTGCACACCCCTACTACCTCGTCTTGTAATTGGAATTTTACTATACAAAAGAAAACCAAGTCCAATGGTTAGATATGATTCCACTACAATATTGGCTCTAATGCACGATCTAAGAATTGAAGAACAAAAACAACTCCTAAATGCCCCGTAGCCTCCTACTTATAAATGTGGTGCACAACACATCCAAAAGTAAGATTCTACACAGATACGGCTTTGTAGACACCTTTAGAACGACCTACTCTCATACCACTTTTTGTCACACCTCAAATCCCATTGGGGCGGACGTGGCACCCGAAGCCGTTAAGGCCCGAGAGAAGCATTCTATACGTTCACATACTTGTCGTCAATGGGATAGCATTCAATCACTTATGGTCACAACATATCAATAATAGAAATCCAATAAAAACATTTATATAAACATGAGACATGGCCGTTAGAGCCATATGGTCAAAAAAAGTACAACGTTCCTTCCTTTAACTGTACAACGTCTACAAATTCTCTAACATATACAAAACCAAAAATATAGTCGGGATAATTTCCCACTTTATATACAATGCTTATGCAGTACCAAAACCACATATACATATGACTCAAAAATCCCCGAGCCGAACTGGAGCTCACCAATGTTCTGTAGATGACCCGCAGCTTACTGAGGAGGTCTACTAGTACCTATGCCTGCAACAAGTAAGGTAAGTCCCCCAAGGGACGTCATTACTAAAGAATGTACTGAGTTTGTAAGGCTATAAGTAACTGTATGAGATATAAGAACTTTAATGGAATTAAGTACAAGTGAACGAACAATAGAAATAAACTACCATATCGTATATGTGTGGAATCATGTACATTGCTTTCTTTACTTTATTGTACTTTACTTTACTTTACTTTACTATACTGTACATCATCAATCATCAATCATATCATGCCCGGGATCAACTGATCAGTGGGAAATAACATAATAATCGGGGTCGTCATCCATGCGGATGTTCCTTTCATCCTATGGGATAACACCCGTAATAATGGGATCGACATTCATGCGAGTGTTTCTTTCACTCCATGAGATACCACCCATGCTATAATAATCGGGATCGACATTCATACGTATGTTCCTTTCATCCCATGAGATACCACCCATTCTCAACATTAACCATTACACAATTACTCACATTACTTCATTCTTTAGCTATAAGAGTGATACATTGTTAACTGTGCTTTATAGGAACTTTACAACTTTAGAACGTAACATTATTGGAACGTTAGAACCATGTTCAATGAATGAGAGATAAGTGAATAACAAGTACTACTAACTCTGAAATGAGATACTCTAAACTATTTAGAGGAAGGAGACACTGTACAACCCTTTGGGGATAGGACAAGTGTTATGATACTATGAACAATAGATGCTGCAAGAATGCGAAAAAGAATAACCTTACATACCTTATCTTCCCAACACGTAACTACAATGATTCAGATCCTTCCTTATGTGTTACCCTACAACACAAGTACATAATGGAGCGAACATTAACGGCCAGCTACATTACAAGCTCACAAGACGGTAAGTAGGTGTTTAACGGAAAGTAAAAACCGTCCCACCTCCAAAACACATGGTGCATCACTCCCCCCTTCATTATACTACCAAATAACATTATTCCACCACATTACACTATAACTTACTGCTTTTACAAAACAACACCACCAAATCAGTCCGCACATCACCAAAACAGTCCACACAATAATGTAGACATCGCAAACCGATAGAATTTTACACCAAGTTTCTACTTTACATTTCCGCCTAAATACAACTCCACATATTTATTCCATCAAGTCACATAAATACCTTACTCAACAATATACCAAAAACAGTCCACAATAGTTCCAAAATTCAGTTTAACATACCAAGAGAGTATTCTCTTTTCACTGCACCAAACATTCCATTTACAAACACGTATAAACATTCCCATCAAGCCATACATAAAAGGAACGATTTAGGGGAAGAACCACACTTTACTATACTGAAATTTCATCCTCCTAACTTAATTTCTTCAACACCTTAAGCCCCTATACAAGTCCAAACCACAAGGAAGACAAATTCATCAAAACTAACACAAGTGGACTGCCAACTAATTAAGGGACTGCCCTATACAATTTAAACATAACCAACCTGCCTTCCACACTTTCTTATACATATATTACATTAAT
Source organism: Capsicum rhomboideum (assembly GCA_031232105.1). NCBI lineage: Eukaryota > Viridiplantae > Streptophyta > Magnoliopsida > Solanales > Solanaceae > Capsicum > Capsicum rhomboideum. The sequence continues at coordinate 97,264,519 of CP124719.1, read as the reverse complement.
ATAAAAGGGTAAATACTTACCAAGGCTTTCAAAGTGGAGGATTCACCCAAGAACCCTAGGGAAATATGGGGCGGCTTATTGGGGTTTGAGAGAGGAGAGAGTGTTTTAATTTTCTGGACAGTTTTTCAGAAATGAAATAAATGGAAAAATGAGCTGAAATGAGACCTATATACTCCCTCTTTAACCGCCTCTTTTTGGTCCATTCTTAGCCAATTTTTGGTCAAAAATAGTCCAAGTAGGTAATGCACCTACTTGGCTATATAAGCTGTCCAAAACAGTCCACTTACTTGGGCTAATTCTAGTTGGATCATGCCATGTTGGGCCTTAGTTATATTTAGGTGCTGGGCTGGTCATCTTCCCCATTTTATATACTTAATTTGGGCCTCAATTACGTCCATTAAAAAATGTTCAAATGCAGCCCAATAGCTTTAGTAGGTAATACACCTCTTTGGAACATTTAACTTGGCCCAAATCTGATCCATAATCTTGGGTCCATTAACTTGGTCCATATATCTCAAGTAGGTCAGTCACCTACTAGCTTAATTAAGTCAAGCAAGCACCTCAATAGTTAATTTCATTTCCGGTTCTTAATCCCTTTAATTTAACTTACAGCTTGTGTACACTTGGTCACTTTAAATTTTAGATCCAAATACCTACTCACGATTCCAAGTTTAAATAATTGCACTGACGTTAACTTAGTCGTGTCACATTGCCTTATATTAAGTGACACATAAGTGGAACTAGTATACGTAGGATACGGGGTGTTACAATATAATCATTGATGGGTATGAAAACCCCAACTTAACTCAAATAGAGACTACAGGTAAGAAATCAAAGTCATACCTATCACGATGGAAAATCTAAAGTCATAGTCCCGACGTGTCCAAAAAAGTATGAATCTGAATAAGTTTGAACTCAGACTGAGTATCTGAATGATCAACTAAAATTCTAAGGACATCGTCTCATGACGAAGGTTCCATAACACTAAGAGAATGATCTAGCTGCACTGACTCCTCAATAGTCCCTTGCCAAGGACACTCTCTGGACCAGTGAATGATCTCTTTGCAGTAATAACAAACCCCTGAAGCTCTAACCTGACGAGAAACATGAGTTGTCCCCAACTGGCTGACCAACTCACGCCTGGGGAACTCCTTAGAACAATGACCAATTTCTTTACAATCAAAATATGCCCTTGGGAATCTATAATGTAAAGCACCTACTGACCCAGAACGGCCGCCACAGACTGAAGATCAATACCAAATACTCCATAATTTCTGAAGAGAACTCAACCCACTGTGACCACCACGAATGATCTAAGAGCCATCTATATCTTGAGATGCTACCTGTGTGGAACTGATAGGCTGTAAGTGATCCTGATCCCTGCTGGGAGGATCCCTACTCCCTGAGTTGATACCAATAACACTGTACTGACAGTATGACCTCTTACCACCACCTCCATATAGATCAATATAGGATCTCTTTGTAGTTCTCGCTTGATCAACAATCTAAGAGAGAGTAGACCCACCTGCTATCAAATGCTCTGTCGCCAAGCAGAGTGGTAAAGTTAATCCTCTGATAAATTCACACACCATCTCATGCTCTATAGGAAATAACATAGGAGTATGTCTGGTCCACTCGAGAAACCCAATATCATACTCTAAAATTGATAAAGATCCCTGCTAATCACTAACAAACCCAACTTTGGTCTGAGAATCACTCAATATACCGGGTACCATTACTGACCATGAAGAATCCACGAAAATGCTCAGAATCCCCAACACTTGATCTTAAAAAGCTGAGGCAGTCACAAACTCTGTCGGAGCCTGGGATGACCCCAGACCCTCTGGCTGACACTGAAGATCCTCAATATCAATCTCTAACTTCCTAGTTCGATGTTGAGCTGAAACTCTGGTAACACCTACAGAAGTCCCATCCACATCTATCGACAACCTCGTGCTATCCATCTAGGAAACAGTGGAATCAAAAGAGGTACTTAGAGGTTCATAGAAGTACAGACACATGACAAGGAGTCAAGAATAGTATTTCCTAAGAATGCCTTATAGCCTACCAAAGATAAGATACAGACATCTCCGCACCGATCCATAGGACTCTACTAGGCACTTAGCTCTTGTACAAACAACACTGCTGAAATTATGTTATGATTCCAATTTGTCATGACTCGATTTCTCAGGTCATGATGGCACCTACCATAACCCATCAGTAGGTAAGCCAACCCATAATCTGGAATGGCTAGTAACGGAGTACTAAAAGAAATAAAGAAAGCAGCAAAAAAGAATCTAACAAAAAGACTAATATAGATTACAACCCCAAGATCTTGTGAAGTCAGTACAAGAACTTATAATACAACAGGAGTACAAAGTGAAATACAGAGTCAATATATATACAAAGCCCTCTCTGAAATACAGAATAATGATCAAACTAACAATATGAGGGAGAGCAGGAGTACTTCGAACGTCAGCATGATGTACACATCAACGGTGAGAACTCGTACTATGATCTGCAGGCTGCAGAAGTGTAGTATGAGTACCAAAAAGGTGGTATTCAGTAGATATTGGACAACTGAGCTCCAAGGATAATGAAAGAATAAATAACATGTAAAGTAGAAATATAAAATACAGGCAACTATTCTGTAAACTAATGTAATAATGCTAAGGGAGCAATAAGGATAAACTACCCTATTCCAATAGTAGTCAGGAACTTAAGTACGATACCATATATCACTAGCCAATATACAAATGAAGAGTGAAAGAAGGATACATAGTAGTAAAACACGACCAAAGAATACATATACAATATGAATAGACAAGGAAAGAGAGGGATATACGGTAATACCATATATATATATATATATATATATATATCTACATATATAGGAATAAACTCAAAGGTAATAACCTAAGGGAACCAACCTAACATCTCGAGGAGCATAGCCAAGTAAGAGAGCTCATACTAGCATACTCAAGGTCTCTAACCAAAGTGAATAATCATAAAGTAACCTAGCAATGCTAAATTTTACCCTAAAATGGGTAAAGGTTTAGAAATGTACCAACAACCTCATAAACTAGTCCATAACCATCCTGCCATGAACTAACCATAATAACCAACAATAAGGTAAAAGGCTAGCCCGGATAAACAATAACCTAATCGGGCCCTCATAAGCTCAGAAGGTTCAGTCAAACACTCAGCAGACAACAATTATAACCTGTACCTATACATCTACCCGTTAAGACCGATAGATACATGAGCCAAATAATTATACTAGTGATAAGCAATGCATATAAATCAATGAATGCAAGTGTAATCCAGTAGCATCAACTTATCAAGTGCCATAACATACCAAGTGTATACACCTCCTCCAGCTCAATAGCTTGCAAAAAAAGGACCTATAATGACCATCCTTCTCTGGCACTGTGGCTTACGAATGAAAAGGCCCATAAGGGATTCGGGATATCTGTATACACTGCCTAGTCTCGAACAGGACTTCCAGTAACTATCATAATCAATCTACTCTGTCTAGTACCTGAGAGATATATAAGTATAATAAGTGTTTGTATTCAAATCGAGGCTAAAAGAGTGTAAATCTGTAAATTCATACCCGAGATTGAGTTCGGAACTAAATTGGCATAATAATGTAGAAAGGGTCAGAATCTCCCTCGACCAAAGTAAATAGTAGTAGTGAAAGAGTGTATTAATAAAGGATAAGAATCAACCTCGATCAAATTTCCAAATATCACATTTAGTTTCAAAAGATCACAATTCATTAAACAAGATGGTACAATTCTCGTGGTAAAAGAATCCATTTTAAAAGTGAAAAGTTGGAATAAATCCCTTTTTATAAAACAATAGTAAAATTAAGGTTTTGGTTGGAATCGTACCACTAAATAAGCATAAATACACCTAAAAATATTTATGCCATCACCAGTATCCAACCAATACAACAATAAGCGCCTAAGCATCTATAAACTAGAATCATGCCAATTTTAAGGATAAACTACTCACCTAAAGTCTAACTGGTATCGTAACCACAACCCCGGGCCCAAAAGTTTATAACCAGTATGCTAAATGCCCCAAAATTAAAATAACTATGGTAATTACAGGCATAATCCCACTAGAAGGCTCTAACTGGGGAAAAATATCATCCAATTTACTAACTAATTCGATAAGTCTCATACTAATGATTCTTAATGTCAAAATATGGCCATACAAGTCTATAATCAAGGATAGTAGGGTTCTAAGACCATTATGGGTATTCTGTACCAAAGCTTGGATTACATTCCTATTCTAAGTCCCCTAGGTCAAGACAAGATAATGCTAGGTATAACCCATCCTATAATCCCTACCTAGCATTCAATCTATACTATACGCAATCTCATAGAGAAAATAGATCGAAGCCTACCTCAATGCCGAACCGCAATATAGAATCATCCACGAATCTCTCATCTTTGTACCATGATTTTAAAATGTAATCATGCTATCAAAATAATAATCTACAAATTATTATGAGTAAACGACACCCATATTGCAATATAAAACTTCGAGCCCAAAATTGGTTCAACAATGGGCCTGTGAGGCCCGCTAATGGAATATCAAAATTGATTCATTCATGAGGTCCCTTGAAGGAAAAGAAACATGTGCTCAAAATTTGAGCACAAATGGAGCGTAAATCGGGGCTTAAATCAGCCCGTAAAGGTTAAGAAAAATAAGAGAGAAAACAAGAATTAAACAAAGGATTTAGGATGAAAACTTATGAAGGAATTAATGGGAAATTATCACTCAACATCCTCCATGCATTATAAACTTCAATTGATCGATTCCCACACTCTCTTGAGCTCCTAGGTCTCAAAAATGGCAGAAAAAGGTTTAGAAAATGGAGAAAAATCATGAGGAATGAGAATATATTGACCCAACAATGACCGCTAAGGGGGCCCAACAGTGACCGCTAAAGCGCCAGTTGACCGCTTAAGAGGCGGTTATGGAGGGGCGATAGGCCACTAAAGCAGCACCCAGGTCGCTAAAGCAACATCTGCTAAATGGACCTTGACCGCTAAAGCGTACCTCAGCCGAGTAGCCAAGGTCGCTAAAGCAGCTCAAGGTCCCTAAAGTGACCACCACTTAAGAAGCTCCTAGACCGCTTAAGCGGTCGCACCAGATACCATAAACCAATAAAATGCTAAGTTCTAATGGACTCCAATCGGGTGCTCGAAATTCTTTCGAAACCCCGTGTCTGCAAAAGAACTATGCTACCATACCAAATTTTACATTTCAAACTCAACAAAACTATCAAAATTTCCATCCGAGGTCATCTTGACAAAATGTGAGCCCCACACCCATAATTTTATTTTAACCAAATTCTACCCAATAGCCCAAAATGAGTCTGGAAGCCTCGGGACCTAGACCAAGGGTCCCCCTAGCCTAAAATTAATATTCGAAGCTGATGTTGCTGTCAAAATTCTCGTCTAAAATTGTATACTAGGAGGTTTGATTCGAGACCAATTTCTTAAAGGTGAAAACTCCAAAATAGGGAAATGAGCCTAAAATACAAACGAACTATCCAATAACCAAACCGATAATTTTGGTAAGTCATATATGACATATGTCCACTATGAAAAGGCTTGAAATGCTAGAATCATGTGGAAATTGAGAAAATGACTTGGAGGGTCATTACATTATGATAGCTAAAATAATAAGGAGTTTGTAGAAACTTTCAGAAGTGAATACGGGTGAATAAAACTCCCTATATCAAACTTAACATAAAGGGGTTGGTTTGAGATGTCAAAAACTGAGGGTGTATTACAAAAATGGCAAAACTGGGAGAAATCCCAAGTTTTTGCCTTGCCTACACTGTTATAGCGGGTGGCAGGCTGCTACCACTGTACCGCGATAATAGGAATTTTCTCGCTATAGCAGGAGTCATCTTGAGTCAATCCCATCATAGTGGATGGATTCAGCTATAATAATGCTGCTTTAGTGGGATAGGGGCGCTATAGCAGGATACACGCTGATTAATGCAGAAAATACCCCAAAGACATTATTTTTATTCCACATTCTTCTAAGGGATGAGAGAGGCTATTTTGGGTGATTTACACCTAAATTTCATCAAATTCCTTCGTTAAGGTAAGTTAATCCCTTCCATTAACTAGTTTTTCAATTATTAATCCTTAGAATCCCTAGTTTTTGGGTTTTGGGAAGGATTTAACTTGACCTAGGTAATTTTTCTGGTGCAAGTAGGTGAATTGGGTAGAAAAACCTTGGGTTTTGGTTGAAAGTTGTTAATTCACAATTACATACTTAGAATTCACCATTATATTCATGAAATTGGTAGCATTAAGGTGAAATTATGATAGAAAGCCATAGAATGGGAGGAATGATTATGAATTTGACCTTGGGGATATGGGATTAGGTTTTAATCCTTAAATGTACTAGGTCGTTGTATGAATTGTGATTATGTTATTGTTTTTAGACTACAACCATGCCAAAGTTGCACGGAAAGGCAAGGCTCTAGTTCAATAGAGTGGTGTAAGCTTAGATCGACATAGGTGATGGTTTAACATAGTTGAAACCCAAATAGATTTATGTGTGCATGTTAAATGTTCTTTCATATAATTATTACAATGCATGTTCAAAGAATGTAAATAGTTTAATGATATCCTAAGTGTTAATTACATGCAATGAGGTTAAATTAAAAACTTGTTGATTGTACCAATATGGTTGTTGTGATATTTGTTGTTTATTATAAGATGCACCTGTATTTAGACATCTTCACGGGATTCATATTTATTATTATTGGATGTATTGGTATTTGGACATCCTCACAGAATTGGGTGATTTAAGGCTGGCAGGCACTAGATGTCTTGGATTTTTGGTACATGGACAAGAGCTAGTCCCTTGCAGGTCATTGTTAGTGAATGACCATAAGACCCTTAACATGTATGTACAAGGTATTGGTAAGTGTGACGGTCCCTTGAGTAGACCGGGTTTACTTATTGACTTGTTATATTTAGTTCCTTGAGTGAACCGAAATTTATGATTATTGTCATTGTTGTTGTTGAATTGAATCCTTGAGTGGTCCATGCTAAATTACAAATGATTAGCGTATCTTTTTTATTTTTTATTTACTTATGTATTTGATACATGGTTTAGCATATTGTTATTGAGTCATAGTTTGTTGACTTGGTTGATGTTGGTGGTCTGAGTCTTGAATTGAGTTGTTGTCTCGGTATTAACTTGTACTTTACTGAACTTTGTGGTGTTGTTTGAATGGATACATGTCACATAATTGAAGTAAAGTTATATGGTAGGTGTTCATGGTTGTTATTGTTTACTAAGTTATGGTTTCTTGTTCACATTTCTTATTTTGGGTTAGCCGATGACCCTACCAGTACACCATTATTTTTTGTGTACTGATACTACACGTGATTTTCCTTTTGTTGAGTGCAGAGCATTTTATAGTGACTGCATCGATACCTCATCTTTAGAGCAGACTATTTTTTGACTCAAGAGTGAGCTACATCTTTTGCGTAGCCATGAGTCATCTACTTAGTTTTTGGTCCATTTGTTTCAGACTCGGATATTTCACTTATTTTTGGGTTAAACCCTTTTATTTACAATTGTAGTATTGTACAATGAATTTTAGTTCTTGGGGGTATTTTAGAATTTTATTGTTAGAACAATTCCGACCTTATGGTTTATTTAATGGAATGAGTAGTTCTCTTAAAATTTGGCTAAGTATTAGTATTGAGTAATTGAGTTGGATGGTTCTCCCATCGGAGGGTTTGTGTGGGTGCGACTCGTGATGGGTTTGGGTCATGACAATGTTGGTATCAGAGCCCTAGGTTCATTTATCTCATTGTACCAAAATGGTACAGAGACGTCTGTACTTTTCTTTGAGAGGCTATAGGACTTTATGAAATTATCACATTTTTTCTTATTTCACGCTATATCTTGATTCCAATTGGTATCTGGTGATCTAAATTAGTATCTAACTCCCTTCATTCTTTTGTCCGCATATGGTGAACACTAGAGCTAATAGAGCCAGAGCAGTAACCCCTGTACCAATAATTCCAGCTGCGGAGTCAGTTGTTCGAGGTCAAGGAAGAGGTAGGGGAAGAGGGAGAGGTAGGGAAGTACCCTCTAGTGGTGGAGCTTGGGCAATAGCTAATCGAGTCTGTCAGCGATCTGAGGTACTTCCCCCACCTTAGGATCAGTATAAGAAGGTTATGAATGAGGATGTTATGGAATATAAGGAAGCCACACGAGCTGAGGGTGCAACTCTTCCCTCGATATTCTCAGAGATGATTGACCAAGTGCTTTCTTTTATGAGTGGGTTGGCCGGTAATGGAGCCACTCCTGTTGTGTCTGCTTATCAGTTTCCAGGTGCTCCGTCGACTGCCACTCTTGCCCCTAGGATGAGTGAGGCCTTGGGGACTGATATTTTCCCTCGTCTGGTGTTAGTTCCTGTTATGACTGGGACTAAACATGACATGCTGACTAAGTTCCTGAAAATGAAGCCTCTTACTTTTTTTGGTTTTGAGACTGAGGATGCATTCAAGTTTGTTGTTGATTGTCACAAGACGCTGCATAAAATGGGTATTTTGGAGCAACATGGTGTTGAGTTTGTGACCTTCCAACTGCAAGGTGATGCAAAGAAGTGTTTGAGGGAATATGTGGAGTATCGGTCACCACCTGTAACTCCATTGATATGGGCTTAGTTTTATACTCTATTTTTAGAGAAATATGTACCCTGTACTCTTCATAATAGAAAGAAGGATGAGTTTCTGGCCCTTGAGCACGGCAATATGTCTGTTATAGCCCATGAGGCTAAGTTTCATGACTTTTTCCATTATGTTACTTGATTACTTAAAACAGAAGAGAAGAGGATTCAATTATTTGTGAAGGGTATGGACACTGACTTGCAGGTTTGTCTGCGCATATGACTTCGGTTGGAAAGACCTTCAGTGATTTTTCTAATTATGTGAAGAAGGTAAAAGGAGTCAAACAGGTTGGTTAGGCTAAGGTATTAGCAAAGAAGTACCAGAATACGAGTAACTTTGGTGGTTCTTACTCCAGGGGCATAACTATCAGACATATCTGGCTCGCCCTATTTAGTCAGCTCTGCCAGCTTCTACAGTAGGTCAGTCAGGGGACATTAAATAGCCCTCACTTGTGAGAAGCCAAGGGGCTTTAAATTTATTGGTCAACAGGTCTTTCTTAGATAGAGGTTGTTATACTTATAGTGCTATGGAGCACTTCAAAAGATATTGTCCTCAGAGTCAGGCTAGTTTTTAGGGGCAGCAACAGGCAAGAGCTATAGTTCATACTGGTAGAGATTGCAGAGGTAATGGTAGAGGTCATCCACAGGTTGGGTGAGGTAATATCAGGGAGGCTGTGGTAGAAATTGAGGTGGTGGTAATGCAGGGAAATATAGTGCGCAACCTGCTAACAAAGTTGCCCAGATTGATAATAGAGCTCATTATTATGCCTTCCCCGGTAAGATCGAGGCTGAGGCTTTTGATGCTGTCATTATAGGTACTATTCTCATCTATGAACGAATGGATACTATTTTTCTTAAACCAGGTTCCACCTATTCATATATATCTGTTAAATTTACCTTGGGATTGGACTTGGTTCGTGATATGCTTGACTATTTTGTATATGTGTGTACTCCAGTTGGAGACTCTGTGATATTGACCCATGTGTATCGTACTTGTTTTGTATTGTTTATGGGTTTCCAGACTTGGGTAGATTTGATAATATTAAATATGCTTGATTTTGACATCATCCTAGGTATGACTTGGCTCTCTCCATATCATGTTGTTCTAAATTGTAATGCTAATACTGTGACCTTAGAGATGCCTGGGATGGATAAGTTAGTGTAGGAAGGTATGTATAAGCTAAGACCTGTGAAAATTATATCTTTTATTCAGGCTAAGAAGTTAGTTTGGAGGGGGTGTTCAGCCTTTCTGGCACATATTTGGGATGTTAGTGAAAAATCCCCTTCTATTAAGTCAGTTCCCGTGGTGTCAGAATTTCAAGAGGTATTTCTCACAGACTTGCCTGGTATGCCTCTAGACTGGGACATTGAATTTTTCATTGATTTGGAGCCAGACACTTGCCTAATTTCTATCCCTTCCTATCGAATGGCTCTGACTGAGTTAACAGAAATCAAGACTCAGTTGCAGGAGTTACTTGATAAGAGATTCATTCATTCTAGTGCTTCGCCTTGGGGTTCTCCAGTGTTGTTCATCAAGAAAAAAGCTGGTATCATGAGAATGTGTATTGACTACAGATAGTTGAATAAGGTTACCATTAGGAATAAGTATCCTTTTCCCCGGATAAATGATCTTTTTGACTAGTTGGAAGGTGCTTCAATTTTCTCTAAGATAGACTTGAGGTCAGGTTATCATCAACTAAAGATTCGTCCTGAGGATATACCAAAGTCAACTTTCAGGACTCGGTATGGGCATTATGAGTTCTTGATGATGTCCTTCGGGTTGACCAATGCGCCAACAACTTTCATGAGTTTGATGAATGATATTTTTAAGTGTTTCTTGGATTCGTTTGTAATTATTTTTCGTGATGACATTTTAGTTTACTCTAAGGGTAAGGAGGAAATGTCGGTCATCTTCGTATTATTTTGGGAATTTTGAAGGAGAAGCAGTTTTATGCTAAGTTCTCTAAATGTGAATTTTGGATGTCCTCTATGGATTTTTTAGGGTATTTGGTTTCAGAAAAGGAAGTGATGGTAGATCCCCAGAAAATTGAGGCTATCAAGAGTTTGTTCCGGCCTAGCTCTGTTACTGAGGTTAGGAATTTTGTGGGTCTTGCTAGTTACTATAGCAGGTTTGTCAAGAACTTTGCCTCCATTGCTACTCACTTGACAAGGTTGACTTAGAAGGAGGTGACATTTTTATGGTCGAAAAAGTGTAAGGAGAGCTTCCAAAAGCTCAAGACTCTTTTGACCATATCTCTCATTCTCACCTTGCCAGTTGAAGGTATGGACTTTATTGTGTTTTGTGATGCTTCACGCCATGGTTTGGGTGCTATGTTAATGCAGGACAGGAATGTGATTGCCTATGCTTTAAGGTAATTGAAGCCTCATGAGAATAATTATCCAACCTATGATTTGGAGTTGGCTACAGTGGTTTTTGCACTTACTATTTGGAGACACTACCTCTACAGTGTCAAGTGCAAAGTGTTTACAGACCATCGTAGCTTGCAGCATGTTTTCACCCAAAAGGATAGGAACTTGAGGCTAAGAAGGTGGATGGAATTATTGAAGGATTATAATTTGACCATCCAATACCATCCGGTCAAGGCTAATATGGTGGCAGACATATTGAGCTGAAAATCGGTAAGTATGGGTAATCTGGGTTGCTTGAGGGTGTCAAGGAGACCTTTGGTAGAGAGATTCAGACTCTAGCATCATAGTTCATGTAGTTTGGTATTTCTGAAAGGAGTGGAGTGTTGGATAGTGTTGAGATAAGGTTAACATTCCTTGATCAAATCAACGCCAGGCAGCTTAAAGATGTGAAATTAAATAAAATTCAGAATAAGGTGATGCGTGGTGAAGCTTTTGACACCTCAGTTTATGTGTGTGGGGTATTGATGGTGAGAGGAAGTATGTGCGTGCCTCGGGTTAGTGATATGATTCAAGGGTTGCTTGCAGAATCTTATGGTTCTCGATACTCTATTCATCCAGGTGCAACCAAGATGTACTGTAACTTGACACAACTTTACTAGTGGCCAACTGTCAGTAGGTAAAATATGAGCATCAAATGCCTGTGGGTTTGCTTCAAAAAATACCCATTCCCGAGTGGAAATTTACTTCAAAAAATGCCCATTCCCGAGTGAAAGTCGGAGAGGATAGCCATAGACTTCGTAGTGGGTCTTTCTAAGACCTTGGGGCAGTATGACTCGATTTTTAACCAAGTCATCTCATTTCATTCTAGTTAGAGTGGATTACAGCTCAAAGAAGTTGGCCAAGATTTATATCAAGGAGATATTGTGGCTGTATGGGGTGATAATTTCCATCATTTCTGATAGAGGTACACAATTCGCCTCTATGTTTTGGGATAGTTTACATGAAAAGTTGGGCAACAAGCTTGATTTCAGCACTACTTTCCATCCTCAGACTGACGGGCAGTTAGAGAGGAATATTCAGGTGCTTGAGAATATGTTAAGGGCCTGTGTGATTTACTTTGTTGGGCATTGGGATAGGTTTTTGCCATTGTGTGAGTTTTCATACAACAATAGTTACCATTCTAGCATTGATGTGGCTCCATTCGAAGCACTCTATGAGAGAAGGTGTAGATCACCCATAGGATGGTTCAAAGTTGGTGATGTGAAGCCTTTGCGCACAAATTTGGTGAAGGATTCTCAGGAGAAGGTGAGGTTTATTCAAGGTAATATATTGGAAACTTAAAGTAGGCAAAAGGAGTATGCAAATTTCAAGGTAAGGGACATGTCTTTTAAACCCATTGAGCAAGTTTTGTTGAAAATATCTCCTATGAAGGGAGTTATGTAGTTTGGCAAAAAAGGTAAGCTTAGACCTTGATATATTGGTCCATTTGAGATCCTTGATAATCTGGAATCAGTAGCTTATAGGTTGGCATTACCATTGGGCCTGTCAGGAGTCCATCTAGTATTCCATGTGTCAATGTACAAGAGATACCATGGAGATGGGGATTATTTCATCAAAGGGGACTCAGTGTTACTTGATAAGTATCTTGCATATAAAGAGTATCCGGTTGTACTACTTGACCAGGACGTTCAAAAATTGAGAACAAAGGAGATTCGGTCTGTAAAGGTTCAGTGGAAGGATCATCCTATTGAGGAAGCTACTAGGGAAATTGAGAGGGACATCTGATAAGTACTGTCACGCCCCGAATCCCAACTAGGCGTGATTGACACTCGTAACCGATAAGGCCTGAGAGAACCAAGCTTTGCTTCTATTCGTTCATATGCATGTCATAAGAAACACCATTACCAAGTAAGGACTTTAAAATGCTAATAACGGAACTCATGGGATATGTGATATATATATATATATATATACATATGTGAAACTTGGCCGTTGAGGCCATCAAGTCAAGACATCATGTGTCACCTTACATCCATACACCCACATACGTCTACAAAAGCCTCTAACAAATGCATTGACCAAATGAACTAAAAGTCGGGACAAGTCCCCGCTTTATACAACATGTACAACACCAAAACATATGTACAACTGTGACTCGGAGAAGCCCCGAACTAATTGGAGCTCACCAAAGATCTGCAACACTGGCAATCTACTGTGGAGGCCTACTAGTACCTGCTCCTGCAGCAAGTAAGGTAAATCCCCCAAGAGGGGTCAGTACGAAGAAAGTACTGAGTATGTAAGGCTCAAATGAAACTGTATAATACATAAATATTTCAATAAACTCAAATGCAAATGAATAATCAATATAAATAAGTCAACGTTTTGCACTTTGGGAACCATGTGTATTGCTTTCTTTACTTTCTTTACTTCTTTACCTCAATGCTTATGATTATGCTTAATCATATTTGACTGTGCTATACTGTACCCGGGCCCCAACTGATCAGTGTGTCTTTACATAACGTAACGTTATGTTGGGATTGGCTCGAGCTAGGCTTATGCCTCTAGAGCTGCCACCCTATGAATCAATATATCGGGATCGGCTCGAGCTAGGCTTATGCTTCTATAGCTGCCACCCATTCCAACATATCAGGTTTGGCTCGAGCTAGGTTATTACCTCTAGAGCTGCCCCCTGTCAGGATCGGTTCGAGCTAGGCTTATGCCTCTAGGACTTCCCCCTGATCCAACAATCTCGGGATCGGCTTGAGCTAGGCATTTTGCCCCCAAAGCTGCCACCCATACTTGATCATTAACCACATATGCATTACTTTGTTCTTTACTTTGAGATTGATATCTTTACTTGTGAGAGATTGGTACATTCACTTGTACATTACCTCTTTCATTACTTTTGAGAGATTGGTACTATGATAGGCATAACTTTATATGAAACTTTGGATCAATAATCAATGAGTGAGAGACATATGAATAGACATTGTTGGAAACATAGCCTTATTGGAAACATAGCACCATTGGAACCATTAAACATTAACCAATGAACGAGATACATGAGTATAACCACTATTGGAACTTTGGAACACAATCTTATTGGACTTTTGGAACATTAGTCAATGAATATAAGAAATGTGATTCACCATTGATCAATGAGGAGGAAACATGTGCTAATGACAATTGATAACCGGGTATAGGATACCTTGGGACATTTCGCAATAGGACAAGTGTAATGTCAATGTGATTACTATTTGCTGCAGAAAGATACGGTCATAGTAACCTTACATACCTTGTATTCTCAATACGAATATACAATCCTAGAGGTGCATACAATAGTCCCGCTCCTTCTTTATGTGTCACTCTACATCACAAATATATAACGGGATTCACATTAACCATCAACTACTTTACAAATGCATATAACATCAATGAGTTACATGTTTGCCTTTAAACATGCCATTTCCCCTTGACAAAACCATTGATGAAAATATTATTCCAAAAATCCCCCAATATTCCATACATTGACCAATACATGATAATCAACATATTTCACCACAACACTTCTCCTTTACACTTTCTTATCCACACCACAACACCAATAATCCATCAAATTACCTTAATACACCTCATAGCACATATCGGCCAAAATTTCATAATTTACACTTATATAAAAATAACAAGTTTAATAAACAAATCACACCATACATGTTCATATTTTATCCATACCATGCTCTTTCATCAATACATCAAGTCTCTTTTCAAGTTCAAATCACAAAGCTGGCACATCTTTCACTAAAAGCAAAAATATACTATTCACCACCTTTCCAACATAACTATCATGATATACATAATCCCCCATGCATATAATATGTTAATCCATGAGAATAAATACTTACCAAGGCTTGGAATAGGATGATCTTTTACCAAAGAGTCCAAAGGAAATATTTGCTTTAGGGTTTGGAACTAGAGAAATGTTTGAGAAATATCTTAAAAGGCATGAGAGTGTTCGATGAATAAAATCTGATTTTGGGGCCTTTATATAGACCCCAAGTCATACTTAGCCATTCCTTGGCATTAAATGCAATGGTCCCTTGGTCAATGTGGAAGAATGGATCATTTTGCCCTTTGGGCCATGTCTTTTATTCCATTTTGGGCCCAATTGCACATGTATCTTAGCCCATCAACTTTCATGTATAATTCACCATATATCTCATGTTTAAATAATTCCATAATGTCACGACAATATTCTCTTGCGAGATTCTCATTCGTAGTCTCAATCGCAAAAAAAGGAATTCTAGTCGCCCATGGCTTCATTGAACATTTTGGATAACTATTTATATTTCATGATTTGATCATGTAGGAGTATGTAGGAGTGTATTGAAGTATTTTAATCTTTAACAATGCTCAAAGAACTCCAAAGAACCAAAAGAAACCATATAAGAATCGACGTAGAATTGCGTTACAAAACGAGCACGGAAGGGCACAATTTGTTGTGCCTTGCGCCACTGCTGCAAAGAAAGGCCGTGGTGCAAGATTTCCTTTCCCTCTGAACCTGAAGGCTTGCGCCACACCACCTGAAACAGGGCAGTGGCGCAAGTTTTCATGCTTTACTGAATTTTTCGGCCATTTTTCCAACACTTGCATATCGTCCAATTCCTTATCAAAACACTACAAAATACTTACTTAGTGATCTTAATCATCAAGTAAACATGAATCCAAGTCACCAAATGAGGTTAGAATGTGTACGGGGTATTACCCAAATGCTCCACGAAATCACAAAACACCTCCTACGAAGGTCTAATCGCACATAGTATGTCCGATATCAAATGTTTCACCAATGACACTATAAAACACATACTCATATCTCAACACCTAAGTAGATATGAACCCAAGTTATCAAGTAAGGTTAGAAAAGTACGGGGTGTTACAAGTACCCTCACTTGTTTGAGGATACATGTACTCTCTTACTTCTTACTTACCTCATATTTCTAGTTGATCATTCAGGGATGAATGATGGGTAAATTTGTATCTGTTGGAATGTTCATTTCCATCATTATGGGTAAGTCTATCATGCCAAAATTCAGGTTAAGGTTTTCCTCGAATTAAGAGTTAGAAATTTTAGGCTAGGCTAGTCTTGGATGAAATCCGAGCATGGTATGGTCTAGGGTAATCTGGGAATGGATTATTTAAAGTTTAAGTGATTTGAGATGATTTTATGATATCTAAGACGATAAGGAGTTCATAGAAACTTTTGTAAGTGAATTCAGGTGAGTAGAACTCCCAATGTCGAACTTGACATAAAGGGGTTGGTTCGGGATGTCGAATTGTGAGGATGTGTTGCAAAAATGAAAAAACTAGGAGAAATCCTGATTTTATACCTCGCTACCCCACTATAGTGGGTGGCAGGCTGCTACCACTATACCGCTATAGCGGGAATTTTCCCGCTATAGTGGGAGTCAACTTGGGCCAATCCCGCCATAGCAAACGGATTTTGCTATAGCGATGCTGCTATAACATGATAGGGCAGTTATAGTGGGATATGCACTGATTAATGCATAAATTACCCCAAAAATGTTATTTTCATTCCACATTCATCTAAGCACTGGGAGAGGTAATTGTGGGTGATTTCCACCTAAATTCCATCGTTAAGCTAAGTTAATCCCATCCATTAACTAGTTTTTTAATTATTAATCCTTAGAATCGCTAGTTTTTTGGTTTTGGAAGGATTTAACTTGACTTTTGTGATTTTTATGGTTCAAGTAGGTGAATTCGGTAGAAAACCCTTGGGTTTTGGTTAAAAGTTGTTAATTCACAATTGCATGCTTAGAGTTCACCATTATATTCATGAAATTAGTAGCATTAAGGTGGAATTATGATAGAAAACCCTAGAATTGGAGGAATGATCATGAATTTGACCTTGGGGTTATGGGATTAGGTAGTAATTCTTGAATGTACTAGGTCATTGTCTGAATTGTAATCATGATATTATTTTTAGACCACAAATAAGCCAAAATTGCACGGAAAGGCGAGGCTTAAGTTCAATAGAGTAATGCAAGCTTGGATTGAGGTAGGTGATGGTTTAACATAGTTGAAACCCAACTTGATTTATGTGTGCATGTTAATTGTTCCTTCATATACTTGTAACAATACATGTTCAAAGAAAGTAAATGGTTGAATGATATCCTAAGTATTAAGCACATGCAATGAGGTTATATTAAAAGCTCGTTGATTGTACAAGTGGTTGCTGTTTCCATTGTGGTTGTGATTGTTGTGATATCTGTTATTTATTATGGAATGTACCAGTATTTAAATATTTTCACGGGAATCATAGTTATTATTGGTGAATATACCGGTATTTGGACATCCTTACTAGATTGGGTGATATAAGGTTTGCAGACACTAGATGCCCAAGATTTTGGGTACATGGACAAGAACTCATCCCCTGCTGGTCATGGCTAGTGGACGATCATAAGACCCTTAGCATATATGTACAAGGTATTGGTGAGTGTGACTGTCACACCCTAAACTCCTAGGGGTGCAATTGGCACCCAATGCCTTACTTGACTGAGCAAACCAACAAACACCCAACCAAATAAGATAACCTGTGTCAAGTCGAGCCCGCGAGGCCCGAACGACACTAATCATTCATAATATAAAAGCAAGAGAATAATACAACTGACTGATAAGGTTGATTTAAACTACAAACTATACGTAAGCCAGCCTATCAAACAAATATATATATGAGATCGGCTAGGCCAAAAACCAAGAATACAACTGACAACAAGGCCACAACTAATTCATATACCCACAATAAACGTCTATAAGCCTCTATGATAAAGAACCACTAACAACTAGACGGGACAAGGCCCCAACATACCTATAAGCTATGCAAAGTAGAAGAGGACTCCATACTCAGCAACTTCGAAAAGAATGAAGCATACCAATCATCAGCTGAACTCAACCATACGCTATGAGGATCACTGTGTACCTGATAACCTGCAGACATGAATGTAGTGTCCCCCAGGCAATGGAGACATCAGTACAAAATAATGTACCGAGTTTGTAAGGTGAATGATAACTGAGAAGTTATCATGAAGTAATGAATGTACATATAGATAAGGGTTAAGGATAATATGAGTGTGTTTACCTGCTGCTAAAACTATAAATGTCTGAACATATCTAATAAAGTGATGTATATACTCGAATGGGGAGTCAAAGGTTCTCCAGAATCCACTTACTTGTTCATAACTTAAACCTTAAAGCCATAATCAATCAACAATTAACTTAACTAAATTGAGCTACTGATATTAACCAATACCGAACATACTCAGGGAGAAAAGTCAGGAATAATTATCATACAATCTAACAACTCCTGAGATAAATTATATAATAATAATCAAACAACAACCTAACTGGCCCCCTTAATCTTGACATGAATCAAGCAAACGAATATATCAAAAGTATCAAATTTGATATTTAAAGGCTCAAGTTTCAAGAAAGTTCATAGAACCATTTTACAAGAGGTTATATAACTAGTTTTACCCAATATGTACATAATGCCATCACACTAAGCAGAATCAAATATCAAGAAGGACCAAAACCCTGTATCAAGTAGGGTCTAAACCTAATAATCAAGAGAATCAAAAACCATAATAAAAATGACAAAGTATCAAATTCTACATTTAACGACTCAAGTGTAGAGAAATCTCAAAGAACTAGTTCACAAGAGGTCAAGAGTAAGTTTCGCCCAATATGTACATCATGCCATCACACCAAGCATAATCAAATGTCAAGAAGGACTGAAGCCCTATATCACATAGGGTTAAATCCCTGTATCAAGTAAGGCCAAAACCCAATAATCAAGAGAATCAAGAACCATAATAAAAATGGCTTTCTAGTTTGTACTTAAAATGGACAACTTCCATAATTAAGATGAACCACAAATCCATAGTCAAGATGGAAAAAGATCCAAATCAAGAGGCATGCCAATAGTGACAGCCACAAGAAGGACAAAGTCCCAACAAGAATGCAATGTGATCAAGCAATCCATACAAGTGGGCGAGTTAAACAAGGGTCTTATAAGACTTTAATGATACCAACACAACAATATAAGGTGGCTAGAAGGTAACCAAGGTGCCAAGATGGTATTTCAAATACTTCAGTGATTAAGAGAGTACAAGTTCAAGAAAATACACAAACCTTAGTCTTTTAACACATAAATAGTCCAATCATAGCTTGAAGAATTCAAATCGTAATCCAAACAATTGTTTCAAGTTCTTTAGGTTGTACACTAGTATATACAACCTTGAACACACAATTGCATATATTTTGAATTTAGAGTTACTCCAGATATTAGTTAATATCAATCAAGATTACCTTCAAAAGTAAGCCTAGCTTACACAAATTTCACTAAATCCTCAAAACAGTATACCTGGACAGCCCCACTGTCTTGTGTTGTAACTTAGTTTTGAATAGGCAAATGGAAAAGCCAACTTTATAGCCTTCATAAAAGTTGTAGGCATATATCTTGGGGTTGCAAAAGTCCAAAATCACCGAAACATACATTTTGTACAAAAAGATATCATCAAAATACTAACAGTTCTAAATTGTAAAACTGGACAGAACTTATCCTCTCTTGCATCCCCTATTTCAAGTCCATAACAACAAAACCATCTTTTGTCATAAAATAGAAGTTGTAGAGCTATGTTTTATATTTCCCAAACATATTTGTTTACTCAAAATGGAGCTCTACACAACAAGATATGTTATATTTACTAAACACTATATAATTTCAAAACGTGTTTAAGTTACTTACAAAGAATTTATCATTTATCTAAACCCCCGACAGTTCCTCGATTATAGACTTATATCGCACATAAGCTATCCTTATTACTAGACATTATCTATTTATTTACTTTTCAATTAGGCACAACATCAATTCGAGTATGAGTTCCCAAAAGAGATAACTACTTCAAACTAGGTCAGAATAAAATAATTTAAAAGCTCTACAAGACATTCTTCGATGGCACATTAGATATAGGATTTAATTAACTATGAAATCATGTTGAAAAGAACAAGAATAGCCTTGACATACTTTGCATCCTATATTAATAACTTCCACAAGAATTCCACGTTTACTGTAATTTAATGGGAAAATAGGCTAGGTCCTATACATCATAGTAGTGTTGTTAATTCAAGGTTGTGCATGTAAATTAGAGGACAAAATCCAATTGTAAAGTGCATAATGATAGGAATTCATTTAACGGTAAAACAGCTCATTCTTAATCACTTTTAACTTATTATATTTAGGATCTTATTTCTCCCTAGCTATCACAATCATGATACCACGATTAACTCGACCATCACAAGATCGGACCATCACGATAATATATACACCACCTCCTATTCCTCAACTTCACACCAAACCGATATTACCGAATACAAGGTTTTAACACAAAAAATACTAAAAACAATTTAGATACATCTAATAACTGACTCTTTGATAGCACGTTAGATCTAAAGATCACATATCTTATGGAATCATGCCAAGAAAAAATAAATAAATAGCCTTTACATACCTAGAATCCGAGCTCGCACAACTTGATGTACGTAATTGATTTTTTTTTGAGGATCAAAAAAATATTACTCAGCTTCCTTACAACATTTCCTCCTCACGTACTAGGGAGAACAGAAGCAAATATAAAAACATATATAAATGAACAAAGAGAGTCATGTTTGATGCAATATTTTCTCAAAAGTGTGGAATGTTTACTAAGATTTTGAATACTTTGAAAAATAATGTAATGATATATAAGTAGTAAGTTCATATGTGAGCATCCATAGGAGGCGGTGATGTTAACAGAAAGAAATGTTTATATAGAGAAATTATTTAGCTTGCAATTAAAAATAATACTAATAACGCTAAGTTATAACATGAATAAATGCCACCAATGTTTACCATATGAGTTGTACACTCCACTTCACTTACACCTTACATATGTATTTGGGTAATACATTGGCTTATGATAAAATAAATATAATATTTTGAATATATCACAATTAATAGAAAATTATTTAGAATAAAGCTTTCTTCCCATAATAATAATTTATCGATATAATTAGACTTACTATCTCCATTAAAATAGTAAATAATTATAAAACTCTTTTAAAATAAGTACATACAAAAATGTATGGTAACTAAATAATTCTTAAAAATATTTAAAACATTTTAGAAAGGAAATAAAAATATAACTTTTTATCAAATTTTTAATTTAAATCAATTTTTTTTGAATGTGCTCGGTATTAATAAAATTCTCAAATCTAGACTCGTAAGCCTTCGACACGGGATGAAGGGCACATTAAAAACCCTGGGTGTTACAGTGATGGTCCCCTGAGTGGACCAGGTTTACTTGTTGACTTGTTATATTTAGTTCCTTGAGTGAACCAAAATTTATGATTATTGTCATCATTGTTGTTGAATTGGATCCTTGTGTGGTCCGGGCTTAATTGCAAATGATTGACATAGCTTATTTATAGTCTATTTACTTATGCATTTGAGACATGGTTTAGCATATTGTTATTGAGTCATGGTTTGTTGAATTGGTTTGATGTTGGTGGTCTGAGTCTTGACTTGAGTTGTTATCTCTGTATTGACTTATACTTGACTGAACTCTGTGGTGTCGTTTGAAAGGCTAAGTGTCACATAATTGAAGTAAACTTATATGGTAGGTGTTCATGGTTGTTCTTGTTTACTAAGATATGGTTGCTTGTTCACATTTCTTATTTTGGGTTGGCCGATGACCCTATCAGTGCACCATTGTTTCTTGTGTATTGATACTACACATGCTTTTCCTTTTGTTGAGTGCAGAGTATTTTCCAGCGACTGTATCGAGACCTCAACTTTAGAGCAGACTGCATTCCGACTCAAGGGTGAGCTATATCTTCTAGGCAGCCATGAGTCATCTACTTAGTTTCTGGTCCATTTGTTTCGGACTAGGATATTTCACTTGTTTTTGGGTTGAACCCTTTTATTGACAATTGCAGTATTTTGGTACAATGGCTTTCAGTTCTTAGGGGTATTTTAGACTTTTCCTATTTTCCACCTTTGAATTTGATTGTTAGAACAATTTCGACCTTATGGTTTATTTAATGGAATGACTAGTTCTCTTAAAATTTGGCTAAGTGTTGGTATTGAGTATTTGAGTTGGATGGTTCTCCCACCGGAGGGTTAGTATGGGTACCACTAATGACAGGTTTAGATCGTGATAGAAATAATACAATATCTGATAAACTGAACAACTGGACATGAGTATGATATATACGTCAAGGTCATAAATTAACTGAACAACAAGACAATAAGCATACTAATTAGCTGAATCATAGGAAGTTGAATATCTGGGTCATGATGTCTATAGTATAGCCAAAGTATAGCATGAACTGTATATCTAAATCATAAGTTTAAACTAAATATCTGACTATCTGAGTCTAGAGCTAAAACTGTACGACTGAATCATGGACTAAACTAAATGACAGAACCTTGAGCTAGATTGAATGACTGAATTATGGACTAAATTGAATGACTAAATCTTTGCCTCGACTGAATAAACACCTCATAAAATAATTTGAATATGAATCAAAAATGCAGTTGAAATTCTGAAATAATTAAGTTATATGTGAAGTATCGTAAAACATGTTTAGAAACAGGTGGCTTGGTGCCACAAATCATACTTAAATAAAGATATTGAGTTTTTTGATTGGGTAGGTTCTTCTAACAAACATACATAATTTAAGCTTATGATGTCCAAATTTTGACCCCATTAATAGATTTATCTTATACCTTGTTGGAGCATAGGATGTAACTGAACAGTGGATCCATACTGAACCTCTTTTGGGCTTAAAGAGGAGTCGTCCAAACTAGTGGCACGATCCTATCTTACTTTGGCATACGTAGTTTTGGAGTATATTTTATCTCAACTCATAGCCTTCTTGGTGTTAAAAATAATTCTCCTAAAATCTATATATGCTCATGCTGTAACTTTTTAAAGGTAAAATGATAATCATGTTGTGGAGTCTGGGCTCAAAATAATATTATGAAAATATGCTGCTAGCATATCATGAAAATATACTGTTGGTGAACCATTGCACAAAATTATATCATTAAAATATATTGTAGGTGAACCTTCGCTCAAAATCATATGCAAACATATTAGTCTAAGATTTCAAAATAAATGACATTTTCTTTCAAAATCTATCAACAGAAATTTGTAAACTTCCATGAAGTAGACTTTCGAAATTATAAACTAGTTTTCATGGAAAACATGAGGTAACTTCTGTAAAACATGTGAAAAACTCATAAGTTTGAGATAAGTATCGAAATACACTCCATGAACATGAATTAGGATACAAAAATCAAAAGTTGAATTCAATTTCTAAGATTTCTACTATTCCCATGAAATATTTATGGAGTATCATCAAAAGATAAGAACAAAGCTTCTAGGATCCAATTCTGAGATCCTAACTTGATTCATGGATGAGCTGAAATCAAAAACATGTGTGGAAGAACAAAATTCCCTCACTGAAGGTTAGCCTTACATATCTTGGAAGAATAAAGGAGTTTGGAGAAGAACTTGAAGATTCCTTTCTTGAGTTCTTAGAGCATTCTTGAAACCTTTTTTGTGAGTTGGGGAGAGAGAAGTAGAATGTACAACTATGTTCTAAGTGTTTCTACTCATAGGGAGGGGTTTCAAGTCGTGGGATGACAGTACATAAAATGGGTAGAATGAAAACACCCTTAAGGAAATGAGTGGAAATTTTTTTTCATCAGGACACCCTCTAATACGTTGTGCTTCCAATAGCATTGGGTGATTAGTGCGTCGTGGTGGCCATATTGTTGGCCACTGCAAATTTCAACTCTCTAAAGTTTAGCCTATAGTTTCACTATCATGACCCAAATTACGGGATCGTGTGGGCACTTACTCTATTCTAACTAGATAGGAGAACCCTTACCACCCAATCAGGTATTATGTAGAATCCAATTAGCAACCTTTATAAGTAAACGAACATTCAGCTTTTAATACCAAGAAGTTAACAAATATGACCTTCACAAAGTGATCTTAACAAAATGAAAAACTCTCAAAACCTAGACTAGATATGTACAAGATCTTCTATAGAGAACAAGGACAAATGAAATGGTACAACTTCCACCAGAAGGAGAGGTACAAAAGTTAATGATGATTACCCACTGCTCCACAAAAGAGACTCCTGGTCAACCTAAAACACACCTTCATCCAAAAAAAAGATGTAGGAAGAGTAGTATCAGTACATCACATATACTGGTAAACATTATCAAACGACCAGGGTTAGATCACGCAACATCATATAGATATCACAGAATAATCATGACAATCTTCACATAATAGTTTAACACTAGGTTCATATTTTCATACCATGATTTTTCAATATCATAACAACTTCTAATTATGCCTTGTTAGATTAGTTAACCATTTTAGTTACAATGAACTACCCGATTTCCACAAAGTAATTCTACTGACTGCTAACTCTGTGAATATTATCTAGTAGGCCAAGTTCTCATAATTCAATTTAAGGATTAACCAATAATTCTCTATTTCTACATCATGTATATATAATAAATACTAAATCCAAGAATAACCCAATAAGAAGATAATAGACACAATGTCACCATGCAATTAGCAACAATCCTTCTATCCTCTCAATAATTCAATGCAACGTCAAAACAACAATTAGGATGCACAAGTCACAAAACTCAGAGATATCCCAACTAACATATAAGCAATTAAATTATTGATTTACATAATAAACGCTCCTTCAATAAACCCAGTAACTCAAACCATATACACGATATTTACAATAAGAGCTCATAAATCACAAACAAGAATCGCAATAGTTCTAAACTCCATAATCACGACACTTACATCACAATATAAATGAGAAAGTGTAGCACTCAAAAGTGATCATCACCGGTCACCCTAAACTCTACAATCGTAGTCACCCATCACAATGTGGACTTAAGTTCATATAATTATCTTGACTATATATGTATATATAGAGAGTATATCACCTCCGTATATCACTCTCTAATTTGTACACACACCCTAAGGGTCTTATTTCTGGTAGCGGGGGACAAAATAAGTTCATGTACCATATTGGTGTGGTACCCGATCCTCCATATACGCCTTTACACATTTTATCATTCACCATTATTCACACCTTTCTTAGATTCCTTAAGTACAACATCGCATTCCTCTACCACTATCACTTTTGAGTAAACCATAATATCATATATGAAAACAATCAGAAACATGCCAAGCTACGACTTGAACACTCTGTCAAAAGATCCTTAAAGGATGTAGGATCATTGATTAGTTAAAAAGACATCACAAGGAATTCATAGTGTCCATAGCGAGTATAAAAAGTTATCTTCAGGATCACACTCCCTAACTTTTAGCTGATGGTAACCTAATCGGAGGTTAATCTTAGAAAAACAGGTAACACCCTAAAGTTGGTTAAATAGGTTAGTAATTATAGGAATGGGATACTTGTTCTTAATTGTGACATTGTTCAACTAACGGTAATCGATAAACATCCTAAAGGAACTATCTTTCTTACGCACATAGAGAACTGGAGCACCCCACGGGGAAATACTTCGTCTGATGAATCCCTTATCTAGAAGGCCTTTGAACTGCTTTTTTAACTCTTTCAACTCAGCAATATTCATTCTATATGGTAGAATAGAGATTAGCTGAGTGTCAAGAAGAAGGTATATTAAAAAGTCAATCTTCTAGGGTTTTTAGAGAACTGGACTTGAAGGAGTCATAATCACCAGCAGGTGAAGAAGTGATTTGAAGTTGAAAGAGAAGCTCAAGGTCCTACAGTTGCATTTGATGGTGTTCTTCTCAGTTCCAAGCAGAGATCTATCATGACCTCAGTCTACACTCTGGACATAACACGGTGCTTAGAGCCAAAAGTGACCTAAAGACAACCCATGGCATGGCATAATAATAATAACAATGAAACAACGGAATATATGTGCGAAAGCTAAACTCATTTTAAGATGAATCTATATATGAAACAATCTGAGATAATTCTAAGTTTGAATAAACACCAATACAAAAATGAATTTAGAAAGCTGAAAGTCTAACTCTATGTCTGAAAAGCCTCTAAAACTGATAAGTTGCTGGGACAAGTCCCCAGCTAACTCCAAATGTCTAAAATCAAAATACTGAAAGAAGACAATAAAATCTATATCCTCAAATAATAAGGACTTACCACTGATAACTTCTGGAGTAGTACTAGAACCTGCTAACTACGATGCTGACACTAAGCGCCTGAAACTATATCATAAGGTGATAAAATACAAAAGAAAGTATGTGGTCATTACTTAGAATGTATTGAGCATGTGAGATATGCAAGATATGAAGTAAAATTGATCACGCTGAAATATTGATATACTGTACTAAATGCAAACTGAATGCTAGAGCTGAATTGTAGTACAATGATCCAATAATAGTATGCATAAATACTGATATGCAAAGATATTCTGAAAAAGCCATAAAATAATGCAAATAAAGATGAACTGAGGGTCTTGTCAATAATTTGAATATGATTCTGTGGGAGAGTCTATTAACCGACATAAACCACATGAGATAAACATAGTATTTGATGTATACGCCCCATTGAAAGGACCTAATATACCTTGCTAGGGTATAATGGCATAGCTGGCATGATCACTAAACTGGTGCCCAAACTAGAAGGGCAAATAAACCTATGGTGGTACATAGTTCTGGATTTTGGGTGAAACTGAGGCCCTAGTAAAACTTGGTGCTAATTACTACTCCCAAAATGATATATATATATAACACATACACACTGATATCTCATTTAAGTATGATGTTCTGATAACTGTATCAAAACCTGTTTAACCTTGTGTTCTAAAAACTAATCATGCAAGTTCATAATAAAATATGATAATCTGAAATAGGCTTTGGAAATATAACTAAAATCTGTGAATTATACTTCAAATCATGCTAGTATTCAATTCTCATAAAATAACATCACGTTGTATATAAAATCATGGGAAAACATGTTCTAACTGTATAGGGATTATAAAAAGACTGAAATTCAATAGAAAACTATAACTTGGAAATGAATCCTAAATCATACTTCATGGAAATTAAGATTTTATAATGTATATTGGGACACAAGGGTGAAAGTACACCCATTGCCTAAATTCCACATACCTAGATGACGAATTCTTACAAGACTCTTGAATTCTTAAAGCCTTGAGAAGAACCTTGGTTTCTGACTTGAAGGAATGAAGAGCGTAGTACTTTTTCTATTTTCTGAGTATTTGAGAGTACTGAGGGGGAATAAAATTGCTACTTCCCTTTAACCTCCTCCTAATAAGCCTTAAAACAATGTAGTTTAGGATTAGAATTTAAGGAAAAGATGAAAATACCCTTATTAAAATATAACTAATTTTCTGGAAATAGTCATCACGGATCTAGATACAACTTGTACACTAAACCTACAAGACGTCCCTTGACTCATGGTCCTTGGGCTGGATTTCTGGCCTGGGCACGATTTGACACCTCACGACTCGTTAGGACTAGTTACGAGTCGTGGCTGGAACTCATAGCCTCTGAATAAAAATGTAAACTCTCAAGTTTCCTATCAGAATGAGTCACCTGACGACTTATGATCTATCCTAATGACTCATGCCCTTGAGTCGTTGCCATTGGGATGAAAATTACATCTTTTATTATGATTATCTTCTAAGAAAGGTTCACTCTGCGAGTCATAGGGGCTGACCACGACTCGTGGTATGGGTCATTATCAATGAGACTAGATTGGACTGGAATACTTACCATGAGTCAGTCCATGACTCATGGCCTCACGATATGACTCATATAGTGAGTCATTCTTTGACAAAAAGTTAAATTTCTACTGGTTTTCAACTAGTTTTCTGTGCTAACTCTGAGATATGATCTTAGGGAATTTTGAAGTATTACAGTATCCCCTCCCTTGGGAACATTCATCCTTGAATAAAGACTAACTAAGATCAAAGGGTAGGGAAAAAGCTGCAATACCAACACTGAGTTCTAAAAGCTGAATTTTTTGATATAGTAACTAATTCAACTGAGAATGAAGTTGAGCTGAATCTCATGAAAAACAGGTATACAAGGTAGGAGTGTAAGAATAACTGATGGGACATGATACTGATAAGATTTCTAAAAAGAAAATGATTACCTCAAGATGGAACTGAACTGGAAGGAAAGAGGTGAGGGTACTTGGTTATCATATCTACTTCTACTTCCCATGTAGCTCCCTCAACTAGATGATTTCTCCAAAGGACTTTCACTAAAGAAACTTCCTTATTCCTTAATTTACGAACCTGATGGTCAAGAATCTCAAATGGTACCTATTCGTAAGAGAGGCTATTTTTCATGCCCACACTCTCTAATGGCACAACTAAGGCTAGATCACCAATACACTTCTTCAACAAGGACACATGAAAGACTGGATACATCGATGATAAGTTTGTGGGCGAATCTAACTCATTGGCCACATTACCAATACACCTCAGAATCCTGTAAGGACAACTTATCAGGGACTAAGCTTCTTCTTCTTGCCAAGCCTCATCACCCATTCATGGTCAAATTTTCAAATAAACCCAATCATTAACTAAAAACTCAAGCTCTCTTCTCCCAATATCTATATATGATTTCTGCCAACTCTGTGTTATTTTTAGCCTTTCTCTAATTACCTAAAATTCCTCTATAGCCTCATGAACTAAGTCAAGCCTATTAAGGTAGCTTTACAAACCTCAAACCATCCAATAGGTCATCTATACCTCCTACTATAAAGCACCTCAAATGGAGCCATCTTAATACTGAAATGAAAGTTGTTATTATAGGCAAACTTAATAAGAGGTAAGTGATTATCCCAATTACCTATAAAGTTGATCACACAAGCTCTCAACAGATCTTCTAAGGTATGAATGGTCTGATCTCCCTGAACATCTGTCTAGGTACTAAAACCCTTCTAAAAAGACTTCCAAAACTGTAAAGTAAACTGAGTTCCCCTATCTGAGATAATGGTCATGAGAACTCAATGTAGCCTGACCAACTCTCAAATGTAAAGTCTAGCATAATTCTTGGTTGTATCTATAGTATTAACTGGTAGAATATATGCCGACTGAGTCATTCGATCAACAATAACCCATATCAAATCATGTTGTCGGTGCATATGAGGTAACCCTATAATAGAGTCCATGTTTATCTCTTTCCACTTTCAAGTAGAAATATTGATATTCTGAATCATACCACCTGGTCTCTGGTGCTCAACCTTAACTTGCTGTCAATTTGGACACTTGACTATAAAATTTAAGATATCCCTCTTCATGCCATTCCAGCAATAGACTTCTCGTAGGTCGTGGTAAATCTAGGAGGCACCAATGTGAATAGAATATCAAGAACTATGAGCTTCTATCAGCATCTGCTATCTTAAGTCATCGACATCTGGAACACACAAGTGATCCTAATAATGAAGTACACCATCTCCCTCTTGGGAGAAAAACTCCACTTTTTGATTGCATACTACTTCGTTCAACTTAAGAAAAATAGGATCACTCTCCCAATTTTCCTTTGTTTGTGCCACTAATGAAAACTCTAAACCATTTTGAACTATAACGCTACCTTTGGCCGAATCGACGAGGTGAACTCCTAATCTAGCAAGCCTGTGAGAATCACGATCTAGATCCTTCCTTTTATCCTCTACATGAGCAACACTACCCATAGAAAGTCTGCTAAAATCATCAACTACTACATTGGCTTTACCCGGATGGTACAAAACACTCATGTCATAATCTTTAAATAACTCTAGCCATCTTCTATGACTAAGATTTAGATCCTTCTGACTTAACACATAGTGAAGGCTTTTGTAATCTGTGAATACATCCACATGTACCCTATAAAGATAATTCCTCCAAATCTTTAGGGCAAAGACTTCTGTTGCCAACTCTAGATTACTAGTTGGGTAATTCTTTTCATGAACCTTGAGCTGTCTAGAAGTATAAGCTATGACCTTACTATGTTGCATCAACACACACCCAAGGAAAACTTTAGAAGTATCACAATAAACAACAAACCCATTTAGACCCGCTAGTAGAGTCGAAACTGGGGCAGAATTGAGTCGAGTCTTTAACTCTTAAAAGCTCTTCTCACAAGACTCGGACTACTAACTTGACTTTCTTTTGAGACAATCTGGACATAGGAGAAGCAATAGATGAAAAACCTTCTACAAACTGCATATAGTAACCAGCTAAGCCTAAGAAACTCCTAATGTCTGATGGAGAGATAGGTCTAGGCCGGTTACTAACTACTTTGGTTTTTTGAGGATCAACCTAAATTTCCTCACTGGAAATGATTTGACCAAGAAATGCTACTGATTTCAACCAAAATTCACAATTGTTAAACAAGGTGAATAACTAGCGATCTTTAAGAGTCTGCAAGACAATTCTCAAATAGTCTATATATTTATTTTCACTCCAAGAATAAATGAGGATGTCATCTATGAAGACAATAACAAATATGTCCAAATACTATTTGAACACCCTATTCATCAGGTCCATAAAAGCTACAGGAGCATTTATCAGCCCAAAAGACATAACAACAAATTCATAATCCTACTAAGTTCTGAAGGTTGTTTCCAAAATGTCACATTCTTTGACTCTAAGTGGATGATAGCCAGATTTGAGGTTTATCTACAAAAAACAACTAGAACCCTGAAGTCGGTTGAAAAAGTCATCAATCCTAGGAATGGGATACTTATTCTTGATTGTGACTTTGTTCAAATGAGGGTAAATAATGCACATTCTGAAGGAACCATCTTTCTTATGCATGAAGAGAACTGGAGTACCCTATAGAGAGATACTGGTTCTAATTAAACCTTTGTCTAAGAGGTCTTTCAACTAATCTTTCAATTCTTTAAGCTCTGTTGGAGCCATTTTGTAATGAGTAATTGAGATAGATTGGGTATCAGGAAGAAGGTCTATTCCAAAGTCTATCACCCGCTCGGGAGAGACTCCAAGTATACTTTAGGAAACACTTTTGGATACATATTTACAACTAGTACTCACTGAAAGGCTGGGGTTTCAGACTTAACATCTTTGACCCAGACTAAATAGTAGATACAAACCTTAGAGATCATATTTCTAGCCTTAAGGTAAGATAGAAACCAACCTATAGGCGCTGAGGTACTACCCTTCTATTCTACAACTGGTTTTTTAGGAAACCAAAACTTTAACAACTTTAGTTTTGCAGTTGACTGATGTATAATAGAAATGTAACCAATCTATGCCAAGAATGAGATCAAAATCAGTCATATCTAACTTTCCTAGACTAACTGTGGTGATTTGAAAAAATGAGACTAGGCAATTTGTGTATACCCATTTGTCTATAACTGAGTCACTAACAAGAGTAGAGACTGAAAAGGGTTCTAAAAGAGTTTTGGGACTAAAACTAAAATATACTAAAATATAAGAAGTCAAGAAGAAAAATGTGGCTTATGGGTATAGCAATGCATACACATCCATATGAAAGACTCGTAACGTACCAATGACTACGTTTGACAAGCTCTCTTGATCCTGATGAGAAGACAAAGAATAGAAGCAATTATAATGATGACTACCGCCTACACTAGTAGAAGAACCCTGCTAAGCTGGGTGATCTAAATGGCATACTGAAGTACTAGACTGAGGGGCAATTCATCAACCATTCTGACCACATCCAAAACAACCCTTCTTGCCAGCAAGGCACTGGATGGTTTTTACCACACTTAGAACATGCTATAAAAATGTGGTTGCCTGTAACACTACCTTGAGACTTAGAGCTTGATGCCCTATTCTTGCGATCATGACGAGGTCTAAGGAATGGAGCACAAGCTAAAGAAGGTGTTGGAGCTTAATACCTCTGCTAAAACTGAGAGTGATTACCATAGCTCGATCTCTGCTAATAGTCAAAGTTACTTGTTCTTACCCTCTTGGTCTTCCTCTCTTTATCTTTTATCTTCTCCTCCTCTATCTATTGGGCATGAGACATAAGTCTGGAGATATCAATTTCTCTAATAAGCATAGAGATCCTACACTTCTTGATCACTAACTCTGAGACACCAGACACAAACTTTCTTATTTGAGCCCTTAGCTGAACAGCTATCTCGAGGGTGTACCTAGAGAGTATGGTAAACATTAGAGAGTATTCCTTCATAGAAATGTTACCCTGCTTTAAGTTGATGAACTCATTAACCATAGGTTCCCTCCACACACAGGGAAAAAATATGTCTAGAAAAGTAGTCACAAACTCATTCCAATCAACTAGGCCTACATCCACACGTAGGCTATCTTTCCACTGTTTGAACCATGTTGAGCCACCCCTTTCAATCGATAGGAGGCCAAGTCTACACTCTCAACTGGTGTGATACCCATGATCTGAGTGATCTTCTGAACCTCATTAATAAAGTCTTGTGGATCCTTCTCCACCTTCAAACCATAGAATTCTGGAGGATTTATTAGAGTGAAGTCCCAAACTCTCGTAGCTGCTACATTCCCAGTTGGGCTCATTAGTAAAACTACTTACTGATTGACGTGGTCTGTCATGTCTTGAGCAAGAACCTAAAAAATAGCCCTAAATTTAGCAAGAGTGACTCGTTCATTCAGGGGATCTACTGGTGCTGGTAGGGTTTGATGATTTCCATTCCTTCTTCTGTTAGCTCTTATGGGTGACATATTTTGTAAACGTGTAGAGTACAAATTAGAAGGATAAATAGAGTTTATACTCTATTGCATGACATAAACATGAGAAAAGTCAGATTTTCCTAAAATATTTTACAGCTTCCCTCTCATGCCCAGCACTACTTAACGTAACTTTCAGATACCCTAGGACACCTTAAACCTGATGCTCTCATACCAAGTTTGTCATGCCTCGAGTCTACACCCTAGACATAACATGGTGCTTATAGCCACAAGTGACCCCAAGCTAATCCATGAGATGCATAATACAAATAAAAATGTAACAACTGAATATATGTGCAGAATCTAAATTGATTTTAAGATGAATATATATATATATATATATATGAAATAATGTGAGATCAGTCTATGTCTGAATCAACACCGATAGTAAAATAAATCTAGAAAGTTGAAAGTCTAACTATATGTCTGAAAAGCCTCTAAAATTGATGAGTTTCCAAGACAAGTCCCTATCTCACTCCAAGTGTTTGAAATCAAAATACTGACAGAAGATAATAAAATCTACGTCCTCGGATGATGAGGAATCACCACTAATAACTTCTGGAGCAGTACTGGAATGTTCTAATCACGATGTTGAGATCATAATATGATACAATGCAAAAGAAATTATACGATCAGTACTTTGAATATACTGACCATATGAGATATGCAAGATATGAAGTAAATTGATCATGCTGAAATACTGATATACTGTACTAAATGCAAGCTGAATACAAGAGTTGAACTGTAGTAAAATGACCCAATAATAGTATGCATAAATAATGATATGCAAAATATTCCAAAAAGCAATAAAATAATACAAGTAGAGCTAATTGAGCGTCATGTACAATAATTTGAATCTGAGTCTGTGGAAGAGTCTGTTAACCAACATAAACCACGTGAGCAGAATGTGGATTCCAAGGTATACTCCCTATTGAGAGGACCCAATATACCTTGCCAGGGTATAATGGCATAGCTGGTGTGATCATTAAACTGGTACCTAAATTGGGAGGGCTAAATAAGTCTATGGTGGCACGTAGTTCAGGGACTTTGGGTGAAATTGAGGCCCTAGTCCAACTCGATGCTAAGTACTACTCCCAAACTGATATATATATATATATATATATATATATATATATCTTGATAGCTTATTTAAAATTTGATGTTCTAATAACTAGGTCAAAACCTATTTAATATGAAAGTGTTAGGACCCAAATAGTCATGAGTGGCATATTAGGGAGATCATTTGGGAAAAACCCTATGAATTCACACACTACCAAAACTGAAGCAACATGAGGGACTGCTGAACTATTATCCCGAAGATGAGCTAGAAATGTCCTCTTGCCCCCTTTTACTAGATTTTGGGCATGAATAGCAGGAAGAATTCTCAAAGGGGAAGGCTTATAAGTACCTTCCCACACTAACCTCTCCATTTCATACATAGCTGTAGTGACAATTTTAGCATAACAATCAAGAATAGAATGATAGGGAGACAACCAGCTCATTCCTAAAATAATATCAAACACCTCCATATCTAAAGTCACTAAGTCTCCCAAAGTTCTATACCTTATAAACATCACATGACATGCCTAGTAAATCTGATCAACACACACAAAACCCCCAACTAGTATAGACACATACATGGGTGCATCAAGCAATTCACATTTTAAGTCCTAGCCCAAAGCAAATTGCAAAGACACATAAGAGAAAGTAGATCCCGAATTAAATAACACAGAAGCCATACGATAACAAATAATAATGGTACCTGTGATCACAACATCAGAAGCTTTGACCTTAGGATGACCCGAAATAACATACAGATGAGCTTTCTCACTAACCTGACCACCACCTCTACCAGTTTGCGTGCCATCGCGACCAACCTGTCTGCCATAATATTTAGCTTGGTAGCTGCCCCTTCCTATATCATGACCACTATGCCCATCATATAGATGACCTCTACGATATCCTCCCCCACCATGACTTTATGGAACTAAAGCACTAACAGCAGGCTGCTGAGTCAACTAATCCGTGGATAAGAAGTTAGGAAAAAACTCTTAATATGACCTATTCCTCCACACTCGTGGCATCTAATTTATAGAGCAGGTCAGTGGACTAAAGATGCTGTAGGTGTATAATTATTTGTCTGGGAGGGATAATAACTAACCCTTGATGGGCCCTCTGCGGACACAGGCATAACTGAATGGAACGATCAAGAAAAGTAACCCTGCGAACCATGTCCCCTCAAATAGGTACCACTTAAATGACCCTATTTCTGGCCTTCTTTTCCTCTACTTTAACTTCCCTTTTCTTTTTCACCCCTTTCAATTTCTTCACAAATTCCACCATATCCTGAAAAGTTTTTTCAGATGAAGCCACTTGCAGTGTAGCCACCAGAAGACCCGCGTTCAAATATTTCACAAAATATATAATCCACTCCTCTTCTGTAGAAATCAACTGCATTGCATAATGGGACAAAGCATGAAATTTGGCCTGATAGGCCACCACAGACACATCACCCTACTCAAGCCTTAGAAACTCATCCTTCTTCATATCCTGATAAGTACGAGGGACATACTTCTCAAGAAACACATTCTGAAACTGAGACCAAGTAAGTGGAGGTAAACCATCTCTAAACTCAACAAAGGACCTCCACCATTGTTTTGCCTCTCCCTACAATTGAAAAGTTACAAATTCTACACTATATTTCTCTACAATGCCCATTTTGTGTAGACGCTCATGCTAGTCAATCAGAAACTCAAATGTATGCATCCTCCAAATCAGTCCCTTAAAATACTGGAGGTTTCATTTTCATGTGCTTGCCAAACAAATCATGCTCATTATCAATCATAACTAGACCCAATACCCATCGGGGGAAAACTGCTGTTTCAGAACCCTGGTCCATCGAAGGTGCTATAGCAGTGGCATGCTGCAAGGCTAGGGACTAGAGTGCAGGAACTATCAGAGTAGTACCGATGCCAACTAAAATACTCAAACACCCCAATACTTGATGAATCAATTCTGCAGACATTGTCACTTGAGTTGCACCATCTTGTACTAGCATCACATTCTCTGGAACTAGAATCTCCTCCTCCTCAACTACCATCCCTTCATATCAAACTAAGTTGGGAGAAACCTTTTATGGGGGATAGAACTGTGATCTCCACCTAATTGGTGTTTTGGTTACCCTATCTCCATCCCTGATAGGTTTTTCCCCTCTTCATCCCCTTCTCACCTTGCCTTTCACCTGTGTTTTACCTCGAATCACAACCCTAGCGATTGATTCTAGTGCTACTGTTATGGCTTCTACTTCTCCAGTTGAACGAGTGTTCATCATCTACAAAACAAGAATAAAGGAGGTCAGATAGCAGTTTGGATCACCAGATACCAATTGGAATCAAGTACTAGCATGAAATGAACAAATAAGTGAATTTTTTTTCCTAAAGCCATGTAGTCTCTCAAAGCAGAGTACAAACGTCTCCATACCATTTTGTAAGACTCTAGTAGACCCATTCTTGTACGAAGAGATTGATGAACCCAGTGGTCGGATACCATCTATGTCACAATCCAAACGGTCATGAGTGGCACCATCCTAACACTACGGTGGCAAAACCATTCAACCCAACCCTTAGCCAACTAATATGAAACTCACATTTACCCTCTTTTGAAATTAACCACCATTTACAATACTTAACACAATTTAAGTAAAGTAATTCATCTAGTAATCCGTTAATACCAAACCAATTAAGAGTGTGGAAATATCTCTACTTATTACATCCCCCGGGACCCAAAAGTCATCATACAAGAACTCTAAAAAATCCAGAACAAGATCTAAAACATAATTAAAATAACTAAACCAATAGAAACATCATTTTCAAAAAACAAAGTGCATGAACTAAAAGATGACCCAAAGGTTACCCAAACATGGTGCTAACCCTTGAATCGAAGCTGGAATTACGAACTAGAGCCGAGGTCCCATCTCAAATACTTGAACATGTTTTGAACTCAAAAAAGAAGAAGAGTATA
Organism: Capsicum rhomboideum; assembly: GCA_031232105.1. Classification (NCBI taxonomy): domain Eukaryota; kingdom Viridiplantae; phylum Streptophyta; class Magnoliopsida; order Solanales; family Solanaceae; genus Capsicum; species Capsicum rhomboideum. Next base: position 97,227,566 of record CP124719.1, on the reverse strand, counting down.
AGTAGTATCATTACAATAACTACGTATCGGTAAGCATCATCAACCGACTTAACCCAACAACATACAAATAGATAAGTTAAATGGAAGTAACAAGAAATCCAAAACACAACTCATAATCAGTTGACAATTAAATGTAAACTCATAAATAATTCATCTCCTAAACTAATAACAATTCTATTCATATCAATCTATGTTCAGGTTATACAAGTAAATTATTTAAACTTGACAAATCTAGTCAACATCAATCAAGACAAACATATGAACAAATGTAATAATGATTGCATGCATGAAAAGAGTACACATACTAGGTTCAGTAGGGACCTTCAGCTATGTCCTACAGGGGATGAACTCAGTCCATGTACCAGTGTCGACGTGACACCAGGTCCACTAATAGTGTTTGTGGAACAATCAATCCAAATAACAGTGTCAGTGTGATACCCGATCTAATTACATTATTTCACTGATTAACCTCAAATACAATGTTCAATGCATAATTACAATCAACAATCACAAGTAATGCCCAAAATCTAGTCACAAACATTCAACTCATATATAAGCAGAGGGTTAAATCAAGTCTATATCTACATTTAAACCGTAGCCTACCTCGAATCCTCATCAGAAGAACTAATTGGCCAAAGCCTTGCCTTTCTTTTTAATTTATGTTCTTTCTTAGTCTATAAACAACAAATGAACACAATTCAATATAATATTCTCCACTTCTCGGCATTATAAATTGTAAACCCATCAATTCCAACCTATGAACTTAACCTAGTACATTATCCTAGGGTTTTCTACCCTTTACTCTTTTTGAATTCTACCTATTTCATGATTAGAAGGAGGAATTCTATATTTGGAAGTGTTTTCTAACAACCTAGGATCAAAAACAACTGAATTCAAGTCATTCCCCACCAATTCCCACCAGTTCATAAACCTAGGGCTAAATCTCAATTTCAAACCATGGCTATGATTCTTATAACTTTAAGAATCAAGGGGAGAATTACAAGTTTGAATAATATAAAAACCTTACCTTAAAGATGGAAAACGCCCAAGTATGTTGAAAATTTCCCTTCCGCATCCCTTGAACAAAAACTAAAATAATGAGAATTAAAAACACAACTTTTCTGTTTTAATTGTGAAAACTCCATTTTCATCGCTTTAGTGATGGATTCATCACTGCAGTGATAGATCTGTCACTGCAGCGATAAAAACACAACTTTTATGCTTTAATTGTGAAAACTCCATTTTCATCGCTTTAGTGATGGATTCATCACTGCAGTGATAGATCTGTCACTGCAGCGACACTCATGAAAAAGGAGCTCGTCACCGTGGTGACACTTTTATTGTTGTGGTGACATCATTGCAACGATGGATCTATCATTGCAGCAATGTCAAAATAGTAGCTCGAGGTCCATTCCCAACTTTGTCCATTTCACAACACACTTCTCTAATTTTGACATTACAAAGTTACCCTTTTACGATAATCACTATAACCAAAGTTATATTAACCCATTTTATGCACCAAAAGTTTCTACAACTTTCTAAACTCGTCATCTAACACATTATTGACTCAAATCCACCAATAACTACAAGATTTTACTAGACCACTTCATATTCAAAATCCACCAAAAACTAGGCTAGCCCTGAATTTCACAAAATTGGCCTAAGGAAAAACTATGTTGAGGTTTTACTCTCTATTTTAGCATAATAACATTTTGGGTCATTACAAAAAGCATTCCAAAAGTTTGTGTTCTAACAACTAGTCATGCTAAAAAAACTTGATAATTTGAAGCATGCTTTGAAAATATAACTGAAATCTATGAATTATACTTGAAATTATGCTAGTATTCAATTCTTATAAAATAACATCTTGATGTATGTAAAATCGAGGGAAAACATGTTCTAACTATATAGGGATATTAACAGGACTAAAATTCAAGAGAAAACTATAGCTTGAGAATGAAACCTAAATCATACTTCATAGAAACTGAGATTTTATAAAGTATTTTGGGACACAAGGGTGATAAGATACCCATTGCTGAAATTCCACATACCTGGATGAAGAATTCTTACAAGACTCTTGAATTCTTGAAGCCTTGTGAAGAACCCTAGTTTCTGACTTGAAATGATGAGGAGCATAATACTTTTTCTATTGTATGAGTGTTTGAGAGTAATAAGGGGAAAAGAAATGCCTAAGTCCATTTAACCTCCTTCTAATAAGCCATAAAATGACGTAGTTTAGGATTAGAATTTAGAAAACAGATGAAAACACCCAAATTAAAATATAACTAATTTTCTAGAAATAATCATCACGGATCTGCGTACGACTCATACCCTGAACCTACGAGTCATCCCCTAACTCGTGGTCCCTAGGTTGGTATTTTGTCCTTGGCATGACTTGACATCTCACGACTCATAAGGTCTATTTATAATTCATCATTAGAACTCGTAGCCTCTGAAGAAAAATGTAAACTCTTGGGTTCCTTATTAGAACAAGTTACCTGATGGATCGTACTTTTTCCTTACGACTCATGCCCTTGAGTCATTTCCACTGGGATAAAAATTACTTCATTCAGAACTTTTGTTTATTTGCTCAGAATAGTTCACCCTACGAGTCGTAGAAACTGACCACGACTCGTGGTCTAGGTGGTTACCACAGGGACTAGGATGGACTGTACTACTTGCCACGAGTAAGCCCATGACTCATGGTCTTATTGTACGGCTCGCATATTAAGTCGTTCTTTGACAAAAAAGTTAAATTTTATAGTGGTTTTCAACTGGTTTTCTATGTTAAGTCTGAGATATGATCTTAGGGACTTTTGGGGTATTACAATCTCTCCTTTTTTTAGAAAATTTATCCTTGAATAAAGACTAACTAATCTGAAAAGGGTAGGGAAAGAGCTGCAATCCCAACACTGAGTTCTAAAAGCTGAATTTTCTGATATAGTAACTAATTTAACTGAGAATGAAGCTAAACTGAATCTCATGAAAAACATGTATGCAAGCTAAGAGCATAAAAACAACTGATGGTACATGAGAGTGATAAGATTTATAAATAGTAAACTATTACCTCAAGAAGGAACTAAACTGGAAGGAAAGAGGTGAGGGTACTTGGTCATCATATCTGCTTCTGCCACCCAAGTAGCTCCCTCAATTAGCTGATTTCTCCAAAAGACATTCACTAAAGTGACTTCCTTATTCCTTGATGTGCCAAAATTTGGCACATCTGATGCTTTTAACCATGTGTATGTTCTTAAGCACCTTTTGGTAGGTTTGATTTTATTTTTTTTTGGTCTAATTACAGGGAAATGTGCTAAGGAAAGAAAAACTGTAAATTGTGTTGAAAAGACCAAGTAAACGGGAATTCAGATGGGCCGTTGAGCCTCCGAAGGACCATTGCTTTGAGCGTCAACCTTAAGTAGGATTTCATAGTTCAAGAATCTAAGAGATGAAGAAACTGATGGGCCATCGGACCTCCGCCGGACTATCACCTTGAGCGTCAGCCTTAAACAAAATGACCCAAGTCAAGAGGCTATGTGATGGAGAAATGGATGGACCATCGGTGACTCAATAGTCCATCTCCCATGTTGTGGATATTAAATAGAATCTAACCACATTTACTGAATGGACACGACGAAAGAACGGACGGACCGTCGCTTAGCCAATGGGCCATTGATTTGACTGTACGAGAAGAGGTGGGATTTTCCCCAACTTTAAATTAGTATTTAATTCCCTTTACTATACATAGATACTATTTGGGATAATTTCAGTAATCTTACATTTTAGAAAAGACACAAACATTGTTCTTACGTTATTCTTGGGTCAAAACAATTTAACTTGGAATTTGAAGACAATTAAGTTCTTGGATTAATCTTTGTAAGATTATTCTTCATCTATGAATATTATTGCTTATTTATCTTTAAAAACTATGAGGGGCTAAAAACCCCCACAACTAGGGTTGTGGGATCCATGGTGAATTAATATCTCTAGGGTCAATATTAATACAAATTCAGATAGTGCCATTGTTTGTATTGTCAAATCTTTATTTTTAACTATTTTCTAATGGTTGCAAACATTACATTCCTTAGGGTTAACTTTCTTGATAAAGAGGTCAGAACTAGGAAAAATTTTGAGGATTCAAAATTTCCAACTATCGTCTAATGGTTAATGCTGTAATAAGGTTAGCCAACTTAGGGTAATTATTGAGTTTTGCATTTTTATTTCTCATAGTTTGAGAGAATTCGAGTGAATATCATATAATTAGGTTAAGAAACATTTAGATATATTGAAAGAGTTAATAGCGCTACATACTTAGCACTAGAGGAATTTATTATCAAAAACCTAGTTCTCTGTATTACTTGATAACATTTACTAGAATTCCAAAAAATTTTCTTAAACATATTTGGAATTTGAAGAACAAACCCCTATTTTTATAGAAGTAATTAACTAGAAGTCAACGTAACTGCATAAGGCTTAATTTTTACCATATTCCAAGTGGGATTCGACCCCAACCTAGTTGTTTTCTATATTTTACAGTGAACACTTTCTACTTCTAAATTGAGGTGTAATTTGGGCATATCAAATTTTGGCGCCGTTGTCGGGGAATACGGTTGTTAATTATGTCAAGTGTGTTTTTGACTCTTAGTGTTTTTTTCCTAATTTTACTTTATTTGTTATTTTTGTTTGCTACATGGTACAAGTTAGTGCATACCAAATACCCGAATTTAGGGTGAACCATTATTTCCTTACAACCCCAAACTTGAGAACACTCTTCAAAGAGTAATGGTTGTACAAGAACGTGAAGTAGCAAGGCTAGACAGCTTGTTGAGGCTCAGGACAAGGACAACTATCCAAATGCACCCCTAAATGTGGAAGACGATGTTGTGTGTGATTATATTAATGCTCAACATATTGAAAATACTACCCCAACCAATCCATGTCTACAACAAAGAGCAAGAGGGAGACAACAACATGATATGCCATTTGATGTTGATCATGAAAACGATGCTAACTTGGATAGGGTTGGTGCCATTTGGGTCATCATCCATCCACCACTAGCTCTTGGAGTGAATTTTAACATTACTAGAACTATGATTTAGTTGTTGAACCTCAAAGGTTTGTTCAGAGGTGTGGTTGGTGATGACCCGAATTTGCATTTGCTGAACTTCATGGGAATTTCAAGTTTTATGAGATGATAGGAGTTAGTTAGAATACCATCCAATTATGGTTTTTCCCGCTATATTTATTTGGGGATGCAACCTTGTGGTTGAAGGAGTTGTAACCTGATTCTATTAGTAATTGGAGTCAGTTGAAAAGAGATTTCCTAGAAAGCTTCTTTCTACCCTCCAAGATGTTGCAGTTAAGGGAGAAAATTAGTCATTTCAGGTTGCTGCCTAGTGAAGCATTACATGAATCATGGCTATATTTTAAGAAGAATTTGAATCAATGTCCCAACCATAAGCTGATGGATGATCACTTGATAGAGACTTTTTACAGGTCTTTAAATTTGGTAACTAAACCAATTGCTGATAATGCCACTTGGGGAGCCTTCATGCTCTCACTTATGTTAATGCAACTATTATCTTAGATAGGTTCACAAATACCAACAAATCTTGGCATACCAGAGATTTTGAGGTTGTGAGTGGTACATATTCTATGGGCATATCGACTGAATAATGTTGTAGAATGGAGGAATATGATCAAAACATGGCCCATATGAAGACACAGATGGACTTGCTTACAAAATATTTATTGGTGAATGGTTCTGAAATATTGTAGGTTCACATGGTAAAGTAGTTGAATCAGATCCTGAGGAGGAGGCAAACTATCTAAATACTTAGATGGGAGGTTTCCAAGCTAACATCCAAGAAAACTAAGGTTGGAACTATAAGAAAGATAGTTATTATGATAAGTCTGGTTATAAGGATAAAGATCAAGTAAACTGTAATAGAAAGAATGATATAAGTGGTATTTATGTGCCTCCTAGAAATCGTGATAGAGTTAGTAATAATGCAGGGAATTTAAGGATGGAAGATATGCTGGCTAAAATGTTGCAAAGGGCCAAATCCACCAACACTAGTGTTAAAGAAATTAAGGGAGAAATATCTAACATTAGCTAACTAGTGGATTCTCACTCCATTTCCATCAAGTAGTTGGAATATCAAATGGGTCAAATGTTTGTAGCTTTGAATTAACAAAAAAGTGGGACATTGTCGAGCGACATTGTCTAAAATATGAGAAATGATGTCTAATGCATAGACGTCATGACTAGAAGTGGTAGAATCTGTCCATATCCAGTACCCATTATTGATGAATAGGAGGAGGATGTTCCAGAGTCTAAAATCATGGGTGATGATCTTATCAAAATAAGAGTTTCGGCTAGTGCTGAAAAGTTGGTAATTATTAATGATGTTATGGTAGATACTGAGAAATTTACAAAGATTAAAGTTGGAAATTAAGAGAATAAGGAGAAGGAGAAGGTAGCAAAGCCTTTGACTCAAATTTCTAGACCCCCACCTCCATTTCCTCAAAGGATGAAGAAGAAAGTGAAAGATAGATAGTTCCATAAATTCATCTTCGTGTTGGAGCGACTATGAGTAAATATTCCTTTGGTGAAAGCGTTGGAACAAATGTTGGGTTATGTCAAGTTTATGAAAAACTTGGTCACTAAAAAGAGATAGTTAGTTTCAAACCAATGGATAACATACACCATTATGGTACAATTACTTCATGCACTTTGGTTCAGAAGAAGGAAGCTCCCGGTGCTTTTAACATCCCTTGTACCATCGAAACCTTAATTTTGCTAAGGCATTATGCAACCTTGGTGCAAGCATCAACTTGATTCCACTTGCTATCTATAAATAGTTGGGCTTGGTATCCCTCAAATCAATGACAATGTAGCTATTAAAGGTTGACTGTTTGGTCAAGAAGTTTGTAGGGATCTTATGTGATGTTTGAGTGAAGGTAGAGAGTTTCATATTTCCCACTAATTTCATGATCTTGGATCACGAAGTGGATTTTGAAGTACCTATAATCTTAGGAAGACCCTTCTTAGCAACTGGTAGAGTATTGGTTGACATGAAAAGCAGTGAATTGAGATTCATATCGAATGATGAGGAGGTTAAGTTCAATGTGTATTAGTCCATAAAACAACCACAAGAAATGAATGTTGAGTATGTGATTGATGTTTTGCATGAGAAAGAAATTAAGGTACCCTTTGAAGAAAGTAGTTAAAACTTTAGTTGTAGTGATGATGAACTTTGATGGTGATGACATCAAAGACTATGATGAGATAGTGGAGGCAGTGATTGGGATGGGTTTCATATTCTTATGCTACAAAGAAGTTAGACTTGGATCTAAAAAATGGGCCTACTCCTCCAGCAAAGCCTTCGATTGAAAATACACCGGTGCTGGAACTAAAAGTGTTGTTGGGTCATATATGATATGCTTTCTTGGGAGAGAATAGTACACTACCATTATTATGGTAGCTAATTTGATTAGTGGCAGGTTGAGGAACTTATGTCAGTGCTGAGATGCTTCAAAAGGGCAATTAGGTTGACCATTGTCGACATTATCGGGATCCCTTCTAGAATTTGCACTCAAAAGATTTAGTTGGAGGAGGATTTCATCCCAAGTATAGAACATCAGCGTAAACTTAATCCACCTATGCAAGAGGTGGAAAAGAAAGAGATCATTAAGTGATTAGATACAGAGGTGGTGTATCTTATCATAGACAGCAAATGGGTAAGTTCGATATAATGTATCCCAAAAAAAAAGTATGATAGTAGTTCCTAATGAGCGTAATAATTTTATCCCACTTAAAATAGTCACAGGTGTAACACCTCGTACCTTCCCGACCCTACTTGACGACTTTGTACAATGTGTACTTAGGTGTCGAGATGCCATAAGTATGTGTTTTATAGGGTCATCAATGAAACATTGGATATTGGGCCTAATATGTGTGATTAGACCTTAGTCGGAGGTGTTTGTGACTTCGTGGAGCAATTGTGGGGTGAAAAATGAGGCTTGGAGGACTTCCAAGTAATGGTTATTAAGGTTAGGAGGTAGCAAAAGACTTGAACTTGAAGGATTTAACCAAATCCGCAAAGAAAAGTCGAAGAACGGAAAAAAAATCACATTTTGGGTGCCGGACCGCTTCTAGCCGAATTGTTTTTGGCACAGGAAGCCCTGGGGAACGCCAAGCAGCGTGCCAGGCCGCTCTGGGCTGAAAATTTCAGCCCACAGGCAGAAAAGGGGCGCGCCAAGATGCGTGCCGGGGTGGTTTTTGCCAAAAGTTTTCTTCAACTATTATGATGCGTATAAGACCTTTAAGTCATGGTATAATTACTCCATCATAGTAGGAATATTATTAAGCGTGTTTAGAATCGGAGTTGGGGTTATTTCTTCGTCACAAGTGTTTTAACAAATTATGTTCAAGTAAGCCATGAGCGACTAGAATTTCCAGTTTTGCGATTGAGGCTACGAATGGGAATCTCGTAAGTGAATGTTATCGAGACATTTATAGAATTATTTGAACATGAGATATATGGTGGATTATACATTACATTTGGTGGGTTAAGATGACATGGGTTATTGGGCCCAATTTGAGGCCCAAAATAAAGCCAAAATGCATAGGCCCAAGGGGAAAAGTGACCCATTCTTCCATTTGACCAAGCCAATATTGCATTTAATGCAAGGAAATGGCTAAGGATGACTTTAGCACTATATAAGGGCCCCAAAATCAGATTTTTATTCCAAGAAAAACACGTCACATTTCTAGAATTATCAAGACAATTCTCTTTTGGCTCTTCAAACCCTAAGTCATCTTTTGGGAAAGATCATCATTTCTCAAGCTTTGGTAAGTGTTTATTCTTGTGATTTAATATATTATATACATGACAAATGGTGTAGAGAATGATGGCTATGTTGGCAAGTGTTGAATAGTGAACTTTTGCTTTTTACTAAAGATGTGCCATTCTTGTTAATTAAACTTGAAAAAGGACTTGAGGTTTGAATAAAATTGAATGGTATGGATGAGATATCAACATGTATGGTGTGATTATGATCCTAAACTTGTTATTTTTCTATAAGCATAAGTGATGGAATTTTGGCCGATATGTTGTTGTGAGGTGTATTGAGGTGATTTGAGGGAGTATTTGTGACGTTGTGTTGATGAAGAAATGTAAAGAACAAACTTGGTACGAAATGCTACTGAATTGTGATATTTTGGTCAATGTTGGGCATGTTATGGTATTGTTGACATGACAATGCCGTAAATGGTATTGTAAATGGTGAAATGACATTATACGGCAGTCATATACCTCATTGTCGTCTTGTACACTTGTATGGTAACTAGTTGATAATGTAAGCTCCGGTATGTATTTGTGTTGTAGAGTAAGACGTAAGGAAGGAGATGGACTATTGTATTCGTATCTAGGCTTGTATATTCATACTTGGAAGTGAAGGTATGTAAGGTTACTCTTTCCGTATCCTTCAGCAGCATATAGTGTACACCTTGTTATTGCACCTACTCATTTCTGAAATGTCCTGAAGCATCTCATTTCATGTTATCATCTATTGCTAATCATATATACCTTATTCTTGATCTATCGTCATTCATGTATCACATAATTATGGACATGGTTCCAAGTTCCAATAATGTTATCGTTCAAAGCTTCCAATAATATTACAACTACAAAAGTATCAATCTCATGAGCGTAAAGGCGTAAAGTAAGCATCTATGTGTTTCCAATAATGATATAATCATCGAATGAAATTTTTCCAAGATTAAAGAAGTAATGTTGTAAAGAGAAGTGATGTGTTCTTGGGTGGTATCCCAGGGGTTAAAATACCTAACATGGGTCGATCCTAATATCTCGGGTGGTATCCCAGGGGTGAAAAGAACACCTAGCATGGGTCAATCCCGCTACTACGGGTGGTATCCCAGGGGCTAAAGAAAAGCCTAGCATGGGTCGATCCCGAAAACTGTTAAATACCCACTGATCAGCTCGGGGCCCGGGCATTGTAAGGATGGAAGGAGGAGTAACGAATGAAGAAGTGCGTGATGAAAGAACGAATGAGCGTAAGAGTAAAAGAAGTAATCCATCTAATGTACATATTTCCATACATATAGAGTGATGACTTATCCATATTTGTTCTTTATTATATTTGATTCCATTGAAGTATTGATGTATCATATAGTTTCCTATGGCCTTACATACTCAGTACATTCTTCGTACTGACGTCCCTTGTAGGACGTACGTTACTTGCTGCAGGCACTAGTGCTAGTAGACCTCCACAGTAGGTTGCGTATATTTTGCCAATCTTTGGTGAGCTCCAGTTGGTTCGGTGCTTTTCGGGTCTCATATGTACATTTGTTTTGATACTGTAATGTTGTGTAAAGCGGGGAATTGTCCCGATTTTAAGTTGGTTATGTATGTACTTCTGTTAGAGGCTTTTGTAGACACATGTGGGTATGTAACGTAAGAGATGTATGTCCACCTTGACTTGATGGCCCTAACTGCCAAGTTTCTATATGTATATATATAATGCTCCATGAATTCCGCTCTTAGCATTTTATATCTTTACGTGGTGGTGATGTTTCTTATGGCATGCATATGATTGGGCATGAGTAAAGATTGGTTCTCTCGGGCCTTATCGGCTTCGAGTGCTAGTCCACCCCGTTGGGATACGGGGCATGACAAAAGTGGTATCAGAGTAGGTCGTTCTAAGGGTGTATACAAAGCCGTTTCTGAGTAGAGTCTTACTTATTGATGTGTTGTGCACCACATTTATAAGTAGGAGGCTACAGGACATTTAGGAGTTGTTTTATTCCTTCATTTCTAGATCGTGCATTAGAGCCGAAGTTATAGGTGGGATTATTTCTGACCATAAAAATTATTGTTCTTGTATATTATAGAAAAATATCGATGACAAGGAGAGGTCGAGGTAAAAGTAAGAGAATAGAAAGAATTGCTGGAGAAGGAACTAGTAGAGCCCCGCCTGAACCAGTTAATCAAGGCGGCGCTGAACCAGAGATGGCATCACACGCTTCTTCTACTTTTCCAATTTCAGAAGAGTCAAGAGGAAGAGAAATACCTGCAGAACCACCTGTAAATACTACTAACCAGGACTTAAAGAATGCAGTACAGATGTTGACCCAAATAGTTGTTGCACAGGTTCAGGGACAAGGTGGTCCATTGACAAGTGATAATAGTGCAGCCAGGGCAGCTAGTCGACAGACCCAGGATTTCTTGAAATTAGATCCACCTATATTCACTGGATCAGATCTGAATGAAGATCCGCAAGACTTTATAGATCAGATTCAAAGGGCTTTAGATGTTATGCATATAACTGGGGTAGAAACAGTTGAACTTGCTACGTATAGATTGAAAGGAGAGGCGATATTATGGTATGAATATTGGAAGAAATCTCGTGGTGTCGGTGCAAATCCACCTAATTGGGAAGAATTTAAAGTGGCTTTCCTTGATCACTATCTTCCTTATGAGATCCGAGAGGCTTGTGCGGATCAATTCTTGAATCTTCATTAAGGGAACCTGAGTGTCAGAGAATACAGTTTGCAGTTTAATTCTTTGGCTCGATCACTCCAAATATAGTGGCCACAATGACAGATAGAGTCCATCGATATGTGGACAGATTGGAGCCATATTTGGTACGAGATTGCACTATTGCTGCCTTAAACAAAGATATGGATATAGCGAGAATTCAGGACTTCGCCAAGAAAATGGAGGACCAAAGACAGAGAACAAGGGTACATGAATTTGAACGAAGACAGTCCAAAAGAGCTAGACATATGGGACAGTCTATGGTGTCCCAAGGAGAATCTAGACCTCGGATGTTTCTTAGACCGTCGAGACCATCATTCTCTTATTCCGCAGCAGGCACTCAAGCTCAATTTTGAGCGTTTAGAGGTAGTAATGTTGGGCAGAGTAGTGGGATTCAAGGTTCGCAGACTACGGGATTTTCTCGTCAGCCATGTCAGCAATGTGGATGGTTTCACTTAGGTGAATGCCGACGTGGGTCAAATATTTTTTTTTGGTGCGGTATGATGGGGCATATGATAAGAGACTACCCACGAAGAGGCTTGGGTAATGTGGCGCGACCTGCGGGATCAACCGTTGAATCATCATCATCGGTTCCTTCCCTGGGCAGAGGTGTGCAGCCGGTGGGTCGTGGTAAAGGTGCCAGAGGAGCAGCCAGTACTAGTGGGGTCTAAAATCGCACTTATGCCTTAGTGGACCGACAGAATTCTGAGGCTTCTCCTGATGTCGTCACAGGTAAATTATCCATATTTTCATATAATGTATATGCATTGATTGACCCAGGTTCTTCACTGTCCTATGTTACTCCATTGATTGTTGCAAAATTTGCAAAGGCACCAGAATTATTAATTAAGTCAATTGAAGTGTCTACACTGGTTGGTGAATATATTGTTGCAAAAAGAGTATATCGTAATTGTGTGGTAACTGTGTGTGGACATGATACATTGGCCGACCTCATTGAACTAGACATGGTGGATTTTGATGTGATAATGGGGATGGATTAATTGGTTGGCTTCTTGTTATGCCACGGTAGATTACCGGGCCAAGAAGGTGCATTTTTGTTTCCCACAGCAAAGTGTTCTTGAATGGCAAGGTAATGTGGGGGCACCAAGAGGAAGATTTATTTCCTATTTGGAAGCAAGGAAAATGATTGCCAAGGGATACATATGTCACTTAGTACGAGTGAAAGATAATGATGTGGAACCACTAACTCTGCAGTCGATTCCAGTGCTCAATGAATTTCTAGATGTATTTCCAGAGGATCTTCCAGGCTTACCCCCTGAACGGGAAGTAGAGTTTGGAATTGATGTGATTCCAGGCACTCAGCCTATCTCTATTCCTCCATATAGAATGGCTCCAACAGAATTGCATGAATTGAAGGAGCAGTTGAAAGATTTGTTGAACAAGGGCTTCATCAGACCTAGTGTGTCCCCGTGGGGTGCACTGGTATTATTTGTACGGAAGAAATATGGCACACTAAGAATGTGCATTGACTATCAATAATTTAATAAGGTAACGATCAAGAACAAATATCCCCTCCCTCGAATTGATGATTTGTTTGATCAGTTACAGGGTGCCAAGTGTTTTTCAAAGATTGACTTAAAATCGGGCTACCATCAAGTCAGAGTTAGAGAAACAGATGTGCCCAAGACAGTTTTTCGAACACGGTATGGCCATTATGAATTTTTAGTTATGTCATTTAGACTAACAAACGCACCAACTGTGTTCATGGATTTGATGAATAGGGTGTTTAAGACATTTCTAGACGTGTTTGTGATGGTATTTATAGATGACATCCTGGTTTATTCAAGATCACCAGAGGACCATGCTAATCACTTATGACAAGTGTTACAGATTCTCTGTGAGCGTAAGTTGTATGCAAAGTTATCTAAGTGTGAGTTTTGATTAAAATCCGTCACATTCTTGGGTCACATTGTGTCAGATGAAGGGATACAGGTTGATACACAGAAGATTGAAGCAGTGAAAAATTGGCCAAGACCTACGACACCCACACAGATTCGTAGTTTTCTTGGACTGGCAGGTTATTACCGAAGATTTGTGGAAGGTTTTTCTTCCATTGCTGCACCTTTAACGAAGCTTACACACAAGGCAGTTAAATTTCAGTGGAATGATGCATGCAAGAAAAGTTTTCAAGAGCTGAAAGATAAATTGACGTCTACACCGGTGCTAGTACTTTCGAAAGGCACCGAAGGTTATGCAGTATATTGTGATGCTTTCGGGATTGGCCTAGGTTGTGTATTGATGCAGAATGGTAATGTCATAGCATATGACTCACGACAGTTGCGGCCACATGAAAAAAATTATCCCACAAATGATCTTAAATTAGCAGCGGTGGTTTTTGCTTTAAAGATATGGCGTCATTATTTGTATGGAGTTCATGTTGATATCTATACTGATCACAAAAGTTTGCAATATATCTTTAAGCAGAAGGAACTCAATTTGAGGCAACGAAGGTGGTTAGAGCTCTTAAAAGACTATGATATTGATATTCGCTATCATCCAGGCAAAGCAAATGTGGTAGCTGATGCATTGAGCCGCAAGGCAGTAGAAAGCACTAGTGGCCAGTTGACTGAAAATCAAGAGATAATCAAAGATCTACATTAACTAGCCAGCTTGGGAGTTCGCCTTATTGAATGTCCAGATGAAGGGGTTATTGTGCAAAATACAGCGGAATCCTCCTTAATAGCTGAAGTAAAAGAGAAGCAGTTTGCGGATTCTATGTTATTGTAGTTGAAAGAGAATCTACAACAGGGTCTGACTGTGGCCTTCGATCTTACACAACAAGGGGTACTTCAATGTCAAGGAAGACTATGTGTACCGGATGTAGATGAGCTGAGGAAATGAATTATGACAGAGGCGCATCATTCACGCTATTCTATTCATCTGGGTTCTACTAAAATGTACCATGATTTAAAAGAAGTGTATTGGTGGGGAAATATGAAGAAGAACATTGCAGAATTTGTCGCTCAATGCCCGAATTGTCAACAACTGAAAATAGAGCATCAGAAACCAGGAGGTTACATGCAATGTATCAATCTTCCAGTCTGGAAATGGTATATGATTAATATGGATTTCATCATAGGTTTGCCTCGTACACTGCGGAAATTTGATTCTATATGGGTTATAGTGGACAGGCTTACCAAGTCAGCACATTTCCTACCAGTCAAGACCACCTATACAGCTGAGGATTATGCAAGATTGTATGCTAAATAAATAGTGCGGTTACATGGGATTTCGATCTCCATTATATCAGACAGGGGAGCTCAGTTTACTGCGCATTTTTGGAGATCTTTTCAGCAGAGTTTGGGTACGCAGGTGAACTCGAGTATGGCTTTCCATCCCCAGACAGATGGACAAGCGGAGTGTACTATCCAAACACTTGAAGATATGCTACGAGCTTGCACGTTATATTTTCAAGGCAGTTGGGATGACCATTTGCGTCTTATTGAATTTGCTTACAACAATAGCTATCATTCAAGTATTAAAATGGCACCTTATGAAGCTTTGTATGGAAGGAAATGTAGATCACCAATTGGATGGTTTGAAGCGGGTGAAACTTCTTTACTTGGGCTAGATCTTGTTCATCAGGCTATGGAGAAAGTTAAAGTGATCCAACAGCGGTTACAAACAGCCCAAAGTCGCCTCAAGTCATATGCTGATGTTAGAAGGAGAGGGCTTGAATTCTCCATAGGTGATTGGGTATTTTTAAAGGTGTCACCGATGAAAGAGGCGATGCAGTTCGAAAAGAAAGGAAAATTGAGTCCACGTTACATAGGCCCATATGAAATTATTAGAAGATTTGGGCAAGTTGCGTATGAGTTGGCACAACCCCAATAACTCTCCTCAGTCCATCTAGTGTTTCATGTTTCGATACTTCGTAAGTGCATAGGAGATCCATCTCGTATTGTTCCTGTTAAGGATGTGCAAGTTATGGAGGATCTTACTTATGAAGAGGTACCCATTGCTATTCTAGATCGACAAGTAAAGAGGTTGAGGAATAAAGACACAGCTTCCATAAAAATCCTTTGGAGAAATCAACAAGTAGAGGAGATCACATGGGAAGATGAAGAAATGATGAAATCCAAGTACCCCCATCTATTTTACATGGACGAAAAAGTTCAAAGTGCGGAAGTGGAGGGATAAAAGTAAGTATCCATGAGCCTTAAGTGTTTATGTATATGTATGCTAATATAGAGATACATTTACTGTAATTGAATATTCTTAAAATTCGAGGACGAATGTGTCACAACCCGAAATCCCATTCGGGCCGGACTGGCACCCGAAGCTGATATGGCCCGAGAGAACAAATCTTTGCTCCTATTCACTCGCAAGCATATTTTAGTATGCATCTTATTATACTTCGTACAACTAGGCGGAAGTCATGGAAAACTTAACAATATATGAAACTTTGTTGTTAGGGCCATCAAGTCAAACAGAATACACATCTCTTACATTAACCTTCCCACATATGTCTACAAAGCCTCTAGCCGATACATGAACACAACCACCTGTAGTCGGGACAAGTCCCCGCTTTATACAATAATTACAAAACCAAAACAGTATATATATGTGACTCGGAAATCCCCGAACCAACTGGGAGCTCACCAATGATCCGCGGATAACCTGTAGCCTATTGTGGAGGTCTACTAACACCTGCGGCTGCAGCAAATAAAGTAAGTCCCCCAAAGGGGTCAGTACGAAGAATGTACTAAGTATGCAAGGCTATAAGAAACTTCATGAAACTTAAACACTTCAAGGAACTTGATTTCAAGAGAATAGTCAATGTGGATCAATCGTCGCTTAGTGTGTGTGGAAATAGTTACCTTACGTTCATTGCCTTTCTTCTTCCTTTCTGTCCATTACCATCAATATTTATAACCATCAATAGATAATCATCAATAATGTATAACCGTTAATATGCAACCGTCAATATGCAATGCATCCATCAATATGCAACCGTCTCAAGTTCGGCATCAAGCTAGGATTTTTCCCCACTGAGCTTTCCCCCTGCTACCACCCGAAAAACAAGGAAGCAGGTTCAGCATCAAGTTTGGTTTTTACCTCACTAAGATTCCCCCTTGATCCAGTGAATATAATAAAGTTCGGCGTCAAGCTTGGCTTCCGCCCCACTAATCTTTCCCCCTGCTACCACCCCGAAAACAAGGAAGCAGGTTCGGCATCAAGTTTGTCTTTTTCCCCCAAATCTATCACCCGCACTCAAAGAACCATAAAGTAATTATAAAGTAGTGATAAAGTAATTATAACGTAATATGACAATAATGTTAAAGTAACCATAAGGAAAATTATAAAGTAACCATGAGGGAATATATATAAAGTAACCATGAGCGAATCTATATAAAGTAACCATGAGGGAATTACTTCTTCCATTACTTCATTGCATTGCTTCTCTCTTTTACTTTTATGAGATTGATACATTGGGGGATCATAACCTTATTGGAAATACATAGATGCATTACTTCATTCTTTTATGTTCATGAGATTGATACTTTTGAAGTTGTAACATTATTGGAAGCCTTGGAACATAATATTATTGGAACTTGGAATCATGTCCATAATTATGTGATACATGAGAATAATAACATATGACAACTTGAAATGAGATACCTTTCAACATTTTGGAATGTAACAAGGACAAGGACAACATGAACAATATGCTGCAGGAAGATACGAAAAGAGTAACCTTACATACCTTATCGTCTCAATATGAACACTCAATTTTATACGTGAATACAATCGTCCCGCTCCTTCCTTATGTTTCACTCTACAACACAAATATACAATGGAGTTTACATTAACCACCAACTACCTTACAAATGCATACAACGACAATGAGTTACATGTTTGGCTTTAACATGTCATTTCCCTCTTGATTATACCATGTGTGAAACTATCACACCAACAATACCATTTACAAAACTATCATACCAATAATCCCAAAATATTCTCAACATTGACCAATATCATAAACCACTAGCATGTCACACCAAATTCATACTTTTTTACACTTCTACATCACCACAACATCACAATGGTTCCATCAATTCACTTCAATACACCTCACAACAACAAATCGGCCAAAATTCCATAATTTACACTTATGGAAAAATAACAAGTTTAGGACCATAATCACACCATACATGTTGATATTTTATCCATACCATGCTATTTTATCAAAACCACAAGTCATATTCCAAGTTTAAATTCCATAGATGGCACATCTTTTACAAAAACACAAAGTGTCATGTTCAACACTTCCAAGCATAAACAACATGATATACATACTCTCCCATGCATATAATATGTTAATCCATAATAATAAACACTCACCTAATCTTGGAATATGATGATCTTGCTCCAAAGATGACTTAGAGTTTGAGAGCCCCAAAGAAACTTTATTGAGAATTCTAGAAAAAAGAGAGAAAAAGCATGTGTGTTTGTATGTATTAAAAATCAGATTTTGTGCCCCTTTTATAGGCCTTGTAGTCCTTTTCTCAATTATTTTTTGGCCAAAAGAAGAATCAGTCTTTTGACCCATTCTTGGCCTATGTTTTTCTTCTTCATTTTTGGGCTTTCTTGAGCCCAAATTTCTTAATCCAATAAAATCAATAATTTCTCATGGTTAATTCATGTCTTTCACATTACTACGATATTACCACTCATGGAATTTATATTCGTAGCCTCAATCTCAAAAACAAGCGATTCTAGCCACGTATGACCCATTTTGACCAAAAGGGTAAAATCGTCATTTTGACGCCAAATTCGTTCTCGAGTAATTTTATCATACCAACATAATACTTCACTCATTTCATGTATATTATCATGGTTTTATAATAAACATGGTAAAAATCGGCTCGATACATCCCCGGGCACCCTTGGGACTTAAGAAAAATTCCAACTTTTGAAAGGTGCGCACAAGCAGCCCGGCACGCCCTTGGGCGCTCCACCTTGATGCCTGTGGGCTAAAAATTTTAGCCCAGAGCGGCCCGGTACGCCCCTGGGCGTGCCCCACCTCTATTTTTTCAAAATTTTTGTTTCTTCGACTTTTCTTCGCGGATTTGGTTAGACACTTCAAGTCCTATTCTTTAACTTACTTCTTACCCCTAATATCCTTTGTTTAGAGGTACTCTTAGCCTCATTTTGAACCCCACAACTGCGCCACAAAAATCGCAAAACAACTCTTATGAAGGGCTAATCACATGTATGAAGCCAAATTTCAATTTCCTCAACATTAACATTACCAAATGCATACTTATAGCTCTCGACACCTAAGTATACATTGTTCAACGTCGTCAAGTAGGGTTGGGAAGTTATGGGGTGTTATAGAATGTTTCTAAGGGGGGAAGAATGTAACACTCCGTACCTTCCCAACCCTACTTGATTACTTTGCAAAATGTGTACTTAGGTGTCGATATTCCATGAGTATGTGTTTTATAGGGTCATCGATGAAACATTGGATATCGGGCCTAATATGTGTGATTAGACCTTAGTCGGAGGTGTTTGTGACTTCGTGGAGCAATTTTGGGGTGAAAAATGAGGCTTGGAGGACTTCCAAGCAATGGTTATTAAGGTTAGGAGGTAAGCAAAAGATTTGAACGTGAAGGATTTAACCAAATCCGCAAAGAAAAGTCGAAGAACGGAAAAAAAATCACATTTTGGGTGTGGGGCGCGCCCAGGGGAGTGCCGGCCCGCTTCTGGCCGAATTTTTTTTGGCACAGGCAGCCCTGGGTGCGCCAGGAAGCGTGCTAGGCCGCTCTGGGCTGAAATTTTCAGCCCACAGGCAGTAAAGGGGTGCGCCAATCGGCGTGCCGGGGTGGTTTTCGCCAAAAGTTTTCTTCGACTATTATGATGCGTATAAGACCTTTAAGTCATGGTATAATTACTCCATCATAGTAGGAATATTATTAAGCGCATTTAGCATCCGAGTTGGGGTTATTTCTTCGTCACAAGTGTTTTAACAAATTATGTTCAAGTAAGTCATGAGCGACTAGAATTTCTAGTTTTGCGATTGAGGCTACGAATGGGAATCTCGTAAATGAATGTTATCGAGACAATTATAGAATTATTTGAACATGAGATATATGGTGGATTATACATTACATTTGGTGGGTTAAAATGACATGGGTTATTGGGCCCAATTTGAGGCCCAAAATAAAGCCAAAATGCATAGGCCCAAGGGGAAAAGTGACCCATTCCTCCATTTGACCAAGCCAATATTGTATTTAATGCAAGGAAATGGCTAAGGCTGAATTTAGCACTATATAAGGTCCCCAAAATCAGATTTTTATTCCAAGAGACACATGTCACATTTCTAGAATTATCAAGACAATTCTCTTTTGGCTCTTCAAACCCTAAGTCATCTTTTGGGTAAGATCATCATTTATCAAGCTTTGGTAAGTGTTTATTCTTGTGATTTATTATATTATATACATGAGAGATGTTTTAGAGCATGATGGCTATGTTGGAAAGTGTTGAATAGTGAACTTTTGCTTTTTGCTAAAGATGTACCATTCTTGTTAATTAAACTTGAAAAAGGACTTGACGTTTCAATAAAAGTGAATGGTATGGATGAGATATCAACATGTATGGTGTGATTATAATCCTAAACTTGTTATTTTTCTATAAGCATAAGTGATGGGATTTTGGCCGATATGTTGTTGTGAGGTGTATTGAGGTGATTTGAGGGAGTATTTGTGACGTTGTGTTGATGAAGAAATGTAAAGAACAAACTTGGTACAAAATGCTATTGAATTGTGATATTTTGGTCAATTTTGGGCATTTTATGGTATTGTTGACATGAAAATGCCGTAAATGGTATTGTAAATGGTGAAATGACATTATACAGCAGTCATATAGCTCATTGTCGTCTTGTACGCTTGTATGGTAACTAGTTGATAATGTAAGCTCCGGTATGTATTTGTGTTGTAGAGTAAGACGTAAGGAAGGAGATGGACTATTGTATTCGTATCTAGGCTTGTATATTCATACTTGGAAGTGAAGGTATGTAAGGTTACTCTTTCCGTATCCTTCAGCAGCATATAGTGTACACCTTGTTATTGCACTTACTCATTTCCGAAATGTCCTAAAGCATCTCATTTCATGTTATCATATATTGCTAATCAGATATACATTATTCTTGATCTATTTTCATTCATGTATCACATAATTATGGACATGGTTCCAAGTTTCAATAATGTTATGGTCCAAAGCTTCCAATAATGTTACAACTACAAAAGTATCAATCTCATGAGCGTAAAGGCATAAAGTAAGCATCTATGTGTTTCCAATAATGATATAATCATTGAACAAACTTTTTCCAAGATTAAAGAAGTAATGTTGTAAAGAGAAGTGATGTGCTCTTGGGTGGTCTCCCAGGGGTTAAAATACCTAGCACGGGTCGATCTCAATATCTCGGGTGGTATCCCAGGGGTGAAAAGAACACCTAGCATGGGTCAATCCCGCTACTACGGGTGGTATTCCAAGGGCTAAAGAAAAGCCTAGCATGGGTCAATCCCGAAAACTCTTAAATACCCACTGATCAGCTTGGGGCCCGGGCATTGTAAGGATGGAAGGAGGAGTAGTGAATGAAGAAGTGCGTGATGAAAGAACGAATGAGAGTAAGAGTAAAAAAAAGTAGTCCATCTAATGTACATATTTCCATACATATAGAGTGATGACTTATCCATATTGGTTCTTTATTATATTTGATTCCATTGAAGTATTGATGTATCATATAGTTTCCTATAGCATTACATACTCAATACATTCTTCGTACTGACGTCCCTTGTGGGACTTACCTTACTTGCTGCAGGCACTGGTGCTAGTAGACCTCCACAGTAGGTTGCGGATATTTTGTCGATCTTTGGTGAGATCCAGTTGGTTTGGGGCTTTTCGGGTCTCATATGTACATTTGTTTTGATACTGTAATGTTGTGTAAAGCGGGGACTCGTCCCGATTTTAAGTTGGTTATGTATGTACTTCTGTTAGAGGCTTTTATAGACACATGTGGGTATGTAATGTAAGAGATGTATGTCCACCTTGATTTGATGGCCCTAACGGCCAAGTTTCTATATGTATATATATAATGCTCCATGAATTCCGCTCTTAGCATATTATGTCTTTACGTGGTGGTGATGTTTCTTATGGCATGCATATGATTGGGCATGAGTAAATATTGGTTCTCTCAGAACTTATCGGCTTCGGGTGCCAGTCCACCCCGTTGGGATACAGGGCGTGACAACAGGCTGACATATATGCATGGATAATCGGAAATTGAATTTTGGGACACTTAGAGATCATTTTTTTATGCCTTTCATAGACCAGATGATGGATCGATTAGCAGGCCGAGGTTGTTATTGCGTCTTAGATGGATATTTTGGGTACAACCAGATTTCTATTGCACTAGAAGATCAAAAGAAAATGACATTCACATGCACCTATGGTACTTTTGCATTCAAATGCATGTGCTTTGGTTTATACAATATTCCTGCCACCTTCCAACAATGTATGATGTTTGTTTTCTTAGATATGGTGGAGGACACTGTGGAAGTGTTTATGGATGATTTTTTTGTAGTGGGTGATGGTTTTGAAGACTACTTGGCAAATCTTTGCAAGGTTTTATAGCGATGTGAAAAAGCAAATTTGGTGCTGAATTGGGAGAAATGACACTTCATGGTGAATAAGGGAATTGTTCTGGGACACAATATTTCTGAAAAAAAGGTATTTAAGTGGAAAAAGCAAAAATTGAAGTTATTGAGAAGTTACCTTCACCAATCTTTTCAAGGGGGTGCAGATTTTTCTTATTCATGTAGGTTTTTATAGCAGATTCATAAAGAACTTCTCAAAAATTGTGAATCCTCTTTACAAGTTGTTGGAGAAGTAGGTTACATTCCTTTTTGATAATGCTTGTTTGAATTCATTTCATTGGCCTAAATAAATCTTACTTCTGCTTATATTATTTTGCTCCTAATTGATCCAAACCATTCAAAGTGATGTGTGACGCAAGTGGGGTGGAATTTGGTGCGGTTTTGGGTCAGAAACAAGGGAAAATCTTTCACCCAATTTATTATATGAGCAAAGGATTGAATGGAGCACAATAGATATATATTGTGACTGAGCAAGAATTTCTTACAGTAGTATATGCCTTTGAGAAATTCTAGGCATACTTGTTGGTAAAAAGGTGGTAGTGTACACAAATCATTCTTCCTTGAGATACCTCATGGCAAAGAAATATACAAAACCACAATTGATTCGATAGGTGCTCTTGCTTTAGGAATTTGACTTTGAAGTCAAAGACCGTAAAGGTTGCTAGAATCAAGTTGTTGATCATCTATCTAGACTTGAAGATAAGAGAAAAGTGGTGAATGAGGTAGAGATTGATGATTCCTTTCAAGATGATTCAAGTATTAGTGGCTTCTCATGATCTTATACCTTGGTTTGCTTATTTTGCTAACTATCTTATTAGCGATATGATGCCGGAAGATCCAAATTCTTATTAAAGGAAGAAATTTCTACATGATCCAAGCAATTACTTTAGGGATGAGCCATATCTGTTTAGGATCTGTGCTGACAACTTGATAAGAAGATGCATCCTAAAAGTTAAAATGATGAGTATAATGGAAGTCTGTCATTCATCCCCTGTAGAGGTCATAATGGTGGTGCACGCACTGTATAGAAAATACTATAATATGGGTATTATTGGCCCACAATCCATCAATATATAAAAATATTTGTTACAAAGGTAGGAAGCTATTTCACGAAGGCATGAACTGCCCATGACCCCAGTCCTAGAAGTCTAATTATTTGATGTATGGGGCATCGACTTTATGGGTCCCTTCGTAAGTTCTTTCAATCAGAAACACATATTAGTGGCAGTGGATTAAGTGTCTAAATGGGTGGAAGCTGTGTCACTACCAAATAAAGAGAGCAAGAGGGTGACTACATTCCTGAAAAGAAACATCTTTTCAAGGTTTGGTACTCCAAGGGCGATCATCAGTGATGGGGGGTCACACTTTTGTAACAAAGTATTTGATGCTCGGCTAGAAAAGTATGGAGTTAAGTAACACAAGGTGTCTTCTCCCTATCATTCGCAAACCAGTGTTCAAGTGGAAGTGTCAAATTGAGAAATAAAGATGATTCTTGCCAAAAAAATGAATGTCAATCGAACTGATTGGGCTTGAAAGCTTGATGATGCCTTGTAGAAATATAAGACAACATACAAAACTCATATTGGGATGTCACCATATCAATTGGTTTTTTCCAAGGCATGTCATTTGCCAGTAGAGCTAAGCCTTATGGGCACTCAAGAACCTCAACCTTAGCTGGAGTGATCCTCAAACTTGAGGCTTGGACAAATGAATAAGTAGGATGAGTTTTGGTTGAGAGAATATGAAAGATTAGCCTTGTATAAAGAGAAGATAAAGATGTATCTAGGATAGAGAAGCAAGAATTTAGTCTAGGGGACTTGGTATTGTTGTTTAACTCCAAGCTCTGGTTGTTTCCAGGCAAAATCAGATCCAAGTTGTTCAGTCCGTTCACAATAACATAAGTATTCCCTTCTAGAGTGGTTGAATTGGAAAATCATAAAGGGGAACGCTTCAAAGTTTATGGAAAATGTGCGAACCAGTACTATGGAGTACTCAAGGAGGTAAAATTAATGGAAATGGTGTACCTTGATAGAGTCTGAGTAATCAACGTACCCGAGTCATGCCAATACATTAAATTAGGCATTACTAGGAGGTAACCCGTGATTATTATTGTACAACTGGTTTAGTATTGAGTTTCTTGTTGTGGATATAGTTGATGTGTATGTTGAAGTGCACAGGTGTAAACTCTAGAACTGGATAAAAGTGACGGAAAAATTGACGCCTCGTGGGTAAGCCAATTTCCCATTGATTTAACCGTCACTTTGGGACTTTTAATAGGTGGAATTTGGATAAGAAGGATGGAAAAAGCTACGGGTCACTGAGAAACTGACGGACCATCTCTTCAACCATCTTCTAAAAGCCAGTTGGAAGTCATTATGGTTAAGGATGATAGAAAAGTTGACGGACCATCGATTAGGCACTGGACCATCGCCCTTACCATCTAATGTCACACATTTACAGATTATTCTAGATAAGCCCAATAGTTTTCTAGATGGACCGTTGATGCACCATGGTTACATAGTACTTTCGATGCTTAAAACAAGGAAAATATGCAATAACTTGGGTGTATTTGGTTGGTATGATGTGTTTTCTGTCCTACTTTGCAGGAAAACAGGTTTTGAAGGCAAAATGATCAAAAAGGAAGAATCAAGCCCGAGAACGAAGTGTCTGAAAATGAAAGAACAAAAATCTGCACCAGAGAGGGAGTCACGACACTACCCACGTTACGTGGATGCCACTCACATGACATGAGTGTCTGTCATGACTCATCTTCAGAGATGATTGAAAGCTTCCTGATTTCCACGCAAGTCAGTCACGCGGCGTGAATAGGTGGTGTGGGTTGAGTTTTGAAGATGTTGATTTGAGCCTGATTTCCACGACACTCATCTACGTGGCGTGACTTGGTTCCACGACACCAAGTCATGATATCGTGAAAGTTTCCGACTATGTTCTCCTGTTCTGATTAGGATAGGATTAGTTTTTTATCTATAAATACCCCTGTTTAGTCCTATGTGCGGGAGTTATTCATTGCATTGTTTTGAGAGATATTTTCTACTATTTTTGAGCTTATAAACATATTCTTAGTTTTGTAGTTACAAACCCTAATTCGAGTTTTATTGATAATTCAGATTTCAGTTCTTCTTCATTATTGTGAAGTGTGCAATTATGTTTTCATCTTTGAATTCTTCTTGTGTTCTTACAATTATGATCTAAGCTCATCAACTAGGGTTGTGTGAACCATGAGGAATTAACGAAACCGGTTAAGTGAAAAGCAACTCTGAACCGTTGTGAATTCATGTATTTTTGTTTCCTTTATTTTGATTACTTTCTAATGGTTGCAAACGTTAAAAACTCGCCTGTATTCTAGACTTGCTCGAGAGAGAGGTAAAGATTGGGAAAAGGAGATAACAATAGAGATTTGAAGCTATCAACCTTTATCTAATAACTTGAACCTTAGCGGGAATAGTTATCTGAGATACAGGACAAGGGTTAGTAGTGCGACACTCAGAGATCGAGAGGAGAAGAGTGAAATTCATCTAACCAAGGTCGAGAGACGTTTAGATGAACATATCTTGTCAGATTTTGCATGCCACATAGCGGGACGGTTTTGTTAGCACAAGTAACCGGTGGAGTTAAGGAATCATTGGGGATCACAGTCCTAGTGCATTTCTCTTATTGTCTACAAACTTGATACAATCAGCAATCGTTACTTTATTACTTCTTCACAAAACTGCCCTTTTTCTTACTTAACAGTTACTCAAACCAGTATTCTATATAAACTTCGACCTATTTCCTGTGGGATCGACCCCAACCTAGTTGGGTTTTATATTTGATTCAGCAACCGTATTGTACTTTTTTGAAGGTATATTTTGGGCGATATCAAATTTTGGCGTCGTTGCCGGGGAATTTAGTTACGGAGTTGATTAGTATTGGTTAGAGTTGATTGGTTTTGTTTTGACATACTTTTGAGGGTACAAGCCGGTGTATGCCCAATACTAGGAGTCAAGGCAATCCCATGATTCCACTTGATCTTGAAATTAAAAGAACTCTGAGAGCTAATCGAAGAATGGTAAACACTGACGGAGTTCAGGATCCCGCAGCTATGGGAGACATTCATGAAATAGCAGATCAAACTACTGCTCGATTGACACGAGAAGAGCATGCTAGACAAGCTGCTTTTAGACAAGCAGAGAGAGATAATCGAGCTATACAGGAAGCAGCACAGTGTCTGGCTGATACTGAAGAATGACAAAGACGACTGAGAGAATAACCGAGACCATATGTGCCTGTTTATGATGATCCTGAAGAAGAAGATGTAGCCTAGTTCGAGCCAGTAGATACCGGTGCCATCATTCCACCAGAGTTACCTCCGGGCACTAAGTTTGACATTACTAGTGCCATCATCTATCTACTAAACTTGAAGGGTGTGTTCGTCGGTATTCCTACTGATGATCCAAACATGCACGTGATGAATTTTGTGGGGGTCTGCACATCGTACAATCTGCCTGGAGTTGACCAAGAGGCTATTTGGTTGAGGTTGTTTCCATTCTCTCTAACATGAGAAGCTACTTTGTGGTTAGCCGAGTTGCCCCGAGGGTCTATCACTACTTGGCAAGAATTGAGAAATCAATTTTTGGAAAGATTTTTTCCACCTTCCAAGATACTACAGTTGAAGGATGAGATTTATAATTTCATACAACTTCATTCTGAAGCACTCTATGAGACATGGCTGAGGTTCAAGAAGAAGCTGCAGAATATGCCAAATCACAGGATGAGTGGTAGGAATTTACTCAAAATCTTCTACAGGGCTTTGAATGCCAACACAAAGGCGGTAGCAGATACTATCACTGGTATAGCATTCATGAGTTTGAGATGGGAACGAGATTTAGAGATATTAGATCGTGTCACTAAGACCAACCCAGGATGGCAAACTTGAGAGGCAGGAACGCCTGCTGGCACATATGCTATTGGAGCTTCAGCAGTTCAAAGGGCTTTGGACTAATCTATATCTCAAGAAGTCGCTCATTTAAGAACAGAAATTGGTCTTTTGGCTAAACAAATTGCGGCCAGAGATGCTGAGAAGGTGCATGATGTAGGTACACAAGGTAAGTCGCCTAGACATGATGATAGTGAGTCTGATGAAGAGGCTAAGTACCTAGGGACGAGAAGTGGTAGGTTTTCGAGCCAAGGGCCAAGGGTCTAATCAAGACTCTTGGAACTCGAGGCAAGGGAATCAAGGTAGGAACTACTATGGAGACAATTACAACAAATCAGGGTATAGAGATAGAGATCAAGAGCGTGATGGTGATTGGAGGTGAAAGCATGATTATGGAGAGAAGAATGGTCTTTACGTACCACCAGGTAGCCGCGATGTCGATTCTGGAAATTCAAAGATTGAAGACCTTCTGAATAAACTGGCTATGAAGTCAGAAAGCCAAGAAAACTATCTAAAAGAGATCAAGACAGATATTTCGAGAATAAGTCAGAAGGTACATTCCCATTTGACTGCCATTAAACAGTTAGAGCAACAGTTCAGGCAGATATCATTGGCACTGAATCAACGTCAGCCAGGCACCCTTCCAAGCAACACCGTTCAAAATCCAAAGAATGATAGCCATTGTCTAGCCATTACTACTAGAAGCGGGAAATGCACTACAAATCCACCCATACCTGCCGACAGTGGTAAGACTAATGAGCCCATGGTTATTGATGTAGATACTGAGTTAGAGCCGGATAATTCAAAGGCCAAAAAGGTTCCCGATAATCATGATACTAGCGAAAAGGCAAAGGCTGGAAAAAGGCAAGAAAAGGAGGTACCACAAGTACTGAAAACTATCCCATGAACTCCTCCTCCCTTTCTTCAAAGGCTGAAAAAGAAGGTTGAGAAAGGTAAATATCAGAAGTGTATTACAATGTTGAAGGAGCTGTCAGTAAACATCCCTCTTGTTGAGGCATTAGAGCAGATTCCAGGTTATACGAAGTTCATAAAAGACTTAGTGACAAAGAAGAGAACTGTCAATTTTGAGCCAGCAGATAACTTACATCATTGTAGTGCAGTTGCTTCGCGTTCCCTAGTTGAAAAGAAGGAGGATCCAGGAGCTTTCACAATTCTTTGTACTATTGGGTCCTACGACTTTGCTAAAGCACTTTGTGATTTGGGTGCTAGCATTAACTTAATGCCATTAGCCGTGTTCAAACAGTTGGGGTTGGGATCACCGAAACCAACCTCTATGAAACTTCTCATGGCCGATAGGACTGTGAAAAAGCCGGTGGGCATTCTGTATGATATTTTGGTAAAGGTTGCATCTTTCATATTTTTGGCTGACTTTGTGATTGTTGATTGTAAAGTTGACTTCGAGGTTCCTATTATACTGGGAATGCCATTCCTTGCCACTAGTCATGCACTAGTCGATATGGAAACAGGGCAGATGAAATTCAGGTTAAATGATGAACAGGACACTTTCAATATTTGTCGTTCAATGAAGTAGCCAAGAGATAAGAGTGTTATTTTGGTGATAGATGCGGTCGATGATAGTGATGTTGTTGTGTCTCTTGAAGAAAGGTTGGGGGTAGAACCTCTTGCGGTCGTGATTATGAATTTTGATAGCAATGGTATTGAGGAATATGATGAGGTGGTGGGTGCACTCGCTGGTAAGAGAGCATACACTTATGCTCCAAAGAAATTGTATCTCGATTTGAAGAATAGGGTAACCCAACCAGCTCATCCGTCTATTGAGGATCCCTAGTTTTAGAGCTTAAGGTTATTTCGGCTCACCTTCGCTACACATTTTTGGGAGCCAACAATACCTTGCCTGTGATTATTTCTGCTAAATTGGTGGAGTGAAAAGTAGAGGCTCTGGTTTCAGTATTGAGAAGATTTAAGAGGGCCATTAGTTGGTCCATTGCTGATATTATAGGAATTCCACCCGGCATTTGCACTCACAAAATTCAACGTCGTCTGAACCCACCAATGCAAGAGGTTGTGAAGAAAGAGATCATCAAGTGGTTAGATGCAGGAGTGGTTTACCCTATTGCAGACAGCAAGTGGGTGAGCCCAGTTCAGTGTGTGCCGAAAAAAGGAGAATCATTGTGGTTCCAAACGACAAAAATGAGTTAATTCCAATGAGGCCAGTTACTGGATGGAGAGTTTGCATGGATTATTGAAAGCTGAATTCTTGGATTGAGAAAGATCATTTTCATATGCCCTTTATGGATCAGATGTTAGACCGTCTTGCTGGTAGAGGATGGTATTGTTTTCTTGATGGCTATTTGGGGTATAATTAGATTTATACTACCCCAGAAGACCAAGAGAATATCACTTTCACTTGTCCATACGGGACATTCATATTCAAGAGGATTCCCTTCGGTTTGTGTAATGCACCGGCAACTTTCCAACGCTGCATGATGTCTATTTTCTCCGCCATGGCAGAAGACACTATTGAGGTTTTTATGGATGATTTTTCTATTGTGGGAGACTCATTTGATGGTTGTTTGGCACACCTTGCTAATGTGCTTCAAAGATGCGAGGAGTACAACTTAGTGCTGAATTGGGAAAAATGTCACTTTATGGTCAACGAGGGTATCGTATTGGGGCATCAGATTTCAAAGAATGGAATTGAGGTGGATAAGGAGAAGATTGAGGTAATTGAGAAGCTCCCTCTACCTATCTCCGTGAAAGGTATTCGAAGCTTCTTAGGCCATGTTGGTTTTTTATAGAAGATTCATCAAGGATTTCTCCAAGATTGCACATCCTTTATGCAAACCTTTGGAGAAAGAGGTGAAGTTCGTGTTTGATAAAGCCTGTATAAAAGCATTTGAGTGTCTTAAGGAGAATTTGGTTTATGCAGTCCTTGGCCAAAGACGTGAGAAGATGTTACATCCGATTTACTATGCTAGCAAAGTGCTTAATCCATCTCAAAAGAATTATACTGTGACTGATCAAGAATTATTGGTAGTGTTATTTGCTTTAGAGAAATTCAAATCTTAGTTGATAGGTACGAAGGTGATTATGCATACAGACCATGCAGCTCTTCGGTATCTTATGTAAAAAGAGGATGCTAAGCCAAGATTGATTCGGTGGGTACTTCTATTGCAAGAATTTGACTTTGAAGTCAAGGATCGTAAGGGAACCAAAAATCAAGTTGCTGACCATCTATCACGCCTTGAGGAGGAGGCCATGCTTAAATTAAGGGATGACCTTGAGATTGATGATACTTTTCCCGATGAGCAAGTACTAGCAACATCTCAAGACTTAATCCCTTGGTTTACTGATTTTGCCAACATTTTGGCAAGTGATCTAGTTTCGAAAGATATGTCATATCAGCAGAGAAAGAAGTTCATGCATGAAATAAGAAAATTCTTCTAGGATGAACCGTATTTATTTAGGGTGTGTGCTGATGGCATAATTCGAAGATGTGTTCCAGAGGTCGAGATGATGAGTATCTTGGAAACATGTCATACTCCAGTTGGGGGTCATCATGGAGGTGCGCGGACTGCCCATAAAATCTTGCAATGTGGGTACTACTGGACCAGTATTTACAAAGATGCTCATGATTATGCTCTCTCTTGTGACCAATGTCAAAGGTAAGGAGATATTTCACGAAGGCACAAACTTCCCATGACAACTATACTTGAGCTTGAATTGTTCGATATGTGGGGAATTGACTTTATGGGTCCTTTTGTGAGCTCGCATGGAATGAAATACATCTTGTTAGCTGTGGACTATGTTTCTAAGTGGGTGGCGGCAATTGCGCTTCCTAATAATGAAGGGAGAAGTGTCACAACATTCTTGAAAAAGAATATATTCTCACGATTCGGTACACCCCGAGTTATTATTAGTGATGGAGGATCCCACTTCTGCAATCATCTGTTCAAGGCCCTTCTTGAAAAATATGGTGTTAAACATAACGTGGCAACACCTTACCATCCTCAGACAAGCAGAAAAGTTGAGGTGTCAAATCGTGAGATCAAGTCTATTTTGGAAAAAGCAGTGAATGCCAATAGAACTGATTGGGTTTGAAGACTGGATGATGTGTTATGGGCATATCGAACTGCTTTCAAAACGCCAATTGGTGCATCACCATATCAGTTGGTTTTTGGAAAATCTTGCCATTTGCCTGTCGAACTTGAACATAAGGCTTTGTGGGCGTTGAAAAGGTTAAATTTAGACTGGAGTGAAGCGACTAAATTGAGACTTGAGAAGATGAATGAGATGGATGAATTTCATCTCTGAGCTTATGAAAGTTCAGCATTATATAAAGAGAATATGAAATTGTATCATGATCGTTGAATTGAGAACCGAGAGTTTCTCCCGGGAGATTTGGTGCTACTTTATAATTCCAAGCTTCACTTGTTTGTTAGAAAATTAAAGTCCAAATGGTACGGACCATTCACTGTGGTTAGGGTATTCCCACATGGAGAAATTGAGCTAAAAGGAGAGGATAATGTTCTATTCAAGGTCAATAGACAGCGTGATAAGCATTATGTGGGAATCACAGAAGAAGTAAAGACATGTGAGAAACTTGAGCTTGATGAAGTCTAAGTAGTCATGCTAGCCATGTCGTGCTGCGACGTTAAATCAGGCGCTTTATGGGAGGCAACCCATGGGCTAGTTGGAAAAGTCTGACTATCCAAGTTAGCCTTGTCGTGCCGCGACATTAAATCAAGCGCTGATTGGGAGGCAACCCAAGATTTTATTATGTTATGATCTGAGCATTGGAGGAGCAGTTAGCTGAAAGTCACAAAATTTACCTTAATAGGTTAGTACAACTCACGCCACAACTCACGTCGCGTGAGTATACTCATAACACTTGGATGGTGCCGTGGAAATCAGAGGCAAAATTTAGGTTTCAAAAGTTCAGCTATGCTAGTGACCTACATGACGTGAGTCCAAGCCACGTCACGTAGGTGGTTCCATGAAAATAAGAGGCAACTTTCAGGGTTCTGGAGTTCAACTATGCCAGTGAACCACGTGACATGAGTCCAATCCATGTCACGTGGGTGGTTCCATGGAAATTGGATTTTGCAGATAATCCAAGACCCGACCCGACCCAACCCATTTTTAAAAAATAAATCAGTTCCCTACTCCCTTATCCAATACAAATTTTGACCCACCCCATTCATTCTCTACTTTACTTTCATCCAACTAAACCCTACATTCTCAACTTTCTCTACCCTTTCACTCTAAAATCTGACCTACCCACCCCGAATTTTGATTACTACCTCTGAATTCCCTCACACCCGACCCCTATATTCAAAATTTCAACCCACCCACCTCTTAATCCATCAAATTCAAATTCACCACCACAAACCCGACCCAAATACCCAAAATTCGATCCTTAACCGGTTACCATGCCTCCCAAATCAAACCCCAAAAATGACCATCTTGATTCCTCGTCCAGAATTCGGACCAAAAATCCAAACTTACCAACCCGTCTGCGTGATAAACCGACTGAATCCAAGAAAAGTGGGTTCGTGGAGGAGTTTCAGATTGTCCATGATGATACGGCTTTAGTACCTCGGACCATGAGGTTACAGACTCGGGCTCGAGCTGCTGCCTGGGCGGCACTTCAGCCCATCTCACCGCCTGTCGCATCGATTGTTCCAGATGAGTCTTCTGAATTCGCCCCCCAGTCTGAATAGGGGGAGGATGCTTCAGAATCAGGCTCTACAGATGATGCTACGGGTTAGGGTACCTCTGCAGCGGAGGCTACAGCCTCTATTTCAGGTACTGGTTCCCAGAGTGCTCTAACTCCCACACAGAGTACGGAGGTTCAGCGGTGGTGTGTGCAGTGCATGCGTGCTTTTTATGATAGGGATGCCGAGCTGATGGAGCGGGGTGTCTATCGGAGGAGAATTATGGAGGAGCCTCGGTATAGGCTTGAGGAGTTGAAGGCCTTGCCTGATATTCGGGATATTTTTGAGCGGTATGGATTGGGTTGGATGGAGAAGCCTTCTGGTCGTTATAGGTCAGAGTTAGTCCGAGAATATTATGCCTCTTATGTTACGTCGGTTGACTTGAGTACTCCTGTGGGGCAGCGGTTCAGGGATCAGCCTTTATTGATGCACCTTTTGGTTTGCGGTACCCAAGTGGATATATCGGAGTAGACCGTCCACCGCTTCTTGTTTGGGGCAGACTGTCCACTTTCGATTTTGACTGCTGAATTTGATCACCGAATGGACACTGTCATAGATAGGGTTAAGATACGGGATGCAAATCAGAATTTAGAACTGCTGAAATAGATAGCAGGGTACATAGCAGAGGATGGCGTGGCGGCTATTTGGGTGACTGGTAAGCTAGACATCAAGAATTCCACTCTACATTTTGCGGGAAGATTCTGGTGGTCAGTTGTTCGGCATCGGTTGGGTCCAACTAATGCTGACAATTCGCTTACATTGGATCAGGCTGTGGTGGTAACCAGCATCTTTGTAGGTTATGAGATTCATATTTCTAGATACATCATCCAGGAGATTCATGAGCAGGCCTTTCGAGATCATACGAGTATACCATTCCCCTGCTCGATCCAGAGTCTATGTGATAGGGCGGGTGTGGCTAGGATACCTACCCTCGATCATTATATAGAGGTGACCTGCATAGCAGATATTGATCTGATGCAGCAGTGGGTTCTCACCCTATTCTTCCACGCAGGTCACAACCATCAGAGTCTTCAGGAGCAGCCCTAGATGAGTCGATTAGTACTCCTATGCTTATTCCAGTAACGGTTAGGGTACCTGAGACTGTTCATATACCAGCTGAGGGCACTGGCCCTATTGATGATGCAGTCCCTACTACTATAGCTCCCCTGCCTCTCTCTGGTATGGTTTCAGTTTCTAGGGAGTTCCTGCAGCAGTTAGTTGATCAGCAGACGGAGATGTTTGAGCGGCAGACGGAGATGTTTGAGCGGCAGGCTCACATTGAGACCCAGATGGCTAAGTTGGTATCCCAGCTAAAGCCTTAGGTTAGGACCATTGTAGAGGCTATGGAGGCTAGGGTGGACTCTCGGATGACTGCGACAATAGATCAGTTTATGAGGGGGCTGCATAGGAGGATTGACAGCTTTGAGGCTCGAATGGCCTCCCGGATGAGTTCGACCCAGAGTCCTGATATGACAGGTTTGACACAGGAGGTGGCAGCATTGAGGAAGGAGGTTAAAGCATTGGCATCGAGCAGTGCCCCTATTATACCACCTATCCCTGTTTCGACCCCACCAAGGCCGGCCTTTGAGGTAGATCTATTTGCCGACGAGGAGCCTCCGATAGATAGAGGCAAGAGGCCATGCAGTCTGGAGGACCAGGTTGACAGTGCTGACGAATATGAAGGTGATCTCCGGAGGATGGTTAACGCCTCTAGTATGGAGTACCATGCTAGACAGATAGCGGAGGAGCAGAGGGCACGTGGTGCATCCTCCAGTCAGGCACCACCTCCATCGACTGCGCCTACCAGAGAGCCCACTGAGCAGACTGATGATCCCGCTGTGGGCGAGCCCACTTCCGGCGCTTAGGGAGCCACAGGTATGTCTTCACTCCCTTGTTCTTTTATTGATAGTTGTGCATTGAGGGTAGTGCACCATTGTTAGTTGGGGGTGGGGGTGTACCACCACTTGGGGGTTTTGTTCCCGTGTTTCTTTTCCCCCGAGTGTGCTATCATAGTAGAACCAGCATGTTTAGTGTGTTATTTTTATGTGTTTCTTGCTAAATTAGGAGAAAAATAAGGGAACTATAGTGCAGTCCAGTTTGGAAAAAGAAAAAAAAAAGATTATGTTTTTTGAATGTTAAGGATACCCCTCCTGAAATTTTTTATTTTGAAGTATGTGTGTGTAGCATGATTATGTGTGACAGTTGTTGGATCTTGTTATGGCACTAGGATTATAGACAAATAACGATAGCTAGCATTGCATGAACCAAATAGGTAGTAATTGATAATACAACCCTGTGTTATGTGTGCGTGAGGTCATTACTTAGTTCACTTTGTGTGTGCAATCCAAAACTTGCCCGGTTAGTCTTGCCTAGGTTAGAGGATAGTGATTAGGAAAGGATCATAGGCCGTCTTGAATAGAGTCCACTTTTAGCCTAAATGCCAGACCAAATGAATAAGTGAGCCTTAATTGACCTATTTCGTTCATTAGCCTATTCACCTTCCCATTTTAATTACAATGAACCTATCTTGGCCCTGGTCTCTCCTTGTACACTGTGTACCTCAACTCAGGAAAATCGCCTCATTAGAGGGTGGCTATTATAGGGGTGTGTAGATTGAGTTGGGTATGAAGAAGAGGTTAATAAAAGAAAAAGAGAAAATAGGTTTGGGTGTGAAGAAAAAGAAGGAAAAAAATAAAGTGAAAAGAAGAGAAATTGCAAAGAAAAAGAAGAGAAGAGAAAATTTTGTTTTGAAAGTGAAGAAAATCACACCCAAAATCTAAAAGTAAAAGAAAGGAGAATAAGGGAGAGTAAAAATGAGAAACGTTGGAAGTTGGAGCCAAAAATAGTGTAGTGTCAAGGAAAGTTGAGTCACCATATCCATATGTACCATACCCGTCCCCAAGCCTACATTACAAGCCTAGTAAAATCCTATAGTGATCCTAGTCCAACTGTCCAAAAAACTTAAGGCATAAAAAATAAGGGAAAGCCTATGGTATTTCATGCACACTATTTGAACTTCTTTGTGAGAGAGAGTGTTTTGACCGAGTCCCTAATTTGAGATTCATTAGCATACTGTGAGTGCATGGGACATCTTTGATTATGAGAGTACATGGGTTCCATTGTTAGCTGTTATTTGTTCGAATAATGTCATTTGCATATATTCTTAGTTGTTTGTTCGTAATATAGTGCCATCACTTGATCCCTTATGTGTCATGATAATATGCTACTTGTATACACACTTTGGTTTTGATTTGCAAATAGGAGGGGTCAAAAAAGTTTTGTGCCAAAGGAAATGAGTCGACTGTCATAGGTCCCTTAGGTTTCTCTTATTAAGCATCGTATATGTTGGTTTTTGTTTTGTTTGCCTGAGGACATGCAAACGTTCTAAGTTTAGGGTGTTGGTGCGCCATGGTTACATGGTAGTTTCGATGCTTAAAACAAGGAAAATATGCAATAACTTGGGTGTATTTGGTTGGTATGATGTTCTTTCTGTCCTACTTTGCAGGAAAACAGGTTTTGAAGGAAAAATGATCAAAAAGGAAGAATCAAGCCCGAGAACGAAGTGTCTGAAAATGAAAGGACAAGAATCTGCACTAGAGAGGGAGTCACGACACTACCCACGTGACATGGATGCCACTCACGTGACGTGAGTGTCTGTCGTGACTCATCTTCATAGATGATTGAAAGCTTCCTGATTTCCACGCCAGTCAGTCACGTGGCTTGACTAGGTGGCGTGGGTTGAGTTCTGAAGATGTTGATTTGATCTTGATTGCCACGACACTCATCTACGTGGCATGACTTGGCTCCACGATACCGTGAAAGTTGCCGACTCTGTTCTCCTATTCTGATTAGGATATGATTAGTTTTTTATCTATAAATACCCCTATTTAGTCCTATGTGCGGGAGTTAGTCATTACATTGTTTTGAGATATATTTTCTACTGTTTTTGAGCTTATAAACATATTCTTGGTTTTGTAGCTACAAACCCTAATTTCGAGTTTTATTGATAATTGAGATTTCAGTTCTTCTTCATTATTGTAAAGTGTGCAATTATGTTTTCATCTTTGAATTCTTCTTGTGCTCTTACAATTATGAGTAGCTAAACTCATCAACTAGGGTTGTGTGAACCATGAGGAATTAACAAAACCGATTAAGTGCAATGCAACTCTGAACCGCTGTGAATGCATGTATTGTTGTTTCCTACATTTTGATTGCTTTCTAACGGTTGCAAACGTTAAAAACTCACCTGTATTCTAGACTTTCTCGAGAGAGAGGTAGAGATTGGGAAAAGGAGATAACAACAGAGATTTAAAGCTATCAACATTCATCTAATAACTTGTGTCTTAGCGGGAATAGTTATCTGAGATCCAAGACAAGGGTTAGTAGTGCGACACTCGGAGACCGAGAGGAGAAGAGTGAAATTCATCTAAACAAGGTCGAGAGACGTTTAGATGAACATATCTTGTCAGATTTTGCATGTCACATATCGGGACTGTTTTGTTAGCATAAGTAACCGGTGGAGTTAAGGAATCATTGGGGATCACAGTCCTAGTATATTTCTCTTATTGTCTACAAACTCGATACAATCAGCAATCTTTACTTTATTACTTCTTCACAAAACCCCCCTTTTTACTTACTTACCAGTTACTCAAACCAGCATTCTATATAAACTTCGACTTATTCCCTGTGGGATCGACCCCAACCTAGTTGGGTTCTACATTTGATTCAGCAACTGCATTGTACTTTTTCGAAGATATATTTTGGGCGACATCAACCGTCGGGCAGTCGATGGAGCGTACATCCAATGTCGATCACAAGTAAGTTGAGTTTTTCTTTAAATAGGCTGACCCCAGCATCACCCAACAAAAATCTAATACATCACCATCTCTCCAATAATAAACCAACCCAAACCCAATAAACTAAAACCCAATCTAATAAAAACCCTAGGAATTTAATAGAACTATTTCAAAGAATCAGATTACATCTCATATTCAATTCCCGTTTCATCTTTCTCTCCCAGGATTAAAACTCTATTCCTCTTTTATAACCCCCAAATCTTCTATAACCCAAACCTTTAACTCCATATATAACCTTCTCAATCTGGGCAAATACCCATCATCACCATAAAATTCATTTCCTTGTGCTTTTCTTGAGTGATCGAGTTGTTAGTTCACAAGTTTGAATTTGTTACTTCTGCACATCTCCTTCAAGGTATGAAATTTTATTCTTTCTTTTAATTTAGTTTAGTTTAGTTTGTATGGGATTGGCAGTTTAATTCTATGAACTTAATCTTATTTAGTTGGAGAGCAATAGAATTTTTGAATTCCGAAAAAAAAATTGTAAAATTATGTTGCCCACCAACTAATGTTGAAATGAATGGGAGATGGAAGGGTGAAGTTTGAGTAAAAAGTCTAGATGATTGTGAAACATTTCATCATACAATGAGATTTTGTAACACCCCGTACTTTCTAAGTTTAGCTGACAATCGTAACATTTCGAGAAAAATGAAAACATGAGGGATTTGATGAATTAGACATGTATTTGTTGGGCATTTAATAAGTCTTGAATTAATGGGCCCAAAAATGAAGCCCAAAAGTAGCAAGAAGACATGGCCCAATAATAGATTTTTTGACCCATTCTTCTAAAGTTGGTCCATTTGACCAAATCAACTTTGCATTAAATGTTAAGGCAAAATATAAGGGAGACATGAGGGGCTATATAAGGAAAAAAAATCAGATTTTTAATCCCATTAAACTCTCATCTCATTTCTAGATTTTTCCAACAAAAACTCGTTTGCTCTCAAGAAACCCCAAGTCACTCTTGCGCCAAGGTCATCAATTGGAAAGACTTGGTAAGTGTTTATTATGATGGATTAATATATTTTATGCATAATACATGGTGTATATTGTGTTGGTTATGTTGGTGGAGCATTGAGAAGTTCACAATAAGTGAAGTGTACATGTTTGCTAAATCGAAGGGTGTTTTGTCTTGTAAACTTGACCATGGACTTGTGGTTTTGAAGGGAATGAATTTGGTGGAGTAAATATTGACATGTGGGATGTGATTATAGTCTTACTTGGTTTAATCCCTGTGTTTAACGTTTGGAAGTGTTATTGTGAATTTGGTTATGGTTTCGGTGCCGTATTGGTCGTGAAATGTGGTTTTGGGTGTCATTATGTGTGTTGTAAGACCATGGCTGGTTTTTGGCATGTTATATAATCAAAAATATGTTAAACTAATTTTGGTTATGATCATGGACCATTCATTGCATAAAAAGACTCCGAAAAAACCATTTCAGCAAAAATCGGGCATCCGCCCTCGACAGGGGAGCACCTGCGGGCGCAGGTGCCCCTGGAATCTGCCAAGCAGCACCTGCAGGCGCAGATCATCCACCTGTGGGCGCAGGTGTCTCCACATCCCAAGGCGGATTGTCAAATTTTGTGGTTTTGCGTCCCGTTGGCCCCCCGGAACCCCTATACCCTTCATGGATGTAATTATCAACTTGTGATGTCGTTTTAATGACCTTAAAGTGTCGTGAAGGCATGTTGGACTGTATTAAATGTGTATGGTTGTTCATATGTTATTATGAGGCAAATTGATAAGCGTAAATGTGACGGAATGGAAATGAGAAGGCATAAAGGGTAAGTGTGATGTGAAATGCTATCGATGTGTGATCTTTTGGTCAATGTGTGTAATGTTATGGTGTTGTTGATATGGAAATGCAGTGGGTTGTATTGTAAGGGGGTGACATGATGTTATATAGTAGTCACATGGTTCATTGTCGTCTTGTACACCTTTATAGTAAATAGTTGCTAATGTAAGTTCCGGTATGAACTTGTATTGTAGAGTGAGACGTAAGGAAGAAGCTGGACCATTGTATTCATAATTAGGCTTGTATATTCATACTTGTGGAAGTGAAGGTATGTAAGGTTCCCTTGTCCCATAGTACTCATATTTATGTTACACTTGTCCTATTCCAAGATGCGCTATGGCATCTTAGTTCCGGCTACCAAAGGTTATTGTCACATGTCTCCTACTCATTGAACAAGTGTGAACCACATGTTTCATATGCATTGATAACATTCCAAAGTTCCAATAGTGATAGTACTCATGCATCTTGTTCCTTTATTATTGTCTAATGGTTCCAACAGTGTTATATTTCCAATGAGGTAATGTTTCCAATAATGTTTATTCGCATATCTCTCACTCATTGATTATTGATCCAAAGCTTCAAATACAGTTGTGATTATCATTGTATCAGTCTCTCATAAGTAAAGATATCAATCTCAAAGTAAAGACAAAGTAATGCACATGTGGTTAATGTTTGAGTACGGGTGGCAGCTTTGGGGGCGAAATGCCTAGCTCAAGCCGATCCCGAGATTATTGGATCAGGGGGCAGCTTTAGGGGCAAAAGCCTAGCTCAAGCCGAACCTGACAGGGGGTAGCTCTGGGGGTGAAAATCTAGCTCGAGCCGAACCTGATATGTTGATTTATGAGTGGCAGGTCTAGGGGCATAAGCCTAGCTCGACCCGATCCCGACGTATTGATTTATGGGTGGCAGGTCTAGGGGCATAAGCCTAGCTCGACCCAATCCCAACATGATGATATGTTATGTAAAGACCCACTGATCAGTCGGGGCCCGGGTACATTGTGACACATGTAATGACAAGTAAGCATTGAAGTAAAGAAATAATGAAAGCAACGAAAATAATACACATGGTTCCCAAAATACAGAATGGTTACTTATACAGTTGATTATTCATATGCATTTGAGTCCCATTTGGAATTCATTGAAATACTCATGTGTTGTACAGTTTCATTTGAGCCTTACATACTCAGTACTTATTTCGTACTGACCCCTTTTGGGGAATTTAACTTACTTGCTACAGGCGCAGGTACCAGTAGGCCTCCTCATTAGATTGCCAGTTGTTAGTGGTTCATTGGTGATCTCCAGCTAATCCGGGGCTTTTTCGAGTCAGAGTGTATTTATGTTTTGGTGATGTGCGTATTGTATAAAGCGGGGACTTGTCCCGACTTGTAGTTTGTTTTGGTCAATGCATCTGTTAGAGGCTTTTGTAGACGCATGTGGGTATATGTAAATGAGATGACTCATGAAGTCTTGAGGCCTCAACGGCCAAGTTTCTCAAATGTGTATATATATATGTCACATGTTCCATGATTTCCAATATTAGTCGTTCATGTTCTTAAGTGATCGTAGTGTTTCCTATGGCATGCATATGAATGTATAGAAGCACACCTTGGTTCTCTCTGGCCTTATCGGCTACGGGTGCCAATCACGCCTCATTGGGATTCGGGGTGTGACAGATTTACACCTCGTACAAATTTGTAACCTTAATTGTGTGGTGAAGAGTTAAACAATTTGAAAGATGCTTCCATCCATAGGGGGTTTTGAAAATATTTTGAGGCGACGGTCAGAGTGACAGACTTTCATATGGTCCACGGAGTGTCGACTTCACCGTCATAGCCTACAATAAAAATGTTTGATTTTGTTAAGGTGCGACGACATGACTGATGGACCATAGCCTAGTCGATGGGTCGTTGCTTATACCACCAACTGGTACCTCACAAACTTTTTAAGCTTGAAGATTGGACCGACGGATCATCCCAAATGTGATGGACTGTCAGGTCTATTAATATTATAAAACTTTCTTTCCTTTTTTTTTTTTATAGTTTTATTTTGATGCTAACACTACTCATCCACAGGTAGTTACGCCTCCTAAATTCCCACCCACACATGGAGGAGCTCACAAGAAGTCCGATAAGGATACAACCATTCAAAAACGAAGAGATAAGGAGGTCAAAAAAATAAAGAAAACACAAGGCTACCATACTAGACAAGCTAATAGACAACAACAAAATGCTCCCAGTCTGATGAGGGAGAAGAGTCCTCTAATAGCAAGTCTAGTATAGGGGCCTCAAGTTTAGATAATGAAGGTGGCGCTGATTCTACTAATAGTCCAAAAGAATCACCTGAGCCTATTTCGAATAGGGTCATCAATAGTAAAGCTACAGAATTCCTAGAAAGAATGCATTGTCAAGTGAAGGGATCATATAAGTACTTCCAAGATAGTCTAACGATGACAAGAAAGGGCTATATTAAAAGGCCAATTGCTAGGTCTAAATTATCTCATCCAAACTTGTTGAATATCTATACATTCAGAAATAGTTCAACAATTATGGATTGGGGTAGACCAGCACAACACCAGGATCTATTACCCCGCTATGGTTTGTGAGTTCTATGTAAACTATAGTGATACTCTGGACAATTATTGCAAGAATGGCCAAAAAGTCACAGATTTACCAAACTTGAATAAGGTCCCAGCTTGTGGAGTCCCGATAGACATTACAAATCAAACAATCTACCACTTATTATATAGGCCTAATTTTATTCCACTTACCAACAGTGTAGAATTTGAACACAAAATAAGGGACATGGATAATCAGAGCCCATGGTTGGCCCAAGTCATAGTTGAAGGTGCGCCATCATGGTTGAAAAATAAGAAGAAAAAGATCTTTAAGGCGGCTCTGAAATTCATAGCTAAGCTTTGGTGGGTGGTGGTACATTATAGGTTAAATCCTACTGGAGGAAACAATAAGTTGATTGAGGATAGGGCAATTATGGTGGCTAGTCTGATATCGGGGTTCAAGATGAATTTTGGCATGTTTATAAATGATAAAATAAGGCCATGTGCAACAAATCCATCCACTTTCTTTCCATTTCCTTGCCTTATACTAGGTTGTGTGAATAGGCTCAAGTGTCAGTGCTAGCAGGGATTGATGATGTGGTTTTCACATTGAAGAAACACGATATTGAGAGGTCTAAAGATAAGACCAAATTTGAATTTTAAGAGAACAAACTAATGGCTCATGTCCTTAGGTATGGTACTCAAGCTGAGGAAGGTACACCTTTAGATGTGTTGGGAGCTTCCATAGGCATGAAGCTGTCTCTCACCACTGTTATGGCGACTACCCAATCTACCTTTGGTAGTACTAGAGCCACACCTACGATAGAGTCAGCTGATACTGCAACTACTATAACATTGAATATCTGTTGACTCCCCAAAACTTTATGAGAGTGGTTACGAAATCGTAGATATTTGAATTATAGCTGAAATTTTTTGCAGAGCAGTTTCATCCATTTGTTGAGAAATCTATTGAGGCAATACATGTGCCATACATTGTCCTTCATGGTCGGATTACTAATATGGAAGGAAGAATTAATGAGCATTTAAAGGTAATGACTGTCCCTAATTTGGCCAAGTTATCGATTAAACTAGAGAAGGCCAAGGCTGATATTGCTGAACTTCAAAGTAGACCACCCATGAAATTTCAGATTCTGGGTGTTGATGAGCCAGAGGAAAAGGACATAATTAACTTAATGGGTAAACCTCTCAAAGATACGGATAAGAGACCATGAGAAGAGGATGAATTTCCAAAGAAAGTAGAAAGAAAGAGAAAGAAGAAAGAAAAAATAGAATATAAATCAAGCTCAGAAGAATTCGATAGAAGAAAGAAATAAGAAGAAGGAAGAGATGAGGGCTTGAGTTATTGGAGCCTCTTCTAGTGTACCACCAATGCCAGCAGGTGGTACTGAGTTGAGTGTGGAGTCTTCTACTCTACCACCTGTTACATTGAGTGCGCTGGTCACCCGTGGCACTACTATTGATGATGTTACGACTAATACCGCAGCACACTCTGTGTCAACTGACAAAAGTGCCTAGGTCACCATAGGTGCATCCTCCCTCTAGAACTATATCACTTCATTTTTAATGCATTTAGGGCAATGCATATCATTTTGATAGGGGTGGGGGTACCTATATGATTTATCACTTGAGAATTTTTGTTGTCGTATTTCTTTTCCCTCTGGTGTGCTATCTAGTAGAACTGGAATGTTTAGGACATTTTTAGTTTTAATGTGTTGTTTTGTGGTTGTGTTTGTAAAAAGAATTTAGAGAAACTTCGGCAGTCTATTTTGAAATGATTGGTTCTAAAAAATGGAGACCCCTCCAAAATATGGCATATGCATAACTACTTTGATTTCTTGAATGCTATGGATCTTTGCATGACAATAGGTGTATATGAATGTGATAGCTATTGGTTAATCTTGAACATGAACCTATAATCAGCGGTTGACTATTCTATTTTGTGCCAAGTATGTGAGCTACCTTTTTAGTTCTTACTTTGTGGATGCAATTCAGAACATGCCCGGTCATTCATGTGTAGGTAATAGGATAGAGGATTAGGAAAGGATCATAGGACTTATTTGATTTTAGTCCACTCAATCCAAATGATAGTCCAAATGATATGATGTATCCCTTGTTCCTGAATTTTGAGCCTAATTGACCTTTTATTCATTACCCTATTCATCTTCTTCATTTTTCTATGAAACTGTTGTCTTGGCCCTGGTTGGACATTGTGTACCTATACTCAGGCTAATATCCTAAGTTTAGGGTGGATACTTAGAGGCTCCTAAGAACATTTGTTTTGGCCCTGGTCTAGTCTAGTACATTATGTACCTCAACTCAGGAAAATGACCTAAGTTGAGGGTGGCCATGGTAAAGAGGTGTCAAAAGAGGAATGAGGTATGAAAAGAAGAAACTAGTGATAAAATAAGAAAGTGAGTGTGGCTTGTGCGAAAAATAAAAAGAAAAGAAATGTAAAAAAAGAGAAATAATCTTGTAATTGAGAAGAAAGTCACACCCGTAGTGAAAGAAATGAGTGAATAAATGAAGAATAGGAAGAAAAAGGGCTGGTCATAAGTGCAGCAAAAGTAGTGTGGTGTCAAAGAGGGCATAGTCACTAATTCCAAATGTACCATACCAAATTCCAAGCCTGCATTATAAGCAGAAAAAGTCCTAGAGTGATCCTAGTCTAACTGTCCAAAAGTTAAAGTATAGAA
The DNA here is from genome assembly GCA_031232105.1 of Capsicum rhomboideum. NCBI lineage: Eukaryota > Viridiplantae > Streptophyta > Magnoliopsida > Solanales > Solanaceae > Capsicum > Capsicum rhomboideum. The sequence continues at coordinate 97,182,768 of CP124719.1, read as the reverse complement.
AATAAGGGCAATCCTATGATACTGTATGTGCATTGTTTGAACTTCATTATGAGAATGAGATTTGATTCCAGTCCCAATTTAATTTGATCTTGTATGTATGGGACTTCTTTGTGGTGAAGGCACTTAGAATACACTATTGATTGCTAATTGTTAGGGTAAGTGTTGGTTGTGTATGCAAAGTTGTTCATTAATATCACAATATCATACTTAGATCCTCTTGAGTCAAGTTGAAAAGTGAATGCATACATACCTGTTTTGTATGTAAAAAGATAAAGAGGGTTGTACTTTAAGTGATGAGTTGTAAAGGACCTCGTGACTGACGTAGTGGACTAAAGCTCTTTTTACTTCACGTCATTATTAAGTATGGTTGTGTCTTGTTGCTTGAGGATAAGAAAACATTCTGAGTTGAGGGTGTTGATGTACATTTGGTGGCACAGTTGATGCTTTCAATCACGAATAAATGCAACTTCTTAAGCAATGTTTAGTAAGTTTGATATTTTTGGTCTAATCAGAGGAAAATGTGCTAAGGCAAGAAAAGAGATAACTTATTCTGAAAAGACCAAGCAGAAAAGAATTCAGAGCCATTGAGCCTCATATGGACCATTTCCTGGAGCTTCGACCTTAAGCAGAATATGCCAGTTCCAAAATCTAAGCAATAGAGAAATTAATGGGCCGTCGGACCTCCAACAAACCGTCGCCATGAGTGTCAGCCTTAAGAAAAATGAGCTGAGTCAAGAGGCTATGTGACAGAGAAATGGATTAACCATCGGTGACTCAATAGACCATAGCACATGTTATAGAGCTTAAACAGAATCTGACCACATTTACTAGAGGACAAGACAGAAGAACGAACGGACCGTCACCTAGTCGATAGGCCGTTGATTTGACTGTATGATGAGAGGCGGGATTTTCTCTGAATTTAAATTGGTCTTTAATTCCCTATCCTATACATAGACACTATTAGGGCTGTGTTCAGTAATCTTACGTTTTAGAGAAGACACAAACATTGTCTTACATTATTCTTGGGTCAAAGCAATTCAACTTGGAATTTGAAGACAATTAAGTTCTTAGATTAATCTTTGTAAGATTATTCTTCATCTATGAATATTATTGCTTATTTATCTTTAAAATCTATGAGTGGCTAAACTCCACAACTAGGGTTGTTGTATCCATGGCGAATTAATATCTCTAGGGTCAATATCGATGTAGATTCAGATAGTGCCATTGTTTGTATTTTCAAATTTTTCTTTTTAACTAATTTCTAATGGTTTCAAACATTAGAACATGCCTTAGGGTTAACTTGCTTGAGAAAAATTTTAAAACTAGGAAAAGATTTGATAATAATGAATTGGAATTTCCAACTGTCATCTAATGGTTAATGTTGTAATAAGATTGGCCAACTTAGGGTAATTATTGAGTTTTGCATTTTTATTGCTCGTAGTTCAAGATAATTTGAGTGAATATCATCTAATTAGGTTGAGAAATGTTTAGATATATTAAAAGATTCAATATCCCTACATGCTTAGCACTAGAGGAATTTATTATTCTTAGCGACCCGATTGTGTTATGAAGCAATGGTGATCACAAACCTAGTTCTCTCTATTTGATTTCTGTTACTAGAATTCCAAAATTGTTAATTAAACATATTTGGATGTTGAAGAACAAACACATTTTACAAACCCCCCATTTTATGGAAGTAATTTATTAGAAGTCACTGTAACCATATAAGACTTAGTTTTCACCTTATTCCGTGTGGGATTCGACCCCAACCTAGGTGGGTTCAATATTTGACAGCAGCCACTTTATACTTCCAAATTGAGGTGTAATTTGGGTGTATCATTCCTCAACTTATGAACCTGACGGTCAAGAATCTCAACTGGGACCTCTTATTAAGAGAGACTATGTTTTACGCCCACACTCTCTAGTGGCACAACTAAGGTTGGATCACCAATACACTTCTTCAATAAGGACACATGAAAGACTTGACTCACTAATACTAAGTATGTGGGGGGAAATCTAACTCATAGGCCACATTACCAATGCGCCTTATAATTTTGTAAGGACCAACATATCGGGGACTAAACTTCCCTTTCTTGCCAAACCTCATCTCCCTTTCATTGGTGAAAATTTTAAATAAATCCAATCATTAACTGCGAACTCAAGTTCTCTTCTCCTCACATCTGCATATGATTTCTGCCGACTTTGAGTTGTTTTCAGCCTTTCTTTAATTAGCTGAACTTTCTCCATAGCCTCATAAACTGAGTCAGGACCTATCAAGGTAGCTTCACCAACCTTAAACCATCCAATAGGAGATCTACACCTCCTACCATAAAATGCCTCAAACGGAGCTATCTAAATAGTTGAGTGAAATTTGTTATTACAGGAAAACTCAATGAGAGGTAAGTGATCATCCCAATTCCCTATAAAGTCAATGACACAAGCTCTTAACATATCCTCTAAGTTATGAATGGTCCATGTGAAAGGCTGTATTGAGGTGAATTTGGATATCGAGACCCTTCTAAAAAGACTTCAAAAACTACGAAGTAAACTGAGTACCCCTGTCTGAGATGATTGTCAAGGGAACTCCATGCAACTGACCAACTCTCGAATGTAAAGTCTACCATAATCCTCAGCTGAATCTGTAGTATCAACTGGTAGAAAATATGCTAACTTAGTCATCTGATCTATAATAACCCATATCGAATCATGTTGTCAGCACACATGAGATAACCCTATAATAAAGTACATATTTATCTCTTCACACTTCTAAGTAGGAATGCTGATATTTTGAATCATAGCAACAGGTCTTTGATGCTCAATGTTAACATGCTGGCAATTTAGACACTTAGCTATAAATTCTGTGATATCCCTCTTCATGCAATTCCACCAATAGACTTCCTGTAGATCCCCATATATCTTGGTGGTACTTGGGTGAATAGAATATCAAGAACTCTAAGCTTCTGTCAGCATCTACTATCTCAAGTCATAAACATCTGGAACACACAAATGATCCTTATAATGAAACACACCATCTCTCCCTTGGGAGAAAACCTCCACTTATTGATTACAGACTCCTTCCTTCAACTTAAGAAAAATAGGATAATTATACTACTTCACCTTTACCTCATCCACTAATGAAGACTCTGAATCATTCTGAACCATAACACAACATTTGGCTGAATCAACAAGGCAAACTCCCAATCTAGAAAACCTGTTAACATCAAAGAATATATATTTCTTTAATCCTCCATATGAGCAACACTACCTATAGAAAGTATACTAAGAGTATCAATCACTACATTGGCTTTACCCGGATGGTATAAAACACTCATGTCATAATCTTTCAGTAATTCTAGTCATCTACTCTGACAAAGATTTAGATCCTTCTGAATAAACACATATTGAAGGCTTAGTGATTCCTAAATACATCCACATGAACCCCATAAATATAGTACCTCCAAATATTTAGGGCAAAGACTACTGCTGCCAACTCCAGATCATGAGTTGGGTAATTCTTCTTATGAACCTTAAGCTGTCTAAAAGCAAAAGATATGACCTTACCGTGCTACATCAACAAACACCCAAGGAAAACTCTGGAAGCATCACATTAACTAACAAACCCATATGGACCCTTTGGTAGAGTCAAAACTGGGGCAGAAGTGAGTCGAGTCTTCAACTCCTGAAAACTCTGCTTGCAAAGATCAGACTAGTGAAACTTGACTTTATTTCGAATCAATTTGGACATAGGAGAAGAAATAGATGAAAAAACTTTGACTAACTATAGTAACCAGTTAATCTCAAGAAACTCCTAATGTCTTATGGAAAGTTGGGTCTAGGCCAGTTCCTAACTGCTTCAATTTTTTGAGGATCAACCTGAATGCCGTCAGTGGAAATAATATGACGAAGAAATGTTACTGATTTCAACCAGAATTCACACTTCCTAAACTTGGTAAATAGTTGGTGATCTTTAAGTGTCTTCAAGACAATCCTTAAATGGTCTACAAGTCCATCCTCACTCCAAGAATAAATGAGGATGTCCTACATGAAGACAATAACGAACATGTCTAAATACTATTTGAAAAAACTATTCATCAAGTTCATAAAAGTTGCAAGAGCATTTGTTATTTCAAAATACATAACAACAAATTCATAGTGACCATACAGAGTTTTGAAGGCTATTTTTGGAATGTCACATTCTTTAACTCTGGGCTGATGATAGTCGGATCTTAAGTCTATCTTCAAGAAGAAACTAGAACCCTAAAATTGGTCGAACAAGTCGTCAATCCTAAGAATGGGATACTTATTCTTGATTGAGACTTTGTTCAACTGATGGTAATCGATGCAAACTCTGAGGAAACTGTCTTTCTAATGTATGAAGAGAATTGGAGCACCCCATGAAGAGATGTTGGGTCTGATGAAACCTTTTGTCTAAGAGGTCTTTCAACTGATATTTCAATACGGGAAGACAAATTTCACTTGTCCATATGGGACATTCGTATTTAAAAGGATGCCCTTCGGTCTATGTAAGGCACCGGCCACTTTCCAACATTGCATGATGTCTATTTTCTCTGACATGGTGGAAGACACTATTGAGGTTTTTATGGATAATTTTTCTGTTGTGGGAGACTCATTTGATGATTGCTTGGCACACCTTGCTAATGTACTGTAAGATGCGAGGAGTGCAACTTAGTGCTAAATTGGGAAAAATGTCACTTTATGGTCAATGAGGGTATCGTATTGGGGCATCAAATTTCAAAGAAATTTATTGAAGTGGATAAGGAAAAGATTGAGATAATTGAGAAGTTACCCCCAACGATCTCCATGAAAGGTATTCAAAGTTTCTTAGGTCATGCTGGCTTTTATAGAAGATTCATCAAGGATTTCTCTAAGATTGCACATACTTTATGCAAACTTTTGGAGAAAGAGGTGAAGTTCGTGTTCGATGAGGCATTCCTAAAAGCATTTGAGTGTCTTAAAGAGAAGTTGGTTTCAGCCCCTCTTATTGTATCACCAGATTGGATGATGCCTTTTGAGGTTATGTGTGATGCTAGTGGAGTGGCTTTGGGTACAGTCCTTGGCCAAAGACGTGAGAAGATATTACATTCGATTTACTATGCTAGCAAAGTGCTTAATCCAGCTCAAAAGAATTATACTGTGACTGAGCAGGAATTGTTGGCAGTGGTATTTGCTTTTAAGAAATTTAGATCTTACTTGATAGGTGCGAAGGTGATTGTGCATACAGACCATGCAGCTCTTTGGTATCTTATGTCAAAAAAGGATGCTAAGCCAAGATTGATTCAGTGGGTACTTCTATGGCAAGAATTTGACTTTGAAGTCAAGGATCGTAAGGAAATCAAAAATCAAGTTGTTGACCATCTATCACGCCTTGAGGAGGAGGCCATGCTTAAATTAAGGGATGATCTTGAGATTGATGATACTATTCCATATGAGCAAGTACTAGCAGCATCTCAAGACTTAATCCCTTGGTTTACAGATTTTGCCAACTTTTTGGCAAGTGATCTAGTTCCAGAAGATATGTCGTATCAGCAGAGAAAGAAATTCATACATGAGGTGAGAAAATTCTTTTGGGATGAGCCGTATTTATTTCGGGTATGTATAGATGGCATGATTCGAAGATGTATTCCAGAGGTCGAGATGATGAGTATTTTTGAAGCATGTCATTCATCTCCAGTTGGGGGTCATCATAGAGGTGCGCGGACTGCCCATAAAATCTTACAATGTGAGTACTACTGGCCCAGTATTTACAAAGATGCTCATGATTATGCTCGCGCTTGTGACCAATGTCAAAGGCAAGGGAATATATCACGCAAACAAGAACTTCCCATGATAACTATACTTGAGCTTGAATTGTTTGACGTATGGGGAATTGACTTTATGGGCCCTTTCGTGAGCTCACGGGGGATGAAATACATTCTGGTATCTATTGACTATGTTTCTAAGTGGGTGGAAGCAATTACGCTTCCCAATAATGAAGGAAGAAGTGTCACGACATTCTTGAAGAAGAACATATTTTCATAATTCGGTACACCCCAAGTTATCATTAGTGATGGAGGATCCCACTTTTGCAATTGTCTGTTCAAGGCCCTGCTTGAAATATATGGTGTTAAACATAAGGTGGAAACATCTTACCATCATCATACAAGAGGGAAAGTTAAGGTGTCAAATCGTGAGATCAAGTCTATTTTGGCAAAAACAGTGAATGCCAATAGGACTGATTAGGCTCAAAGATTGGATGATGCATTATGGGCATATCGAACTGCTTTCAAGACGCCAATTGGTACATTACCATATCAGTTAGTTTTTGGAAAATCTTTCCATTTGCCTGTCGAACTTGAACATAAGGCTTTATGGGCTTTGAAAAGGTTGAATTTAGACTAGAGTGAAGGGGCTAAATTGAGACTTGAGCAGATGAATGAGATGGATGAATTTCATCTCCGAGCTTATGAAAGTTCAGTAATATATAAAGAGAAGATGAAATCATATCATGATAGACGCATTGAGAAACGAGAGTTTCATTCGGGAAATTTGGTGCTACTTTATAACTCCAAGCTTCGCTTGTTTGCTGGAAAGTTAAAGTCCAAATGGTATGGACTATTCACGGTGGTTAGGGTATTCCCACATGGAGCAATTGAGCTAAAAGGAGTCGATAACGTACTCTTCAAGGTCAATGGGCAGCATGTCAAGCATTATATGGGAATCACGGAAGAGATAAGGGCATGTGAGGAGCTTGAGCTTGATGAAGTCTAAGTAGTCAAGCTAGCTATGTCGTAATGCGATGTTAAATCAGGCGCTTTATGGAAGGCAACCCATAGGCTGATTAGTGAAGTCTGAGTATCCAAGTTAGTCGAGTCGTGCCGCGACGTTAAATCAGGCACTTTATGGGAGGCAACCCATGGTCTTGTTATGTGTGATCTGGTGAAGACTGAGCAATGGAGGATAAGTTACCTGGAATCTAAAAGAGTGAACGGATTATGTTCAGTTCAACTCACGACACCTAATCACGTGACGTAGGTTGACCCATGTCAAGTGAGTGGTGTCGTGGAAATCAGAGAATACGTTGGTCTTTCTGAATCTTACCTACGACATGATACCCACGTGACATAGGTAGACCCACGCCACGTGGGAGGTCTCATGAAAATCAGAAGCAACTTTCAGAAATTAGAATCTCACCTACGGCAGAGGACCCACGAGATGCAGAAATTCCAGGTAGGTTCATACCCGACTCGACCCGATCCAAATTTAAAATATCTATCGGTTCAACCCACAAATTTCCGATCCAAATTCAATTCCTCTTCAAACTTCTCCACATTATATCTGACAAATAAACTTTAATTCCCACAAGTCACCATATCCCATACCTTCAAATTCCAAATTCCACCTCCATCTTCACTACCAAAATCCAAAAACCCGACCCCACCTTATAAATTCGAACCAAACACGACCTAAGTACATAAAATCTAACCCACCCACCACAAAATCAAACAAACCCGACCCCACCCTACAAATTCGAACCAAACCTAACCCAAGTACATAAAATCTGACCCACCCACCATAAAATCCAACAACCCCGACCCCAACACCCAAATTTTGGCCAACCCAACCCACAATCCGCTACCATGACACCCAAACCTAATCCCAAATATGACCATCTCAATTCTTTGTCACGAATTAGAATGAAAAATCCTGAATTTCCATCTAGATTGTGTGATGAACCATCCCGATAAGATCCGAGTGTGTCCGTGGAGGAGTTTGAGATTGGACATGATGATACTGCACTCGTTTCCCATACCACGAGGTTATGATCTCGGGATCAAGCTGCTACTCGGGCTGCCCTTCAGCCTGTTCCACAGTCGGCTGCTCCTGCTTAGTCTTCTGAGTCCGCCCCCCAGTCTGAAGAGGGGGAGGATGCTTCAAAATCTGGCTCTGTGGATGATGCTACAGGTCAGGGTACCTCTGCGGCGGAGGCTACAACCTCTATTTTAGGTACTGGTGCACAGAGTGGCCCGACTCCCGCACAGAGTAAGGATATTCAGTGGTGCTGTGTTCAGGGCATGCGGGTATTTTATGACAGGGATGCCGAGCTGACAGAGTGGAGTGTATGTAGGAGGATTATTATGGAGGAGCCCCGATATAGGCTTGAGGAGTTAAAGACATTGCCTGATATTTGGGTTGAGTTTGAGCGGTATGGGTTTGGTTGGATGGAGGAGCCTCCTGGTCACTATAGCTCAAAATTGGTCTGAGATTTTATGCCTCATATGTTGCGTCGGTTGATTTGAGTACACCTGTTGGGAAGAGGTACAGGGATCAGCCATTATTGACACACATTTTGGTTCGAGGTACCCGAGTTGATATATCGAAGCACACCATTCATCGCTTCTTGTTTGGTGCAGACCGTCCACTACCAGCTACGGCTGCTGAGTTTGATCACCGTATGGACATTATCAGAAATTAGATTAAGATACAGGATGCGGATCAGAAGTTGGAGCTGCTAAAATGGATTACGGGGTATATAGCGGAGGACGGTGTTGTTGCGAATTGGGTGACTGGGAAGCTGGATATCAAGAAGTACACACTCTATTTTGCCGACAGATTTTGGTGGTCAGTTATTCGGCATCGGTTGGGTCCCACTAATGCTGACCATTCACTTACATTGGAATGGGTTGTGGTGGTAGCCAGCATCTTTGCAGGTTATGATATTCATATTGCCAGATACATCATACGGGAGATTCATGAGCGGGCCTTTCGACCATACCAGTATACTGTTCCCCTGCTTGATCCAGAGTCTATATTATAGGGTGGGTGTGGCCAGGCTACCTACCCTCGATCAATATATAGAGGCGACCCGTATAGCGGATATTGGTTTGATGTAGCAGCGAGGATCTCACCCCATTGTTCCACAAGGGTCTCAGCCTTCCGAGTCGTTAGGAGCAACCCTTTTTGAAGGGCTTGGAGATAGAGATGCGTCGGTTAGTACACCTATGCCTATTCCAGTACCGGTTAGGGTACCAGTGACTATTCATGTACCGGCTGAAGGCACTGGCCCTATTGATGATGCAGTACCATGTACCATAGCTCCACCGCCTCCCTCTGGTATGGTCTCAGTTTTGAGGGACTTTCTGCAGCAGTTGATTGATAGATAGACGCAGATGTTCGAGCGGTAGACCCACACTGAGACCCAGATTGCTAAGTTGGTATCCCAGCTTAAGCCATGGGTTAGGACCACGATAGAGGCTGTAGAGGCTAGGTTGGAGGCCCGAATGACTGCGACGATGGATCAGTTTATGAGGGGGCTACATGGGAGGATTGATAGCTTTGAGGCACGGATGGCCTTCCGAATGAGTTCTGCACAGGGTCCTAATATGACCGGATTGACATAGGAGGTGGCAGCATTGAGAGAGGAGGTTAGAGCTTTGGCATCGAGCAGCACTCCTGTTATACTACCTATGCTTATTCAGGCATCGATGTGACCAGCCTTTGAGGTGGATCTATTTACCGATGAGGAGCCTCCGATTGATAGAGGCAAGAGACCACACAGTCCGGAGGACCAGGTTGACAGTGGTGACGAGTATTAGGGTGATCACCGGAGAGAGGTTAATACCTCCAGAATATGAGTCAGATAGCATAGAAGCAGCGGGAACATGGTGCGTCTTCTAGCCTGGCACCCACTCCATCGGATGCACCTACCAGAGAACCCACAGAGCAGACTGATGATGCCGCTGAGGGCGAGCCCACTTTCGGTGCCTAGGGAGTCACAGGTATGTCTTCACTCCCTTGTATTTTATTGATAGTTGTTCACTGAGGGCAGTGCACCATTGTTAGTTGGGGGTGGGGGTGTACCACCACTTGGGGGGTTTTATTGCCATGTTTCTTTTCCCCCGAGTGTGCTAGCATAGTAGAACCGGCATGTTTAGCATGTTATTTATAGTATTTATGTGTTTTTTGTTGAATTAGAAGAAAAATAAGGGAACCGTAGTGCAGTCTAGTTTTGAAAAAAAAATTATGCTTTTTGAATGTTAAGGATACCCCTCCTGAAAATTTTTATTTTGAAGTATGTGTGTGTAGCATGTTTATGTGTGACAGCTTTTGGATCTTGTTATGGCACTAGGATTATAGACAAAATAATTGTAGCTAACATTGCATGAATCGGATAGGTAGTAGTTGATAATGTAACTCTGTGCTATGTGTGTGTGAGGTCATTACTTAGTTAACTTTGTGTGTGCGATCCAGAACTTGCCCGGTTAGTCTTGCCTAGGTTAGACGATAGTGGTTAGGAAAGGATCATAGGCCATTTTTGAATAAGTCCACTTTTAGCCTAAACACCCGATCAAATGAATTAAATATCCCTTGATCCCGATTTTGAGCCTAAATTGACCAATTTCTTTCATTAGCCTATTCACCTTCCCATTTTAATTACAATGAACCTGTCTTGGCCCTGGTCCCTCCTTAGAAACTGTGTACCTCAACTCAGGAAAATAGCCTAAGTTGATGGTGGCTTTTAAAGGGGTGTGTAGATTGATTTAGGTATGAAGAAGGGGGTAATAAAAGAAAAAGAGAAAATAGATTTGGGTGTGAAGAAAAAGAAAAAATTATATAAAGTGAAAGAAAGAAAAAAAAATTGTGTTGTGAAGTTTGAGAAAAATCACACCGAAATCTGAAAATAAAAGAAAGGAGAATAAGGGAGAGTAAAAATAAGAATGGTTGGAAGTTGAAGCCAAAAGTAGTGTAGTGTCAAGGAGGGTTGAGTCACCATATCCATATTTACCATACCCGTCCCCAGGCCTACATTACAAGCCGAGTAAAGTCCTATAGTGATCCTAGTCCAACTATCCGGAAAAAAAACTAAGGCATAGAAAATAAGGGCAAGCCTATGATATTTCATGCACACTGTTTGAACTTCTTTGTGAGAGAGAGTGTTTTGACCGAGTCCCTAATTTGAGATTCATTAGCATACTGTGAGTGCATGGGACTTCTTTGATTGTAAGAGTACATGGGGTGCTTTATTTGCTGCTATTTGTTCGAATAATGTCATTTGCATATATGCTTAGTTGGTTGTTCATAATCTGGTGCCATCACTTGATCCCTTCTGTGTCATAATAATATGTTTCCTGTAAGCACACTGTGGTCTTGATTTGCAAATAGGAGGGGTCGAAAAAGTTTTGTGCCAAAGGAAATGAGTCGACTTCCATAAGTCCCTTAGGTTTCTCTTAATTAAGCATTGTACATGTATGTTTTTGTTTTGTTCGCCTGAAGAAATGCAAACTTTCTAAGTTGAGGGTGTTGATGTATGATGGTTACATGGCACTTTCAATGCTTAAAACAAGGAAAATATGCAATAACTTGGGTGTATTTGGTTGGTATGATGTGGTTTCTGTCCTACATTGCAGGAAAATAGGTTTTGAAGGCAACAAATGATCAAAAGGAAGAATCAAGCCCGGGAACGAAGTGTCTGAAGATGAAAGAACAAGAATCTGCACCAGAGAGGGAGTCACAACACCACTACGTGCCTGAAGTCCACTCACATGACGTGAGTGGCTGTCGTGAGTCATCTTCAGGGATGATCGAATGTGGTCTGATTTCCACGGCAGCACTCACGTGGCGTGAGTCCACCTACATGGCGTGAAAGGGTGGTGTGAGTCAACTTCTGAAGATGTCTAATTGAGCCTGATTTCCACGACATTCACCTACGTGGCGTGACTTGGTTACACGACACCAAGTCACAATACCATGGAAGTTGCCAACTTTGTTCTCCTATTTTGATTAGGATAGGATTAGCCTTGTATCTATAAATACCCCTGTATAGTCCTATGTGCGGGATTTAGTCAGTACATTGTTTTGAGAGATATTTTCTATTGTTTCTGAGTTCACAAACATATTATTGGTTTTGCAATCAAAAACCCTAGATTCAAGTCTTATTCATAATTGAGATTTCAGTTCCTCTTCATTATGGTGAGTGTGCAATTATGTTTTCATCTTTGAATCCTTCTTGTGTTCTTGCAATTATGAGTAGCTAAACTCATCAACTAGGGTTGTGTGAACCATGAGAAATTAACGAAATAGGTTAAGTGCAAAGCAACTCTAAACCGTTGTAAATGCATGTATTGGTATTTTCTTCGTTGGGATTGATCTTCTAACGGTTGCAAACGTTAGAAACTCGCCTGTATTCTAGACTTTCTTGAGAGAGAGGTAGAGATTGGGAAAAGGAGATAACAACAGAGATTTGAAGCTATCAACCTTCATCTAATAACTTGAGCCTTAGCGGGAATAGTTATCTGAGATCCAGGACAAGGGTTAGTAGTGCGTCACTCGGAGACCAAGAGGAGAAGAGTGAAATTCGTCTAACCAAGTTCGAGAGATGTTTAGATGAACATATCTTGTTAGATTTTGCATGCAACATAGCGGGACGGTTTTGTTAGGACAAGTAACCGGAGGAGTTAAGGAATCATTGGGGATCACAGTCCTAGTGTATTTCCCTTATTGTCTACAAACTCGATACAGTCAGCAATCGTTACTGTTAATATTTATTCGCAAAAACCCCCAGTTTTACTTACTCACCAATTACTCAGTCTAGTATTCTAAACAACTTTGACCTATTCTCTGTGGGATCGACCTCAACCTAGTTGGGTTCTATATATGATACAGCGGCCGCTTTATTCTTCTTAGGAGGCATATTTTGGGCGACATCAGGGCTCGGTCACTTTTGGTCCAGGCCTTGTACAGAATTTTTTTTATTCTAAAAATAGGGGCCTTGAGCCCATCCTTTAATTAAAAAAATGCTTTTCATCTTCTTTCTTTTCCTTCTCCACTTTTTAGCCTCAATCTATGACATTATATATATTTTCTTTTTATATTCCTTTTTTTCACCATGTCAAGGTCTAATCATAACTGCTACTCCAAACCCCAATCTATGCTTGAAGAACATCGCTTTTCTATTTCACCCTTCAACATCAACTTAGACTTATTACACCTCATATTTCACTTTTAGAGTGTGTTTGGCATGAATGGAAATATTTTTCAGAAAATATTTTTCAATTTTCTCATGTTTGGTTGGCTTAAATATTTTGAAAAATGATTTCCAAATAAACTTATTTTTCTCAAATTTAAGAAAAATGAATTCCCTACAGAAGTAAGGAAAATATTTTTCAAAAATCTCTTTCAACCTCAAACCTCAACTTTCCATCCTAACCCAAGTCTCGGATACCGATTCCCGACACTAATGTGGGATCCGAGTTTCAACTCTGACTCACGATTCTCGACTCGGGAGTCGGGGATGGGCGAGGGAGTCGGGTTTAGAGATGGGAGTCGGGATCGGGTGTCTGGGTAAGATCATGGGACGAGAGTCGTGGTCTAATCTTAGGTCGGTAATTAAGTTTGTGTCACAGGCCTCGGGTCGGGAGTCGAGTTTAGGTGTCAGGTCGGGTCCCAGATCGAGAGTTGGGGTTGGGTCTTGGGTCTGGAGTCGAGGTTGGTTCTCGGGTCTAGGGTTGAATACCAGGATAGGGTCTTGAGTCAGGACTTGGGGTCGGTTCTTGGGTCAGGAGTTGGGGTCATGTCTAGGGGTCGGGAGTTGGGGTCGAGTGTCGGGGTTGAATCTCAGGTCTGGTGCCTGGGTCGGGTCTTGGGTCAGGAGTTGGGGTAGAGTCTCAGGTCGAATGCTGGGGTTGGGTGCCTGGTCGGGTGCCTGGTCGGGTCCTGGGTCGGGAGTTGGGGTCGAGTGCTGGGGTTGGGTGTCTGGTTGGGTCCTGGGTTGGGAATCAGGGGGTCTCTAGTTGGGTCCCAGGTTGGGAGTTGGGGTTTGGTCTCGAGTCGAGATTCGAGTGTTGGGGTTGTGTCTCAGGTCTGGTGCTGGGGTCGGGTCTCGTGTAGGGTCCTGGCTCGGGAGTCGGGGTTGAGTCTTGGGTTAGGTGTCGAGGTCAAGTCTTAGGTCGGGTCGAGTTTTGGGTTGGGATTCGGGGTAGGGTCTCGGGTCCAGAGTCAGAGTCAGGTCTCGAGTCAAGTGCCAGGGTTGGGGTAGGGTCCCCTATCGGGAGTTCGGGATAATGTCTACGTAGGATGTTAGGGTCGGGTATCGGGACTTGTACGGAGGTCGGGTCGGGTTAGATCCTAGGTTGGGAGTCGGGGTCGGGTCTCAGGTCAGGAGTCGGGGTCAGGTTTTATGTCGGGAGTATGGTCTCGGGTCGGGTGCGGGGGTCGGGTCCCCAGTCAGGATTCGTGGTGTTGTCTCAGGTTAGGTGTCAAAATAAAGTCCGATTTGCATGTCGGGATCAGGTCTTGGATCAGTCGTCGGGGTTGATTCCCTGGTCAGAAACTATTTTCCTAAAAAGTATTTTTTAATCTCTAGTCAAACACTAAAAGATATTTTCTGAAAAATATTTTTCATTCACCAACCAAACACTAGAAAATGTTTTCCTCTCACCAACCAAAAATAAGAAAATAAGTAAGAAACCAACTTGTTTTCCATGAAAACCTTTTCTTGGAAAATATTTTCCATGAAAAACAATTTCCTTCATATCAAACATTTACTATCAAAGAGGAACATGTTCCAAGAAAAGATTATTTTTAAAAAAAGCTATGGATTACAATTACAACTAGCCAACAAAAAAATTTAAGACTCAAATGAGAGACTCAGAATATATTATAATTGTTAGAAAGATTTATTTAGGCTAATAGTGACTTTTGTTCCATAAAGAAGAACGATAGTTCATCTCTTAATTAAGTTATCCTTGAAAATTTGGCATGACTAACCAGAAAAGTTCTAGATTGTATGCATAAACATAGAAGTAACAAAAATAACTCACAAAATGACACTGGACTATATTTAACTATCTTATTTAACTTCCACATTAGTACTCTAAGCATTTAATAATTTTTTAATTTCACAAAAAGAGATACACTTGTCAATATATGCAATTGAATTTCACGAAAATAATTTATCTTTTTAGAGGATCCAATTTTTCAAATAAACCAAGTTTCATGCCTTAAGCAGACAACTATCAGCATATAAGTAAAACCCCACTCTATCTTACATAAGGCTTCTTTGGATTGGTTTATTTTAAGTGTTTTTCAGTCAAAATATCTTTTAAGCACATTTGAAGCATTTGGATTAAAAAAAAAAGTACTTTCAAGCACTTGTTTATAAGCTAAAAAGGAAAAATAAGTCAAATGTCATAAGCTAAATTCCTAACTTATGGCTTTTTACTTATAAGTCAAAAGTTATAAGTCCAGCCGAACACCCACTTGAACTTAAAACATGACTTATTCCCTTAAGAAAGTCACCTACCAATCTATCATTGGGAAAAGTCTGAATATAGACTCAGAGACTCCAAAAACTTTTGACTTAGTTCATCATTAAAGTAAACTCCCCAAAAGAACTATGGCTAAGAAAACCCAAGAGGTGATTCTATTAAAACTTGTAGGTACTGTAGGAATTCATCACAAAAAAGTGAAATGTCCTGAATACATGATTATCAATATAAGTAAGAGGGTATAGGGACTCCCTAAAGTGTTAACACACATAGTGCTATATAGGTGAGAATCACGACCCAGTTTGTAGCTTGTTGTTAGGTTAGCTGGTCGATCTGTGATCCATAGCCTGATCCATAGATTGATCCACAGTCGTGGATTAACTCTACACCTCAATCTTGATTTCAACTTCCCTTGTGCTTCACTCTTTGGGCTGACTATTTCTGACACCATAGTTATGAAAGAAAAAAAAAATTGATTTAGCAATACCTACATTTGATTTGCCTACCAAGAAGTGCCCGATTTTACGTCATGGCATGATGAGGCTCATTCATCAACTAGTACTTTGAATGGGTGGTGAGTCTCCAGGTGATACTTTGTGATCATCCTTTTATCTTTATCATTTCCTAGTAAGTGCCTAACTCTATGCTCATTCACCTTAAAGTTCCGGATACCATCCTCACTAAGTAGATCAATGGCATCATATGCGGATGCACTAAATACTTTAAATGGTCTATATCATTTATATTTTAATTTTCCTGGGAAGTGCTTCAGCCTAAAATTCAAGAGCAACACTAAATTGCCTAGTAAAAATTCTTGCTTTATTATTTTTTTATCACGGACTTTCTTCATGCATTCATTATATAAGGCTACATTTTCATATGCTCTAAACCAGAACTCATCTAGTTCATTCAGTTGTGTTAGTCTCATATTTCTCCCTTTTGTCCACTATAAGTTCAACTTTTTTGGCACCCATATCACTTGTGATCCAACTCAACTAAAAAATGCCAAACTTTTCTAAACACCGGCCTATAAGAAGATGCATTGATAGGGGGTTTTAAAAGTTGTTCTATAGGACCATAAAATATCATCTAGCTTCTTTAACCAGTCAGTTCAATTTTTAATAATCATTTCTATCAGGATGCTCTTTATTTCTCTATATGAAACTTCTACTTACCCATTTATTTGCGGATGATATGGAGTTGCCATTTTATGCCTTACCCCATATTTTTTAGTAAACTTGTGAAAATTTTATTGTAGCATTGAGATCCTCCATAGCTAATAATGGCCCTTAGGATATCAAACCGAGTGAAGATATTTTTTTTCCAAGAATGCAGTTACACTTTTTGCCTCATTGTTGGGAAAAGTCACAACCTTTACCCGTTTGGACATGTAGTCCACTACTACTAGAATATACTATATTCCAATGGCCCCATGAAGTCAATTACCCAAATGTCAAAGATTTGTACTTTCATCACAAAATTCAAAGGCATTTCATGTCTTTTTTAGATAGATCCTTGATGTTTGCATTGGTCTCATGACTTAATAGTTAAGTTGGTATCATGGTATATGGTGGGCCAATAGTAACCACAGTCTAAGATTTATGTTGTTGTTCTATTTCCTTCATGAAGGCGCCCAACAGATGAGTCATGACACGCTTTTAGAATTGACATCATTTCTACTTTAGACACACATCTCTATACCATATTGTCAGCACATATTTGAAATAGATAAGGCTCATCCCAAAAGTAATGTCTGCAATCTTTAAGAAACTTCTTCTTTTAGTAGGATTTCACTTCTAATAGAATGATTCTCGTTACCAGATAATTTGCAATAGTGGCATACCAAGGTGTCATTACACTAGTCATGACAAGAAGGAACTCATCAGACATTCGTCATTAATATTCGACTCTTTGGTAGGTCTTCCTTCTTTCTCCAATCTAGATAAGTGGTAAGCTACCTGGTTCTCGATCCCTTTTCCATCCTTTACTTCAAAATTGAACTCTTGTAGCAGCAGCACCTATTGAATTAATCTTGGTTTATAATTTTTTTGTCATCAAGTATCTCAGAGTAGAATGATCAGTGTAAATTATCACCTTGGACCCCAATAGTAAGCTCTAAATTTCTTGAATGCAAATTCTACTACTAAAAACTCTTTCTCTACAACATTATAGTTTATTTGAAAAACGTTCAATGTCTTGCCTGTATAATAGATTAGATATGGTATTTTATTATGCCCCTGCCCTGGTACAACTCCAATAGAGAAACCACTTGCATTACACATGACCTCAAATGGATTAGTCCAGTTAGGAGTAATAATGATGGGAGCAAATGTCAACCAATTCTTTCACAGTTTCAAAAGCCTTCAAGCATTTTCTATCAAACAAGAATTTTGCATCTTTTTCAAGAAGCTTACACGTATACACTATCGAAGACTTTAATGAAACTCTTGTAAATTCCAGCATGTCCCAAAAAGCTTCACACTCTAATATCAGAAATGAAAGGAGAAGTTTAGCAGTGATTTCCATTTTGGCTTTGTCAGATGGACATCATACATCTCTGGAAAATAGTTGGGTCATTGAATAGCCCAAATGTCATCATACTAAAAGAAAATAATTTTTAAGTTCATTTAAAGGTGGTCTTTTCCTAATCTTCTAGCACAATGTTGATTTGATTATACCCTGAATATCCATCAGGGAAACAATAAAACTACTTCCTGGCTAGCTGATCAAGCTTTTGATGATGAATGGTAAAGGGAAGTGGTCTTTTCATGTGGCCTTATTCAATTTCCTGTAATCCACACACATTCACTGTTATGTAATTTTTCTACTTGGGATCAACTCATTTCTCTCATGGTGTACCACCATCATACCTCCCTTTTTGGAGTTAATTGCACTGGGCTTTCCCACTTACTATCCACAATTGGAAACACCACCCCTTCTTTTAACCATTTAATGACTTCTTTCTTCACCACTTATACAATAAAATTAATTGAACACATACAACCTATCCATACTGTATCTATCAATATTATGCGCATTGATATAACCATTAAAGGAATGAATACAAGTGATACACAGTGGGAATTAACAATTGATACAGTAGAGCAAATGAATATAAGTAAAATAAGAGTGAATAAATACAAGTGAAATTAGAGAGAATAAATACAAGTAAAATTATAGCGAATGAATACAAGTGAAATTAGAGCGAATGAATACAAATGAAATTAGAGTGAATGAATATAAGTGATACAAGGTAAGTAAATTGATACAACTAATTGTATGTGGTGATACAATCATTAAAGCAAATGAATACAAGTGGTACAAACTGGTAACAATTGATAGCAGTAATTTTACTTATTGATACAACCAATAATACAAATGACTGCAAGTGATACAAACTAGTAATGATTGATACAGTAGAGTGAATGAATATAAGTGATGCAAGCTGATAACAATTGATACAAGTGATTTTCGATGTAGTAATTAGATTGTATATGTGTGAATACAAATGAAATCAAAACGAATGAATACAAGTGATACAAGATGGTAACAATTGACACAAGTGATTTTTTTAGAAAGTTGTATAACTAATACAGAGCGAACAAATAAGTTATTATCGAACTGATACATCCTATTAGTGAATTGATACATCCTATTTACAAAATGATACAACCTATTTGCTAACTGATACAACCTATTAGTGAACTAATGCCACCTATTTGCGAACTGATACAACAACTAAACCAAAATAGTAGCTACGAATGATAAATACATAAACTAGGGCTATTAATGATAGTTATGCTCCAAATTATAGCTACTAATGGTATTTATGCTTTAAACTATAGCTATTTATGATTTATTTATTTATTTATTTATTTATTTATTTGTTTTTTGTTATAATGAATGTATGAGTATTGGAGTCCGAAAAGACAAAGATGGGCCAAAGTGTCCCTTTCCGAGGGGAGAGCTGTGCGGACCAAAATGGCAAAGCAAAAGGAGTCTTAATTGGAAACAAGTTCCAGGCCAAATGATTCCAAACAAAAGTACTAAATTTCTCAAAGCCTCGTTTGTCGATGCCTGCGTGTCTGATACCCTCTACTCCTTTGCTTCCCACAGCCACCATACGTTTTATTTGCTGAACTTTTTTACTTGCTCTTTATTAGAAACAATTAACAAACATGAGATCCTATAATAAAAATATATATATATATACTATATTGAAAGTGACAATAATAATATTTACTGAAGAACTTGTAGTAAAATATTATTTGATTCTTCTAGTAGCTAGTAATCGTATATCATATAAATGATTCTAGTCCTACTTTCTTCTTTTTCATTTTAATTTTGTGAGTGACGGTAAACTTGTGAGTAGTGGAAAAGTAGAGGTGAAGAAAGCTTTTGCTTTCTATTTAAAAGGAAGACTATGTTATAAAATAAAGACAAAATATCAATATTTAGAGAATTTTAGTAGTACTTTGTTTACTATTTGGAATTATATCAAAATGTACAAAAGGGTGGCTATTTATAAGCCACCAAACTTGCTCCCTAAGCATGTTAAGCTTAACATCAACTTGACAATTTGGCCAACTAACTTTGGTGTTCAAATCCAATTTGAACAAGTAACTTTGGTATTCAAAGCCAATTTGAATAAGTAACTTTTGATGTTCACGTTTAATTTGCCTACTAACTCTGATGTCTCATTAATGACATTCACATATATATATATATATATATGTCACATGAAATCCATATTACATAACACTCCCCCTTGGATGTCCATTAATAGATAATGTGTCTCGTTAAAACCTTACTAGGAAAATCCAGTGGAAAAAGTCTAGTGAAGGAAAAAGAGTACACACATCTTGTGATACACCCTTAGTGTTGCCTCATTAAAAACCTTATAAGAAAAATCCAGTGGGACAAAACCTTGTGAGGGAAAAAGAGTACAACATGTATTAACTTCCCTTGATAAGAACATCAATACAGAACTTGAATCTTCACATTTCAATCTTGTGCATCCTCCAAAGTTGCATTAGGTAGATAATTTGTGAATAAATCAATCATATTATCACACGAACGAATCTGTAACACGTTGATATCACCATTCTATTGTAGTTCAAGTGTGTAGAAAAGCTTTTTGTGAAATGTGCTTCATTCTATCTCCTTTTATGAATCTTCCTTTTAGTTGGATCATGCATGGTTCTCATCTTGATTCATGAATAGCTATTATCTCAACATGATTAGACTATCATCTAAAATAGCATGGTATCATAGTAACCCTTCATGGCAATAAAAAATATGTCTATATCGAATCTTTATATTGATCATATGAATATCCTGTATATTCAAAAGCTTAACAATATTCGTTAGGATAAACATATCCATACAGGGATTTTCATTTGCAATATGCAAGTGATCTTACTTCACTATCCCCATGTAGGAGTAAAACTATATCATGCTCATAGTTATAATAAGATGTATAAATGCATCAATTGCACAAGATATGGTACTTCATGACCAATTCATTTCTGCATGTTTCTCGTTTCAACTTCTTTCACCAAATAATTTATCACTTTTTAAAACTCTCCAAGATTAATATTCAAATCATCAATTTACCCCTTATAAGGATTATAAACAAGTTTCTCATAAACTTTTATATGCTTCAGGCATTTTGAATCCTTCAGGGATTTTCATATAGATTTTGTCAAGTGACAATATTCAATCATTTTATGTGTGAAATCTTCTAGTGTCTGGACTGCAAATCAAATAAGTTTTATGCTTACCAAGATGTATCCTTCCATGTCACTTGATAAATATTTCTACGTCAGCATGCTTAAATAAACGTAAAATTCAGATCCTCACAATCCCTTTACAATATTGCGCCATATTGTATCAAAGATATCGTCGACGATATATCATTTTGTATTGGTTCGCAATGTGACATAACATTTTGAGATCTCATCACTTCATTATTTCCAAGTACCTGAACCTCTCATAAGGTTTCATGAAGTGTTATGTAAGCTCTTCAAAAGCACATCCTTTCCTTATTACGATCATTTTCTCCTTATCCTTTTCAAGGATTATCTCATTTGAAACCGATTATGATCTACCATGCTTCAAGCATTTAGTAGACTTTGTCCTTCAGGGACATTCAATTGGAGTATTTACAGCTAAATATGAGATCAATTTTAGGCCAGCAAATGCTCCTAGCATTTGAACTTGAATTATCTTTTGAATGAAGATCTGATGATAATTCCTAACATATTTCATAGTTGTTTGCTATCTCCCCCTTATGTTAGGAAAACTAACATACTTCCTCTATCTTCTTTAAGGAATCCATCTTTGTGCATCATGGTATATTCATTACTCATATACCCGCACATCAAAAATTACTAGATTGAATATTTGATTCCTGACCTTGAGCTAATTGAGAGGGGAAAATTAATCGTAATTTATTGGTCTGATGCATATAAGTGCTATAATATGTGATTATCATATTCCATACCAATCACATGAATCTTTGTTCTCATAAGCAATGATTCAACTATTTATTGGAGGAATTCAATGCCAAACCAATATTATCAAGATGAATTGTCTTGATTACACAATCTGTAAACTATGCTCTTAACTCAATTCATACTGAGCAAGCAACTTTATGAATGTCAAACTGCAGGTTGACAACAAACGTACATGTGATCATTTTATAGATGCATTTATTTAAGATATCACATGACAGGTGAACGGGCCCATATTCACCTTTTATACTTTTCAAATTTTAAGGGATCCAATCCCAACATTAGTTGGTCCAACCAACTTATCACGAGAACAAGCAACATACAACAATTATTAAAAAATCTTTCAGTTCTTCATTACATGTCAAAACTCAATGCACATCTTCAGAATGTCCTAATCGTTCATGCCAACTTATGAACGTATTTGTACTAGTAGACTCCAAGTTTACCATGACATATGATTTTTGATTTAGTAAATTTCAGATTTACTATAACATGGATAAATTTTCAGATTTACTATTTTGGAGTATATTTCATAATATTTCTTCTCAATTATTCTACCTCTTTTGGAGGTATTAATCCTATCACATTCACCCCAGGGAATGGATCTGTAGTTTTAACAATCAAAATTCTCATTCCCCAGGAATGGAATATAAATATGCCTTAAGCCTATCAAATTATGATAGCTTAGAATCTCTTTCAAGATATTTCTCCTTCATGAGCAAATCGAGGCGTACATATAATGTAACGAAAGGTTTTGTCCTTTGCTACACCCATATTCATATTCATAAATTCAATCACATGTCTTCTTTCAGACATATTATGCATAGCTACACATTCACTTCAGGGAATGGAGCATATTTCATGACTTTTCACTAAAATTTTGCCTTAGTCATCATTATATCATCAATATGGTGCATCGAGATTCAAACTAACGTATTATCAAAATAATGAAAGGTCATTTAGACCATAGATCGATGGAACTTGAACCCAATATCTTATCATCATGATGCATCAGAACTCTACCTAATGTCTTACCCTTCTGAGGCGATGGAGATTGAATCCACCGTCTTACCTATAAACACATATTAAACCAAAGTATAGCAGGACTCACCCTTGATCCTTAAAAAGAATATTACCAAAAGAAAATTAAACATGAAAATCAACTATTTGGGATTCACATGCGTACATCTGTTTTAGGAAACAATAACTTACATTAGGACAGTGAAAGAGATTTTCTCCCAATTCTAATCAAACTTATAATACTGATTTCAATAGTATTAGATTCAGTACTTATACACGATTAACTTTATCAAGAAGAATAAGACTATGCTAACCAAACTTGTCCAATGGCATGCTAACCAAGAATGAATATATATATGAATTATATATTGCAAACTAACCTTCCATAATGTCCAATAATTAAATCAATAAAGGTGAGCAACTAAATATAAATTCAAAGTTCAAACTTTGTCTAAGCAAAAGTTTTCATGAGCAGAGATTACTACCAATATCATACCCCAATCGAAAATACCTTAGCCATACCTTAGCCTTATCTTGAGATGGTAGAGTCTCGTGCTTATAATGTGTTATAAAATAAAGACAAAATATCAATATCAGACTTAAAGAAAAGAGGCAACTTTAGAGAATTTTAGTAGTATTTTGTTTACTACTTGGAACTATATCAAAATGTACAAAAGGGTGGCTATTTATAAGCCACCAAACTTGTCACCCTAAGCATGTTAAGCTTAACATCAACTTGGTAATTTGGCCAACTAACTTTGATGTTCAAATCCAATTTGAACAAGTAACTTTGGTATTCAAATCCAATTTGAATAAGTAACTTTTGGTGTTCAAGTTCAATTTGCCTCCTAACTTTTATCTTTTATTAATGACATTCACACATATATATGTCACATGACATCCATATTACATAATAGACTAGTTAATATTTGGCTTTGCTTCATCCAACATTCTTTAGTCAATTCAATATTTGATTGGACTAGAATAGACCGCTGATGTATTTTTCATTGCTTTGCTCTTCCACTTATTTTATCACGTTGGAATTTGAGTGAGATTTAGTTTGGCAATTTGAATTTCATAGCCAAAAGAATGAGAAAATTTCATCCATGGTCCTTTAGCTTTGGGTGTATTACATAAAAGTCACTTTCTTTCTTTCATTACACCAAAGTCATTTTACTTTGCTCCGCTTATTATAAAAGTCACTTTGACCGAATTTTATAATAATTTCACCTGAAAAATAATGTGGCTGCCTTAATTAATGCATTTGCTTAATTAAATAAAATTAATACACTAAACACCTATCTCTTACGATGACCAAGAGGGAATCATAACTCCCTCGAAACCACCGTTTCGAAACAAAGGCGAACACAAATTTTTCCAAGCTGTCATGCTCTATCAAGAGTCATAATTCAATATTCATCAAAAACTTAGGAAATGAAATGACTAAGGCACCTATTTATAGTATTTAACTTTGCCCAAATAACCTATTACAAAAATAGCCAGTGGCTATTTTGGAAATAACCCACAAGGGCTCTCTTTATTCCTTGTGCTATGGCTTCCCTCGGTTCCAAGTTATCCTCCACACATGGTATTGAACTCTTAGGAGCTTGAAAAGGGTCCTCCAAACGTGTCCTTGCATCCTTGTGATGATCGTGGTTTGGGTCCCTTTGTGTCGGCCTTGATTTATAGTCCTTAAAAGGTTAACGCCGATTTGACTTGTATCAGAGGTATTCACGGTTTGGATAATAAATGATTCAAATCAAAAAATCGAACCAAACTGATTAAATAAATCAATTTTTATTTGATTTGGTTTTGATTCTGTTTAAAAAAATGGATGAAATAACAGAATCGAGCAGTCATAATATTTTATTTTTTGTGAATTAAGTATCTTATATATGTTTTCATCGAAATATATTTATATTTAAATATCGCGTATTAGATGTACGCCAGGTTACTGTTTTATGTGGTAGTTTCAAGATTTATTTTTTCTTTTTGAATGAATTGTGTCTTCTTCTTTTTTCTTTTGCATGAATCATTTCTTGTATTTTTGTGTATGATTAATGACCGAATAACCGAAACAAACCGAACCCAAATTGATAACAACCAAATCTATTAATATATATTATCATATTTGATTTGGTTTGGTTTTGATAATTTCAAAACTGATTATATTGATTTGGTATTGATTTTGACCAATTACTGACCCAAACCGACCAGTGAACACCCCTAATTATGAAATGATTTTTTTGGTTTCAGTTACTCTTGTTATCCTGCTCTATTTTTCCCTTATTTTTATAGATTTTAGTTTCAAAAAAATATCAACCAAAACTTTTAATAGAAACAATCTCCACTAGCTAGTCTAATCTATTAAGAAAAGAGTGTTGGTATTCCCCCATAATATAATCCACTGGGGGAACTGGATTGTGCACGTATAAAATGGGTCAAAATATGGGTAATGTATTATATTTTCTCAAACTAAAATTAAGAACTAATTAAGGCTATCATATCATTTTTTAGGTGGGATTAATATAAAATCCGGTCACAGTGACTTTTGTGATGATCGGAGCGAAGTAAAATGAATTTTGTATAACGAAAGAAAGAAAAATTACTTTTGTGTAATGGACACAAAGCTAAGTGATCATGTATGAAATCTTCTCCGTCAAATTTGTAAAATATAGATGGATATTCATAAATAGTACTAAATTCTAGTATACTTGTTACATGAATGTGGATACTAGATAGTAGATTTTTCAGGTTCATCTGAGCAATTAACACTCACTCTTGAATTATATTTTATAGATGATAGAACGTCAATTTTTTTAATAAAATTGGTATCTTTCTGAAACAATCAGCCGAGTATATGATTTGTGTCTTGTATTTCATGAGGAGGCAGGCTCCATTTATAGACAAAGATACACGTCCATACATCGGTAGAATACTACTAGATAGAGGGAAGACATTTAATTCTAATCTAATTGATTACAATTACCTATCCAATACGTAAGAATTTTAGATAAACTAAATTTCATCAAGCTATGGATAACCTTCACGTGATAGTACCTCTAACACTTCCGTTGTCCAAATTTTTTACCAAATTTTTTATTTATATTTTCTCCTCTTTAAGCTTTTTTAAGGTAAGTAATTAAAAGTCAGCAGTAAAAAGTCCATATGAAAATCTATGTGGAAGTCTGGTTCAACATTTAGATGTAGACTAATGGAATGGGGATTGATTTATAATTTATTCGACAATTTAATGGGAAACGAAAGATAGTATATATTTACCAATTTCCAGTAAAGAAAAAACCATCCTTCACAAATTTTATTTTATTTTTTTTTTTAAAAAAAAAGGAAAGGTAACTAAGAAAAAATAAGAGACTACTGAGTTCTTCGGTTTCTACTATATATCCCTTTCCATTTGCTTTGGAAACCAATCATGAACATCAGTGGCAGAGCCAAGATTTTTATTCAGGGGGTTCAAAGTGTATACACGAATTAATCGAAGGGGGTTCAACATGTCACACCCCGTATCCCAACGAGGCGGACTGGCACCCGAAGCCGATGTGGTCCGAGAGAACCAATCTTTGCTCGTGAATCTTCGTATGCATATCCTCGTATGAATCTTATGGTACCTCATGCAACTATGCGGAGAACATGAACATGGAAACATACGCTATATAAATATATCTAGGACACCTGGCCGTTGGGGCCATCAAGTCAAAACAGACATTTGTCTTTTACATCCATAACCCACATATGTCTACAAAGCCTCTAACCGATCCATAGATACAACAACCTATAGTCGGGACAAGTCCCCGCTTTATACAATAATTACAATATCAAAATAATGTACACATGTGACTCGGAAAGCCCCGAACCAACTGGAGCTCACCAATGATCCGCGGATGACTCGTAGCCTATTGTGGAGGTCTACTAACACCTGTGCCTGTAGCAAGTAAAGTAAATCCCCCAAAGGGGTCAGTACGAAGAATGTACTGAGTATACAAGGCTATAAGAAACTTCATGAAACTTAAACACCTCAATGAACTTGATTTCAAGAGAATAGCCAATGTGGATAAATCATCGTTCAGTATGTGTGGAAATAGGTACTTTACGTTCATTATTCTATTTGCCTTTATGTCCGTTACCGTTAGTAGTTAGAGTAACCATCACTATGCAATGCAACCGTTAATATGCAACCGTCAATAGAGAGAGAGAGAGAGCAGGTTCGGCCCTTAGGGCTACCCCCTGTCAGGTTCGGCATCAAGTTAGGATTTTGCCCCACTGAGCTTCCCCCCTGCCATCACTCAGAAAGGAGTGAAGCAGGTTCGGCATCAAGTTTGGCTTTTGCTTCACTGAGCTTTCCCCCTGATCCAACAATATCGGGATCGGCTTGAGTTAGGATTGCGCCCCCACAAAGCTATCACCCGTACTCAATAAGTATAAGGAAAATATAAAGTAACCATAAGGAAAAATATAAAGTAAGCATAAGAAAAATATAAGGTAACCATGAGGAAAATATAAGGTAACCATGAGGAAAAATATAAAGTAACCATGGGGGAATTCCTTCTTTCATTACTTCTTATTACTTCTCTCTTTTACTTTAATGGGATTGATACATGGGAGATCATACACTTATGGGAAACACATAACCGCATTACTTCAGTCTTTTACGTTCATGAGATTGATACTTTTGAAGTTGTAACATTATTGGAAGCTTTGGAACATAACATTATTGGAACTTGGAATCATGTCCATAATTATGTGATACATGAATGACAATAGATCAAGACTAAGACATAGATGATAACATGAATTGAGATGCCTTAGGATATTTCGGAATTGAGAAAGTACCATGACAAGGTGAATACTATATGCTGCAGAAGGATACGGAAAGAGTAACCTTACATACCTTGTCGTCTTACTATGATTACACAAGCCTATATGGGGATACAATAGTCCAGCTTCCTCTTTATGTTTCACTCTACAACACAAGCATACATCGGAGCTTACATTAGCAACTAGTTATTATACCAACGTATAAAACGACAATGAGCTATATGACTGCCGTATAAAGTCATTTCTTCCTTTACAATACAATCCACTTCATTACCATGACAACAACATCATCACATTTCACACATTGACCAAGACATCATAAACCAATAACATTTTACACCAAGTTTACCCTTTACACTTCCTCATTAATACTACGTTACCTTTTCTCCGTCAAGTCACTCGATAGCTTTCACAATAACACTTGTAACATCAATTCATATTTTATACCATTCAAAATACCTCCGGGATACTCCTATATAGTCATTTGAAAGGCACCCTAAGTTGATAATTGCATCCATGAAGGGTATAGGGGTTTCGGGGGGCCCAAAGGGATGCAAAAACAAGCAATTCGGAGTTCTGGGATGACCTGCTAAGCCACCTGCTCCCGAAGGTGTATGAACTTCACCCGCAGGTGACCTTTGGCAGTAGACATAGGCACCTGCGCCCGCAGGTGCTTCGTCTGCGAGGGCGGGTACCCGTTCCGGCCAAAAAGGGTCTCTTTTGGGTTTTTTTATGCAATGAATGGTCCATGATCATAAATAAACTTCTTTTAAAATATTTTTGGTCATATCATATGCCAACCATCAGCCATGGTCTCACAACACACATAAACATCACCAAAACCTTACTTTCTTTTCAATCCGCCACCAAATTCATAACCAAATTTACAACAAAAATTCCAAACATTATACACAAGAATAAAACAAGGAAAGACTATAATCACATCTCACATGTCAATATTGAATCCATCAAGTCACTTCCTTCAAGATCACAAGTCTATGTTCAAGTTTACAAGGCAAAACCATCCTCCGATTTAGCAAACACAAATTGTTTTACACATAGTGAACATCTCACACTTCACCAACCTAACCAACATGACATAAACTATCTTCCATGCATAAAATATATCAAACCATTATGATATACACTTACCAAGTCCTGCAAGATGATGATCTTGGTCCAAAAGATGAAGGTCTAGAGTTTGTGTGAGATAACGGAATATTGGAGATAATTCTAGAATTGACATGGGTGTCACAATGGAATAAAAATCTGATTTGTGCCCTTTTATAGTCCCTTTTAGTCTCCCTTATCCAATCTTGGCATTACATGAAATGGTTGATTAGTCAAATGGAAGAATGGGTCATCTTTGCCCCATTGGGCCAAGTCTTCCATGTGATTTTGGGCCTCATTTAAGCCCAATGGCTCATGACTCATTTAATGCCCAACAAATTAATGGATAATTCATCAAGTCTCTCATGTTTTACTAATTCCATAAATGGAAACGTAGTCGTATAGGTTCGACAACATACGGGGTGTTACACCTCCTACGAAGGTCTAATCCCATGTACTAGGCCCAATATCCATTATCTCATCAATAACATTACACAATACATACTTTTGGTTCTCGATACTTAAGTAACCATTGTTCAATGTCGTCAAGTAGGGTTTAGTAGGTACGGGGTGTTACACAACATCTATAACATACATAAAAATAATTTTAATTATGTATAAATAGTATAATTTTTCGCCGAAGGGGGTTCGGGTGTGTTAGAGTTTTTGCCCTGATTTTCTTACCAAATTTGAATTTTATTTTTCTTGAAAGGAAAATAAAAGTAATACCATAATTACTTTTACTTTTCCTAAAAGGAAAATATAAAACTCTTTCATATTTGGCTAACCCCTTTCTTAGAGGAAAGGATTTAAACCTCTATAAATAGAAGACCCCCTTCTCATATCAAAACACAATAACATCCACAATGTAGTCGTTAAAAGAATCTTGTTTCGGGGGAGATTTTCTCCCAATAGATTTTTATGTTTTTTCAATATTAGGTTTTCATATGTAGGCCAATTGGCCAAACCATATTCAATAATATGTTTTAGTTTAATTTTCTTTGTCATCTGATTTATCGCATCTATGGTTTGCAACTATAAGCTTTCGCATGACGCCCTCTCGATTTCGAACCCAACAAGTGGTATCAGAGTCTATTGTTCAAAGGTCCTATGGTTCAGATTGAAGACATGTTATGATGAAAGTTGCAACCAATTTGATGATAATGAAGATATATGTCCAAAAAACTACATGTGGAGAAGAAGTTTCAAACAAATTTTCAAAAATCTTGTTGCTAATCCATTTTAAAACCAAAATCAATTTTCAACCCATACTTGCTTTAACGCATGGGCTCCAACTTTCAACCCTCGCTAACTTTTATGCTTGGGCTCCTTTCAACTCGTGCATATACTTTTAACGCATGAGCTCCACTTTTAACCTGTGTTCACTTTCAATGCACAAGACTCCACTTTCAACCCTGCTCACTTATAACACAGGGCTCCAATAATATTAACTCATGTTTTTATTTTTAATGCATAGGGCTCCAAATTTTAACCCATATCAACTTTTAATCATGGCAAGCAGTAGTGATATATGAAGATTGTATGAAGAAGGAAGATCAAGATTATTTTGTCAAGAAAATCAAGCCAAAAAGGGGAGATTTGTTAGGGGTTTTGCCCTGATTTTCTTACCAATTTGAGTTTTATTTTTCTTGAAAGGAAAATAAAAGTAATACCATAATTACTTTTACTTTTCCTAAAAGGAAAATATAAAACTCTTATATATTTGGCTAACCTCTTTCTTAGAGGAAAGGATTTAAACCTCTATAAATAGAAGACCCCCTTCTCATATCAAAACACAATAGCATCCACAGTGTAGTCTCTAAAGAGTCTTGTTTAGGGGGAGATTTCTCCCAATAGATTTTTATGTTTTTTCAATATTAGGTTTTCATATGTAGGTCAATTGGTCAAACCCTATCAATAATATGTTTTTAGTATATTTTTATTTGTCATCCGATTTATCGTCTACATAATTTGCAACTTTAAGCTTCCGCATGACGCCCAACCGATTTCAAACCCAACAGGGTGAACCCCCTGAGCCTAAGCTAGCTCCGCCACTGATGAACATGATCAATTAGATAGTGGTCCACACTTCACACACCCATTTTTGAAGGAAGGAATAAAAAGTGAAATACAACTATAAATAAGGGCAACGTAACATGCATGCATCGCCCAAAGAGAACCCATCGATTGCAATTTACCAAATTGAGTACCTATGAATATATCGATCTTGGATTCCAACTAGACATGTAATCCTCAAATATCACAACTAATTCCAAATGAACTACCACAAATTCCAATTTTAGTAACCTCTTCGTCACTACTCACTACTGTTATGTACTATTTCTCTCTATGTTTCACTTTATCTGGCAACCTCTCTCTTTTTAGTCTATATAATTCCATAAAGAATGTCAGATTTTCTCTATGTTTCACTTTATGTGGCAACCTTTCTTTTTTAGTCTGGTTCCATAAAGAATATCACATTTTCATAAATAGAAATAACTTGATTTTAAAATTCTCTTTTTATCCTAAATAAAATAATTTATAGTTACATAAATATTTAAGATTTGTTTTAGATCATAAATTTTAAAAGCTTTTTTTCCTTAAACTTTGTGCCAAAATCAAAGGGTGTTACATAAATTGGGATGGAGAAAGTATCTTGTTAGTCTCTCCTATTAACTGTAAACATACATATATATTTCTATCTTTCTTAATCCAGGGCAAAGTGTTTTGATATGCTTTTGGCACAAATTCTGCAAAATATGCTTGAAATTATAATTCTGGGTACATCACGAATTAAGTTCTTTGAGGATGCGCTATACGATCCCCCGGCCGGGTTGCGTGCTAACAAAAAAGGCTGAACCAGTAAATAATGGTGATATGCGCACCCACCATCTCGAAATCAAACTATACATATAAAAGGAATTTACTTTTAAAAAATTACTTTATAAAATAGGGTGAAAAGTGAAAATGGGAATTGATTGGATAAAACATGTATTTAAATATTATAATCTGTAAATACAAATGTAATTAAAATTAATCCGTAATTAACTTCTATTTCAGTTCCTGGCATATTTTCTTTTTATTTCATTAAAAATAAATTCAAAAATATTTAATTTTATCTTTAATGAAAAGCTTTTATAATCAAATAAATTTTATAATATAATTATGACCATAAAATTTAAAAGTTATATAACCATACAAATAATATCTTATATTTTAAATAATAATTTTTTTTAAAAAAAACTCATGATTCAGGCTAGATCATTAGTTTGATAAAGATAATCCAAAGAAATGCTCTACGTACTAAAATGCGCATCAAAACTTACGAAGTAACAAAGAATGAGCATCTCATTGTTATCTTGTGCATGGTGCCTTCACACGTGCACCCATGAATGAACTCTATATAAAAATATTAACCATATCCTATGAGAATCTCAAAATATTCTTTAACTTCGATTACTTAAATTAGTTACTACTCAAATTGCCACCTTTTTTGCTTTAATTAATGAAGAAGAAAAAAATAGCAGCCAAAAGATAACGATTCGAAATACAGTTTCATTTCATTATTAACTGGGTGGAAAAGGCTATCCATATTTCCTCATTGAATAATTACCAAAATATCTTAACCATATCCTAGGGCAATCTCATAACATTCTTTAACTTCGGTTGCTTGACTAATTAATTACTTAAATTGACACCTTGCCTATCAAGTAACAAGTGTATTCAAGAGGTAAAGCAAAAGACAAGTTAACAAGGACGAAAAAAGAAAGTCAGTGGCTAAAAAGAATTAAAGAATCATGAATGGTGACTTAACTTTTATTTTTCAAAAATTATTAAATTATCTTTTTGAATATTAAATTATAAATTATTTTTATAATGAAATATTCACTCAATCTTTATCAAAATAAGAGAAAAAAGTCATTAAGAAAAAATAACAAGACACGATAATAGTAGAGCAAATATTATTTTCATGATATTAATGCAATAAAATAAAAAGTAGCGACTCATCACTCCCTTGAGGGTATAAATTTGAAAAATATACTCTAACCGTTTCATTTTATGTGATATACTTTTTTTTTTAATTCATCTTTTAAAAAATATCATATTTTCTTATTTGATAACTTTTTAAAAATACAATTACTTTTTTATCCTTATTAATTTCACTTATAAAATCTCACTTAATTAAAAATAGTAATAATATATTTTTTAATATAAAACAATTTGATAAACATCATTAAATTTTTTCTTATTTCTTAAACTCCGTGTCCGATCAAAATATGTCAATAAAATGGGATGTAGGGAGTACCACTTTTTCATTTGATTACCCAGAATATCTCGACCGTCACAATCACCACGCGAGAAAAACAATTTAATGCAATTTGGTTACCTTGGCAACGGAAAACCAAAACCCAGGAGCTGATAAATGAAAACTAGCAGCAGTTTTGTTGCCTTCCAAATTTTCGTACTACTAATATTAATTTCATCCAAAAAAAAAAAAAAAAAACCTACTACTGTTAATTAATAAATTAAAATTCAAAAAAAAAAAAAAAAAAACCACAAAAAGGGGGAAGGAAAAAAAGGGACACCGTCGTCAATACAAAATGTATCGAGGACAAAACTGGAAAGCAGCAAAATTTTCGTGGGACTGGAGGTTCCTCCTTTCTCAGTATGCAAACCCATTGGGTCGGTTTCTCGCCGCCGTTTTTCTACTCCGTGAAGAGGACGATGACGATGACGATGATGAAGAAGAAGTACAAGATTTATTAGAAGAAGAAGTCGAAGCTTGAGGTTTCTTATCCCTTTTCTTCGTCTTTATACTCTCTTCTTCATCCATAAAAATTTGCTTGCATCTGCACTCCTCGCTACAAAATGCCCATTCTCCCCTGTATCATAATTTTATCATCAGAACACTCTAAACCTTTTTTTTTTCCTCGACAGAAAAAAAATTTAGTATTTACAATTATTTCGTCCGAAATAATTAACTAGCTAGCTCGCTATTTGCGCGCCGTATAGTAATATTAACCATTAGTATATCCTTGTGACAATATATAAATGTTTGAATTTAACATGAATTAAGCAAATATAGAGAGATCAACGACACAAGAATATGTTCACTTTTTTAGAGGAACAAAAAAAGATATTTTAGGGGCTTACTTGTACATGTAGATGTCTTTGCCAGGTAAGAGTTTCTGCTTACAAAGGAAACAAGAATCGAGAAAACCACAAGTCGCCGGAGATTTTCGCTGGGAAAAAGGAGAAGAAGGTGTTGTCGGTGAAGTGGGTTTCATGACCATACTAGCTTTGTTAAGAATCTGCCAACTAGAACCCCCAGTTATGGTACTAACATCTTTATTATAACTGTCGAGTACTACACTGAGTCCCACCATCTCATGGCCGTTTAGAGATGAATGGGAAAAGAGATATGAGTATATGCTAAATAGGAAATGGGGAAGAGGAAGGGAAAACTGAAGAGTGAAGATGTTTAGTAGGGGGATGGGTGACAAGGAGAGTGGGGGTACCCCAAATACATACAACAGAGAAAAATGGGAAGTAAGAAAGGACGAGTAGCGTAGCGAATGATCTAAACTTGTAATGCTTAGTTGAATGCCACGTTTACCCTATTTTGGACTCTTTATCTTCAACTTTCACCTTCTATTTTCCATTTTTCATTTCCTTTTTTTCTATATGTTTTACCCTTGCTTTGTCGTCTTGTGCAGTATTTCCCTGAGTTATTTTCATGATACTCCCTCAGTTCATTTTTATTTATTTATATTTAATTTAGCATATATCTTAAAAAATAATAAATAGAGGAATGATTTTATTATATTATTTTTTAAGTATAATAAATTTTTTATTTTAAAAAATATAATTAAAGATAAATAATATTTAATATTAAGAATAAAATTTAAAAAAAATTATATATTAATTTTTTTAATTAGACAAATATTATTAAATATTCCAAAATAAAAAAATAGACAAGAGAAAATAGACGGAACGAGTATTTGAATTCGGGAATTTTAGGTGATTCAGTATTCCTCTCAAAAGAGGTGTTCAGACATTTTTACTATATATAATAAGAGGGAATGTTTGAGGAGCTTAGGGTCATGTTTTCAAAATGACCACTAAGCTCGTCAAAATTCCACTTATTATTATTTAAGGACTTTTTTAAAATTATTTATATTTATTTAAATTTTCAAAATTATTTATATTTATTTCATATTTATTTACGTAAAAAAAATACTATGAATCATAATAATTAATTTTAAAATATTTAAAAGATATAATAAAAAAAATTGACGGATTTTCAAAATTCTATCGGTGCCGCATAAATTAGGACAATTATTTTAAAGTGATATAAAAAGTGCTATAAATTACAATAATTAACAAGTTAAAATATTTAAAAGACATACAATATTCGATTGGCTCTCGAAATTCTATCATTTTACTTTACTATAGATAATAAGAGGGAATGTTTGAGGAGCTTAGGGTCAAGTTTCCAAAATGACCACTAAGCTCCTCAAAGTCCCACTTATTATTATTTAAGGATTTTTTCAAAATTATTTATATTTATTTAAAATTTACGTAAAAAAAATACTATGAATCATAATAATTAATTTTAAAATATTTAAAAGACATAATAAAAAAAATCGACTGATTTTCGAAATTCTATCGGTGCCGCATAAATTAGGAAAATTATTTTAAAATGATATAAAAAGTGCTATAAATTACAATAATTAACAAGTTAAAATATTTAAAAGACATACAATATTCGATTGGCTCTCGAAATTCTATCATAGTTACATAAATTGAGACATAAGAAATACAGTAACATATATTATTTGAAAAATACGTAAAAAGTACTATAAATCACAATAATTAACTATATAAAAGATTTAATATGTGAGAACATAAAGTAGCTTGGGGTCGAAAAGCTAACTGACTGCTTCACCCTTCTATTTTTATTTAATTTTATATATGTATTATTGCATATAATTATTTGTATATATCATATTTATCTCTTTATTGTTGGAAACTGAGTCTATTTGTATTTAATACTCTTTCCGTTTATCTGAAAATTACAAAAGAATAATAATATAAATCACAATAATTAACTTAAAATATTTGTAAACAAGTAACATATATTGGGCTTAGGGTCAAGTTTTAACAATGACAATTAAGTTCCTCAAAGTCTCATTTATTACTATTTGATATTAAGCTCTTCAAAGTCTCTCTTATTACTATTTGAGGAGGTCTCCAGAATTACTTATATTTATTTAAAATTTATGTAAAAAAAAAAAAGCTACAAATTACAATGATTAGTTTTAAAATATTTAAAGGACATGATAAAAAAAATGATTGATTCTCGAAATTCTATCGGTTTCGAATAAATTGGGACAATTATTAAAAAATGGGAACGAGAGGAGCTTAGGGTGAACTTTCAAAAATCACAAATAAGCTCCTCAAAGTCCTACTTATTATTATTTGAGGAGCTTACGGTCAATCGGTGAAATGACCATTTTGTCCATCTACTTCCTCAGAATTACTTATATTTATTTGAAATTTACGTAAAAAAAAAAATTATGAATCACAATAATAAATTTTAAAAATGCATAATAAAAAATTTTTACTGATTCCCGAAATTCTATCGGTGCCGCATAAATTCGGACAATTATTTGAAAGTGGTATAAAAAGTTCTATAAATTACAAATATTTAATAGACATAAAATGTTCAGTTGGCACTCGAAATTCTATCATAGTTACATAAAGTAGCTTGGGGTCGAAAAGCTAATTGACTGATTCACCCTTCTATTTTTATTTAATTTTATATATGTATTATTGCATATAATTATTTGTATATATCATATTTATCTCTTTATTATTGGAAATTGAGTCTATTTGTATTTAATACTCTTTTCGTTTATCTGAAAATTACAAAAAAATAATAATATAAATCACAATAATTAACTTAAAATATTTTTAAACAAGTAACATATATTGGGCTTAGGGTCAAGTTTTAACAATGACAATTAAGTTTCTCAAAGTCTCACTTATTACTATTTGATACTAAGCTCTTCAAAGTCTCTCTTATTACTATTTGAGGACGTCCAAAAATGACAACTAAGTTCCTCAAAGTCCCACTTATTACTATTTGCGGATTTCTTCAGAATTACTTACATTTATTTAAAATTCACGTTAAAAAATTACTATAAATTACAATAATTAATTTTAAAATATTTAAAGGGCAAAATAAAAAAATGATTGATTCTCGAAATTCTATCGGTGCCACACAAATTGGGACAATTATTTGAAAATGATATGAAAAGTACTATAAATCATCATAATTAGCAACTTAAAATATTTAAAAGACATAAAAAATGGGAATGAGAGGAGCTTAGGGTCAGCTTTAAAAAATTACAAATAAGCTCCTCAAAGTGATATAAATTATAATAATTAACAATTTAAAATATTTTAAAGACATAAAATGTTTGGTTGGCTCTCAAAATTTTACCATAGTTACATAAATTGGGACATAAGAAGTAACATATATTATTTAAAAATTATGTAAAAAGTACTATAAATCACAATAATTAATAACATAAAATATTTAATATGTGAGAACATAAAATAGTATAGGATCGAAAAGCAAATTGACTCATTCGCCCTTCTATTTTTATTTTTTGGCTATATATAAAGTAGTAAGTATTAGTGAAATCCAATTCATGTAATTTGACCAACGAAATCGATAATTTTTCTGTTCTTGAAATTCTATCAGTGCCGTATAAATTGGGAGAATTATTTTAAAGTGATATAAAAAGTGTTATAAATTACAATAATTAAGAAGTTAAAATATTTAAAAGACATAAAATATTCAGTTGACTCTCGAAATTCTATTATAATTACATAAATTGGGACATAAGAAATAACATATATTATTTGAAAAATACGTAAAAAGTACTAATTAACAATATATCATATTTATCTCTTTATTATTGAAAATTGAGCTCAATTTCCTCTATTTGTATTTAATACTCTTTCCGTTTATCTAAAAATTATAAAAAATAATAATATAAATCACAATAATTAACTTAAAATATTTTTAAACAAGTAACATGTATTGGACTTAGGGTCAAGTTTTAAAAATGACAATTAAGCTCCTCAAAGTCTCACTTATTACTATTTGATGTGTTTCAAAAATAACAATTAAGCTCTTCAAAATCCCTCTTACTACTATTTGAGGACGTCTCCAGAATTGCTTATATTTATTTAAAATTTACGTAAAAAAAGCTATAAATTACAATAATGCATAGTAAAAAAATGATTGATTCTCGAAATTCTATCGGTGTCGCATAAATTGAGACAATTATTTGAAAATGATATAAAAAGTACTATAAATCATAATGATTAACAACTTAAAATATTTAAAAGACATAAAAATGAGAATGAGAGGAGCTTAGGGTCAACTTTCAAAAATTACAAATAAGCTCCTCAAAGTCCCACTTGTTATTATTTGAGGAGCTTAGGGTCAATCTGCGAAATGACCATTTTGCCCATCTACTTTCTCAGAATTACTTATATTTATTTGAAATTTACGTAAAAAAAAACTATGAATCACAATAATAAATTTTAAAAATATTAAAAATGCA
This sequence comes from Capsicum rhomboideum, assembly GCA_031232105.1. Lineage (NCBI taxonomy): Eukaryota > Viridiplantae > Streptophyta > Magnoliopsida > Solanales > Solanaceae > Capsicum > Capsicum rhomboideum. Next base: position 97,144,380 of record CP124719.1, on the reverse strand, counting down.
TAATAAAAAAAATTGATTGATTCCCGAAATTCTATCGGTGCCACATAAATTCGAAAAATTATTTGAAAGTGGTATAAAAAGTGTTATAAATTACAATAATTTACAATTTAAAATATTTAAAAGACATAAAATATTCGGTTGACGCTCGAAATTTTATCATAGTTACATAAATTGGGACATAAGAAGTAACATATATTATTTGAAAATTACGTAAAAAGTATTATAAATCACAATAATTAACAACATAAATATTTAATACGTGAGAACATTAAGTAGCTTTGGGTCGAAAAATAAATTGACTGGTGCACTCTTCTATTTTTATTTTGTGGCTATATATAAAGTAGTAAATATTAGTGATCCAATTCATGTAATTTGACCAAAAAAATCGATAATTTTTCTCTTCATTATTAGTTACACCTACTTTTTGAGATTTGTGCCTTACAATAAATCATAATATTAATTAACAACTTAAAATATTTAAAATCATACAGAAATTGATTGACCGTCCAAATTTCATTTGTGTTGCATAAATTGGGATCAAGAAAACAACATATGTTGAGCTCGTGCTGGCACGGGCTCCCCGTATCTAGTATTTTTAATAAATGAATTCTGTGCCCATTGTGTAATTTCTATACTGCGCATTCAATTTGGACAAATGGACATGTTTCAATTGTCATGACGGAGTATTTAAAGACGAATAGCACATATATGTTGCTTTGCTAAAAGGAAAGTTACTCAAACAATATTACTACCAAATATATACGTTGTCACTTTCTGATTAGATCATTAAGATAATCTTTAATTCAAATCTCAAGTGATAGAAGGAAATTACAATCGACACCTTCTTACACCCAGTAGACGTATATACATACGAACCGAAAATAAATTCCTATATCTTGATTAGATTTGACTAAACATCTTCGTTATAATTAACTATAAGTACTGGTCAAATAATGTTTCCAGATAAATTGTTCACCTTATCGTGGTTAAGTTACATTATATGTCCTTTTTTTAATAGAGAAACGCAAAACAAAAAAAAGAGATCGAAAGTTTGGGTTAATATTCATAGTTTTTCTCCTATAAAATCTGTGAGCTCATGCCAAAATAGCGGCAAAATGAGGTTATATTCTATGACGTTCAAGGCATTTAATTTTGTTTTTGCCTATTTCTTTCACTTTTGGGTGGTTCTACTCTTGTCTTTATAAATTATAATATAGCTATATCTAGGTCTCGCTTTTTTATAATCAACAAGGGTAGTTTGATGTGAGGGATTGAGATAAATAATTTCGAAATAAAATATAGGATAACTTTATCCGTTGTTTGGTGTGAGGGATTGAGATTATTTATCCCACCACTTTTGCCTTAGTGATGGGATAAGTTATCCCACATACATGGTGGGATAACTTATCCCGGAATAACTAATCCCGGGATAAGTTGTTCCCAACCAAACGACGCCTTAAAGTTAGTTAGTGCAAGGTTTATAACTCGATATGTAGAGAATCGACTTATCCTTTATTTCCTGTATTCATTTTGAACACCAGACTTTTGTTCGAGGCTAGAAAAATCATTACAAATGATAACAATAAGTCAATAACTATATATGAATCATCGTCCTGCCCAGATTATATTTTTCCATTTGAGCTTAACTCGTATTATGTTGGATCGAGAAGTAATTACTTTTCTATTAAAAAAGTTTAATATAATGTTCTCAAATTATTGTTGACGATTGGATTGATCGAAACTTGCCAACATACAAAAGAGATAGGGAGAACATATATAATCCAACTTACCAGCACGAAGTTAAATTGCTTTCCTCTTTCTGCTAAAAGAAAAGCGATCAAATAGATATAGAGTTGAAATTATGACTACTCGAACTCCAATGTTCAGATAAGAAGCTGATTTAAGATTTGAATTCTATCTAAATTCAGGATTTTATAGCAGTTCCTTATTGAGTTCAAAATCTATTATTTGTAGATATTAAATTTTTTAACACATATACAAAGTTTGAGGAAATTAAACTATTAGATAGGATGAATCTATAACACTAACACTGCAACCACTCCTGCATATCAGTAATATATTTTCTTATAAAACAATGTGTACTCGTTGCATTCAACAAACTGCTACGTGTATGATACATATGGTACTCATAGATTTGTCATTTAACCATGATTGAATAACATATTTTACTCGATTTATTATGATATAGTGCATGTATTGTATTTGAGTAAGTATTATTTTTCGTAAATGCAGTTGAATACTAATAGAAGATGGAAATTCTCACTAGCTTCCATTTGTTGCACAAGCCGAATATATAGAGTGCAATTAAGTTGCAATTACTATATCTAAAGTTAGCTATATAAATAGTAAATGAGAGAACAATAAGAGAACACCAGAAATTTACGAGGTTCGGCAAAACTTTATTTTTGCCTACTCCTCGGACACAATCAACTATATTTTATTTCACTCCAAAAGAATAAAAGTGAAATACTACAAGAGAGAAAAGAGATTCAAATGCCTTCAAAGATGAGAAGGCAAGTGAGAGAGGTAATTTTAAATGAACTTGACATCATCATTACACAAATGTCAAAGTTCAACGCATGAAATCATTTAATGGTAGTCAAAGGTTTCGACTACAAGTTGAACTTGGACATTTCTTTCCAAAGAAGAATTCCCTTTTTTTCAAAACGTTCACACTAGTTCTAGTCAAACATTCACATTAGTTCTAGTCAAAAGTTCATACTAGTTCTAGTCAAACGTTCAAACTAGTTCTAGAATTTTGTCAACTTTAACAAATCTCCACCTTGGCAAGATTCTCCATTTTCAATTTTCTCTCAGCAACAAATTCTGATTGTGTCTTCAACCTTAATCTTCAATGTTCAATAATGTTGATCAAGTTCAAACAATATTGAAACTTGACCGCAGTTAGCACTTTCTTCAGCATATCGGCAGGGTTATCTGTAGTCTGAATTTTCTGTACTATGACTCCACATTCTTCTATAATGTCTCGTACAAAATGATATCGAACATCAATGTGCTTCGTCCTTGCATGATAAACTTGGTTCTTTGCTAATTCGATAGCACTTTGACTATCACAAAATACTGTGATGCCTTATTGTTTAATACCAAGCTCTCCAAGCAAACCTTGAAGCCAAATTGCCTCTTTCACAACCTCCGTAATTGTCATGTACTCTGCCTCAGTGGTAGACAAAGCAACTGTTGACTGCAAAGTAGATTTTCAACTAATTGGTGCATTTGCTAAAGTGAAAACGTAACCAGTAATTGCTCTTCGTTTGTCCAAATCACCTGCATAATCTGAGTCACAATATCCAACCAGATGCTGACCGTCCTTCTGCTCGAAAACCAAACCAACATCTACAGTATTACGAATATACTGCAGAATCTATTTCACAGCTTGCTAATGTTCCTTTTCAGGATTATGCATATACCTGCTTATAACTCCCACAACATGTGAAATATCAGGCCTTGTACAAATCATTGCATACATCAAGCTACCAACAACATTTGCATATGGTACTCTTGACATATACTCTCGTTCAACTTCACCCTTTGGCGACATAGCGTCACTAAGCTTAAAATGAGGAGAAAATGGGGTGTTAACCGACTTTGTTAGCTCATTCATATGAAATCGATCTAGTACCCTCTTCAAGTATTCCTTTTGAGATAAACAGAGTTTCTTTAACTGTCTATCTCTTTTTATCTGCATGCCAAGAATCTTCTTTTCTTCACCTAAATCCTCATTTTTTAGTTGAAACTTCAATTTCTCAATTTCTTCTTTGCTTTTGGACGCTATCATCATATCATCAACATATAAGAGAAGATATATAAAAGATCCATCTTCAAGCTTGCGCAAATACACACAATGATCGCATTTACTTCTTTTGTACCTTAGCCGCAACATAAACTTGTCAAATCATTTTTACTACTGTCTAGAAGACTATTTCAATCCGTACAACGATCTTTCAAGTTTGCATACCATATTTTCTTTTCTAGCAACTTTGAATCCTTCTAGCTGAGTCATGTAGATTTCCTTTTTCAAGTCTTCATGTAAAAACGCAATTTTTACATCCAACTGAACTAGTTCCAAATTCAATTGTGCTACGAAAACCAAAAAAACTCTAATGGAGGAGTATTTTACGACTGGAGAAAACACCTCATTATAATCAATTTTCTCTTTTTGAGAATATCCTTTGGCCACCAATCTTGCTTTGTAGCGAATGCCTTCTTGGTCAGGAAATCCTTCTTTCTTTGCATATACCTATTTGCACCCAATTGTTTTCTTGTCCTTCCGGAGATTGGCCAAGCTCCATGTGTGATTCTAATGAAGGGAATGCATTTCTTCATTCATGGCAATCCTTCACTTATATGCTTCTGAACTTTGGACTGCATTTTTATAAGTGGTAGGAATACCATCAACTACAATTGAGGTTGCACAAGCCACTATATCCATGAACCGAGCAGGTTTTCTTATTGTTCTTTTTGGCTTGCTTATTGCTATTGATTCAAGTTCTGGTTGAGGTTCCAGAGATGGAATCTCCTCTTCAACTGGCTTTTCTTCCCAAGGAAAATCTTCTATTGTTTCCTCATTTTCTTCTTGTGTTGAAAAAATTAATTTTTCCTCAAACTTCACCTGCTTTGAAGCACCATCAGTTTGTTTGACATCTTCACCTATTACCTTATTTGTCAAGGCAGATTCATCAAAGGTAACATCCCTGCTGAATATAATTTTTCTCGTCTCTGAACACCATAATCGGTACCCTTTGACTCCAGAAATAATCCCTATAAATACAACCTTCTTTGCTCGTGGATTCAATTTGGACTCTTTTACATGATAATATGCAATTGAGCCAAATACATGCAAAGAACCATAATCTCCAGCAGGTTTTTCATACCATTTTTCTAATGGTGTCTTGCCACCAATTGGGGCAGATGGTAGACGATTAATGAGGTGGCATGCATATGTTATTGCCTCATCCCAAAATTCTTTGCCCAAGCCAGCATTGGACAACATACATCGAACCTTCTCCAGCAAAGTCCGATTCATGCGTTCTGCCACTCTATTCTGTTGTAGTGTATTTCTAACGGTGAAGTGTCTGACAATGCCATTGTCTTCACAAATCTTCTTGAAAAGATCACTTTTGTATTTTACACCATTGTCTGTACGAAGACATTTGATCTTTCTGTCAGTTTGCATCTCTATCATCGCCTTCCATTTGAGAAAAATTCCCAACACTTCATCTTTAGTTTTCATTGTATACACCCATACTCTTCGGAAAAAGTCGTCAACAAATGTTACAAAATAGTGTTTCCCACCTAATGAAGGTGTTTTGGAAGCACCCCAAACATCAGAGTGAACATAATCCAAAATACCTTTAGTATTATGGATAGCAGTTCCAAATTTAACCCCTGTCTGTTTTCCTTTGACACAATGCTCACAAAACTCCAAGTTGCATGTCTTTAATCCTTTTAGCAATCCTTGATCTGATAAAGTTTTCAAGGATTTTCCTCCAGCATTCCCCAAGCGCATATGCCACAGCCTGGTCATTTTTGTCTCCTTATCATCACTGGATGTTGCTGCCGCAGTCCCAATAACTGTACTACCTAAATAGTGGTACATATTATTGCTTCTTCGGATTCCCTTCATTACCACCAGTGCACCGGAGCAAATTTTCATCACCCCATTATCTGCAATAACTTTGAACCCCTTTGACTCTAGGGCCCCTACAGAAATGAGATTTTTTTTCAAATCCGGTACGTATCGAACATCTGTTAATGTTCCTCAATCCATCATGGTTCCTTAATCGGATGGAACTAACACCATATGCGGTAAGAGGATCATTGTTTGCGATGTGAATAACTCCACATTCTCCTTCTTGTAAATCAGTGAACCAGTCCCGATTAGGACACATCTGATAGCTACAAGCCGAGTCCATCAACCATACTTCAGATGAATTGGATGGCTCTGTTGTAACTAGTGAGAAATCAGAGTCATCACAATCAACTACATTTGAGTCCATGACAACATTTCCGTTGTTAGGTTTGGCCTTATTTTTCAACTTTGGGCAATCTTTCTTTCAGTGCTCCTTTTCTCGACAAAAGGCACATTCATCTTTGCTGGGTCTGAATTTTGACTTGGATCTTTCTTTCTTCATTCTCGTTTGATTTTGAGAACGACCTCTTACGAATAGTGCTTCTCCTTCTTCATCTTTTTGTTTCTCTCTTTTTCTTTGTTCATAACTGTACAAGGCTGAACAAACTTCCTTGAGAGAAACTTCATCATTCCCATGAAGTAGAGTAGTTTCGAGGTGCTCAAACTCATCGGGAAGTGAACTTAACAGCATTAAGGCTATATCTCTATCACTAAAAGTCACGTTCATATTCTGTAGATCTTTCGCCAACTTATTAAAGCTGGTGATATGATCATTCATTGTGGTACCAGGAACATATGTGAAGCGTAACAGTCTTTTTTTATGTAGAGCTTATTTTGACTGTTTTTCTTCAAGGATTTATCTTCCAATGCATTCCACAATTTACTTGCAGCAGTTTCCTTCGTGTATGGATACTTCTGTTCTCTTGCAAGGTAAGATCGAATGGTACCACAAGCAACACGGTTGATAATCTTCCAATCTTCTTCTCCTATGCTGTCTGATTTCTTCTCTTCTATGGCAATATCTAGTCCTTGTTGAAAAAAGGACATCAAGAACTTTGCTTTGCCATATCCTGAAATGTCCTGACCCGTCAAAGATTTCAACTACAAACTTCGCATTTGACACAATTCTTGTCATGAGCGAAGATGTCAACGATGACGTATTATTGATACCCGATGTGGAATCTTCAGCTTTCTTGTCTGCCATTTCTACTACAAATACTATTTATTAACTAACTGTACCAAAGACCAAAGTAATTCTTTTCTGATGTGGAAGTTCTGACTGTGTTGTAACCACAGAGCATACTCAGATAGAACCTTGGCTTTGATACCAATTGTTGCGGAAGCTGAATATATAGAGTGCGATTAAGTCGCAACTACTCTATCTAAAGTTAGCTATATAAATAGTAAATGAGAGAGCAATAAGAGAACAACAAAAATTTATGAGGTTCGGCAAAACTTTATTTTTGCCTGCTTCTCGGACATAATCAACTACATTTTATTTCACTTCAAAAGAATACAAGTGAAATACTACAAGAGAGAAAGGAGATTCAAATACCTTCAAAGCTGAGAGGGCAAGTGAGAAAGGTAATTTTAAATGAACTAAGTGCCCCTATTTATAGAAGTGAATTCTTTCTCGATCTTGATGTCATCAGTGACATCATCACCATCTCGATGTCATCAGTGACATCATCATTATCATCTTGATGTCATCATTGACATCATCATTACACAAATATCAAAGTTAAACGTGTGAAATCATTTAATGGTAGTCAAAGATTTCGACTACAAGTTGAACTTGAAAATTTCTTCCCAAAGAAGAATTTTCTTTTTTTCAAAATATTTACACTAGTTCTAGTCAAACGTTCACATTAGTTCTAGTCAAACGTTCACACTAGTTCTAGTTAAACGTTCACACTAGTTATAGAATCTTATCAAATTTAACACCATTCGAGCCTCCGTATATGAAGCGCTATGTTCTATATATTCGAACTGGGTTCCATAAACCGTACCCAAAGAACTTTGATTTTTTTTCATAAGTAAAAACAAGAAGAAGAAACAAACATTTCTTTTCAGTGACCCACTAACATAGAAATAGAAAAAGTAACGATAAATATCCCAGAGTGTGATGGACCTTTAAAAATATAAGAAATGACAGTTCATCTTAGCCCATTCAAAGAAAAGGAAAAAAAGTTTTTGTCGAGACTTGCTGAATGATAAGCATAAATCGTTTTCATCATGACTTTTAAGATAAACTTTCACCATCACTGAATTCATTAGTTTTTATTAAGGTAGTTATTAGGATAATACACTTTGTCGTACTTCACCAACATTATAGTAGAGATCTCAAATTGATGGATTAGGTTGAATTTGAACGGATTAAAAGGAGAAGATATTATTAAAAACATCGTTAAAAGTGACCTAAAAAGAGACCTCAAATATAGGTCTCAAAAAAGTTATTTTTCTCCTCAAATTTCTTTTCATCTTTTTTTTAATTTTAAAAATAGACTTTTGAGGTCGGTTAAATAATTAAAAAATTCCGTCAAATAATAATACCAACCTAATAGAGTCGGAGTCAAATTCGAAAAAAAAAATGATCTCATGATGTTAATAAATATTCCACCTCGACCTCCTGAGGTTGCTTATTTTAAAATTTTCATGGATCTAATTCGACTAAAAAAGCAATCTCATAAGGTCTTAAAACAAACAAAAAAAATTAATATTTGCGACCTCGTGAGGTCACTTTTTTTATGGAAAACCTACTTCTTTTTATTTACTAGTACTAGTAGTCCTCATATACAACTCTACACACAACAACAGAAAAGTGTCAGCACAAACAGTTACAACACCTAGACTTTAAGCTTAAACAAAGTTGACATAGGCTATATAACACTACCAAATTTTATCGTAATTGACAAATTATTAAAGTTAGTAACATCTCCGTTTCATTCAAATGCTAAATCCACCTTTTGTTAGTATAGGTATATAATGTATTGAAGGAGAGCCTTGGAGTAATTAGTAAAATTGTTGTCATGTGATCAGGAGGTCACGGATTCAAACCTTGAAAATAGCCTCTGACAAAAATGCAAGATAAAGTTGCGTACAATACACCCTTGTGATGGGGCCCTTCCCTGAACATCACGCATAGCGATAGCTTAGTCCACCAGACTGACCTTTTTTTTTTTTTTAAGTATGTATTGTATTATGCATTGTGCTAAATCTTATGACAAACATAACTTGAGCTTGTTGTTCTTCTAATCATTACTGAATTCCTTCATATCAATCTCCTCCTTCCTATATTCTTCTGGTGTAATAAAATATAAAACCTGCAGAGATATCTAGTTATCATATCTTAAGTTAAAAATGAAATTTTTTATCTGCCAACAAATTTGATGCTCCACGATATCTGACAAAAATATTTTCTTTCAAATACAAAAGCTCATTTATCTTGAGCAATAACTGAATTGTGTTTTTTTTTTTAAAACCGTATCTGTTACTCATGGATTTACTCTACAATGTTGGCTTGTTCTGACATTTCAGCAAAGTTTATAAAATAGAGCATTACATACATTAAATAATGATCTAAAATCAACAATTCTTCATTCTTTTGGCAAATCAATGTGTCCTATTTCACCCAATGTCTCTTTTTACAATCACCTATGCTTCTCCAAGAAAATTTTGACAAATATTTTATATAAATGTCTCACAACATCAATAAGAGGTCTTAAAGTTAATAATAGATCCATTAACATGCTTTGAAGTACATGAGAGAGATTAACTTTGTCCTTCTTTCATAAGATAATTTTTTTTTTTGACAATCTTGTATTTTTTTTATCATCTTTTTTAACTGCTTCATCATAGTTAGATATCTTGTTTCTACTATAAAACAAAATGACACCCTAAATAAATGAAAGAGAATGGCCTTATATGATTCTTCTCACTCTTTGGATTCTGCCACTAATTCTCCTTGTAGTCCTCTGATAAATATAAAATGCCCTTTTGTTCAAATTGATTAGCTAATTTGATGTGGCTTAATATGGATTCAAGACTTCAATATTAATTTTAAAGACCGTTACTTAAAAGATACAGATAAAATTGTATCTTCTGCATACAATAGATGACTGATCTTTAGACTCTACTTTGACATTTCAAAATCGATGAATTTTGTCTTATCAATCAATGTATTCAGTCCTCATAATAAGCCTTCTACAACAATAATGAACAGAGTTAGAGACAAAGAATCTCCTTACATCTCTTGATGATTTGAAAAATCTACGAAATTGTTCATTCATTTAAGAAGAATTCAGTTGTTAGTCACCAATTTAATGTCCATTAAAATTTTTGGGAATTCAAAACTCATCAACACTCTACTGATGAATATATATGATAATTTATCATAAGTTTTAGTCATATTCAATTTTATTATTACATTAACAGACTTGATTTTCTTCTGATATTCCTGATTATCTCCTATTTGAGAAATATATATTTTCTGTACTTCTATTAAGTATTTACAAACCCTGCTTAATTGAATGATGTGATCTGAGGAAATATCTTGACTAACTTTTCATGCAGAAATTTAAAAATAATGTTATTACTAAAATTACTCAGACTGATTGGTGTTACATTTGGAAAAATTATAATATGGTCTTTTTTCAATATTTAGACTAGATTTGTATGAGTTGCAAATCTTAACAATTCATGTCTAACAAATAAAACTCTTACCACATCAATTATATCCTCCTTTAATATGTTCCAATATGATTAGAAGAACAATCATGTAAATCCAACAAGGCCACATGCACCATCTTCAATCGATTTAAAAATTATTGTTTTAGCTTTTTTTTTTTGGATAATTCTTTTATACATGTATCTTATTTTACTATTTGTCATGTTTAGAATGTGTTGTAGAATAGTGAAATCTTTAAACATGTTATCTTTTGTGAACTGATATTGAAAAATCTGATTACTTTTGTGAACTGATATTGAAAAATCTGATTGCTTCATCTGACATATCTTTATTTGTAGTTATCCAATCTTTTGTTTTATTTTTTATTTTGGTCTATCCCAGACTCTTTCTTTTATCATTAACATATAAGTGAAAAATCTTCATATTCCTTTTCCCATATTGATTTATGCTTAACTTTTATTTTCAATATTATTTCGTCATGTGCAAAAATCTGTTCTAGTCTACTGTAGTCGATAAGGCTTCTTTGTATTTTTGTTTGGAAGGGGAGTCAAACTGAACTTCATGAACTTGTATAACTTCCTTTAGGACCGTTTCGGCATAGATTTTTCAAGTAAAATTTGGGAAAAAAAACTTGACAAATAATATTTGGCCATATAATTTATCATTATTTAACAAATTTTTTTGATAAATAATTCAAATTCTCAATTACTAGAAAAAACTAGTATTTAGATCAAATTTTATTTTTTGGGAAGTTTTAAAAGTTCAAATTTTACACCAAACTTTTATCTTTTATAAAAACACTCACTATTTATTGACCCCAACTAACACGTGCATGTACATAACAATACAACTTATATCTCACTATTGATATATAGGTGGATATTGATAACCCTCAAATACACCCCAGAATAGAATGTAAGCGATCGTTAGCAATATAATTACCCAACTTAGAGTCGGGGTCAAATCCACGAGGAATGAATGCAATAGCTTTCACCTCTAAGTGTCAGAAGCAACTAGTGCTCACACGTGATGCTATAAGAATAATACATAAAAGTAAATGGGAGTTTTATTGTCTGTTAATTTGTAACTTTATAGACTTTTATAACTCAGGACACACCAATTCGAGAATTGAGTAGAGGAGTTAAAACCAAGAGTATAACGAGACTTGGGGTTATGCCATCGTAAGAGTGAACCTGTGTATGGGTGCGTTGAATATTTGACTATAGCTAGCTAAGAGTTATGGGTAGGTTAGATTACAGGTGCTTAGTGTCGATTTGTCAATCACACACCAGGGTTTCACGATTGGGTTCTTTCGAACACCTCAAAAGTGCAGCTTATGCAACCAATCCATGACCTCAATTAACATCCTTACGTCTAAGAGATGCTATTAAATGAAACACATCAAGTTATTGTTCAAACCCATTCCTCACTCATATCCCCTTTGTCAAGGATGATAAGAGTTCTATAAGTAATTAGAGTTTGCAACCTCTAATTTAAATGAAAACATGGAATGAGATTAAAACCCATAGCAAATATCTAACAATACTCAATCAAACGAAACCCATACACTTATCACACCTTATTCGGGCATAACCCCAAGTAGAAAAATTAGCTACTCATAGAAGAAGATAGAAGATAATTACCAAAGTTCTCTTCCCAAACTTCCATGGAATTCAATTCCTTACAAGAGTTTTTATTTGGAATTAACGCCAAAATCTAAGAATATAGCTTGTTTCTCTCTTTAGGGTTCACTCCTTTCTTTTCTCTCCCTCAGAATGTCCAAGAAAAGATCCTCTTAGAACTGGAAAAATTACATTTTATAGCCAAAGAAATCGCGTCCAGACAAATGACAAAAGTGCCCCTGCCTAGCCATCTGCGCCAGCGCAGACGGGTGACCTGCGCGCGCAGGAGGCTGGCGCAGATGAAGCTGCCTTGCGCTGCCTAGTCCCTTCAATTGGCCACCTGCGTGCGCATCTCCTAGCCTGCGTGCGCAGGAGGCTAGCGCAGATGGCACTGCATTGTGCTGCTCCACTCCTAAACCAGCTACCTGCGTGCGCATCTCCTGACCTGCGTGCGCAGGTGGTTGTTAATCTCCTAGGGTGTTAAATCCAACATCTTTTCTTCACTTTTCGAACTCCCATTGACTCGTATGGTTAGCTCAGGCTCGAGTTCATCCATTACCTGCATGCAAGAGCCATATAACCTGAAATTTATATCGAATCAATGCGAATTCCAAGATAATCCAAGCTCAAGTGTAGTAAGAATCGGGTAAAATATCGACTTATCAGATATTGTATTAGTATCGTGACTGCTTTATACAAATATAATCTAAAAATATATTTTGTCAGCAGACGTGTGCATATACATAACAATACAGCTTATACAAATGAAATTTTAATATAATTTTTAAAATTTATGGGTATAAATCATATTTCTTCTTAAAAAAAAGTGAAATATATTTCCCAAATACTATGGTCAAATATAAGGTGAAATTTCACCCAAATCTTTATTCAAATATTACTTGTCAAAAATATTTAAAAATTTATGATCAAACGCTAGCTTAGTGTGGTCTCTCCTAAAAAATACTGTCATATGACCGGAGATAATTCATTGTCTGTCTTTCTAACTTTCTTTAGCTTATGTTGAAACAGTATGAAAAAGTCACCATGAAAATCTTTTAATCCAGTGCTGCTTCACCGACTGGGTCCCACATTTAACTTAGAAATTCAAAAATTTAAATTTTTTAACTATTTGTTCACTAAGCTATGATATCTCTAAAATCATAATAGAATAACCTGAATCAGTTTTAATTAGATGTTTAACTTTCATAACAGGAAACACATTCATGAGTTTTTGGTTGGATAAAAATTTGTCAAGTTACTTGAAGATACAAACTTCCTCTAATCTCTCATTCCACAAAATATAATTAAGTACTATCAATATATTTCATATCTGTTAGTTCACAGTTATATATACATGCCTCAATTCAAAATAGGGACCGTGATATGACACCTGTCACACCCTTCGATAGAGGTAAGCCTATCTCAATTCAAACACAATAATCAAAGTATAACAAAAGCAAAAGTAAGAAATAGAAATAATCCTTGAATGATATAAAAAGAGGTATAATCTCAACACAATATTCTTGATCTGATTGCCACTAGTACAAGCCTCTAATATTGAATGCAATGAAATAGTCTGAAGTATCGCAAATGTGAATAAGTATAAGATTAAAAAAAGAAGAGATCTGGGTAAGCTCTGAGATCTGATAGCTGCTACCTCAATCTATTGAAGAGCCAACAGTGGGAGTCATAATCAAGGATTAGCTACTCGTTTAATACCTACACGTAGGTGCAAAAAAGAAAAGCAAGTGTGAGTGCGAAATATGTAAACTCAGCAAGCATCGTCGATAACCAATCCTAGTCCAAAGTGATGGCGAGAACCACTACACAGACCATCCAAGGTTATCCCAAATAAACCCACACTCAGAAAAATCCAGTCTATTCTAGCATATAGCGACAATTAGCAAGGTAGCCAAATCAGTTCAATTAAGGCAGACACATACATGTTTAAGATCAACAGTAGTAAAAAGTCATATCAGGAGAAAATTCCACCAAAACAGTATACTATATCCACTCACCATACCAAACTAGCAATCCAGGATAAGATAGAGAAATGCACACCATGCAACCAAAAGATGTGACACAACAGTCTCAACGGATCAAGCCGTAATGAATGCACAATATATAATAATATCTCAACCACTATATCACCCAAGAGAAAGTGCAATGCAATGTAATGAATTATAGTGATATGAGATGAAATGCAATGTCTAATGTACAACCTATATACATCTTCTAAACCTAAGCTTCTAGGAGAGGACCCATAGGGGGTTCGCAACCCATATACTAATCACAATATCATCAATCAACCTTGCCAACACATCCCTCGACTAAGGCGTTATATAAAATGGTTTATTTTCTTTCAGAATTTAGTGTTTCTTAGTGTACCAGTTCCATGAATCATGAAATGATGAATGAGTATGCATGGTAATGAAAAAATTGATAATGCACAATAATCAGCTCAATAATGATATAAATAAACTCAAGACACCCAAAGCTCAGTAAATCATAATACAAGCCCTTAACATAGGCACCGTAATAGTAAAGGAACTAAATAAGACTCTAATGAGGTCAACATAATCCCCAACTCGGATATCACAATGATAATAAGCTCTCTAACCAATAATAAAGTCAACACAAGCCCCAACTCGTGCATCACATTGATGATACTCAACCCAATTAATTTAAACACTGAGAATTTACTCAACCCATAGCATTCTTTACACGATAAGTTTCCTACCTTTCTCAATTATGACACAACACAATTATGCTCAAATACTCACAAGGGAAATATACTCGTCAACAAGCATGTTTAGAAGTTCATTTTTGCTCACAATACATAGTAATCATGCCAGAATTCCTCTTTGCAACTTATTAATTACAATCCTAATTTGTTTATACCTTAAGTAGTTACTAACCACAAAGCTAAACATGATTCAAACCCTCAAGTAGATACTCACTATCAATTTATGCATAATCAATAAGTCATGTATCAACACGGTTTACCATAAATATGTCAACAAGTGGATAGAACAGTCAAGATGCTCATTTTGTTACTTTTAAGCCATCAATAAATATCGGTACCTTCATAGATTCTCGTCATCTCCTCTATATGGGACCCCCAAATATCTAGTTATTCACAATATACTAGCAACTAACACATAACACATAAAATCTCATAAAAGAGTCAAGGTAAATTTCAACTTGCCTTAAACAAGACCCGCAAAGTCAAATCACCGCCCAAAGAATCAAACGAAAACACCATGATGTCGCCCAAATTACACCTTGTAATTGAAGTATAAAGCAGTCGTTGAATCAAATATAGAACCCAACTAGATTGGGGTCGATCCCATAGGGAATATGGATAGAAGCTAGGTCAATGCGCTTATTGTAACTATTAATCAGTTATTTCCGAAAGAGGGGTTTTAAAGTAAAAAGTAAACAGTTTACAAGATTTAGTAACAAGTAGCAAAGTATCAATTTATGTTGTAGTAGTCATAAAGAATGGACTAGGATTGTGTTCCCCATGATTTCATGACTCAGTAAGCGTAGCGTACTAGTGATCTATCCTAGTGCTTAGCATGCAAAATAGATCAGTTAAGTTCACCTAATCGGTTGGTCCCCTATATAAATGAATATCACTATGTAACTTGGTCCATATACAAGTGTTTTCTTTACTAACCCTTACCCTTGCTCCCAATTTAGTTATTCCTAGACAAGGGTCAAGCTATTAGACGAGGGTTGATAGCTTCAAATCTCCATTATTAATCCCTATTCTCTACCTCTTTTTTTCAGCAAGTAAAAAATTAAGGCGAGTTCTAATGTTTACAACCGTTAAAATGCAATTAGTACGAAGGAAAAAACAATACATGCATAAACACTGTTCAACAATCACTATGTACTTTAACCTACTTCATTTCATCATGGTTCCCATAACCCTAGTAATGGGATTTTGCTACTCATGTTCATAAGCTCACAATAAGAATTTTTAGAAGAATTCATAATCATAAACTTACGAATCAAGAATAAGAAATTCGAAATCTTGAATAATCAATGAAAGCTCAATTATCAAGAATCAAAGTATGAATAATCTTCAAAAAAACCCAAGAAAAAAATAATGTAATATATTTCTCAGGCTTTAGAGTGCATAATAGTGCGTAAACTGTAAAAGTAAACCTAAGAAAGTTATTTATAGACATTACAAACCAATCCTAAAACAACAAGGAAACTAGAGTCGGCATCTCTTCACGGTCCGTGGAAAGACTCCACGACCCGTAGTATGAAATTCAGCTTCGTAGTCTACAGGATCCCTCATGGCATCAAACTCCAAAATTACTCTTTTAGGTCTTCCTTTACACGACCCTGAGTACAGGCAAATGAAGCTTGTGAACTTCTTTCTACAACCCGTGTAATAACCTCGTACTGTATGGGTCTGATGTTTACTCTTCTGGACTTCACTCTATAATGTAAACCACAACCCTTGATTTCAGAGTACAGACTGTATTAAGCCATTTTAAGCCAACTTGGGTCTAGTTTAGCCTATTCTTTAACTTTTTCACTCCGGGATCTATTTTTTTTTATAAAAAAACACAAGTGCATATCAAATCCATCAAAAAAGTGCTTAAGAACGTACAATAATCCTATGTTTTAAGTGTCGAAAGTGCCGTAAAACCATGACACATCAACACCCTCAACTTAGAATGTTTGCTTGTCCTCAAGCAACAAAATAAGAACTATACTAACATGACACATAAGCAAAAGTAACTAGGAAACTATGGCAGTCACAAGGTTTTTAGATTTTCTTATTACAAAACAAGTGTGCATACACCACTTATCAAATTGACACGAGAGGATCTATGAATGAAATTACTATATTAATGAACAACTTTGCATCCACAGATGACAGTTGCCTTAATAATCAACAATCAATAGTGTTACTCTAGTATCCTCACCACAAAGAATCCCCATACACACAATAATCATTCGAATCGAGACTAGTATGAATACACTCTCTCTCACAAATAAATTCAAATAATACATGCACAATACCATGGGCTTGCCCTTATTTTCTATGCCTCAATTTTGAACAACTAAACTAGGATCACTACACAATTTTACTCAGTTTGTAACGTAGACTTAAGAATGGGTATGAAATATTTGGAAATAGTGACGACACCCTCCTTGATACTACGCTATCTTTATTCCACTTTAGACAACTCCTTTTCCTCCTTATTCTCCTTTTATTATTTTTCTTTTTTCTTGCGATGGGTGCGACTTTATTTCAAAATCAGCTTTTTTTCTTTTTCTTTTCCTTTTTTTTGGCTTTATTTCAAAATTAGCTCTTCTTTTCATTTTTTATTCTCTCTTTCTTTCTATTTTTTCCTTCTTTTTCTTTTTAGCACACACCATACCCATTTTTCCCTTTTTTATCACTAGCCTTTTCTTTTCATACCTTATTCTTCTTTTAATGCACCTCTATATGTAGTAGTCACTCTCAACATAAGTAATTTTCCTGAGTTAAGGTGCATAATGTCCAACAAGGGACCAGGGCCAAAACAAAGGTTCAAAGAAAAATCGGGAAGCTGAATAGGTCAATCAATAAAAAGGGTCAATTTAGGCTCAACACCAGGGATCAAAAGATATTTACTTTATCTGGATGGTCATTAGGCTAAGTGGACTAAAATAAAAAACGATCTATGATCCTTTCCTAGTCAACTATCCTACAACCTAAGCAAGACTAACCGGGGCAAATTCTAGATTACACACACAAGGTAAGAATAATACGAATGCAGGCTAACATGCACTTGGCACAGAGTTACACTATCCATTACTAACTATTAAGTTTATGTCGTAGCTTAAGCATCAATTGTCACATCCATATACATAATGTCACGCAAAGATCCACAACGGTTAATCTATCAAAGCAGATAACATGTTACAGAAAATTCAAAGGGGTCTCCATTTTTTAAAACAATTTTTCATGCCATTGACTGTGCTTAGTTCTCCCATTTTTCTTTTACAAATGCAAACACAAAATAAAAAATTTAAACACAGCTAAACATGTCGATTTTACTATATAACACACCCGAGGAAAAAAATACGGTAAAAAAACCCGTCAGGTGTTGAGATAGACCCACAAGTACACCGCCACCACCATCAAGAAGAAGTGCATTGTCTCTAATGCATAGACAAACTTAATACTAGTGGTAGGTACATACTTATGGTGCCCTAGTTGCATAGGTATAGTGCATCAGTGTGAGCAACAGGTGCATCCTCAGAAGCATCAAAAGTGGCACCAGTGGTGTCCGATGCACTCAAACTACCCTCAACAATAACAGTGGCACCGACAATGATCGGTACACTCAATAGTAAAGGATCATCCTCATGGCTCTCACCTATAGAAACATGGACATGCACGAGTTGAGCTCGTGGATACTCTTATCTTTCTCTGCTACTGATCAAGCTAGCTCAATCGATAATTAGTTTGGGAGGCCTTGGTGGCCCTTTGAACATATCTATCGTCGACCTCATCAAACTCATCATTTTCCCTCGCTTTTTTGCCACTTACCTTCGTGATTGGCTCATTAGTGAAGAAATCAATCACTGGAAGGTCCTCCTCAACAACTGGAATAACTGTAGGTGGTGGTACCACAGGAGCCTGTCATGCTGACAACTCCGTTACCTCCACTCGCGAAGAAGCAAGCTCCTCAACTCACTTTACCAATGCAGGCACTTGTAAAGCTTCCAATCGCTCATCTATATTTCTCTTAAAACCATCCAAGTGACTATGTGAAGCTTTTGCAGTTTTCTCAATCCCCTTCATCACCCATGGTTTCACATGGTCCATCAAAATCTTAACTTGCATATCAGTGCGAGCCTGCTATCTCCCAATTCAAATTATCCGCCTAGCCATGTTGTTTAGATAATCTTGTGTGATAGTGACTAGGCCGATAGACGAACGACATGGAATACTGGGAGGTACTAAACCAACCTGTGTAGATGATGAAGTGGGTAGTGTAGCTAGAGCTATGGTAGTATCTTGGGTAGAATCTGTGGTTGCATCAGCCCCAGAGGCTGTAGTCATACTTGGATCAACAGTAACTGTGTCTACATCAAATGGAGTTGGGGTATCAACCTACCCCCTACTCTATCAACCCCTCAAAAGTCATTGCACCTGAAAAACCCAAAGGTTGGGCCCTCGTCTGAGCTACCAGATTTGTATCATCCTAAATGAGACTGATATTTGTAGTGTGGTTCAACACTACCCTCGAATCAATCCCAGAAAATCTAGGAACCTCAACAAGCTCATAAAAAATTGTAATCATGCATGGGAATGGAACACTAGTGTTGTCTTTCAGAGCATGTTCCCTATTCTCCTCTATGATCAATTGTGTGAAGTTCAAAGCATATCTCTTCATAATACTCGCAACTAAAAATTCCCGATCTAGAGTCAATAAATTATTTGCACTAGTCGTACATATCCTATGACGAACCACCAACCATCAAAACTTGCCCGCAAAGTTCAAAGAGGCCTTCTTAGTGTCAGCTTTAGTCAATACCGATTCGACTACTTCTTTTTTCTCTGCAATTATGACTGCACACCATTTTATGCATGTGTCTATCATCCTTGGACAACCTCTTTACCACTCTTACTGCATCATCATGATAACTATACTTAAAAATGCTTTTCGGGGACTGATAGTCAGGGCCATAAAAAACCGCTAGATCGTGCTCTTAGAGATTTTTACTTATTTTCCTCGAACCTGTACCGTCTCCAAGGTTGGCTAATATTTGGCTTGTGTGACCTTTAGGGTCTTCAACTAAAGATTTGCTCCATACGCAGAATAGAATTTACGAATAAGAGTTGGACTATACCACCCCGAGGCTCTAGTTATCTAATCAAATCTATAGTGGTCAAAGTTCTCCTTGAGTTTTGGCATTTCATTTAAATACCCAGTCAGTATTTGAGGTTCTTTGTAAAAAACCCTCTTAACTTTGCCTTTATCAATGATGGCGGAGTTCTGATCAAATATGGTCTATGAACCCTCAACTTGCCATCGAAGTCCCTCACGAAGCTGCTCCAATTTGCTACATTATTTTGCTAGCCTTCTTGATTCATCAGTTAAAGGTTGGGGTCCAAAACTCTCAATATTGGTTCCACTTTGAGATTCAACATCTCCAGACCCACGACAGAACTGGATGACCATTCTCCCTCTTCAGACTGGGGAATGGTCACTTGTGCCTGAGCCTGAGCTTTTGATTTATTAGCAGCCTGTGCCTATTCTTTCTTTTTAGTTCGTCTCCTCATGGATCGAGTCTCATGCTACAACTGGTCCTTGTCAATGGGGTATACCTCCCCAGAACCATTAGATCCATCCTCTAGTTAGTGGTCCTGAGTGGGTGGTGTTGTCTTTATTCCCTTCTTAGGTGTTGGCTTTGGTGGAATGGTAACTTGATGTCACCCAAAATACACCTCGCAATAAAGTATAGAGCGGTCGTTGAATCATATAAAACCAAACCAAGGTTGGGGTTGATCCTCACAGGGAATATGGCGAGGAGTTGGGTCGATGCAGTTATTTAATCTATTAGTCAATTATTTCCGAGAAAATGGGGTTCTTGAAAGTGATATTTAAGAACAACTAAGTAACCAAGTAACAGTTGTCAAATTGTTTTGAGTTGTGATCAATAATGATGAGACACTAGGACTTTGTTCCCCATGATTTCATAACTATGTAGGTTCTCCATACTGATGATCTATCCCCTTGCCTAGAATGCAAAATTGATAAGTTAAAGTTCACCTAAACGTGTGGGTCACCCCTATTTTATGTAGCCCAAATTAGACCTTGCAATTGAAGTATAAAATAATCGTTAAATCAAATATAGAACCCAACTAGGTTGGAATCAATCCCACATGGAATATGGCTAGAAGCTAGGTCAATGCAGTTATTGTAACTATTAATTAGTTATTTCCAAAAAGGGGGTCTTAAAGTAACAAGTAAACAGTTTTCAAGATTTAGTAACAAGTAAAAAAGTATCAGTTTATGTTGTAATAATCAGTGAGAATTGTCTAGTATTGTGTTCACCATGACTTTATAACTCAGTAAGCATAGCGTATTAGTGGTTTATCCTGGCACTTAGCATGCAAAATCGGTAAGTTAGGTTCACCTAAATGGTTGGTCCCCTATCTGAGTGAAATATCACTATGCAAATTGGTTTGTCTACGAGTGTTTTCTTTACTAACACTTACCCTTGATCCCATATTAGTTATTCCCAGACAAGTTTCAAGCTATTAGATAAGGGTTAATAGCCTCAAATATTTGTTGTTAATCCCAATTCCTATTCTCTACCTCTTTGATCGAACAAGTAAAGAATTAAGGTGAGTTCTAAGGTTTACAACCGTTAAAAAGCAATCAATATGAAGGGAAGAACAATATATGCATAACACCATTCAATAATCACTATGTACTTTAACCTACTTTGTTAATTCATCATGGTTCCCATAACCCTAGGTATGGGATTTAGCTACTCATATTCATAAGCTCACAACATGAATTTGTAGAAGAATTCATAATCATAAATTTACGAATCAAGAATAAGAAATCCAGAATCTTGAATAATCAATGAAAGCTGAATTATCAAAAATCAAAGTATGAATAATCTCCAAAAACCCCAAGAAAAAAACAATGTAATATATTTCTCAGGCTTTAGAGTGCATAATAGTGTGTTAACTGTAAAACAAAACATAGGAAATGTATTTATAGACATTACAAAACCTATCCTAAAACAACAAGGAAAGTAGAGTCAACATCTCTTTACGGTCCGTAGAAAGACTCCATGGTCTATAGTGTGAAATTAGGCTTTGTAGTCTACAAGATCCCTCAAGTTTCCATGAGACAACTCTATGGCTCGTAGAGTATCTTCATGGACCGTCCTATAGGTCGTGGCATCAAACTCCAGAATTGCTCATTTTAGGTCTTTCTTTTCACAACCCTCAATACAGATTGATGAAGCTCATGAACTTCTTTCTATGACCCGTGGAATAACCTCGTACTGTATGAGTATGATTTTCACTCTTCTGGACTTCACTCTATGATGTAAACCATGACTCTTGATTTCAGAGTATGGACCGTACTAAGCTATTTTAAGCCAACTTGGGTCTGGTTCAACCTATTCTTTAACTTTTTTCACTCGGGGACCTGTATTCCTGTAAAAGACACATAAGCGCACATCAAATCAACCAAAAAGTACTTAAGAACGTACAACAATCCCATGTTTTAAGCATCGAAAGTGACACCATGGCACATCACACCACTCTTCAAAAACACCTCCAAATGAACCCAATCTATTCAAATATGAGATCTATACGTAAATACGAGACCAACAATACCCATATTGACATACTTTGATTCCGAGTCCAAAGTCACCTCGAATATCAACTCCGAATATAAAAGGATAAAACTAAAATTTTAGTAGAAAATCACTTTACCCATGGTTTAAGGGTTTCAATCGAAAATCCCATAAAAAATAAAATAAAAATCGAGTTAGAAATTATTAAAATATCAATATTTCACTTTATCGGCAAACCCCCAAATCTCTAGTTTCAAAACTATGATTTGGAGATGATTTTGCAATTTAATCAATGGGTAATGATGAAAATAAATTTTAGAAACTCACCCAAGGTTTAGATCTCAAAAATCCTCTTGAAATCACCTCAATCCGAGGTCCCAAGCTCTAAAAATGGTGAAAATGGGGTTTGGGACCCAAAAAGAAATAAAAAACTAATCAGGGGTCATTTGGCCTTCGCGAACGCGACCCAAATCTCTAGTTTCAAAACTATGATTTGGAGATGATTTTGCAATTTAATCAATGGGTAATGATGAAAATAAATTTTAGAAACTCACCCAAGGTTTAGATCTCAAAAATCCTCTTGAAATCACCTCAATCCGAGGTCCCAAGCTCTAAAAATGGTGAAAATGGGGCTTGGGACCCAAAAAGAAATAAAAAACTAATCAGGGGTCATTTGGCCTTCGTGAACGCGATCCACTAGTTGCAACCGCAAGGCTGACCCAGCCCAGACCTTTGTGAATGCGGGCCTCTGGTCACGAATGTAAAGAAAAAAATCCGACCCAGACCCAACACATGCCTTCGCGAATATGACCTCCTTGTCGTAAATACAAATACCAAACTTGGCCACATATCGCGAATGTGGTGCCTCTTTGAGAACGTGAAGAAGGCACAAGATATCAGCTGACAACAAAACCAAGAATAGACCAAATTTCTGATCGGACTTTTGAAATACATTCGAACCCCGTGAACACATTCCAACTATGGAACTAGGTTAATTTCGATGTTATGGACTCAACGGAACCATCAAAATCACCAACAAAAGTTGTTATCAACAAGTTATATCCAAAAACCAACTCTAGGCAACTCTAAATCAACTTCTCGTCTAAAGACTTAATATCAAACCAAAAGCTTCAGAACCCAAACTACAAAGCTAACCCAAAATCAACATTCTGGAGCTAATGAAACTGGCAAAATTCTCATCCGACGCTTGAATCACTGAACACTGACCAAAGTCAACTATAAAAACTTAAAAACTTGTTGAAATTAAAAACTCACATAAAACTCTCCTGAACACTTCAGGGACCATGCCACCCACTCCTGTAACTCACGAATGCTATAAAGCAACAAGATGAAGGGGTAAAATGGTTAAAATTTAAAAAATTCTAAAAATCACTACGAGGATTTTTACAATACAATTAAAAAATTCTGCAGTCTCTTAAAAATAAATAAGAAGTCATACTATCTTCTCATTAGTTGAAAGAATTAAATTAAAGCCCCCTCTAACAAGTCATGAAGTCTGTATTTGATTGGAAAATTCATAGAATTTCATAATTTTCTTCTAATTACAACCTCACATGATATATAAATTATTGTTACCAAAAATTCTTCACTTAATATTTGAGAAATTTAGTTGTCAAGTATTGACTATGATCCTATATAATGATCACTTATGTATTGGAAGAAAATAATCATATCTTTTCAGAATAACTTGTCTAGGTTGTATGATGATGTATGATGATTTAATCTTCTGTTGTATTTTTTCAATTATGATGAACTTGAAAAAGTTTCATCAGGTTAATTCGTCAATAGTAATTCAAAAATCAACTGATCTAATATTTCAGAAAATAATTTTATTCATTGTTAATTATTGGTCTTAGAGGTTGCTAGCTTCTTGGTTACTTTTTTAATTGATGGAGCAGTTTCTTTAATATCTTTTCCTCCCTTTATTTTTGCATTTCTCTCTGTCATTTTTTTAATTTGCCTTGGTGAAAATTATCATCTTTAGTCATATTTGGTATATTTTTCTCAATAGTTTTTGCTTCCTCTGTTCCTTCAATGTTATCAGTTTGTCCATCTATGTGTTCATGATTAGTGCTGATATGTGGTATCATTTCAGATTTAATTTGTATAGCCTTAATTTTTGCATTATGCTAGTTCTATGTGACATATTTCATATGATTTGTATCATCTTATATGCCTCTTTTGTTTTAAGTATACCTTACGTCAACTGCACTCTTCCCTATTGTTCTAGTCCTTGTATCATCATTGTCTAAGTCTACCCCTGACTTGAAAGTATCACTTAATACACAACAAATATGTTTCTTTGCAGCTAGTTCACTTATATTCTTCTCGATACTTATATATTGATGGAATTTTTTGTGTTTCATTCTTGATCCTTAAACACCTCTTGCATATCTTAACTTGATTTTTTACATTGACAATCTCATGACTTCAATTCTCAACCTTGTTTAAATTTTTCTGTGATAATTTAGAGTTATTCTTTTGTGAAGAATTCTTTGGATTAGCAACCTACTTACCCTTTCGTATTTGCTTTAAAAAATATTCTTTTTTATTGTTTAGTATTACTTGCTTACTTGTATTTTCACTCTTGCCCTTAAAACTTTCAATATAGATATCTCTAGTTAGTTTTATGTATTATTTGTATTTTTCTCCTTGATTATTGTCACTTTAGTTGTTTCCATTTCTTTATCCTCCAAAACTAGAAATACATTTCGAATAGAAACAAACTTGATTAGTATTATTTTTTCTTCCCTCATGTATTTTTCTTGATTTCATTCGTATTTTGTCTTTCAAATACTTGCTTCTTCTTTGCATTCATTCCTATCTTTTCTAAATATTTCCAACAATCTTTCCACTGTTTAAAGTCATTGTCCAAATTACAGCTGTACCAGTAGCTGTAGCCTGTATTATCTTTATATGTTTGTTTAAGTTGTTTCCTGTATTATTTTTTTTAGCTCAGAATGCAATATCCTACTAAACTATTCACTATGTCCTTGCGTCTTACATTATTTTACTATACTTAGATAGAAAAGCACACTTTATCTTTATCCATTTTGAGTCGATTTTACCAATAGCGTCGTCTTCTTCTTCTTTCTTAATTTTGTACATATGTTTTGTCAATAGATTAACCTCTACCTTGAATTTTGCACAATTAGGCCTAATTTTATTATATGTAGTTATACAAACTGTAAAAAGTCTATCAGTTGATGAGGCTAATGAGAAAACTACCTCTTTGACAAATCAGGTAAATTTATCCAGGCAACAGCTATTAATTTTTCTTCTTTAGGCACAAATCATGGATCCCAATTTAAGGGCCTCATCTACCCGTAAAAGCCATGAATCTTCAAGTAGTGACATCATCTAAACATACTTTTCAAGCAAGGATAGTTAAACCATCACATGCCTATTCTCAATAAGACCAATGCTACAAGGTCCCTTTACTCACTTGAAAATTACCTTGTGTAATTCATGAATATCTGATTTTCCATATAAAACTTTCCAAAAACTGCATATTAGAGGTTTTCTAAGACTTTCAACTTCTGAACTTCTGTGAATTTCCATTTACTTATGGTTTTTCATGGAGATATACCACATATTTGATGGTAACATTCTGCATGTGAGTTATATGGTTATTTGGTTGTAATTTTTTTTTTAAATAAAACTAGGCAATTTACCCGTACTTTATGCGGTTGTGCATGACCTCACCTAATTAAACTTACGAATTATCCTTCTTGCCTATTATTTTTCTCTTCTAAGACTCTAGTGATATTAATATCTCCTCTGGTGTTCCATAGAACATTGCCTCAGCCTCAAAAAGTGGCAAGTGCCTACCATAGTTAAAGCTATCTTGATTAACTTCAGACTTAAACTTGGTCACTAATTCTCAAATCATACAAATCATATGTTGTCAAAGTTTTCACTAGATGCAATTGGAGGTTTAGCAGCAACCAAATCCACAATTGGATTTATCAAATTTAGATGAGTGAATTACACATTTTCAATATTTCTGTAGAAGTAAATGAAAATCCATGTTGATGTGCCTTGTCCTCAAATATAGAGTTAAAAGCATATGAATGAATAAAACTCAAAAGCATCATAAAAGATAGAATCTAATTGAAGTAAAGAATAAATAATAACTTCTAGCGTAATCATAACTTTATTCTTAAATCTAGCAATGGGGTTGCTTGATTACATTACAAGAGCGGTACTTCTTTACTCCGGTACCAAAGATGATCTCCTTCACCACTTTATTTCCATCAATCTCCTACTTGTTTTATACAGTATAAAAAGATACTCAAAGCCAAAACGCGGAGAACTCATTGGCATTTAGCATGTAACTATATTGATACTAATCTTTGTAACAACCCTGTTGTGATTTTGATAGCAATCCCGATTAGGTTTGAAGCCAATCAAAATTTAAAACACGAAATTCAAACACTAAATTAAGATAGATGAGAAATTAGAGATGAAAAGTGAAGAAAGAAGTGCTTAATTGAGTTCACATTTGAAAAGGGAGAAGAGACTGGATTTTAGAGAAATCGAGAAACACAAATGAGTAACTCAATTATGAAAATCAAGGTAAAGGAGTTTTCAATCAATCAATGGGAATCCACCCATCAACTAATCTCACTAACACTACAACTACTCCTAAAGGGATTCCATCCTACACTCATCAAAAGCGCTATTCATCAACCAAATCTAAGGAAGAAAATAACAAAGACATCTATTTATAGTTATTGCCTTTATACAATTAGCCTATTACAAAAATAGTCCAAAAGTGGCCATTTAAAATACAACCCAAAAGTGGCTATTTCACAAAGGACTCTTAATTGCCCAACTAGGGCTCTTGATCGCCACCTTTCCCTTTACTTTGGCAATGACATTGTGCTTCACCAAAGTGGATAAAATGCATTCGAGCCTTCATCCTAAGCTATATCCATAGCTTGATCCGACCCACATGTGGGTCTTCAGTTTCTTCCATCCGAGCTATCTTACATAACTTGAGTGCTCCCATATGTGTGTCTTGTATGGCCTCCAAGGACTCCATATTCTCATTTAAGGAGTGTATTTCTTGAAGATGTGCACTTGAGGCTTGTTGAAGTACCTCCTGAGCTCCTCTTTATATCATCATGTCTTACATAGCTCGGGGGATAGGTTAGCATAAATTGGGCTATCTATGCTTGTATTAGATTTTTAGAGTTTTCCATATTTTTTCATTTTTCCCTTTTTTGTAGTTGCCTTATTTTATTTATGAGTTGTGGGAATGGTTTGCACGGTCTCCGAAGCATTTGGGAGTGATTTATATGAGTTTGTGATTTTTGAAAAGCCTTTAAAGTGGTAAATTTGACTTCGATCAACATTCTGTGATCCGAGCATCGTATGGTAATTTTGTTAGTTTCATTAGATCTGAAACGTCCATTCTCAGTCAGTAGCATAGTTGGTTCAGGTCCCCAGACCTTTTTGTGATTTTTGAGTATTTGGTTGAAATATTAACTCTTATTTAATCTAAATTTGGTTTTAGAGGTAACTTATTGATAACGACCTCTTTTTATAAAACTCATGGCTCTATTGTGTCCAGAACATTGAAATTAACTTAGTAGCACTATTGATTTGTGTTGGGG
Organism: Capsicum rhomboideum; assembly: GCA_031232105.1. NCBI lineage: Eukaryota > Viridiplantae > Streptophyta > Magnoliopsida > Solanales > Solanaceae > Capsicum > Capsicum rhomboideum. The sequence continues at coordinate 97,116,411 of CP124719.1, read as the reverse complement.
AGGTCTCGAATAAGTTTTGGGTACTTGTTCAGATTCTGGAGTTTTACTTCATTGAGTTTTAATACTATCACCTAAATTAAATGATCTATTTTGGGTATATTTTTGGTACCATTAGATCCGTATCAAAATTTTAGAACCAACTCAAAAAGAATTGATGAATTTCGAGTTCATATGAGGGAGCTATGATCGTTCTAGTATGGACAACTGTTGCTGGTGCAATAGCCATTGCAATCGCGGACCTTTAGTTGCGACCATAATGAGTCACCAATAAAGTCCTTAAGACCATGAACCTTTAGTCACGACCCATAAGGGGCGCCACTGAAGGTTCCAGCGTTTATTTAAAGCTAGATTTTGAGGTTTTCGTATTTTTGACATGGGAGATAGGAAGCTCCGATTTAAGCAATTCTCGATGTGTTTTTCTCATAATATCACTGGGTATGTGATTATACCTCTATTTTTCTCATTTTACAAGACTTTCTATTTTATTTCCATGATTTCTATCAAAAGTTGAGAATTGAAACACCATTTTTACCATTTTTAGAGCTTGGGAGCTAGGATTGAAGCGATTTCAAGTGGGTTTTCTAGATTTAACCTTGCGTGAGTTTCTATAACTAGTATTTAATCATTATCATTTATTAATTTGTGTTTTCATCTTCAAATCTTGGATTTTAAACTTGAGATTTTTGGGGTTTTCTCGATAAAGTGAAATTACTATATTTTGATAATTTCTAATCCGATTTCAACTCTATTTTTGATGGGATTTAATATTTAGAATCCTTAAACTATGGGTAAAGTGATTCCTTGATAAAATTCTGGTTTTACCCTTCTATTTTTGGGGTTAATATTTTAGGGGATTTTGGATCCCAAACTAAAGTGTGTTAATATGGGTATTGCTGGCCTTTTATTTTTTTTTAGACCTCATATTTGATTAGAATGTATGAGTTTTGTGATGATTCTAGGGAGTATAACTTCCAGTTGATTCTTCATACTGTGCTTTGGCTTTGTGGATCTTCTTTAAGGTAAGTTGAGATGTACCTTGACTCTTTTCTGAGGTGTTTATGTGTTATGTGCTTATTGCTTATGTTGTGTGAATCAATAAGGTTTTGGGGGTCCACTTATATGAGATGACAAGCATCTTCTCAGGTACTAGAGTCTATTGATGGGTTAAAATAATAAAATGGTTATCTTAATTATTTTCTTTACTTGTGTATGTGCTTATCGTAAATTGTAGATAGATGACTTATGGATCTTGAGTAAATAGATAGTGGGTATCTATTAAGAGCTTAAATAATGTTTGGTGGATATTGATTTAATAATTGGGGTTTAGTAACCAGTTAGGAAATAGTTATGCTCTTATGTTATTTAACAAGCGCTTAGAGTGTAAATAGTTTTGTAGTAGTTGATATAATTATTGGGGTTTAGTAATCTCTCAGGATATAACCGATTATTGTATAGTTGAGAAAGGAATTTTGGCTTAGTTACTAGGTAAGCGAATGAAGCTGAACTTTAGGGCATGTTGTTAACTAGTATTCTTCTCCTTTTAGTAATTCATTCTAATTGGTGTTATGATTGGGAAAGATGGAATTTATTATGTAAAATAAGCTAGGTGTTGGGTAAGTTCTCTATATCTACATTATTGGGATTGTTTATTATTATCGTGTTGCCCGTGTGGAGGCTTACGTGAATATTATTGTTGACTTGAGGGATTATTATTATTGTGATGCCCTTGGGGGGGGGGGTAGGGGAGGTATTGGTCTCATTTGAGCATTATTTGACTTTATTATTAAAGTGATGCCCGAGTGGGGGCTCTGATTGATAATATTTTCTTGTTTGAGCATTATATGCCTTTACCATTATCGTGATGCCCGAGTGAGGGGTTTGAATTGATATTATTGATGTCTAACATGACTTTTTATTACAATGGTGTCATACGATGGCTTATATCATGATATATTGAGATTTGAGGAGATTTTGAGGTTATTAATACCATTGTTGAGTTAATTCTTTATATGATATTGATTTGGTTATGAGCATGCATCCTCATTTCATTCATTCATATTTATGGAATCGGTACCACTGAGAAATACTAATTTTTGAAAGAAAATGAAACACTTTACAAAACTACTTAACCGAGGGATATGCTGGCAAAGGTGATTCATGAGATTGTGATGGATTTATGGATTGTGAACCCTATATTGTGTTTTGGTATATGGGTTGCAAACCCTCTATGTGTCCTATCTTAAAGCTTTTGCTTGGAAGGAGTATATAAGGAGACATTGAGACATTACATCATTATCACTCCACCTTGGATTGCATTCTTCTGTATGATTGATATTGCGTTTGATTATTTACTTTTGTATTGTATTGTCATTATTGAATTTTGTTTGTGATATTTTGTATTTTGCATCTTATATTACTACATTACAATGCATTGTACCTTCTCTTGGGTGATTTGGAGGTTTAGATATTATAAGATAGGGGTATTGTTATGGCGTGATCCATTGAGACTGTTGTGTTACATCTAGTATTGCAAGATATGCACCTGCTCTACCTTAGATGGGATTGTTGGTTTGAGATGGTGAGTTAATACCATATATCATGTTGGTGAGATTCTCTTGTGATGTGACCTATCTCTATTGTCATTGGTATTGAACCTGTACACTCTAATTTGATTATCTTGATAAATGTTATATCTGCTAGGATAGGCTGGGACTTTTTTGAGTGCAGGTTTATTTGGGGTAAATTGGATTGTTGGTGTGGTGGTCCTTGCCATCACTTTGGATTAGAGTCGATTATCAACGATGCTTGCTGAATACATATGTTTCCATACTCACTCTTTCTTTTTCCTTCCTTTTTCTACCCCCTGTGCAGGTATTGAGCCAGTAGCGGAGCATTGATTGTGTTTTTCCAGTGTTGGCTTTATAAGGATCGAGGTAGTGGTGTTGGATCTCAGGGCTTTTCTGGATCTTTCCTTATTTTATCTTATGCTTTATTCGTATTTAAGATACTTTAGACTATTTAACTATATTATGTATTAGTGGCTTGTACTAGTGACAAGCAGACCTGAACTGTATCAATGAGATTATACTTATTTTATATCAATTGAGACTTTTTCTATTCATTCTTTTTCCGCTTCGTCTTTACTTTGATTAGTGAGTTTGGGTTGGAATAGGCTTACCTGTATCGGAGGATGTGACAGGTGCCATTACCGACTCTAATTTTGGTTGTGACAATCTTACATACCATTCTAAATCGAAGTTATTCCTTGTACGGTCTATCCACTCTAGTGTCCCACCGGAAGTTGGAATAAATTAGTTCATAAAAAATTTAGTTTCCATTTCTCTATAACACAAGAAAACACTCTTATGTTAAAAGGGGCAAGTATCACAGTATAGTAACAACAATAACCCAGTGTAATCCTACGAGTGAGGTCTGGAAAGGGTAATGTGTATGCAGATCTTAACCCAAACTTGGGAGGTAGAGAGATCATTTTTGATAGGTGAACCTTGGATCAAGAAAAATATTTTCAAAGTAGTTTGAGAAAAAAGTTAAAGCAAAGAAATACAACCGAAGCAAAGTAACTTCACAGCTGAAACAAATAAGCTCAGAATCCAACAAATAGAGATGAAAATAATACTTGATAATTCATGAAGGTTTCTATCAGTTCCACAATATTAAATGAACCGAACAAAGTCGATTGATACCAACCAACAACATAGTAAGTCCATTAAAATTACACTGCGTTAGCTAATCAAACAAAGAGATAATTGTCAAGACAAGGTTACTCTGATATTTTGTATTATTGTACTATAAGTGTAGCAATTCAGTAATAAGAGTATTATTTATAATGGAATGAAACAATACAAATATTGACACCAAGAGCTCAAATCTTCAAGGTGCTTCACACTGAGTTTGTGCATGGGTTGTAGATAGAAAGGAATCTAAGAATCTTTGAAAAAGTTTGAAGAGAGCCTAAGATCATTCCTAGAGATATAGCCTATGTCTGCTGTGTTACATCCCCTCCAAGGATTAAGCCTATTATGTCCACCTTTAGATTTTAGTAGTAGCCTGATGTGGTAGCTCTGTTGTTTTTTCTCTGGATAGTTGACTGTGTATAGTCGACTATGATGCTTGTAACTATTTTCATTGGTGATTAATGAATGAAATTGTTACTTACCAAAAAAAAAAGAAACAACACAAATATTCACACAAAATCAGAATTATCAAATAGGCATTCCAAAGAATAATTATTTGCTTTTGCAGTGTTATGTGGCATACTAAACACAAAGAATTAACAGAAATCATTATATTGTAGGAGAAAGTCAACCAATTCAAGAAATAGCACAATCCCATGATTTAAATCACCACAAAATTTGCAAGAATCAACACTTATTTAAAAACCACATAACACACAAAGAAGTAGGAAAAAGTTCTCTACTCACCTAGGCAAGAGATTTGGCTTTAAAGAACTACCAAGTTACATCTATTAAATAAAGAGCACCATCTCTAAAAATGGTTGATGGTGTTTCTGGACACCTTATGAGCATCAAAAATAACATCACACAGTCATTCAATTTTTTTCCTTTCTATAAATAATTGCTCATGATCCAGTTCTCATTACCTTGCTAATAATATGGACGAGTAGTTAAGGCTGGAATAAGCAATTTAAACTATAAATAGTTGGGACACACAAAATTAAAATGAAAATAAGGAAAGAATGTAGAGGCTAGCAACAAAATCAAGAAATTCAGCAAATGTAAAGCCAAAACAATTATAGATTTTAATAGATAGATAAAGGAAGATTACAGACACAAAAAGGGGAAGGAAAGATAATAGAGAGAAATGAACCGGTATGGAAAGAAGGCATTCTTCTGCTTCAGTTGGAAAAGTTTTGGTTTTTGTATTTAGGGTGGAAATCAAAGAGGTAAAAGAAGGTGACGTTTTACAATGTTTGGTAAAAAAATGGCATTTGTTTTATTATTTTGGGCCTGATGGGAAATCTTTTTATCTTTTAAAAATTAAGAAAAAGATAAAATACAAATAAAAATATAAATACTAATGTAGGCTTTCAAGAGTGCCATATCAGCAGCACTATGTCTTTCTTTAACATGGAAAGTGGTGAAATATTCATCTAGAATGGTTGGACAACCTCCATAGGAAGTTGTCCACATGCCATGGCCATGATAGCCAGCGATAGTGTTTTCTTGATGCATTTGCATATTAGGGTTAGGTGTTTTTAGAGAGAGATTCTAGAATATTTAGAGTATGCTTTGTTTAAAAGGGACACATAGAATGTCAAATTTGTTCATGTAGCATTTGCAATTGGGTAATTTTATCTTTTAATTAACTTTTGATTTAACATTATTCTCACTGTTAAAAGAAATCAATTTTATTTCTGATTTTTTTTTAAAAAATATTTAGTGGTCCGTAGACCGTTTTATTTATAGACTAAATTGAATAATGATACAAAAATAGTCTAGCCATTGGCCCGAAAGAGAGAAAAAATAAAAAAGTAGAAACATAAAATAATCTGATCCAATTCTTTAGATCCAATTCAATAAAGAATTGACCATTGTTCTCTCTATAAGTATCTGAATTGTATTGACGAAGCCAAGAACTCTAAATGATAATCTTTAGGAGCCTTCACTCCTCTTGTGATACTTTTGTCGGCAGTCGTCAAATCCTTGCTTTATCTGACTTCTTCTTTGGTTCATCTTCACACATTACTCTTTATGGATGTATGCAGCTCCTGCTAAAAATGAGCCTTCAATATTCCAAAATTTGAAATCCGGGGTTCTCTATAATTTTATGCTCATTTCCTTCATATTTTTCTCTAATTGATGTATCTTTTTTGGTATGTTCTTAGGTGGTTGGGGTACTTCTACATTTGGGTGGATCTGAAGAAGGTTGTTATCAGGAGTTTGCAGCTCACCCTAATATAAATATTCATTTTTTTTCCACTTTTGGTTTCCTGAAAGAGCCTCTCTAATGAAACCCCTACTTTTTTTGATTTTGCCACCTATTATATCATGGAGTCACCTTCTCATTGCTCGATTAGGGTTTTTAGATGACTTTTATGATTTAAGTTTTACATTGACGTTGTACCCCATTATTTTTGGTGAAGTCAGTTTGTGTGCTAACATAGATTAGACAAACCAATTCACAAGAAGATATACTATCTCTATGTAATAGGCCTACTTTCCTAATAAATACTTTCATTTCCTGTTTCCTTCTTTGTTCCTTCATGTACTGTCTTGTTAAGCATGTTTATTGTAATTGAATTCTGTGGGTCCTTAACCTGATTACTGGTATTTATGATTTGTCTGTGTTTAGTATCTTCCTGCCAATGGAGGAAAGCTCTTCAAATGTGTTGAATTCCCATATGCCTTCCTGCTCTATGGCTAAATTTTCTAGATAGTCAACTAGTTAATTGTCTTTTTCTGCATATGTGACTTATCTGCCCTTCCAACCTCAGTATTGTAGCTTTAATTTTGTTACAACCCAAAATTTAGAGTTTTAATACAACCTACCCTTATTGAACCTTGGTAGGTAAGCCAATTCTTACATACAACACTTAAATCAAATAAAGTGGAGATAAGGAAATTCAATATGAATATCTCACTATTTCTTTACATATGTTGAAATATACAAAATGAGACATATAAAACTCATTTTATGACTCAGAGTCATGTGTACAAAAGCATACTAAATAAAAGAGTATGATAATGTAAAGTCTGCTGAAACATTATCTAAAATAAAACGATAGAGTGAAGAAAGAAGGAAACTAGTCAATCTCCAAATTCTAGGAGCTCACCACATATATGAATATAAATAGACTATTCGAGATTAGGGTCGACGTGAAAAACTCATATCGAGATCCGCATCAGAAGGATGCATAAAAATAGGGTGAGTATAAATCACTAGAACTTAGTAAGCATCATAGACTGATCGAACTTAAGTAGTTACTATATCAAATAAAGAATACTTAAATAATCTTGCATATATAAAAATTTCAGTAGTTCAATATCAACAATACTTAAGGAACACTTCAAAGCATAACAATAATAAATGAATGATGCAATGCAATGTTAGTCTATAAAATACAATGACCAATGCCTACAGATATACGCCTTCTTTACATTTGAATGATGTGATGTAGGACCCATGATGGACTTACGAGGTCCATATATCCACCCAGAACCATTTTACTTTGAGACAATATCATAATTGAGTACCCGATTCCATTTTTTTTGGGTTTCACATTAAAATTATCACCCAGGACCACCATTTTCCACCGAACATATTAAAAGAAATGATTTTATTTCAAAAATAGTATTTTCCTCATAGTAGTATATCTATAATCCATGATGATTAATGAGTAAAAATGACACCAATAATAATATGAATGCAATTACAATAGATATAAAAATTATATATTTCTCTATTAAAAATACAAGCTACGAGCCTCGAATCAATATAATTTCTCAATCTTTCCAGTAGGCCATACTTCTTCATTAATCTCATTTACTTTTCATATCATGCCTATCATGACATTCAATCCCTTATATGATTAATAATGCATGAAACAACCCAAAACCCAATAGATAAGTCAATCTTTTCAAGTCTCAAGCTACTCATCAACATAAGCCCCAATTCGGGCATCACAACATCGACTCATCTCAGTAATTACTTTACCCCTACAATTTCTACAATGTAAAAGCATGCTTTATATGATAAGCTCCCACCCAAACTAAATTTAAAGAAGAGTAACCCATAAACTACCACAAATGCCAAGCACACGCGCCACAAACTATCATAAATATGTCCTTCCATCCCAAACAACCTCAAAATATTCCCAAACTATCAAAAACATGATTTATGAGTAAATACGACTCTATCAATACTCATATCACTGTACTTTTATTCCAGAACTTAAAAGTCAATCCCGATCCCACAAGGAAAAGGTCAGTTTACCCATAAAGCAAAAAAGAATTTTTTTTTCCTTACCCATGTAGCTAAGACTTAATTTTTCACCTTCTTATTCAAACCCAAATATGAAATTTCATAAAAAATGGAGCTTATATCAACCTTCAAATCATCCAAATCCAGTTTCTTAACTCTATGTAGTAACCCTCATATTGAATTTTATATTATATTTTTTTTTTGTATATTTTGGCTATTTTCCCCTCTCGATAGTTGTATTTGGGTATTTATAGATTGTAAGAGTGGGTGACTCAATTCTCGAGGTGGTTGGTTAAGTTTGGGTGAGATTTTGGTTTTAGAAGGTTCTGAAGTTGATAGAATTGACTCTTATCAACATCTAAAGATTTAGACATAGTATGTGAATTCTATCTAGTCTTTTAGATTTGAAATGCCTTTTTTGGGTTAGTAGCACTGTTGGTTTAGGTCCTGAGGCATTCTGTTTTATTTTGAGTCATTGGTTAATTATGGCACAAAGTTGACTTCGATCAGTATCTGCTGATAAGGACCTCTGTTGGCGAATCTGATGATTCTATTGAGTCTGAAATATTGATTTTAGTCTAGTAGCATAGTTGGTTTGTGTTTATGGAGTTCTGAATGCACGGGAGATTTTGTGCCTTGAACCTTCAGCTATCATTGTTGTTTCTAGTAAATCTGATGCACCTTTGTTATGTTCACAATGCCTTGGCTGCGATTGCTGAGAGGGGTATTTTTGACCTTCACAACAACTATAGGTCAGGTCGGGCCAGCTTTATGATCACAACGGACCCACCACAAATGTGATGAAGAGAACACCTAGGCAGAGTTTAAATATCTTTTCTAAATCCCAAACCTCATAATTCATTTGAAGCTTTGAAACTCATTTTGGGGATAATCAAAATAGTATTTTTGAGATTTCTACATTAGGTAAGTTTTTTTACTATTATCACACATTCTCCAACAATTATTTCATGATTTCACCTTCAAATCTTGGGTTTTTAACTTGAAATTTTGGGTTTTCTCGATAAATTTAAGGAATGGTATTTTGATGAACTCTATTTTTAATGAAATTTTAGATTTGAACTCTTTCTATTATGAGTGAATTAATTTCTAATAAAATTTCAATTTTGCTTTGCGGGCTCTAGGTTGATCTTTGGGTTGACTTTTTCATCCCGGATTAAAATCATAGCAATATAGATATTTTTGGATTTGTATATATGATTAGATATTATTTTTGATAGAATGGTTGAATTTTGAAGCCATTTGGAAGGGAAAGGCGAGTTTGTAATCATTACAGACTTGCAGTTTAGCTTCGAGGTAGGTTATGACTTTACTTTCTTTAGAGTTTGCTTGGGTGGAGACATATCCATGCTATGGGTTGGATGATTTAGTAATTTCAAGTGTCTTATGATATGGATTATTGTGTAATGTCCAAATAAGGGCTTATATCATGATAATGATGCGAAATTGGAATTTGGGGTTTGAAAGTGAGGCTTGAAGCTGTATTTATGAGTAGATTAATATTTTGATACTTTATCCTTATTTACTATCTTTGGATTTGTCTTATAATCTTTGATCATTTACATTTATTTATCTCATGGATCTATGAAGTGTGATGTTGGGAGGAAACTAATTTTTAAATAGAGTGATCCATTGCATTTGCCAGATGGTGAGGTTTGATATTCTGAGTGGTCTATTGTATTTGTTAGATAGTGAAGTATGATTCTATTGAGTGATTTTGAGTGATTGTATATATACCTCTCGAGTCTTCCTTGGGTCTCGCCTCACTGTAAACCGCTAGGGGGGGTGTATACAGAGTGCATTGATCGTTGCATATCATCCTATATCACTGCATTACATTATGTACTTGAATTACTATTGTGCTTGAGATAAATTATGATATTATTTGATATTAAACTGCTGGGACCTTTTTATGTGTGTGGCTATATTAGTATTCTTTATTCTATATAGTATCTTCTTAAGTCAGTCGATCTATGATGTCTACTGAGTACAAGTGAACTGTACTCTCCCCTACTTTTTTGTATCTTTTAGGTGCATATCCTAGTACTCTTGGTATGCATGGCTAGAGTTCATGCATCTCAGTGATACTTGGGACTATGGTGAGCTCCTCAGATTCGGAGGCCATCTTAGTTTCCATCTATCTATTTTCTATCTTATTTAGCTTTCTTTGGAAAAACTTGTACTTTTAATTTAGTATCCTATAGTTAGAGCCGCTCTTATTTTTATGACAACTGAGTCTTGAGGGGTTCATATTCTTTTTCTTGGTTCCATTTGAGTATATCATGAGTTGTTGTTGTTGTTGTTGTTGTTATTATTATTATTATTATTATTATTATTATTACTATTATTATTATTATTATTATTATTATTATTATTATTATTATTATTATTATTATTATTATTATTATTATTATTATTATTATTATTATTATTATTATTATTATTATTATTATTATTATTATTATTATTATTATTATTATTATTATTATTATTATTATTATTATTATTATTATTATTATTATTATTATTATTATTATTATCATAATGTATAGATTTTCTTGTTGTTATCTTTATTTTGAATATTCTGAGTTGGTGAGTTAGGTTTACCTAGCATGGTCGAGTTGGGGTAAGTGCCATAACAACCCATGAGATTTTTGGTTGTGACAAGTTGGTATCAGAATGCTAGGTTCACCAGTGTTATGAGTACAAGAGCAAGTGTCTAGTATAGTCTCTTGGATCAGTAGGATGACGTTCATATCTATATTTGGGAGGCTATAGAGCATTCTTAGGAAATATTCTACTCTTTGATTCCTTATCATATGGATTTATTCATTACTTTAATTCTAAATTTTGTATTTCATTCTCTCAATAGATGGCGAGGATGAGATTCACTGCTATTGAGGATGGTATGTATGTACCTGCTGCTAGGGCTCCAGTTAGGGGTTGAGTTCATGGTAGAGGTAGAGCACAAGATGCAACACCAGCTAGTGGATGTCAGGTAGGCATATCCTAAGCCAAATGTTACATTTGAGGTTATAACTTTTATAGCCAGAAGGTGTGGGGCTAGCCCAGGTTCTACATGGTTTCATAGCCACCTTGGATTTATAGGATACTATGGTTTGAATATTGATTTATTTGGAGGGTATGGCTCAGACTAGAGATCTACCTATTGCTCTTGATGGATCTCAGACTAGAGATGGTGTTCAGGCACCAGAGCAGGTCCTAGTTCAGGGTTTCCAAACTTCTAGGGCACAAACAACTGTTGTTGTGGCTCCAAGCTTTGATGTTTTGCCAGTCAAACTTATTTCTCCACTATTTGTGGCTAGACTGGTGATGAAAGTTTATGAGTAGAAAAGATTTGATAGATTTGTGAGATTGGGTCCTCCCAAGTTTGTCGGTACACCTGAGGAGGATGTTTATAAGTTTATGTTCAGTTGTTAGAAGAGTTTTGATAACCTCAATTTAGTGGAATCTCATGGCGTGGATTATACTTTCTTTCAAATAGTAGGGGCATCAAAGTAGTGTTGGAGGTTTTATCTTATTTGTAGGCCAGTGGGCTCCAATTATGACATGGACGTATTTTTTCGAGGCTTTTCTTGAAACTTATGTGCCTCACAACATGAGGGAGAGGTTAAGAGATTATTTTGATGATCTAAAGTAGGGTACTATATTGGTTATCGAGTATGAGACCAAATTTCATGCCCTATCTAGGCATGCCTTGATGAGTATTTTGGTTGAGGAGGATTGGGTTAGGAAATTTATAAAGGGATTAATTACCCCTCTTCAGTTGGCTATATCATAACCGATGACTACTGGGGGAATTTTCCAGTAAATTGTTGATTATACCAAGAGTATTGAGGGCATTTATCATGGGATCTATGGAGAGAGTGAAAAAAAGGTTCACAAATATAGTGGTTTTAGTGGTTCATCATCTGAGGGCAATGGTTTCTTCGGTAGAGGTCATCATTTCCAGCCTAGTAAATCGGTTCATGCAATGTTACAGACTTTAGATGATGGTTATTTTAGGTATAGTAGTCAAGTTGGTTAGAGTTTTGGTCAGGCATCCAGAAGTCATGGTAGGTATTCAAGTTCTTCTAGACAGATATAGTGTCCCATCTTTGGCAAGGGTGTTATGATTTGGTTGATTTTTGTCACCTTACGAGGGATTTCCAAAGCTTGGGTAGGGTCATCCACAGTAATGTTCTCAGATGCAGATTTATAAGACATTGATACCACAGGTTAGAAGAGGTGCACAGGGTGGTAGAGGTGGATGTCAGGTTGTTAGTGGTGGATCCCAGGCGACTCATGGTGGTGGTCATTGAGTTACTTAGTTCTGTGGCAAATGTGGTCAATGTTATACTTTTTTAGGTAGACCCAAGTAGAGGCCTTTAATGTGGTTATTATAGGTACTGTCCCTGTTTGCCATTGGCCTACTTCAGTATTATTTGATCCTTGTTGTACGTTTTTTTATGTATCTATATGTTTTACTTTGAGTATTGATTTATAGTGTGAGTCTCTTGCTGCGTCTATTCATGTTTCTACCTTGGTAGGTATTTTTTAGTGGTTGATCATGTGTATCGATCCTGTGTTATAACCTTTTTAAGGTATGATAGTGTGGTAGGCTTGATTCTTCTTGATATGGTGGACTTAACATGATCTTGTGTATAGATTAACTCTCTCCATATCATGCTATCTTAGATTTCCATGCCAAGATGGTTACCTTAGTATTCCAAGTGTACCGAGGTTGGAGTAGATGGGCACTTTGGGTTCGTATCCTAAGGGGTATATCCTTTCTTTGAGCTCAACAAATGGTTAAGAAGGAGTTTCTTTTTTACTTATATTATGTGAATGATACTAGTACAGGCATGCCTCCTTTGGAGTTAGTAAGGGCGGTTAGGGAGTTTATGGATGTGTTTTCTTCTAATTTACCAGGTGTTCCTCTAGACAGGGATAATGATTTTACTATTGACCTAGATCTGGGCACTAAGTCCATATTTATCCCTACTTATAGCTTAGTAGAGTTGAAGGAGTTGAAGAACTAGTTATACGATTTATTGCGTAAGGGATCCATTAGACCTAGTGTTTGACCTTTCAATGTTTCTTGTGAAGAAGAAAGATGGGTCTATGCACATAGTTATTGACTATCGGTAGTTGAATAAAGTAACCATCAAGAATAAGTGTCCTCTCTCATATATTGATGATTTGTTTGATCAGCTTCAAGATATGCTCCAATGTTTTTAAAGATTGATTTAATATCGAGGCATCATCAGTTGAAGATTAGGGCTTCAGATGTCCCTAAGACAGCTTTCAGGACCCCGATATGGTTATTATGTGTTCTTGGTGATGTCATTTGGGTTGACTAACGCCCCAAAAATGTTTATGAAGTTGATAAATAGAGTGTTTTAGACTTATCTAAATTCTTTCATGATTATGTTCATCGATGACAACTTGGTGTATTCTAAGAGTGAGGTGGATCATGTGAAGCATTTGAGGATTGTACTTTTGAGGTTAAAGGATGAGAAGTTGTATTCTAAGTTCTCGAAGTGGGGGTTTCGGTTGAGTTCTGTATCATTCTTGGGGCATGTGGTGACCATGAATGGTATTATGGTTGATCCAGCCAAGGTTAAGGCAGTTCGGGATTGGTCTAGGTCTACTTCTCCTACCAAGATCCGTAGTTTTGTTAGGTTGGATGGCTACTTTAGATAGTTCATGCAGGGCTTCTCCTCTATTTTAGTTCCTTTGACTATATTGATTCAGAAGAATGTTGTTTTTCAGTTGTCTAATGAGTGTGAGGAGAGCTTCAAAAGCTCAAGACTTTGTTGACTTCAACACCTATCTTAGCCTTACATATTAAAGGTGAAGGTTTTACGGTGTATTTTGATGCTTCAGGAGTTGGACTTAATGTACAGTGATTTTATGATACTTTGACACTTAAAAAATGGAAAGTATGCATGTTCTTAAGTGCATTTTGTTAGATATGATGTGTGTTTTATGTGCTTATGCAGGAAAACAGATTTTGAAAACTAAAGTTAGAAATCAAGCTAAAAAAAGTCTAAGTGTTGGTTTGTGGGATGATAGTATGAACCGTACATTGAGAGTACGAGTCACACTCATAGTCGTACTGAGGACGAGAGATGGATTGAATCAGATGTTGATACCACTACTCGTCCAATGACTTGTGAATTCATAGTACGAGTTGTACTCTGGCCCATAGGTAGAAGTTCAGAAGAGGAGAAAAAGATCCTAATAGTATGAGCCATATCACAACTCACATGGCCTGTGACATTGAAAGTTTAGGTTCGTACTCCGACTCATTGAGTGAAGTCCAGGAGGTGTGAAATCTGCTCCAACAGTGCGAGGCAACCTACGAATCGTAAGTTAAAACCACGAGTTATACACTGACTTGTAGGGTTCTGGAGAAATTGGCAAACCACAAGTTGTGACTTCTAGACTACAAAACATACTTTCATAGTACGAGTCATACAAAGATGGTGGGCCTGCTTTCCTAGTTCATTGAGGATAACTTTTTTGTGTATCTATAAATACTCCGCTTAGGTTTTTATTTACAGCTTACACACCCAAAACATATTGTTACTTATTGTATTTCTTGAGAATAAAAAGTCTCTTAGTTTTTGAGCAGTAACATCCATCAACTCTTGATTATTGATTGTTCTTTAATAATTCAAGATTCTGAATTTCTTTTATTCAATTAAGAAGTTCATAATTATGTTTTCTTCTACAAATTCTAATTGTGATCTTACAAACATGAGTAGATAAATCTCATAATTAAGGTTGTGGGAACCATAATGAATTAATAAAGTAGGTTAAAGTACTTAGTGATTCTTGTACGGTGTTCATGCATGTATTATTCCTCACTTATTATTGATAGCTTTTTAATAGTTGCAGATGTTAGAACTCACCTTAATTCTTACTTGGTTGGCCAAATAGGCAATGAATAAGAAAAGAGATTAATAATGGAGATGTGAGGCTACCAACCCTCATCTAATAGCTTGAGCCTTGTCCAGGGAATGCTAATTAGAGATTAAGAGTACGGGTTAATACGCAAACACTCATAGACCTAAGCAGTGACTGAGTGATATTTATCTAATGGGGGCCAAAAGTTGTTTAGGTTAAAATAACTTACCAATTTTGCATGCTACGCATCGGGTTAGATCACTAGTACGCTACGCTTACTTGTTATGAAATCATGGGGAACATCGTCCTAGTCCATTCTCATTGATTGATACAAACAACATTATTAATATTGTGTTACTTGGTTACTAAAATCTTACAAATTGTTACTTGTCATTATAAATTCCCCCCTTTAGAAATAACTGATTAATAGTTTAAATAACCGTATGGACCTAGCTTCTAGCCATTTTTCCTATGGGATTGACCCCAACCTAGATGGGTTCTATATTTTATCAATGACCGCATTATACTTCATTGCGAGGTGTAATTGGAAAATATCAAATTTTGGAATTATTGCCATGGAATACGATTTAGGATTAGTTCAATTATATTTATTTGACTATTAGTCCTTATTTCTTGATTTACTTGTTTTGTTGTTTTTGTTTCTTTTAAGGTGTAGTTAGTTTGTGCCAAGCACCCTATGTTAAGGCAATCCCTTGCCTTCTATTAAACACTAGCTAGAGCATACTTTGTGAAAGATGAGTGCCTAAGAACTTTAAGAGCAAGTAACAACCATTAGGAGCAAGAAAGCAACAAGCTGCGTAGGATGAAGCTCGTGCTAACCATTAAAATGCACAAGCTACTGAAGATGTTTCTTATACACATAGGAACCAAAGTCCCAGGTGCCATAATCAGATACTGGTTATTCCTTATGATGATCTGGAAGATGATGATGCTAATTTAGATGGGGTTGATACTATAGTCCCTCATCCACTAGCCCATGGTGCTAAGTTTGACATCACAAGTACGGTAATACAGCTGTTGAACTAGAAGGGTCTATTTGGAGGTGTTGCTGGGGATAATCCAAACCTCTACTTGATTAATTTTATGGGAATTTACATGTCGTACTAGCTGCTAGGTGTGTGTTAGAATGCTATCCGACTGCGATTTTTTCCTCTCTCACTATCTGGGGAAGCAACCCTATGGTTGACTGAACTTCTGGATGACTCCATTACTATCTGGAAGGAGTTGAAGGTTGCTTTTCTTTTAAGATTTTTCCCGCCTTTTAGAATGTTGCAGTTGAAGATGAGATCAATAACTTCAGGTAACTTCCTAGAGAAGCTATGTATGAGGCTTGATTGAGGTTCAATAAGAAGTTAAAGCTGTGTCCTAACCATAAGCTAGCTGATTATAATCTCTTGAAGATATTTTACAGGTTGCTAAATTCTGCAATGAAGCTAGTAGCTGATACTATTGCCGGAGATTCTTTATACCACATACTTATGTAGCTATTGCTATAATACTTGATCATGTTACAAAGACCAACAAAGCATAGCACACGAGGGAATTTGACGTTTCAGCTAGTACTTATTCTATAGGAATGTTAGTTGAGCAGTGTCAGAGAGAAGAAGAGCATGGTCAATATATGGCACATATAAAAACTCAAATGGACCTATTTGTAAATCATTTGGTGGGGGTTTGCTTTGAAAAGGTGAATACAGTAGGTTCACAAGGTGAAGTGCCAAGGCATGATGATTATGATTATGATTCTAATGAGGAGGCAAATTATGTGAACAACCAAATGGGGGGTTTCTGGGCCAATGCCCAAGATTCTAACCAAGACTCTTGGCGCTAAAGTCAAAGGAATCAAAGTCAAAACTATTACAAGGACAATAACTATGATCAGTTTGGGTAAAGAGATAGAAGCAAAGGTAGAGATTAAGATGACCAGAGGAACAAGGATGGGTATAAGAATGATTGCAACGGTCTCTATGTCCCTCCAAAGGGTCAAGATCAAGGTGAGTCTAGTGGTTCTAAATTGGAGGACATAATGGCAAAGATGCTTAAATAGGTACAATTTACTGATTCTGAGATCAAGGAAATGCATGGTTATATTTCTAATGTGACCCAGTTAGTTGACTCTCACTCTACTGCCATCAAGTAGCTTGACCAAAAAATGGGGCAGATTTCTACTTATTTGGATCAAAGAAAGAATGGTATTTTATCGAGTGACAGAATGCCAAAACCAAGTCATTGTATGGCAGTAACTACTAGAAGTGGAAAGTAGTTTAATATGTGACCTAAGCTGGTGCTTGATAATGATGATATAGTTGTTATGAAAAATAGTCTTGAGTAGAATAATATGGTTGATGATGAAGAGCATGTATTGGTTGATAAGAAATAATAAGATAAAAAGTCTCTAGTTTATGCAAAGGA
Source organism: Capsicum rhomboideum (assembly GCA_031232105.1). Taxonomy (NCBI): domain Eukaryota; kingdom Viridiplantae; phylum Streptophyta; class Magnoliopsida; order Solanales; family Solanaceae; genus Capsicum; species Capsicum rhomboideum. The sequence continues at coordinate 97,099,083 of CP124719.1, read as the reverse complement.
GGCTAGTATTGAAAAGGGTAAGAAAAAGGAGGTCCCAAAAATATTGACTCCCATTCCACAACCTCCACCTCTCTTCCCCTAACATTAAAAGAAGAAAGTGGAAGATGGTAAATTTCACAAGTTCATATCCATGTTGAAGCAGTCGTTTGTGAACATTCGATTAGTTGAGGCACTTGAGCACATGCTAGGTTATGTAAAGTTCATAAAAGATCTAGTGATCAAGAAGAGAGCCATTAGTTTGAGTTGACTAATAATTTACACCACTGTAGTGCAAAAGCTTCCCGTTCTCCTGTGCAGAAAAAGAAGGATCCTGGTGTTTTTAATATTTTGTGCACTATTAGGCCATTCAATTTTGCAAAGGAAATGTGTGATCTAGGTGCAAGTATAAATCTTATGCCGTTTACTATGTTCAAACAATTGGGTCTGGGATCTTCCAAACTAATAAATATGTGGCTACTTATGGCGGATCGCATTATGAAGTATTCTGTGGGCATTTTGCATGATGTTTTGGTGAAGGTTGAGACCTTTATTTTTCTAGCGGATTTCATCATTTTGGAATGTGAGGTTGATTTTGAGGTGCCCATAATCTTGGGGCGACCATGCTTCTCTATCGGAAGGGCACTTGTTGATATGAAAAATGGTGAATTAAAGGTCTAATTGAACCTTGAAGAAGTGGTGTTTAATATATGTTGATCGATGAAGAAGCCAAATGACATAAGAGTTGTTTTTGTTATTGATGTGATTGATGAGATGGCACCTTAGGTATCTATTTAGGAGCGACTTGTTGTTGGGACTCTGGCCATAGTCATCATGAATTTTGATAGGGATGACAATGATGAGTACAATGAGATGGTTTAATCACTTAACGATATGGGATCTTATTCTTATGCACCAAAAACCTAGATCTTGATTTAAAGAATTGTGCGACTCCATCAGCCAAATATTCTATTAAGAAATCTCATTTTTCGGAGCTTAAGACTCTTTCCTCTTATTTTTTATATGCTTTATTGGTTGAGAATGACACTTTCTCCATGATTATTACAGAAGATTTAGTTGAGTGGCAAGTGGGAGCTCTCTTGTTCGTATCAAAGAGATTCAAGAGGGCGTTTGATTAGTCCATTATTGACATCATTGGAATTCTGCCTAATAATTGCACTCATAAAATCCAGCTTGAGCCTAATTGTATTCCAAGTATTGAGCTTCAGCGTAGGTTGAATCTACCTATGCAAGAGGTGGTGAAGAAGAAGATTATTAAGTGGCTGGATGCAGACGTGGTTTACCCCATCTCAGATAGTAAATGGGTGAACCCAATCCTATGTATGTCGAATTAGGGTGGGATCGTTGTGGTTCCAAATGCCAAGAATGAGCTTATTCTATTGAGACAAATCACAAGCTGGTGAGTGTGTATGGATTATAGAAATTTGAATGAGCGGATACAAAAAGATCATTTTCTGATGCCTTTTATGGATCAGGTGTTAGAACATCTTGCTTGATAACACCCAAAAAACAAAAGGAGGGATAAAGTACGAAAATAAGAAAAAATAATAGAATTGAAAATACGGAAAGTAAAGAATAGAAGGATAGATAGATAGATAGACACAAGAAGATAAAGAAAAGGACAACCTAAGGATGTATCAAATCCGAAGACCTCCCTTTTGATTACCTAAAAACACCTATCTCTTACGATGACCAAGAGGGAATCGTAACGCCCTCGAAACCACCGTTTCTAAACAAAGGTCAACACAAGCTTTTCCAAGCTCTCTCAAGAGACATATTCAATATTGATCAAACAATATGGAAATGAAATGTCTAAGGCACCTATTTATAGTACTTTCCTTTGTACAAATAACCTATTACAAAAATAGCCCAAAAGTGGCTATTTCAAAAATAACCCACAAGTCCTCTCTTTATTCCTTATGCCATGCTTCCCTCGACTCCAAGCTATCATCCATATGTGGTATTGCTCGAGTTGGAGCTCAACGAGGGTCCTCTAAACACGTCCTTGTGGCCTTAATATCTTCATGACTTGAATTCATTGGTGTTGTCCTTGAAATATAGGCCAAGAAAGGTTGACTCCAATTTGGCTTGTATCATCTTCCCCTTCTTGAAAAGGATTCATCCTCGAATCTAAACCTTTCAAAACCATAGAAAAAACAAGCAACCACAATGTCCTCAAGCCATGAGGGTAAATGTTAGCAAAATCAATCTTATCACCATACCAAGGTTGCACACACTTAACATATAACCAAGTATCAAAATGATCAACTAAAGGGTCGTAACACTTCAAAGCAAAAGTTACTTGGCTACTCAAGTGATTGTGACAAAGGGGTAAACCAAAAGAACCATGGTAATTAATCAATCACATATGTAAGCCCACATTGGTTATACATTTCAACAAGGCCAAAACCCCTTTTAGGTCAAAACTCACATGATAATTCCCATAGCTAAGTGCAACGACATAAATAAGGCTATCCCAAGTTCAAACTCCACTTAATGCACTGGCTATCTTCAAAGACTCTTTGTTGGAGTTCTTTCTCTTACATAACTTTGGTCCATCAAATGGATTATAAATCCTTAAGAAAGACTTTCCATTGTAGGGAAGGAGGCCAACAACCTCAATCAAATTTCGCTTGTCGTCTTGACCAAGCACCAAGTTAGGTGTATAAAAACTACCTCACTCCAAATGGTCACTGGGGTCAAATGGAAGAATTATCCATGAACATAGGTCGATGCAATACCCATTTTCCCCAAGGGTGCCACTATTACCAAAAGACATACTCTCTATACTACCATAGGCAATATCCAAAGCAAAGAGAGAGTAGAGAAAGGTGTCACACAAATTAACTTCAACTAAGATGTACTCATGCATATACTCACTATTAGATTCAAGATCATCACCATGAGTATTCTCAATAATGGAAGCATACAAAGAAGAAGTAGAAGCAATTTCTAAATAAATGACACCTTCTTTTTCAAGGGAAGAATCCTCAAGTAGACACAAACCACCACCAATATCAAGGTGATAAAGACTCAAGTTACCACAAGAATCAAGCAATTCATCCTTATACTCATCAAACAAAGTTGGGGTGTCATACAAATGATCACAACCTAAGTCATTTTCGTTAGAACAATCACTAGTTGGGTTTCTCAAATATTCAACTAAATCAGTTTTATCATCACCCAATTGATCATTCTTTTTCAAAAGTGAGAGATCACTATCAAAAATGGTATAGTTAGCACAATATTCACTAAATCCTAAATTCTTAATGGATTTCAAGAAATAGGATAACATGTGAATCTTAAGCGTACCACCCTTCCTTTTATGCACACCAAAATGCATATCACTAGGTGTCAAGCAAGGAGTGATCTCACTATTTTCAAACAAGACATCTTTCTTTGTGAGAGGATTAACAACCAAAGGTAAGGAGTCTAAGCATGCAAGTTCACTCTCAAAAAGATACATGTCAGCTTTCACATCATTTTCATTCACATGATATCTAAGAGCAAAACTAATAATAGGATCTTCATCACATTATATGCTCAAACAATCATTTCCATTCACATGATCAACTCTATCAACATCATCACTAAATGGAGACTCATCAAGAACACCACAAATATGCTCAAGTAGTGGATTAGACTCACAAGTAAGTTGGTCAATACATGTACCTTCACTAGTTGTAGGCAATTCACATGCCAATATAGACTCACCTTGGTTGTCACAAAGGTCAACTAGTGTGTGATTACTCTTATCACTTGGCAATAGAACCTCATTGAAGATACAAGTGCTAACACTAGTAGGATACAAATTGATCTCACTAGAATAGTCAATTCGGTCATCTATAAGATCAAGTAGTGTTTGCAAACTCACAACAAAAACTTGATCATCATGCAACATATTGCTATCAGGAGTATCACAAAGGGAAGACTCATTATGCTCTACATTAAACAAGCCACCATTTATACTTACTTGGCTACTAGCCACATCATGAAATTTTAAGTTTAAAGAAGTGCAAGGGTTAGCATTGTTACCTTGAAGCTCGTAAGAAAGATCTTCTTCAATTTGGGGTGTAATTCCCATAAAGGTGTTAAACATTTGTGTCCCTCCGTTGGCCAACATTGTACCTTCACACGTGTCCTTACCAAGAGAAGAACACACAAAAGAGTTAGATTGGGTTTGTGGCAACCCCCTTACATCACTCATCACATCATCTCCTTTTTCCCCTCTTAGGTTGCCACTTTGCACTCCCTTACTCCTTTCAATATTTTCTCTGTTATTGTTATTGGGTGAAACACCACGAATTCCTTATGAGAGAATTTGCTTTTTCTTTTGGGATGTGCCTTTGATCCTTTTATGCCCCTTTTCATTAGGTTCGGGGTAATGATATCTCATATGTTTCTTAAATGTTTCCCAAGAGACAAATGGATCTTCATATACTTGTTCATAGTAATTCTCCCAATAGATGCCAAATCTCCATTCAAAGGTCCCAAAGGCCATTTTTATCTTGCTTTCTTCGGAGTAGCTGTAGATAGAGAAGATTTCATCCATCATGAACTCCCATTTTTCATACTCATCTCCACTAGACTCCATAAATAAGGTAGGAAGAGTGATCTCGATGGGATTGAAACTCATATCATTCTTCCCGTAGCCACTTTGGTTCCCATATCTTGACATTTGTTCATTAGAAGGAGACACATAAGATATGGTATTCCTAGATGGGGAAAAGGCATTCGACAGGCTTCCTTATCGTTCCTCACCAACACTCGTAAGTTTCTCACCTTTGTATGCCTCACAATTGGTTCGGCTAGTGTTGAAAATTGCTTATACTTCAGTGGTACACAAGGTGTCTATTACTACCCTTGGCAGGAGTGGATTATTGTTTAAAGAAAGACGATCGAATCGATTATAAACAAAGGACTGGAATTAAGAAGTTAACTATGAAATAAAACTATAAAATCACAAAAATAAAATGGACTAAGAAAGAAAAAAAACACGGACTCAAAAATGAAGTAACAAAAGTAGAAGGAATTACTTGTTGTTACTTAGTTTGAAGGATCAAAGAAGAGGATTTGATGTTGTTAAACTATTTAACAAGTGATTAAAGATGTTAATTACTTGTTAAATAGTTGAGAAACCGAAATAAGAAAGTGTAGGAAAAAAATCATGGAGTTTGGACACTTCGAAAAATTTTTAGGTCAAAAAAACTTTAGGACCCCCCCAAAAAAACTAAATGTCAAAAACCTGCAATTTTAGTTCTCTGAAACTGTCCAACACGCGCTGCTGACATGGCAATATTTTTTTTTTAGAAATGGACCTACAAACAATTTGACCAACTTTGACCTCAAAATTTTTAGATCAAAGTGTACTTTTGCTACCTTCTTCTTCAAGAACAATATGAAGATGCTCAAGAACACAAACAATTCCAATCTTCAAATGCTCATAACTTCTTCGTTTTTACTCCAAATTCAATAAAATATTCGCCCACATGTTACTTTTAATGCCACTAACAAACCCTACTAATTTTTAGCTTTCAAAACCAAGCCAAAAATAAACTCACTTTTCAAAATCCACAAAGTTTCAAAAGCTCAAAACCCTTTAATGGTATGTTCAATTCTACAACTCCGAATTGAATGAAATTTGAGATCTAAACTCACAATACACTAAGGAATCAAGATCTAGTATCAAAAACAACAAATCAAAACAAAAAAAATTGGATTTTTTTTTTTTTGATTTTTGAAGAAATCAAAATCTCAAGGGTAAATTTGTGAAAACAAACCTAAACCTAGGCACTTGATACCAAATGATAACCCCCAAAATACAAAAGGAGGAATAAAGTACGAAAACAAGAAAAAAATGACAGAATCAAAAATACGGAAAGTAAAGAATAGAAGGATAGATAGATAGATAGACACAAGAAGATTACCTTAAAACACCTATCTCTTACGATGACCAAGAGGGAATCGTAACGCCCTCGAAACCACCGTTTCTAAACAATGGTCAACACAAGCTTTTCCAAGCTCTCATGCTCTCTCAAGAGACATAAATTTAATATTGATCAAAAACTAAGGAAATGAAATGTCTAAGTCACCTATTTATAATATTTTCCTTTGCATAAATAACCTATTACAAAAATAGCCCAAAAGTTGTTATTTCAAAAATAACCGACAAGGGCTCTCTTTATTCCTTATGCCATGCTTCCCTCTACTCTAAGCTATCATCCATATGTGGTATTGCTCGAGTTGGAGCTCAACAAGGGTCCTCCAAATACGTCCCTGTGGCCTTAATATATTCATGACTTGAATTCCTTGGTATTGTCCTTGAAATATAGGCCAAGAAAGGTTGACTCCAATTTGGCTTGTATCATTGCTGGTAGAGGATGGTATTGTTTTCTTGATGGTTATTTGGGATACAATCAGATTTATATTGCTCCTGATGATCAAGAGTAGAATACTTTCACTTGTACATATGGGACTTTTGCATTCTAGTGGATGCCATTTGAACTGTGCAATATGCCGGCTACTTTTCATCAGTGTATGATGTCGACATTTTTGATATGGAGGAAACTATTAAGGTGTTTATTGTTGATTTCTCAGTAGTGGGTGATTTATTTGAGGAGTGTTTGGATCATTTATGTGATGTGTGGAAGAGATGTAAAGATACTAACTTGGTACTGAATGGGGAAAATATCACTTTATGGTGAAAAAGATATAGTTCTTGGCCATAATATCTCCAAAAAGTGGATTGAGGTTGATAGAGTGAAGATAGAGGTGATTGAAAAAATTTCCTCCACGGATTTCTATGAAGGGTATTCATAGCTTTTTGGAGCATGCTAGATTTTATCATAGGTTCATCAGAGACTTCTCTAAAATTGCCACCCTTTTTGCAAGTTTCTTGAGAAGGAGGTGAAGTCCATTTTTGAGGATGTGTGTCTAAAGACATTTGAATGCCTTAAGGAGAAGTTAATCTCGGCCTCTATTATTGTTATTCCTGATTAGTCCATGCCACTTGAGATTATAACGGATGCTAGTGGAGTGGCGCTAGGAGTAGTCCTAGGATAAAGGCTTGAGAAGATTCTTCATACCATCTATTATGCTAGTAAGGCACTTAATACGGCTTAGAAAAATTACACTTTGATGGAAAAGGAGTTGCTTGCTGTGGTGTTTCTTTTTGAAAAGTTTATGACTTATTTACTTGGCACAAAAGTCATTATGCATACTGACCATGCAACTCTTAGGTAACTTATAGCGAAGAAAGAGGCGAAGCCAAGATTAATTAGGTTGATACTTCTATTACATGAATTTGATTTTGAGTCAAGGATCGAAAAGGGATAGAAAATCAAGTGGCTGACCACTTATCTAGACTTTGAGGAAGAGGCTATGCTGAAATTGACATTGATGATGCCTTTCCTGATGAGCAAGTATTGGCTGTATCTCATAATTTGATACCATGGTTCGTGGATTATACTAATTTCTTAGTGAGCGAAATGATGCCCGCGAATTTGACCTTCCATTAGTGAAGGATGTTTCTTGATGATATTAGGAAGTTTTTTTGGGATGATCCATATTTGATCAAAGTCTATGCCGACAACATGATTCAGAGCTGTGTTCCTATCGAGGAGATAATGAACATATTAGAGGCATGTTACTTATCCCTTATTGGGGGTCATCATAGTGGGATCCAGAGAGAACACAAGATCTTAGTGAGCGAAATGATGCCCGCGAATTTGACCTTCCATTAGCGAAGGATGTTTCTTGATGATATTAGGAAGTTTTTTTGGGATGATCCATATTTGATCAAAGTCTATGCCGACAACATGATTCAGAGTTGTGTTCCTATCGAGGAGATAATGAACATATTAGAGGCATGTCACTTATCCCTTATTGGGGGTCATCATAGTGGGATCCAGAGAGAACACAAGATCTTTTAATGTGGGTATTATTGTCCTACTATTCATCAAGATGCACATGACTTTGCAAGAGCTTGTGACCAATGTCAAAGGCAAGGGGGCATATCAAGGAAGCATGAGTTGCCTCCAACCCTGATTCTTGAGATAGAGCTTTTTGATGTTTGGGTATTGACTTCATGGGTCCATTTGTGAGCTCTAATGGCATGAAGTACATACTTTTAGCCATTGACTATGTTTCCAAGTGGGTGTAGTCGGTTGCGCTTCCCAACAATAAAAGCAAGATGTCACAACATTCTTGAAGTGAAATATTTTTTCTAGGTTTGGTACGCCGAGGGCCATCATTAGTGATAGAGGCTCTCATTTGTGTAATAGGTAGTTTTGAGCTCTGCTTGAGAAGTATGGTGTCCAGCATAGGGTGGCAACACCTTATTATCCACAGTCAAGTGGGAATGTAAAGGTCTCCAATTGAGAGATAAAGACAATACTTGCAAAAACTTAGAATGCAAAATACAACAGATTGGGCTAGGAAGTTGGATGACGCTCTATGGGCATACCGGACTGCTTTCACGATCCTTATTGGTATGTCTCTATATCTGCTCGTGTTCGACAAAGTGTGTTAATATGCCCAAATTACACCTCTAAATGAAGTGTAAAGTTGTTGCTGTTCAAATATAGAACCCAACAACATTGGAGTCGAATCATACAGGGAATAAGTCGATAATAAGCTCAATGTGGTTATTCCACTAACAGCCAAATTATTTTCATAAAGAGGGGGGGGGGGGGGTCATGTAAGATACTATTCTAGCAGTTGAAATAATCAATTAAGAATCAAAATGTCTAAGGTTGTAATTCGGTAATGAGAAATGACTAGGATTGTGTTCCCCATGGTTTCATAATACAACAGGGTTAATAATGGTTGCGTCCAAATTCACACGCAAGTGTACATGGTCGTATAAGTAATATAGGGTTTTTAAGTCTAGCTATCGTTCCCACAGGGATTTGTCAATTAACTATTCACTAAATTAGACTAATACAAATTATTTATTCAAGCCGTAAATTCTAAAGATATATTTTAGAATTAACTAAACTAAAAATAAAAAGGAAATAACTAATGATTAATTAACCAAGAGAAGAGCAGATTTTATGCAATCAATGAATGAATCGATACAGGCTTATAGATTCACTAACAATAATGTCGTGTATCAATTCCATCAACTTATTTGATTATCTAGCTGTTGATTTACGAGGTTGATTTTATGATTCGGGAATGATCATCCTCTAATCGTCTATTCAAATAAGTCTCACAACTACATCATTGAGCGGGGATGTGAGAAGCTAATTCAAACACATTTATTTATCTTCCCGTTTTGTGACCAAGTAAGGCGATCTAAGTAGATCCCTATCCTAGCCACAAATCAATTCTTTATTTTACTAAAGAAGAGATCTTACTCCCTAGATTGTTCATTCTAATCCTCAGTTCCCATGGCCAGTTCACTTAGGGATTATAGATTTATTTTAGTGGTCGTGAATCATTAAAATAGTAAGTACAAGAATATAAGAACAACTATAATAACAATTAAATGAATAAAACCAAGAGTTACTAAACAATCATTTAATTAGCAACCATAATCCTAGAAAGAGAAGTTTAAATCCATATAGACATGGAGCAATTACAACAAATCATCCAAAGAAGAACATAAAAATAAATAAATAAGGGAGAAGATAAGATGACACTAATTTTCTCTGGCCTATACGACAGCTTCTATCTCTATCTATATCAAAAGTTTTGTAAAAAATTGATTTTATGGAGTATTTATAGGTGTAAGAAAAAGGTCCAGCCCAAATAAAATAACTGAGTCCAAAATGGACAAGGAAAATACGGAGGCCAACACACCAAATTAGAAGCGTAGCACAGAGTAATCGCATCTACCCACTGCTTTGCTTCTTTACTTTTCAATTCTTTTAAACGGTCAAATTTGATTATTTTAATAAATTCATTTCAATGAGTTACCTGCTTGATTTTCTTCTATATTCTTTGATGAGCCGTGAGCTTGTGGCACTTTCGTCTCTCAAAACTGTGAATATTTGCAAGTACGAGGATATTTCTATATGGATATAATGTGTTTTTGGATATTTGTAGATCAAATAGGTGCTTCAAAGGAAAATGCTGAATTTTGAACCAAAGTGCATCAGACGAACCTATTCCACAATCGTGGGATCTGACCATGGTCGTACCATGCCATCGTGATGTGAATCAAAGGATGTTTCCTAGGTGTTAATCAGACGGAAGCCTCCCACGATCATGGAAGATTCCAACAATCGTAAAAACTAACCATGGGAAGGAAGTCCTGCAAGCATTGATGTTGTATCTAAGTGAGAAGAAGATCAGACAACTGACTCCCACAACCGTAACTTGAAGTCAAGATCGTACCAAGATGTTGTGGAAGGAAGGTTCAAAATTGAAGTTTGCATGAGTTGAAGTACAAGAAGATCATATGAGAGGGTTCCACAATCGTACAAAGGAACCACGAGGTCGTACTAAGGACCGTACCATTAAAGATCTAAAAATGAAAAAATCCATGGCCAATTATGAGCACTATGGACGATCGTGGGATCTAACCACGATCGTACCTTCCCTTCGTCTGAAGTGACCGACTTAACAAATCCTATTATGTTTCGGATAGGTTTTATTTTGCTTATAAATACTCTTATTCGATCTTTTCTATCAGTTTATGTTCTATTAAATTATTGTAAGGTTCTAAGGCACATTCTTGGTCTTGGAATCATAAACATTGAATTTTAGGGTTTAATTCAAAGTGAGATCTTGGATTTTTTTCATCTTGTAATTGTAAGTTCATAATTAAGCTTTTTTTTTTTTATCATAATTCAACTTGTGTTCTTGCAATTATAAGTAACTAAACACCATAACCAGGGTTATGGGAACCATGATGGATTGACGAAGTAGTGTTCGAAGTACTAAGCGATTTTCAATCGGTGTTCATGCATGTATTGTTGTTTCCTTGGGTTTGATTGCTTTTGAATGGTGTACAATGTTAAACTAGCCTTAACTTTACTCTGGACAAAATGATGAGTAAAGGATGGTAATAAGGGAATGAACAACAGAGACTTGGAGCTACCAACCTCCACTTAATAGCTTGAACCAATAATCTAGGATAGCTAATCTGGAATTCAATATAGGGGTTAGAAGCGCAAACTCAGGAGAAGAGAAAACTTACTTGAGCATATTGCTTAGACAAGAGTGGAAAGCTGTTCTAAGTATACATAACCTATCGATTCTGCATACCAAACATCGAAAGAGATTGTAAAATACAAATACCCTATGGAGTTATGAAGTTATTGGGGAACGCAGTCCTAGTTCCTCTCTCATACTAATTTCAAATCCAAGAAATCAATGATTCTCATTACTTTAATAAAGTTATTGGGGAACGCAGTCCTAGTTCCTCTCTCATACTGATTTCAAATCCAAGAAATCAATGATTCTCATTACTTTATTCTTTATTTACAAACCCCCTCTTTTACTGGAAACTATTATTGATTGGGTTGACATACGTATTGATTGATATTTTGACTTTTTACCTATGGGATAGACCCCAACCTATTTGGATTCTATATTTGATCAACGACCACTTTATGTTTTGTTAGAGGTGTAATTTGGGCAACATCAAATTTTGGCACCGTTACCAGGGAATACGGTTACAAAATTAATTGATTGAGTTTGTTGGGCTGTTGGTTTCTATTTTCTGATTTACTTTTTTGTTATATCTAGGATGCACACCGATGTATGCCTAATATGTGTAGTCAAGGCAATCCCCTGATTCCAATTGACACAAAAATTGAGAGAACTCTGAGAGCTAATAGAAGGATGGTAAACGGAGGAGTTCATAATCAAGGAGCCCTTCTTGAGGGCGTTCATGATGATGTAAAAATCTTATAGTAGCCAGTACATCAGTATGATGGTCAGGAGACTGCAAAATAGATCACTGCTCGGTTGATGACTCAAGAGAATGCTAGACAAGAAGCTGCCAGATGGGTAGCTTGGGAAGAAAGGGCTAGACAAGATGAAGCAAACCATATAGCTACACTTGATGAGCGAGAGAGGCAGATACGATGGTATAAGGGGAAACAAACTCTATAATAGTATCTACCTCATTGTGAGGATCCGGAGGAAGATTTGGATTATTTGGAGCTGGTTGAAACTGGTACTAGCTGGAGTTGCCTCCAGGAACTAAGTTTGATATCACTAGTGCCATGATTGACTTGTTGAACTTGAAGGGGGTGTTCTCAGGCTTTTCTACTGATGATGCAAACATGCTCGTAATGATTCGTGGGGGCTGTGGGTCTTTCCTTTCTCTCTGAAGGGAGAGGCCATATTATGGTTGGTAGATCTACTACCTGGATCGATCACTACTTGGTACGAATTGAGGACTCAGTTCTTCAACAGATTTTTTCCACCTTCCAGAATATTGCAGTTAAGGATGAGATTTACAGCTTCAGATAGTTACATTCATAGGAATTATATAAGACTTGGTTGAGATTCAAGAAAAAGCTGCAGAATGTTCCAAACCACCGAATGACCGGATGAAACTTGCTTGAAATCTTCTACAAAGCTTCGAATTCTAACACCAAGGCTATAGAAGGCACTATCACTGGTGGGGCATTCATGAGTTTATGTTGGGAGCATGATTCTGAGATCTTAGATTGGATTACGAAAACCAACCGAGGATGGAATACTCTAGATGTGGAAAGACCCATAGGTACTTATGCGATTAGATCAGCTGCTGAGTAGAGAGCATTTGATGAGACTGTTTCTCAAGAGGTAGAGCAGCTGAGGACTGAGATTTGGTTGCTTACTAAGCAATTTGTAACAGCAGGAGTGGAAAAAGTAAATGTGGTCGGTTCACAAGGTAAGGCACCTAGGTATGAAGATTTAGATTCAGAGGAGGCAAAATATCTAGACAGAGAGGTGGTGGGTTTCCGTGCCAAGGGCCACCGGTCTAACCAAGACACTTGGAACTCTAGGCAAGGGATTTAAGGTTGAAACTACTATGGAGATAAAAATTACAATAAGTCTAGATATAGAGATAAGAGTAGGGACCGATATGGTGATTGGAGGAGAAAAGATGACCACAAGGATAAGAGTGGCCTTTATGTTCCACCTAGAAATCGTGATGCTAGTTCAAGCAATTCGAGGATGGAAGACATACTTGCAAAGGTTGTAATAGGGATAGAGAAAATGGAAGGGAGATTAAGGCAGATATTTCAGGAATGAATCTAAAGGTTGAATCGCATGCTACAACCATAAAATAGTTCAAGTAATAGTTTTGTAAGATTTCAGCTACAATGAATCAGCGTTAATAAGGTACACTTTTGACCAACACCATCCTAAATCCAAAATGATGGCCATTGCTTAGCTATTGATGAAAATGAGGTAGAACTGGTCATCATCGATGATGAGAAAGTTGCCAATCCAAAGACTTGTTGGTGGATGAAAATGCACTTGAAAAGCCTCAAGTTGATGAACATGAGGCAAGGGCAAGAAATAAAAATGACAAGGAGGTCCCAAAAGTGTTGACTCCTATTCCACGGCCTTCTCCTCTTTTTTTGCAAAGACTGAAGAATAAAGTTGAAGAGAGAATGTATCAAAAATTTATTTCTATGTTGAAGGAGTTATCGGTGAATATCTCTCTAGTGGAAGCTCTTGAAAAAATTCCAGGTTACGTAAAGTTTATGAAATATTTGGTGAATAAAAAGAAGACTGTAAACTTTGAATCGGTTGACAATGTCCATCATTGTAGTGCAATCGCCTCTTGATCATTGGTTGAGTAGAAGGAAGATCCTGGATCATTCATGATACCATGCACTATTGGGTCTTTCAACTTCGCTAAAACTTTGTGTGATTTAGGTGATAGCATTAATTTGATGCTGCTTGCAGTTTATAGACAATTGGGGTTGCGGTCACCCAAACCAACTTCGATGAGACTTCTCATGGAATACCCCACTATGAAGAAAACCATGGGAATCTTGTGTAATATTTTTATAAGGGTTGCATCCTTTATATTTTCGACTAATTTCATCATCCTTGACTGTGAGGTTGACTCTGAGGTTTCCATTATTTTGGGGAAGCTATTCCTTGCGATTGGACGTGCATTGGTTGATATGGAGACTAGGCAGATGAAGTTTTGATTGAATAATGAAAAGGTCACCTTTAACATATGCCAATCCATGAAGCAACCAAAGAAGTTAGATCTTGATCTGAAGAACAGAGTGACCCCGCCAGCTAAGCCTTCTATCAAGAAGCCTCCAGTCTTGGAGTTTAAAGCTCTTCCATCTCATCTATGTTATACATTTCTAGGAGTCAATAACACATTGCCGACTATTATTGCAGTTGATTTTACAGATTGACAAGTTGAGGCTTTGGTCTCTATGTTAAAGCGGTTCAAGAGGGCCATCGGATGGTCTATTGCTAATATTATTGGGATTCTACCTAGAATTCACACATATAAAATCCAACTTGAGCTTGATTATGTGCCGAGTATTAAGCATCAACAGAGATTAAATCTGCTTATGCAAGATGTGATGAAGAAGGATATTATCAAGTGGTTAGACGCGGGGGTGTTTTATCCTATTACTGACAACAAATGGGTGAGCCCAATCCAATGTGTGCCTAAGATGGATGGAATCACTGTGGTTCCAAATGAGAAGAATGAGCTTATTTCTATAAGATCGATTACTGGTTGCGTGTTTACATGGACTATAGGAAGCTAAATGCATGGACTGAAAAAGATCAATTTCTGATGCCTTTCATGGATACAAATGTTAAACCGTCTTGCTAGTAGAAGATGGTATTATTTTCTTGACAGTTATTCTGGTTACAATCATATTTCTATTGCCCTCGAGGACCAAGAGAATACCACTTTCAATTGTTCATATGGGACTTTTGCATTAAGAGGATGCCTTTTGATCTATGTAATGCACCATCCACCTTTCAGCGTTGCATAATGTTTATCTTTTCTGACATGGTTGAGGACACCATTGAGGTTCTTATAGACTTCTTGGTTGTGGGTAATTTATTTGAAGATTGTTTGGCACATCTTGCAGTGTTTTAAGGAGATGCAAGGATTGTAATTTGGTGCTAAACAGGGAGAAGTGCCATTTTATGGTCAAAGAAGGAATAGCGCTTGGTCACAAGATTTTGAAGAAGGGGATTGAAGTTGACAAATCAAAGATTGAGGTGATTGAAAAATTGCCTCCACCAATTTCTATGAAGGGTATTCGTAGCTTTTTGGGGCACGTAGGATTTTATCAAAAAATCATCAAGGACTTCTCTAAAATTGTAAATCTATTGTATAAATATTTGGAGAAGAAGGCGAAGTTCAAGTTTTATGATGCATGTCTAAGGGCGTTTGAATTTCTTAAAGAAAAGTTAATTTCAGCCCCTATTATCGTGTCTCCCGATTGGTCCCTGCCGTTTGAGGTTATGTGTGATCTAGTGGCATGGTACTAGGTGCAGTCCTAGGGCAAAGGTGAGAGAAGATCTTACATTTTATCTACTATACTAGTAAAACACTTAATCCTACATAGAAAAATTATACTGTGACTGAACAAGAGTTGCTTGCTGTGGTGTTTACGTTTGAGAAATTTTGATCCTATTTGCTTGGCACAAAAGTGATTGTGCATACTGATCACACAACACTTAGGTACCTCATGGTGTACCTTATGCAAAGAAGGATGCAAAATCGAGATTGATTCATTGGGTACTTTTGTTGCAGGAATTTAACTTTGAGGTCAAGGACTAAAAGGGGACTGAGAATCAAGGGGCTGACCACTTATCATGCCTTGAAGAAGAGGCCATGTTAAAACTGAAGGATGGGCTTGAGATTGATAATACTTTTCTGAATGAGTAGGTATTAGCCACATCGTAAGATTTGATTTCGTGGTTTATAGACTTTGTAAATTAATTGGTGAGTGATGTGATCATGAAGACCTATTATTCCAGCAACGTAAAAAGTTAATGCACAAGGTGAGGTAGTTTTTTTGGGATAATGCATACTTGTTCCAAAGTTGCATAGATGGAGTGGTTCGAAGATGTGTTTCTGAGGTTGAGATGATGAGTATCTTAGAGGCATGTCACTCATAACCAGTTGGGGGTCATCATAGTGGTACACGGACTGCACACAAGATCTTGCAATGTGGATATTATTGGCCCACCATTTACAAAGATACACATGACTACGTATGGGCTTGTGACCAATGCTAGCGACAAGGAAACATCTTGAGAAGGAAAGAGCTTTCTATGACCACTATCCTAGAGCTTGCGGTGTTTGATATATGGGGTATCAACTTCATGGGTCCCTTTGTGAGTTCGCATAGTATGAAGTATATCTTGGTGGCTGTTGACTATGTGTAAAAATGGGTGGAGGTGGTTGCGCTTCTAAACAATGAATGTAGGAGTGTCATAGCATTTTTGAAAAAGAATATATTCTCCAGGTTCGGGACACCAGGGGTTATCATTAGTGATAGAGGATCAAACCTTTGCAATCGTCTATTTAAGGCCTTGGTTGAGAAATATGGTGTTAAATATAAGGTGAAAACACCTTACCATCCTTAGAAAAGCGGGCAAGTTGAAGTCTCCAATTGTGAGATCAAGTCTATTTTGGCAAATACTGTGAATGCCAACAAGACTGAATGGGCTAAAAAGTTAGATGATGCAATATAGGCCTACCAAACAGCATTCAAGACCCCAATTGGTGCTTTCCCATACCAACTTATGTATAGTAAATAATGTTTCTTGACTGTCAAACTTGAGCATAAGGCATAATGGGCACTAAAGAGGTTGAATCTGGAATGGAGAGATACGGCTAAATTGAGACGTGAATAATTGAATGAGATGGATGAATTCCATCTCCATGCCTATGAACAACCAGCTTTGTACAAATATAAGATGAAAATATACTATGATCGCAAGATTGAGAAAAGAGAATTCACCGCAGGTGATATGGTATTGCTATTTGATTCTAAGCTGAAGCTGTTTCCTGGAAAGCTAATGTCAAGATAGAGAGCACAATATAGAGTAATTAGAGTGTTTCCCTATAGTACAATTGAGCTAGAAAATAAAAAGGGTCAGAAGTTTAAGGTGAATGGTCAAAGGGTGAAACACTACCTCGGTGAGATTGATAAGGTGAAAGTGTTATGTGAATTGGATCTAGTGAGTGCTTGAGAAGGAAAGTAACCCGAGTCGGGCCGCGACATTAAATCAAGTGGTTCATAGGAGGTAAACCATGGGCTTATTGGTAAAGTCTGAATAATCAACTTAGGCATGTCGTACCGCGACGTTCATCAAGCGCTGCTTGGGAGGTAACCCAAGAATTTTGTACTTTTTATTTTATAGGATAATGTGTGTTGCTTGTGTAGGGACCATACAGAAAAGAAACTAAGGAACTAGGACCAGTACTGAACCCACGAAAGGGTTACACAACTATGGAAATATCCCACGATCGTGGGTTTAGTCGTCTGCACAAAGTCCATATGAATGAGTTTCAGGAGTTATCCAACGATTGGTCACCACAATCGTACCTAGAAGTCACAATTGTGGGATTAATCATCTTATTAAACTCTTGAAAACCATCAATTAGGTAATCAAACCTACGATTTTAAGGAACAATCGTGGCTTCATACCACGATCATCCTTAAGCTTCGTAGGTTCCTAGGTGAGTTTTCATGCCTTTCTTAATACAACCATATAACACAAATGTGGTTCAGTTCCATAATCATGAGTATGAGTCGTCCGTTGGGCCCTTTAGTTTAATTTAACTTAACCGATAGGGTTTTAAAACCCTAATCCACTACACTTAGGACCCAATAAGACCCCTAATCATTCCAAATCAAATTTGCGCAAACATTTTACATTCACCAAGAAAAAATATGAAATCCGACCTCTGATTTGTGTAAATTCACTACTCTATTTAGTGTTCGAACTCATTCACCCTTCGGGAACTCAAAAATCCAAGTCATTCTCGTAAGTTTATTGATCACTCTTGATAGTATTTCTATATTAGAAAAATTTAATAAGTAAAGTGTGCTAGATTGAATTCATAGGGAGTAGTAGAGCCAACAAGGGCAATACTCTGTGTTGGGTATGTTGCATGTTGAATAAATAAACAATGGGGTAAGTCTGAGTATCCCTTTTTAGCTAAAGATATGTTTAAAAAAGGGGTCAAATAGAGTCAATCTGGCATTTAGAAATGCTTAAGTATCAGTGCACACTCCATGTCATAACCCACGATCGTGGTATTAACTACGATCTTGGATTGGATTATTTTGGGGTGCAAGATTTTCAAGTTGCATGAGTTCATCAGTCAAACACATCCCATGATCATCCTTTCATGGTACGATCATGGTATATGCTCATCTGATATGACAACCCCCCAGTACTTTTGGGGAAGGCTTCCTATGATTGAAGGTACGATTGTACCTTTATTGCACAATCATAGGAAGGCTCGTCTGAGCAATTTCTTAAACCTGTATTATTAATTCAAAATTGAGACTAATATTTTCTTGTATTGGTACTATGGCTCCTAAGACACTCAATCAGATGCAACAAGATATCTCAAAGAAGCGAACCCCAAGACATACCTCCAAACTCGGAGAGTTAGTCTTAAGAGTCAAACGAGTCGGAGGTAGAATTATTTAAAAGTGAGTCTGATGATCAACACCAACCTTGGACCACTAGGGCCTAGATGAAAGAACTCAAGAAGTCCAAGGCAACTACATCTACTGCCTTGGTGCCATCATCTACCCCCGTGGGACTTTTCCAGTCTGAAGAGCGAACTCTAAAAACAAACCCAGATGGGGGTGAATGTAGAGATGATGAAAAGGAGATGAGATCCTTATTGGAGGAGGAAGAGTCCAACCTGAATCCTTCGAGGTACCTACTATAAATGTGCCTCAAGGGGGTGTAGACCCAAGGAAATAAAGTGTGCCAAACCCTCGGGACTACTATATAGATGGGGTTTTCTTAAACAATAGAGGAAATAAGAAGCAAAACACTCAGGAGGAACCCCGGATTTTTCCAAAATCACTACAGAAATTCCCAGAGCTGAGCCAAGTGTTTGACAAAAATGAGTTAGGGTGGATAATAAGATCACTCTGAAAATACAGTTCGAAGATAGTGAGGGAGTTCTATGTAAAATATGCAGCGATGATTAAGAACATGAATCCCTCGGGCAAAGACAAGGACATGAGGAAGCACCCCCATTTGGACATGATACTAGTTCGGGGTAAGTAGATTGATATTTCCATCAAGGCTATCTCCAAAGATTTGTTTGGGGACAATTTTTAGCCTATGGAAGAGACTATAGAGTAAGCTTTTTGGATGAAGGATTTGAGAAGGGTTAAGAAATTAACCACCAATGACAAGATAATGCACTACAAATGGTTGGAAAACCATATTGCAGAAGCTGGACATCGAGCAGTTTGGGTCAACGGGTCGATGATCTACAAGCACACTTTGAAGTTCCCGGCCAAGGCCTAGTGGTCGATAGTGAGGCATCATATTGCACCAACAGTGAATGATAATACTCTTGGTGTAGCTAATAGGGGATTAGTGGTAGCATTTATGTCTGAGTTTGAGCTAAACATTCTGCAGATTATCACGAAAGTGATTTAAGACAAGAGTATTTTAGTTCAGCACCATATTGCCATTCCCTTGTCTGATTAAACAGTTGATGTAAGATTCATAGGTGTCGGCTATCCTGGAAGTTGACAGATTTATCTGGCCGATGAAGAGCATGAATATAGCACTGATTAAGCACTTAAGGAACGCGATGGTTCCAACTCGGGGTCAATTGCCCGATGTACCGATACAATATGCAAA
Source organism: Capsicum rhomboideum (assembly GCA_031232105.1). Lineage (NCBI taxonomy): Eukaryota > Viridiplantae > Streptophyta > Magnoliopsida > Solanales > Solanaceae > Capsicum > Capsicum rhomboideum. Next base: position 97,079,283 of record CP124719.1, on the reverse strand, counting down.
GGGAGGGTGCTTTAGCTAGTGAGATACAAGCTTCTGAGGCTGGTGTGAATTCTTTCTCTACACTGCAGCCCAGAGCAGCCTCGAGGACCATTCAATTAGTACCCACATGATACACACTAATCCCTACAACTTAGTTGGAGCAAATTTTACAGAATCAGTTATTACACGATGCATAAATTCAGAAGTTAGAGATAGAGGTGAATCCCTATGGAGTTGATGAGATTAAGGCTTCTATACGGGTGGTCCAGACCTATTTTGATAGATTTAAGAGTCGAATGATGGTTAAGCTAGAGGGGGTTCAGACACCTGACATGAGCACGGTCACAAAGGATTTGGCTGACTTGAAAGAAGTAGGCAAGGAGCTAATGGAGCAGGCTATCTAGGTTGTACTACCTCCTCCTCCTCCTATACTATCTTTTGCTAATCTTGTGGTGGATGTCAAATTTTTAGTTCCCAACTTCTACACTTAGGTCACGGTGGTTGGGGGTGATGTCATGGATTTAGATGAGACAGGCGATGAGTTTTAGCCCCATAAAAAAAGAAAGAGGAATGACAAGGAAGGGAGAAATAACAGATAGAAAGTAAGTGGGAAGACCTCCAAGGTAGGAATTCTAGAGAATGTTATTGATATCCCACTTACTACTGAGGTGGTGATTCCAACTGGAGGGGGCATAGAGATTGCTTCTGTTACATCATTGAGTGCACCGGTCACCACCGATACCCACACATATCTGAGAGTGCCTAGGCCACAGCCGAGGCCATGACAGTTGAGGATACTGGAGGGGTACCATCTATTATCCCACTTGATCAGAGTATGATAGAAGTCTAGTGCACCACAGGTATGTCTCTATCCCTTGTTTTTATGTTTTTGGTGTTTCCCTGATATGGGGACATTGTATGTTTTCCAAGTTGGGGGTGAGGGTGTACCACTGTCGAGGGTTTTTGTTGCTGTGTTTCTTTTCCTTTGTCTGTAATATCTAGTTATAACCAGTATGTTTAGGAGATTCTTTATGTGTGATTTTGTATTACGCGTGTAATCGAGAGAAAAATAAGAGAACTTGGTGCAATCTAAATAAAAAGAGCATGCAAAACTGTTTTGAATGATTAAAATAATACCCCTCTAAAAAAATTTTGTGTGTCTTGTGTTGTGTTGTGTGCTTATCTAAACTGTGACCAATGTTAGATCTCGTAATGGCATTAGAATTATGAACTTGATAACCATAGCCTAACCTGCATGAACCGAATAGGTAGTGATTGAATACATATCCCTGAGCCAAGTGAGTGTGAGGCTTTACCTAGTCAGTATGTGTGCACGATCTAGAACTTGCCTAGTTAGTCTTGCTGATGTCATAGGATAGGAGGTTATGAAAGGATCATAGGTCATTCTTCAAATAGTCCACTAAGAACCTAAAAAGCCTACCAAATAAATGTGATATCCCTTGCTCTAAAAGGTTGGGTATGAAGAATAAGTTAGTAAAATGGAAAAAGGATTCGGATGCGGAAAAGTTTGAAAAGAAAAAAAAAGTGAAAAAGTAGATTTTAAAAAGAAAAAAAAGAGAGGAAGTTGTGAAAATAAAACCGCACCCGGAGTTCGAAAAGATGAAAGAAGGGAGAAGAATAAAGAAAGTAGGAAAGTGGAGCCAAAGGTAGTGTAGTGCCATGGAGGAATAAGTCACTTTACCTATATGTAACATAACAATCCCCGAGCCTACATTACAAGCCAATAAAAGTTCTATAGTGATCCTAAATCGACTATCCAACAACTAAGGCATATAAAATAAGGACAAGCCTATGGTATCAAATGCACATGGCCTGACTTATTTGTGAGAGTGAGATATTTTTTTCAGTCCCTGTATTGGCATTTATTGCATATTTTGAGTGTTAGGGGTTTCTTTGTTGTGAGGGTATATGGGTTTTATTGTGGTTGCTGCTTGTTTGGGTAGTGTTATTATTTCAAGTGTTGGGTTGTTTGTTGATAATGTGATGTCATTTATTGATCCCATTGTGTTATGGTGAGTAGTTTTTGTACAGACAACATTTTTTGAAGCTTTGATGATATTATAGGGTGTTAACTTGAATTTTTGTAATGCATTCTGAAAATGGTTTTGGGAAAATCTGACTACCATAGTGATCTTAGTTTTCTCTTTGTTAAACATCATGATGGTATAGTTGTATTTGGTTTACCAGAGGACATGTAAACTGTCAAAGTTGAGGGTGTTGATGTGCCGTGAACTTGCAAAACTTTCGACGCTTAAACCTATGAATATTTGCAAGTACGAGGGTATTTCTATGTGGATAATGTGATTTTGGATATTTGCAGGTCAAACAGGTGCTTAGAAGGAAAATGAAGAATTTTGGACAAAAGTGCATCCGACGAACCCATTCCACAATCACGGGATCTGACCACTATCGTACCATACTATCATGATGTGAATCTAGGATGTCTCCCAAGTGTTAATCAGACGAACGCCTCCCACGATCGTATAAGCTTCCCACGATCATAAAAACTAACCATGGGAAGGAAGTCCTAGAAGCATTGCTGCAGGAGCTAAGTGAGAAAAAGATCAGACGAGTGACTCCCATGACCGTACCTTATAGTCAGATCATACCAAGAAGTCATGGTAGGAAGGTTCAGAATTGAAGTTTACAGGAATTGAAGTATAAGAGGATCAGACGAAAGGGTTCCACAATCGTACAAAGGAACCATGAGGTCGTACTGAGCACCATACCATTGAAGATCTGAAAATGACAAAGTCCATGGCTAACCACTAGCTCCAAGGACGATGTGGGATCTAACCATGATAGTACCTTCCCTTCGTCCAAGGTAATCGACTGAGCAAATCCTATTATGTTTAGGATAGGTTTTATTTTGTCTAAATACTCTTATTCGATCTTTTGTATCAGTTTATGTTCTATTATATTATTGTAAGGTTCTAAGGCACATTCTTGTTCTTGGAATCATAAACATCAATTTTTAGGGTTTTAATTCAAAGTGAGATCTTGGAGGTTTTCATCTTATTATTATAAGTTCATAATTATGCTTTTTTACCAGAATTCAACTTGTATTCTTGCAATCATGAGTAACTAAAAATCATACCTAGGGTTGTGGGAACCATGACAGATTGACGAAGTAGTGTTCAAAGTACTAAGCGATTTTTAATCAGTGTTTATGAATGTATTGTTGTTTCCGTGGGTTTGATTTCTTTTTGATGGTGTGCACTATTAGAACTCACCTTATCTTTACTCTGAATGAAAGGATGAGTAACATATGTGAATAAGGGAATGAACAACAGAGACTGGGAGCTACCAACCTCCACTTAATAACTTAAATCGATAATTCATAATAGATAATCTAGAATCCTAGATAGGGGTTAGCTACACAAACTCCGGAGAAGAGAAAACTTACTTGAGGATATTGCTTAGTCAAGAGCATAAAGTTATTCTAAGTATACATAACCTATTGATTCTACATACCGAACACGAGAAAGATTGTAAAGTACGAAGACCCTATAGAGTTATGAAGTTATTGGGGAACGCAATCCTAGTGCCTCTCTCATACTGTTTTCAAATCCAATAAATCAACAATCGTCACTAATAATTATTTATTTACAAAACCCCCCTCTTTTGCTGGAAACTGTTATTTTGACATACGTCTTGATTGATATTTCATATTATTCCTTGTGGGATCGACCCCAGCCTAGTTGGGTTCTATATTTGATCAACGCCCGCCTTATTCTTTGTTAGAAGTCTAATTTGGGCCACATCAATTTTCACTTTAATTCATTTATGCTCCAAATTTCATCTTCACACTATTATAATCCTACCTATAAAAATATAATATTAAGCACAATCTGTAAAATCAATGCTCAAAAATGACAAATAAAAATACTAAATGTGAGGCAAAATGATTAAATTTATGTATTTTTGGTCTCACATCAATGGTAGTAGTTCATTCCGATGCTATGCATGCAAACTATCACTCATTCACTTTTTACATAAGTGTTTCTCAATCTACTTAGATAATTATCACTCAAATCCTATCAGTCTAGGAGTTAATATAACAAACCTTACGATAATTGCCTTAGGTGGGTTAACCTAGTTGCATCCTCAACCATTGGATGAGGGTTGAAAGCTCAAATCTTTGTTACTAATTCCTTTTCACAGCCTTAACTTATTTTGTCAAACAAGTTCTGACTTTAGGTGAGTTCTAATGTTTTCAAGCATTAGAATATAATCAAGACAAAGAAATTAGTAATACATGCATGAACATCCTCTGAAGCTACCATTTTCATAACCCTAAATGTCACCATGGTTCCCATAAACCTAGTTGTAGGGTTTAGCTACACATACTTTTGCAAACATAATTAGAATGATAATTCATCACCATAGTAATTACTTATGAGAATGAAATTAAGAAAAACTGAAATTGTATTGCTAGAATCATAAAGTAGCAAGAAATAGATGAACAAGAGTATTTCTTTGATTGTGTTTCTTCAAAACATGAAGTATATGAAATATAACCTAACATCAGGTATTTGTAGTCTGTACAAAAATCAAATCCTTAATGGACTAGGAAAATAGGTCGTCACATCCCACGAATGGTTCCAAGGCTCTTCACCTGAGTGACGGCTCGTTGAACGAGCCATTGTTTTGCTCCAATAATTTCTAGCTTGCTATTTCTATCTTACGACACAGTTGATAATTCATCGAGTAATTGACGACCCCATCATTTGACTCATTATCAGGGTTACTCTTAATATTATTTTTTACCTCTGTTTTATGGCTTAAGTGACAGCTCATCGTTTGACTCATTATTTCACCACTTTCAACAAATTTCAACACTGTTGCATTCTTGACATGTTTCGTACACATGTAACATAAATGAAATTAATTCTAACCAAAAATAATTGAGAACTACAATGATTCATGGTGAAAAACAATTATAATACCTTGACTCTCGATGGTGCAGCTCTAGTGGAAAGTATCATAGAGGGGTATGTCCTAAACTTTGCCCAATATATTACAGAGGAGATTCGAGAGTGTACACTCAAGGGAAACACTAATATACCATTCTCGTGCCTTGTGAGTGCTTTATATGATGAGGTTGATATACCGATCTTTGCAAGGATTGATTAGAGTAAGGAGGTGACTCAGACAACTAATATTAGTTTGATTCACGGTAATGTGGTTCTGGTTGCTAGGACAAAGGCCTAGCCTTTGAGCTCTTTTAGAGTTGTACTATTTGAAGGGATGATGGATGGAGGTGAGCAGGTTAATACCTCCATCCAACTCAAGCATGTTGATATAGTTGCTGCTACGACACCGATTGAGACTACAACCACTAAGGCTGATTCTACCGCAGCCACTACTACAATCCCTACACCAGCTCCAACTCCAGCACCACCAGATCCTCATTTGACTATCATTGGTTTTGTTATAGTTACACATCATTTGTTGTTGAGTTTTATAAAGTGACAATCTTATACAGAAATACAGTTGGAGCAGTTATTGAAATAGATCAAGCCATGGGTCAAGTCTGAGGTTGAATCTTCAGAGACTAGGAAACAAAGAATCTTTATAAGGCTGTGTAGGGGTTTCATGGACATATTGATAGTTTTGAGTCAAGAATGAATAAGAGACTAGAGGTTCTATAGGACCCATAGTTGAAGAAAATGTTTGATGATCTTGCTTAACTACTACCAGAGGTTACAGAGTGTTCTACTCGATATCCTCATGTGATATCGACACCTACTATCCCATCCATTAAGGAGGAATAGGATAATGATGACTTTGTTGAACTATTTGCACAAGATGTGCCCCCAGTTGATAGGGGAAAGGGAAGATAAGTGAGGTTGAGGCTAATGAGAGTGACCCACAGAGGGAACTCAAGAGATCAAACAGAGATTTCTAAGAGGCCCTACAAACCTCTAAAAATGAGTAGAAATTACATTAGGTAGAGATGAGTGAGTAGGTTAGAGGTACATCAGTGAGTTTGGCACCTGCTGGCGTTGCTACTGGAGGTGAAAGCCTTAAGACTGAACCTCAAATATTAAGTGCGCTGGTCACCGTCGGTGCCAGGAGTACTATTAATCTATTGAGTATACTGGCCATCACTGGCACCATGATTACTCCTGATACTGAGGGGGATACATGTGCAAACCCTACATTAACACCAAATAATTACACCTAGGGTACCACAGGTAAGTCCACTTCCATTATTTATAGTATTTATACATCGGGGATAATGCATGTCTTTTTTATGGGGTTGGGTAACTTGTGTCTGTATGTCTACCCAAGGGTTTTTCTTGTCGTGTTTATTTTCCTAAGGGTGTTTTAAAGTTTGTTGAACCGGCATGTTTAGGCAGTTTTTACTTAGTGTGTTTTGTGTTTTTATGTTTTTTTAGGTAGATAAATATTAGGAGAACTTAGGGCAGTCTAGAATAAGCTACTACGGCACATGTAATTACTTGTTTTGAAATAAAATAGGGTGAAATATGTGACACCTCTAAATTTTTAATTGTGTGCTTCAATGCTTTGATATAGTGACTTTCATGGCTCTTTGCATGACATTGTGAAGATTGATTTGATAATCATTGTTTAAGCTAGGGCATGAACTCAATAGCTAATAGTCGATAGTATTATCTTGTGCCATGTGTGTGTGAGCTACATTATTTAGTTCTTACTTTGTATGTACAATCTAGAACTTGCCCGATTAGTCTTGCTAATATCGTAAGATAGTTTGTTAGGAAAGGATCATAGGCCATTTTTTATTGTAGTCCACTTAGCCTAAATGACTATCCAAATAATGCAATAATCCTTTAATCCTTATTTTGAGACAGAATGAACCATTTGTTGAGTAGCGTATTTACCTTCATAATTCTATTTTAAACCTCTGCTTTGGCCCTAGTCCATTCTTGGACACTTGGCCACAACTCAGAAAAATTGCCTAAGTTGAGGGTGGCTACCATAGGTGTCGATAAAAAAGAAAGTTAGGTATGAAAAGAAGAAACTAATTATAAAAGGTAAAACAGGTGTGGCATGTTCTAAAAAGAAACAAAAGTTGAAAACAAATTGCAAAAAGAAAAAAAGAGTTCAGTTATAAATAAAGCCGCACCCTAAGTTGAAAAGAAAAAATACGAGAAAAAAGGAATAGAGAAAGGTCAAAAGTGAAATAAAGTTAGTGTAGTTTCAAGGAGGGTTGATTCACTATTCCCAAATCTACCATACCCATATCCAACCCTATATTACAAGATGAGAAAAGTCTTATAGGGATCCTAATTCGATTGTTCTAAAATTAAAACATATAAAATAAGGGCAAGCCTATGGTATGTGTACATGCTTTGTTTAAACTTCTTTGTGAGAGCAAGCACATTAGTTGAGTCTCAATTTTTATTAATCATATGTGTGTTTGAAACTTCTTTGCTGTGAGAGAGCTAGGCTAGTATTTGTCTGACTGCTGGTTATGGGGTTGTGTGTGCATGGTTGTCCATTGATAGCACAATGTCATTCATAAATCCTATTGTCTCTATTTGATGAGTTTTGTTAGTGCACATCTGTTCTATTTTGACAAATGGGGGGGGGGGGGGAGGGTTGAAATTGTGAAATGCATGTTCCCAAATTCCTTATGACTACCATAAATCTCTAGGTTTTTTACTTAACCATCTTGTTAGTATAGTATTGTTTTTATTGCTTGAGGACAAGCAAACGTTCTAAGTTAAGGGTGTTGATGCACCGCAATTTTACGATACTTTTGACATTAAAACATGGAAAGTATTCATGTTCTTGAGTGTATTTTGTTAGATATGATGTATTTTATATGTTTGTGTGGGAAAATAGGTCCTAGAAACTAAAGTTGGAAAACAAGCTAAAATGTCTAAGTGTTGGCTCATGGGATGATAGTATGATCTGTATATTAAGAGTATGGGTCATTCTCACATTTTTACTGAAGACCAGAGATGGTTTGAATCTGATGTTGACACTATGACTCATCCAACAACTTGTGACTCGATACTATGACTTGTACTCTAACCTACAGCTGGAAGTTTAAAAGAGGTGAAAATGATCCCAATAATATAAGCCATATCACGACTCACATGACCGGTGATATCAATAGTATGGGCCCGCACTCTGACTCATAGAGTAAAGTCTAGAAGGTGTTAAATCAACTTCAACAGTACGAGGAAACTTATGAATCATTGGTTAAGATCACAAGTTGTACACTGACTCATAAGACTCTAGAGAAATTAGCAAGCCATGAGTCATATCATTTTGTATCGGGTCTTGATATAATGTGTGAGCCCCTTACTATGCCTATTCGTGTTGCTACCCCAGTAATTGATTCCTTAGTGTTAGATCGAGTGGACCAATCCTATGTTGTGACTCTTTTGGGTTAAGATACTTGGGTAGACTTTATTAAATTGGATGTGGTAGATTTTATTATGATTTTAACCATAGATTACATGTATCTATATATTTTACATCGGTTATTGATATAATATGTGAGCCTCTTGTTATGCCTATTTGTGTTGCTACCCCAGTAGGTGATTCCTTAGTGGTAGATCGAGTGTACCAATCCTATGTTATGAATTTTTGGGTTATGATACTTGGGTAGACTTGGTTAATTTGGATATGGTAGATTTTAATGTGATTTTTAGCATAGATTGACTTTCTCCTTATTATGTTGTCATGGATTTCCATGCTAAGATAGTTACTTTGGTTATGCTAGAGGTACCAAGGTTGCAGTGGAAGGGTACTCAGGGTTTGTACCCTATAAAGTCTTTTTCTTTCCTTAAGGATCGGTAGTTGGTTAAGGATGAATGGCTATCTTACTTGGCATATATTTATGATACTAGCATCGACATGCTTTATTTGGAGTCGGTGAGGGTGGTTAGAGAGTTTCAGGATGTGTTTCCTATAAGTCTACCTGGTGTTCCTCCAGATGGAGACATTAATTTTGGCATTGATTAAGACCCAGGAATCATGCCCATTTCTAGTCCTTTTTATATTATGGGTCCGATAGAGTTGAAAAAGTTGAAAAATCAGTTACATAATTTGTTGAGTAAGGGATTTACTAGACCTAGTGTTTCACCGTGGGGTGTTTCTGTATTGTTTGTAAAGAAGAAGGATGGTTTTATGCGGATGTGTATTAATTATTGACAATTGAACAACGTGACCATCATGAACAAGTTCACATATTGATGATTTATTTTCTCACCATCAGAGTGATTAGGTGTTTTTAAAGATTAACTTGTGACCAGGGTACTATTATTTGAGGACTAGGGCTTTGAATATCCCTAAGAGCATTTTCAGGACCTGGTATGGCCATTATGAGTTTTGAGTTATGTCCTTTAGATTGAATAATACCCTAGTGGTATTTATGGTGTTAATGAATGGATTGTCTTGACCTTACCTTGAGGTAAGAGAAGTTGCTTTCTAAGTTCTCAAAGTATAAATTTTGACTATGGTTTATTGTAATCTTGGAACATGTAGTGTCCAAGAAGGGTGTTATGATCAATTTGGCCAAAGTTGAGGCGGTTCAATATTGGTCTAGGCCTACTTCACCTACCGAGATTCGGAGTTTTATTGGTTTAGTTGGCTAATACAGATGATTTGTGTAGAGCTTCTTAGTACTTTTGACCAGATTGACTCATAGAATATTACTTTTTAAGTGGTCCATTGAGTGTGAGGTAAGATTTCAAAAGCTTAACCTGCTTGTTGAATTCAGTAACTATCTTGACCTTAATTTTGGAGGGTGAAGGTTTTACCATATATTATGATACCTCAGGAGTTGGCCTTAATAGAGTATTAATGTAGAGAGGGAAGGTTATAGCCTATTCTTTGAGGTAGTTAAGGACTCATGAAAAGAACTACCCACCCTTGACTTGGAATTGGTGGCATTGGTTTTTGTTTTAAAGTTATCGAAACACTACTTGTATGGAGTTCATTGCAAGGTGTTCACCAAACATCACAACCTTTAATACATATTCCATAAGAAATATTTGAAATTGAGACAACATTGGTGGTTAGAGTTGTTGAAGTACTATGATACGACTATTATCTATCACCCCGACAAGGAAAATATAATAGAGGATGATTTGAGTAAGAAGGTACTGAGTATGGGTAGTCTTGCCTTACTTATGGCGGAGGAGCAACCTTTGGTTTTGGGTATTCAGATTTTGGCTAATAGCCTTGTGAGACTTGATATTTCTATGCCTTGTAAAGTTCTTTATTTTGTTGATGCATGGTCCTTATTAGTGGCACAAATTAAGGATAGACAGTTTCAGGATGGAAATTATATTTCATTTGAGACAAGGTGTTGAAAGGTGAAGCTAAGAAAGTGATTTTTGACTCAGAGGGTGTTTTGAGGATCAATGGCTGGATTTGTGTTCCTAGAGTTGGTTATTTGACTAGATCGATCATGGAAGGGGCTCATAGTTTGAGGTATTTTATTCATCGAGGTGTAGCCAAGATGTATCATGATTTGAAGAAGCATTATTTATGGTTTAGGATAAAGAGGGACATTGTAGAGTTTGTTGATTTATGTTTGAATTATCAGCAAGTGAAGTGTTACCACTACAGGCCGAGTGGCATGACTCATACGATGTTTGTAACTGAATATAAGTGGGAGCGCATTCCTATAGACTTTATGGTTGGTTTGCCCCAGACCTTAGGGATGTTTGACTCTATTTGGGTGATTATGGATAGATTGACAAAATCAGCTTGTGTACCGCTTAAGACTAAATAAAATATGGAGTGGTTAGCTAAGATATAAATTTGGGAGATAATTTGGTTGCATGGTGTGCTTATTTCCATCATTTAAGATAGAGGTTCCCAGTTTACATCACATTTTTGGAGTTCTTATAGAGAGAGTTTGGTACTCCATTAGAAATGAATACAACTTTTCACCCACAAGCAGATGTTTCAGGCAGAGATTACTATTTAGGTATTGAAGGATATATTTTGAGCTTGTGTGATAGATTTTGGTGGTCGTGGGACTAATTTTTACTTTAGCAGATTTTGCCTACAATAACAGTTACCATTCTAGCATTTAGATGGTACCGTTTGAGGCCATATATGGGAGGAAGTGTAGATCTCTAATTGGTTGGTTCAATTCCTTTAAAGTTAGACCGTGGGGTATGAATTTATTGAGGGATTCTATGGGTAAGGTAAAGTTGATTTAGGATTGGCTTTTGATAGCATAAAGTAGGCAAAAAAATTATGTGGATTGGATAGGGTGTAAATTAGAGTTCATTATTGGTGAACGGGTCCTGTTGAAGGTTTCCCCTATGAAAGGTGTAATGATTTTTGGGAAGAAGGGCAAGCTCATCCCCAGGTTTATTAGCCCTTTGAGATTCTTTGGCATAGTGGGAGGTGGCCTCGTGTAGGCCTACCCTTTTAGTAGGTGATTCATGAGTTGGCTTGACCTCCTAGTCTTTCAGTTGTGCATTTAGTTTTCCATGTTTTAATGTTGAAAAGGTATCCTTCTGATGGTTCTCACGTGATTAAGTGGATTCGGTAGATTTGAATCAGAATATGACTTTTGAGGAGGAGCCCATCACAATTTTTGATAGGCATACACAGAAGTTGAGGTCTAAGGATATAGCATTAATAAAGGTTCAATAGAGGCATTGTCTGGTTAAAGAGGCTACATGGAAAACAAATTCGAAAATGCAAAGTAGACATCCCCAACTTTTTGACTGTTTAGGTACCTTTCTTACTCTTATGTTTGAGGATGAATGTGTATTTTAGTGGTTAATAATGTACAACGCTCACAGTGATTTTCAACTTTTTGGTACATTTTGACTGTTTAACCCTTCCTCATATTTCTATTATAGTATTTGTGGTCTATAGGTGTGAGTGATATGGTTTTCGAGGTGGTTGGTTGAGTATTATGTGAGGTTTTTATTTTAGAAGGTTTTGAAGTTGGTATAGTTGACTTTGATCAATATTTGAAAATTTTAATCGTATGAGAATTCCGTCTATTTTACTAGCCCCAGAATGTCATTTTTAGGTTAGTGGAACCATTGGTTTGGTTCCTGAGGCATTCGGATAAACTTTGAGAAGTTGGTTGAAAAGTTGGAAATTTATGACCTAGAGTTGACTCCGCTCAACATTTTTTAATAACGACATGTTAGTAGATATAATGCTTCCATTGAGTTTGGAATGTCATTTTTAGTCTAGTAGCATAGTTAGATTGTGTTGACGGGACTCTGAGCGCATTTTGAGGTCCGTTCAAGGAAATTTCTAGCCATTTTTTATTGATAGTGCAACTGATATATGGTGCATGACACCTCTTAATATTACTCACAATGCTCTAGCTGTGATCGTGGAGAAGAAAATTCTCCAGCATCACAATCACAGATGGCTAGTCGCGATCGCGAGAAAGAAGCTTGAGTTGGGCCAGGTCTGGTTTTGTGCTATGCAAACACGGTCGAACCCTTGCGATCACGATAGGTCCTAATCAGATGTCTTTATAAATTCTACGGGGACGCATTTGCGAAGAAAGATTTCACATGGGCAGATATTAAGTCCCTGTTTGGCCTTGAGAAATATTCACTTTTTTCCGAAATTTGTTTTCACATTATTCAACAAATGATGTTTGACCATAAAAACTCCAAATACAACTTGTATTTGGAAAAGTGAAAACGAGCCTCAACGTATTTTCACTTTTTTCACTCCCACTTGTCTCACAAAAATTCAAAAACAACTCCAATTTATATTCATGGTGAAACACAACTCCAACTTCAACTCTAAATTTTTTAATTTATATGGCTAAATGCTACTTAATTCCATTTTTGGTCCAAAACCTCATAACTCAATTTTTGAAGCATGAAAACTCATTTTTAGAGATTCAAAATGTAATTATCGAGATTTCTTAATTGGGTATGATTCTTATACTACTTTTACACATTTTCCAATGTTTTCTTCATGATTTCATCTTCAAATCTTGGTTTTTCAACTTGGAAATTTAGGGATTTTTCGATAAAGTTTAATAAAGATAAATCAATGATTTCAAGGTTGGCTTCATCTTTGTTTTTAATGAAATTTTATATTTGAACTCCTTAAGTTATGGGTAACATGGTTTTTAAATAAAATTCTAGTTTTGTCCTTGTGGGCTCATGATTGACTTTTGAGTTGGCTGTTTGGACTCGAAATTTTAGTATAGCAATATGGGTGTCTATTTTTTTATTTTCTTATGTAGAATCCATATTAGACTAGATTGAAATCGTTTGGAGGCTCTTCAGAAGGGTAAAGCATTGATTTGGCCTTTCAAACTTTCTTCTAGGCAGGTTGAAACTTTCTTAGACTTTTTTCAAAGTATTTATGTGATATTTGTATGTTTGGGGAGTAATTGGGAGATGAGTTCCTTATATAGGTTAAATGATGAGCATCTATATAGGTACTAGTGTTTCAGTAAAGGGTTAAAAATGAATAATATGATTGGACCGTTTCTCCCTGTTATTGGTAAATGATTTATTATCTGAATAGTGAAATAGTGATTCAATCTGTCTTGGTAGTGTTTTATATTGATTATACCTCTCTTATTAAATGTAACAGATTAGATTGGGAGAGATTGATGATATTTAGTCTTGTAGCCAGTGTTTGAGGGTTGGTTTTGGTCTTGTGTGCCTGGATTGAGATATTTTTTGTTCCACTATTTTTGTAAAACATGCATACTCACTCATAGTCATATCATAGCATTATTAAAGAGATATTTTGAGAAAAGTGATTTAAAAATGACTTGGATATCTGATGGGAAAGTGTTCTGGGTGTACTTTTATTGATTTTGATTTGCATGCCAGATGGAAAAGTGCTCCATACGAATTCTTGATTTGTGACCTAATGTCAAAAGGTTCCGAATGGATTATTGATTATGTAGATGATGGGGAATGGTTCTGGATGGGTATAGGGACCTCATGATTCCTCCATTGGTCCTAGGTAGCTATACAGAGCTGTGGGTGTATATTGTAGCATTACATTATATCATTTGCACTTATTTCATCACTTAAATATGGTTATATTGATATTGTCATGCCTTGTGATTTAAGAAGTTATTACTTTCATTCTAATTTGAGGATTTATGAACTTGCACAGCGTTTTAGTTCATATTTTTTATGTATACTTTCTAGATTAGGTCTGGCCTTCCTATTAGCAGGTTTATTGGGTTGTATTAGATGCGGGTGAGTTGGGTGGTTCTCGCCATCACTTTGAATTAGGGTAAGTTGATGATGTTGTTGAATACTTATGGTGTTGTACTCATAGTTGTTTATTTTTGCACTTTATGTGCATATACTGAGCCACCTATTCTCGACGTTGAGTCAGAGTTTGAGTTTTAGTTTCTTATCAAGATTCACAGGTAGCGGTGGATTGAACCAATGTCTACAGAATCTCCTCTATCATATATCGTCTTTTCTTATTTTCAGATACTTCAGATTCTTGTTGTATTGTTTCCATCATTAGAGGCTTGTACTTTTGACATTCAGATTTTTGGGAAATTTGTTACTTTTCGTACCATCTTATCAAGTTATTTACGTGATCTCGCTTGAGATTTACCTCTATTTTTCTTCTTCCACGTTTTTACTTGATTAATATTAGCTAAGTATTGGTGGTTTTCTTACCTATCATGGAGGTGAGATAGGTGCTATCACCACTCAAGATTTGGATCATGACTATAGACATGTTAGTTTTCTTTAGTAAAGAGTCGGCAATTTTGGTTTAGTTTAGTTTTTGAAGCCTAGTTTACAAGTTTTTCTCTTTCTAGTTCTTGAATGAAGATACTCAATATTCTTTCAAGATTTAATACTCAATGTAAGTTATGCAATTTTTTCTCTTATATTCTTGTCATTTTACTTTCAGTATGAGTAGCTAAATCTTCAACTGAGGTTGTGAAACCCAATGAGATTATACCGTTCATAAGGGTTTTTGTTTGATTGCATGGTACTAGAGTTATACGATATCAAACATCATTTTGTTTTAAAATACCTGGTTGGTGGTTGCAAATATTAATTTATGTCATAATATCTTAATCTACAGGCTCGGAAGAGCGAGTTAGGATTTGGTAAAGGAAGCCTTGTATGAACTTGAGGTGCTAATCCTCGTTCAATAAATTTATAATAGAAATAATAGGATTTACTTGGTATAATTGGTCCCGCTTATTTAAATAACTCATATAGTTGTAGAAAAATCAAATGGAGATAAATCATTCAACTTTTGAAAATGATTAAGTTATGGTGCCAGGTTTGAGTGCATATCTATATTTGCTTGAAAACCAACGAATAAAGCAATCCATTGTGGGGACACAATCTTAATGTTTTAATATCATAAGTTTTACAATCTTTTTTATTTACTGTATTTTTACTTTAGTTTACAATCTCTCTACAACCTTATGTATTAGAATCGGCTACAAATCTGATAGCTATCTAAATAGTAAAAATCACTGTTAGGCTTCTCCCTATTCTCTTATGATTCAACCCCAACCTTCTTGAATTACTATATTTGCATATGATCGTATTACATCATCTGACAATGTATCTTGAGCATGTCAAATTTTGGCGCCATTGCTGGACAATATAGAGCAAAACCTTTTACTAGCGGTGTCTGCTTAATTAAGTCACTTTTTGTTATGCTTTTTTTTTTTTTTTGTTATTTCTATAGACCACTCATATGGCTAAATGAGAAATGCAGATGGTTACAGAGGATAAGCGGCCCCCTATTTCTCCTACAATTCAAGACAAAGCATTTTTTTATGCCGAGCAGTTGTGCAACCCTAAGTCTAAAAGAAAGAGAGAAAAATGAATTCCACCATCTACACAATACTCAAGGCTGTGGGATTGTTCCAAAACATAATTGATGATGATCCTCATCAACACTTGTAAAACTTCTTAGGAGTGTGTACATTGCATAAGCCCGAACATACTTCTAAAAAGGACATAAAGATCCGTATCTTTAATTACTTCAGAGTACCATAGGCTTCCACCACACTCCATCCACACCTAGAAAAAGTTAGTGAACACGTTTGCACAAAAATAGTTCCCTTTGAGTAGAAAAGCTGAAGTGAAGTACAACATCTTCTACTTCATGCAAATGCCTGGGGAACAGATAATAAGAACCTAAGAAACATTTAAATAGTTGCTGCTTAAATTAGTTGATCATGGATTTTGTGATTTTGTAACACAATACTACTTGAGAAATTCTACCTGGGGCTAGATATAGTATCCCAATCAATAGCAAATAGTGTTGTTGGAGGTTGCTTTATGGACAAAACAATCACTCAAGCCACTGAGTTGTTAGATAAAGTCACTATTGTCAAGCATGTCACTCAAGAAGTCAGAAGTATGGCTTTACTGATGTCTCTTTCACTGATAATATTATTTGAGGAAAACAGACTCAGAGACAGGTTGATTCCACTGGACACACCAATATTGATATCATCACTAGAAATATCACTTAGAGAAATTTGCAAAAAGAAAGAGAAAGAGGAGCGAGCAATGCAAATGTCAACCATGCATGAAAACACAAAGAAGTAAATTTAATAGATGGTGCTCCAAAATAAACATAGTAGTATAACTATCAGGGTATACTACCACACAAAGCATGGGGAAGTAATTATAGTTGTGTTTAACAAGGTTCACATTCTCACAGTCCCACTGTAAACTAGGTCTTTATCAAATCAAGATGGAGCACTCACATCTCCTATAATCAGGGCAAATCACAGCTAGTATGTATGCTAGAAAGGGTTTTTGAGAACTAAGAAAGCTCAAACAACACCATTTGAGATATATCTGAAGTGGTAAGCTCTCACTAGGCATACTTAGGTTGAAATATCATATGAGATAAAATTCTATGGACTTGGATAAAGTGCAACAAGAGTCTTCCTAGTGCTAATCAATAATCACTCAAAGTGGTAAGTTTGTTCACTAGAGTTCATGTCTCAAGCTTACCTCAAATACAAAAGCTCTGAAATTGATATAGAGGTAGATGGTGATACATTAATTCCTGATAAAGATCAACCCCTCCCCCTAGAATATGAACAGAGGGTTAAACCTAAAGCAAACAATTCAATGAGTGAACTACTAGCATACATATAGTAAGAAACTGACAAAGATACCAAAAATCCACTCAAACAGGTAGATGAAGTTCATCAACCCCTGTCAACTTTATCGAAGTAGATTCTCTCATTCCCTCAAAGGATGGTAAAGAAGAAAAAAGAGGTGAAATTTGACAAATATATCGATATAATAAAACAACTATCCTTGAACATCCCATTCATGACAGATGTCAAAAAATGCCAGATTTTTTAAAAAACCTTAAGGAGCTCATGACAAAGAGAAAGATAGTAAAGAATGAGGTAATTCAAATCCTACAGCTAGTGAGCTCCATCATTTCCATAGGTACAAAAAAAGGAGAACCCTGGTGCATTAAACATACCTTTCTCAATTGGAGATCACAATTTTGCAAAAGCATTATATGACATGGATCTAACATCAATCTCATGCCTCTAGCAATCTTTAAGCGATCAGTACTGGGGATACCCAGACCTACCAATATATAATTACAAATGGTATATCAGACCATGAAATTCCCCATTGGCTTCACATATGATGTCTTAGTAATAGTAGGAAAATTTACTCTTCCACCGAGTCCTAGTTTAAGTTCGGGCATGATATATGGATCTCACGAATCATCCATAGGTCCCACCTTGTAGCAAAAAATATTGAGGGGTGTATATCAGTAAATACTAATCATTGCATATCATCTCATATTATATCATTACATTGCATTATCACTTGGATTGTCATTGTGATTATGATAAACTGTTCTAATTATTGATATTAAACTACCGGGACTTTTCTACCAACAGGTTTAATTTAGTATTCTTTATACGATATAGTTTTCTGCTTAAGTTAAGTCGGCTTATGATGCCTACTGAGTACAAGTTGACCGTACTCACTTCTGCTTCGTTGCATCCTTCTAATGTAGATCTTGGTTTGAGTGGCCCCTGTGGTTACAGATCATGCCAAGCAACATTTTTGAAGTTATAGTGAGATTTTACCTTCAAAGATTTCCCCATCTTGATCCATTCTTTACTTTCTATCTATATTTATCCTTCCTATATGGTGCTACTTTATTTACTTATGTCAATAAGATTTGGAGTCGCTCTTGTATACTGATGACAACTCAGTTTTAGGGTGTTTTTGATTTTTCGTTGGTTTCTGCTGTCTACTACGAATTTAAGTTATGTTAAATCATTATAGTTGATAACTCTTTTGTGTATGGATTCTCTTACTTTTACTTTTATTCAATTTATTTGAATGATCAGGTCAGGCTTACCTACCACGATTGGGTAGGGTAGGTGCCATCACAACCTATGAAATTTTGGGTCGGGAAATCAAGCTCCTTAGATTGGAGCACATTGATATCTGCCCCCGCTTGGGCTAGCTATTTTTGAAGCTTCTTGACCTCAGTGGAAAAGACATTTTTATCTAATACTAACACGTTCTGCTCTAATCTGTCAAGTCGGGTGGTGCCAAGTTGGTGATTATTCTTCACAAACTCCTTTACCAGTTCCAAGGCTTTCTAAATAGCCCAAGTTGTATAAATGTGTAGCTAACCAAAGATAATGTCTTGATTATAAGTGTGCTCTACTTGAGATACTACCTTTAATATTGCCCCGACCCAATTTTCGCGAGTCAAGATGACACCTACTCTAACCCACCAGTAGGTAAGCCAAACTGTAGCCCGAAACTGTAAGTAATGGGCTAGTTGGTGGAAGGTATAATAAATACCAAAAATAAGCATGCAATATAATTGTAGGCGGTAAAATATAAGAGCAACTGTACAATTATCAAGAGAGAGCTAGAAGGTATGCAAAAGAATATCCCATGACCTATTAAGGTCGGTACAAGAGCCACTAAATCCAAAAGACTAAGAGTACTAAATGGTATCCAATATACAGGTAGTCTCAAAAAGTAAAGACTATCTAAAAGTAGTAGAAGGAGAGAAAATCATCTCCGGCTCTGAAAGCTCACCCTATCTCCGAATCCCAAGAGCAAGTTAGAATAGAACATTCAGTGGTGGTGACTAGTACTCAGATCTGCATCAGAAAAAGATGCAGAACTGTAGCATGAGTACCAAAACAATGGGTACTCAGTAGACATCATCAACTGACTGAGCTAAATCATAATAAAAGCATGATAAGATACGAGAATATAAACTAGAGTCAAGGGTAAAGGGGCAAACCTGAAATAATGCTCCGACTGACAAATGATAAGTAAATAAGAAAAACAATTCTAAAGAATACAAGCTAACTACAGCCTAGCTGAGCCCCCATAAGCCCAGAAGGCACAAACAAGAGAGGATTAACCCAATCGAGCCCCCATAAGCCTGATAGGTACAATCAAGGAAGAGTCACCAATAGTAGTAAACAAAAGGTAAGCAACAACCGAAATCATATCTGAGAATCCATTCGTACCATAATCGTCGGACTCAAATTGAAACTTTAGCATCATAAGTGAACAGTAAATACCGAACTCAAACTGAAACTTTAATTTCCTAAGTGAATAGTAAATGTCGGACTCAAATCAAAACTTTAAAATCATATGTGAATTGTAAGTATCGGACTCGAAATGAAACATTAAAGTAAATACTAGATAACAAGTCTAGCCAAGGGATAAAAAGGTATCTAAATCATCCTAAGGTTCAAGATTGT
This sequence comes from Capsicum rhomboideum, assembly GCA_031232105.1. Lineage (NCBI taxonomy): Eukaryota > Viridiplantae > Streptophyta > Magnoliopsida > Solanales > Solanaceae > Capsicum > Capsicum rhomboideum. The sequence goes on along the minus strand of CP124719.1, from coordinate 97,059,575 downwards.
ATAAAAGATGATGAAAGAAGGTCTCCTAGGTCTACAAGGAGTTAATTAGGATATTTGACCTCAAAGAGGGCCAGTAGGGCCCGTTACTAACCCCGAAAGTCCATACTAAGGCAATTTCTACCCAGAACTAGACTAAGTCTTCAAAGTTCCATTATAAGGTGTTGAATAGGTCCAAACTAGTCCTAAGACAACAATTTAACTCAAAGAGAAGAGGAATGGGTCGATTCTATGTAAAATGGCTCTTTAATCGGCTAAATAATCCAAGATTCTCTAAACCTGCCACCATGCCATAAATCCCAATCAAAATCTAGCATATTACTATACTAATACCATAATAAAGCTCAATCTATGAGGAAAGTAAGCCTATCCTACCAGGATGCCGATGAAGCTCGAGAGAGTCCACTAAATTGGAGCTTTTCCCTTTCGAGAAGCCTCCGCATGATGCCATGCTATCAAAATAATAATCTATACATTAACACGAGAGTAATAATACCCATATTGCAAATAAATACTCCACGTCCAAAATCAAGATAAAAATCCCATGTGGGGCCTGCTTGCGGAATCACAACTTTGAAAACGTCAACACGTGCCTCTATGCTCAAGGATCATTTATCCTCAAAATGGGTAAGATCCGAGCACAAACGAACCCTAAATTAGCCCATCAAGTAACTAGGGATTTGAATTCAACTTAGAGAATAGCTCAATATATTAGACGGAAAATTACGGAAATCTTGATGAGAAAATGACCTCAACAAACTCTCCGACTCACCCCGAGCACCTAATGATCGATCTGTACTCTCTCTAAGCTCTCTAGGGTTTTATGGACTTGTAACTTGAAATAAATGAGCCAAAAATTGGGTCTCCCTCATTAATAGCAGTGGTAGCCGCTTTAGCGGCCAAATGACCACTAAAGCAATCACCGATAAAGCAGTAAGGCAACACTTAAGCGGTCCTGTCACACCGGGGGACTACTGCTTAATCGGTGGAACTTCACTTAAACAACTATCGTTAAAGCAGTAGTTTGGTAGCTTGAGCTACAGAGGAGAACAAGCAGGCTTCTGCTATAGTGGTACATTGGATGCTTTAGTGGCTTCCGCTTTAGCCACTAAATAGCCGCTTAAGTGGTCGCACCAGTTAATGCCTGTACCAACACTTAGAAAAAATTATAAAGTTTCGATCGAACCCTCGAGATTTGTTTGAAATCCCGTGAATGCAAACAAACTATACTACCCTATCAAATTCGACATTCAAGACTCACCAACACCATCAAAATTCCCAACCAAGGTTGTTTCGATAAAATATGGGTCCCACACCTAAGGGGCGTTTTAACTAAAAATCCACTCAATATCCCAAAATGAGTCCAGAAGTCTTGGGAACCAAACCAAGGGTATCCCTGAACTAAAATCAACATTTTGGGGCTGATGGAACTGTCAAAATTGGCATATGTGGCTGTTAACCTGAATTTTAAGCCCGATACCTAATTTTTCATAGTAGAAACTTGAAAACAGAGAATTGGCTCTAAAAACTAAATGAACTACCCAGTAACCAAACTGTCAACTCTAGTAAGTCATAAATGACTTGGGGAAGCTATGTGAAAGCTCTAAATAGCAAAATAGTGCAAAAATGTAAGAAATGACCTGGAGGTTCATTACAATATCCAAGATGTACCTGAAGGCTCGAATATGTGGGGATACTAGGCTTATACCTCACTCTCGATCTCCCAGGTAGCCTCTTTGACTGGATAATATCTCCACTGGACTTTAACCACTAGGATCTCTCTGGAGCGCAATCGTCTGACATCCCTAGATAGTATAGAAACTAGCTCCTCATGAAGGTTAACCTCTTATCCAACTGAACTGAGTCTAACGAAGCACGTGAGACTCATCTGAAATATATAGTCGCAACATGGAGACATGGAAAATGGGTGAATAGTTGAAAAATCTGGGGGCAAGGCTAACTCATAAGCCACCTCACCAATGGTCCAGAGTATCTCAAATGGCCCAATGTACCTGGGACTGAGCTTGACCCTCTTCCCAAACCTCATCACACCTTTCATGGGCGATACTCAAAGGAAAACCTAGTCACCTACTCCAAACTTCAACACCCGAAGCTTACAATCAGCATAACTCTTTTGCCTACTCTGAGTTGTCCATAGCCTATCCTGAATCAGTTGAACCCTATCCAAAGACTCATGAAGCAGGTCGGTACCACGAGGACTAACCTTATACTTCTTGAACCAACCAATTGGAGATCGACAATGCCTACCATACAATGCCTCAAATGGTACCTTCTCAATACTCGAATGGTAGATATTATTATAAGAAAACTCTGCTAAGGCTAAATGCTACACCCACTGACTGCCAAAGTTCATAACACACGCTTGGAGCATATCCTCCAAAACCTGAATAGTCCACTCTGACTGACTATCGATCTAAGGATGGAAAGCGGTGCTAAGATCAACCTGAGTACCCAACTCCTCTTGAAATATCTGCCAGAAGCTAGAAGTGAACACTCAGCCTCTATCTAAAATAATAGAAATGGGTACTCCATGAAGGAGAACTACCTCACGAACATAGATATGGGCCAACCTCTCAACACTGAAAGACATCTGAATAGGGAGGAAATGGGCCGATTTGTACAACTAATCTATAATGACCCAAATACAGTCAAAACTACGAGAAGTGTGAGGCAAACCACTCAAGAACTCCATAGTAATCTGCTCCCACTTCCACTCAGGAATGGGTAGTCTCTGAAGTAATACACTCGGTCTATGATGCTCGACCTTTACCTACTGATAACACAAATATCAAGTTACAAAGTCTGCTACATCCTTCTTCATACCACTCCACTATTAATGCTGCCTCAAATCTCTATACATCTTAGCTGTCCAAGGGAGATTAGAATATCTAGAACTATGAGCCTCCCAAAATATCAACTTAATCAAGTCTCCAACCCTCGAAACACATATGCGGCCATCATACCTCAAAATTCCTCTGAATCAAAAGTGTCCATCCTAGACTCACCCTTCAAAACCTGACCACGGATGCCATAAAGTCTACTATCCTCAAATTGGCGCCTCCAAATCTGCTCAAATAAGGTAGACCTAACCTCAACACTAGAAAGAATCCTCCTGGGGTCTGAAATGTCAAACCAAACCATCAAGTTGGCCAACAACTGAATGTCCAATGCCAATGGCCTCTTCAAAACTGAAATAGAAGCTAAGCTACCCATAGTCACTGCATTCTAGCTCAAGGCGTCCGTTACCACATTCGTCTTGCCTGGATGGTATAGAATAGAGATATCATAGTCCTTCAGCAACTTAATCTATCTGTGCTACCTTGAATTAAGCTTCCTCTGATTCATAATGTAATGTATTGAAGACTATGATGGTCGGTGCATATCTCATAATAAACACCGTACAAGTGATGCCTCTAAATCTTAAGCACGAAAACAATCACTGTCAACTCCAAATCATGAGTGGGGTAGTTACGCTCATGCACCTTCAGATGCCTCAATGCATAAGCAATAACTCAACCCTTCTACATCAGAACATAACCTAAACCATCACAAGAAACACCACAATGTACAGTAAACCCCTCGCCCTTAACTGGAAGAGTCAAAATAGGAGTTGAAGTGAGCAAGTCTTTGAGCTTCAGAAAGCTCAACTCACACTTATTGGACCACTGAAAAGGTACCTCTTTCCTTGTTAATCTGGTCATAGGTGCCGCAATAGTAGCAAACCTCTCATCCAACAGTCTGTAGTGACTTGCTAAATCAATAAAGTTGCAACTATTGGTCAAAGATGTAGGTATGGCCCAGTCATGAATAGCCTTAATCTTCACCGGATCTACTATAATCCCATCTTTCGACACCACGTGTCCTAGGAATGTCACCGACTCAAGCCAGAACTCGGACTTTGAGAATTTGGTAAAAATCCTATGATCTCTCAAAGTGTGAAGCACAGTACTTAAATGTTGCTCATGCTCCTCTCTACTCCCCGAATAAACAAGGATATCATCAATGAAAACTATCACAAAGGACTCCAAATAAGGCCTCAAAACATGGTTCATCAAATCCATGAACACTGCTGGGGCATTGGTCAACCCAAAAAACATCGCCAAGAACTCATAGTGGCCATAGCGAGTCCTGAAGGCTATCTTAGGGATGTCCTCATCCCGAATCCTCAACTGATGGAAATCGAATCTCAAATCAATCTTAGAGAACATAGCCGCACCCTGAAGCTGGTCGAACAAATCATCAATATGAAGCATAGGATACTTATTCTTTACTGTTACATTATTCAGCTGCTTGTAGTCGATACACTTGTGCATAGAACCATCATTTTTCTTTATGAACAAGACAGGAGCACCCCAAGGTGATACACTCAGTCTAATAAAACCTTTACCTAGAAGATCCTGAAGCTGAGAATTTAGCTACTTAAGATCGATAGGACCCATGCGGTAAGGTGCCACTAAAATAGGTCAGGTGCTCGACTCGAGATCAATAACAAACTCAATAACACGCTCAAGGGGAATGCCAGGTAGGTCGGTAGGAAAAACATCAAAAAACTCATGAATAATAGGAATAGAATCAAGAAAAGGACTCTCGGCACTAATATCATGAAAATAAAAAAGATAAGACTCGCAACCCCTCGATACCAGGCTCCTAGCCCAAACATAAGGGATAATCCTCATCGGTACATGACTAAAAGAACCCTGTCGCACAACCAAAGGTATGCCAAGCATGGCTAATGTAATGTTCTTGACAAAGAAATCCAAGACCACATGATAGGGGGATAACCAGTCGATGCCCAAAATGATATCAAAATTCACCATATCTAGCATGATAAGGTTAGCTCGAGTATCAAATTCTCAAATGGTCATAAATCATGACCTATAAACTCGATCTTCTTCTAAAGAATCACCCACAGGAGTAGATACACAAAATGACACAGATAAAGGTTCCCAAGACAACTCTAAATGCGGTGCATGATAAAAAAATATATAAATAAGTGGATCCCAAATCAAAAAAAGAGATAGCTGGCTTATGGTATACTAAAATCATGCCTATAATAATAGCATCTGAAGACTCCACCTCTGGCCTACCTGGTACAGTATATAACTAACCTCGTACGCCTCTGGACTAGGTGCCTAACTGACCACCTATCCTACCTACCTGAAGAACTCCTTGAGAACACTGAGGACTACCCTTGCGACCCTGCGCACCACCTCTAGCTGGGGGAGACACTACTTTAATCGTATGAACACTCTGTGCTGCAGGTATAATGGTCCTATGCCAGGGACACTCTCTAGAGTAATTGGTCGATGACCCCACAATCAGAGCATGCCCCTTGCACTCCTCTCTATCTAGATGATTCGGTTGACCCAAAATAGCCACTTTGGCTAGAAGACCCAAAATGTGCACCCCTAAAAGAATGACCCCTGCTTTGACCGCATAAGTCACTATTACCGGGCTGACCCTCATTAGTAATATGAAGTACTTCCTGAATGGGTCTACTAGACTGACTATGGTGCTGATAAGACTGACGCTGAGGGTACCTATCCTGAAAACATCTACCCCTAAACTGCAAGCCATTTTGGCTCCCACTGAAACTACCTTACTGACGCCGCCTTTTATCACTTACCCCTTAGGCCTCGCAATCCATCTCCTCTATATAATAGACTTGAGCGATACTATCAAAAATAGACTTCCCTAAAGTCATAAAACTCGGAGTAGCCCTACGAAGTGGTAGAATCAACCCTCTGCCAAAGCACCAAATCGTCTCGTACTCTATAGGCAGAATCATGGTAGCATGTCTGGCTAATTTGTGAAATATCGCCTCATACTCAACCACCATTATAAAACCCTATCTCAAAGTAGAAAACTCATCCCTCAGGAGCTCACGCATAGTCTGAGATATATACTTCTCTAAGAAAGCCTCGGAGAACTAAGAACAAGTTATAGGCAAAGATCCAGCTGGTCTGGAATCAAGATAACCCCTCCACCACTATTGCACTACCCTGTCAAGCTGATAAGTTGTATAGTCCACTCCGCGTGACTCAACCAGCCCTAAATTATGGAGCCTCTCCTTACAACTAGTCAGAAACTCATAAGCATCCTCTCTTAGGGCCCCTACAAACCTAGGTGGAGTCAATCTCAGAAATCAGCTCAACATCTTCTGCTCCTCGACAGACATAACAAGTTGAGCAACTGTGGGCGGCGGAGCTACTGGTACTGGGGAAATCTAAACTCTGGGGTCCACAACTGCAGTCTACGCCCCTAAATTAATACTACTCTGGTCTGCTGAATGAGCATCATAAGACATTGCACCACCTACTAATCCTAACAACTGAAGCAAATCATCTTTGAGCATTGAAGAAGAAATAAACCCTGGTGGGGCTTGGGCTTCCTCCAAGCCCACCAATGGATGGGGTGACGAAATCTCTAGCTCGAGAGAAATAACAGGATCTGGTGCAGGCTCCATATCCTGACCCTTCATTAGGATTGCAGCTCTATCTTGACCTCGACATCTGAGTCGACTACGGTCTCTAGCGGGTGCTCTGGTTGCAGACTGGGGGTCTTCGTCTTTGGTCGTTGCAGCTAACCATCTACGTAAGAGTAGAATAATGAGAAATTAGAAACCAACTCAGATCCAATGCACAAAATGAACAAGAAAAGTGAGATTCTCATAAGAATGACCTATAGCCTCCCAAAGATTAGATACAAACGTCATAGTTCCAATCTGCGGGACTAAACTAGATATTTGCTCTTGTACCAACGATACCAGTGAACCTGGCTCAGACATCAATTTGTCACGATTCAATTTTTGTGAGTCAAGATGGCACATACTCTAACCCACCAGTAGTTAAACCAAACCGTAGCCCGAACAACAAGTAATAGGCTAGTTGGTGAAAGGTATAATAAATACCAAAAATAAGCATGTAATAGAATTGTAGGTGGTAAAATATAAAAGCAATAATACAATTATCAAGGGAGAGAGTGAAGGTATGCAAAAGAATATCCCACGACCTAGTAAGGTCGGTACAAGAGCCACTAAATCCAAAAGAATAAGATTACTAAATGGTGTCCAATATACAGGTAGTCACGAAAAGTAAAGACTATCCAAAAGTAGTAGAAGGAGAGAAGATCAGCTCTAGCTCTGAAAGTTCACTCTATCTCCAAATCCCAAAAGCAAGCTGGAATAGAACTTCAGTAGCGGTGACTTGTACTTGGATCTGCATCAGAAAAAGATGCAGAAGTGTAGCATCAGTACCAAAACAACGGGTACTCAGTATACATCATCGGCCGACTGAGATAAATCACAATAAAAGCATAATAAGACGCAAGAAGTAAAGTAGAGTCAGGGTAAAGGGGCAAACCTAAAATAATGCTCCGACTGATAAATGATAAGCAAGCAAGATAAACAATTCAAAAAGAATACAAGCTAACTACAGCCTAGTTGGGCCCCCATAATCCCAAAAGGCACAAACAAGAGAGGATTAACCCAATCAATCCCCCATAAGCCCAATTGGTACAATCAACGAAGAGTCACTAACAGTAGTAAACATAAGGAAGCGACAATCAAAATCATATCTGAGAATCCCTTCGAACCATACCGCCAAACACGACCGAAACTTCAGTATAATAAGTGAACAGTATATGTCAAACTCCAACAGGAATATTAATATCCTATGTGAATAGTAAATACCGTACTCGAACTGGAACTTTAATATCATATATGAATAGTAAATGCCAAATTCAAACCATAATTTTAAAGTAAATGCTAGATAACAAGTTTAGCCAAGGGATAAAAAGCTAACTAAATCATCCTAAGGTTCAAGATTGTAAAAAATAATGAAAGAATGTCTGCTAGGTCGACAAGGAGTTAATGAGGATATTTGACCTCAAAAAGGTTCAGTGGGGCCTCCTACTAACCCCGAAAGTTCATACTAAGGAAATTTCTAGCAGAAATAAACTAAGGCTTCAAAGTTCCATTATAAGGTGTTAACTAGGTCCAAACTAGTCCTAAGACAACAATTTAACTCAAAGAGAAGAGGAATGGGTCAATTCTATCTAAAATGGCTCTTTAATAGGCTAAATAATCCAAGATTCTCTAAACATGCCACCATGCCATAAATCCTAACCCAAATCTAGCATATTACTATACTAATACCATAATAAAGCTCAATCTATGAGGAAAGTAAGCCTATCCTACCAGGACACCGATGAAGCTCGAGAGAGTCCACTAAATTAGAGCTTTTCCCTTTCGAGAAGCACCCATATGATGTCATGCTATCAAAATAATAATCTATGCATTAACACGAGAGTAACAATACCCATATTGCAAATAAATGCTCCAAGTCCAAAATCAAGCTAAAAATCTCATATGGGGCCTGCTTGCGGAGTCACAACTTTAAAATCATCAACACTTGCCTCTAAGATAAAGGATCATTTATCCTTAAAAATGGGTGAGATCCGAGCACAAACTAACCCTAAATTAGCCCGTCAAGTAACTAGACATTTGAATTCAACTCAGAAAAAAATCAATAAATTAGACGAAAACTTAAGGGAATCTTTATGTGAAAATGACCCCAATGAACTTTCCAACTCACCCTGAACACCTAATGAATGATCTCTACTCTCTCTAATATCTCTAGGGTTATATGGACTGGTAATTGAAACAAATGAGCCAAAAATTGGGTATCCCTTAGTAATAGCAGCAGTAGCCACTTTAGCGGCCAAATGATCGCTAAAGCAGTCACCGCTAAAACGGTCCTATTACACTTGGGACTACCTCTAAAGTAATCGAATATCGCTTAAGCGACTACCGCTAAAGCAGTAGTTTGGTAGTTTTAGCGACAGAGGGGAACACACAGGCTTCTGCTAAAGCAGTACATTAACTACTTTAGCGGCTTCTGCTTTAGCAACTAAATGGCCACTTAAGCTGTCGCACCAGCTGATGACTGCTCCAACACTCAGTAAAATTTGCCAAGTTTCGATCGAACCCTTGGGATTCGTTCAAAATCTCGTGAATGCAAAAAAACTATTCTAACCTATCAAATTCAATATTTCAGACTTAAGGATGCCATCAAAATTCCCAACCGAGTTCATTTTGATAAAATGTGGGTCCCACACATTAGGGTCATTTTAACCAAAAACTAACTCAATAGTCCAAAACGAGTTTGGAAGCCTCAAGACCTAAACCAAGGTCCTCTTAAACTAAATTTGATGTTCCAGAGATGATGGAACTTTCAAAATTGTAATACAAGGTTGTTAACCTGAAGTTTAAGCCCGATACCCAATTCTTAACAACAAAAACTTTAAAATAGGGAATCGACTCTAAAAACTTAACGAACTACCCGATAACCGAACTGTCTGCTCCAGCAAGTCATAAATGACTTAGGACAGCTATGGAAAAGCTCTAAATTAAAAAATAGTGTGGAAATATAGGAAATAACCTAGAGGTTTATTACAAATATATTATCTCACACAGTGGTCAGGGTGGCTAAAGTTGTCAAAGGAATGATGGATGTGGGTATAGGCATAAAAGTGACTCCTTCTAGAATAGCAGATGTTCTAGCAGATAGAGGGGAAATAGTTTTAAGCTCGTACCCTCTTGTAAAGGAGTAGACCCATTAATGTTGGGCACTACTCCATTTATTTTGGTGGACTGATTCAACTCATCCCTCAATTTGATGATGTCCACCAAATATGTTGACCTTGGAATCATACTCTGGTAGTAAAGCAATACTAGATATCTTGCATATTTATGTGATCATACAAAAAAATGGAAGTAAGTGGCATTCTATGTGGATCTATCCATGATCTTCCTAAGTATAGCTTTTCACAAGTCAGAAGGAAACCCGTTAACAACAACTACAATTAACATTATTTTATTCGGTGTCAGGGTGTTGTTAGAATTGGTCTAGCAGATCTTTGTCATAATTAAGCTCCACCAAAAAATAGCCTCCAATGTGATGCTTTTCTTAATTGTACTTGCCAATCGTGTAGTTAGCCATTCAGGAACATCCCAAGCTATAATTGGCACAAACTATTCTCTTTGAGTTCTATTGGTGAATGTGTGTTGCGGGAACTCAACTGTGTTTCTGTGGTCCCTAAACTCAGGTAAATAACAGTATTTGTTGATTGCCATGTTGCTGATTTCAATGACTACTATAAAATCAAGAGGTATCTATAGTACCTTTGTCAACTTTCTTTGGGGCTCTATGGTTGCCCCGTACGAAGAAAAGAATTCCTAGACCATGGTCAAGGTAGTACATTCCTGGAGGATTTTTGAATAGTATCCATGAAAGTGTTTACAACTTGGCCAAAATGGTCAGATAGTCCTCTACCCCATTTAAGCTAATCAGCCTCTCCTATGTGAAGTTATGTTTGGGTTTGCCCTCAGTTATTACCAACCTTGCATAATATAATTCCCCTAGAACCATTCATGGAAAAATGTGTGGCAGCCCCATATATAACATTTCAAAATAACCATCCCTAGAAGCAGTCTCTAATTTTACTGGTAAAGCCCCATCTTGCTAATGTGGCCCTCATAGGCACTCTCTAATTCTACTGACTCTCCTGCTTCCTCCTCTTCAAACTAGGAGGAGTCAATTTGCTCTATCTATTATGAAGTGGTCTCTTTACACTTTTGGTAGGGTAATACTCCTCATTGGAGCCTCCTTACTGATCCCACCTATTTAGAGAAGTGCTTTTTCTATCTTAAGCAGGTATGGACTTCCCGCCCCCTTTGTTTACTGGTGTTGGTTCCATAACCTATTGCAAATACACCATTAGTGCCAAATTATAATATATATATATATATATATATATACAGACAAAGCCTTGTCATGGAAGGCTCAAAAATAAAGTTGTGAAGTTTTCTAAATTTTCTTAGGTGATGGTTCATAAACCAATTTACGACTCATGAATTGAAAATATGATTATAACTTTAATCATGGATGAGCTTTGCTAACAAGTCCTTCAGTCATATGTCTTTGAAATTTTTGACACGGTGACTTATGGATTGTAAATGATTTTTACAATCGTGAATTTCTCAATGAATCAGAATGATATACGAATTGTGAATGACTTTATGAATGTAAAGTACCTCGTGAATTAGAAAGTTTGTTATCATAACTCTTTCAGGTTGTTTATATTGGGATTTGTAGCACGTAAATCACTTTATGATCAAGAATCCCTTCGTGAGTTAGAAATTTTTCTCACTTAGTTTATATTTAAATTTTAGGGCATTTTGATGAAGGAAGGCTAACTTTAACAATTATATGAGAGACATACAGATCGTAAATGTTGCCTTCATTTTTTTAATTTATTTTATTTATGTAAATGTTATTTTCCTCACATAATCAATTGTGTTTTTTCATGAAAAGATCAAGACACTTCGATTTTGACATTATAACCAACTACCCACAACCCCACACTATGTGCAACCCTTATTTAAACTCTAATCCATGTGAATTTAGGAAGGCTTCCTTGGGTTAGAAATCCTCGAAAAACTTGCCTTATTTTTTCTACCTTGTCAGTTCAAATACCATGAAGGCGATTCACACCCAAGGTTCACATTATCAAGTATATGTACCCCATGCTTACCTTTGCCTAAAAAGTTGGAGTTGACATTTAAGGTGGTCTAGCTATGTGTGTGTGTGCGCATGTAACAGAGAGATAGTAATGAGAGAAATTAAAAATGGGCAATAAGGGAGAGTATATAAAAGTATATGTATTTGGAAGTAGAGTGTGGGGGTATATACTGTAAAGAAGTTCAGAAGTTTATACATTGAAGGGAAAGGAGAGGGAAAAGTGAAAGCTTTTTAAATGTCCAAGTAGAGGTTAGATATGAGTTCTTAGTTGGATCCACATGTAATACCCCGTACCTTACCAACCCTACTTGAAGACATTAAATAATGTTTACTTAGGTGTCGAGAGCTATAAGTATGTCTTTGGTAATGTTAATGATGAGAAAAATTGAAATTTGGCCTCGTACATGTGATTAGCCCTTCGTAGGAGGTGTGTTGTGATTTTAGTGAAGCATTTGTGGGGTTAAAAATGAGGCTAAGAGGACCTCTAAACAAAGGATATTAAGGGTAAGAAGTAAGTTAAAGAATAGGACTTGAAGTATCTAACCAAACCCGCGAAGAAAAGTCGAAAAATGAAATTTTCAGAAAAACTAAGGCTCAGGCGCGCCAGAGGGCGTGCCAAACTGGTTTTGCCACTTTTTCAAAGTTACAAATTTTCTTAAGTCCCAAGGGTGCCCGGGGACGTACTGAGCCAATTTTTGCCACGTTTCTTATACAACCACGAGTATATATATGGAATGAATAATATATTATATTGGTATGATAAAATTACTCGAGAACTAATTTGGCATCAAAATGACAGTTTTGCCCTTATGGTCAAAATGGGCCCTACGTGGCTAGTATCGCTTGTTTTTGGAATTGAGGCTACGGATATGAATAGTGTGAGTGGGAATATTATTGAAAAATGTATGAGATGATTTAAACACGAGAAATTATTGATTTTATTGAGTTAAGTGAATTGGGCTCAATAAAAGGCCCAAAATGAGAAGAAAACATGGGCCAAAATGGGTCAAAGACCTATTCTTGCCTTGACCTTATAGAACACCACATGTAATGGATAAGGATGGAATTAAAGGCTTATAAAAGGGACCCAAAAAACTCAGATTTTATTCATTGGAAACTCTCATGCTTTCTAGATATTTCTCATCTATTTTTCTCTCAAACCCTAAGAACTCAAAGCCCACTTTTGGAGCAAGTTCATCATTTTTCAAGCTTGGGTAAGTGATTATTGTTATGGATTAATATATTATATGCATGGGAGAGTATGTGAATCATGTTGGTTATGCTTGGAAGTGTTGAACATGGTACTTTATGTTTTTGTAAAAGATTTGTGATCCATGAGATTTAAGTTGAAATATGACTTGTGACTTTGATGAAAGGGCATGGTATGGATAAAATATGAACATGTATGGTGTGATTTTGTTATTAAACTTGTTATTTTCATATAAGTGTAAATTATAGGATTTTGGCCGATATGTGCTATGAGATGTATTAAGGTGAATTGATGGATTATTTGTGATATGGTGTGGATGAGGAAGTGTAAAAGAGAAGTTTGTGGTGAAATGTTATTGATTATCATGTATTGGTCAATGTATGAAATATTATGGGATTATTGGTATGATAATTTCATCAATGATTTTGTCAAGGGAAAAATGACATGTTTAAAGGCAAATATGTAACTCATTGACGTTATATGCATTTGTAAGGTAGTTGGTGGTTAATGTAAATCCCGTTATGCATTTGTGTTGTAGAGTGAAACATAAGGGAGGAGCGGGACATTGTATGCACATCTAAGATTGTATATTCGTATTGAGAATACAAGGTATGCAAGGTTACTCTTTCCGTATCTTTCTGCGACATATAGTATCCACATTGACATTACGCTTGTCCTATCCCGAAATGTGCTAAGGTATCCTAAATCCGGTTATCAATGGTCATTATCACATAGTTCCTATTCATTGATCAATTGTGAACCACATGTCTCATATTCATGGTTAATGTTCCAAAAGCTCAATAAGGTTATGTTCCAATGTTCCAATAGTGATTATACTCATGTCTCTTGTTCAAGAATTATTGTCCAATGGTTCCAATGGTGTTATGGTTCGAATAATGTTATGTTTCTCACAATTTTTATTTACATGTCTCTCACTCATTGGTTAATGATCCAAAGCTTAAAGTAAAGTTGTAACTATCATTTTATCAATCTCAAAGTAATCAATGAAGTAATGCATATATGGTCTATGATCAAGTATGGGTGGTAGCTTTGGGGGCAAATGCCTAGCTCAAGCCGATCCCGAGATTGTTGGATCAGGGGGAAGTCCTAGAGGCATACGCCTAGCTCGGATCGATCCTGACAGGGGGCATCTCTAAGGGAAATAACCTAGCTCGAGCCGAACCTGAAATGTTGGTTTATGGGTGGCAGCTCTAGAGGTAATAACCTAGCTCGAGCCGATCCCGATATATGTTAATTCATGGGTGGCAGCTCTAGGGGTATAAGCCTAGCTCGAGCCGATCCCAACACAACGATATGTTATGTTTAAAACCCACTGTTCAGTAGGGGCCCGGGTATCACAAGTCACAGGCAAAGATGAATAATCACAGAAGTAAAGATATAAAGAAGGTAATGAAAGCAATATACATGGTTTCCAAAGTACAGAACAGTGACTTATCCATATTGATCATTCATTTGTATTTGAGCTCATTGGAATATTTACTTAGCATACAAGTTTCATATGGCCTTACATACTCAGTACATTCTTCGTACTGACCCCTCTTGGGGGATTTACCTTACTTGCTGCAGGCGCAGGTACTAGTAGGCCTCCACAGTAGGTTGCCAGTTGTTGCGGATCATTGGTGAGCCCCAGTTAGTTTGGGGCTTCTCTGAGTCACAGTTTTACATATGTTTTGGTGTTGTAAATGTTGTATAAAGCAGGGACTTGTCCCGAATTTTAATTCGTTTTGGTCAATGCATCTGATAGAGGCTTTTGTAGACGTTTGTGGGTGTATGGATGTAAGATAGTTTATGTCGTTTTGACTTGGTGGCCTCAACGGCCAAGTTTCGTATATGAAAATATATTTATCATGTTCCATGAATTCCGTTATTGGTATTTAAAGCTCTTATGTGATTATGGGTTTATTATGGCATGGTTGAATAGAAGCAAAACTTGGTTCTATCGTGCCTTGACGGCTAAAAGTACCAATCCGTCTCGATGGGATTTGGGGCGTGACAAAAGTGGTATCAGAGCAGGTCGTTCTAAGGGTTTCTACAAAGCCGTGTCTGAGTAGAGTCTTACTTATCGATGTGTTGTGCACCACATTTATAAGTAGGAGGCTACGGGATATTTAGGATGTTGTTTCTTTTCTTCACTTTTAGATCGTGCAATAGAGCCAGTATTGTAAGTTGAATTGTATCTGACCCTGGTAATTGTTTTTCTCTGGTATAGTAACAATGCCAATGACAAAAAGAGATAGAGGTAAAGGCAAGCAGGTAGACATGCCTGCGGAAGAAGGAATGAGTATATTACCACCTGACCAGGCTAGTCAAGGTGTAGCAAATGCTGAAATTTCATCGCAGTCTTCATCAACTTTTCCAGCTCCGGAGGAGCCAGTTGGTAGAGAAGTACCCGCAGAACCACCAACGAATGCCACAAATCAGGATCTTAGAAATGCAGTACATATGTTGACACAGTTAGTGGCAGCCCAAAGTCAAGGATGAGTTGGTCTAATGACACATGATGATGATGCGGCTAGAGTGGAGAGTCGCAGAACACAGGATTTCCTGAAACTGGACCCTCCTATATTCACTGGGTCAGATCCAAAAGCAGATCCACAGGACTTAGTGGATCAAATTCAGAGGGCCTTGGAAGTTATGCACGTGACGGGGGTAGAGACAGTTAAACTTGCTGCCTACAGATTGAAAGGAGAGGTAATATTGTGGTACGAGGATTGGAAGAAATCCCGTGATATTGGTGCAAATCCACCTAATTGGGAAGAATTTAAAACAACTTTCCTTGATCATTACTTGCCCTATGAGATCCGTGAGGCATGTGCAGATCAATTTCTAAATCTCCGTCAAGGAAATTTGAGTGTCAGATAATATAGCTTGCAAGTTAATTCCTTGGCTCGATATGCTCCAAATGTGGTGGCTACGATGACAGATAGAGTCCATCGATACATGGACAGGTTAGAGCCATATTTGGTGAGGGATTGCACCATTGCTGCCTTGAACAAGGACATGGACATAGCTAGAATACAAGCCTTCGCCCAAAAAATGGAAGATCAAAGACAGAGAAGAAGGGTACATGAATTTGACAAGGGACAATTCAAAAGGACTAGACCTATGGGACCACCTATGATGTCCCAAGGAGGATTTAGGCCCCGTATGTTTCCTAGACCATCGTTCTCCTATTCCACAGGGGGTGCTCATTCTCAGTTTCGAGGGTCTAGAGGTGGTCCATCTGGGCAGAGTAGCGGAGTTCACGGATCACAGGCAACAGGTTTTCCTCATCAGCAGTATCAGCACTGCGGGCATATTCATGCAGGTACATGCCGAGTGGGGACAAATGCTTGTTTTTGGTGCGGCATAATGGGACACATGATGAAAGAGTGTCCCCAGAGGAGCATGGGTGGTATAGCACGACCGGTAGGATCGACCGTTGCGTCATCAGCATCGGTTCCTTATTTGGGCCGAGGTGTACAGCCTGTTGGCCATGGTAGGGGTGCCAGAGGAGCAGCCAGTACTAGCGAGGTCCAGAATCGCACTTATACCTTAGTGGACCGACAGAATTCAGAGGCTTCCCCAGATGTTGTCACACGTACAATATCCATATTCTCATATAATGTATATGCATTGATTGACCCCGGTTCTACATTTTCCTATGTTACTCCATTGGTTGCTGCAAAATTTACAAAGGCACCAGAATTATTAATTAAATCAATTGAAGTGTCTACACCGATTGGTGAATATATTATTGCAAAATGAGTATATCGTAACTGTGTGGTAACTGTGTGTGGTCATGATACATGGGCCGATCTCATTGAATTAGACATGGTGGATTTTGATGTGATCATGGGAATGGATTGGTTGGCCTCTTATTATGCCACGATATATTGCCGGGCCAAGAAAGTGCAATTTTGTTTTCCGCAAGAAAATGTTCTTGACTGGCAGGGTAATGTAGGGGCACCAAGGGGAAGATTTATTTCCTATTTTAAAGTTAGAAAAATGATTGCCAAGGGATATATATGTCACTTAGTGCGAGTGAAAGATAATGATGTGGAACCACTAACCCCTCAATCGGTTCCAGTAGTCAATGAATTTCTAGATGTATTTCTAGAGGATCTTCCAGGCTTGCCCCCAGAACGGGAAGTAGAATTTGGCATTGATGTGATTCCAGGCACTCAGCCTATTTATATTTCCCCATATAAAATGGCTCCAGCAGAACTGCGTGAATTGAAGGAGCAGTTGAAAGATTTGCTGGACAAGGGCGTCATTAGGCCTAGTATGTCCCCGTGGGGTGCACTGGTATTATTCGTATGGAAGAAAGATGGTACATTGAGAATGTGCATCCTCTATCGGTGATTGAATAAGGTAACGATCAAGAACAAATATCCCCTCCCTCGAATTAATGATTTGTTTGATCAGTTACAGGGTGCCCAGTGTTTTTTAAAGATTAAATTGAGGTTGGGTTACCACCAAGTCAGGATTAGAGAAGAAGATGTACCCAAGACAGCTTTCCGAACACGGTATGGCCATTATGAATTTTTAGTTATGTCATTTGGACTAACAAATGCACTAGCTGTGTTCATGGATTTGATGAATAGGGTGTTTCAGCCATTTCTGGACGTGTTCGTCACGGTATTTATAGATGACATCCTGGTTTACTCACGGTCACTAGAGGATTATGCTAATCACTTACGACAAGTGCTACAGATTCTTCGTGAGCGTAAGTTGTATGCAAAGTTCTCAAAGTGTGAGCTTTGGTTAAAATCAGTTACATACTTGGGTCACATTGTGTCAGATAAAAGGATACAGGTTGATACACAGAAGATTGAAGCAGTGAAAAATTGGCCAAGACCTATGACACCCACAGAAATCCGTAGTTTTCTTGGACTAGCAGGTTATTACAGAAGATTTGTGGAGGGTTTTTCCTCTATTGCTGCACCGTTAACAAAGATTACACATAAGGCAGTAAAATTTCAGTGGAATGATGCGTGCGAGAAAAGTTTCCAAAAGTTGGAAGATAAATTAACCACCACACCAGTTTTAGTACTTCCCGAAGGTACCGAAGGTTATGTAGTGTATTGTGATGCTTCTGGGGTTGGCCTCGGATGTGTATTGATGCAACATGGTAATGTCATAGCATATGCCTCACGATAGTTGCGGCCACATGAGAAAAATTATCCCACACATGATCTTGAATTAGCAGCGGTAGTTTTTGCTTTAAAGATATGGAGTCATTATTTGTAGGGGGTTCATGTTGATATCTATACGGATCACAAAAGTTTGCAATATCTCTTTAAGCAGAAGGAACTCAATTTGAGGCAACGAAGGTGGTTAGAACTCTTAAAATACTATGATATTGATATTATCTATCATCCAGGCAAAACAAATGTAGTAGCTGATGCATTGAGCCGCAAGGAAGTAGAAAGCACTAGTGGCCAATTGGCTGAAAAGCAAGAGATAATCAAAGATCTACATCAACTAGCCAGCTTGGGAGTTTGCCCTATAGAATCTCCAAGTGAAGGGGTTATTGTGCAAAATGCAGCGGAATCCTCCTTAATAACTGAAGTGAAAGAGAAGCAGTTTGCGGATTCTATGTTATTGCAGCTAAAGGAAAATGTACAGCAGATTTTGACAAAGGCATTTGATCTTACACCAGAAGGAGTACTCCAATGCCAAGGTAGATTATATGTACCAGATGTAGATGAGTTAAGGAAATGAATTATGACAGAGGCGCAGCATTCGCGCTATTCTATTCATCCGGGTGCTACTAAAATGTACCATGATTTAAAAAAAGTGTATTGGTGGGGAAATATGAAAAAGAACATTGCAGAATTTGTCGCGCAATGCCCGAATTGTCAACAAGTGAAAGTAGAACATCAGAAATCGGGAAGTTATATGCAATGTATCAATCTTCCAGTCTGGAAATGGGATATGATTAATATGGACTTCATTACAGGTTTGCCTCGTACATTACAGAAATTTGATTCTATATGGGTTATAGTGGACAGGCTTACCAAGTCAGCGCATTTCCTACCGGTCAAGACCACCTATACAGCTGAGGATTATGCAAAATTGTATGTTAGAGAAATAGTGCGGTTGCATGGTATTCCACTTTCCATTATATCAGACAGAGGAGCACAGTTCACAGCGCACTTTTGGAGATCTTTTCAACAGAGTTTGGGTACACAGGTGAATTTGAGTACGACTTTCCATCCTTATACTGATGGACAAGCAGAACGTACTATTCAGACACTTGAAGATATGCTACGAGCTTGTACGTTAGATTTTCAAGGCAGTTGGTATGACCATTTTCCTCTTATTGAATTTGCTTACAAAATAGCTATCATTCAAGTATTAAAATGGCACCTTATGAAGCTTTGTAAGGAAGGCAATGTAGATCATCAATTGGATGGTTTGAAGCGGGTGAAACTGCTTTACTTGGGACGGATATTGTTCATCAAGCTATGGAGAAAGTTAAAGTGATCCAACAGCGGTTACAGACGGCCCAAAGTCGCCACAAGTCATATGCTGATGTTAGAAGAAGAGGACTTGAATTCGCCGTAGGTGATTAGGTATTTTTAAAGGTGTCACCGATGAAAGGGGTAATGCGGTTCGAAAAGAAAGGGAAACTGAGTCCACATTACATAGGCCCATATGAAATCATTAGAAGATTTGGGCAAGTTGCGTATGAATTAGCACTACCTCAAGAACTTTCCTCAGTCCATACGGTATTTCATGTTTTGATGCTTCAAAAATGCACAGGAGATCCATCTCGTATTGTTCCCATTAAAGATGTTCAAGTTACAGAGGATCTTACTTATGAAGAGGTACCCATTTCTATCCTAGATCGACAAGTAAAGAGGTTGAGGAATAAAGACATAGCTTACGTAAAAGTCCTTTGGCGAAATCAACAAGTAGAGGAGGTCACATGGGAAGCGGAAGAAATGATGAAATCCAAGTACCCCTATCTATTTCAAATGGACCAAGAAGTTCAAAGCGCGGAGGTGGAGCAATAAAAAGTAAGTATCCATGAGCCTTAAGTGTTTATGTATATGTATGCTAGTATAGAGATGCATTTGTCATAATTGAAGCGATACTATTAACATTCGAGGATGAATGTTCCTAAGGGGGGAAGAATGTAATACCCCGTACCTTCCCAACCCTACTTGACGACATTAAATAATGTTTACTTAGGTGTCGAGAGCTATAAGTATGTCTTTGGTAATGTTAATGATGAGAAAAATTAAAATTTGGCCTCGTACATGTGATTAGACCTTTGTAGGAGGTGTGTTGTGATTTTTGTGGAGAATTTGTGGGGTTCAAAATGAGTCTAAGAGTACCTCTAAACAAAGGATATTAAGGGTAAGAAGTAAGTTAAAGAATAGGACTTGAAGTATCTAACCAAACCCGCGAAGAAAAGTCGAAAAACAAAATTTTCAGAAAAACTAAGGCTCAGGCGCTCCAGAGGGCGTGCCAGGCCGCTTTTTGCGCAAATTTTTTGGGCACAGGCAGCAAGCTGGCCCGCCCTTTTGCCACTTTTTCAAAGTTGAAAATTTTCTTAAGTCCCAAGGGTGCCCGGGGACGTACCGAGTCGATTTTTGCCACGTTTCTTATACAACCACGAGTATATTCATGGAATGAATGAAATATTATATTGGTATGATAAAATTACTCGAGAACGAATTTGGCATCAAAATGACAGTTTTACCCTTATGGTCAAAATGGGCCCTACGTGGCTAGAATCGCTTGTTTTTGGAATTGAGGCTACGGATATGAATAGTGTGAGTGGGAATATTATTGAAAAATGTATGATATGATTTAAACACGAGAAATTATTGATTTTATTGGGTTAAGTAAATTGGGCTCAATAAAAGGCCCAAAATGAGAAGAAAACATGGGCCAAAATGGGTCAAAAGACCCATTCTTGCCTTGACCTTCTAGAACACCACATTTAATGGCTAAGGATGGAATTAAAGGCTTATAAAAGGGACCACAAAAAATCAGATTTTATTCATTGGAAACTCTCATGCTTTCTAGATATTTCTCATCTATTTTTCTCTCAAACCCTAAGAACTCAAAGCCCACTTTTGGAGCAAGTTCATCATTTTTCAAGCTTGGGTAAGTGATTATTGTTATGGATTAATGTATTATATGCATGGGAGAGTATGTAAATCATGTTGGTTATTCTTGGAAATGTTGAACATGGTACTTTGTGTTTTTGTAAAAGATTTGTGATCCATGAGATTTAAGTTGAAATATGACTTGTGACTTTGATGAAAGGGCATGGTATGGATAAAATATGAAAAGGTATGGTGTGATTTTGTTATTAAACTTGTTATTTTCATATAAGTGTAAATTATGGGATTTTGGCCGATATGTGCTGTGAGATGTATTAAGGTGAATTGATGGATTATTTGTGATATGGTGTGGATGAGGAAGTGTAAAAGAGAAGTTTGTGGTGAAATGTTATTGATTATCATGTATTGGTCAATGTATGGAATATTGTGGGATTATTGGTATGATAATTTCATCAATGGTTTTTTCAAGGGGGAAATGGCATGTTTAAAGACAAATATGTAACTCATTGACGTTATATGCATTTGTAAGGTAGTTGGTGGTTAATGTAAATCCCGTTATGCATTTGTGTTGTAGAGTAAAACATAAGGGAGGAGCGGGACATTGTATGCACATCTAAGATTGTATATTCGTATTGAGAATACAAGGTATGCAAGGTTACTCTTTCTGTATCTTTCTGCGGCATATAGTATCCACATTGACATTACGCTTGTCCTATCCCGAAATGTGCTAAGGTATCCTAAATCCGGTTATCAATGGTCATTATCACATAGTTCCTATTCATTGATTAATTGTGAACCACATGTCTCATATTCATGGTTAATGTTCCAAAAGCTCAATAAGGTTATGTTCCAATGTTCCAATAGTGATTATACTCATGTCTCTTGTTCAAGAATTATTGTCCAATGGTTCCAATGGTGTTATGGTTCGAATAATGTTATGTTTCTCACAATTTTTATTTACATGTCTCTCACTCATTGGTTAATGATCCAAAGCTTAAAGTAAAGTTGTAACTATCATTGTATCAATCTCAAAGTAATCAATGAAGTAATGCATATATGGTCAATGCTCAAGTATGGGTGGTAGCTTTGGGGGCAAATGCCTAGCTCAAGCCGATCTCGAGATTGTTGGATCAGGGGGCAGTCCTAGAGGTATACGCCTAGCTCGGATTGATCCTGACAGGGGGAATCTCTAGGGGAAATAACCTAGCTCAAGCCGAACCTGAAATGTTGGTTTATGGGTGGCAGCTCTAGAGGTAATAACCTAGCTCGAGCCGATCCCGATATATGTTAATTCATGGGTGGCAGCTCTAGGGGCATAAGCCTAGCTCGAGCCGATCCCAACATAACGATATGTTATGTTTAAAACCCACTGTTCAGTAGGGGCCCGGGTATCACAAGTCACAGGCAAAGATGAATAATCACAGAAGTAAAGATATAAAGAAGGTAATGAAAGCAATATACATGGTTTCCAAAGTACAGAACAGTGACTTATCTATATAGATCATTCATTTGTATTTGAGCTCATTGGCATATTTACTTAACATACAAGTTTCATATGGCCTTACATACTAAGTACATTCTTCGTACTGACCCCTCTTGGGGGATTTACCTTACTTGCTGCAGGCGCAGGTACTAGTAGGCCTCCACAGTAGGTTGCCAGTTGTTGCGGATCATTGGTGAGATCCAGTTAGTTCGGGGCTTCTCCAAGTCACAGTTTTACATATGTTTTGGGGTTGTACATGTTGTATAAAGCGGGGACTTATCCCGACTTTTAATTCGTTTTGGTCAATGCATCTGATAGAGGCTTTTGTAGACGTTTGTGGGTGTATTGATGTAAGATGGTTTATGTCATTTTGACTTGGTGGCCTCAACATCCAAGTTTCGCATATGAATATATATATATATATATATATCATATTCCATGAATTCCGTTGTTGGTATTTAAAGCTCTTACGTGATTATGGGTTTCTTATGGCATGATTGAATAGAAGCAAAGCTTGGTTCTCTCGGTCCTTGTCGGCTACGAGTGCCAATCCGTCCCGATGGGATTCGGGGCGTGACACCACAGCTGTAATTAGATCTTGAATCTAATTGTTGTCTGTGGATCCCTTACCTAGAACATATATCATTTTACCTACCTATTGTTATATATTGGTTCGTAAATCTAAGTACGAACCATATACTTCATCATAAAAAATTCTAAAATTTGTTCAAGTGAACTTTTACAAATCCTTTATATTGTACGCCATCATTATGTTCCCCTACTCTTTTGAAACTTATACCACATTACATGTCAAGAATAAAATAATTATATCCCAAAGAGCAAAAGTGAAAGAAAAAGAGGAGAAAAAAAGAGATTGAGTTGCCTCCCAAGTAGCACTTGATTTAATATCACGATACAATAAAAGTCACATCATTGAAAGGTATTATATGAGAAGCCTAACAAATGAGGCTTCTCCTAGCAATTCCTTATGCCTAACAGGTGTTTACACCTTAAGAGTTTTTCCATTAGCATTCTTATCTTAGAATGCCATGCTTGGCTATGACTAGCCACATTGTCTAACAATTTTGTGACTTCGGTGAATGTTATTTCCATAAAGCATCCATTTGCCACCATATTGTCTATGACTTAATTTATTGGATCTAGCCCCAGGTAGAATGTTTTGAGCAATATCTTATAGTGAATCCCATGCTTTGAAGATATTAGCAGTAACTATTCAAACCTTTCCATTGATTCTGATAGGTGTTCTCCCCTCATCTTCTTAAACTAAAGGACGTTGCTTCTTAGCTTTGTTTTCCTTCTTATTAAGTACCAGTTCTACAAAAACACATTCACCGACCCCTTCCAACTATGGATGACATTTGGTGGCAGGCTTTGAAATCATGTTTTTGCCTCTCCCATGAGGTGGTGTACAAAGGTCCTAAGCTTTATAGATTCATCAAAAATCTTCTCATGCCTATACAATACACCCACTCCCATAAACATTCTCAAATACTAATGGGGGTCATTCTCAATAGAGTTACAGAATAACACCTCAGCTTTGAATATTTTGTAGATGGTGGAAATATTTTTGACCACTTATTTATTTGCTCAGGGTGGTACAAATGCATTGGCATATTCAACCTCGTCCTCCTGTGCTAGATGTACAATATCCGCTACTGGCGAATTCATTCTTGAAAAAATTTGTTCCTTAACGGTAGCTCTTTTAACCTAGTTCACTATCAACGCAACTACAGTGTAATGGAATAGAAAGACATAACCAAAGTAAATGCAGATAATTAAGTTTCAGATTTATGCCTGGCAACGGAGCTAAGATTTGACACTCTCAATTTTTACCCTCAAATAATGTAACAAGATCTCATATAAATATAGTAGCACAAACTAGGTTGGGATTAAATTCCACAGAGAATAGGGAGAAAATAATTATGGATTGAACGAGTATCAGATTGATGATCTAATTTCTAGTCCATAATAATTGAAACAAATTTGTACAACTAAAACTAAAATTGTAGTAGCAATTAAAAAATGTAAACTTATGAGATTAAAGAACTGATATTGTGTCCCCCACAATGGGATGCGTAGGTTTTTAGTTTTTGTACAAATACATACTTCGAATATAAATCCTAATCTGCTTTCCTAAGAAAAACTAAGATATTATGGTACATGTTAATATTTGTAACCACCAACCAATAATTAAGAAGGAGAGAAAGATTGATATTTTATTACCATAAAATTATGCATGCACGAAAACCTTATCAACTTTACACCCTCATGGGGTTTCACAACCTCAGTAAAGGAATTTAGCTAATCATGCTTGAAATCAAACTACAAGAATAATAAGTTAAAGAATCCATATGCTTACTTTGAATATAAAAGATTAAAAGAATAATGATGCTCTTTACAAAATTAGCAAACTAGATAATTTAAAACTTGAAATCCAAAAACTATTCTATACGCTATGTTATATGTCCTTACAAATATAAATATAAAAGGACTATTTATAACGTCTTACAAAGTTGGAATCTTAAAAATATCAAATTGTTCCACTGCTATGTTTTGCGACCCAATCAACGCTCTTATATTGATTTTCGCTTTACGGATTACCTTTAAAGTCTTTGTCAATGGCTTATTAGGGAGTTTGGACTTCTCAACATGCCTTAACTAGAGTGTGAACAAGTAAAATTATGATTTTGCCTCTTCTTATAGCCTCCGAACTATCCCAAACAGGTAAATATGTAATCAAAATAAGTAAATGAGTTCATAGACATTCATATTTCCATTAAAAGAATAAGCTCGAAAATCAAAACAAGTCAAAACTGAGCCCTGACGTTAAATCTAAAATTACCTTTAAATTGTTTTACCCATAACTTGGAGAATTCATATGTCGAAAGTCATCTAAATTGGTTCACTAATTGACCCCCAATTCAAAGAATTTTATTCTCCAATACTTGGGGAAATTTTTCTAAATCCTCAAACACCTTAAATCACATATTTAATAAATATTTAGCAAGAAAAACATAAATTAAGGGTTAGAATCTTAACCAACTAAGAAATCTAGCAAAACCCCCTTTAAATCGTCCTAAACGAGGTCCCAAGCTCCCAAAATTGAGATTTGAAAAGTGAGATCAAGATTATGAAAATTAGTGTTCATACCCAGTGATTTCTATTGAAACGGGCAATTTGTTGTGCCTATGGACTCATCGAAGTGGGGAACTTCTACAATGATAGAAGTTACATATGCCAACTAACATCGCAGAAGAAAATGACCACCGTAGTTATGAAAACGCAGGTGCACTTTTCTTCGATCGGTTCGAACACGTGGCTACAAAGAAGTTCTTGCAGGAGAAGATCCCTCCCATTACCTTAGGCTCTGCATGAGGGAATCCTCCCAGTCGAAGCAGCACAAATGTGGCTACCTCCATAGCTTTGGGCCTTAGCTCATAGGTACAAATGCACTAGAACTGGTGAACCATCCAAAACTCCACAATAGCTTAAACACGAAAACAATTCTTGGGAATCATTCAAAACTCTGCAAAAAAAAACTAAATATGCAACTTGACTAAAACCACATTTCAAACATGTTGGAATTATCAAATCACTGATCTAGAATTGTTTTGGTAGAAGTCAACTCTAAGTTCCTTTAACTCTAAAAATTTGACCAATAACTTGAATCATTCCCTAATGCCTCGAGACCCAAACCAACGGTCCAATTAAATCAAAAATAACCTTTCAAATCTAACAGAACTATCTGAAATTCATTTTAAGCTCCTTTATCTAATGTATCGACTTTGGTCAAACTTTACAACTTCCAAACCTTCAAAACTTCAAAACCTATTTAATACTCTACTGATTACCTCAAGACTCATTCCACCACTCCCTTCAAGTTAGAGATGACATACTGAAGCTTTCGAAAAAAGTAAAATAGGAAAACATATAACAATCACAAAATGACAATGAGGGTCATTACTAGCGCCTGGTGAGAGACTTAGGTGACTTAAGGTGAAATCGATCCAAAGATCATAGAACATATCAAAGACCTATCAGAGTTAAACAAAGGTAAAACAGTTTCACAACTACAAGCATGAACCATTCCTTACAAAGATTTATGATTACATATGAAGGGATGTCATCGTAGCTATGATCGCTAAGCTTGAGCTTGCTCAGGTTGCGTTTCTGGCCTTGGGCTTTTCTTTTTACTTTTCTTTTTTGACTATATTTGTTTAGCCTCAGATACTTTTTTGTTTTGGGTCAATTTTTGAGCCTCTGTTTTCTCTTTTATTTGATTCCAACGAAGATGTTTTTTTTAATATTATTTGGGCTTGGTACAACTTTTTAATTAATAAAAAGAAATTTACCTTATGAGAAGAGAAGAAATACTATTTTTCATAGTGGTCTATTGCTTTATGAGAAGACTATTCATGATACTAATGATTCCATTCATAAATTTACCTTCTCCCATGTCCCTTTTCTTCTACACCTACCTAGGAGGTGGCCTGTCACGACCAAATTTTCAAGGTCATGATAGTACCTACTTTAAACCCCCCAGTAGGTAAGCCAAGTCATAGCCCCGAACGATAAGTAACAGGAAAACCAGTAGAAGATAAGGAAAAACAAGAATGAAACCAACAATAGTAAGTAATAAGTGGAAGCAAAAGAGATATACATACATAAATATACTGCATAAGAGAGGGAAGAGGACAAAATATACAAAGAGAATCCCTCGCAAGACCTAGTAAGGTCAGTACAAGAGACACTATAACAAAAGGAGGGTACTAAACAATATCCAAAATATAAATACACATAGTAGTCTTGAAATATACAATAATACAATCACAGAAGCAGAAAGAGGAGGATCAGCTCGGACTCTAAAAAGCTCACCTTGTCTCCGAATCAGCAGCACAGCCCGAGGATAACATCGGGGGAGGTGGATCGTACGCAGATCTACATCAGGGAAAAGATGCAAAAGTGTATTATGAGTACCAAAACTACAGATACTCAATAGGCATCATCAGTCGACTGTGCTCAAATATAGTAAAAGGATAAATAAAGTGCGAAAATATAAACTAAAGTCAATAGTAAGGGATAGAAACGAAAATAATAAGCAATACTAGGCAAATACGATAAAGAAGAAGTAAATAACTCAAAAGTGAAAAACAAATCCAAGATATAACCTAAATAGGGCCCCATAAGCCTAGAAGGAACACACAAAAAGAAAAAATCTAATCGAGCCCCCATAAGCACGGTGGGTACAAGTAAGTATAGAACTATAGTAAGAACCATAAATAACAGTAATAAACATAAAATAAACTAAGATAGATGATATTCGTACCGTACACTCCTTTACCAGATGTAACCATAAATCTTACAAGTTTCTAATGAATTTCCAACACCAGATCCATAATGATAAAAATGCGTCAGACTCGAACCGAAACTAGTGGATAATAATAAGAGGTCAGGTGCCGCACTAGAAACAGAACTCATAAGTAGTAAGAAGTATCCATAGACAGATGCCGGACTCAAACCAAAACTCATAGATGGTTACAGTATAGCAAATGTCGGACTCGAACTAGAACTGATAATAGTTATAGTGTAAAAATCGCTGGACTAAAGCCAGAACTTAATAAGCATGAAATAACAAGTGATATCCTGGTGTTTTAACCTATTTTTAATCCATTTATTCATAAAATCCAATCACATACATCCAAATCCATTAAGGAGGAACGAGTTCCAATTTCTGAGTCAGAAAGGCGCGGTTTAACGTCAATTGTTGCCCTACTCGGGATAATGAAACTAAAATAGCAAATAGCAATGTCTAAGTCATCCCCAACCCAGGAATTAGACAAAGGAAGCGATCATAAGTCTATTTGAGTCTAAAGGAACTTTGCTCAAAGCATTCTATCTAAAAAGGGCAGTGGGCACCTTTACCGGTCCCAAAAACCCAACCTAAGGAAAAGACCTAGAGATTCTTAATCCTTTCCCAAAGAGATAATTCTAATCCCAAAGGAAAATGGTATACTAACATAAGGGAAAACGCGCCCAAATTCTACCAAAAAGGGGCCTTTTACCGGCTAACTAAGGCAATAAATGCTAAAATAACAACAGAGCCATAAATATCCACCCATAGCTAGCACAATATAACACTAATACCGTAATAAACTACAATCTAGTAGAAAGGTAAGCTTAGCCTACCTGGACGCTGTCAAAAGCTCGTACAGTCCTTTACACCGGAGCTTTTCCCTTCTAAGAATCCTTCGACCGCTGCCGTAATATCAAAATAATGTTCTACACATCAAGATGAGGATATCGATACTCATATTGCATATTAACTCTCTGAGTCAAAATCAAACTAAAAATCCCATATGGGGTCCACTTATGGAGTCACAAAATTAAAACTGTCGCAGTGTCCCTCTCGATTCAAGGATCATTTAGCCCAAATTGGGCGTAATCCGAGCCCAAATCAGCCCCAAACCAGTCCCAAATCAAATGGGCAGAAACAAGAACTAATCGGAGAATTAAACAAAAAATTAACTAGAAACTTATGAGAACAAGGGCAAGGAAATGATCACAACAACGTTCCTAATCCAATCCCAGCACCAAATATTAATTCCCACACTATTCTTACGCTCTCAAGTATTTATAATGGAGTTTTAGACTTGGTTTTAAGCTGAAAAATGATAGAACTACCTATTTATACAACCAGGGGTCCTTCATCGCAAATGCGGGACCCCTGCTGCAAATGCGGGTGCTGACCCGGATAGGCCTTCACAAATACAATTTGTCCATCTGATAAGGAAGAATAAAGAAAATGGGTGAGGCAATTTTTTAAAAATCAAATAACATTTTTTGAATTAAAAAATTAGTGTTTTTTTTTTTTTTTAATTTTTAATTCAGTAAATACAAGTATGTTACTATATTAGAGAAAACAATAAATCTTATGTTAATGAAAACAATAAGTGTGCTTTATTTGTTGAACAGTGAAGATAAATATACACCATTTTTTTTAACAAAAGATATATCTACTTTATATCGCAAAATGAAAAAGTATATTTGCTCCTTTTCTCTTTTTTAAAACAGATACTTTCATATGAAATTACTTAATATTGGGTATTGATATAAATGAAGCATAAAATAGATACCAATTAAGGCCCCATTTGTACATGAGAAATATTCTTTCTTTTTTTTTGAAATTTTTTTCACTTTATTCAAAAAAAAATGTTGTTTCATCAAAAAAAATTTTAAAAATTGTATTTGGAAAATTGAAAACAATCCTCAATCTGTTTTTACTTTTTTTCCATCTTACTATTTCATATTTTGTCTTTCTAAAAGTCCAAAAATATATTTCCAAAAAGATATGATCAAATGCAATTTCAACTCCAATTCTAATTTTAATTTCAATTTCAATTTCAACTCTAAATCTTTTTAATTTTCATGATCAAACGGTTGGTAAATAGAACGCTCAAAATAGGACACGCCATCACATGAAGGGCCCAATACACATGGGACAAAGGACCCAGCCTGCGATGGCCCAGAAAATAACAAAGTACTCCTCTAGGGGCCCAAACATAGGCCCCACAATGTAGTGAAGGGCCAAAAGTGGTATACGTGTGCATCTGTAGTTTTGGAATCACAAAGAGTTGGTGGGGCACGTTTGCGATGAGCAGGACAAGAGATGAATGATGAACATTCACAGGCCCAATGAGAATTGACATGACGTACATTGGCCTTCTTGTCTAACTATATTCCGCAACCAGACAATTTCCGTTTTCCTTGGCACGTAATAATGTAATGGTAGTGCAATACTCCCTCCCCTTCGTTTTAAAAGGAATGATTATTTTTTTTAATTTGTTTCAAAAAAATAATTCTTTTTTTTTAGTAATATTTTAATTTTAATTTTTCACATGATATATTTAAGACCACAAAATTAAAGAATATTTTGATATATTTGACATAATTTTAATTTATGACAATATAATTCAAAAATCTTCTTTATTTTTTTAAACTCTGTGTCAAGTCAAACTAGGTCGTTCTTTTTTCAAACGGAGGAAGTATATTCTTTCGAATTTACTAACCTATTTCAACATTTATCATTTTCAGTTAAAATTTAGATTAAATAGTTAAATATATGTGTTTTTTGATTTGTATATTTAAACGAATTTTGAAGTTCATATACGTTTGTATTTATATATTGGATAATTTCGAGCTCATATACAATCTGCTTCTTTTGTATTTGTATATTTAAGTAAATTTTCATGACTCTTACATATAATTATTTATTTGAAAAGTTTTTAGGAAGCCAAAATCATTTTCTTAGTGTGAAAATTTAAAATATTTGGTCAAAATTGAAACGTCTTTTTGAGTAATACAAAAGCAATTTTTCTACTGGTGATCTTTTTTTTCTTTTTTTCAAGGAGAAAAAGCAGAAAATAATTTTTTAAGAGGGAATTATCTTTACTAAAATAAATCTTTCTAAAAACTCATTACTTGCTCTTTTTAATTGTAACTAAATAATTTTTTTTTAAATCTTTAAGTACTTATTTCAATTTTTTTGTCTATTTAAATAATATCAATTATAAAATAAACTTTAAAATTGTCTTTTTTAATAATTTGAAAAGTACTTTTTGGATAGCCAAAAATACGACCTCTCTTTCAAATATTAAATGTTACTTATCAAATGAATCGGCCAAGAGCATATTATTATGGTTTTTTAAAGTAGAAACAACATAAATCCCGATAGTTTGGAACTTAATTACAAAAATTTTTGATATTTTACATAATTACTGAAAATCTTGATTTGGGTCTGTCGAGATACATAATTAGCTCCTGATATATCTAAAGAAGATACATATTTTCCTTTGTAAAGATGCATAATTAACTCTTGATACACTTTTTTCGATTTTGGATCTATCGAGATACATAATACATCCAACGAAGATATATTTTTTCCTTGTAAAGATACATAATTAGCTCTTGATACATTTTTTTCGATTTTGAGTCTGTCGAGATACATAATTAGCTCCCCGATATATCCAACAAAGATACATAATTAGTTGAGATTTTTGTATTTACTTTATAAGGTTGGGGATTTGTGTAAATATGGTAAGTTAAGATGTATGTTTATGTGATGTTTTCTTTTTTAAAAGTACATCGATCGGTGAAAAGTTATTTTGATAGAAACCCTTTTCAAAATAAGAACTTCTAAAAAACTTGGTCTAACAATAACATAAAAATTTAATATTTAAATTATTTTCAAATATAAAAATAAATTTAAGAAAAGGGTCATATAAGATGAAACATAAATACACGTCAGTAGTACTACTGATAAAGGTATATCTCAGCCAAAATAACTTTTCTAACATTGTTGTCTCCGTCATGGTTGACTGCATGTACCTCTTGAGCTTGTTGATTGATCCTGAAGTGGATCATGTGTTCAGGGAGCAAACAAAGTAGTTGAACTAGCATGTTTTAGTTCAACAATGACTGAAAGCAGCATTGGGATATTTGAACACCCGTCTTCTTTTGTTAGAGATCTCTTGTAAGTAGATCGGGAAAGGGTTCCTAAATCAAGATATATCAGTCGAGAAGCGATGCAACTCCAAAAACTTTACTCAAGTTTCAAGTTTTTGTAATCAATTCAGTAGCTAGCTTCAGTAGTAATTTTCCTCCTGGGTTTAACAATAGAATAGTTGTTAATACTTATAACTTGGATTACATTAGTGCAACTAATAGTCCTCTTGTACCTGTTTGATTAATTAAGATAATAAGAGTATTATGTCTTTCCTACGAAAAAGAGGTTCATATTAGTAGTTAAAAAAATAAAAGGGTTTTATATACATGAATAATATGTAGTGGATGCTCTTAATTAATGACGACTGTTATTTGAAGAAAATTGAAAAAGCTATACGCCAATTGTCTAATATTGTATAATTTTTAAGCAACACCACTAAGCAAGTGTCATGATCTGAAATTTGGGAAAGTCATGACATCTGTCTAACCCAATGATAGGTCAGCTCAACCCAAATATATAAAATCATAACAAACAGTCAAATATTCCGAAGTAATACTTACAACTGTAATAATGTTGTAAAATCAAACTAAAACATAACAATATGAAGCAAGAAAGTAGACAAGGTATAAGATAAGAGAGGAGAGTATAGATCTTTCTTATTTCTTTCAAATGTTTCTCAAGTTTACAAGTATTTCAAGTGTTTAAAGTGTATACAATATGAACCCTTATGCTTCTATTTATAGTGTTACATTGAGGCATACAAAAGGTTTTCATAAACATGGCCTTAACCATGAACATATAATGGAGGAGGTTATGGAGGTGTAAGGTTACAAGAATAATGGTCATGAATTCATAATGGAGGGAAGTAATGGAGCTAAGTAGTAGGAGTAAATTCTTGGAGTAGTGGACATCCACACTATAATATTTTATAACACTCCTCCTTGGATGTCCATAGATAATGTGCCTCGTTAAAACCTTACTAGGAAAAATCCTGTGAAAAAAAATTCTATTAAAGAAAAAAGAGTACACATATCTTTTAATATGTATTACTTGTTGCTTCATTCAAAACCTTGCCAGAAAAATCCAGTGACAAAACCTTGATCAAGAGAAAAGAGTACATCGCGTATTATACTCCCCCTGATTAAAACATCACTTTATTCGTGACCTCATCGTCGCAAGCAAATTGTTTATGCAACTTGTTCGTAGCAATAATCAAATTGCGGACACTTTCATTTGTATGATAATAGAATTGACTGTCTTGTAGAATAACTTGATATGCTAATATTCTAATATGCAAACAACTAACTTCCGTGTGATCAAACTTAATGTATATCAAATAACCATTATCCTGCATTTGCATAACCAACAATCTTTTGACAGTATTGGTTAGAAATAATAAATTTATATCAATATTTGATTTCACTCAAATATCTCCCCATAAGAGTGAAATTATGTCTTTCCTGCACATTAACAAAAAAAAACATTATTTCATGTATACAAATAGTAGGATACATAAGTGCACCAATTTCCCTAAGACATGGTACTCTCTTACCATTTTCATGAAATCGAAATTGATCTTTCTTTATATTAAGTGATCTCGCAACCATTGGAGTATTCAATTGATTGAATCTCTTTAAAACCTTTTAAATCCTTCGAGGATTTTCATATAGCATTTACCGTATAGCTAGACATGACAATCATTCACAATACACATTCAAGTTTTTCGTACATTGCCAGACTTAAAAAAAACCTTTATTGCTTCCACCACAGGAGAACTTGAATATTTGAAACCGGTTGATCTATCATGCTTTAGGCATGCCATAGACTCTGTCCTTCAAGGACTTTACATTGGAGTAGTTGTAGTTGGATTATCACATAGGGTCAACAAATATATATGGCAAATTATTTGCAATATTTTGCAAATGAATTATCTCTTGAACTGCAAGTTCATTTTTTTACGAGGATCTAGATAATTCATTCCACACATAATTTTCAGTTGCTAATCATCTCTCCTTATAACAACTCTCATTGTGATTTTTAAATTTTTCTGTATTTTGATCATTTTGCCCTTCTCTGTGGTTGAATTATATCATTTATGAGTTATGAGGATGATTGGCACGGTCCCCGAAGCCTTTGGGAGTGATTTATATGAGCTTGAGATTTTGAGTAGCCTTTAAAGAGAGACATTTGACTTTGGTCAATATTTTGTGATTTGAGCATCGGATAGCGATTCTAATAGTTCCATTAGATCCAAAATTTCTACTTTGGGTTCATAGCGAGGTTGATTCGGATTCAGAGTTTTTATTTTGAGTTTTGAGCATTTAGACGAGAAACTAGTTATTTTAGCCTAAAAGGGTTTCTGGGGGATAACTTGTTGATAATGACTTCTTTTGATAAATCTAATGATTTCATTGAGTCCAAAATGTCAAAATTAGCCTAGTAGTATTGTTGATTTATTTTTACAGGCTATCGATCGAATCCCGAGGATTCATTTGGAGTCATTTTTGGTTGCATGTTTCAGCTGTGTAAAAGTTTCTATTGCAACAGCTTAAGAGGTCCTGGTCCTTTTAGCTGCCTTAGTGATACCACCTAAGCGGAGAAAGGATCGCCTTAGCGGAACCTGATCAGCCTGTCAACCATCGCCTAAGCAATGGGTTAGCCGCCTTAGCGGTTAAATGGCCACCTAAGTGAAGCGCCTCTGTGGCAAGTGAATACCGCCTTAGCGGTAGTCCAGCCGCTTATATGATCATTTGATTGCCTAGGCGGTGATTGCCGTATAAAAACCTCTTTTTTGCGATTTTACTCTATTCTCACCATTTTGGACCTTGAGACCTCAGGATAGGCAATTTCAAAAGGACCTTTTCATCAAACTTATTTGGGTAAACTTCTAAACCTAATTTCTATCATTACCCAATGATTTTATTTCAAAAACAACTTCAAAACATAGATTTTAAACTTGGGATTTTGGGTTTTATCCGGTAAAGTGAGAAAATAGTTTTTCAATGATTTCAACTTATTTTTTGATGGGTTTTCATAGTTAGAACCGTTAAAGTATGGATAACTTGATTCTTTAATAAAATTTTCAGTTTTACTCTTTTTATTTTGGGGTCAATTTTTGAAGTATTTTTCGACTCGGAACGAAAGTATGCCAATATGGGAATTGATAGACTCTTAATCTTGCATAGAATTAATTAAGTAAAACTTCTCTAATTTGATTCCTTATCATGCGTGTTGTTCATACCCAGTATTTTAAACTTGTATTCCACTCTTTCTACGCAAATGGTGTGAACTCGATCAACAATTGTTGAGGATGCTAAGCCAGCACCTGCTGTAGGAGTCCCAGTCAGGGGATGAGGTAGGGGTCGTGGCCGAGACCGAGGTAGAGGTGGGGTACGAAGAGTAGCTCCGGCTAGAGGGAGAGCTAGAGCGGCCTCTCTCGAGCCTGAGATTGATCATGTTGAGGTGGCTTATTAGTCAGAGGATGTGGGTCTAGTCTAGGCCCCTCAGGGTTTTGTTTCCACTCCAGTGTTACAGGATATTTTGATTCAGCTTTTGAGCCATTTGAATGGCACTTCTTAGACATGTATTCTACCGGGTACACTAGATGGTTCTCAGATGAGAGAGGGTGTTCAGCCATCAGGACAGGTTCCTACTCATTGTTTTTAATTTTTTGAGGCACAACCAACTGCTGTTGTGTCTTCACGTGTTGAGGCATTGCTTGCCAGACTTATTGTTCCACCCATAGCTCTTGGTCTAGTGATGTCTATTGATGAACAGAAGAGGTTTTAGAGATTTATGAGATTGGCCCCTCACAAGTTTAGTGGTGCTATTGGTGAGGATGATTATGAGTTCTTGTTCTGTCAGGAAAGGTTCCAAAACCTCAGTTTTCTTGAGTCCTATGGTGTTGATTAAACTAATTTTTAGTTGACTAATATGGCTAAGCAGTGTTGGAGATATTTTGTCAGTTGTAGACCAGTGGGTTCCCCTTCTTTGACTTGGACCCACATTTAATAGATTTTCCTTAAGAGGTTTATGCCCTATAGCTTGAGGGACAAATTTTATAATTGAAGCAGAGCTCCATGACTATTACTGAGTATGAGGCTTGCTTTTATACCTTGTCAAGGTATGCCCCCGCTAGTATCTCTACGGAGTCTGAGAGGATCAGAAAGTTTGTTATGGGTTTGACTAATTATTATTAGTTGGCGATGACTCAGTTAGTAATTTCAGGTGGCTCATTTCAGAGTATTATGGATTATGCCAAGATGGTTGAGACTATTCGTTAGGGTACTCAGAGTCGTGGTGCTAAGAGAGGATGCCAACAATGCAGTATCAGTGGTCATTAATCCTGAGGTAGGTATTTTTCAGGTAGAGGTTCTTATTGTTACCAGGAAAAATAAATTCAGGTAGCTTTGCATGGTTTAGATAGTAGATTTGTAGGTTTCGAGGCTTTGAGTGGTCAAAGATCAGGTCATGCAGGCCGAGGGTTTTATTCTGGTTCATCAGCCTATGGAGGGTGTCCTGGTTCTTTTGGTCCCTCATAACGTGATTCATCTAGTAAGGGATGTTTTCTATCTGATGAGCTTGGACACTTAGCAGGGATTGTCCTCGGTGAGCGATGGGTCCTCCTCAGTAGGGTTCTCAAATTTAACTTTGTCTGATGCCAGTGCATTAGTTAGAGAGTGGGTACACAGGGTAGTAGAGGTAGATCTAGGGGTACCATAAATAGAGCTGAGAGAGCTCGTGGTAGTGGACGAGGAGTTGCTCAGTCAGATAGTAGACGTAGGCAGTGCTATGCTTTTCCTGGGAGACCTGAGGCAGAGGCCTCTAATGTTGTTATTACAGGTATTGTCCCGGTTTTTCATCGTCCTGCTTCAGCATTGTTTGACGCTGGGTCTATATTTTCTTATGTATCTGCATATTTTGCTTCTGGTATTGATGTTATATGTAAGTCCCTTGTCGTACCAATTCGTGTTTCTACCCTTATAGGCAATTCTTTAGTGGTAGATCGAGTGTACTGATCATGTGTGGTGACCTTTTTGAGGTGTGAGACTCGGGTAGACTTAATCATCCTTGATATGGTTGACTTTGATGTCATATTAGGTATCGATTGGTTGTTTCCTTATCATGCAGTTTTTTATTGTTACGCCAAAACTGTGACCTTAACTATTCATGGTATGCCAAGGTTAGAGTAGAAGGGTTCTCCTAGTTCATGCTCAAAAGGGCTTATATCTTTTCTTCGTGCTCATTACATGGTAGGAAAGGGGTGTCTTTCTTATTTGGCTTATGTGTGTGATACCAGTGCTGATTTTGTGAGAGTCGTTAGAGAGTTCATGGACATGCTTCTTACAGATTTACCTGGTGTTCCTTTGGATAAGGATATTGATTTTTCTATTGATGTGGAGCAGGGCACTAAGCCCATTTCCATTCCTCTTTGGATGGCCCTGACTGAGTTAAAGGAGCTGAAGGAGAAATTATAGGATTTGTTGATTAAGGGTTTCATTAGACTGAATGTATCTCCTTGGGGTGCTCTTGTCTTGTTTGTGAAGAAGAAAGATGGATCCATGCGTATGTATATTGACTATCGACAATTAAACAAAGTGACTGTCAAGAACAAGTATCCCCTTCCTTGCATCGACGATTTGTTTGATCAGCTTCAGGGTGCCTCAGTGTTTTCTATTATTGACTTGAGATCTAATTACCATAAGTGGAGAATTACAGCTTCGAATATTCTAAGGACAACTTTCCAGACTCGGTATGTCCACTGTGAGTTCTTAGTTATGTCTTTTGGGTAGACTAATGCACCGACGACATTTATGGAGTTGATGAATAGAGTGTTTAGGCCTTATCTTGATTCTTTTGTGATTGTGTTCATCAATGACATCTTGGTTTATTCCAATAATGAGGTGGAGTATGTGAGGCATTTGAGGGCCGTACTTCAGAAATTGAGAGATGAGCAGCTGTATGCCAAGTTTTAGTTGGATTCTATTTCCTTCTTGGGTTATGTAGTGACTAAGGATGGTATTATGGCAGATCTCGCCAAGGTGGCGGCAGCGTGTGATTGGGCTAGACCTACTTCTCCTACTAAGATTTGGAGTTTTGGTAGGTTACCATGCTATTATCGATGGTTTGTGTAGTGTTTCTCTTCCATTGCGGCTCCTTTGACTAAGTTGAATAAGAAAAAGGTTGTTTTCCAGTGGTCAAATAATTATGAGAGGAGCTTTCCAAAGCTTAATAAGTTGTTGACTTTGGCTTCTATCTTGACTTTGCCTGGGGAGGGCGTGCATTTCACTTGGT
Source organism: Capsicum rhomboideum (assembly GCA_031232105.1). Classification (NCBI taxonomy): domain Eukaryota; kingdom Viridiplantae; phylum Streptophyta; class Magnoliopsida; order Solanales; family Solanaceae; genus Capsicum; species Capsicum rhomboideum. The sequence continues at coordinate 97,021,378 of CP124719.1, read as the reverse complement.
TTTGCAATGCTTACAGAGTTCTCTTGGATTTGTGTTGATGAAGAAGGGTAATGTGATATCTAGACATTTGAAGATCCATGAGAATAACTACCCTACTTATAATTTGGAGTTACCTGCGACTATGTTTGTTTTAAAATTGTGGCATCACTATTTGCATGGGGTTCATTGTGAGATTTTCTCCTATCATCATAGCCTTAAGCACTTCTTCACTTATCCAGATGTTAATATGAGACAATATAGGTGGTTAAAGTTTCTTAAGGATTATAATCTCACTATTCTTTATCATCCGGGTAAGGCTAATGTAGTAGCTGATACCTTGAGTTGGAATGTGGCAAGTATGGGGAGTTTTGCTTATCTTTTAGCAGAGGAGTGTCCTTTAGGCTTAGATGTTCAGTACATGGATAATCAGTTGGTTCGACTTGATATTTTAGCACCTAGTCGTGTTTGGTGTTTGTTAACGCTAGATCCTCATTGATGGAGCAGATTCGAGCTCAACAGTTTGATGATGGGAAGTTGAGAGTGATTCGTGATAGAGTGTTGAGTGGTGAGGTGAAGACGGAATCTCTTGATCCCAAGGGTGTTTTGAGGATTAGTGGTCGTGTTTGCGTGCCGAGAGTTGGTGGTTGGATTAGACTTGTCTTAGAAAAGGCTTATTATTCGAGGTATTCTATTCATCCAGGAGCAGCTAAAATGTACCATAACTTGAAGCAACACTACTGGTGGTGTGGTATGAAGAAAGATGTTGTAGAGTTTGTGGACAAGTATTTGAATTGTCAACAAGTGAAATATGAGCATCAACGACCAAGTGGTATGATGCAGTGGATGCCTGTCCTGGACTAGAAATGGGAACGGATTACTATAGACTTTGTGGATGGTCTACCCCCAATTTTGGGGAAGTTTGATTCCATTTGGGTGATTGTGTATAGGTTGACTAAATCAACGCACTTTGTACCTGTGAAGGTGAATTATAATGCAGAGAAGTTGGCTAAGATCTACATTTGGGAGATTGTTCGGTTGTATGGTCTACCTATCTCCATTATTTCTGATAAAGGTACATAATTTACCTCAATTTTTTTGTGTTTTGTTTAGAATGAGTTGGGTAGTTAGCTTGAAATGAGCATGTCATTTAACCCTCAGATGGATGGCTAGTCAGAGCAGACTATTCAGGTGTTAGAGGACATGCTTCGAGCGTGTGTTATGAACTTTGGTGGTCATTGGGGCTAGTTCTTACCCTTCTGTATCAACACATCGCCCAAGCCAACTCCAGAAGAATCGCAAAACAAAGTGAAACCCACGCCCTCCTCAGGCAAAGTCAAGATAGGAGCCGAAGTCAACAACTCCTTAAGCTTTTGAAAGCTCCTCTCACAATTATCCGACCACTGGAAAACAATCTTTTTCTGAGTCAACATAGTCAAAGGAGCTGCAATGATAGAGGAATCCTACATAAACCATCTATAATAGCCTTCTAGCCCCCCAAAAAACTTTGAATCTCGGTAGGAGAAGTAGGTCTAGCACAACTATACACCGCCACCACCTTGGCGGGATCGACCATGACACCATCTTTGGTCACTATATAACCCAAGAAGGAAATAGAATCCAACCAAAACTCGCACTTGGAGAACTGATACGCCTAAATTACACTTTTCTTAAGAAGTATAAGCGGTCGTTGTCAAATAAATAACCCAACAAAGGTTGCGATCGAATCCCACAAGGAATATGGTGAACACTAAGTCGTTTGTGAGTAAGATGACTTTTAGTCAATGATTTATATAAAAATGGTGGTTTATAGAAAGTGATTTGGAATTAATATCTAAGTTGTTTTAAGTAACAATAGTAAACTTGAGGAAATATAAAGCAGTGAAGAAAGAAAACTAAGTTTGTGTTCACCATGGCTCTATAATGCTTTTGGGTTAATAACGCTAATTGATTCTTATAATACAAATGATGCAAGACAATTGAATTCTAATACACGTTTAAATGTTTCTCAACTGTATTAGATGACTATCCCCTTAATTCCTTTGAACTTAAAAAGATGAAAATAGGAAACTCAATATTAGCCTCAAGTTGGTTAATCTTGTTAAAAAAATTACCCATTAGACAGAGGTTAGAAACTTCGAATCTTTGTTGTTAATCCCTTTTTTTTTTATTTTTAACCTCTTATATCAAGCAAGTTAAACCTAGGGCTTGTTGTAATGTTTGCAACAACTTGAAAGATGTTAAGATTAACAATATGTCAATGAATACTAACTGAATCTAAGACTAAAATAACCCTAGAGTTGTTATTTTGCCATAGATCCCACAACCCTAGTTGTGGGGTTTTTAGCCACACATAGTTTTTGAGGTGAACAAAGCTATATTCCATTATCAAAAGAAGAATTCTTACAAATATGAAATTCATTTCCTGCATTTCAACGTAAAAAACATCAAATCTAACAAAGGTTGCTTAAAAACTCAAGTTTATTCTTGGTTAAAAATAGAAAAATGTGTTGTCAAATGCTGGTACATCAATACCCTCATCTTAGAACGTTCGCTTATCCTCAAGCAATAAAACAAACTTATACTAGGAAGACGCTTGAAACTTAAGAAAATTAAGCTAAACCATAGCAATCAATTGACACTTCCCAGTTCTTTCCAAAATTTACCCCTTTCTTATCAGTATTCGACAAAGCACATAGAAATCATTTGATATGCCAACTCGCACGAAACTAAGAATGTCATCATGATATCAATGAAAAACTTGCATACACCACAACCACTATCCTAACAGTCAGTAATTACAATGTTTGTCTAGTGCTCCCACTGAAAGAAAGTCCCACATACATATAATCAATTTGATTGGGGACTATAAGAAATACACACTCACAAAGAATTTCAAACAATGCATATACGATACCATAGGTTTGCCCTTACTATTCTATTTTGGTTCTTCAGAAAGTTGAAATAGGATCACTACAGGACTTTTCCTGGCTTGTAATGAAGGCTTAGGTACATGTAGGATACAATTTGGGGATTAGCGACTCAGCCCTCTTTGACATTAACGTACTCTTATTTCCACTAAAAACTGATTTTTCCTCCCTTATTCACTCTTTTCTACCAATTAATCCCATTCTTAAGTGTAGCAACTCTTTTGATTCGACTTTCTCTTTATTTTTTCTTTTTTTTATTGTTCACACCCATCAGTTCTTCTTTATAAATACCCGATCTTTTTATACCCTATTTCACTTATCATACACCTCTACAGTAGCCACCCTTAACTTAGTTGATTTACATGAGTTGAGGTACACGATGTCCAAGGAGGGACCAGGGTCAAAACTGAGGTTCAAAGATAAAAGAGGGAAAATGAATAACTTTTGAATAAAAAAAGATCTAATCAGCTCAAAACAAGGATCAAGGGATTTATTTACATTTTTTAGATGGTCTTTTTAGGCTAAGTGGACTAGGTTCAAACAAGGAGGCCTGTGATCCTTTCCTAACCAACCAACTTACAACTTAATAGAATAAACTAGGCAAGTTTTAGATGCATGCACAAATTAAGAAAGATGCAAACTAAGCTCACACACACTTGGCACAGAAAAACACTTATCAATACCCACTATCACAACAACAATTAAGCTTAAGCAAAATTATTCTATCCATATGCACTATTGACATTCACAGATCCAGAACAATCAATAATATGAAATAAAACCACATGTGCTAAATAAATTTTTGAAGGGGTCTCCATTTTCCACATACCACGAAATCAGGTTACTGATTGCTAACAATTTATCCTAAAACACATAAAAATTGTAAAATCACCTAAACATGAGTGCTACTAGATAGAAACCTAAGGGAAAAGAAACACGACAACAAAAACCTTTGGGTGATGATAGACTCATAGGTACTCCTACCCCCAATCAAAAGAATCATGCATTGTCCCCAATGAATATAAAATAATAATGAAGCATTTAGAAGGATGGAATACCTGTGAGGCACTTAGGCATCCGAGTCTAGCATAATGTTGGAGACCACTGGGGCCTCAGAAGCAGGAATAGTGATGCCAGTGTTGATCGGCATGCTCAAGTCATCCACAACAATCTCAATCTATGTAGTGGGTATAGGTAAAACCTGTAAGTCAGACTCAATTCCACACACCAAACTAAAGGAAGCCCCCGCAAGTTGGGCTCTTACTCGCTCTTGTCTCAATACCTCATCTTTTCTAGACTCATTCTTTGCCTTTTTCATAGCTTTTTCTTCTATAGTTCTCTTGCAGTGTTTTTTTACCTTTACTTCTTCTCACCACCTTTGATTGGCTTCTTACTACTAGCTTTAAGAGGTTTCCCCATCAAATTAATGATGGATTCATCCTCCTCCAAATTTACCACCTCTGGATCTGGAAACACCATGGTAGATAAACCTTGTAGTGCTGTAATGTCATCCTGAGCCTTCTTAAATTCATCAAAAAATTTAGCCAAGTCTGAAACTTTCATTTCCTTCAATCTTTCATTCACCCTAGCCTCCATGTCATCAATGCGGTCATGTAGACCCATATATAGTTTTGATACTTCTTCAATAGCTTGATCCATAAAGGGATTGAATTATTTTGCTTAAGCTTGCAGTTGTTTCTCATGCTTATTTTACTACTTGACCATTTTCACAAAATACTGCAGAGTCAACTAGAAATCTAAATATATAGGTAGCATGGAGGTTGTGTCAGTGGTGTCGGTAGTTAGGGCAGTAGCAGCATCCCTGAATGCAGCAGATGAACCCTATAGATTAGGGACAATGACAGTTAGGTTCATACCCGAGGGAGTACTGGATGCCTCTATAGTAGTTTGTGAGTGAGGTCCAAAAGATAGAGGTTTGTGCACCCTTAACTCAAACTTTGAATCATCTCGAGTTTTGTCAATATCTTGCCACTTTATGGCAACACCTTCATTATCAATCCCACTCAATATAGGCACTTTTACATTTTTGTAAAGTTGGGTTAGTAAGCATAGGAATAGCATAGATGTTGCCGTCTATGAGGCCCTCGTATGTATTTCATCCGAAATTACAAGTCCAAACTTCACTTTAAATCCCGACATCAGATTGGCAACCATCACAACTCTGGTCTTATCCAGGTTGGCATCTCCACCTATAGGCATTTGGCGCATCCATACCACAGCCCATCAAAATTTAGCAAAAAAATTTAATAATGACTTGTCTATCCTTTCTTTTGTGTTTGTCAACCTGAAGGTTCACCTTCAGTTAGCGCCTATGCTATCCATGGTCACTGCCGTGACACTGACACTGACTATCCCTTCTTTATATGACTTGTTAAGGGTGGCTATGTAGTTTGCATAGAATTCACAAACCATGGCTGGGTATTAACTCCCAAGCAGTGTGCTCATCCAACCCAGATCGTATTTATTAAACTGTCACTCAATGTTTGGGTATTATGTAATTCTGTTTTTATGATCTGCAACTCCTCAGTGATAGGTCTCTTCAATCTTCTCATCTTAGTTAGAAGGAGACTATCTTGGTAATGTTTCTCTGCACCCTCGACTTTCCACCGAATAGCATTTCTGATTCCTGAGGCCTTAGTTCTAATTACTCCACCCCCTCAGGTTCAGGTTCCTTCTTTGGACTCTTGGTGGCCTCAGTACTACTCTTTCCATTAGGATCTAAGCTTGAACTATTGTTGTTATCCCTATCACTGATGTACTCTATATTCAATGACTCATCCTCCTCATCAGACTGGGAGGTATGAACCTGTTTCTTTGTAGTTTGCCTATAGTAGGCTAGTGCATCAGTCTCCTCAACCTCATTTTCAGGTTCATCCAGTAGTCGCCGAGTTGAAGCAGACCTATCTTGCTTTTTTGTGCCCCTCCATGTGTTACTTGAAGCTTTTAAGACATTGTACCTGTAGAGGGAACAAGTCAGTCAACATGTAAGAAAAACTAGGCAAAGTGTTCAAACAATGCAAACTACTTATACTTGACGATTTGGGGTGACGGCTCATCACACTTCTGACAGATCGTCAACCCCATTCATCAAGGCTTTTTAGTGAGCAAGGAGTTTGTGACGGCTTACCTTGATGGTTCATCACAAGATTGATGATTTGACAAAAGAACCGTCAGGCTGAGACCAAATATTTAAACCTCATAACACTTGTGTCGACTAGCCTTGATGATTCTTCACACTTGTGATGGTTCATCATGTGAATCGTCATGGCTAGTCAAGAAATTTTCCTTTTTAAGGCATTTTCTCAAACACCTATCGTGCACATTTTTGAACTCATCTATTCATTGAATTGCCTTACTTTTACACACTACACAAGATGTGATTTTTATATTGTTTACAAAGTTCAACACATGTACAAATTATTTACAGGCTACTAAGACTTCGCCCTCTAATTTTAGCACAACACAACCCATCTTGAACTTAAACATTAAATTTTTGTAGGTTATGTTGCCTCCCATTTCCCTTTTTAAAAGTCCCAAAACACACAACAACTTTGATGAATAATAAAGAAGATGGAATGAATGCATACCTTGATAGAAGACACTGATGAAGAAGAATACTCTTACACTTAACACTGACACTAATACGAAAGCTTGACAAGTTATGGAAGTGGTGTGAAGGGTTGGTAACTTGAGGAGTCATAACGATTTGGTAATGGTTTTATTGACTTGAATAGCTTGTATGTTTGAAGGGTTTTATTGGTGTAAGAGTATATAAACAGAAAGTAATGGTTTTGAGACGTGGGTAATGAGATTTGAAGAGAAAGAGAAATAAAAGAGAAACCAATCAAGTTGATTTGAAATGATTCTCTTATATAGGTTAGGGTTTAATTAGATGCGAGTCGGTGGGATGGATCAGTTTTTGTGTCGGGGTTGGTTGGTATTGTGTCAGGTTGAGATAATAAAAATTTAAAGAAAATGTACTTAACTATGTTGCCAAATCATGACAATCTACCAAATGTGTGACGGTTCGTCACACGAGCCATCAGACTTAGGTAGAATAAGCTGTTATAAGCTCATGGTTGACGATTCAAGGTGATGGCTCGTCAGAACTATGATGGTTCGTCATACAAGCTATTAGCCGTTATCCAGAATCTCATCTTTCCATACTTTCTTTGATGAGTCAGGATGACGGATCGTCAAACCTGCGACAGTTTCTCACACCATCCAAACCCTTAACCAGATTGACACTTTTTCCATTTTTCTTTGATAACATGAGGTGGTGGTTCGTCAGTGCTCTGACACTTCATCAGGCGAACCGTCATCCTTGACCAGAATTCAATCTTTCATGACTTCACCTGTACTTTCTTTTTCCTGCACACTTTAACAACCACATTAACCATGTTCAAGAATGAAAGTTATTCTAAAAATCATGGTATAACAACAAAATATAGGTTGCCTTCCCTTAGTGCCTGATTTAACGTCGTGGAAGAATTCATCAAGATACACCAATGCTTACACCTTTACCTCTTTTAGGACTCCAAAGTATTGCTTTACCCTTTGGCCATTTTACTTTGAAACGCTCTCCATCCATGTTTTCCAATTCAACAGATCCAGATGGAAACATTTGAGTCACTTTGAACGGCCCAGACCATTTGGATTTCAGCTTACATGGAAACAGCACCAAGTCTCCGACCTTGAATTCTCTTTTCTTAACTCTCTTATCATGGTAAAATTTTATTTTATCCTTGTAGAGGGCGCCCTCTCATACGTAGATGAAATTCATCTATCTCATTTAGTTATGCTAACCTCAACTCCACAGCATCGCTCCAACTCAGATTTAGCTTCTTGAGTGCCCAAAGTACCTTGTGCTCAAGTTCTACTAGCATGTGACGCACTTTATCAAAAACAAGTTGGTAAGGAGACATACTGATTGGCATTTTAAAAGTGGTTCAATAAGCCCACAATGCATTATCAAGTTTACTAGCCTAATCACTTCAGTTGGCATTTACTGTCTTGGTTAATATCCTCTTGATCTCACGATTCGACACTTTTACTTGCCTACTAGTTTGTGGGTGATAGGGGTAGCTACATTATGTTGCTTCACTCTGTAATTGGCTTTTTACAAAAAAGTGATCCCTCGTCGCTTATGATCGTTTGTGGAGTCCTAAATCAAGAGAAAATGTTCTTTTTCAAGAACACAATCACACTCTTAACTTTGTTGTCTGCTAAGGCCACAAATTTCAACCATTTTGATAAATAATATACCACCACCAAGATGTACCTGTGACCATAAGAACTCACAAATGGGCCCATAAAGTCGATACCCCATACATCAAAAAACTCAACTTCTAGAACTGTGGACATAGGCAATTCATGACTCCGAGAGATGGATCCTTGTCGTTTCCGTTGATCACATGCCTTGAAAAAGTTGTGGGCGTCTTTGTGAATACTGGGCCAGTAGTACCCACATTATAGTATTTTTTGGGCTGTACGATCACAAGCATGATGTCCCCTACTGGGAAAGACTGACAAGCTTGCAGAATGCTCAACATCTCCACTTCTGGCACACATCTCCTAAATATATTGTAAGCACGTAGACAAAACAACTATTGTTCACCCCAAAAGTAATTGCTCACATCATGGAGAAATTTCTTTCTCTGATAAAAAGTCAGTTCTTCACATCACTGACAAGATAATTAGCAAAAGCAGCATACCAAGGCACAAGATTGAAAGATGCAGCTAATACATATTCATCCAGAAAGGAATCATCAATCTCCAACTCATCTTGCACCCTTCCTTCATCCTCAAGTCTGGAAAGATAGTCTGCTACTTGATTCTCACACCCCTTGCGATCTTTGACTTCAAAGTCAAACTCCTGTAGCAACAAAACCCATCTAATCAACTGAGGTTTGACATCTTTCTTTGCCATGAGATATCTCAAGGTAGCATGATCAGTGTGCACAATAACTCTTATGCCAAGTAATTATGCTAGAAACTTCTCAAAGGCATAGACAACTGCAAGTAACTCTTGTTCAATAATGGTGTATTTTTTTTGCACCCTATTCAATGCCTTGATAGCATAATATATGAGGTGAAAGATCTTGTCTTGCTTGTTTCCAAGAACATCCCCAAGTGTAACTCCACTCGCATCACACATAACTTTGAATGGTTTGGACCAATCCAGAGCAACAATAATGAGTGAAACTACTAACTTTCCTTTAATGAACTCAAATACCTTCAAGCAGTCACTATCAAACACAAGCTTTGCTTCCTTCTCCAACAACTTGCATAACAAATTTACAATTTTAGAGAAGTCCTGAATGAACCTTCTTTAGAAACCTTCACGTCCAAGAAAACTTCTAAATTCTTTCATCAAGATTGGTGGAGGTAGTTTCTCAATCACCTCTATCTTAGATTTATCCACCACAATACCTTTTTCCGAAATATTATTCCCCAACATAATGCCCTTCTTAACCATGAAGTGGAATTTTTCCCAGTTGAGTACAAGATTAAACTCTTCACATCTTTGCAATGCACTGCTGAGATTTGCCAAGCAATCTTCAAAAGCATTTCCAACAACTGAGAAGTCATCCATGAATACGTACAGAGTGTCTTCCACTATGTGGGAAAAAATAGACATCATACACCTTTGGAATGATGCAGGAGCATTGCATAATCCATACTCTTGAAGGGGAATGACCTATATGGTCATGTAAAAGTAGTTTTTTCCTGATCTTTAGGTGTAATATAGATTTGGTTATAACCCGAATAACCATCCAAGAAGCAATACCAATCTCTACCTGCTAACCTGTCAAGCATTTGATCCATGAACGACATTGGGAAGTGATCCCTGAGAGTCCATAAGTTTAGCTTCCTGTAGTCCATGCAAACCCACCAACCAGTGACTGGCCTTAGTGGAATCAACTCATTTTGTTTATTTGCCACTACTGTCATACCTCATTTTTTTGGGACACACTGCATGGGGCTTACCTATTTGCTATCTGATATTGAGTATACCACACCTGCATCAAGCCACTTTATTATTTCATTCTTCACTACCACTTGCATTGTTAAGTATTCACTGATGCTAAATGGTAGGAGTACACTTTTCTTCTAACTGAATCTTGTGGGTGTAAATACCTGGTGTAATGCTAATGATATCTGCAATAGTCCAACCAATAGCCCCTTTGTACTTTAGTAGCACAGAAACCAATGCTTACACCTACCACTCTACTAAATCAGCAGCTATAATCATGGGCAATGTATTAAGATCACCCAAGAATGCATATTGAAGGTGGCCAAACAGATTTTTAAGTTCCCACACTGGTGGCTCCTCAATTGAAGGTTTCACCGGAGGAGTTGGTATTTTTCAAACTAAGTCCAACTTCTTTGGGGCATAAGAATAAAACCCCATTCCAGCCAAAGAATTAACATTAGCTTCATAGTCTTCGATATCATCACCATTGAAATTCATCATCACAGCAGCCAAGGTTTCAACAACAAAGCTTTCCTTAATGGTTACCTCAATATCAGCTTTATCAACAACATCAATGACTGAGACAACACTCATGTCTCACGCTGCTTCATTGATTGACACACGTTGAACTTCACCTCTTTATTGTTCAATCTGAACTTCAAATCATTACTCTCTATGTCAACCAACACTCTCTGGTCACCCAGAACGGTCTACCTGAGATTATGGGTACTTCAAAGTCCACTTCGCAATCAAGGATCACAAAGTCAACTAGAAATATAAAATTCTCAGCTTTCACAAACACATCATACAATATCTTCACTGGTTTCTTGACCAAATTATCAGCCATCAATAGCTATATAGAGATCAGTTTTGGGGCTCCCAAGCCCAACTATCGATAATTAGCCAGTGGAATCAAATTGATGCAAGCACCAAGATCGCATAATGCCTTTGCAAAGTTATATGCACCAATTGTACAAGGAATCGTAAAAGCACTCAAATTTTCCTTCTTTTGAACCAGCAATAATAAAGCAATTGAATTACAATGATGAAAATTATCCTCTGCTCTAAACTTATGGTCATCTTTTTTGTGACTAAGTCTTTCATGAATGTAGCATAAACCAGAATTTGCTCAAGTGCAACCACCAATGGTATATTCACTGATAGATGTTTTAACATGGAGATAAACTTATGAAATTTACCATCCTCTATATTCTTCATCACTCGGTGTGGAAACAGATTGGGAGGCCTACGAATTTAATTTATAGGCTTTTTAACCTCTCTGATCTTCCCTTTTTTCACAAGAGCATCATCTTTCATCATGGAAGGCTATTCAGCATCTATCTTTTTTAATCTTTTTTAACTTTTTAGACTCAACCGACTTCTCCTTACACAAATATCATCATCCACCATTTCATAATCAGAGGCAACATTCTTCACCTGTGTCTAAATCACAGGATGTGGTTCAGGTAGTACTTTACCACTTCTCATAGTAATAGCGATGCAAATTCCATTATTTCTAGGATTTTGGATAGTATTACTAGGCAGAGTTCCACTCTTCCACTAATTTAATGTAGCGAGCAACTACCTCATCTGGTGCTCCAACTGTTTGATAGAGGTAGAGTGTGAATCCACAAGCTGACTCAAAGAGGACAGTTCACTCTGAATTTTTGTTACTCCGGAGTCGGTGGATTCCACCCTTTGCAACACTTTGGCTATCATTTCTTCCATATTTGAGGTACCCAAATCATTGTTGGCTCTATCACGATTCCTAGGTGGTACATATAAACCACCTCTGTCATTCTTACTTTTCCAATTTCCCTGATCTCTTTCCTTGTAACCTGTATTTTTATAATAATAATCTTTTTGGTAGTTCTGACCTTGGTTTCCTTGGCCATTAGCCCGAAACCCCCCTCCCATCTGGTTATTTAAGTAATTAACTTCTTCTTCGGAATCAGACTTAACTTTCTTACCCTATGAGCGAACAACTTTAATTTTTCCAAAATCACCTTCCAACAGGTGCTTTATAAGCAAGTCCATCTGTGTCTTCATGTGAGCCATGTCCTGATCATGCTCTTATTCCCTTTGACGTTGTTCAACCAATATGCCCACAACATAAGTACTGCTTGTAATTTCAGAATTCCTGGTGTGCCAAGCTCTATTCATTTTAGTCAGTCTATCCAGGATCACATTCACATCTGTAAAAGTCAGTGACAAGAAAGCTCCTCCTGTGGCATTATAAATCGTCAGTTTGGTAACTCAGTTTTAACACCTATAGAAAGTCTCCATTAAGTGCTCATCCGTCAGCTTCTGATTGGGGCATTGGGTCAACTTCTTCTTAAACCTTAGCCACTGATGCGCCATGGTTACATGGCACTTTCGATGCTTAAAACAAGGAAAATATGCAATAACTTGGGTGTATTTGGTTGGTATGATGTGGTTTCTGTCGTACATTGCAGGAAAACAAGTTTTGAAGGCAACAAAGGATCAAAAAGGAAGAATCAAGCCCGAGAACGAAGTGTCTGAAGATGAAAGAACAAGAATCTGCACCAGAGAGGAAGTCACGACACCACTCACGTGACATGAGTGGCTGTCGTGAGTCATCTTCAGAGATGATCAAATATGGTCTGATTTCCATGGCAACACTCATATGGCGTAAGTCCACCTACGTGTCGTGAAAGGGTGGCGTGAGTCAACTTCTGAAGATGTCTAATTGAACCTGATTTCCATGACATTCACCTACATGACGTGGCTTGGTCCCATGACACCAAGTCACGACACCATGGAAGTTTGTCGACTCTGTTCTCCTGTTTTGATTAGGATAGGATTAGCCTTGTATCTATAAATACACCTGTATTGTCCTATGTTCGAGAGTTAGTCAGTACATTATTTTGAGAGATATTTCCTATTGTTTCTGAGTTCATAAACATATTATTGGTTTTGTAATCAAAAACCCTAGATTCGAGTTTTATTCATAATTGAGATTGCAGTTATTCTTCATTATTGTGAGTGTGCAATTATGTTTTCATCTTTGAATCCTTCTTCTGTTCTTGCAATTATGAGTAGCTAAACTCATCAACTAGGGTTGTGTGAACCATGAGGAATTAATGAAATGAGTTAAGTGCAAAGCAATTCTGAACCGGTGTGAATGCATGTATTGTTATTTTCTTCGTTGTAATTGATTTTCTAACGGTTGCAAATGTTAGAAACTCGCCTGTATTCTAGACTTGCTTGAGAGAGAGGTAGAGATTGGGAAAAGGATATAACGACATATATTTAAAGCTATCAACCTTCATCTAATAACTTGAGCCTTAGAGAGAAGAGTTATCTGAGATCCAGGACAAGGGTTAGTAGTGCAATGCTAAAAAATCGAGAGGAGAAGAGTGAAATTCGTCTAACCAAGGTCGAGAGACATTTAGATGAATCTAACTTGTCAGATTTTTCATGCCATGTAGCGGGACAATTTTGCCAGCACCAATAACTGGTAGAGTTAAGGAATCATTGGGGATCATAGTCCTAGTGTATTTCTCATCTTGATAACAACTTCAAGGAATTAACACTTGTTACGATCACTACTAGTCACAAATAATTCCCCCTTTTTATTTATTTGCCAACTACTCGAACAAGAACTCAACCTACTTTTGTCATATTCCCTGTGGGATAGACCCCAACCTAGTTGGGTTCTATATTTGGTTCAATGACCGCTTTATACTTCTTAGGAGGTATATTTTGGGCGACATCAAATTTTTGCGCCACTGCCGGGGAATATAGTTACGGAGTTGATTAGTTTATTTGTTGGAGTTGATTGGTATTGTTTTTCTATACTTTTAAGGGAACACGCGGTGTATGCCCAATACTAGGAGGTAAGGCAATCCCCTGATTCCACTTGATCTTGAAATAGAAAGGACTTTGAGGGCTAATTGAAGAATGGTGAATACCGACAAAGTTCAGAATCCTACCCCCATGGGAGACGTTCATAATCAACCAATTCAGCTGGTTGGTCATGAAACAGCGGATCAAACTACTGCTCGATTGACATAAGAAGAGCATGCTAGACAAGCTGCTCTTAGAGAAGCAGAAAGAGATAATCGAGCTATGCAAGAGGCAGCTCAGCTACTGGCTAAGGCTGAAGAGAGACAAAGAAGATTGAGAGCTCAACAACCACTTCAAAGACCACATGTGCCAGTTTATGCTGATCTTGAGGAAGAAGACGTGGCCTACTTCGAGCCATTAAAGAGTGGTGCCATTATTCCACCTAAGTTACCTTCGGGCACCAAGTTTGACATTACTAGTGCCATGATTTACATGCTAAACTTAGAGGGTGTGTTTGCCGATCTTCCTACTTATGATTCAAACATACACGTGATGAATTTTGTGGGGGTCTGCACCTCATATAATTTTCCTGGAGTTGACTAAGAGGCTATTCGATTGAGATTATTTCCATTCTCTCTAACAGGAGAGGCGACCTTGTGGTTGGCAGAATTACCACGAGGATCCATCACTACTTGGCAAGAATTGAGAAACCAATTTCTGGAGAGGTTTTTCCCACCTTCCAAGATGCTACAGTTGAAGGGTGAGATCTATAATTTCAGACAACTATATTCTAAAACACTTTATGAGACATGGATAAGGTTCAAGAAGAAGCTGCAGAATGTGCCGAATCATAGGATGAGTGGTAGAAACTTACTTGAAATCTTCTACAGGGCTTTAAATGTCAATACTAAGGCTGTAGCAGATACTATCACTAGTGGCGCATTTATGAGTCTGAGATGGGAACAAGCTTCAGAAATATTAGATCGTATCACTAAGACCAATCAAGGATGACATACTCGGGAGACAGAAATGCCTATTGGCACATATGCTATTGGAGCTTCACTATCACAACGGGCTTTGGATGAATCTGTAGCTCAAGAGGTAGCTCAATTAAGGATAGAAATTGGTCTTCTGGCTAAACAGATAGTGGCCAGAGATGCTGAGAAGGTGCATGTTGTAGGAGCACAAGGTAAAACGCCTAGACATGATGATAGTGAATCTGATGAGAAAGCTAAATACCTGGATCGCGAAGTGGGGGGTTTTCGAGCCAAGGTCCATGGGTCTAATCAAGACTCTTGGAACTTGAGGCAAGGGAATCAAGGTCGGAACTACTATGGAGACAATTACAACAAATCAGGATATAGAGATAGAGAATGAGATCGTGATGGTGATTGGAGGCAAAAGGATGATTATAGAGAGAAGAATGATCTTTACGTACCACCAGATATCCGTGATGCTGAGTCTAGAAATTCAAGGATTGAAGACCTTCTTAATAAATTGGTTACGAGGTTAGAAAGCCAAGAAAACTGTCTAAAGGAGATCAAGACAGATATTTTGGGAATAAGTCAGAAAGTATATTCCCATTCGACTGCCATTAAACAGTTGGAGCAATAGTTCGGGCAGATATCGTTGGGACTGAACCAGCGTCAGCCAGGCACCCTTCCAAGCAACACCATCCAAAATCCGAAGAATGATAGCCATTGTCTAGCCATTACTACTAGAAATGGGAAATGCACAACAGATCCACCTATACCTGCCGACAGTGGTAAGACCAATGAGCTAATGGTTATTGATGTAGAAACTGAGTTAGAGTCGTAAAATTCAAAGGGCTAAACAATTCCAGATCATCATGATACTAGCAAAAAGGCAAAATCTGAAAAGAGGCAGGAAATGAAGGTACCACAAGTGCTGAAAATTATCCCATGACCTCCTCCTCCCTTTCCTCAAAGGTTGAAAAAGAAGGCTGAGAAAGGCAAATATCAGAAGTTTATTACAATGTTGAAGGAGCTGTCAGTAAACATTCCTCTTATTGAGGCATTAGAGCAGATGCCAGGTTATGCGAAGTTCATGAAAGACTTGGTGACAAAGAAGAGAACTGTCAATTTTGAGCCAGCAGATAACTTACATCATGGTAGTGCAGTTGCTTCGTGCTCCCTAGTTAAAAAGAAGTAGGATCTAGGAGCTTTCATAATTCCTTGTACTATCGGGTCGTACAACTTTGCTAAAGCACTTGGTGATTTAGGTGCTAGCATTAACTTAATGTCGTTAGCCATTTTCAAGCAGTTGGGGTTGGGAGCACCAAAACCAACCTCTATGAGACTTCTTATGGCCCATAGGACTGTGAAAAACCGGTGGGCATTCTATATGATGTTTTAGTAAAGGTTGCATCTTTTATATTTCTGACTGACTTTGTAATCCTAGATTGTGAAGTTGACTTTGAGGTTCCCATCATATTGGGAAGACCATTCCTTGCCACTGGTCGTGCACTGGTCGACATGGAAACATGGCAGATGAAATTCAGGTTTAATGATGAACATGTCACTTTTAATGTTTGTCGTTCCATGAAGCAACCAAGAGATAAACGGGTGATTTTGGTAATAGATGCGGTTGATGATAGTGATGTTGTTGTGTCTCTTAAAGAAAGGTTGGGGTTAGAAGCTCTTGCGGCCGTGATTATGAATTTTGATAGCAACAGTATTGAGGAATATGATGAGATGGTTGGTGCACTCACTGGGAAGAGAGCATACACTTATGCTTCAAAGAAACTTGATCTTGATTTGAAGAATAGGGTGACCCCACCATCTCGTCCGTCTATTGAGGAGCCTCCAGTTTTAGAGCTTAAGGCTCTTCCGGCTCATATTTGCTACACATTTTTGGGAGCCAATAAAACCTTGCCTGTGATTATTTTTGCTAAATTGGAGGAGTGGAAAGTAGAGGCTCTGGTTTCAGTATTGAGAAGATTTAAGAGGGCCATTGGTTGGTCCATTGCTAATATTATAGGAATTCCACTTGGTATTTGCACTCACAAAATTCAACTTACTCCTGAGTTTGTACCGAGCATTGAGCACCAACGTCGTCTAAACCCACCTATGCAAGAGGTTGTGAAGAAAGAGATCATCAAGTGGTTAGATACAGGAGTGGTTTACCCTATTGCTGATAGCAAGTGGGTG
Source organism: Capsicum rhomboideum (assembly GCA_031232105.1). Lineage (NCBI taxonomy): Eukaryota > Viridiplantae > Streptophyta > Magnoliopsida > Solanales > Solanaceae > Capsicum > Capsicum rhomboideum. Next base: position 97,004,495 of record CP124719.1, on the reverse strand, counting down.
AGCCCAGTTCAGTGTGTGCCAAAGAAGGGAGGACTCACTGTGGTTCCAAATGACAAGAATGAGTTAATCCCAATGAGTCCGGTTACCGAATGGAGAGTTTGCATGGATTATCGAAAGCTGAATTCCTGGATAGAGAAAGATCATTTTCCTATGCCCTTCATGGATCAGATGTTAGACCACCTTACCGGTAGAGGATGGTATTTTTTTCTCGATGGCTATTCGGGGTATAATCAGATTTTCATTGCTCCCAAAGACTAAGAGAAGACTACTTTCACTTGTACATATGGGACATTTGCATTTAAAGGATGCCCTTCCGTCTGTGTAATGCACCAGTCACTTTCCAACGTTGCATGATGTCTATTTTCTCTGACATGGTGGAATACACTATTGAGGTTTTTATGGATGATTTTTCTATTGTGGGAGACTCATTTGAGGATTGCTTGACACACCTTGCTAATATGCTACAAAGATGCGAGGAGTGCAACTTAGTGCTAAATTGGAAAAAATGTCACTTTATGATCAACAAGGGTATCGTATTGGGGCATCAGATTTCAAAGAAAGGCATTGAAGTGGATAAGGCAAAGATTGAGGTAATTGAGAATCTACCTCCACCTATCTCCGTGAAAGGTGTTCAAAGGTTTTTAGGTCATGCTGGTTTTTATAGAAGATTCATCAAGGATTTCTCTAAGATTGCACATCCTTTATGAAAACTTTTGGAGAAAGAGGTGAAGTTCGTGTTCAATGAGGCATGCCTAAAAGAATTTGAATGTCTTAAAGAGAAGTTGGTTTCATCCCCTATTATTGTATAACAAGATTGGACAATGACTTTTGAGATTATGTGTGATGCTAGCAGAGTGGCTTTGGGTGCAGTCCTTGGCCAAAGACGTGAGAAGATGTTACATCCGATTTACTATGCTAGCAAAGTGCTTAATCCAGCTCAAAAGAATTATACTGTGACTGAACAGGAATTTTTGGCTGTGGTCTTTGCTTTTGAGAAATTCAGATCTTACTTGATTGGTACGAAGGTGATTGTGCATATAGACCATGCAGCTCTTCGGTATCTTATGTCAAAAAAGGATGCTAAGCCAAGATTAATTCAATGGGTGCTCCTACTGCAAGAATTTGACTTTGAAGTCAAGGATCGTAAGGGAACTGAGAATCAGGTCGCTGGACCATATATCACGCCTTGAGGAGAAGGCCATGCTTAAATTGAGAGATAATCTTGAGATTGATGATACTTTTTCAGATGAGCAGGTATTGGTTTGCTGATTTTGCCAACTTTTTGGCAAGTGATCTAGTTTTGGAAGATACGTTGTATCAGCAGCGAAAGAAATTCATGCATGAGGTGAGAAAATTCTTCTGGGATGAGCCATATTTATTTCGGGTATGTGCAGATGGCATGATTAGGAGATGTATTCCAGATATCTAGTTGATGAGTATTTTGGAAGCATGTCATTCATCTCCAGTTGGGGGTCATCATGGGGGTACGCAGACTGCCCATAAAATCTTGCAATGTGGGTACTATTAGCCCAGTATTTACAAAGATTCTCATGATTATGCTCGCGCTTGTGACCAATGTCAAAGGCAAGGGAATATCTCACGCAGACACGAACTTCCCATGACAACTATACTTGAGCTTGAATTGTTCAACGTGTGGGGAATTGACTTTATGGTCCCTTTTGTGAGCTCACATGGGATGAAATACATCTTGGTAACTATCGACTATGTGTCTAAGTGGGTGGAGCCAATTACACTTCCTAATAACGAAGTAAGAAGTGTAACAACATTCTTGAAGAAGAACATATTCTCACGATTCGGTACACCTCGAGTTATCATTAGTGATGGAGGATCCCACTTCTGCAATCGTCTGTTTAAGACCCTGCTGGAAAAATATGGTGTTAAACATAAGGTGGCAACACTTTACCATCCTCAGACAAGAGGGCAAGTTAAGGTGTCAAATCGTGAGATCAAGTCTATTTTGGCAAATATAGTGAATGCCAATAGAACTGATTGGGCTCGCAAATTGGATGATGCATTATGGGCGTATCGCACTGCTTTAAAGATGCCAATCGATGCATCACCATATCATTTAGTTTTTGGAAAGTCTTTCCATTTGCCTATCGAACTTGAACATAATGCTTTATGGGCTTTGAAACGGTTGAATTTGGACTGGAGTGAAGCAGCTAAATTGAGACTTGAGCAGATGAATGAGATGGATGAATTTCATCTCCGGGCTTATGAAAGTTCATCTATATATAAAGAGAAGATGGAATTATATCATGATCATCACATTGAGAACCGAGAGTTTCACCTAGGAGATTTGGTGCTACTTAATAACTCCAAGCTTCGCTTGTTTGCTGGAAAATTAAAGTCCAAATGGTCCAGACCATTCACTGTGGTTAGGGTATTCCCACATGGAGCAATTGAGCTAAAAGGAGCAGATAATGTTCTGTTCAAGGTAAATGGGCAGCGTGTTAAGCATTATGTGGGAATCACTGAAGAAATAAGGACATGTGAGGAACTTGAGCTTGATAAAGTCTAAATAGTCAAGCTAGCTATGTCGTGTCGCGATGTTAAATCAGGCGCTTTATGGGAGGAAAACCATAGGCTGATTGGTGAAGTCTGAGTATCCAAGTTAGCCGGGTCGTGTCGCGACGTTAAATCAGGCGCTTTATGGTAGACAACCCATGGTCTTGTTGTGTGTGATCTGGTGAAAACTGAGAAAAGGAGGATAAGTTAACTGGAATCTGAAAGAGTGAACGGATTATGTTCATTTCAACTCACGACGCCTAATCACGTGACGTAGGTGGGCCCACGTCACATGAGTGGTGCCATGGAAATCAGTGAAAATGTTGGTCTTTCTGAATCTAACCTACGATATAGGACCCACATGACATAGGCAGACCCACGTCACATGGGAGATATCGTGAGAATTAGAGGTGATTTATACTTTTAGGAGTTGAGTTATGACACAGACCCACATGACATAGGCAGACCCACGTCACATGGGAGATATCGTGAGAATTAGAGGTGATTTATACTTTTAGGAGTTGAGTTATGACACAGACCCACATGACGTGAGTCCAAACCACGTCTTGTGGGTAGTTCCATGGAAATCGGGAATCTGCAGACAACCCGAGGCCCGACCCGACCATTTTTCTTTATGTACATTTCAGTACCCTCATTCTCTACCTGATAAAAATCCAAACTCACCATATTCTTTCTCTAATTTAAACTCATAAACATAAACCCTAATTCCTAAAACCTTCACATTCCTAACAAATAAATCCAAGACTCTTCCATTCCTCAAAGACCAAATTTGAATTCCAACAAAACCCTTACCTCCCAAATCCCCAATTACCCAAATCTGACACACTCACTATAAAACCCGACCCCAAGATTTGACAAATCGACCCCTACCCCAGATTCAACCAAAACCAACCTAAAACCCCAAAATTCGAACCCAAATCCGACCCTACCTACAAATCTGAACCAAACCCAACCAAGCTAACCAAAATCCAACCCAAACCCGATACCATGGGCCCAAAAGTGACCACCTTGATTCCTCATCCAGAATTTGCACCAAAAATCCAGAATTACCAACCCGTTTGCGTGTTGAACTGACTGAATCTGAAAAATATGGGTCCTTGGAGGAGTTTGAGATTAGGCATGATGATACTGCATTAGTACCTCATACCACGAGGTTACAGACTCGGGCCCAAGCTGCTGCCCGAACTGCACTTCATCCCATTCCACCGCCTGTAGCATCGGTTGTTTCGGATCAATTTTTTGAGTCTGCCCCCCAGTCTGAAGAAAGGGAGGATGATTCAGTTTCAGTCTCTTTGGATAATACGACAGGACAAGGTACTTCAGTGGCTGAGGCTACAACATCTGTTTCAGGCACTAGTGAACAGAGTGCCCCGACTCCCTCACATAGACAGGATATCCAGCGCTGGTGTGTTGAGGGTATGCGGGATTTTTATGATAGGGATGCTGAGCTGACAGAGCGGGGTGTGTGTCGGCGGAGTATTATGGAGGAGCCCAGATATCGACTGGAGAAGTTAAAGGCATTGCCTGATATTTGGCATGTGTTTGAGCGGTATGGGTTTGGTTGGATGGCGGAGCCTCCTGGTAGCTATAGCTCAGAATTGGTCCAAGAATTTTATGCCTCATATGCTGCGTCGGTTGATTTGAGTACACCTGTTGGGCAGCGGTAGAGGGATCAACCATTATTGACACATCTTTTGGTTTGAGGTACCCGAGTTAATATATTGGAGCAGACAATCCACAACTTCTTATTTGGTGCTGACCGTCCATTACCAGCTACGACTGCTGAATTTGATCACCATATGGACACTGTCAAAAATTAGATTAAGATGCGAGATGTGGATCAGAAGTTGGAGCTGCTGAAATGGATTGCGGGATATATAGCGGAGGACGGTATTGCTGCGAGTTGGGTGACTTGGAAGCTGGATATCAAGAAGTCCACACTTCATTTTGCTGGCAGATTTTGGTGGTCAGTTGTTTGGCATCGGTTGGGTCCCACTAATGCTGACAATTCAGTTACATTGGACTGGGTTGTGGTGGTAGCCAACATCCTTGCGGGTTATGATATTCATATTGCCAGATACATCATATGGGAGATTCATGAGCGGGCCTTTCGAGACTATACCAGTATACCGTTCCCCTGCTTGATCCAGAGTCTATGTGATAGGGAGGGTGTGGCTAGGCTACCTACCCTCGATCATTATATAGAGGTGACCCGTGTAGCGGATATTGGTTTGACGCAGCAGCGGGGATCTCACCCTATTATTCCACGAGGGTATCAGCTTTTCGAGTCGTCAGGAGTAGCCCTTTTTGATGGGCTTGGAGATAGAGATGAGTCGGTTAGTACACCTATGACTATTCCAGTATCAGTTAGGGTACCAGAGACTATTCATTTATCGGCTGAGGGCACTGGCCCTATTGATAATGCGGTACCCGGTACTACAGCTCCACCGCCTTTCTCTGGTATGGTTTTAATTTTGAGGGACTTTCATCAGCAGTTGATTGATAGACAGACTTAGATGTTCGAGCAGCAGACCCACACTGAGACCTAGATGGGAAAGTTGGTATCCCACCTTAAGCCATGGGTTAGGACCACGGTAGAGGCTGTAGAGGCTAAGGTGGAGTCCCGAATGACTGAGATAATGGATCAATTTATGAGGGGGCTGGATGGGACGATTGATAGCTTTGAGGCACAGATGGCCTCCTAGATGAGTTTTGTACAGGGTCCTGATATGATCGGATTGACACAGGAGGTGGCAACATTGAGAGAGGAGGTTAGAGCTTTATCATCGAGCATCACTCCTGTTATCCCACCTATGCCTGTTCAAGAACCGATGCGACCAACCTTTGAAGTAGATCTATTTGTCGATGAGGAGCCTCCGATTGATAGAGGTAAGAGACCACGCAGTCCGAAGGACCAGGTTGACATTGGTGACGAGTATGAGGGTAGTCTCCGGAGAGTGGTTAAGGCCTCCAGGTTGGAGTACCATACGAGTCATATCGTACAGGAGCAGCGGGCACGCGGTGCATCTTCTAGCCTGGCACCCCCTTCATCGGATGCACCTACCAGAGAACCCATAGAGCAGACTGATGATCCCACTATGGGCTGGCCCACTTCTGGTGCCTAGGGCATCATCGGTATGTCTTCACTCCCCTGTATTTTATTGATAGTTGTGCACTGAGGGCAGTGCACCATTGTTAGTTGGGGGTGGGGGTGTACCACCACTTGGGGGGTTTTGTTGCCGTGTTTCTTTTCCCCCGAGTGTGCTATCATAGTAGAACCGGCATGTTTAGGGTGTTATTTTTAATATTTATGTGTTTCTTGTTAAAATAGGAGAAAAATAAGGGAACCGTAATGCAGTCTACTTTTGAAAAAAATTTATGATTTTTGAATGTTAAGGATACCCCTCTTGAAAGTTTTTATTTCAAAGTATGTGTGTGTAGCATGTTTATGTGTGATAGTTGTTGGATCTTGTTATGGCACTAGGATTATAGGCAAAATAACTATAGCTAGCATTGCATGAATTGGATAGGTAGTAGTTGATAATGTAACTCTGTGCTATATGTGTGTGAGGTCATTACTTAATTAACTTTGTGTATGCAATCCAAAACTTACCCGGTTAGTCTTTCCTATGTTAGAAGATAGTGGTTAGGAAAGGATCATAGGCCGTTTTTTAATAAGTCCACTTTTAGCCTAAATGCCCGACCAAATGAATTAAATATCCCTTGATCACGATTTTGAGACTAAATTGACCAATTTCTTTCATTATACTATTCACCTTTCCATTTTAATTACAATGAACCTGTCTTGGCCCTGGTCCCTCCTTGGACACTGTGTACCTCAACTCAGGCAAATAACCTAAGTTGAAGGTGGCTATTATAGGGGTGCGTAAATTGATTTGGGTATGAAGAAGGGGGTAATAAAAGAAAAAGAGAAAACAGATTTGGGTGTGAAGAAAAAGAAAAAATATATAAAGTGAAAAAAAAAATTAAAATTGTGTTGTGAAGTTTGAGAAAAATCACACCCGAAATCTGAAAATAAAAGAAAGGAGAATAAGGGAGAGTAAAAATGAGAATGGTTGAAAGTTGGAGCCAAAAATAGTGTAGTGTCAAGGAGGATTGAGGCACCATATCCATATGTACCATACCAGTCCCCAAGCCTACATTACAAGCCGAGTAAAGTCCTATAGTGATCCTAATCCAAATGTCTGAAAAACTAAGGCATAGAAAATAAGGGCAAGCCTATGGTATTTCATGCACACTGTTTGAACTTCTTTGTGTGATAGAGTGTTTTGACCGAGTCCCTAATTTGAGATTCATTAGCATAGTGTGAGTGCATGGGACTTCTTTGATTATGAGAGTACATGGGTTGCATTATTAGCTGCTATTTGTTCGAACAATGTCATTTGCATATATGCTTAGTTGGATGTTCATAATCTAGTTCCATCACTTGATCCCTTCTGTGTCATAATAATATGCTGCCTGTATACACACTGTGGTCTTGATTTGCAAATAGGAGGGGTCGAAAAAGTTTTGTGCCAAAGGAAATGAGTTGACTGCCATAATTCCCTTAGGTCTTAATTAAGCATCGTACATGTCTGTTTTTATTTTGTTCGCCTGAGGATATGCAAACATTCTAAGTTGAGGGTGTTGATGCGCCATGGTTACATGGAACTTTTGATGCTTAAAACAAGGAAAATATGCAATAACTTGGTTGTATTTGGTTGGTATGATGTGGTTTCTGTCCTACATTGCAGGAAAATAAGTTTTAAAGGCAACAAAGGATCAAAAAGGATGAATCAAGCAAGAGAAGGAAGTGTTTGAAGATGAAAGAACAAGAATCTGCACCAGAGAGGGAGTCACGACACCACTCACGTGCCGTGAAGTCCACTCACGTGACATGAGTGGCTGTCATGAGTCATCTTCAGAGATGATCAAATATGGTCTGATTTCCATGGCAGCACTCATATGGCGTAAGTCCACCTATGTGTCGTGAAAGGGTGGCGTGAGTCAACTTCTAAAGATGTCTAATTGAACCTGATTTCCATGAAATTCACCTACGTGATGTGGCTTGGTGCCACGATACCAAGTCATGACACCGTGGAAGTTTGCCGACTCTGCTCTCCTGTTTTGACTAGGATAGGATTAGCCTTGTATCTATAAACACCCCTGTATTGTCCTATGTTCGAGAGTTAGTCAGTATATTGTTTTGAGAGATATTTTCTATTGTTTCTGAGTTCATAAACGTATTATTGGTTTTGTAATCAAAAACCCTAGATTCAAGTTTTATTCATAATTGAGATTGCAGTTATTCTTCATTATTGTGAGTGTGCAATTATGTTTTCATCTTTGAATCCTTCTTGTGTTCTTGAAATTATGAGTAGCTAAACTCATCAACTAGGGTTGTGTGAACCATGAGGAATTAATGAAACGAGTTAAGTGCAAAGCAATTTTGAACCGGTGTGAATGCATGTATTGTTATTTTCTTCGTTGTAATTGATCTTCTAACGGTTGCAAACGTTAGAACGCCTGTATTCTAGACTTGCTCGAGAGAGAGGTAAAGATTGGGAAAAGGAAATAAAGATAGAGATTTGAAACTATCAACCTTTATCTAATAACTTGAGCCTTAGCAGGAAGAGTTATCTGAGATCCAGGACAAGGGTTAGTAGTGCGACGCTAGAAAACCAAGAGGAGAAGAGTGAAATTCGTCTAACCAAGGTCGAGAGACGTTTAGATGAACCTAACTTGTCAGATTTTGCATGTAATGCAGCGGGACAGTTTTGCCAGCACCAATAACTGGTAGAGTTAAGGAATCATTGGGGATCATAGTCCTAGTGTATTTCTCATCTTGATAACAGCTTCAAGGAATTAACACTTGTTACGATCACTACTAGTCACAAATAATTCCCCCTTTTTATTTATTTGCCAACTACTCGAAAAAGAACTCAACCTACTTTCGTCCTATTCCCTGTGGGATCGACCCCAACCTTGTTGGTTTCTATATTTGGTTCAACGATCATTTTATACTTCTTAGGAGGCATATTTTGGGCGACATCAGCCACATTTCACATAGTACTTCCCTTGGTTGCCTCCTGAAATTACTGATTTCATCTCTTAGCTCCAACATCCTAGAGGGAAGAAAGAACATTTCTAGGGAAGCTCCTTTCAGCTGACCTCAGTTTGTAATAGAATCAGGCAGTAGCTCAGTCAACCACAATGTTTCATCCCTAGACAAAGACAATGGAAATAACCTCTATCGGATGGAATTCTGACTAACTCCTGGTAATTTGAAGGATTTGTAAATCCCAATAAAATTCATCAGATGCATATTCGGATCATCACCAGCCTCCCCTATGAATAAACCCTTGAGGTTCAGCAGTTGAATCATTGTGCTGGTAATGTTAAATTTTGCTCCAGGAGCTAGTGCTAGAAGAACAATGGCCCCAGTAGCACCAACCTTATCCAAATCAGCATCATCTATCTCAAAGGGCATAGGTTATTGTTGACCTCTCCCCCTTTGTTGCTGCCTTTGGTTGGCCAGGGCAAAATTGTCAACATGTTGCACATTAACGTCATCACCTAAAGTGTCATCATCTTTGTAATTGGGTACATTTAGGTTCTGTTGATTAAGTTGGTCAGCAACAAGCTATTGAAGCCTTACTGTTTCATGCTCTTGTGCATTCATATTCAGTCTTAAAGTTCTAGCAAGCTCGGGATTGTAAGGTAATAATGGTTCACCAAGCTTCGAGTACTTGGCTTGCACAAATCTATACCCTGCAGTCACAGAAACAACAAATAAAAGTAAAATTAGGAAATATGACTAAGAGTCAAATAATCACAACAGACTTAATAGACAATCATATTCCCCAGCAATGGTGCCAAAATTTGATACGCCACATTACACCTCCCTTAAGAAGTATAAGAAGTCGTCGTCAAATATACAACCCAACAAAGGTTGGAGTCAAATCCCACAGGGAATATGGTGAATACTAAGCCATTTGAAAGTAATATGAATTTTACTCGATCATTTCCATAAAAATGGGGGTTTGTAGAGAGTGATTTGGAATCAATACCTGAGTTTTTTTAAATAACAATCATCAAATTGAGGAAATATTAAGCAGTGAAGAAAGAAAACTAGGCTTGTGTTCACCATGGCTCTATGACACTTCTGGGTTAATAGATTATTTTAATACAAATAATGCAAGGCAATTGATTCCGTCGAACTTAAAGAGATGGAAATAAGAAACTCAATCTTACCCTCAAGTTGGTTAATCTTGTTACAACATTACTTATTAGACGAAGGTTAGAAACTTCGAATCCTTGTTGTTAATCCCTTTTACTAGATTTTAACCTCTTATTTCAAGAAAGTTAAACCTAGGGCTTGTTCTAATGTTTGCAACCACTAGAAAGCTACTAAGATGAAAAGATTAATAGTACATCAATGAATACCAGTTGAATCTAACACGAAACCAATCCTAGAGTTAGTATTTTTCCATGGATCCCACAACCCTAGTTGTGGGGGTTTTAGCCACACATAATTCTTGAGATGAATAAAGCAGCATATTCTATAATCAAAAGAAGAATTCTTACAAATATGAAATTCAACACTTTAATCCTTGACAAAAACCCAAGTGAAAACGTCAAAAACTCCAAACTTTTGACACTTAAAGAAAAGTAACATAATGTTTTTCAAAAATAATAAAATATGCCTATTCTAAACCCTCTACTAGGTATTTATAGGTTGTAGGGAAAGTTGAATCCAAATGTAAATTGTATCAAACCGCCTTGGCTCTGACGCCTTAATTTGACGGTTCATCAGACCTTTGGCGGTTCATCACAGTGTTCCATCACAAGTACACTCATGTTACAAAATCTGTTAAGGTCTGACGGCTTAATGTGATAGCCCGTCATAGGTTTGATGGTTCATTAGGCTTTCCAGTCACACTGAGTTATTCAACTGTTGCCTCTGTCCTGGTACGACGGTGGAGTGACGGTTCATCACACTTGTGACATTTTGTCAAAGTGAACATTCACTCAATCTTCTTTAGCACAGTTTCTTTACTCTTTCAACTTGATTCCATTTCCTACATTTCAACATAAAAATATCAAATATAACAAAGGTTGCTTAAAAATCAAGTTTATTCTTGGTTAAAAGCGTAAAAATGTTTCGTTAAATGTCGGTACATTAAGAACTTGGACTACAACTTCTCATTTCTTAGGCTCTCAAATACCTCATGCTATGTATCATTCATGGAATAAACCAAGATATCATTGATGAACACAATCACAAAAGAATCAAGATAAGACCGAAACACTCTGTTCATCAACTCCACAAATGTCATCGGGGCATTAGTCAGCCCAAAAGACATAACTAAGAACACACAATGGCCATACCGATTCTGGAAAGCTATCTTCCAAATATCCAAACAATAATCCTCAACTAATGGTAACTAGATCTCAATTCGATCTTAGAAAACAATGAGGCACCCTAAAGGCGGTCAAATAAATCATGGATGCAAGGAAGGGGATACTTGTTCTTGATAGTCACTTTGTTCAATTGTCGATAGTCAATATACATCCACATTGATCCATCTTTATTCTTCACAAACAAGATAGAAGCACCCCGAGGAGACACACTCAGTGTAATAAAACCCTTACTTAATATATCCTATAACTACTCCTTCGATTTTTTTTACTCAGTTGGGGCCATCCTATAAGAAGGAATAGAAATGGGCTTAGTGCCCTGCTCCACATCAATAGAAAATCAATATCCCTATCAGGAGGAAAACCAAGTAAGTCTATAGGAAACACGTCCATGAACTCTCTAACAACCCTTATTGTGATTTTTAATTTTTTTTTGTATTTTGACTATTTTGTCCTTTTTTGTAGTTGCTTTATATCATTTATTAGTTGTGGGGATTATTGGCACGGTCCCCTAAATATTTGAGAATGATTTATGTGAGTTTGAGGTTTTGAGTAGCCTTTAAAGTGATATATTTGGCTTCGGTCAACATTTTGTGATTCGAGCATTGGATGGTGATTCTATCAGTTCTATTAGATTTAGAATTTTGATTTTGGGTTAGTAGCGTGGTTGTTTCTAGTTTCAAGTCATTATTTTTAGTTTTGAGTATTTAGATGAGAAACTAATTATTTTAGCCTAAATAGGTTCTTGGGGGATAACGACCACTTTTGATAAATCCAATCTTTTCATTGAGACCAAAAAATCAAAATTAGCCTAGTAGCATTTTTGGTTTATTTTTACAAGCTCTCAAATAAATCTTGAGGGTCCATTCAGAATCATTTTTGGTTACATATTTCATCTATGTAAAAGTTTATGGTGCGACCGCTTAAGCGGCCCTTTTGGTCCCCTTGGCAGTACCTCCTAGGCTGAGAAAGGACCTCCTTAGTAGAACTTGATCAGCCTGGCAATCATCGCCTAAGCAATGGGTTAGCCGCCTTAGCGGCTAAATGGCCACCTAAGCAAAGTGTTTGCATGGCAAGTGACTATCACCTTAGCTGTGGTCTGTCCTGTTACGCGACATCTCTTAGGTTATCATTTGACCGCCTAGGCAGTGATCAATATATAAAAATTCCATGTTTGCAATTTTACTCCATTTTCACTATTTTTGGACCTTGAGACCTCAAGGTTGGCTATTTCAAAAAGACTTTTTTATCAAACTTGTTTGGGTAAAATTATAAATCTAATTTCTATCATTACCCATTGATTTTATTTCAAAAATTCTTTAAAACTTGGATTTTAAACTCGGGGTTTTGGGTTTTACCCGTTAAAGTGAGAAAATAATTTTTCAATGATTTCAAGCTCGGTTTAAACTTGTTTTTTTTTATGGATTTTCATATTTAGAACCCTTAAAGTATGGGTAACTTGATTCTTTAATAAAATTTCCAGTTTTATCTTTTTTATTTTGGGGACAATTTTCAAAGTAGTTTTGGACCCAGAACGAAAGTATGGAAATATGGGTATTGATGGACTCCTAGTCTCATATAGATTCTATTTTTGAAAGATTGGGAGAGTTATGAAGCTGTTCGAAAGTTGAAGTCTTCTTGTGGAGGGGTCCATACTTGTGTTTCTTCTTTCGAGGTAGGTTATGACTTAACTTTCTTTAGACTAGGCTGATAGTTAACTATTCATGTAAAGTATACCATGGGTTGAGGATTTTATCGTAATATTCATCTTTTGAGATAATTATTTTATTGTGTTACCCTTATGGGGTCTTGTGTGAATCTTTTTATTGACTTGAGCGATTATTATCAGTGAGATACTCGTACGGGGACCAGTATTGGTCTTGTTTGAGCATTATTTTTCTTTATTATTATTATGATGCCCATATAAGGGCTTGGATTGATATTATTCATGTCTTATATAACTCTCTACTACTGTGTTTCCATGAGATGGCTTGTATCATGATCTATTGAGATTTGAGGTGACCTAAGCTCATTTATACCGTTATTGAGTTGACTCATTATATGATGTTTTACTGGTTATGAGCATTCATCATCATTCATTCATACATAGTAATGGAACTGGTACCACTGAGAAACACTATTTTTGAAAGAAATAAGACATTTTATAAAATGCCTTAACCGAGAAATGTGCCGGTAAGATTGATTGATGAGATTGTGATAGTATATGGTTTGCGAACACTCCATGGGTACTCAACTGGAAGCTTACGCTTGGAAGGTGTATACAAGGTTACATTGAGACATTGTATCATTATCATCTCATTGTATTGCATCACTTGCATTTCTCTTATACGATTGATATCGTGTAATTTTGTCTTCCTTTTATGTATATATATATATTGTGTAGTTACTCTTATACTAATATTGTAGATGTATTATTTATACAGTTAGGAGATGTATGACTTGAGCCATAGTTTGGAACTTTTCAGTATGGAGGTGGAAGCGTCGCTCATAGTTTCCTTCATATGTTTAGTTCTCTACTTTGCTTGGTTCGCCTATGATGCATACTGAGTACAAGTGGACCGTACTTACTCCTATTTTTTGTACCCTTTAGGTACAAATCACAGTTCAAATGCGACCGGTGGATCATGAGTTTGTGTAGTTTGAGCAGGGTGAGCTCCCCATACTAGAGATTGCGCTCGGCTTCATCCAGTTTTATCTCTTTATTTTACATTCAGATAAAGAGTTTATAAATTTTCGTACACTATGTTGGTTTTAGAGTGCTCTTTACTCATGACACTTATCATGACCTAAATCACGAATCGTACAGGCGCCTACCCTACTCCCTCCTAGATAAAGAACCCTTACCACCAAACCATTCAATTAATGAAAAAAGTTTAAAAAACTCTTTTAAAAGCAAGAATAATACTTTAATGATAAATCAACTTCTGTTCAGTACATCTAATACATAAAAAAAACAAATGAGGAAAATAATTAACAAGGCTTACCCAGAACCTAATCTAAACAAGTACAAGAGCACTAAATAAAGAACATGAGAATCCAGAATACAATATCTATGTAAAAGTGAAAGGATAGACGATGTTGTAGAGTGACCACCATCATACTTATAGAAACTCCAACTGACCTGCAACATGGATATACCCCCAAATAGAAGTATAGTAAGTGTAGTGTCAGCACAACCTTACATACTAGTAGCTATCATCGGTCGACCAGGGTTAGAAACAAATAGCAATAATAGCAACTAGGAAGGACATCATGAGATCAGCTAAAGTTTTGGTAACTAAGCCTCTTATTCATACAATAATTGGCATGTTGCCTTTAGCACCTCTGTGACCTACCTGTCATTTAATATTTTCATGTATCTTTGTCCTTTGACAATTTGTCCTCTACTTTATATTCTCTAAATCTCTTCTTATCTCTCTTTAATCAATCTTGGGAGTTCACTTCTAACACATTTCTAACAATCTTATGGACCTTCCTATTCTAGCATACTAAAGCACTGGACCAAGTAGCCATATTATCCTTCACGACTCTATTATCCAAAATACAACCAAGTATAGTCAGCATTCTTCACTTCCACACACATTTAAGGATAATTGATTCAATTACGTCATGCAGTTTCTACGATTAGGTTCACCACAACATTCATATATAGGCACCCCATAAGTATGATAAATGAATACATGCAATATCTGTGTATCACCTCATCATCATTTCAACATCATCATCAATATGATTCTCAACATCATCATGATCATGATCTCAATATCATCATCATCATCATTACATCATTACCTCATCAATATCACATCATCAATCAACATCATAATATCATTTCCATGCCATGCTCAATGTCATATGCAGATGTATGTGCAATATGCATTCAGAATATCTCAAGCAATACTCTAAAATAATCACAAACACTCAATTCTTATATAAGTATAGAGTCAAGAAAGACTTTACTACCCTCATAATCCCCATAAGACCGAAGGTTATTCAGACCCCTATCTATACATTCGTATTCCTAAGATGCCTATAAACATATACGAGACCACATAGAACACACTTTCTAAACGACACCCAATAACTCACACCCTCAGGTCGTCTCTCAAGCCTTCACCTAACTCCTCAACCAAATTTATTGTGTGACCCTAACTCTTACACTTCTCTTACTTAGCATTCACTATTCTCAACTCTAATCTCTCTCTCTTTCTAGCTCTTCTTCTAACTTATCCCGACCCTAACCACCACACTATCATCCCACCAATCATAACCATGTAGGTATGCTCCCGCGGCCCTTTCCACTAAGTAACACATGCCACTATACTTAAGTCTTTTATTACCCTCGTTTCCATTCTTAAACAGCTCTACCTGACATCCTACGAGTTCACAACAACCTACTCTAATCCCCACTTACGCTCATCTCTCTAGTCGATCACACTTACCCTATTTCTAAGCTACTTACATACTTATAACCCTCGACTACCTCAAATTCAAATAAAAGCATACTATTGGATAATGTAAGGAGCAAACCAATTCGATAACACATTTATTGTAGGCATTCAATTTCAATTAAAATCATTTATTATCATTCCATCCACCAAACTCGAAGCAAACCAATTCGATAACACATTTATTGGAGGCATTCAATTTCAATTAAAATCGTTTATTATCATTCCATCCACCAAAATCCATGCCTGAAGGTCTAAGGCATGAAATCTCTCGACATTACTTCTATCATTACATTCATCTTGGCCTAATCTACTATAATCAAACCATAACCTACCTCGTAGATGAATTATGCTGCTGTGGATGATGGAAAGTTATCCCACGTGAGTCTGTTCTCTTCTCATGTCAAATCCCATTGGGTATGCCTCAAAATTTCCCTTATAAAGTGTGGCCTCCGAAATCTCATTATTCTAGGTGTTAGGTTTGTTTTGGGTATTTTTGGAGGAAAAGAAAGACCTAAGGAGGCTCAACTGAAAGGAGGGTTTTATTAAAAACTCATGCTGGCTACTACCCAAGTATAGCTGCAGTGGTGATTCTACTGCTGCAGTGGCTGGCAACAGGCCTGGCCCAATTTCTTTTAATTTTCACTCCAATTAATGTTGCGCCCTGCATTCTCCTATAAAATAGTTCCTATCAAGTCCAGAAAGAGGATTTTTTCTCTTTGCAAGGTTTTTTCTTGTGATGGATTTTTACATAACAACATTTTGGGTTGTTACATTAGATACTAATTAACCCACTATTTGTGCTTGAATGGTTACGGAGGAAAGATGACTGGATTCTAGGTATGACCTTGAAATTCGCATATTCGATAGTGTTGAAAATAAAAGTGGTCCTTAATTTGCATTAACTAACCCAATATCTCATCAAGGCCCTGGTTAATTTTACATTAGACTCAATGTAAATGTCCAATGTGCTCATTAGAAGGCCTTTAAATTTTCTATCCCGACACTCAAGTACTATTATAAATCTCAGAAGGTATTATAGATCATATTCTATGTAATAGTGTTATTTTAAAATACTCTAGACATCACAAAATATTGCAATGCATTACAAGTCCAAACGAACACGACTCTTATGGATTTTACCACTGCAAATCAAATAGGGGAAAATGTTTTATTTCCTCCATTTTCACTCTTATACTCCAAAAACTCTCTCAAATTCTCTCGCTCAACCCTTTCCTGATGATAATTCAGGGTAAATTCTTGCCCTTACTACTTTTTTTACGTCTTTATCATTCTAAAATCAAAAAATCTTGAGAAGAATAAGTTTTTTTGATTGACTTTCTTAGTGAAACTTTGAATTTGAAATTTAGGTGTGTTCTTGCATGATTTTTCAAGCATGATAGATTCTCTTACATTCCCAATGCTCCTGCATCATTTTAGGCGTAAGATTAGTGATGTTCATGGTGATATTTAAACATAGAAAGGGTGGGAGATGAAGAGTCACCCTTTCCAATGATTTTGAACATTTTGGGCTTGAATTTGGGTGTTAATCATCCCCTTTTAGTGAAGAAAAGTTCAGACGAACTTTACCAAGCCCGATTCAGGCTTAGGAAAAAAATACATAGAAAAATAAAAAATCACCATGTGTAATGAACCTCCTTGTTATTTTTTGCATCTTCACACTATTTTTCCATTTAGACCTTTTCCATAGCTTCCCCAAGTCATTTATGACTTGCTGTAGCTGACAGTTTGGTTATCGGGCAGTTCTTTTGGTTTTTAGAGCCAATTCCTCATTTGGAAGTTCTTGATGTAAAGGATTGGGTATCGGGAACAACCTTTGAGTAAATGGCCTCGTAAGCTAATTCTGGTGGTTCCATCATCTTTGAAACATTGATTTTAGGCTAAAGGGACCCTCGGTTTGGGTCCCAAGACTTCTGGACTCATTTTGGGCTATTGTGTGGATTTTGGTTAAAACGACCATTAGGTGTGGGACCCACATTTCATCGAAATGACCTCGTATGGAAATTTCAATGGCGCCTTTGAGTTCAAAATTTGAATTTTGTAGGGTAGCATAGTTTGTTTACATTCACGAAATTTTGCATGAATCTGGAGGGTTCGATCAGAGTTTTGGCACTTGGCCAAAACTGCTGGTGTAGGCCAAAAATGGCCTTTGCACTTACGAAGGCCAAGTAAATAACCTATCATTATCGCGAGACAAGGACCGTATTAGCGAAGACCAAGAATATTGGCCATCGCGTTCGCGATCTCATCTCCGCGTTCGCGAAGGGTAGGCTAGGCTGAGGGTTGCGATCGCGATGAAGGGACACCTAGCAGTATTTAATGCTACCAAACCATATTCTTGACCATTTACTCCAATTACCAAGACCCTTAAAACCCTACGAAACTTAGGGGTCATTTGGTAGAGTGTATTAAAAAAAATAGTGAATGCATTAGCTTTGTGTATTACTAATACCTTGTTTGGTACACTTTTTCATCCTATGTATTAATAATGCTTGCAATAGTTAAACACTCTATTTGGTACTAAGGAGTGTATTACTAATGGATGAAAGTCCTTGGTATTAGTAATGCAATGGATTCTAATGCATGCATTAGTGTGGTTAAAGTCACCATTGTCCCTCAAAATCTTTTCTACATCCTTTCCATCATATATTATGGATGGTATTTTTATAAAAAAACAAAATATTTTTTTTGAAATTATGCAATTCATGTTATTTTTAATATACCAAACCAAACACTTCATAAGAAAAATGAAAGCATAATGAATGCAAGCATAACTAACGCAAGCATTTCTAATGCAAGCATTATTAATACACTATATTTTGCACTATTCTTATACACTATACCAAACTACCCCTTAGAGAATTATGGAGCTTGATCATTGGGTTTTTGGGCTGTGTTGGGGAGTTTGTTGGGGACGTTTTCTCATCAAAGATTTTTGTAAGTTTTCTTTAATTTCTTAATTAATTCTCTAGTTTAAACTTAAATGCCTGGATTCTTTGTGGACTGATTTTAGGGAGTATTTGTACTCAAATTTCACTCATTTTTTAAGGATAAATGATCCTTGAACCTCGAGGGACATTTTAACGGTTTCAAATTTGTGATTCCGCAAGCGACATAGGATTTTTAGACCGATTTTGGGCCTAGAGTATTTATATGAAATATGGGTATTTTTAATTGCGTATTAATGTGTAGATCATCATTTTGATAGCGTGACATCGTAAAAAGGCTTCTCGGAAGGGAAAAGTTCCGATTTCGTGAACTTTCTCGGGCATTCGTTGGCATCCAAGTAGGCTAGACTTACTTTCTTCATAAATTGAGATTTATTATGGTATTAGTATAGTATTATGCTATATTTGGGGAGGAATTTATGGTTTAGTTGTATGTTAGTGAAATTTGGAATATTTAGCCGATTCGAGAGTCGTTTTTAGGTAGAATTGACCCATTCGTCCTTCCGTTGAATTTAATTGTTGCCTTAGGACTTGTTTACACTTATTTAATACCTTGTAGTGGAAATTCGAAGCCTTATTTTAGTATGGGGTGGAATTTGCCTTACTATGGACTTTCAGGGTTAGTAGTGAGCTCCGCCGGCCCTCTTTTAGGTCAAATATTGTAGACCTAGACGACCTTCTTTCTTCATCTTACATATATTCTTGAGCCTTAGGATGATTTAGACATCTTTCCAACTCTTGACTAGACTTGTTTTCTTGTATTTACTTTTAAAGATCGATTTTAAGTCCGACATTTATGGTTTACTTATGATGTTAATGGCCTGGTTCAATCGGCGTTTATGGTACAAAGGGGTTCACTGAGATAGTTTCGTTTGTCAGTTACTTTATACTTATTATTATTGATGGTTCTTCTCTTGATTGTATCCATCAGGATTATGGGGGCTCGTATGGGTTAATCCTCTCTTGTTTGTGCCTTTTGGCTTATGAGGGCCCAGTTAGGCTGTAGTTAGCTTGCATTTCTTTGATTTCATTTACCTCATTATTTATCATCTTATCAGCTAGAGCATTATTTCAGGTTGCCCCTTTTTACCTGACTTTAGTTTACATTCTCACATCTTATTATGCTTTTATTATGATTTAGCTCAGTCGACCGATGATGTCTACTGAGTACCTGTTTCTTTGGTACTCATACTACACTTCTGTATCTTTTTCTGATGCAGATCCTAGTACTAGTTGTCGTCGTTGACGTTCTATCTAGCTTACTCTCAGGGTTTGGAGATACGGTAAGCTTTCAGAGCTGGAGAAAATTCTCTCTCCTTCTATTACTTTTAGACAGTCTTTAGTTATCGAGACTATGTATATATTGGTACTATTTAGTACTCATATTTTATAATTAGTACCTTTTGTGCCGACCTTACTAGGTCATGGTATACTTTTTGTACATTTTCTTGTTCTCCGTCTTTGTTTAGTGGCTTGTACTTGCATTCTTCTATTTTCATGTCAGTTGTATGCTTTATGTCGGTATTTCTTATATCTTCCACCAATTATCCCATTACTTGTTATTTCGGGCTATGGTTTGGCTTACTTACTGGTGAGTTAAAGTAGGGGCCATCATGACTCGTGAAATTAGGTATTGACAAATTGGTATCAGAGCCTAGGTTTACTGGTATTGTTGGTATAAGAACAAATGTCGAGTAGAGTCCCACGGATCAGAGTGATAACGTCCATTTCTTATCTTTGGGAGGCAATAGGACATTCTTAGGATAACTTCACTTTTTCCATTCGTTTTATGCGTCGAGTCTATGTTGGTTTCTAAATTTCTCATTTTTTCACTCTTCTGCAAATGGTCAGGACGTGAGCTATGATGACCGATGATGAGGATCCCAAATCCGCAGCTAGAACTCCTACTAGAGGTCGTTACCAACCCAGGGGTCTAGGTCAGGCTAGAGCTGCAGCCCCATCTAGGGGTCAGGATAGGGAGCCTTCACCAGATCCTGTTATTATTCCCAAGCTAGAGATTTACCACCTCATCCATTGGTGGGCCAGGAGGCAACCCAAGCTCTGTCGGGATTTATTTCTTCTTCATGGCTTAGAGATGCCTTGGTCCAGTTATTGGGTTTAGTTGGTGATGCACCGTCTGATGGTGCTCAGTCCTTGGATCAGAATGGTACAGATGTAAGGGCGCAACCTATAACTGTGACTTCTAGAGTTGAGGTCCCTCCAGCACCGGTAGTTGCTAGGCCGACAGTCACCCAGCCAGCTATTTCAATAGAGGAGCAGAAGATGTTGGGTAGATTTCTGAGATTGATTCCACCTAGATTTGTAGGGGCTCCGGGTGAGAATGCATTTGAGTTCCTGACTGCTTGTGAGGATAGGCTACGTTGTGTGGTTTTAGTTGAGGTGTGTGGGGTTGACTATACTACTTTTTAGTTAGACTCGGCTACTAGACATTGGAGGAGATGTTATGTTGATTTTAGGCCATCTGGATCTCCCCCTTTGACATGAACTCAGTTCTCTGAGGCTTTTGTGGAGAGGTATATGCCTCACGGCCTTTCAAAGTGCCTGAGATATTAGTTTACAAGTTTACAATAGGGTTCTATGTCGGTTGTTAAGTATGAGGTGAGATTTTACGAGTTGGCCAGACATGCTACTGCGATCTTACCTATCGAGTATAAGATGATTTGATGGTTTGTTAGGGGACTGAGACTTCCTCTTTATATGGCTACTCAGAGTTTGGTTTCCACTGGCAGGTCTTTTATTGACATTTTTTATCATGCCCAGACCATGGAGGAGATGCATCGAGAGGCCCAAGGGTGCAGCGATAAGAAGCTGTGTCAGCAGGGTAGTTTCAGTGGGAGTCAGAGAAACTCACAGTTCAGGAGTAGAGGTTCTCAGGGTAGTTAACCTCTGCATCAGTCATATCAGTACCAGGGTTAGTCTAGTAGACCCGTTCAGGCAGCACTTTAACTTACTGACGGAGGTCAATCTGATTATAGTAATTGTACTGGCTAGAGCAGCGGTCCATTTTCGAGGGGTGCACATTCTGAGTCTTTTAGTCGTGATGGCTATTCTGGATCAGCCGGATCTTTTGGGCAGGGTAGAGTATTCGGGGCTTGTTCTGAGTATCGGGTTATTGGTCATTACTCCAGAACGTGTCCCTGGTGTGGGATGATTCAGCCTGCAGCGCAGAGTGTTCATCTAATTAGAGTAGTTCTGCCCCTTATTAGAGGTGGTACATAGGGTTATTGGGGTAGTCCTCAGGGTTCTCAAGGAGGTCCTCAGGAAAGTAGGATAGGTGGTCGGTCAGGTACCCAGTTTAGAGGCAGACGAGGTCATTTGTATGTTGTACCTGGTTAGCTAGAGGCAGAGTCTTTAGATTCTATTATTACTAGTACGATTTCAGTGTACCTTCAGTCGGCTATTGCTTTATTTGATCTAGGATCCACTTATTTATTTGTGTCTGCTATTATGCACCGCGGTTAGAGTTATCTTGGGAGCCTTTATCTATGCCATTACGTGTATCTACTCCCGTGGGTGATTTCTTAGTACTGGATCAAGTTTATAGATCATGTGTTGTGACTGTTTGAGAGTTTGATACTCGAGATAACCTTATTGTGCTAAATATGGTGGATTTTGAAGTGATTCTAGGCATGGACTAGTTATCCCCCTATGATGCGGTCTTGGATTGCTTTGCCAAGACCGTTACCATAGCCATGCCTGGCATACCCGAGGTTGTGTAGTAGGGTTCGTTTAGCCGCGCATCAATGGGGGTTATTTCTTATGTTTGATTCGAAATAGGCTATGGGCAGCTCAGAGTAGGCAGAAGCGTTATGCTGACCGTAGGCTTTGTGTGTTGAATTTTAGGATTAGTGATCAGGTTTTCCTTTGAGTATCACCCATGAAGGGCATGATGAGGTTTGGGCGAAGGTGAAAGCTTAGCCCCAAGTATATTGGGCCATTTGAGATACTTTGAACAGTAGGCGAGTTAGCTTATGAGTTAGCCTTGCCCCAGACTTTGCAACAGTTCTTCCAGTTTTCCATGTCTCTATGTTGTGGTGTTACATCCCGAATGTATCTCATATGCTTCAGTGGGACTCGATTCAGTTGGATGAGAGGTTAACCTTTGTGGAGGAGTTAGTCCTCATACTAGCCAGAGATGTCAGACGGTTACACTCTAGAGAGATTCTAGTGGGTAAGGTCCAATGGAGATACTATCCAGTTGAGTAGGCTACCTAGGAGATTGAGAGTGGGATGCGAGCCCAGTATCTCTATCTGTTTGAGTCCTCAGGTACACCTTCCACAAGTCATTTATAACTTGTTGGAGCTGAAAGTTTGGTTAATGGGCAGTTCGTTTGGTTTTTAGAGCCAATTCCCTATTTTGAAGTTCTCGCTGTACAGGATTGGGTATCGGTCCTAAACTTTAAGTAAACATCCTCGTATCCGAATTTAGATAGTTCCATCAGCTCCAAAACATCAAATTTAGGCTAAACAAACCCTTGGATTGGGTCCCAAAACTTTCGAACTTATTTTGGGATATTGGGTAGATTTTGGTTAAAATGGACATTAGGTGTGGGGCCCATATTACATCAAAATGACCTCGGATGGAAATTTCAATGGCGTCGTTGAGTTCAAAATGTTGAGTTTTTTAGGGTAGCATAGTTCATTTGTATTCATGGGATTTCGCATGAATCCCGAGGGTTCGATCAGAGTTTTGGCACTTGGCCAAAACTGTTGGTGCAGCTCAGCTAGTGCAGTACAAAAATGCCCTTTGCATTTGTGGGGCCTTGTCCGCATTTGGAAGACCAAGGAAATAACCTACCATGATTGTGAGATAAGGGCCGCGTTCGCAAGGCCAAGAATATTGGCAATCGCATTCGCGATGGGGTCCCCGCAATCACGATGAAGGGACCCCTGGCAATATTTAATGTTGCCAAACCCAATTCTTGAAAATTTACTCCAAGTCCCAAGTCCCTTAAATCCAAAAAAGTCTTAGAGAATTGTTGAGCTTGATCATTGGGTGTTCGGGGTGCGTTGGAGAGTTCGTTCGGAACGTTTTCTCATTAAAGATTTTCGTAAGTTTTCTTTAATTTCTTAATTAATTCTCCTGTTTAAACTTAAATGCCTAGATTCTTTATGGAATGATTTGAGGAAATATTTGTGCTCAAATTTCACCCATTTTTTAGGGTAAATGATCCTTGAGCCTAGAGGGATGTTTTGACAGTTTCAAATTTGTGATTCTGCAAGTAGGTCCCACGTGAAATTTTTAGCTCAATTTTGGACCCGGATCATTTCTATTCAATATGGGTATTTTTATTCTCGTATTAATGTGTAGATCATCATTTTGATAGCGTGGCACCGTGAGGAGGCTTCTTGGAAGGGAAAAGCTCCAATTTTGTGTACTTTCTCGGGCATTCATCGGCGTCCAGGTAGGCTAGGCTTACTTTCTTCATAGATTAAGATTTATTATGGTATTAGTATAGTATTATGATGGATTTAGGGGGGAGGGGAATTTATGAATTGGTTGCATGGTACTTTCTCGGCCCTAAATTCTTGATTCAAGTACGACATATGTAATACTAGAGTCCAGTTCGATTTTGGTATTTATGGTTCATTTATGATGTTAGGGCCCGGTTCGAGTTTGGGGTTTATCGTATGAAGGAATTCACTGAGATAGTTTCGGTTGTTGGTTATTTATACTTATTATTGTTGATGATTCTTCTCTTGATTGTATCCATCGGGCTTATTGGGGCTCATATGAGTTAATCCTCTCTTGTTTTTTGCCTTCTAGGCTTATGGGGTCCTAGTTACGCTGTAGTTAGCTTGCATTCCATTGATTTCATTTACCTCGGTATTTATCATCTTATCGGTTGGAGTATTATTTTAGGATTGCCCCTTTTTCCCTGACTTTAGTATACATTCTCGCATCTTATTATGCTTTTATTGTGATTTAGCTTAGTCGACCGATGATGTTTACTGAGTACCCATTTCTTTGGTACTCATACTACACTTTTGCATCTTTTTCTGACGCAGATCCGAGTACTAATTGCGTCTGCTGACGTTCTATCCAGCTTACTCTCAGGGTTTAGAGATAGGGTGAGCTTTTAGAGCTGGAGCTGATTCTTTTTCCTTTCATTACTTTTGGACAATCTTTGTTATCCAAACTATCTGTATATTGGTGCTATTCAGTACTCATATTTTGTATTTAGTGGCTCTTGTGCCGAACTTACTCGGTCATGGGATACTTTTTGTACATTTTCTCATTCTTCATCTTTATTTAGTGCCTTGTACTTGCATTCATCTATTTTCATATCAATTGTATGCTTTATTTCGGTATTTGTTATATCTTCCACCAATTAGCCCATTACATGTTGTTTTGGGCTACAGTTTAGCTTACCTAATGGTGGGTTAAATTAGGTTACATCTTGACTCGCGAAATCTGATCATGACACCATAGGAGCGGAGTTAGGCTTCTTGGGGATGATGGTACCGCTACAGTGGTAGAACTACGCTGCAGTGGCACCTAACAATGGTTCCAAGTTAAGAAAATTTTGTTCTCTCCTGTAGTATCCTGACTTGGTTTCTAACATTATATTTGCAATATTAGCAGCACTACCGTGGATCACCAATGCTAATACTGAAGATTTTTCGACTCTGCTAGTTGTGGTTGTTTTGAGGAGGGGTTGAGTACGAGGGGTTTCCTTCATGAGAGGGGTTTCATGATGAGGGACATGGAGGAGGAGGTATCGGACTTCTATGATAGATTAAAGACTTTTGGTTGGGAGATGTTGATATACCATGAACTTACGACACTTTCATCGCCTAAAATAGTGAATATTTGCAAGTACGTGGGTCTTTCTATGTGGATATAATGGGTTTTTAGGTGTTTGCAGGTCAAATAGGTTTGGAACAGTGGAGTGCTGGAATTTAGACTGAAAATGTAGTAGATGACACTATGTCAAAACCGTGGCAGCTGATCAAGGTAGTGCTAAGCTATCGTAGGAAAGATCAGAGGATATCTCTCAGGATCCTATCAAACGTAAGCCTCCCACGATCGTGATTGGATGTCACGATCCTACAATCTGATCATGGGAGAGAGTTCCTAAAAGCTAGGCTACATAACCCAATTGAAAAGGAGATCAGACGATTGAATCCTATGATCATACCTAGAAATGATGGTCGTACCAATGTGTCGTGGGATGAAGGGTTAGAAAACAAGTCTACATGA
This sequence comes from Capsicum rhomboideum, assembly GCA_031232105.1. NCBI lineage: Eukaryota > Viridiplantae > Streptophyta > Magnoliopsida > Solanales > Solanaceae > Capsicum > Capsicum rhomboideum. The sequence continues at coordinate 96,978,861 of CP124719.1, read as the reverse complement.
GTTGAAGTATAGAAGGATCAGACAACCACATTGTACGGTCGTAAGTAGAAGATATGGAGTCATACCTGAGGATCGTACCAGAGAAGACCTGAAAATGATCAAGGCCATGCGCAAACCACAAGCACCAAGGACGATCATGGGATCAAACCACAATAGTACCTTTCATTCGTCCAAGCTGACCGATAAAGAAATCCTATTGTGTTTAGGATAGGTTTTGTTTTGTCTATAAATACTCTTATTCATTTTATTGTACCAGTTTACATTCTATTACATTATTGTAAGGTTCTAGGAAACATTCTTGGTCTTGGAATTATACAAACATTGATTTTAAGGTTTAATGAAAAGTGGGATCTTGGATTATTATCTTATTATTGTAAGTGCATGATTATGTCTTCATATCAGATTTCTTCTTGTGTTCTAGAAATTATGAGTAGCTAAACACCACAACTAGGGTTATAGGAACCATGACGGATTAACGAAGTAGGATTTGTAGTACGGAGTAACTTTTAATTGGTGTTCATAAGTGTATTGGATGCTTTCTGGCTGTGTACAACATTAGAACTCACCTAATCTGTATTTTGGATGAAAGGATGATTATGGATGGGAAGAAGGGAATAAACAACAGAGACATGGAGCTATCAACTTCCACTTAATAGCTTGAGCTGATAATATGGGATTGCTAATCTGGGATCCAAGATAGGGGTTAGTAATGCAAACTTAGGACCAGAGAAAACTTACTTGAGAATATTGCTTAGACAAAAGCGTAAAGTTGTTCTAAGTTTATATAACCTATCGATTCTGCATACCGAACATAGGGAGGAATTACGAATTATGAATAACCAACGAAGTTATGAAGTTATTGGGGAACAATTCCTAGTGCTTTTCTCATAATGATCACAAATTCAACAAATCAACAATTGTTACAATTGAAGTCTTTATTTATAAAACCCCCCTTTTTATTAGAGATCGTTATTGATTTCCTCAACTACTTCTTGTTTGATATTTTGACCTATTCCCTGTGGGATAGACCCCAACCTAGTTAGGTTCTATATTTGACAGAGGCCACTTTATACTTTATTACAAGGTGTAATTTGGGTGACATCAAATTTTAGCGCCGATGTCGAAAAATACCGCTATGAAATTGATTCATTGAGTGTGTTAGGTTATTGGTTTATGTTTCCTAATTTAGTTTTCTATTGTTTCTAGGGCACACATCAGTGTATACCCAATACACAGATTCAAGGCAACCCCCTGATTCCAATTGATACTAAACTTGAGAGAACTTTGAGAGCTAACAGGAGGATGGTTAACGAAAAATTCATAATCAAAGAGCCCTGCTTGAGGGCATTCATGATGATCCAACAATCTTAAATCAACCAATAAACCAGTATGGTGGTCAAGAAACTGTGGAACATATCATAGCTCGGTTGATGGATGAGGAGAATACTAGATAAGAAGCTGTCAAATGGGCATCTAGGAAAAAAAGGGCTAAACAAGATGAGACAAACTGTCTAGTTGCACTTGATGAGTGAGAGAGACAGAGAAGGCATAAGGGACAACAACCTCTGCAATAGTATATGCTTCACTATAAGGATTCGAAGGAAGATTTAGATTATTTGGAGCCGATTAAAATTGGTGCTGTCATTCCACCAAAGTTACCTCTAGGGACTAAGTTTGATATCATGAGTTCCATGATTCTCTTGTTGAACTTGAAGGGGGGTGTTCGCTGGCCTTTCTACTAATGATGCGAACATGCATGTAACGAACTTTTTTGGGATTTGCATATCTTACAATCTGTCTGGAGTGACCCAAGAGGCAATCAGACTACATATCTTTTCATTCTTTTTGATACGAGAGGCCACATTATGGTTAGTAGAGCTACCACATGGATCGATCACCACTTGGAATGAATTGCGGACTCAGTTTTTGAAAAGATTCTTCCCACCTTCCAGAATGTTGCAGTTGAAGGATGAGATTTATAATTTTAGATAGTTACATTTGGAGGCATTGTATGAAACCTAGTTGAGGTTCAAGAAGAAGCTGCAGAGTATTCCAAATCACAGGATGATTAGTAGAAACTTTCTTGAGATCTTCTACAGAGCTTTGAATTCTAACACCAAGGCTATAATAGACACTATTACTGGTGGAGCATTCATAAGTCTGTATTGGGAATATGCTTCTGAGATCTTAGATCGAATCACAAAAACCAACTGAGGCTGGCATACTTGGGATACGAATAGACCCGTAGGTACTTATGAGATTGGAGCATCCGCAGAATAGAGAGCAATAGATGAGACAGTAGCCCAAGAGGTAGCACAGTTAAGGACTGAAATTGGGTTGCTAACGAAATAATTTATAGCAGCTAGAGCTGAAAAGGTATGAGCAGTTGGCTCACAAGGCAAGGAACCTAGGTATGAAGATTCAAACTCGAAGGAGGAGGCAAAATATTTAGACAGAGAAGTGGTAGGATTCTGTGCCAAGGGCCAAGGGTCTAACCAAGACACTTGGAACTCAAGGCAAGGTAATCAAGGTCAAAACTATTATGGATACACCAATTACAACAAGTATGGGTATAGATATAGGAGTAGGCACTAAGATAGTGATTGGAGGAGAAAGGATGACTACATGGATAAGAGTGGCTTTTATGTTCCATCGGGGAACCATGATGTTGGCTCAAGTAATTTGAGGATAGAAGACATGCTTACAAAGGTTATGAAAGGGGCAGAGAAAATGAAAGACTACCCTAAGGAGATTAAGGTGGATATTTCGGGGATAAATTAGAAAGTTAAATCACATGCTACCACCATAAAATAGCTTGATCAATAATTTGGTTAGATTTCTACGACTTTGAATAAGCATCAACAAGATACAATTCTAAGCAATACCATCCAAAATCTGAAGAATGATGGTCATTGCTGGGCAATTACTACTCAAAGTGGTAGGATGACCACTAATCCACCTATGCCCATGACTATCGAGAATAAGGTAGAATCGGTAATTGTCGATGATGAGAAGGTTGTCGGATCCTAAGAGTTGTTGGTGGATGGTAATGCACTTGAGAAGCCCTAAGTTGATGAGCATGAGTCAAGGGCAAGAAAGGGAAAGGAAAACGAGGTCCCAAAAGTATTGACTCTTATTCCACGACCTCCTTATCCTTTTCCACAAAGACTGAAGAAGAAAGTTGAAGAGGGAAAGTACAAAATCTTATGTCTATGCTGAAAAAGTTGATAGTGAATATCCCCCAGTTGAAGCCCTTTAACAAATGTCAGGTTACATAAAGTTTATGACTGACTTGGTGACTAAGAAAGGATGGTGAGTTTTGAGCCTATTGACACCATGGTAGTGCAATAGCATCCAAATCTTTGGTTGAGAAGAAAAAAAACACTGGAGCATTTACGATTCCATGCACTATTGGGTGTTTCAACTTTGCAAAATTTGTGTGTGATTTGGGTGCTAGCATTAAACTGATACCACTAGCAGTTTATAAATAGTTGGGGTTGGGGTCACCCAAACTAACTTTGATAAGATATCTCATGATGGACAAAACTATGAAGAAGCTGGTGGGAATCTTGTGTGATGTTTTGGTGAGGGTTTCATCCTTCATCTTTCCAGTTGATTTTGTTATCCTTGATTGTGAAGTTGACTTTGAGGTTCCCATTATTTTGGGGAACTATTCCTCGCAACTGGGCATGTGTTGGTTGATATGGAGACTGGGAAGATAAAGTTTTGATTGTATAGCGAATATGTTACCTTTAATGTATTCCAGTCCATGAAGCATCCAAAGGATATGCGGCTGATTTCTGTGATAGATATAGTTGATGAGGATGACTTAGTAGCTCTGATTAGGGAGAGGATTAGAGTCGAAGCCCTCACAGCAGCGATCATGAATTTTGAGGGTGATGGTATTAAGAGTAATGATGAGATAGTGACCGCACTCAATGGTAGGGGTTCATACACATATGCACCAAAAAAACTAGATCTTGACTTGAAAAATAGAGTGACCCCACCATCTCGGCCTTCTATTGAGGAGCCTCAGTTTTGGAGCTCAAAGCTCTTTCATCTCATCTTTGTTATGCATTCTTAGGAGCCAACAACACCTTACCAGTATTGCACCAAATTTGGTAGATCGGCAAGTTGAGTCATTGGTGTATATTTTGAAGTGGTTCAAGAGGGCCATTAGATGGTCCATTGATGATATTATTGGGATTTTGCCCAAAATTTGCATGTATAAAATCCAACTTGAACTGAATTATATGTCGAGTATTAAGCATCAATGAAGATTGAATCCACCTATATAAGAAGTAGTGAAGAAATAAATTATCAAGTGGTTGGATACGGGTGTGGTTTATCCGATTGTAGAAAGCAAATGGGCGGGCCCAGTCCAATGTGTGCAGAAGAAGGGTGGAATCACTGTGGTTCCAAATGAGAAGAATGAGCTTACTCCTATGCATCCACTTACTAGTTAGAGGGTTTACATGGACTATAGGAAGTTGAATGCATAGACTAAAAAGATCATTTTCCTATGCCCTTCATGGATCAAATGTTAGACCATCTTGCTGGTAGAGGATGGTATTATTTTCTTGACAATTATTTGGGTTACAATCAGATTTCTATCGCTCCTAAATACAAAGAGAAAACCACTTTCACTTATCCATATGGGACTTTCACGTTCAATAGGATGCCTTTTGGTCTATGTAATGCACCCGCAACCTTTCAGCATTGCATGATGGCAATTTTTTCTGACATGGTTGAGGGCACTATTAAGGTGTTCATGGATGACTTCTCGGTTGTACAAAATTAATTTGAAGATTTTTTGGCATATCTCGCTAATGTTTTGAGGAGATGCGAGGACTGTAACTTAGTCCTAAATTGGGAGAAGTTCCACTTTATAGTTAAAGAAGGAATAGTGCTTGGTCACAAGATTTCAAAGAAGGGGATTGAAGTTGACAAGGCGAAGATTGAGGTGATTGAAAAGTTGCCTCCACCAATTTCTGTGAAGGGTATTAGTAGCTTATTGGGGCATACAGGTTTCTATAGAAGATTCATCAAGTACTTCTCTAAAATTGCTAATCCTGTGTGCAAGTTGTTGGAAAAGGAGGTGAAATTTGTGTTTGATGATGCATGTCTGAAGGTATTTGAGTGCCTGAAAAAGAAGTTTATTCCAACCCCTATTATTGTGTTGCCCGATTGGTCCATGCCATTTGAGGTGCAGTCCTAGGAAAAAAAGCGAGAGAAGATCTTACATCCCATCTACTATGCTAGCAAAGCACTTAATCCTGCACAAAAATATTACATTGTGACTGAACAAGAGCTCCTTGATGTGGTGTTCGCTTTTGAGAAATTTCAATCTTATTTGCTTGGCACGAAAGTGATTGTTCATACTGACTACACAGCTCATAGGTATTTTATATCAAATAAGGATGTGAAACCAAGGTTGATTCATTAGGTACTTTTATTACTGGAATTTGACTTTGAGGTCAATGACCGAAAGGGGATTGAGAATTAAGTGACCAACAACTTATCACACCTAGAAAAAGAGATAGCTAAAACTGAAGGATGATCTTGATATTGATGATACTTTTTCGTATGAGAAGGTATTAACCGCATCACAAGATTTGATTTTGTGTTTTGAAAATTTCACAAATTATTTAGTGAGTGATGTGGTTTCTAAAGACCTGTCATTTTGGCAACATAAGAAGTTTATGTATGATGTGAGGAAGTTCTTCTGGATGAACCATACTTATTCCAAAGTTGTGCCGATGGAGAGATTCGGAGATGTGTTCTTAAAGTTGAGATGATGAGTATCTTAGAGGCATGTCATTTGTCTCCAGTTGGGGGTCATCATAGTGGTTCACGGACTATGCACCCAATCTTGCAATGTGGATATTATTGGCCCACCATTTACAAAGATATACACGACTATGCCAAGGCTTGTGATCAATGTCAAAGGCAAGGAAAAATCTCGCAAAGGCAAGAGCTTCCAATGACCACTATTCTAGAGCTTGAGTTGTTTAATGTATGGGGCATTGACTTCATGGGCCCTTTTGTGAGTTTTCATAGTATGAAGTATATTTTGGTAGCTGTTGACTATGTTTCAAAATGGGTGGAGGCAGTTACACTTCCAAACAATGAAGGGAAGAGTGTCACAACATTCTTGAGAAATAATGTACTTTTTAGATTCGGGACACCAAGGCTTATCATTAGTAATGGAGGCTCGCACTTTTGCAATTGTCTATTCAAAGCTTTACTTGAGAAATATGGTGTGAAACATAAGGTGGAAACGACTTACCATCCTCAGACAAACAGGCATGTTGAGGTCTATAATCATGAGATCAAGTCCATTTTGGAAAAGACTGTGAATGCCAATAGGATGGATTGGACTAGAAAGTTAGATAATGCACTTTGGGCCAACCGGACAGCATTCAAGACTCCTATTGGTGCTTTTCTATATCATCTTAGGTATGGTAGAGCATGCCACTTTCCTGTCTAACTTGATCCTAAGGCATTGTGGGAACTGAAGAAGTTGAATTTGCAGTAGAATGATGTGGCCAAATTGAGACTAGAGCAGCTAAATGAGATGGATGAATTCTGTCTCTGCGCCTATGAACAATCAGCTTTGTACAAGGAGAAGATGAATCTATACAATGATCGCAAGATTGAGAAAAGAGAATTCACCACTGGCGATATGGTATTGCTTTTTGAGTCTAAGCTGAAGTTGTTTTCAAGCAAGCTAAAGTTAAAATAGAGAGGGCCATATAGAGTGACTAGAGTGTTCCCCTATGGTGTAATTGAGCTGGAGAATAAAGAAGTCCAAAAGTTTAAGGTGAATGGCCAAAGGGTGAAACACTATCTCGGGACCATTGAGTAACTAAAAGTAATATGTGATGTGGATCTAGATGGTGCTTAAGAAGTCAAGCACACCCGAGTCATGCCACGATGTTAAATCAGGAGCTTTATGGGAGGCAACCCATGGGCTTGTTAGTAAATTATGAGTAACCAACTTAGCCATGTCATGGCGCAATGTTAAATTAAGCCCTTTTGGGGAGGTAACCCATTGTTGTGTACTTTTCATATTTAGGGTAACGTGTGTAACTTGTGAAAGAATTGGGAAGAAACGAAGTTGCAGAACTGGACTCGATACTGAACCCATGAAAGGATTGTACGACTGTGAGAAGGTCAAATGGTCGTAGGTTCAGTCATCTACATAAAGTCCAGAGGGGGGATTCATTGGAGTTATCTTACAGTTGGTTACCACGATCATACTTAGATGTCATGATCATGGTATCAATCGTCTGATCCAACTTCTAGAAACCAACATTCAGGATATCGAACATATAATTTTAAAGAACGGTCTTGGTTACATATCACGATCATTCTTAAGGCTCATAGGTTCCTAGGTAAGTTTTATTCAACCCTCTTGGTAGGAGTAGGACCCATGATCATGGCAGGAACTGACGATCGTGGGTAAGAGTCATCTATTAGGTTCACTTAATTAAGTAGGACCCGATCTGACTTGACCAAATGGGGTTTAAATTGCTAAAACCCTAAACCCTTAGACCTAATTAAACCCCACTTCATTTCAAACTCATTCTAAAAAAGAAATATTCAATCCAAAGCAACGATGTTGAGTAATCATACCTCGGCTTAGCGTGAATCCGAACTCAGACCCGGTGCAATCCATCTCAACCTCATTCAAAAACTCATTGTAAGTAAAATACTCATGCCTAAAGGTTTCCAATAATGAAAATGGCATGTTCATAAGTTCTAAAATGCATAGCAATAATAGGAGTGTTTGGGTATGTTAGGGTTGCTTGTGGGTATCGAAATGAATAAATTGATCAAAAGGGGAAGTTTGAGTACCCATTTTAGTTTAAAACTTGGTCAAAAAGGGTCAATTATGGGTCAGACCATTTGTTTAAAATTGACTAAGTGCCAGTGCACAATCCATGACAAAACCCACGATCGTCATTTTAATGTAAGATCGTGGGTTGGATCATTGTGAGTGCTAGGAATTGACTTGCAGGAAGTTCATCAGACAATCACATCCCACGATCGTTATTTCATGGTAAGGTCATGGTACGTGCTCGTCTGATGTGATGAATCCCCAGTAATTTTGGGGAATCCTTACTATGATCGAAAGGTACGGTCGTACCTTCATGGCATGATATCACAAAGAAACGAGTACCTCAAGACACTCATCCAACCTCGAAGAGTGAGTCTCAAGAGTCTAGTGGGTCCGATGTACAATTCTCAGAAAGTGAGTCTGATGGTCAACATTAGCCTCAGATAACTAGAGTGACCAAGAAACTTGATAAGGCCAAGGCGACTACATCCACAGCTTTGGTGCTCATAGTCACTCCTGTCAACCTTTCCCAGTCTGAAGGGGAAAGGTTAAGACACAAACTAAGATGGGGGACCACATGATGATGATGCTGAGACGATGGATTCCTCAGAGGAGGAGAAAGAGTCCAACCCCAAATCCTTTAGGAACCTGCAGCTGGTGCACCTCAAAGGGGTATAGACCCAAGGTGGTGGAGTGTACTAAAATCTCGTGATTATTACTCTCACCTAACAATTGGGGTAATAAGGAAAGGAGCATTCAAGATGAGACCCATATTTTGCCAAAGTCAATTTAGAGGGTCCCAGAGTTGTGCTGGGTGTTTGATAGTTATAAGTTGGGGTGGATGACAAGGTCACTCTAAAACTACAGTTCTGAGATGGTGAGGTAATTCTAAGACAATTATGCGATGATGCTGAAAAATATGACTCCCTCGGGTAGAGGCGCAGATGTCAAAAAGCAGCCCAGACTGGATATGGTGAGAGTTCATAATCATGAGGTTGATATTTTAGTCGAGGCCATTGTTAGGGCCTTATTTGGAGCTATATTTATACCGGTGGACAAGACTCCGAAATATGACTTCCCGATGAATGATCTAAAAATGTTGAAGAAGTTGACTGTAGATGACAAGAATATACACCACAGGTGGTTGGTTGACCACATTGCTGAAGCGGGAGAAAATTCATTCTGGGTGACTGGGTCCACCATTTACAAACATACTATACATTGGGTGCCATAAATACATGCATAGTCGCAACTTTTATGTCAAAGTTTGAGTTGAATATCCTGCTGATTATTACAGAGGAAATCTGAGATAGAGTACTACAGTTCAGTACCACGCTCCCATTCTCATGTATACTCACACAATTGATACAGGATGCCCATGTGTCGACTATCTCGGATGTGGACAGGTTTATCCGGCCTATAAAGAGCACGGATATAGGAATGATTAAGGATTTGAGGAACCCGACACCTCCAACCTGAGGTCCTCTACCTGACTTACATCCAGAGGTTGGAGGGGGTACCCCAGCTAGTGAGATCCTAGAGTCTGAAGCCAGTGCTATATCATCATCATCTCAGCAGGCCGCAACACCTATGAGTGCCCGTCAGTTGGTGTCTGCTGAATACACGTTGATTCCTACAACACAGCTAGAGAAAATTATGAGGAACTAGCTGTTGCATGATACTCAAATCTGTAAGCTGGAGATAGGGGTAAATCCCTACATTGATGATGAGATAAAGGCAGTTGTGCGGGTGGTTTAGACCCGCTTCTATAGATTTGCGAGCCAAATAATGTCTAGGTTAGAGGAGGTCCAAGCTCCTGATCTGAGAACTGTCACTACAGACTTGGACACACCGAAGGAAGTGGTCAAGAAGCTTATAGAGCTGACCGTCCTAGTTGTGCCTCCTCCACCTCCCTCTATTCCATCCTTGGCTAATTTAGCAGTTGATGTGGACTCCTTAGTCCCTGATTTTTACATACAGGCCCCGGTGGGTAGGGGTGATTATTCGTAGATTGAGGAGATGGGTGATGATTTATAGCCCAATAGAAAGAGAAGGAGGGGTGATAGTAGTGAGAAGAATAAAAAAGAAGAAGAGAGCAAAAGAGGGTGAGCAGAACTCGGAGATAGGGTTACCGGAGGAGGTGATTAATATCCCTCCTGTCGAGGTGGTAGTCCAGACTAGAAGGGGTACGAAGACCACCCCCATGACATCATTGAGTGCACTAGCCGCCATCAATGCCCACCAATCTGAGAGTGACCCAGCCAAAGTCGAGGCCACGAGAGCAGAGGTTACTGGAGGGGTACCATCTATGACCCTATTTGATGAGAGTACTACTGGTGTCTAGTACACCTCAGGTATGTCCCTTAACCTTATTTTTCCATTTTCTGGCTATGTTGTGCAATGGGGACATTACAGGCTTTACAAGTTGGGGGTGGGGTATATCTTCAGTCAAGGGTTTTTGTTGCCATTTTTTTTCCCCTCGGTTATGCTATCTTCGTTAGAACTGGCATGTTTCAAAGTTTATTTATGTCTTCTTATTGTTTTAAGTTATTTTTGGTGTTCTGTTATGATTTGTGTGTGATCGAGAGAAAAATAAAAGAACTTGGTGCAGTTGAAATAAAAAGAGCATGTAAATTTATTTTTGTTGATTTAAATGATAACACTCCAAAAATTTTAAATTCTTATGTTGTGTTGTATGCTTATCTGGAGTGTGACCAATGTGGATCTCGTAATGGTATTAGGATTATGGACTTGACTACCGTAGCCTAGCTTGCATGAACCAAGTAGGTAGTGACTGAATACATAGCCTTGAGCTAAGTGAGTGTAAGGTGTTACCTAGTTGGAGTGTGTGTGCAATGTAGAACTTGCCAGTTATTCTTGCTACAGTCGTAGGATAGAATATTAGGAAAGGATCATAGGTCGTTCTTGATTTAGTCCACTAAACAACCTAAAAGCCTACCAAATGAATGCAATATCCCTTGATCCTAAAATTTGAGCCTAAGTAGACCTTTTCTTGGAAATAGCCTATTCACCTTCCTAATTGTATACAATGAACCTTCTTTGGCCCTGGTCCCTCCTTGGACACCGTGCACCTCAACTCAGGCAAATCACCTAAGTTGAGGGAGGCTATCATAGAGGTGCGTAAAAGATTGGGTATGAAGAAAACATTATTAAAAGGAAAAAGGATTCAAGTGTGGCATGGTGTGAAAAATAAAAAAAGAAAAAAAGAAAAGAAGAAGTTTGAAAAAAAAAAGTAAAAGAAAAAAAAGATAGAAAGTTGGGAAAAAAAAACCGCACCCGGGGTCCAAGAAGTTGGAAAAGAGAAAAGAATAAAAAAAGGTAAGAGAAGTGGAGCCAAAAATAATATACCCATATGTTCCATACCCGTCCCCGATTCTACATTACAAGCCAATAAAGTCCTATAGTGATTCTACTCGGACTGTCTGAAAACTAAGGCGTAGAAAATAAGGGCAAGCCTATGGTACCAAACACACACTGCCGAACTTTTTTGTGAGAGTGAGAGACTTTTAATCCCAATGTTGGCATTTACTGCAAAATTGAGAGTGTTAGGGACTTCTTTGTTGTGAGGGCATAGGGTCCGTATTATGGTTACTGCTTGTTCGGGTAATGTCATTAGCTTAAGTTTTGGGATTTTCTGTTGATTATGTGATGTAATTTCTTGATCCCATTATGTTATGGTTGATGATTTGTATTTACACTGCATAGGTTGAGTTTTAAATACTACTGGAGGGTGGTGACTTGAATTTTTTTTGGGAATGCATGTTGAAACTGATTTTGTGAACATTTGACTGCCCTAGTGATCCTTGTTTTTTCTTGGTTAAGAGTCGTGAAAGTATAGTTATATTTTTGTTTACCTAAGGACATGCAAATGAATGAAGTTGAGGGTGTTAATGTGCCATTAACTTATGGCTCTTTTGATGGTTAAAACAGTGAATATTTGCAAGTACAAGGGTCTTTCTTTGTAGATATAATGGGGACTCCTTAGTCCCTAATTTTTACATATAAGCCTCGGTGGGTAGGGGTGATTATTCATATATTGAGGAGATGGGCGATGATTTGCAACCCCTTAGGAAGAGAAGGAGGAGTGATAGGAGTGAGTAAAAGAAAAAAAAAGAGCAAAAGAGGGCGAGCATAACTCTGAGATAGGGTTATTGGAGGAGGTGATCCACCTGTCGAGGTGGTAGTCCATACTAGAGGGGGTGCGAAGACCAGCCCCATGAAATCATTGAGTGCACTAGTGGCCATCAATACCCACCAATCTGAGAGTGCCCCGGCCAAAGTCGAGGCCACGAGAGCAAAGGTAACTGTAGGGGTACCATCTATGACCCCAGCTGATAAGATTACTACTGGTGTCTATTAAACCTCAGGTATGTCCCTTACCCTTATTTTTCCATTTTCTGGCTATGTTGTAAAACAGGGTCATTACAGGCTTTACAAGTTGGGGGTGGTGTGTACCACAGTCGAGGGTTTTTGTTGTAGTGTTTCTTTTCCCTCGGCTGTGCTATCTTAGTTAGAACTGGCATGTTTAGGAGTTTATTTTCTTTTTGTTTTAAGTTGTTTCTTGTATTATGTTATGATTTGTGAGTGATCGAGAGAAAAATAAGAGAACTTGGTGCAGTTGAAATAAAAAGACCATGCAAATTTGTTTTTCTTGATTTAAATGATAACCCTTCTAAAATTTTGAATTCTTATGTTGTGTTGTATGCTTATCTGGAGAGTGAACAATGTGGATCTCATAATGGCACTAGGATTATGAACTTGACAAATGCAGCCTAGCTTGCATGAACCAAGTAGTTAGTGACTGAATACATAGCCTTGAGCCAAGTGAGTGTAAGGTGTTACCTAGTCGGAGTGTGTGTCCAATGTAGAACTTGCCCGGTTATTCTCGCTACATTCATAGGATAGAATATTCGGAAAGAGGTCATTCTTGATTTAGTCCACTAAACAACCTAAAAGCCTACCAAATGAATGCAATATCCCTTGATCCAAAATTTGAGCCTAAGTAGACCTTTTCTTGGAACTAGCCTATTCACCTTCCTGATTGTTTACAATGAACTTTGTTTGGCCCTGGTCCCTCCTTGTACACCGTGCACCTCAACTCAGGCAAATCACCTAAGTTAAGGGTGACTATCGTAGAGGTGCGTAAAAGATTGGGTATGAAGAAAACGTTAGTGAAAGGAAATAAGATTCAGGTGTGGCATGGTGTGAAAAAGAAAAAAAAGAAGAGAAATAAAATAAAAAGTTTGACAAAAAATTAAAAGAAAAAAAAAAGAGAAACCTGTGAATATAAAACCGCACCCGGGTTCCAAAAAGTTGGAAAATGGAAAAGAATAAAAAAAATGTAAGAGAAGTGGAGCCAAAAATAATCTACCCATATGTACCATACCCATACCTGAGTCTACATTACAAGCCAATAAAATTCCTATAGGGATTTTAATCTGACTGTTTGCAAACTAAGGCATAGAAAATAAGGGCAAGCCTATGGTATCAAACACACACTGCCAGAATTTTTTGTGAGAGTGAGAGACTTGATTTAGTCCCAATGTTGGCATTTACTGCAAATTTGAGAGTATTAGGGACTTATTTGTTGTGAGGGCACAAGGGCTGTATTATGGTTACTGCTTGTTCGGGTAATGTCATTAGCTTAAGTTTTGGGTTTATATGTTGATAATGTAATGTAATTTCTTGATCCCATTATGTTATGGTTGATGATTTGTATGTACACTGCATAGGTTGAGTTTTAAATGCTACTAGAGGGTATTGACTTGAATTTTTTTTGGGAATGCATGCTGATACTAATTTTTTGAACATTTGACTGCCCTAGTGATCTTCATTTTTTTCTTAGTTAAGAGTCGTGTAAGTATAGTTATGTTTTTATTTAACTAAGGACACACAAATGGTCTAAGTTGAGGGTGTTGATGTGCCATGAACTTATGGCACTTTCGATTCTTAAAATGGTGAATATTTGCAAGTACGAAGGCCTTTCTTTGTGGAAATAATGGGGTCTCCTTAGTCCCTTATTTTTACATACAGGCCCAGGTGGGTAGGGGTGTTTATTCATTGATTGAGAAGATGGGCGATGATTTTCAGCCCCGTAGGAAGCGGAAGAGGGGTGATAGGAGTGAGAAAAAGAAAAAGAAGAAGAATAGAGCTAAAGAGGGCGAGCAGAACTCTGAGATAAAGTTATCGGATGAGGTGATTAATATCCCACCTGCTGAGGTGGTACTCCAAACTAGAGAAGGTGCGAATACCTCCCCCATGACATCATTGAGTGCACCGGCCGCAATCGATGCCCACCTTTTAGATAGTGCCCCAGCCACAGTCGAGGCCTCGAGAGTAGAGGTTACTGGAGGGGTACCATCTACGACCCCAGCTGATGAGAGTCCTACTGGTGTCTAGTACACCTCTGGTATGTCCCTTACCCTAATATTTTCATTATCTGGCTATGTTGTGCAATAGGGACATTACTGACTTTACAAGTTGGGGGTAGGGTGTACCATAGTTGAGGGTTTTTATTGCCGTGTTTCTATTCCTTCGGCTGTGCTATCTGAGTTAGAACTTGCATGTTTACGAGTTTTTTTTTTATTGTTTTAAGTCGTTTCTGGTGTTATGTTATGATTTGTGTGTGATCGAGAGAAAAATAAGAGAACTTGGTGCAGTTGAAATAAAAGGATCATGCAAATTTGTTTTTGTTGATTTAAATTATAACCCTCCTAAAATATTAAATTCTTATGTCATGTTGTATGCTTATATGGAGTGTGACCAATGTGGATCTCGTAATGACATTATGATTATGGACTTGACAACCGTAGCCTAGCTTGCATGAACCGAGTAGGTAGTGACTGAATACATAGCCTTGAGCCAAGTGAGTGTAAGGTGTTACCTAGTCGGAGTGTGTGTGCAATCTAGAACTTGCCCAGTTATTCTCTCTACAGTCATAAGATAGAATATTAGGGAAGGATCATAGGCCATTCTTGATTTAGTCCACTAAACAACCTAAAAGCCTACCAAATGAATGCAATATCCCTTGATCCCAAAATTTGAGCCTAAGTAGACCTTTTCTTTGAACTAGCCTATTTACCTTCCTGATTGTTTACAATCAACCTTATTTGGCCCTGGTCCCTCCTTGGACACTGTGCACCTCAACTCAGGCAAATCACCTAAGTTGAGGGTGGCTATCGTAGAGGTGCGTAAAAGATTAGGTATGATGAAATGTTTATAAAAGGAAAAAGGATTCAGGTGTGGCATGGTGTGAAAAAGAATTAAAATAAGAGAAAGAAAAGAAAAAGTTTGAAAAAAAAGTAAAAAAAAAAAAAAAAAAAAAAGTTGTGAAAACAAAATCGCACCCGGGGTCCAAAAAAGTGGAAAAGTGAAAAGAATAAAAAAAAGTAAGAGAAGTGGAGCCAAAAATAATGTAACCATATGTACCATACCTGTCTCCGAGTCTACATTACAAGTCAATAAAAGTCCTATAGTGATTCTAATTTGTCTTTCTAAAACTATGGCGTAGAAAATAAGGGCAAGCCTATGATATCAAACACATACTGCCGGGCTTTTTTGTGAGAGTGAGAGACTTGATTTAGCCCCAATGTTGGCATTTACTACAAAATTGAGAGTAGTAGGAAATTCTTTGTTGTAAGGGAATATGGGTTGTATTATGGTTACTGCTTGTTCGGGTAATGTCATTAGCTTAAGTGTTGGGTTTGTCTGTTTATAATGTGATGTCATTTATTGATCCCATTATGTTCTGGTTGATGATTTGTATGTACACAGCATTGGTTGAGTTTTAAAAGCTACTGAAGGGTAGTGATTTGAATTTTTTTGGGAATGCATGCTGAAACTAATTTTGTAAACATTTGACTGCCCTAGTGATCTTTGCTTTTTATTTGTTAAGAGTCGCGAAAGTATAGTTATGTTTTCATTTTCCTGTGGACATGCAAATGGTCTAAATTCAGGGTGTTGATGTGCCATGAACTTATGGCACTTTTGATTCTTAAAACGGTGAATATTTGCAAGTAAGAGGGTCCTTCTTTGTGGATATAATGGGTTTTGGGGTGTTTGCACATCAAATAGGTTCAGAACAGTGGAGTGGTGAATTTGGACTGAAAATATAGCAGACGACACCATGTCATGACCGTGGATGCTAATCACGGTCGTGCTAAGCTATAGTAGGAAAGATCAGAGGATATCTCTCAGGATCCCATCAGACAGAAGCCTCCCACGATCATGATTTGATGTCACGATCGTACAATCTGATCGTGAAAGGGAGTTACTAAAAGCTAGGCTGGAAAAAACAAGTGAAGAGGTGATCAGATGATTGAATCCCATGACAGTACCTCAAAATGACGGTCGTACCAATGTGTTGTGGGATGAAGGGTCAGAAAATAAGTCTGCAGGAGTTGAAATATAGGAGGATCAGATGACCACATTGTATGGTCGTAGGTAGAAGGTACAGATTCATATCTGAGGATCCTACCAGAGAAGACCTGAAGATTACCAAGTCTATGAGAAAACCACGAGCACCAAGGACAATTATGGGATCAAACCACGATCATACATTCCATTCATCCTAGCTGACTGACACAGAAATCCTGTTATGTTTAGGATAGGTTTTGTTTTGTCTATAAATACTCTTATTCATTTTATTGTACCAGTTTACGTTCTATTATGTTATTGTAAGGTTCTAAGGCACATTCTTGGTCTTGGAATTATACAAACATCTATTTTAGGGTTTTAATTAAAAGTGGTACCTTGGAGTTTGTTATCTTATTATTGTAAGTGCATGATTATGTCTTCATATCAGATTTCTTCTTGTGTTCTAACAATTATGAGTAGCTAAACATCACAACTAGGGTTATGGGAACCATGATGGATTAATGAAGTAAGATTCATAGTACGGAGTAATTTTCAACCGGTGTTCATACATGTATTGATTGTTTCCTTGTGTTTGATTTCTTTTTAGCAGTTTACAATGTTAGAACTTGTCTAATCTGTATTTTGTATGAAAGGATGAATACAGATAGGAAGAAGGGAATAAACAACAGAGACTTAGAGCTATCAACCTCTATTTAATAGCTTGAACTGATAATACGTGATAGCTAATCTGGGATCTAAGATTGGGGTTAGTAATGCAAACTCAGGAGAAGAGAAAACTTACTTGAGGATATTGCTTAGACAAGAGCGTAAAGTTGTTCTAATTATATATAACCTATCGATTCTGCATACCAAACACCAGGAGGAATTATGATTTACGAAGAACCTACGGAGTTATGAGGTTATTAGGGAACACAGTCCTAGTACTTTTCTCATAGTGATCACAAATCCAACAAATCAACAATTGTTATGATTGAAGTCTTTATTTACAAAAAACCCTTTTTTACTAGATATCGTTATTGACGGACTCAACTACTTCTTGTTTGATATTTTGACCTATTTCATATGGGATCGACCCCAACCTAGTTGGGTTCTATAGTTGACAGCGACTGCATTAGACTTCAATAGAAGATATAATTTGGGCGATATTAGATGCTAACGGAGCCCATCACCACTTGTAACTAGAACTTAGTTCGAGAGTTCTATGCCATACTTTCAATCGTGGATAGGTCTGTTCCCCTCCCCACTATTTGCATATGGGTAAAGAATGCATCGGTGGATGCTGCCACCATCAATGACACTTTGGGGGTCCCAAACCCCTCCAATCCTGCTTTTGAGACCAAAATTCGAGAGTCGGGCTTGAAGTGGGAGGCTAGGGTATTAGCACCGAAGGGTCAGGAGGGTAAGGTAAAGTGGTCCAGCTTCAAAGGGATCAAGAGTATTTATTTCTCATTGGAGACTCGGGTATGGCTACAGCTGGTATCCCTAAGGATTCATCCTTTGAGAAATATGACTGACGTGACCTTTCATCGGGCTATGGTGGTGGCATGTGCTTTTACAGGGATTTATTTGAATGTGGGAATCCAGGTTATAGATGAGTGGCATCATTTCTACACTAGGGGCAGGTCTACTAGGGATCCATTTTTGTGGTCCCTCATCATTAAGTTGTGCAAGAGGGTGGAGGTGCCAAAAAAGGACCACAAAACCTTAGAGGAATGCGATCTATCCTTCAACTCACTGAGGAGTAGATATGTGAGGGGAGTGATCAAGAAGAAGAGGAAGGTAGGAAGGGAAGGAGAGAGTAGTAGGGCTGGAGAGGGGGGGGAGCCCGAAACCCCTTCCACTCAGGCTCCCGCATCTTTCGGTGGCTGGGAATCGACCTTGCTACTGTGCAAGGTTATTTGGAGAGGACTCAGTTTCCTCCACTAGTGTTGGCACCTTCGATCTCTTCTACCCCACAAGACTCATCCTGAGCCTATGTAGGGCTCCAAGGACTGCTAGATGAGGATAAGAAGAAGTGTTGCTTCCGGGACCGCATGTTGGTTAGGATGTGAAAAACATTACAAGAGATGTTCAAGTGTGCCTCCCCCACCAAAAATCTCTCAAAGCTGACGAAGAAAGATACAGAGGAGTTCTCATTTCTCAGTAGAATCGAGGAGGAGGGCTCCGATGCCTCAAGCCTTGGAGATAATGGGGCCTTCAGCTAGACCTTTCCCCCTCCCCTTTATTTTATTGACTAATTTGGGTTCCCCCAATTTAAGGAATGTATCAAACAATTTATTTCCTTTACTTTCTCACATTTTTTGGATGGTTATCATTACTGCACCTTTAATAATAAAAATTTCTCTTACTATGTACATCAAAAGTGATTTCTATTTTTCAATATCGTAAAAACAGGGCCATTTTTGCAATGAATGTGGAATCCCAAAATAAGTGAGTGCCCTGGCAAGTTATTACCTGGGAGGTGCTGCAGCGGTAAATTTACAACTATAACGGCAAATAACCTCCATGGCAGTGCCGCTGTAGAAGTGCCTACCAGTAGTTCTAATTTTCCACCCAGTTCCAGGCCTTTTTTCACGCTATGCTATCCCACAAACACTTTTATTGCTTCTATCACTCACTTCTCAGAAATTTTAACATCACAACACTTATATTTGTAAGTTTAAGTTATTTTTAATGCAATTCTAATCCCACAACTCGGTTAAATACACCAATGACTCCTCTTACTACTCATCATAAGTAACTCACCAACACAATGCTTCCATATAAAATTGCAAGGTACCCCAGTAATTCATCAGGAACTAGATGGAAATTAAGGAATACTCCAAATCATGGGGAATGACAGGTGTCTTAAATCGCAGAAATGAAGAGACGCCCTGAGATCACAGCCTACCCTTATGATTCTTGAGTCCTGTAGCAATAATTCAATCCAAATCACACATATTAATCACTTTCACTTAAGGAGGTCAACCATCACGTAGTAAAGCAATGATATAATCAATGCAATAACAATCCACTAAAGGAATACACATAGTATGCTATCATTACCCAATAAGCTACATGTAACACCCCGTACATTCACGAACCCATGAGACTACCTTAACATTTATAGAATCATTTAAACATGAGAGAGTTGGTGAATTTATGCATTAAGTTTTTGGGCTTAAGTGAATCATGTGCCATTGGGCCCAAATGAGGCCCAAAACTCATAAAAAGACATGGCCCAAAATGGAATTTGACCCATTCTTCCATTGACCAAGTAAACACATTAAATGTGTGGATAAGGATGATTAGTAAGGGACTATATAAGTCAAGAAAATCAGATTTTTATTCATAAAAGAATACATGCCATTTTCTAGATTTTTCCAAATATTTCTCTTCTCCCACAAACCCTAAGGCAACTACTTGTTGGACAAGATCACTCTTTGGTAAGCTTTGGTAAGTGTTTATTATGGTTTACTATATTATATGCTTAAGGTGGTGCATAAATCATGTTTTTTGTGTTTACACAGTGTTGGACCGGTCACTATGTGTAAAACTGTCTATTTTCAATCGAAAAAGGGTTTTGCCTTGTAAACTTGAAAATAGACTTGTGGTCTTGAAGGAAGTGAATTTTATGGATTCAATATTTACATGTGAGATGTGATTATAGACTTAACTTGTTTTATCCTTGTACATAATGTTTGGAATTTCTATTGCAAAATTGTGCATGGACTTGGTGGTGTATTGAAGGAAAAGTGTGGTTTTGGTGTTGTTCATGTGTGTTGTGAAACCATGGGTGTTTGTTTGAATCCAAGTGAAAAAAAATATGTAAATAAAATCTTACTTATGACCTTGGACCATTTATTACACAAAAGGACCCAAAAGAGACCCTTTTTGGCCGAATTAGGCATCCGCCCCCGCAGACGAAGGCACCTGCGGGCGCAGATGCCAATGAAGGTGCCCCTGTACACTACCAAGGGTCACCTGCAGATGCATTTCAACCACCTATGGGTGCAGGTGGCTTCGCAGGTCACCCCAGAATACCATTTGGTATGGTTTCATCTCTGTTTGATCCCCGAAGGCCCCTATACCCTTTTTGGATGTAATTATCAACTAATGATACCTTTTTAATGGATTTAAGGGGTCGTATGGAGGTATGTTGGATTATATTAATTATATATTGTTGTTCATATGTTGTTATGAGGCAATTTTATGGAGTAATTGTGACGGAATGATAATGAGGAAGCGTAAAGGGTAAACGTGGTGTGAAATGCTATTGGTCTATGATGTAATGGTCAATGTGTGGAATGTTATGGTGTTGTTGGTATGATAATGTAGTAAAATGATGTTATATGGCAGTCATATAGCTCATTGTCATCTTGTACACTTGTACAGTAACTAGTTGTTAAGGTAAGCTCTGTTATGTACTTGTATTGTAGAGTGAAACGTAAGGAAGGAGCTGTACTATTGTGTTCATATATAGGCTTGTGTATTCATACTTGGAAGTGAAGGTATGTAAGGTTAATCTTACCATATCACATTGTCATTATATTTGTTCCATTCTGAAGTGTGAGAAAGTATCCAAGCTCAAGTTGACATATATTGTTATTCACATGTTTCTTACCCTTAGACCAAATGTGATTCACATGTCTCTTATTCATTGACTGAAGTTCCAAACCTCTCATAATATTGTAACGACTAAAAGAACTATCTCAAGAAAAGTAATGATGTAGGGAGAATCCATTCATTCATGAGTAGCATTTCCCATAACGTTACATTCTAAAGTTCCAATAATGTTATGACAGCGAATGTATCAATCTCTCACAAGCGAATGTATCAATCTCTCAAAAGTAAGAAATAAGTAACTATGTGTGCTCCCCATAATGTCATGATCCTCAACGTGTCAATCTCACAGAAGTAAAGAAATGAAGTAAGGTAGTACCCTTCGAATGAAAGAATGAAGTAATGGCTAATGGTTTCTGAAATCTTGGGTGGTATCCCAGGGGTTGAAATACCTAGCATGGGTCGATCCCGATACATCCCAGGGGCGATATAAAATCCTAGCATGGGTTAATCACATCCCAGGGGTCAAAGTACCTAGCATAGGTTAATAACATCCCAGGGGTCAAAGTACCTAGCATGTGTTAATAACATCCCGGGGGGACATGAAAGCCTAGCATAGGTTAATCTAGCATCCCAGGGGTTAAAATACCTAGCATGGGTTAATCTCATCCCAGGGGAGACAGAACATCCTAGCATGGGTAGAACAATAAAGATGAATAAATGTAAAGACAAAAGAAGTAAAAAATGTAATGTACATAGTTCCAAACTTTCAGATTGATGGTTTGTCCATATTGGGTATTCTCTTATAATTATTTCCATTGAAGTTTTTATGTATTGATGCAGTTTCTTGTAGCCTTGCATACTCAGTACATTCTTCGTACTGACCCCCTTGGGTGTCTTACTTTAATTGTTGCAGGAGCAGGTGCCAGTAGACCTCTACAGTAGGTTGTCGGTTATTTGCAGATCATTGGTGAGCTCCAGTTGGTTTGGGGCTTTTCGAGTCACAGTTGTACATTTGTTTTGTTGTTGTAAATGTTATATAAAGCGGGGACTTGTTCCGACTTTAAGTTGGTCTTGTAGATGCATCTGTCAGAGGCTTTTGTAGACGTATGCGGGTATATGAATGAAAGAGATGTATGTCCGTTTTGACTTAATGGCCCTGACGGCCAAGTTTTACATATGTAAGTATCATATGTTCCATGATTTTTGCTATTCGCATTTTATGTCCTTACATGATGGTGATGTTTCTTATGGCATGTATATGAATGGACATGAGCAAATATTGGTTCTCTCGAGCCTTATCAGCTTCGGGTGCCAGTCCGCCTCAATGGGATTTGGGAAGTGACAAAAGTGGTATCAGAGCAGGTCGTTCTAAGGGTGTCTACAAAGTCGTGTCTGAGTAGAGTCTTGTTTATCGATGTGTTGCGTGCCACATTTATAAGTAGGAGGCTACGGTACATTTAGGAGTTGTTTCATTTCTTCATTTCTAGATCGTGCAATAGAGCCAATGTTGTAAGTGAAAAGTGTATCTGACCAGGGAATTGGTTTTCTTATTTATAGTAAAAATGCCGATCACAAGACAAGGTAAAGGCAAGGATAAGCAGGCAGATATTCCTACCAGAGAAGGCACCAGTAGATCACCACCTGACCAAGCTAGTCAAGGTGGGGCTGACGCTGAGATTGCATCGTGGTCTTCTTCTACTTTTCCATCTTCGAAAGAGCTAAGGGGTAGAGAAGTACCTGCAGAACAGCCTATGAAAGCCACAGACCAGGATTTAAGAAATGCAGTACATATGTGGACTCATCTAGTTGCTGCACAAAGTCAAGGACGAGTTGGTCCAACTATAAATGAGGATGATGCGGATAGGGTAGCTGTAACACCCCGTTTATTTTCGAACCTAGTTAATTCCCATACCATGCATGGGATTATTTGAACATGATATTTTTGAGTAATTATGCATTTACTTGTTGGGCTTAAACAAAGCATGTGTCATTGGGCCCTTAAGTGAGGCCCATATATATATATAATGAGAAAGACATGGCCCAAAAGGGTTTTATTTTTACCCATTCTTCCAATGTAATCCATTTGACCAAATAAACATTGCATTAAATGCCAAGTAAAAGATAAGGGAGACATGAGGGATTATATAAAGGAAAAATCAGATTTTATACCATTGGTCTCTCATCACATTTCTAGAATTTTCCAACATTTTCTCCTTTGCTCTCAAGAACCCTAAATCACTCTTTGGGCCAATATCATCAATTGGAAATACATGGTAAGTGTTTATTATGGTGTATTAATATATTTTATGCATAATACATGGTGTATATTATGTTGGTTATGTTGGTGGAGCATGGAGAAGTTCACAATAAGTGAAGTGTACATGTTGCTAAATCGGAGGATGATTTGTCTTGTAAACTTGTATATGCTCTTGTGGTCTTGAAGGAAAAGAACTTGGTGTAATAAATATTGACATGTGAGGTGTGTTTATGGTATTACTTTGTTTAACCCTTGTGTATAACGTTGGGAATTGTTATTGCAAAATTGGTTGTGGTTTTGGTGTCGTATTGGCCGTGAAATGTGGTTTTGGGTGTTGTTATGTGTGTTGTGAAACCATGGCTGAATTTTGGTGTGTAAGATGATCAATAATATGTTCAAATATGTTTGTTGGTGATCATGGACCATTTATGGCATTAAAAGACCCAAAAGAGACCATTTCGGACCAAAACGGGCATCCGCCCCCGTAGACGAGGGCATCTGCGGGCGCAGATGCCAACGCAGATGGAAATGGCTGCTGCCAAAGGCCATCTAAGGGCATATGTGGCTGACCTACGGGCGTAGATGGCTGCGCAGGTCAGCCCAGAATTTTGTTTCGTTTGTTTTCGTTTCCCTTTGATCCCCGAAAGCCCCGATACCCTTTTTGGATGTAATTATCAACTTGTAATGTCGTTTTAATGACTTTAAAGTGTCGTATGGAGGTGTTTTGGACTATGTTAAGTATGTATATTTGTTTATATGTTGTTATAAAGGAATAACTATGACGGATTGATAAAGAGAAATGTGTAAAGGGTCAGTATGGGTGAAATGCTATCAATGTATGATATTTTGGTCAATGTGTGTACTGTTATGGTGTTGATGATATGGAAATGCAGCGGAGGGTATTGTAAGGGGGTGATGTGACGTTATATGGTGGTCACATAGTTCGTTGTCATCTTGTACGCCTGTTTAGTGACTAGTTACTAATGTAAGTTCCGGTTGTGTACTTGTGTGTAGAATAGACGTAAAGGGAAAGCTGAAGTGTTGTATTCACGAGTAAGATTGTGTATCCATATTGAGAACATAAGGTATGTAAGGTTACTCTTTCTTATCCTTCTGCAGCATATGGTCCATAATGACATGGTACTTATTTCATTTCGAAATGTCCATAGGTATTTCAATTCAAGTTGCCATATCATACTCCTTATAGGGTCAATGGTGATTTTCATGGTTCATAGTCATTGGTTAATGTTTCAAAGTTCCAATAATGTTTAGTTACATGTCTCTTACTCGTTGATTATTGTTCCAAAGTTTACAACAATGTTAGAGCTACAAAAGTGTCAATCTTTCATAAGCTAAGGGTATCCTATTTTCGGGTTTCAATTATGCTTCTTTACATGTTATTTATGCTTTTACCAAATGCCATTCACATGTCTCATATACATTGACTATTTTCCAAGATTCCATGGTTCCAACAATGGTATGTTCCAAAGCTCAAAGTGATGTTACAACTATCATTGTACCAACCTCATTGTAACAATCTCAAAGTAATGATCAACGTAATGAAAATGTGGTCAATGATCAAGTATGGGTGGCAAGTATAGGGGAATAAGCCTAGCTCGACTCGATCCCGATGTATTGATTTATAGGTGGCAAGTCTAGGGGCATAAGCCTAGCTCAACTCGATCCCGATGCATTGATTTATGGGTGGCAGGTCTAAGGGCATAAGCCTAGCTCGACTCGATCCCGATGCAGTGATTTATGGGTGGCAAGTCTAGGGGCATAAGCCTAGCTCGACGTGATCCCGATGCATTGATTTATGGGTGGAAGGTCTAGGGGCATAAGCCTAGCTTGACCCGATCCCAACATGACAATAAGTCATGTAAAGACCCACTGATCAGTAGGGGCCCGGGTACATTGTGACACATGTATTGACAAGTAAGAATTGAAGTAAAGAAAGTAATGAAAGCAATACACATGGTTTCCAAAATGCAAAATGGTGACTTAATCACATTGATTATTCATATGTTTTGAGTTCATTGAAATATTCATGAATTCTACAGTTTCATCTGAGCCTTGCATATTCAGTACTTATTTCATACTGACCCCTCTCGGGGAATTTACCTTACATGTTGCAGGTGCAGGCACTAGTAGACCTCCACCGTAGTTTGACAGTAGTCGCAGATCATTGGTGATCTCTAGTTAGTTTGGGGCTTCTCCGAGTCGTAGTGGTTCACATGTTTTGATATTTTACCTTGTGTATAAAGCGGGGACTTGTCCCGACTTTCAGTTGGTTTTGGTCAATGCATCTGTTAGAGGCTTTTGTAGACGTATGTGGGTGTATGTTTATATGATAACAGAAGAAGTCTTGACTTGATGGCCTCAACGGCCAAGTTTCTCATATGTATATACGTCGCATGTTCTATGCTTTACGATTTTAGCCTCTCATGTTTCTATATGATAGTAGTGTTCCTATAACATGCATATGAATGAATAGTAACATGCATATGAATGAATAGAAGCAAATATTGGTTCTCTCGGGCCTTGTCGGCTTCGGGTGTCAATCACGCCTCGTTGGAATTCGGGGCGTGACAGTAGCGAGTTGCAGGACACAGGATTTTCTGAAACTAGACCCTCCCATATTCACTGGGTCAGACCCGAAAGCAGATCCACAAGACTACGTGGATCAAATTCAAAGGGCTCTAGATGTCATGCATGTGACTGGTGTTGAAATGGTTGAACTTGCGGCTTATAGATTGAAAGGTAAAGCGATATTGTGGTATGAAGACTGGAAAAGATTGAGGGGTATTGAGGCACCTCCAGCTGGTTGGGAAGAATTTAAAATGGCATTTCTTGATCATTACCTCCCATATGAGATCCGGGAGGCACGTGCTGACCAATTTCTAAATCTTCGTCAAGAAAGTATGAGTGTTCCAGAGTACAACCTTCAGTTTATTTCTTTGGCTCGGTATGCTCCGAATGTGGTATCCACAATGGAAGATAGAGTCCATCGATATGTGGACAGACTGGAGCCATACTTGGTAAGGGACTGCAATATTGCTGCTTTGAACAGAGATATGGACATCGCTAGAATTCAGGCTTTCACACAGAAAATGGACCAAAGGCAAAGAAGAAGGGCACAGGAATCTGAGGAAGGGCCATCAAAAAGGGCTAGACCTATGGGACAGTCTATGGTGTCCCCTGGAGAATCTAGACCTCAGATGTTACCGCCTAGACTCTCATTCTCTTACTCCATAGCAGTCACTCAACCCCAATTTCGAGGGCTTAGGGGTAGTCAATCTGGATAGAGTAATGGAGTGCAAGGTTCACAGACAGCAGAATTTTCTCGTCCTCCGTGTCAGCGTTGCGGAAGGTATCATTTAGGTGAATGTCGATTGGGGACAAATGCTTGTTTTTGGTTTGGCACAGCGGGGCATATAATGAGGGAATGCCCACAAAGGGGCGCGAGTGGTATAGCACGACCTACGGGATCAACCATTACATCATCATCATCGGTTCCTTCCCTAGACAGAGGTGTTCAACTTATTGGTCGTGGTAGCGATATTAGAGGAGCAACTAATTCCAGTGGAGCCCAAAATTGCACCTATGATCTAATGGACCGGCAGAACGCGGAAGTGTCTCCTGATGAAGTTACAGGTATATTATCCATATTTTCACATGATGTACATGCATTGATTGATCTGGGCTCTACCCTATCGTATGTTACTCCATCGATTACTGTGAAATTTAATAGGATACCAGGGTTATTAGTTACGTCAATTGAAATATCTCCACCTGTCGGTGAATTTATTATAGTTAAAAGAACATATCGTAATGTAGATGTTTGTGATCATAGATGATTAAGTACTCTTAAAAGCATCACCAAAGAAAGGGGATTTGTAAATAAAGGCAAAATGGCCCTATACAACATGCCATGTGACATTGTCGGAAGTGCATAAGATTTCCATTTCGTATTGCTCCCATTGCAGATATACAAGATACGAAGTATCTCACCTATGAAAAGATACCTATGGCTATTCTGGATCGACAAATGAGGAGGTTGAGGAATAGAGGAGTAGGTAGGAGAAATCACATGGGAAACCAAGGAAATGATACAGTTAAAGTACTCATATTTGTTTCAAACGGAAGAAAAGTTCAAGGTGCGGAATTGAAATAATGACAAATAAGGTTGTACAAGAATTATGTTCATGTGCATAGGATAACGTGAAGACTGATCCTAGACTTGAATTGGCTTAAATTGGGTAATGTTACTAACATTCGAGGACAAATATTTCTAAGGGGAGAAGGATGTAACACCTCGTACATTCTCGAACCCATGAGACTACCTTAACATTTATAGAATCATTTAAACATGAGAGAGTTGGTGATTTTATGCATTAATTTGTTGGACTTAAGTGAATCATGTGCCATTGGGCCCAAGTGAGGCCCAAAAATCATGAAAAGACATGGCCTAAAATGGAATTTGACCCATTCTTCCATTGAACAAGTAAACACATTAAATGTGTGGCTAAGTATGATTAGTAAGGGACTATATAAGTCAATAAAATCAGATTTTTATTCATAAAATCACACATGCCATTTTCTAGATTTTTCCAAATATTTCTCTTCTCCCACAAACCATAAGGCAACTATTTGTTGGACAAGATCACTCTTTGGTAAGCTTTGGTAAGTGTTTATTCTTATGGTTTACTATATGATATGATTAATTTGGTGCATAAATAATGTTGGTTGTGTTGACACAATGTTGGACAGGTCACTGTGTAAAACTGTCTATTTTGCAATCGGAAAAGGGTTTTGCCTTGTAAACTTGAAAATAGACTTGTGGTATTGAAGGAAGTTAATTTGATGGATTCAATATTTACATGTGATATGTGATTATAGCCTTGAATTTTTTTATCCTTGTACATAATGTTTGGAATTGTTATTGCAAAATTGTGCATGGACTTGGTAGTGTATTGAAGAAAAAGTATGGTTTTGGTGTTGTTCATGTGTGTTGTCAAAACATGGATGTTTTTTGGAATCCAAGTGACCTAAAATATGTAAATAAAATCTTACTTTTGACCTTGTACCATTTATTACACAAAAGGACCCAAAAGAGACCCTTTTTGGCCGATTTGGTCATCCGCCCTTGCAGACGAAGGCACCTGCGGGCGCAGATGCCAATGCAGGTGCCCCTTTACACTACCAAGGGTCACCTGCGGATGCATGTAATCCACCTACGGGAACAGTTTGCTTTGAAGGTCACCCCAAAATACCATTTTGTATGGTTTCGTCTCTCTTTGATCCCCGAAGGCCCCTATACCCTTTTTGGATGTAATTATCAACTTATGATACCTTTTTAATGACTTTAAGGGGTCGTATGGAGGCATGTTGGATTATATTAATTATGTATTGTTGTTCATATGTTGTTATGAGGCAATTTGATGGAGTAATTGTGACGGAATGATAATGAGGAAGCGTAAAGGGTAAACGTGGTGTGAAATGCTATTGGTCTATGATGTCTTGGTCAATGTGTGGAATATTATGGTGTTGTTGGTATGATAATGCAATGGATTGTATTATAAAGGGTAAAATTATGTTATATGGAAGTCATATAGCTCATTTTTGTCTTGTACATTTGTACGGTAACTAGTTGTTAATGTAAGCTCCGTTATGTACTGGTATTGTAGAGTGAAATGTAAGGAAGGAGATGGACTATTGTGTTAATATATAGGCTTGTGTATTCATACTTGGAAGTGAATGTATGTAAGGTTACTCTTACCGTATCATTCTGCAGCACATATGTTCACATTTTCATTATATTTGTTCCATTCCGAAATGTGCGAAAGTATCCAAGCTCAGGTTGACATATATTGTTATTCACATGTTTCTTACCCATAGACCAAATTTGATTCACATGTCTCTTATTCATTGACTGAAGTTCCAAACCTCTCATAATATTGTAGCGACTAAAAGAACTATCTCAAGAAAAGTAATGATGTAGGGAGAATCCATTTATTCATGAGTAGCATTTCCCATAACGTTACATTCTAAAGTTCCAATAATGTTATGACAGTGAATGTATCAATCTCTCACAACCGAATGTATCAATCTCTCAAAAGTAAGAAATAAGTAACTATGTATGCTCCCCATAATGTCATGATCCTCAACGTGTCAATCTCACAAAAGTAAAGAAATGAAGTTAGGTATTACCCTTCGAATGAAAGAATGAAGTAATGGATAATGGTTTCTGAAATCTTAGGTGGTATCCCAGGGGTTGAAATACCTAGCATGGGTCGATCCCGATACATCCCAGGGGCGATATAAAAGCCTGGCATGGGTTAATCACATCCCAGGGGTTAAAGTACCTAGCATTGGATAATAACATCCTAGGGGTCAAAGTACCTAGCATGGGTTAATAACATCCCAGGGGCGACATGAAAGCCTAACATGGGTTAATCTAGCATCCCAGGGGTTAAAATACCTAGCATGGGTTAATCTCATCCCAGGGGCGACAGAACAGCCTAGCATGGGTAGAACAATAAAGATGAATAAATATGAATACAAAAGAAGTAAAGAATGTAATGTACATAGTTCCAAAATTTCAGATTGATGGTTTGTCCATATTGGGTATTCTCTTATAAGTATTTCCATTGAAGTTTTTATGTATTGATGTAGTTTCTTATAGCCTTGCATACTCAGTACATTCTTCGTACTGACCCCCTTGGGGGGATTACTTTAATTTCTGCAGGCGCAGGTACCAGTAGACCTCCACAGTAGGTTGCCGGTTATTTGCAGATCATTGGTGAGCTCCAGTTGGTTCGGGGCTTTTCGAGTCAAAGTTGTACATTTGTTTGTTGTTGTAAGTGGCTTATAAAGCGGGGACTTGTCTCGACTTTATGTTGGTCTTGTAGATGCTTCTGTTAGAGGCTTTTGCCGACGTATGTGGGTATATGAATGAAAGAGATGTATGTTCGTTTTGACTTAATGGCCCTGACGGCCAAGTTTCACATATGTAAGTATCACATGTTCCATGATTTTTGCTGTTCACATTTTATGTCCTTACGTAATGGTGATGTTTGTTATGGCATGCATATGAATGGACATGAGCAAAGATTGGTTCTCTCGGGCCTTATCGGTTTTGGGTGCCAGTCCGCCTCAATGGGATTTGGGGCGTGACAATACATTTAAAATCACAAACATTTTTTCAGTAAGCATAATCGATCAATTAGCGAATGAGTTATGCTTACCAAGGGCGCTGACAACTAAAATATTCACAACATCAAACAACATAACCACTAAAAGGTACATGTATCACTCATTCAAAACATAATTTACAATCTTAGTACACAAGTCCTACGCCTCTTATTGATCTCTACTAGTTAGAATAATACTATTCCAACCTTCTAACATTTTTAAGATACCAATTGGGACCAAATAATCCCAATTGTGATTGTTGAGATACCAATTGTAATCTATTAGATACTAATTAGACTCAACTCGGGGAGGCAATTTTGGGATGGCACTATAGGAGAGAAGAAAGTGAGACATATTCCTAGATGCCTTGTAGTTCCCTACAGATTTAGCATGGATGTCAACACACCAATCCGCAAGACTCTACTCAATATTTGCTCTTATACTAGGAGACCAGTAACCTGGGATTTGATCTTATATTGTCATGATCCAAATCACGGATCATGCGGGCACCAACCCTACTATTTTCTAGATAGGAGAACCCTTACCACCCAACTATTTAATTAACAAAAAAAGTTTAAAAAGCTCTTTTAAAAGAAAGAATAATACTTTAATCATAAATCAACTTTTGTTCAATACATCTGATAAGTTAGAAAAACAATACAGAAAATAATTAACAAGGTTTCCCCAAAACCTAATCTAAACTGGTACAAGAGTACTAAAAAAGAAACAGGAAAATCCAAAACACAACATCCATGTGAGAGTAAAAGAACATGAGATGTTGTAGAGTGACCACCATTATTCCTATAGAACTCCAACTGACCTAGAACATGGCTATACCCCCAAATATAAGTATAGTAAGTGTAGTATCAGCACAACCATACGTACTAGTAGGTATCATCAACCAACCAAGGTTAGAAACAAATAACAACAATAGCAAATAGGAAGGACATCATGAAATCAGGTAAAGATCCGGTTACTAAGCCTCTTATTCATATAATAGTTGGCATGTTGCCTTTAGCACCTCTGTGACCTACCTGTCATTTAATATTTTTGTGTATCTTTGTCCTTTGACAATTTTGCCTCTACTTTATATTGCCTAAATCTCTTTTAATCTCTCTAAAATCAATCCTGGGAGTTCACTTCTAACACATTATTAACAATCTTATGAACCTTCCCATTCTAGTATACTAAAGCACTGGACCAATTAGCCCGATTATCCTTCACAACTTTATGACATAGTCAGCACTCTTCACTTCCACAAATATTCAAGGATAATTAAGCTAGTTACGTCAAGAGGGTTCTACAATTAGGTTCATTACAACATTTATGTATAGGCACCCCATAAGTGTGATAAATGCATGCATGCAATATGTGTGTATCACCTCATCATCATTTCAACATCATCATCAACATGATTCCCAATATCATTAGCATCATGATCTCAATATCATCATCATCATAGCATCATTACCTCATCACCATCATATTACAAATCAATATCATTAACATCATAATATCATTTATAT
The DNA here is from genome assembly GCA_031232105.1 of Capsicum rhomboideum. Lineage (NCBI taxonomy): Eukaryota > Viridiplantae > Streptophyta > Magnoliopsida > Solanales > Solanaceae > Capsicum > Capsicum rhomboideum. Next base: position 96,947,099 of record CP124719.1, on the reverse strand, counting down.
GTCATGCTAAATGATGTATGCAGATGTATATGTAGTATGTATTAACAATATCTGAAGCAGTGCTCAAAAACAATCACAACACTCAATTCACATATAAGCGCAAAGTCAAGCAAGACTTTACTACCTTCATAATCCCCATAAGACCGAAGGTTACTCAGACCCCCATCCATGCATTCGTATTCCTGAGATGCCAATAAACATATACGAGACCACATAGAACACACCTCTAAACGACACCAAATAACACATACCCTCAGGTCATCTGTCAAGCCTTCACCTCACTCCTCAGCCCAAATTATTGAGCGTGACCCTAACTCTTACACCTTTCTTACTTAGCATTCACTATTCTCAACTCTAATCTCTCTCTCTCTCTTTAGCTTTTCTTCTCACTTATCCAGACTCTAACCAACACACTATCATCCCACCAACCATAACCATGTAGGTATGCTCTCGCGGCCCTTTCACTAAGTAATACATGCCACTATACTTAAGTTTTGCATCACCCTTGTTTCCATTCTTAAACAACTTTACCTGAGATCCTACGAGTTCAGTACAACCTACACTAATCCACACTTACGCTCATCTCTCTAGTAAATCGTACTTACCCTGTTTCTAAGCTACTAACATACTTATAACCCTTAACTACCTCTAATTCGTACAAAATCATACTATTGGATAACGTAAGAAGCGAACCAATTTGCTAACACATTTATTGGAGGTATTCAATTTTACTTAAAACCGGTTATTATCATTCCATCCACCTAAACTCCATGCCTGAAGGCCTAAAGCATGAAATCTCCCAACATTACTACTATTATTACATGCATCTTGCCCCAATCTACTATAATCAAACCATAACCTACCTTGTAGATATATGCTGCTATGGAGGGTGGAGAGTTGTCCCACTTGTTCTGGCCTCTTCTCACATCAAAATCCCATCGAGTATGAGTTAAATTTGCTCTCATGAAGCATGGCCTTTGAAATCTCGTTGTTCTAGGTGTTAGGTTTGTTTTGGGTGTTTTTGGAGCAAAAAGACGACCTAAGGAGGCTCAACTAGTAGGAAGATTTTATTAAAAACTAGGGTTGGTTACTGCCCAAGTACCGCTGCAGTGCTGATTCGACAACTGCAGCGATGCCGCTGTAGTGGTGATTCTATCACTGCAGTGGCTGGCAGCAGGCCTCACCTAATTCTTTTTAATTTTTTCCCATGAAATAATTCTTATCAAGTCTAGAAAAAGGATTTGTCCTCGCTGCAAGGTTTTTCTGGGACTATTTTTGACAAAACAATGTTTTGGGTCATTACAACACTAGATTTTGGGATTAGAGTTGTATCTATTTCAGATTTTGGCATGTTTTATATTATTGACCTGACTTTATCCTATAGTCTCTTACTTGATTATTATTTTTCTTTTTTCTTCTTTCCTATTTCTTGTGGAGTTAGGCTTATCTACCAAGGTTGGGTTGGGGTAGGTACCATCATGACCTTGGATTCTGGATCGTGACACTCCCCCAAATGTTAGAAAATCTGACATTTACCTCAACATCATTTGGGGACCCATTTTGTATGTGGTGGATCAATTAAATCAAATACCACATATTCAAATTTTTAGATGAAATTATTTGATTTCTGACCCTAAACCAATAATATAGGGGAACCTTATTGGCTAGATGCATACAAGTCCTACTACATTTAAATAACACATCTCATACCAAATTTTTTTGGGAGATTTATTCTCATATCCAATGGTTTAGATATAATTGAAGGCATATAATTTCTGCCAAACAGACAACATTATCAATATAATTATAGTTTGGAACCATGCTCTTAATTTAATAATTTTAGCAAACAACCTTACAAAAATCAAATTACAAGTTGATAGCAAAGCACATGTGACCAACCATAGGTGCATCTATTAAATCATATAATAGTAAACGGTCAACGTGGCAAAACAGGCCCATATTTACCTTGTTCTATGTTCTAAAAATTTAGGGGATACAATCCAACCTTAGCTGGTACAATGATAAATTTATCCTGAGAACGTGCAACACATGAGAATTCTTAAAGTATCTTTTTATTTCTCCAATATATAACTACATGAATTCTCAATTATTTTTGCATTACATGTGAACCAGGATGGTCAACCAGTCATACCAACAAATATTTATGTGAATTTCTAGTTTACTTTGCATGTGATTCCATCATCATGCTCATATTATGTATCCAAAAATAAGAGGAAAAAATGGGTAACCTTTCACATAATATTTATAACCCGCTTCGATTGTATTAACATGAAGATATAAAATCTTCTAATTAAATATAGTCTCAATATAATAATAATTTTTTTTAATTTCCTTGAAACTTAAAAAGTTTCTTTTGAGACTTACTGCAACCCCAATATTTTCTGTCCTCTGAGTAGTAACATATTAGCTCTTCCGGAGCTATCAAATAATTATGTGCTACCACATATCCCATAAAACCATTTACATGGTGAATATCTCCTTTTAGGGATAAAATTATTTTCATTACGGTTAAAATCACTATAAGCAAGACTCCTTTCTTGCTTTACTTTTTCCTTTAATAATATATTTTATAAAATTCGAAAAAATCCTTTTGGCGTTCCATATATACCTGATCATTGAAAAATTTATTCAGGCACATCATAATATCCATTTTGGTCATGACTAAAACTTTCATTAGAAAGAATCATTTCTTAATTTTACCCTTTGGTAGATCATGATATTACATGCTACAATATCAATGACCTTTTTATACCAAAATAAAAAAAAAAATTATTTCTCTCAAACCTCCTGTAGAGTTGAGTTTTGGTATTTGTCCAACCATATATAAGCACAGCTTTACACACAACAATTTTTACATTCAAAAATTCACTTTCAAGAATGGGTTGACATTTACAATGCTTATTTCAAGTCACACTCTCTTCAAGAAATAGACAATAATATTCACACATACTTGCTTCATAAATTTTCATTAGAAGCTCATTTCATGCCTTGAAATTTATCATATTTATATGATCCACCTCAATCATCACTTTGAAAGATCAAGTACACCACTTTATATTTCTTTCTTTTGATGGAGGATTTCTCAACTTACCATATTATTAGGATGCACAATAACCACGTGTCTAATACCTTTCATACCAAAATTGATGGAAAAAATTACCTTCACTTTGAAGGACCATTTTAGGAACCCATAATATTCTTTCTTTTATAATTATCACAATAATGGCTATTAGTAGTTTTTTTTATTTGCCACAACCATGTTCATTTGTACAATCATAATTATTTTGTCATCTTTCAGATTTATTATGCACTGTTACTACATTCACATAACAGAATAGAGCAAATCAATTGGACGAGTTTCACATATCAAGAGCATATCAATTTGCTCAGTCATCAATAATTGCATTAGGACATGAACCCAATGTCTTACCATAAGAAGGCATGTTAGGCAATAACTCTATAGGACTTGAACCCAATACTGTCACAACCAAACCGGTTATGATTGGAACCCACCCTAACCTATGGCGGGAGAACCATGCTAATCTCACCCTTACCATCTCGAGTGTTACTCTTGTATTCACTCATATCAATTTTTCTGTTGAATTCAAATGCAAAAAGGAAGTTTACTCAATAAAGTTAAACCACTCATTAACCAACATCATTTTTTAACGTGTAAAAACCTCTACTTATTATATCTATGGGACCTGAAGTCACCGTACAAGAACATCTAAGAATAAACTAAGTCTGGAACAACAAGAAAAATATCCAAAAACATAAGAAATATGGAAACTGTCATAGTCCTAAAACAAGGGATGTCAACATCAACAATAAGATCCGAAGGTTGCCCGGTCATAGTGCTCACCCTCAAAATCAAGTCTGAACCACTATCTAGAGCTGAGGTCACTTGTTAACCACTGGAAAATGTTCTATACTAAACAAAAAGAAAAGAGCAGGTAGCATCAGTACAACTACAAGTACTGGTAAGCATCATAGATCGACTAACTCAACAATGTACAAGTAAACAGGCCAGACAAGTGTTAAAGCGATCATAATAGAACTCATAATCAAGACATCAACAACTAAAGGCATCATATCAGGAAAATTCACATGTTCACTTTCATAGCTTTTATACTTAGTCACTTTCAACAACAATGCATCATCACATATAATCATTATAAAGGCACTCAATGCATATGAATGAGTGCATGTATGCAAGATATGTGCATCATCTCTTACCCCTCTCCTTGTCATAAACATATCATGTTGTACCAGTGTGGTACCCAACCCTTTATCACAATCATATGACCATACCGGCATGGTACCCGACCCTTTTATCATCCAACATTATCGCAATGCATATGAAATGAAATACAATCCATAAATCACAAGTTATGCTAGAAGGAAATCATAGATCTTCAGTTTACAAACAAGCACAAAGCCAAGAAATTCTAAGTGCTACAACAAAACCATAGCCTACCTCAATTCCTTTGCTTAGAGTCACATTTAAGCCACACTTTTGCCCTTTTCATCTCATACAATATGTTCTTGATCTAAAACAACAAGAATATGTACCCATTTCAATAATTCATCCCTTTTTTAATTACCAGGGATTAAAACCACTGATTTTAGTTATAATTTTACCCTATTTCATCATCTTAGGGTTTTTTATCTCTTAAACCACATGATTTCACTTGGATAAGCATGAACAACCGTAATTATAGTCCCATTAGTTTTTTGTAATACCCTAGGATCATTATATTGAATTTATACACATTCCCACCACTTTTCATCAGTTTTCTTAAAATAGGGTCAAATCTCAATTTCCACCATTAATCCATTTTTAGTGATTTTCTAAGGTCAAACGAAGTAATTCAAGTCTAGAATGTAATTACTTACCTCCAAAGATGAATTCTCCAAAAACCTTTTGAAAATTGTCTTCCCTAGAGCTCCTTGGGTTTTTCAAAAAAATGGAGAATGAAACATTTTCTAGTTTTTTTAAAAACTATAATTTTACACCGTGATACCGTTGCAGTTGATAATTACTATTGCAATGGTTCACGCCTTTTATGGCTATAATGGTATTGTTGTAGCGGAAAAAGTAACCCCTGCAGCGGTCCGAGGTAGAAACTCGGGACCTCTCCAGTTTTGCTTATTTTACGATACACACCATGACTTGTAACATTGGAAACCAACCCCTCCATAGTAAACTCTATAATCGGAGTTCTATAACTCTGTTTGGGGTGCCAAAATTTGCTACAGCTTCCTAAACTCATTGCCTATCCCATTATTGCATCAAAAATTGCCACCAACTACCACATTAGTACCATATTTCATTTTACTAATACACCTTAAAAATCATCCAAGCGTAGACTAGCCCTGAATTTCACAAAATTCGTCTAAGGGAAGACTAAGTGCAAACTTTACCACTCGTTCATCCCCGAAAGACAATTGGCCCCCAAAAGACATATCAAGGTAAAGAAAGGACCTTCATCAATGAATAAGTGTGGATATCCATGATACTTCTTTAGCATAGATATGTGGAATACTGGGTGAACTCCAGACATACTAGGGGTTAAGTCCAGTCTGTACGCCACTGACCCCACTTTCTTCAATATTTCAAAGGGTCCAATGTATCATGGGCTAAACTTGCCCTTCTTACCAAACCGCATTACACCCTTCATAGGTGACACCTTTAGAAGTACCTTTTCTCCTTCTGTGAACTTCACATCCCTCACTTTATTATTTGTATACTTTTTTTACCAATTCCGAGTGGCTATGAGCTTTTACTGAATAAACCTTACTTCCTTTATTGAATTCTTAAGTAGGTTAGTACCCCAAGGCCTCACCTCAAATGTATCAAACCACCTAATTAGAGAAATACACCTTCTACCATACAAGACCTCAAAAGAACCAAGTCAATAATAAAGTGGTAACTATTGTTGTAGGCACATTCACACAATGGTAAGTATTGGTCCCACTAACCCCCAATGTTCATAACACAAACCCGAAGAATGTCCTTAAGTACTTAAACAATTCGCTCTGACTGACCTTCAGTTTGTTAAAGGATTTGTTGCTATAGATTTGCATATGACCCACCTTACTCAGAAGGAAGTCCCATTTGTATGGGAAGATAAGTGTGAGGAGAGCTTTAAAAAGCTCAAAACCTTATTGACCATAGCCCTGATTCTCATATTACCCATTGAGGGTAAAGATTTCATTATATATTATGATGCCTCATAGTTGGGTTTAGGTGATATTTTGATGCAGGATCAAAACATGATTGCTTATGCCTCACAGAAACTAAAGCCTTACGAGAAAAACTATCCCACTCATGATTTACAATTGGCAGCTATGATATTGGCTTTAAAAATTTAGAGGCACTATCTCTATGGGGTGAGGTGTGAGATATTTATAGACCACTGCAACTTACTACACGTGTTCACTTAAAAGGATCTAAATCTAAGACAGAAAGATGGATGGAGCATATTAAGGACTATGACATCTCAATTCTAAATCACCCAGTTAATGCTAATGTGGTGGCAGATGCACTGAGCCAGAAACCAGTGAGCATAGGAAGTTTAGAATTGTTGGAGGTATCCAACCACCCATTGGTAAGAGAGGTGCAATCTTTGGCAATCAACTTTTTGAGATTACAAGAGACTAGCGAAGGAAGGGTGTTGGCACATGTGGAGATCAGTTCCTCATTCTTTGATCAAATCAAAAGCAGGTAGTTCGAGGACAAGAAGTTAAATAACCTCAAATAAAATGTGTTACATGGTGAAACAAGAGAGGCCATTCTCAATAATAAGAGAGCATTGAGCATTTGAGGGAAGTTATATGTGTCCCAGGTAGGGAATTTAATCTTGACTATTCTAATGGAGGCTCATAATTCTAAGGATTCTATACATTTGGGTGCCAAAAATATGTATAGGGACTTGAGACAACACTATTGGTGGTAAAGGATGAAATGGGATATTATGGATTTCGCAACCAAGTGTCAAAACTATCAATAGGTTAAGTACGAACATCGAAAATTGGGTAGTACATTTCAGAGAATGCCCATTTTGAAGTGAAAGTGGGAAAGGATAATGATGGATTTAATAGTTGGTCTTCAGAAAATATTGAGGAAGTGTGAAACTATATGGGTCATTGTAGATTGGTTGACCAAATCAGCTTATTTTATCTCGGTTAGAGTAGACTATAATGTGGCCAAGTTGGCTAAGATTTATGTGAGGATATTTTAAAGTTACACGGGGTGCCAGTTTTGATAGTGTCAGATAGAGGTACTCAATTCACCTGTAATTTTTGGGAGAAATTCCAGTCAAAGTTGGGGTACAGATTAGACTAAGCCCGGCCTTCCATCCACAAATCGATGGTTAGTCGGAGCTAACTATCCAAGTGTTTAAGGACATGCTTTGGGCTTATATTATGGCCTTTATGGGTCAGTGGAACCAATAATTATCATTGTATGAATTTAGCTACAACAATATTTACCACTCTAGTATTGACATGGCTCCTTTTGAGGCCTTGTATAGTAGGAGGTGTAGGTCTCCAATTGGGTGGTTTGATGCATTTGAGGTAGGCTATAGTTTTTTGTCTCACTTAGACTTTCTTGGCTTTGTGCTTGTTTGTAAACTGAATATCTATGATTTCCTTCTAGCATGACTTATGATTTATGGACTGCATTTTATTTAATATGCATTATGATAGTGTTGGATGATAAAAGGATCAAGTACCACGCCAATATGGTTATGATATGATTATGATAAAGGGTCGGGTACCACACCAGTAAAACATGATGTGTTGATAATGGGGAGAGGGGTAAGAGATGATGCGTACATCTTATATACGTGCACTCATTCATATACATTGAGTGCCTTTATAATGATTAAATATGATGATGAGTTATTGTTGAAAGTGACTAAGTGTAAAAGGTTGTGAAAGGGCAGCACCTATTAGGGGTGGAGCCCAGGAAGCTGAAAGGCTGGTAAGACAAGTATCACCATCCCCTCCCCCACAGCAGGATGCCCCAGACCATGCTCAAAATGAAGAGGAGATAGTTGAGAAAAAGGAGATGGTATCTCCAGATAACATAGTACCAACACTAAATGGTGCAGCTCCGGTGCCTTTATCTGCGGACGTGATTCAACAAGTGTTGGGTAGCTTGGTTGGCATGGGCTACACTCTAGTTGTTTTGATTTTTCCTCCTATAGCCTTGCAATATATCATTGTTGTAGCACCAAAGATAGATGCAGGTTCTGAAATAGAGGTGTATCCCTAACAGGTACTTGCACCAATGATGACTGATAATGAGCATGGGTTATTCTGCAAGTTTATGAAAATGAAACCCCCGATATTCTAAGGTACAAAGTCTAAGGATACATTTGATTTCTTTATAGATTATCATGAATGCCTGCACAAGATGGGTATTATTGAGAGGTATGGTGTGGAGTTTGGTTCTTTTCAGCTACAGGATTAAGCCAAGCAATGGTGGAGGTCATTTGTAGAGTTTAGGGATACTTTACCTCCACTCACTTGGGCTCAATTTCAAAATGTATTCCCTGAGAAATATGTTCCCCGCACTTATCATGATCAGAAAAAGAATGAGTTTTTGAGATTAGAGTAGTGTAACAAGTCTGTGGCAGCCTATGAGGCCAAGTTTCATACTTCGTCTCATTATGTACTGCATTTAATTACCTCAGAGGAAGAGCGGATTAAGTACTTTGTAAAGGGTCTGAATTTTGGGATTCAGTTCTCTACTTTATCTGTGGATGTGTCTAGTTAGTCTTTTCAGAAAGTTGTTGAATTTTCCAAGAAGGCTGAAGCACTTGAGAAATAGGGAGAGGTAAAAGCAGAAGAGAAAAAGGCCCGAACCTCAGGCCAATTCAGTGGCACCTTCTCAATTGGGCGTGTTTCTTCTAAGACCTATCATTCAGCTATGCTAGTATCTATAGGGGGGCCATCTGGGGTCAGTTATCAGCCATCCTAAGCTAGCAGCTATTTGCCTTCATCCTCTTTAGTTTAGAGGCCTACTTTGGGACCCAAATACTTTGAGTGTGGGGGTTAGGGACATGTCAGGAGGAATTGTCCTAACTTTTGTTTGCAGTCTAGTTGACTGAGCAACTGGCTTCTACTGCTCTAGTTTTGGCAGGTCATAGTGGTGGAGTAAATAGTAGGGGTCATCCACAAGGTGCGTGTAGTGTCCAGGCTAGGACTGGTAACTAGTACAACTGAAGTAAAGGGAAAGTTGGTAGAAATGATGTTCAAGGAGAAAGAGATGGCGGTCAGGGTAGTGATAAGGCACATATTTACACAGTCTCGGCACATCCCAAGGAAGAAGCTTATAATATTATGATCACAGGTACTATTTTTTTCTATGACCATATGGCTTCTGTATTGTTTGAACCTGGTTCTACCTTTTCTTATGTGTCTTTCAAATTTACTTTGGATTGGGACTTAGACTGTGAGTATCTTAATGCTTCTATGTATGTGTCTATACTAGTTGAGGTGTCTGTATATGTTGATCAGGTATATCATGCATGCCCTATGATGTTGATGGGGTTTAAGACCCTGGCAGACCAAGTTATTCTAGATATGAAGGAGTTTGATGTTATATTGGGGATAAGTTGGTTGTGTCCTTATCGTGCTATTCTTGATTGTTATACCAAAACTGTTACTGTAGCGATGCCCAGGATGGATAAGTTAGAGTGGGAGGGTACTTTTAAGCCTAATCATATGAGGATTATGTCAGCAATTTGTGCCCAAAATCTAGTGAAAAAGGGGTGTAGGGCGTTCTTGGCCCAACTTTGGGAAGATAAATCTGCGGTCCCTTCTATAATGTCAATCCTAGTGGTTTGTGATTTTTTAGAAGTGTTTTCGAATGATCTTTTAGGTATGCCTCCAGACTGAGAAGTTGATTTTTATATAGATTTAGAGCTAGGGACTCGCCTCATTTCTATTCCCCCTTATCGCATGACACCTGCAGAGTTGAGGGAGTTGAAATCCTAATTGCAAGAATCGTTAGAAAAGGGTTTTATTCGCCCAAGTGTTTCTCCTTAGGGTGCACCTGTGTTGGTCATGAAGAAAAAAGATAGCAGTATGAGAATATGCATAGATTACCACCAGTTGAATAAGGTGACCATTCATAACAAATTTCCCTTACCTAGACAACCTGTTTGACTAACGACAGGGAGCTTCAGTGTTCTCTAAGATTGATTTGAGGTTGGGCTACCTTAAACTCAAAATCAGTGAGGAAGATATCCCAAATATTTTGTTCCGAATTCGTTACGGGCACTACAAGTTCCTAGTTATGTCCTTAGGTTTGACCAATGCCCCAGTTGCTTTCATGAGCATACTGAATGGAGTTTTTAAGTTATTCTGGACTCATTTTTTGTTGTTTTTATTGATCACACATTGGTCTACTCTAAAAGTGAAGAAGAGCATGAAACTCATTTGCGTACGGTGTTGGGGTTGCTCAAGGAGAAGCAACTGTATGCCAAATTTTCTCAGTATGAATTTTGGCTTTCTTCAGTGTCCTTCTTAGGGCATATGATTTCTAAGGAAGGAGTTATTGTAGACCCGCAGAAGGTTAAAGCCGTTAAGAATTGGGCTAGATCGACAAATGTGATAGAAATTTAGAGTTTCATGGGGTTGGCAAGTTATTACTGTCGATTTGTTAAAGGATTTATTGTTATTGCTTAGCATATGACCCGCCTTACTAAGAAAGAAGTTTCATTTGTGTAGGATGATAAGTGTGAGGAGAGTTCCAAAAGCTCAAAAGGAATTCCCATTTGTGTGGGATGATAAGTGTGAGGAGGGCTTCATAAAGCTCAAAACCATGTTGACCTCAGCCCCAATTCTCATGTTACCCATTGAGGGTGAACATTTCATTATATATTATGATGCCTCACGGTTGGGTTTTGGTGCCATTTTGATGCAGAATCAGAATGTGATTGGTTATGCCTCACGACTACTCAAGCCTCATGAGAAAAACTATCCCACACATGATTTAGAATTGGCAGCAGTGGTGTTTGGTTTAAAAATTTGGAGACACTATCTCTATGGGGTAAGGTGTGAGTTGTTCACAGACTAATGCATCCTATAACATGTGTTCACTTAAAAGTATCTGAATCTAAGATAGAGAAGATGGATGGAGTTGATTAAATACTATGACGTTTCAATTCTATATCACCCAGGTAAAGCTAATGTGGTGACGGATGCACTGAGCTAAAAACCAGTGAGCATGGGAAGTTTAGCATTCTGGAGATGTCTAGGCGTCCATTGGTGAGAGAGATATAATATTTGGCTAATGGTTTTCTAAGATTGCAGGAGACTAGCGAAGAAAGGGTGTTGTCACATGTAAAGGTCAGGTCCACATTCTTTGATCAAATCAAAAGTAGGCAGTTCGAGGACAAGAAGTTAAATAACCTCAAAAAAAAGGTGTTACAGGGTGAAGCAAGAGAGGCCATTCTTGATAATGAGGGGATATTGAGGATTCGAGTGAGGTTATGCATGCCCCGAGTAGGCAATTTAATCCTGACTATTCTAGTGGAGGATCCTAATTCTAAGTATTCTATACATCCGGGTGCCAACAAGATGTATAGGTACTTGAGACAACACTATTGGTGGCGAAGGATGAAATGGGATATTGTGGATTTCGTAACTAAGTGTCAAAACTTCCAACAGGTTAACTAGAAACACCAAAAATTGGGTAGTACATTTTAGAGAATGCCCATTTCAAAGTGGAAGTGGGAAAGGATAATGATGGATTTTGTAGTTGGTCTTCCAAGAACATTGAGGAAGTGTGACTTTATATGGGTCATTGTAGCTTGGTTAACTAAATCGACTTATTTTATTCCAGTGAGATTAGACTATAATGTGGCCAAGTTGGCTAAGATTTATATGAAGGAGATTGTAAGGTTACATGGGGTGCCGGTTTTGATAGTGTCAGACATAGGTACTATAATTTTGGGAGAAATTCCAGTCAGAGTTGGGGTTCAGATTGGACCTAAGTACAGCCTTTCATCCACAAACCAACGGTCAGTTGGAGTGAACTATCCAAGTGCTTAAGGACATACTTCAGGGTTGTGTTATGGACTTTGTGGGTCAGTGGGACCAATACTTACCGTTGTGTGAATTTACCTACAATAATTGTTACCATTCTAGTATTGACATGACTATTTTTGAGGCCTTGTATGGTAGGACGTGTAGGTCTCTAATTGGGTGGTTTTATGCATTTGAGGTAGGCTATGGTTTTGTTGTTGCACTTAGAATTTCTTGGCTTTGTGCTTGTTAGTAAACTGAACATCTATTATTGCCTTCTAGAATGACATGTGATTTATGGACTACATTTCATTTCATAGGCATTGTGATGGTGTTGGATGATAAAAAGGTTGGGTACCATGCCGGTACAGTTATGATATGATTGTGATAAAGGGTAGGGTACTATACCGATACAACATGATATGTTGACGATGAGAAGAGGGGTATGAGATTATGACCACATCTTGCATGCATGCACTCATTCATATGCATTGAGTGCCTTTATAATGATTATATGTGATGATGAGTTGTTGTTGAAAGTGACTAAGTGTAAAAGCTTATGAAAGCAAACTTGTGAATTTTCCTGATATGATGCCTTTAGCTATTGATGTCTTGATTATGAGTTTTGTTATGATTGCTTTTATACTTATCTGGCTTGCTTACTTGTACATTGTTGAGTTAGTCGACCTATGATGCTTACCAGTACATTTGGTTGTACTTATAATACATGTACTCTTCCTTTTGTTGAGTGTAGAACATCTTCCAGTGGTTGACACGTGACCTCAGCTCTAGATAGTGGTTCAGACTTGATTTTAAGGGTGAGCACCATGACCGGGCAACCTTCAGATCTTCTTGTTGATGTTGACGTCCCTTATTTTAATACTAAGATGATTTTTGTATTTCTTATATTTTTGGATATTTTTTTGTTGTTCCAGACTTAACTTACTCTTAGATGTTCTTGTACGGTGACTTCTGGTCCCGGGGATGTAATAAGTAGAAATTTCTGCACTCTATTGTTAAAAATTGATGTTGATTGACAAGTGGTTTAAATTTATTGAATAAATTTCCTTTTTTCAGTTGAATTCAATGGAAAAATTGATATTAGTGAATACAAGAGTAACACTCGAGAATGTAAGAGTGAGAATAGCATGGTTCTCCCTCCATAGGTTAGGGTGGGTACTAATCATGACCGGTTGAGTCGTGAAAAATACCTTATCATCATGTTGCATCGGGACTCTAACCTGATGTCTTACCCTTTTGGTATGATAGAATTTGAATCCACCATCTTACCCAACCAATCAATAACATATCAGGCCAAAGTGAGGCTTAATCTCCACCCTTTTATATATACATTATCATCCCAATGGTAGATTTAAGCAAATTTAATCAACATGAGACATGTGAAGTATTGAATTTCAAATTTAAAAAAATAGAAAACAAGAGATCACTTGAGAAACACAATGTAACACCCCGTATGTTTCCGAACCTATTTAATTACCATAACATTCATGGAATTATTTGGACATGAGATTGTTGGTGATTTATGCATTAATTAGTGGGCTTAAATGGATTATGTGCAATTGGGCTCAAATGAGGCCCAAAAATCATATAAAAGACATGGCCCAAAACAAATGGAAATGACCCATTCTTGTGACCAAGTCAACATAAGATATTTATTACTTAAGAGTGGCTAAGGATGACTATAAAGTGGCTATAAAAGTCACCAAAAATTTATATTTTATTCCACGAAAGGCATGTCTCATTTCTAGACTTTTCTACAACATCCTCTCTTGCAAACCCTAAGGCAACCATCACTTCTTTAGGAAAGATTACTGTAACACCCCGTATGTTTTCGAACTTATTTAATTACCGTAACATTCATGGAATTATTTGTACATGAGAGTGTTGGTGATTTATGCATTAATTAGTGGGCTTAAATGAATTATGTGCAATTGGGCTCAAATGAGGCCCAAAAATCATATAAAAGACATGGCCCAAAACAAATGGAAATGACCCATTCTTGTGACCAAGTCAACATAAGATATTTATTGCTTAAGAGTGGCTAAGTATGACTATAAAGTGGCTACAAAATTCACCAAAAAACAGATTTTATTCCACAAAAGGCATGTCTCATTTCTAGACTTTTCTACAACATCCTCTCTAGCAAACCCTAAGGCAACCATCACTTCTTTGGGCAAGATTACCCTTTGTCAAGCTTTGGTAAGTGTATATTATTATGGTTTAATATATTATATGCATTTAATATGGTGTATATCATGTTGGTTATGTTGGTGAAGTGTGAGAAGTTCACTATGTGTGAAACAATTTATGTTTGCTTAATCGGTGAAGGTTTTTGCCTTGTAAACTTGAAAATGGACTTGTGGTGTTGGAGAAAGTGAGTTTGATGGATTCGATATTGACATGTGAGATGTGATTATAGCCCTTACTTGTTTTATCCTTGTACACAATGTTTGGAATTGTTGTTACGAAATTGGGCATAGAATTGGTGACGTATTGAAAGAAAAATGTAATTTGGTGATGTTTATGTGCGTTGTGAAACCATGGCTGTTCATTGACATTTAATATGATCTAAAATATTTTAAGAGAATGTTAGTTATGATCATGGACCATTTATTACAAATAAAAACCCAAAAGAGACCCTTTTTGGCCGAAACGGGCACCCACCCTCGCAGACGAAGCACCTGCGGGCGCAGGTGACTTCGTAGGTGCGTCTGGCTACTGCCAAAGGTCACCTACGGATGCAGTTAAGCCACCTGAGGGCGCAGGTGGCTTTTCAGGTCAGCCCAAAACCCCGAATTGCTTGTTTTTGCATCCCGTTAACCCCCCGAAACCCCTATACCCTTCATGGATGCAATTATCAACTTATGGTACCTTTTAAATGACTATAAAAGAGTAACCCGGAGGTATTTTGAATGGTATAAGATATGTATTGTTGTTAATGTGTTGTTGTGAAAACTATCGAGTGACTTGACGGAGAAAAGGTAACGTAGTGTTGATGAGGAAGTGTAAAGGGTAAACTTGGTGTGAAATGTTATTGATGTATGATGTCTTGGTTAATGTGTGGAATGTTATGGTGTTGTTGTTATGATAATGAAGTGGATTGTATTGTAAAGGACGAAATGACACTATATAGCAGTCACGTAGCTTATTGTCATCTTATGCATTTGTAAGGTAGTTGATTGTTAACGTACGCCCGTTATGTACTTGTATTATAGAGTGAAACGTAAGGAAGGAGCTGGACTATTGTGTTCATAGATGGGCTTGTGTATTTATACTTGGAAGTGAAGGTATGTAAGGTTACTCTTTCCGTATCCTTCTGCATCAGATATTGTTCACATTGTCATAGTAGTTGTTCCTTTCCGAAATATTCTAAAGTATCTCATTCAGGTTTGATATATATTGTTATCCATATGTTTCCTATTCATTGACCAATTGGCATCCTTATGTCTCTTATCCATGGACTGAAATTCCTAAGCTATCATAATGTTATAATTACTAAAAGAACTATCTCAAGAACAGTGATGATATAAGGAGAATCTACTCATTCTTGAGTAGCATATCCAATAATATTATGTTCCAAAGTTTCCAATAAGGTTATAACTACAAATATATCAATCACTCTCACAAACAAAAGTACCGATCTCTCATAAGTGAAGGTATTAATCTCTCATGAGTGACCGTAGCAACCTCTCTCAAGTAAAGGTACCAATCTCGCAGAAGTTAAAAAAATGAAGTAATGTATAATTAGTTATATCAATGGGGTGCAATGAACACCTGCATGATGACTATTCCCCGAATTATGGGATGTATCCATGGGGTGGAAGGAACACCTACATAATGTATCCATGGGGTGCAATGAACACCTGCATGATGTCTATTCCCAATATCACGGGATGTATCCATGGGGTGAAATGAACACCTGCATGACCATATTATTTTTCCCACTGATCAGTTGGGCACGAGCAGTATATGATTAATGATTAATGAAGTAAGTAAGGTAATGTAAAGAAGAGAATAAAGTAATGAGAGTAATATGCGTAGTTCCAAATATATAGATTGATGGCTTATCCATATTGGGCATTCTCTTGTGATTATTTTTCCATTGAAATTCTTATGTACTGATACAGTTTCATACAGCCTTACATACTCAGTACATTCTTCGTACTAATCCCTCTTGGGGGATTTACCTTACTTGCTGCAGGCACAGGTAATAGTAGACCTCCACAGTAGAGTGCGGGTCATTTGCAGATTTTTGGTGAGCTTCAGTTGGTTCGGGGCTTTTCGAGTCATAGTGTACATTGATTTTGGTATTGTAGATGTTGTGTAAAGTAGGGACTTGTCCCGACTCTAGCTTGGCTATGTATATGTATCTGTAGAGGCTTTGTAGACATATGTGGGATGAGGAAGGTAAGAGATGTATGTCCAGTTTCACCTAACGGCCCTACCGGCCAAGTTTCACATACATACAGTACATGTTTCTATGACTTCCGCAAAATTTATGAGATACAGTGATGTTGTTACATAGTCATGTATTTGAATAGATATGAGCAAAGATTGGTTCTCTCGGGCCTCATCGGCTTCGGGTGCCATTCCATACCGAATGGGATTCGGGGTGTGACACACAATCTTACGTCTATGTCCAACATAGCATCAATCTTCCACGAGAAACACATTGTTCAATATGGACTTGGCTTCCGTCCAACGGTGTGTCCTTTACCTAATAAGAATATGAAAGATAAAATATGTCAGAACTTGGAATAAAATTATGCTTGCTTTGAAGATTTAGAGATTTTGCATCTTGGGCGGCAACAGAAGACTTATTCTGAGGAGCAATCTATTTTTCCAAATAGTGTGGTGGAAACTGTGCAAGAGTCAGATCTACTTTAATTTGTGAGCTCGTGCTGATAATGTGTTGTAAAATAAAACTAAAAGCATAATAATATGAAGCAAGAAAGTAGACAAGATCTGAGACAAGAGAAGAGAGTATAGATCTTTCTTATTTCTTCCAAGTGCTTCCCAAGTTTACAAGTAATTCAAGTGTTTAGAGTGTATACAATATGAACCCTTATGCCTCTATTTATAGTATTACATAGAGGCATACAAAAAATTGTCATAAACAGGACATTAACCATGAACATAATGGAGGAGGTTATGGAGGTGTAAGGTTACAAGAATAATAGTCATGAATGGTGGAGGTTATCTTCATAATGGAGGGAAGTAATTGAGATAAGTAGTGCGAGTAAATTCTTGGAGTAGTGGACATCCACACCATAATATTTTATAACAAAATAAGTCATAAATCAATATTTTTCATAAAAACATATAAGGAAATGCAGAAATAGACATTAAACTCCCCAAAATTTGGTGCCAATAGTACAAGCCTCTACAATCCAAAAATACAGTTTCAAACTCTACAATATACGAAAAGAAGAAACAACGTAAAAGGATATAAAGATGGAGGATATCCAAGAAACTGCGGATCAACCAAGCATCTCTTTTAGGATCTCGATAATTGATCGAACCGCTACAAATCACAGTCTGCTCATTCTCGATTCAAAACATGCATAACAAAGGTTCAAAAGAAAGAAAAGTGAATACGCAATCCATTTGTACTAAGTAGTATTTTTGATTGATCCAAAGCAATGGCGAGGGTCAGTCCTAAACTACCATGTTTCAATTATAATCACAAATACACCTCGTTTCTAATAAAGGCAGACTTGGACTACTAGCTAATGTCAACAATAAGATGCATAAATGAAGTCCAGATATTTCTTAATCACAGCCAAATAAAGACAAGAGTAATAAAGTTACTTTCATAAGCACCAATCACTTTTCACACCATAACAACACCAAATAAAGAAAATGAGGTGATGGATGCATATGCCTCCTACCTGGCTAGAAACTTGTATATACTCATTTTCATAGTCTAGATGGCTAATATCTATGAGGGACCCACAAGGTCCATATGTGCACCATGTATCAGATAATCTTTTACCCAAAAATGTCATGTGTTATCAACATCATGTATTGGATAACCCTTTAACAAGTAATATCATGGATGAACTTTTACCATGATTTATCCTTTAACTTTCTCTGTGTCCATGTCCATGTGCATGAGAAGCGATGCCAAAATATAAATAAATCCTTTACTGGATTCAATCATCAGCACAAAATAATAAACATCGCAACATAGAAGAACAGTGAAAGAATGACCAAAAAAGTATCTCATGTGCAAACTCTCAAATATCAATTTCTATGGTTCATATCAGCAAACGACACGAGTATTTTTACCATTGCTATAAATAGAAATTATACTCACATAGTCATATAATTCAACAAATTAGGAATAAAGTCTCAAGTACCCATACTATGGCATCAGAACCCATATAAATGCTCGTCATCTCATTTATATTGGACTCCCATTACCACGCTCCTTTACACAATCAATCAATTCACTAACACTTCAAAAAGAGTCAAAGATAGTCTCAACTTGTTTTAAATAAAGTCCAAATAGTAAAATTATGGCTTTTCCATTCCTCAGAGACTTTGAATGAGCTTAATTTGGTCAAGTATGTAATCTACATAATAAAAAATCCATAGATATCCATATTGCGATACTTCTATTCTGATCCCAAAAAGTTGACCCTAAAGTCAACCTTGTGTCCACAAGAGTATAACTAAAATTTTATGTAAAAATCTTGATGCTCATAATATAAGAAACTCGAATCTAAAATTTCATTAAAAACATAGAGCTCAAACCGACCTTCAAATCATCAAAATTCTATCTATAAACCCTAGCCCAAAAATACCCATTCTCCCTAATTTAAAGCACTGATTTAAAGGTCAAATCATCAATAAAGTATCGGGAAATGTATACAAAAAGGTTTAGAATCATACCTAATGAAAAAATCACGACAGTCCTCTTTTGAATCACTAAAAATGTGATTTCAGGCTCCCAAAATTGAGTTATGGGGTTTATGTTTGAAATTGAAAATTTAAATATGCCCATGTGAATTTATATAGAAACAAACAATCAAATATGCAGTATAAATAAATAAAGACAGTCTTAAACTGAATTACAAAACAACTCCATAAGGAAATACAAAGAACAAGTAGAAACCCCAAAATTTGGTAGTCACAAATACAAGGCTATAATGATTGAATCATTACAAAAGAGTCCAAAGTATCTCGAATAAGAAAGACAACAATACTATGAAGAAAGAGATTCTGTAGGCACTGGATCAATAGCCACTACCTTTGAATCTCAATAGGTATAGCCTAAGCAATGACACTGGCTCAACCTCCATAGATAATTGGCTCGGTACTTGTCGTAAAGTGCAGAAATAAACAAGTGTGAGTACTAGTCCACATGTACTCAGCAACATCATTGACTGACCCTAAATCAAAGTGATGGCAAGAACCGTCTAATTTACCCCTATCTGACACAACCCATATAAACCTACAAATAGGAAGACCACATCTAAGCTAATAATTATACAACAATAATATAGAATCAACACTATGCAAATCCACAACTCTCTAAGATAGAACAAAACTTATCCACTACTCAATAATTATACACAACAATATCAATACCAAACAGATTAAGCTGATGAGATGAATGCAAATGATGCAAGGTATGCTATAGTATACACCCTTACTCTATGTAGCTAGTTGGGACCCATGGGGACTCACAAGGTCCATATACCAGCCAAAACTATTTCCCATGTGGTACATAATCAATAATCCATCTAGAACCATTTTTCATCTAGCACACAATTAATAATCCACCCAAAACACTTTCCCATCAGGCATGCAAATCAAACAGTAAAATCCACTTGAAACACTTTTTCATTGGGCATGCAAGTTATTTTTAAATCACTATTCTCAAAATATCTTTTTAGCAATGTTAATATATGAATATGAGTGAGTATGCATGTTTCACAAAGATAAGAGTAACACAAATATCTCAATCTGGGCATACAAGGTCAAACTTAACTCAAAAACACCCGCTACAAGCCTAAATATCATCAATCTCTTCCAAATTAATCAAATCACGCTCATCAAGATAATCAGTGTCAACCACTATCAAGACCAATAGAATCACTATTCCATCTTTGACACAAATAAGTCATGTATCTGTAATATGGAAAAATAGTCTAATCAAGCCAGTTATTCATTTTTACCTCTACAAAAACTTTGGTACTTGCATTAATGCTCGTCATCTCATCTATATGAGTCCCCCATTACTCCTCATTCACTCAAGTAACACAAAAATATACTTTGAAAAATAGTCAAAGAAAGTCTCAACTTACCTTGAAAGATGTCCAAATATTCATACCAAAGCCTTATCCTTTTGAATAGTCGCTAAATAAATCCAATCTAGTCAAATATGTATTCTATATAAGAAAATGATCCATAAAAACCCATATTGCTACACTTAAATTCCGATCTAAAAAGTTAAACCGGAGCCCATAAGGGAAAAACTGGAATTTTATTTGAAAATTATGTTATCCATAACTTAAGGAGTTCAACTACAAAATTTTGTCAAAATGGATTTAAAATTGACCTTCAAAACCTCAAAATACCATTTCTTAACTTTACCCCAAATTCTCAAATTGAAAAATCAAGATTTGTGGATGAAATCATAAAAAAAACATTAGAGAATGTGTAAAATAGTATAAGAATCTACACAAGGAAGAAATCTTGAAAATCACCTTTTGAATCTCCCAAAATTGAGTTCCCAAGATGCAAAAAGTTGAGTTACAATATTTTAGACTAAAAATGGGATTTTGAATGTTGTCAGCGATTTCTTTCTTCATGAGAACATGGGACCCTCGTTGCGTTGGTGAAGCTACCAGACTGAGACCCATCACATTTGCAATAGTCCGATTGCGTCCCCGTAGAAAAAATCAACCGGCCTCGGACCAGAACGAACCCTTTTTCACCAATGCATCCCCATCCTTGTGTTTGCAACAACTAGCACTCTCCCTCCTTCACAAATGTGGCCAAGGCCTCGTGAGCACGAAGGAGAGATAGCATTGCACTAGCAACAACTATGACAGCTGAAACAACCAACTCCAAAAGTCCTTAATAGACCCTCAGAATTCACCCAAAACACCATGAATACAAACCAACTGTGCTACTAGACTAAAAACAATATTCCAGATTCAATGAAATTGTTCGACCATCAATTAGAGGTCGTTATCAATGAATATTAACCACAGTCAACTCTATGCCTTAAACTTCCAACTTTCCAACCAATTACTCAAAATCCATCTGACTGCCTCGAGACCCAAACCAAAGATCCTTATAACCTAAAAATGACAATTCACAGCTAACAAAATTGATGGAATTCTCATACTACCTCATAATTTCCAAATGTCAATCGAAGTCAACCATACCAACTTCAAAATCATCCAAAATGAAAATCTCACATAATGCTCAACAAACTACCTCTGGAACCGATCCACCCACATCTGCATATTATAAATACCAATAAATTAACTACGTGGAGGGTTAAAATAGTTAAAACAAAATAAAAGTCAAAAACCACTATAAGGGTTGTTACAACTCACCCAACTCAATCCTTAAATACCCTTTGCAACTGCAACCAGCTTATCACGAGCATAAAGGCCAAAAACCTCATCTGTCATGATCGAGAATTTGAGGTCATAATGGCACCTACCCTATCCCAACCTTGGTAGCTAAGCCCAATACCTAAAAGAGATCGAAATGTGGAAAGAAAGTAAATAACACACAAATACTTTAAAGCAAATTCAAGCTAGATATATATAAAACAACTCCAAAACTTAAATAAATACAACTCAAATCCCAAAATCTAGTGCCATGAGTAAAGAGTACTAATAACTGACATAGAATACAAAAATACACCACTCTATCTCTGAAAGGTAAAATAAAGGAAAGATAGTGATAAGATGAAGTCTGGAGCAATGCCCTAGATGAGGAGCTCACCAGTACTCCAAAAATCCTCAACTCAGCATGAACTCAGGCTCTGTGGGTCACACTCATACTAGGATCTACACCAAAAGGTATAGAAAGTAGGAGTGAGTATGGTCCACTTGTATTCAGTAGGCATCATAGGCTGATAAAGCAAATCAGAAAACTAAAAAAGTAAAGGATACTATGAGCACGCTACCTCTCGCATACAGAAAAGTTCCCAACTTAGGCTCAAGTTGTATCTCCTAAAAATTCTATAAGTATAATGGCAGTATAAGAATAACTACACACGAATATATAAAGAAAGGCTAAATTACACAATTAGCAAACACATAAAGGGAATATAAATGATGAAATGCAATGATATGATTTGGATGGAATGTCTCAATGTCATCTCGTATACACCTTTCAAGCATAAGCTTCTAGGATAGGACCCATGGGGATTCGCAACCCATATACTATTATAATCTCATCAATCAAACTGACCGACACATCCCTCTGTCAAAACATTTTTAAAAGTGTCTCATTTTCTTTAAAAATCAGTGTTTCTCAATGGTACGAATTCCATAAATATGGATGAATGAAGTGAGGATGCATTCTCATAACCAATTCAATATCATGTAATGAATCAACTCAATAATGGTATAAATGAGTTCAAATCTCCTCAAATCTCAATAGATCATTATATAAGTCATCGCATGAAAATACCTTAGTAAAGAGTCATGTAATACATTAATAATATCAATCTAAACCCCCACTTGGGTGCCACAATAATAATAAAGGCAAATAAAGCTCAAACAAGACCAATACCAACCCTTGCACGTGTATCACAATAATAATAATCTGTCAAGTTAATAGTAATATTCACATAAGCCCCCACACGGGCAACACAATAAAATAATAACCTCAAAAGATGAATCTCACGATAAAATCCCCAACCCATATCATACTTTACATGAACGGTTAACTACACAGCCCGGTCTGAAGAAAGTTAAGCCATAACGTACCTCAAAAGCCAAAATTCGAGCGCAGACCCCTCAACCAATAACCTTTCCTTTTCATTCAACCTTGGATCAAACCCAATCTATCAAAAATATAATCTACACATCAAAAGGAGTTAAATGATATCCATATTAGCTACTTTGTTCCAAGTACAAAAATAGTTCAAAAATCGACATTGAAATAAAAAGGATAAGATCAAAATTTTATTAAATAATCATGTTTTCCATACTTTAAGGATTCTAAATCTGAAAACCCATCGAAAAAAAGTTGAAATCATGCTTGAAATAGGGAAAAAACTATTTTCTCACTTTACCGGGTGAAAACCCAAAAATCCAAGTTTGAAGTTGTTTTTGAGATAAAATTAATGAATAATGATTGAAATCGTGTTTAGAAGCTTACCCAAACACTCTTGATGAAAATCCCTCTTTAAAACTCTTAAAACCATGCTTCCCAAGCTTAAAAATGGTGAAAATGGACAATAATTGCAAAAAGAGGTTAAAATACTATTTACGGATTAAAATGGCCTTCATGAATGTAACCCTCTTGTTGTGAAAGAAAGGCCGACCTGACCTAGAATTTCACGAACGCGGTCAGACCGTTGTGAATGCAATGGGTAATCGAACCAAACCCAAATCTCTAACCCTTTGCGAACACAGCCCCTACCTTACATTCGCGATAACCGAAACTCTAACCTTTCACGAACGCGATCCCACCTCTATGATTGTGATGACCAAGACAATCATTCTTCATGAACGCGAAGGGAACCCCGCAAGCATGAAGAAGGAAATATTTTTAAACCAGATACAATAGTTCAATTAAAGGAAAATGATCAAAAATATTCCAAATAGACCCTCAAAATTCAATTGGGACCCCACAGAAATAAACCAATAACGCTACTAGGCTAATTTCGACGTTTAAGACTCAATGGAACCGTTAGATTTATCAAAAAAGTTATTTTAAAAAGTTACCTCCACAGATCCCTTTTAGGCTAATTTAACTAGTTTCTCATCTAAAGGCTCAAAATTCAAAATAAAGACTCATAACCCGAACCAACCATTCTACTAACCCAAAAATAATATTTCGGCTCTAATGGAATTGGCAGAATCACTATCCAATGCTTGGATCATGAAATGTTGACCAAAGTCAAACTAATCTCTTTCAAGGCTACTCAAAACCTCAAACTCACATAAATCCCTCCCGAACACTTCGAAATCCATGCCAACCATCTCCACAACTCAAAAATGACATAAAACAACTATAGGGAAGGGCAAAACGGTTAAAACACAAAAAAAACATAAAAACACAATAAGGATTGTTACATTATCCACCACTAAAACACGCGTTCGTCCTCAAACAAAAAACCAAATAAAGTACCTAAATCGGCAAAGAGATGGGGGTATCTACTCCGTATATCAGACTCAACCTCCCACGTAGCCTCCTTAATCAGGTGATGTCTCTACTGAACCCTCCCAAAATCAATATGCTTGTATCTCAACTTTCTAGGATGCCTACCTAAAATAGCAATAGGTTCCTTAGCCAAAATAGCAATAGGTTCCTCCTCAAAGGACAAATCATGATCTAATACCACTATATCCCACCTAATCACATAAGAATCGTCAGGATGGTATTGCTTCAACATCAAAGCATGGAATATCATATGAACAACTGAAAGATGTGGAGGCAAAGCTAGCCTATAGGTCACATCTCTAATCTTTTCAAGAATCTCAAAAGGCCTAATAAATCTCGGACTAAGCTTTCCTTTCTTTCCAAATTTTATCACACCCTTCATGGGTGATACCTTCAACAAAACCCACTCACCAAGAATGAATGCCACATCACAAACTCGTCGATCAATGTAACTCTTCTACCTACTTTGGGAAGCCACAAGCCTCTACTGAATCAATCTAACTCAATTCATCGAGTCTTTCAACAAATCAGTGCCCTAAGGTCTACCCTCAAACAAATCAAACCATCCCATAAGGGATTTACACCTCTGCGCATACAAACCCTCAAAAGGAGCCATCTAAATACTGGAATGGTAACTATTATTGTAGGCAAACTCTGTTAAGGGCAAGAATTAGTCCCAATGACCACTAAATCCATAACACATGCTTGAAGCAAATCCTCTAGCACCTGAACTCAGACTGGCCATTCATCTGAGGGTGAAAAGTTGTGCTTATCTCAAGCTGAGTACCCAACTCACTCTATATAAAACTCTAAAAATTCTAGGTAAATTGCGTACCTCTATCAGAAATAATAGAGAGGCATACCATGCAACTGAACAATCTCACGAATGTAGATCTTGGACAACTTTTCTCAGGATCAAGAAATATCATCTTTGCTTCACCACTCAACATTTTATCACGAATCATCCTCAACTTCTTATCATCAAACTTCCAAGCTCAAATCTGCTCCATCAATAATCTAGCTTCAACATATTTTAAAAAACACCCAAATGCCAAAATATCAAGTTGAACCAACTAGTTTGCCAAAGACTGAATGTCTAAAGCTAAAGGCCACTCCTCCGTTAAAAGATAAGTCAAACTCCCCATACTCACCGTCTTCTAACTCAAGGCATCTACTACTATATTAGCCTTGTTCGGATGATAAAAAATAGTGAGATCATAATCCTTAAGCAACTCTAACCATCTACGATGCTCGTATTAAGATCTCACTGAGTGAAGAAGTAGTGAAGTCTATGATGATCAAAGAAGATCTCACAATGAACTTCATACAAGTAATGTTTACCATAATTTCAACACAAACACAACCATGGCTAACTCTAAATAATGAGTAGGGCAGTTCTTCTCATGGACCTTAAACTAATGAGAAGCATAAGCCATTACTTTACCCTTTTACATCAAGACACAACCCAAGCCAACTCTGGAAGCATCATAAAACATAGTGAAACCCATGCCCACCTCAAGCAAAGTTAAGATAGGAGTTGAAGTCAACAAATCCTTGACCCTTTGCAAGATCCTTTCGCAATCATCCAAGCACTAAAATACAACCCTTTTCTGAGTCAACTTAGTTAAAAAGGCTTCAATGGAAGAGAAACCCTAAACAAACAGATGATAATAACCTTCTAACCAACAGAATTCTGAATCTCATTAGAAAAAGTAGGTCTAGCCGATCACGCAACACCACTACCTTGGTCGGATCGACCATGATACCATTCTTGGTCACCACATGACCCAAGAAAGAAATAGTATCCAACCAAAACTCGCACTTAGAGAACTTAGCATTTAACCTTTCATCTCTCAATCTCTGAAGTATAATCCTCTAATGCCTCACATGCTCAGCCTCATTGTTGGAATAAACCAAGATATAGTTGATGAACACAATCAAAAAAAGAATCAAGATAAGGCAAAAATACTCTATTCAACAACTCCATAAACATTGTCGAGGAATTATTCAGCCTAAAAGAGATAACCAAGAACTCATAGTGGCCATACCGCATCCGAAAATCCATCTTCGGAACATCCAAACCCCTAATCCTCAACTGATGATAACCATATCTCAATTTGATCTTAGAAAACACCGAAGCACCCTGAAGCTGATCAAACAAAACAGCAATGTGAGAAATAGGATACTTGTTCTTAATAGTCACTTTGTTTAATTGCCGATAATTAATACACATGTGCATGGATCCATCTTTCGTTTTTATAAAAAGAATAGGAGCACCCCAAGGAGACACACTTTGTCTAATGAAACCCTTACTCAACAAATCATGCAATTGTTGTTTCAATTCCTTCAACTCTGCCAGGGCCAATCCTATAAGGAAAAATAAAAATAGGCTTGGTGCCCAACTCTACATCAATGGCAAAATCAATATCCCTATCTAGAGCAACACCAAGCAAATCCATAGAAAACACGTTCATGAACTCTTTAACAACTCTCACAAAATCCAAAAGAGGTGGTGAATCAACATTGGTATCGCACACATAGGCCAAATAAGAAAGACACCCCTTCCCTACCAAGGATTATCATGATAAAAAGATATAACCCCTTTTGAACACGAACTAGGAGTACCCTTCCACTCTAATCTTGGTACACCCAGAGCACTTAAGGTCATGGTCTTGATAAAATAATCTAAAATTGCATAATAAGGAGATAACCAATCCATACCTAATATGACATCAAAATCAACTATGTCAAGGATAATTAACTCTACCCAATTCTCGTTCCCTAAAAAGGTCACCACACATGATCGGTACACCCTATCCACTATTAAAGAATAGTCTATAAAGGGAGATACATGAATAGGCATAGAAAGTGGCTCACATATATCATTAATACCAGTAGCAAAATATATAGAAACATAAGAAAACATAGACATAGGTTCAAACAATACTGAAGCAGGATAATGGAAAACTGGGAAGATACTTATAATCACTGCATTAGAGGCCTCTACCTTAGGTCTCCCAGGAAAAGCATAGCACTGACCATATCCGCTACCAGACTAAGCGACTCCTCTTCCACTACTACAAGCTCCTTCATCCCCACCTCTGGTACCTCTAGAACCACTTATACTACCCTGCGTACCCCACTCAAACTATTGATACTGGAATCGAACAAAGCTGAAGCTGAGAACCCTACTGGGAAGAACTCATTATACATCGGGGAAAATCCCTCTCAAAGTGCCCAAACTCACCACACACAAAACATACCCTACTAAATGAATCACGTTGAGAGGGCCTAGAAGAACCAGAACGCCTTCTATAACCAGGTGAACTAAAATAAGATGCTCAACCTGCATGACCTGATCTCTAACCACTCAAAGTCTCAAAACCCATAACCCTACTATATGAACTTTATAATGCAGCCTGAATCGGTCTACCATGGTAGCCATGAGAACCTCTGCTTGAGAAATTCCTACCTCAAGATGAATGACCACTGAAACCACCATGTCAGTGCACCCTCTTAGTTCCACCACTTTGAGTATCCTGGTATATAGACTCGATCATCTTGGTATGATCCTCAATACTCTGAAAAGAGCCATCTGAAACCACTAAATGAGCTATTGCCAACTAATAAGAAGTAGTCAGACACTAAACAAACTTTTTGATCCTCTCTGGCTCTGTGGAGATACTAGCTTAGGCATACCTAGACAAGGCAAAAAATAAGCCTCATACTCAGTAATAGTCATAGAGCCCTATTCCAAATGATCAAACTCATCCCTCATTTTATCCCTGAAGCTATAGGGCACAAACCTCTCAAGAAACACCTCAGAAAACTTTATCCAAATCAAGGGAGGGGAATCCATTGGTCTACAACTGAGAAAAAATCTTCACCACTGCTTAGCCATATCAGTCAACTAGAAGGTAGTATAATCAACAACATGAAACTCAACCAAACCAAGGTTATGCAACCTACCCTGACAATCAATCAATAACTCATAAGCATCCTCATCAATAGTACCACTAATATTAGAAGGGGACAATCTTATAAATTGCTCGAATCTCTTTTGCTCATCAGCAGACATCACAAAACCTAGATCTATAGGTGGAACAACAAGTCTAGTAGGCAATGTCTCAACACATGAGGCCATAATAGTAGTTGGCTATACATTGAGAGTCTGAAATCTAAGAGTGGGAGCCTGCCTGGGTGGATGATCACCCTATGTAATCTGAGAACTATTCAATGTACTCGGTAGAATACTTATCTAGGGAATGCCATCCAAATAACCCAAAAGATGAATTAGTAGATCTTGCAGTACTGATTAATAATGAAGCCTTGAGAGGTCTAGGTTGGTCCCATATCCTCTGGCTAATAAGCCACCTCATAATGCTCAATCTCAGGCTTGGGAGAGGCTACTCTATCTTGTCCTCTACTCGAATCCACTCCTCGTGCTTGACCTCTACCTATATCTCGGTCGCGACCCCTGACTAGGGCTCCAACTGTGGGTGCTAGCTTAGCCTCCTCAATAACTCTGGATTCAGTCCTCACCATCTATGTAGAAAAAGTGGAATATAAGTTTAGAATAGTGTACATGAACAACACATATGATAAGAAATCAAATTAGAGAAGTTTTCCTAAGAATTCCCCAAAGCATCCCAAAGATAGATACGGACGTCATTATATTGATCCATGAGACTCTATTAGATATCTTGCCATTTACTCATAAGACTGGTAAACCTAGCGCTCTGATACTAATTTGTAATGACCCAGAATTTGAGGTCAGACGGCACCTACCCTATCCCAACCTTAGTAGGTAAGTCTAATACCTAAAAGAGATAGAAATTCGAAAAGAAAGTAATAACACCCAAATATGAGACTTTAAAGCAAAGTCAAGCCAAATATATATAAAACAACTCTGAAATTGAAAGAAATACAACTCGAATCTCAAAATCTAGTGTCATGAGTAAAGAGCACTTATAACTAACATAGAATACGAAAATACACCACTATGTCTCCAAAAATTAAAATAAAGACAAGATAGTGATAAAATGAAGTCTAGAACAATGCCCCAGACGAGGAGCTCATTAGTACTCCGAACAGCCTCAACTTAGCACAAACACAAGCTCTATAGGTCGCACTCGTACTGGGATCTGCATTGAAAGAGTATAGAAAGTAGGAGTGAGTATTGTCTACTTGTACTCAATAGGCATCACAAGACGACCGAGCAAAGCAGAAACTAAACAATTAAAGGATACTATGAGCATGCTTCCACCTACATACAAAAAAGTTCCAAACGACGGCTCAAGCTATATCTCCTAACAATTCTACAAGTATAATACAATATAAGAATAACTACACATTAATATATAAAGAAGGTTATATTACACAACTAGCAAATACATAAAAGGAATATAAATGATGCAATGCAATGATATGATATGGATGGAATGTCTCAATCTCACCTCGTATACACCTTCCAAGTATAATCTTCCAGGAGAAGACCCACGGGGGTTTCGCAATCCATGTACTATCACAATCTCATCAATTAATTTGACCGGCACATCCCTTGGTCACGACATTTTAAAAAGTGTCTTATTTTCTTTAAAAAAATCAGTGTGTCTCAGTGGTACCAATTGCATGAATAAGGATGAATGAAGTGAGGATGCATACTCATAACCAATTCAATATCATTTAATAAATCAACTCAATAATGGTATAAATGAGCTCAAATCTCAATAGATCATGGTATAATTCAGCGCATGGAAACACCGTAATAAAGAGTCATGTAAGACATCAATAATATCAATCCAAGCCCCCACTCTGGCTTTACAAAAATAATAATAAAGTTAAATAATGCTCAAAGAATACCAATATCAACCCCTGCACGGGCATCACAATAATAATAATCTCTCAAGTCAATAATAATATTTACATAAACCCCACAGGGGTAACAAATAAAATAATAATATCAAAAGATAAATCTCACTATAAAATCCCCAACCCATAGTGAACTTTATATGAATGGCTAACTACCCAACCCGGTCTGAAGAACATTAAAGCATAACCTACCCTGAAAGCAAAAACTCGAGCCTGAACCCCTCAACCAATAGCCTTTCCTTTTAGTGCAACCTTGGATCAAACCCAATCTATCAAAAATGTAATCTACATGTCAAAAGGAGTTTAACGATACCCATGTTAGCTATTTTCATTTTGGCTCTAAAAATAGTTTGAAAATCGACCCCAAAATCAAAAAAAGGTAAAATCAAAATTTTATTGAAGAATCATGCTTTCCATACTTCAAAAATTCAAAATTTGAAAACCCATCAAAACAATAAGTTGAAATCAAGATTGAAATCAAAGAAACCCCATTTTCTCACTTTACCAGGTGAAACCCCAAAAATTCATGTTTAAAATCCAAGTTTTGAAGTTGTTTTTGAGATAAAATCAATGAATAATGATTGAAATCATGATTAGAAGCTTACCCAGATCTGAACCGCTAACCATTCACCGAAGTGGCCACCATCTCATGTTTGCAATGACCTAAACTCTAACACTTTGTGAATGCGAGCCCACCTCCGTAATCGAAATGACCAAGGCAATCCTTCTCTACAAATACAAAGGGACCCCCACGAATGCAAAGAAAGAAATATTACTACACCAAATACAACAATTCAGCTGAAGGAATATGATCAAAAATCTTCCAAAACGGACCATTAAGATTCGTTTAGGACTGCACAAAAATAAACCAATAACGCAAATAGGCTAATTTTGATGTTGCAGACTCAATGGAACCATCGGATTTATCAAAAGAGGTCTTTTTTAACAAGTTACCCTGGGAATCCCTTGTAGCCTAATTTAACTAGCTTCTAGTCTAAAGGCTCAAAACTCAAAATAAAGACTCAGAACCTGAACCAACCATGCTACTAACCCAAAAATGACATTTTGGATCTAATTGAACTGATAGAATCACCATCCGACACTCGAATCATAAAATGTTGACCAAACTCAAACTAATCTCTTTCAAGGTTACTCAAACCTCAAACTTACATAAATCCCTCCAGAATGCTTTGGGGACCGTTTCAACTATCCCCACAACTCATAAATGACATAAAGCAACTACAAGGTGGGGCAAAATGGTACAAATATAGAAAAAGCTAAAAATTATAGTAAGGGTTGTTATATCCTCCTTCGTAAATGTAAAGGAGGAACTAGATATCAACTGTTGAGAGCAACCAAAAAATTTCAAAATCCCTAAACGGACCCTCAAAATTTATTTTAAACCCCATGGAATATGCTACTAGGTTAAAAATAAAATTTTGGACCTATTAAAACCATTAGAATAGCGATATGAGGTTGTATTGATCAAATGTTAACTGATGTCAACTCTTAACTTTTAAATTTCCAACTAATGGCCTAAATCATATTTGAATGCCTCGGAACCTAAACCAATAGTCCAAATTACTCAAAAATCACATGCTGAACCTAACAAAACTATCAAAATTTCTTTTCGAGATCATATTCATCATATGTTGACTTTACTCTATGCTTTCAACTTTCTAACCTTTCAAAATGAAGAATTTATCCATAACCCACCCAACTACCTTGGGAATCATGCCACCCACTCTGTAGATCACAAGTACCACGAAAGAGGTGAAATAGAGAAAATATATAGAAATCACAAAATAACTACAAGGGTCGTTACATCATCCACCACTAATACACAAGTTTGTCCTCGAACATAAGGAGAATGAAAGTACCAGAACTATTAAAAAAAATAGGGGTATTTGCTCCACATATCCAACTTAGTCTCCCAAGCATCCTCATTTACTAGATATGTCTCCACTGAACTTTAATAGAAGCTATCTACTTGGACCTCAACTTCTTAATTTGCCTATCCAAAATAGCCATAGGCTCTTAC
Organism: Capsicum rhomboideum; assembly: GCA_031232105.1. Lineage (NCBI taxonomy): Eukaryota > Viridiplantae > Streptophyta > Magnoliopsida > Solanales > Solanaceae > Capsicum > Capsicum rhomboideum. Next base: position 96,914,734 of record CP124719.1, on the reverse strand, counting down.
TCAAAAACTAGATTCTAATCCAAGTCCACTAGGTCCCTTTGAATTATATAAGAACCATCAAAATGACACTTCTTCAACATAAATACATAAAAAATGAGATGTACAACTGAAATACCTAGAGGTAAGTCCAACTCATAAGCCACCTCCTAGAATGACATCAAAATTCACCATATCTAACTCAACCAAATCAACCACAATATCTCTATGAAGAATGGTCACAACACAATCCCTTTAGACTCTTCTAATAACTATAGGCTCACGAACAGAGTGGAAACTTATAAGGGTTCAATAATATGTTTAGGACAAAACCCAAACTTCAAGAAAATATAGAGGTTAAAAAAGATAAAGTAGCACAGGGATCTAATAGCGCATAGACATTATAAGGGAAAACCTGTAACATAGTAGTAACCATATCTGGAGAAGCCTCTGAATCCTGGCACTGTAAATAGTATACAAGTGATTTTGACCTTTGTTTGTTCCTAAAGTAGTGCCCTTAGCTTCTGGAGCAATAAAGTGGTAGCTTGGGACCTATTTCCCCTTTTGCCCCTCATAGCTGATGGACACTCTCTGTGAAAATGGCCTTTCTAGCCATAATTATAACACAAATACTTATCCATGAGATATTTCCCCAAATAACGCTTATCACAGGTGCTTCAAGGAGGGCAAGCTAGAGACTATTGTTCCACACTGTCCTAAGCTCTGGGACCGTGATTGTTTTGAAAGCTCTAGTCACTTCTAGGCATTGGTGTAGGTTCCCTAGATGAATAATGAATAGGTCCTAATAACCTTTTGAGAAGAAGGGTTGGCCACCCTTGCCATTCCTTAATGACTCCCCTCATGGTCAGCTAATCTAGCCCTCTTATTCTGACTTTCCTCTTTTTCGCTTTTCTTTATCATTTCCTCTTCCACCTACAGAGATTACACTATCAGCCCATCAATATCCATATCACTTTTCAACATCGCTCTCTTTCACTCCTTCCGCACACCTAAAGAAACCTTGAAATGAACTTCCTTACCTTAGCCCTCATGTCAGACACCAACTCAGGAGCGTAAGGGACATCTGCATAAATTTGAGACTATACTCTTTCATGCTCATATTTCCCTACTTTAATTTCATGAACTCCTCTACTTTGTCCTCCCATAACCCTTGAGTGAAGAAATGATCAATAAAAACATCTGAAAAATCCTATCATTAAATTGGTGCAACATCTTTATCTCAAGTCTCCTCACACTATTCATACCACAAATTAGCCACATCCTTTAACTGAAAAGAGGTGAGTTCAACTCCCTTCATTTAGCTGGCATTCATCGTATGAAGAATCTTATATGTATCAATGATAAAATTTTGGAGGTCCTCCTCAGTCTTAGACACTGTGAACTATAGAGGGTTATTCAGAGGAACTTTCTGATTCTAGAAGTATCAGAGGATTCATGGGTATTGGAACTAGTAGTAACTAAATGGCGACATTGGGATGTTACAAGTTGTGTGAGCATCTAAATAGCTTGTCTGAACTCTACATTAGTTGCATCAGTGCAAGGGGACTGAGTAGCAGATGTTCTGGGATCCCTCTTAGTACTAGCTGGAGTGAGCAGAGCCTTATTACCAGTATTTTGGGGAGAAACCCAAACTCTATTTTAATTCTACACATCATGAGTCAGAGGTACGACTTTAGCATTGGGCCGGGTCAGGACGATATCTGTGGTGGTGGTTCACCAACTTGTGGGTCTTTTGGAAGGCATGATCTCAAATATTGAAAAACATGAGTTAGAATATTTTCATGAAGTTTAAATCCATCGCATAAACAAGAAAATGAAAAAAAAATACTTCCTAATATCTTGTATCCTCTATTTTATAAGTATGGTGAGCTACACACCCATAAAAAGGACTCTATTAGACATAGCTTTGATACCAAATTTGTCATGATCCGAGCCAAGGACCTGGACATAATAGGCAACCAAAACTATAAATGGTCTGAGATAAACACTTACATTATGTCATGAGCATTCAACTAAAAGTAAGGAAGAAACATTTAACCATTACCTATAACAATAGAAGTTCATCTCATAAAACTAGAGTTTTTAAAACATAAGTGCAGAAATCCAATGACATGAGAAGTTAAACTGAGAATATCTGAAATGACATCAACATAGGCCTACAAATCCTCTAAATGTAAGATTAAATGTCTAACAGGACAAGGCCCTAGTTTTACCTTAAAACATTAAACAAATCTATACATCAAAGTGAACTATGCCTTCCGAAAGATGAAGGGCTCACCAATATCTTATATAAGTGGCCTAGGGTTGAGCTGAATGAAAAACGTATGTCCTATAACCTGCATCATGAGATGATGTAGCATCCAAGATGGTCAATACGTGGAATGTATTTGTAGGTAAGATTGAGGAGGGGAGCATACCATAAAATAGATGCTTGAACTAAAACAATAACTGAATAGACGGATATAAGGCATCAAGGATGTAAATTATCAACTAAAAAGGGACTCATTAACATTATTAATTTACTTCTAAACTAGATAGTTTAACCGACATCATATATATAATACACCACGGGTTATATAGGTCTGATCAATACCTAACCAACTAAGCACCGATCCATGTTTTCTGCATGGATCGAGATTTATCTACATAAACATTATCTAAGAATGCATAAATCATCCCTCATTGAGGAAACATATAAGTTGTTCGAATTCACGGAATGAACCATTCTTAAGTCAGCAAAATACAATTTCAGGCTATGAGCCATTTTGGACTCACATCTCCTTGGTTAACCATCTAATTCTCTTTAAGCCCATATTTTATTCATACTCATATCATCAATAATTCATCAAAAGTTCATCATAGTCTCACCAACCATCCATTAAACCTAAAGTATTCGTATAAAGTTGGTACTGTCAAACCAAGACTTACAAATCTATCTATCCATCATTTGTACATAATCATGGAAGTTACGAGAGTTGTTACATTTCATTTGAAAATATTCATGATTCATAAAAGTCATTGGAAACCTTTTAAAACACTTATTAGAAGTGATAATAGTTGGGTTTTGGTAAAATAACCAAATTCTCCAAAGTCATGTCAATCTAGGTAGTTCTATAAAACATCGGAAAACATTCATCATAAAGCATAATTTGTAAACTCATATTATAACTCAATTCAAAACATAAGTTAAGTATAAGAGTAAAGAGGTTTATTAAAGGAGAACATTCATAAGTTTGAATTTTTCACCTTTCTAAAGAACATGTTTTAAACCCTAAATCCTTACAAGGAAACATAAAATTATCATGAGAAAACTGGAATTTGAAAGCTTCTTGATGTAGAGTAGTTGAACATACCTTGATGGAGAAATTGAGGAAGAAACATTGAAAAGAAACCTCAATCTTTCATCCTTTTTAAAACTTAAGGGTTGGGAGTTTAAGGGTGAGAGGAGAGGATTTAAGCATTAGGTTTTGGTAAATAATAGGGTAAGGGTTGTTTTAAGGTGAGGAGGGATGTTTTCATTAAAGGAAATTGACCAAGACACCCTTAAAATAAGGTAAAGTTGGGAAAATAATCATCTGAACATGCAATCTTATGCCATGGGGCTCAACGCACTAAGACTACTTCATGACACGAGGACAAATGATGCAAGTCAATGAGTTCTTGATTCTTTTTAATGCCTCTTAGTCGTGGTATGGGGATGGCTGCGGGGCTCTTCCCATGTAGTGTACTAGTTATTTCTAATGTCAAAAACTCACATCTAAGTTTCCTAACTTGACCCAAATATTTTCCCATTGGTCTAAATATAAAATAACATCATATTTTAGTTCAAAATGGCATGATAAGGTACACAGGTAGCAAAAACTCGTGAGGTGTTACACTAAGTCTAGGCTAATACCTTTTGATACGCCCTACATCACCACATTTATAATAAGATCTAGGGACCACTACCTATTGATAAGGCCCTTAATATTTTGATTGGACACCATGGCTTGAAAACCTCTTCGAGTGACTCTACGAACCCTTACCCAAACTATAGGAGTCTCATCTAGAATAACCTCCCACTGACACATGAATAGCTGAATGGATTGGTCTATCTAAGTGAGAATGAAAATCACTCTTGAATGATCTCCCCTGCCTATAAATGAAGTACAACCAAAAAAAATCAAAAGTATGGGACCTCCTCTTATCCCCCAAATACCTAATCTCTTCATGATGTGTAAGCTTAAACTCATTGGCCGCTTTAACAACTCTCTAAAAATAAGCCCCAGACAAGGCTGACACAAATATTATTGTATAAATATGATAACTTAAACCCTTTACAAATCAATGAATCCGCTCAGTATCATTTTGCAAAATCTCCAAAGTATGACAAGATAAGGTATGAATCTAGTCTTCTATTCGTTCACTGAAATCCCATCCTGATTTAAGTACTTGTGCTGGTTCCTCTTCTCATCCCACAACCTATGGGGAATGAACCTATCCAAGAAAGCATGTGCAAATTGCTCCTAATTTATAGGAGTTAAGGAACTAACCTATCCAAGAAAGCATGTGCAAACTGCTCCTAATTCATAGGAGTAGACCATATTGGTCTCGAATTAACATAATATATCCACCAATTCTTATCTAGGCCACATAGCTAAAAACCTGTGTAATGAACTTTAAGACTCCACTAACCTTATATTCTCTAACTTTTCATGACAACTCACCAGAAACTCATAAGCATCCTCGTTCTATCTACTTTAAAACTGAGGTGGGTCCATATATTTGAAATGATTAAATATCTTCTTCTCCTAATCACACATAATTATTCTAGCGCAACTGGAACACTAACACCTGGAAAGGTCCTGTTGTTGAATATAGAAGTTGCTATTATGGTAGACTAGCTTGCTGGTCCTTGAAAACTTAAAATCAGATGGTGATCAGGAGTCTGTCCTCCTATCCTAGTTAAAGAACAATCTAGAGTACTAGGTAAAATAGTAGTCTGAATAATAACCTTAAGTAAGACAAGTACTCAAACCAGAGTGTCCTGAAGCACTAGAGTAGTAATAAATCCTGGTGGTGCCTGAATTAGGCCCACATCCCCTTCTAGATCCTGATAAGTCTCTATATCATACTCAATATCAAGGGACTCTACTACTCTACTTTATATAGAACTCTACAAGCTACATGTGGTCTCACCCTAAAAGTTCTACAACCCAACCTTGGCCTCAGCCCCTACCACACCCTCTGCCTCATCTGCATGCCCCGATATAAGTAGTAGTTATGGGTGTTGGAATGGGCTCTAGATTTGTATCTATAATATCACATGTCCTCACCATATATGAGAGAATAAAATAATGAATCATAGTAATAGATAGAATCAAGTACACATAATAAGAAAGAATGAATGATTTTTTTTGTAAGGTTTCATAGACTCTCAACAGTAGATAACGGATATCATTGCACCGATCTGTAAGACTCTACTAGACTTGGATTGCACTTATGATATCAATGAATCTAGTGCTCTGATACCAACTTTTCATGACCTAAAAATAAGAAAAGTGTAGACACATATCTCAACCCCCTTGATAGGTAAGCCAACCCAAAAACAAAGATTGTAAACACATTTCAAAACATAGAAGATATAACTTTTAAACTAGATAAGTCTTAAATTAGTCATTTACAAAAATCCTTTTAGAAAATATGAAATAACAATATAGATTACCATAATCTAGATGTCACTATTACAACCCCTACATATAAATACAACCTCAACTCCTAGACAACCAAAAGAAGGAAAATTTTAAACTGATAAAGATGGAGAAATCCAAAAGGCTGTGAATCAATCCAGAAGCTACCTTAAGACCTGGGATAGTAAGACTCTAGAAATAAGGATCACACACCACTAGTTCCTGACTAGAAACTTTTACAACTATAGTGCAAAACTATAAGGGTGAGTACAAAATCCATGTGTACTTAGCAGCATCGTCAGTTGACCCTAACATGAAGTGATAGCGAGGGTTGACTAAACACTACTTTAACCTTTTGTTAATCTTAAATGGCAAAAAAACTCTATAAGACCCAAACAAGTAGCTAAATCTAACAATAATATCATAGATACACTAATCAACCTTCACATATTGTTAGTTAAACACCAAATCTAGGTCCACAACACTTAATCACATATTATTCATAAAAATACATTAACTAAGATGATGATAATGAATGAATGGATATAATGCATATGCTACGTATATACTTGCTTCCATAGTGTAGCCAACCATGGGGGACTCGCGATGTCCATATATTATGTAGGTGTGCCACTTTGATCCTTATAACATTGGATACATGTGTAACTCTAATCCATATATCATAAGGTAGGCATCCCACTCCAATCTGTCTATCATTAGGTAGGTGTGATTCTCCGGTCCATGTGAAATGTAATGCATAATATACCGGTGTTTAACACTGATCTTAAATAACAAATACAGTCTCAACATATAAATATATTGTTTTGAGAATTAAATAATTCACTACCTTTTCATTATCATAACATATTCAGTCGTGCACCCTGATCCTAGAATAACAACCTTGAAGTCAAATAAATTTCTCATATAAAGACTCAAGTTCATTTGTAGTTCAAGTTTACCTTTCAATTCTTATCTAGTTCACATAAATCATCATATCAGCTTATGTATATCTAGAACATAATTATCACATAACTTTAACAAAATCAAACTAGTATGTACATGAATCAAATAAATCATCAAAGTCACTCTTAAGGCGAGAAATCAGTCCAAACAAGTCAACTAGTCACATAAATCCCTAAGATGGATCGATACCCAAATAATTGCTCATTATCTAATTTATATAAGACTTCCATAACCCAATTTTCAATTACACATAGTTAACATTTCACTACAGTCCATATACAGTAAAAGAAAGTCTCAACTTGTCTTATATCAAAGTCAAAAAAATGAAATAATAGCTTTGCCTTTCCTCAAAGCCTCTGAAACAACCCAATTTGGTTTAATATATATTTTACATAAGAAAAAAAATCTATGGACACCCATCAAAACATCAACCAAATTATCACAAGGGTAGAAATGGAATTTTATTTGTAAATCATGTTACCCATAACATAAGGAATTCAACTGTTAAATTTCATAAAAATAGATCTCAAATCGACCTTCAGATTATTAAAATTTAGTTAAACAACTTTAGCCCCAAAATTCCCAATTTTCTCATTTTAAAACACTAATTCAAAGATGAAATCATCAATAAAATATTAAGTAATGCATAAATAAAGGTTAAGTACCAATGAAGAAATCTTGAAAAAACTCTTTTAATTGCCTAAAAATAAGTTTCGAGCTCCCAAAATTGAGTTATAGGGTCTGTTTGAAATTATAATTTAGAACTATCCAGGCAACAAATGTTCTTCATAAATGCAAAGGAGCTCCATGAACACAAAATGGAAGGTCCCCAATTGTAATGACCCACTAGGTTATTTTTGACATTTTTCATGCTTTTTCCTCATTTAGAGTTTTCCTATAGCTACCCCCAAGTCATTTATGACTTGCTGGAACTGACAGTAGTATTTTGCTTGGTTTTTATAGACATTTTTCTATTTTGGAGCTTTTAAAGTTGAAAAAATGGCCTCGGGCCAAAACCTCAGGTAAACAGGCTCAGATGGCAATTCTACCAGTTCTGTTAGCTTTGGAATGTTGATTTTAGGTTAGAAAGACCCTTAGTCAATGTCTTGAGGCTTTTAGGTTTGTTTTGGGATATTAGGTGGATGTTGGTAAAAATAAAACTTTAGGTGTGGGACCCATATTTTGTTTAAACAACCTCTGTTTAAAATTTTAAAGGTTTTATTGAATCTAAAACACTGAATTTGGTAGGGTAGCATAGTTTATTTAAGTGCATGGGGTTTGAAATGAATCTCGAGCACTTGGCCAGAGTCTGTTGGGACTAAGCAAAAATTTCTAGTGCCAAGTTGCTGGTGCAGCTACTTACACAGCTGGGAGACCACTTAAGTGATAGCTGCTTTAGTGTCTAAGCATTGCCTAAGCGGCTGCTAGCTAGCTTGGCGGGGCCCTCTTAAACACCCTTTTGTTGCTTAAGCTGTGAGTTTGGAGGTCACTGGGAGCAGTTTTTAGCCTTAGCAGAGTTTGCCTACAATAATAGCTACCATTCGAGTATTCAGATGGCACTATTTGAGGCATTTTATGGCTGGAAGTTTTGATATTGGGTTGGTTAGTTTAGGCTTTAGAGGTTAAGCCATAAGGTATCGATTTGCTCTAGGAGCCATTGGGTAGAGTTTGAGTTATTCGAGATAGGCTTCGAGCAACCCAGAGTAGGAGGATGTATTATGCTGACTGTAGGCTTCTTGCATTGAGGTTTGGTAAAACGGCCAAGCTCAGCCCCAAGTGTAACGAGTCATTTGAGATCCTTCAAAAAGTTGGGGAGGTAGCTTATGAGTTAGCCTTGCCTCCAGCCTTTTCATCTATTTATCCCATTTTTTATGTGTTGATGTTTCGGTGATATATCCCAAATGAGTCTCACATGCTCCAGTGGGACTCAGTTCAGTTGGATAATCAGTTGACCATTGTGGAGGGGCCAGTTTCCATTCTAGCCAATGATATCAGACGGTTGCATTCCAGCGTGATTCCTATAATTAAGGTTCAGTGGGGACACCTTCAAGTTGAGAAGTCTACCTAGGAGATCGAGCATGATATGCGTACTCAGTATAACCAACTGTTCGAGTCTTCAGGTACTTCTTAACTCTTTACTTTCTCAAATAAAAGTTCTTTTAGTAGTGGATGTTGTAATGACCCTCTAGGTCATTTTCAGATTTTTTATTCCTTTTCCATGTTTAGAGCTTTCCTATAGCTTCCCCAAGTTATTTATGACTTTTTGGGACTGATAGTCTAGTTACCGAGCAGTTCGCTTGGTTTTTATAGCCATTTCCCTATTTTGGAGCTTCTAAAGTTGAGAAAATGGTCTCAGGTCAAAACTTCAGGAAAACAGCCTCGAATGGTAATTCTAACAATATTTTTAGCTCTAAAATATTGATAATAGACTATAAGGACCCTTGGTTTGGGTCCCGAGGCTTCCGGGCTCATTTTGGGCTATTGGGTGGATGTTGGTAAAAATGGAACGTTAGGGGACCCATATTTTGTTGAAATGACCTCTATAGGAAATTTTGATGGTTATATTGAGTCAAGAATTTGGAATATAATAGGGTATCATAGTTCTTTAGTATGCATGGGTTTCAAATTAATCCCGAGCACCCAATAAGAGTCCGTTAGGACTTGGTAAAAATTTCTGGTGCCAAGTTGTCGGTACAGCAGCTTAAGCAACTGGTAGACCGCTTAAGTGGTATCTTCATTAGTGGCTAAGTACCGCTTAAGCGGCAGCTGGCCAGCTTGGCGGGGGCTTCTTAAGTGCTTCTTTTTCGCTTAAATGGTGACCGCTTAAGCGATCATTTGGCGGCGTAAGCGGCTGCCGCTGGGTTTATATATATATATAGGTTCCTATTTCTTTTTTAGCTCTATTCTCTAAGTGTTTTTCCTCCATTATTAGTTGTGGGAGCTCAAAAATAATAGGGAAATTGTGAATTGGAGCTGGGGAATAGCTTGAGAATGTTAAAGTGAGCATTGTCTGTTCATTTCCTCGTAAGTTCTCGATTTAATTCCTGATTTCAGTTCTTATATTATAGATTTGTATGGGACTATTTTAGGGCTGTTGAGAAACTTGGATTCCACTAAATCTTGGAGCAACTAATCCTTGAGCTAAGAGAGACCTAGTGACAGATTTAATTTCCTATTCCGTTGGTGGGCCCCACTATTGATTTTTAGCTCAATTTGTAACCTGGATCATAAATCCAAAATATGGGTATCGGTGTTCTCATATTGATGCCTAGAATATTATTTTGACTGCGTGGCAGTGGTTGGAGGCTTCTCAGAAGGTAAAAGACTCATGTATAAAGAACTTGGCGTGCTTTCGGCGGAGTCCAAGTAGGCTAGGCTTACCTTTCTCTTAGACTTTATTCTGTTATTGTATTAGTTTTGTATTGTGCTAGTTATAGGAGGGCTCTTACGGTTCGGATATTCATTTAGTAAATTCTTGTTATTTTAGCAGGTTAAGGGGCCGCCTTAGTGACAATTTTTGGCCTTGTTTCCCTTAAGTTAGTAGTTGATTACCTGTTACAGCTCGATTTAGCTTACTTTGGTCCGTTGAGACTGAATTTAGAAGCCTTAGACTAGGTCCAGGTATAGGCTATCCTTAGGTTGGATTTTTGGAATTTGTAGCTAGCCTTATTGCCCCTTTTAAAATAGGTTACTTTAGAATAGAGCCCATTTTGGCTTAATTTATTTTAGGACTATTTGAGAAACCATCACTTGGGAATTGGGTCATCATAATCTCTATTTTAAGCCTATTAGCTTTGATATCCTTGGCAAGTTAGCATTTCAACCTTAAATCGAGCATTTTGACTTAATAAATGAAATCTGATACGCCTTTAGTGATTTGACCTTTTCAAATAGAAATAATGAATAGATGGACTTGAGATGAATTATAAGATTTAGATATTATTACTTATTGCTTACTTATGAGTTTCGATTCTAGTCTAGCACCTGGGTTACTGTTTAATATTTATTAGTTTCGATTTGAGTCCGACACCTGGTTACTGTTTAATATTTATTAGTTTTGATTTAAGTCCGACAACTGGTTACTGCTTATTACTTAATAGTTCTGGTTTGATTCTGGTACATGGTTTACTATTTAGTATTTATTAGTTTTGGTTTGAGTCCGGCACCTGGTTACTACTTATTACTTGATAGTTCCAATTTGATTCCAGCACCTAGGTTATTGGTTATCACTTATTAGTTCCGATTTGAGTTTGCCATCTCCTATATTGTTATTATCCATTAGTTCTGATTTAAGTCTGGCATTTATTACCAGTATTGTTATTGATCTTGGGTCACAGATGGATAGGATGCAGGACATGGTGGTCAGGGATATAGCCCCCGAACCTGTAGCTAGGGCACCCATTAGAGGTAGAGGTCAACCTCGAGGTCAAGGTTAGGCTAGAGCTACAGTACTAGCTCGAGGCCAGGCCAGGAAACCTTCATCAGATCTAATTATTGATCTTAAGCCAGAGATCGCACCAGAGGATCTGCAGCCACAGCAATCGATAGACCAGGGGGCAGCCCAGGCTCCACTCGAATTTATAACTTCATCTGTCCTCCATAATGCCTTGGTATAATTATTAGGTATACTTGGTAGCCAGTCAATGGATGAAGCCCAAACATCCTCTCAGGGAGTAGCCTAAGGTGGACTTGGTATAGGAGCGTAGCCTGCAACTGCGGCGCCCAGAGAAGAGGTTCCACCAGCACCGATAGTTCTACAGATAGCGGCAACCCAGCCAGCCATGACTTTTGAGGAGAAGGTTTCTTAGATTGGATCCACTGAGGTTTCTAGGGGCCCAGAGGAGGATGCATTTGAGTTTTTTACTAGCTATGAGGAGAGACTATGCAATTTGGGCTTAGTTGAGTCACATGGTGTGGATTACACCATATTTTAGTTTGACAGAGCAATGAGGTAGTAGTGAAAGGGATACCTTAATCAAGGCCAGTTAGATCTCTTCCTATGACATAGACTCGGTTCTCTGAGGCTTTCTTAGAGAAATATATGGCTCGTAGTATGGGTGAGCATCTAAGGAATGAGTTCACAGGATTACAATAGGGTTCTATGATAGTAGCAGAGTATGAGGTAAGATTTTATGAGTTAACCATACATACCACCATAATTATACCTACCGACTATGAGAGGATACGGTGCTTCGTCAGAGGACTGAGAGTTTTACTCTGTATGGCTGCCTAGAGTCTGGCTGCTACAAGGAGATCATTTGTGGACATTGCTGATTATTATTACACTATAAAGGGTTTGTATCACAAGGCCGATGGGGGCAGTGATAAAAGACCTCATCATCAGGGCAGCTACAGTAGGATTTAGAGTGGTGCACAGTTCAGGGGTAGAGGTTTCCAAAGCCAGTATCCTCAACAAAAGTCATATCAGTAGTAGGGTCACTCTAGCAGCCTTACAGATTCCAGACAGGGGTTATCCTGATTATAGAAATTTAAGTGGTCGGGGTAGTGGTCAGCCATCGAGGGGTATTCAGATAGGTTCTTTAAGTTGAGGTGGCCATTCTGGGCCAACCAGACCTTTTCATCAGGCTAGAGTACCCAAGGCATGTTATAATTGTTGTATTATTGGTCATTTTGCCAGAGAGTGTACCTGATATGGGATGATTGAGCCTTCTGCATAGAGTGTTTTACTAATTAGGTCAGTGCGGCCTCCAGTAAGGGGTGGTACACAGGGTCGCAAGGGTGGTCCCCAAGGTTCTCGTTGAGGTACCTAGGCAGGTAGAGCAGGTGGTCAAGTAGGCACCCAGTCCGGAGGTGGGTGAAGTAATCTTTATGTTGTTCCAGGTAGGTCAAAAGTTGAGGCTTCATATGTTGTTATCAGAGATATGATTTTGGTCTGCCATCAACTGGCTTTTTCCTTATTTGATCCAGGCTCCACTTATTCCTATGTTTCTACTTATTATGCATCTCGATTGGGGTTGTCTCATAAGCTATTTTTTGTGTCTATGCATGTAGCTACTTCTTTATGGTTATTTAGTAGTGGTTTATGTATATAGATCGTGTATCATGACTATATGGGAGTACAACACTCGAGTAGATCTTATTGTGCTTGACATGGTTGATTTTGATATGATTTTGGGCATGGACTTATCTCCATAACATGTGATCTTGGATTGCTTCTCCTAGATCGTTACCTTAGCCATCCCTGGAATACCCCCAGTTGTGTAGCAGGGTGCTTATAGCCAAGTGCCAATGAAGATTATTTTTTATATTCATGCTAGGAGACTGCTATTGAGGGGTTGTATGGCTTATCTTGCATATGTTCCTGATATTAGTATTGAGAGTCCTTCACTTGACTCTATTCTTGTAGTCCGTGAGTTCCTTGATGTTTTTTCTACTGACCTACCAGGCTTTTCTCATGAGCGTGATATAGACTTTGCTATTATTCTTGAGTCAGACACCGGACCAATTTCTATTGCACCTTACCATATGGCTCCTGCTGAGCTAAAAGAGCTAACTGTTCAACTTTAGGATCTTTTGGGTATGGGGTTTATTAGACTGAGTGTATCGCCTTGGGGTTCTCTAATTTTTTTTTGAAGAAAAACGATGGTTCTAATCTTATGTGTATAGAATACAGGCAGCTGAGTAAGGTGACAGTGAAGAATAAGTATCCTATGGCTCTTATCGATAATCTGTTTGACCAGCTTCAGGGTGCAGACGTGTTTTCTAAGATTGATTTGAGATCTGACTACCATTAGTTGAGGATACGGGAGGAGGATATGTTTAAGATAGGTTTCAGGACTCGATATGGCCATTACGAGTTCCTGGTGATGTCTTTTGGTTTGACCAATGCCCCAGCAGCGTTCATGGACTTGATGAACCGTGTATTCAAGAATTATGTGGACTCTTTTGTGATTGTATCTATTGATAACATCCTTGTGTACTTTAACGGTAGGGAGGAGCACGAGCAGCATTTAAGGATTGTGATCCACACTTCGAGAGATCAGTGGCTTTATGTAAAATTCTCAAAGTGTAAGTTCTGGCTTGAGTCTGTAAAATTATTGGGCACGTGGTGTCCAAAGATGGGATTATGGTAGACCCGGTGAAGATTGAAGACATTCTGATTAGGCTAGGCCTATATCTCCAATCGATGTTCACGCATTCTTGAATTGGCAGGCTACTACAAATGGTTCATTGAGGGATTTGCCTCTATTGCAGCACCTATGATCGAATCGACTAGGCAAGAGGTCCCATTTTAGTGTTCCGGTTAATGTGAGATGACCTTTCTAAATCTCAATGACTTGCTCACTTCAAATTCTATTCTAACTTTTCCAGTTGAGGGCAAGGGGTTTATAGTTTATTGTGATGCTTTGGGTGTTGGTTTGGGTTGTCTTCTGATGCAGTAGGGCCAAGTTATAGCATATGCTTCAATGAAACTAAAGGTGCACGAGAAAAACTATCCCACTCATGACTTGGAGCTGGCGACAGTAGTTTTTGTGCTTAAGATTTGGAGACCTTACCTTTATGGTGATCACTGCAAGATATACACCCAATCACCATAGTCTTTAGTACATCATAACTCAGAATGACCTTAACTCGGGTAGCGCAGGTGGATTGAGTTGCTGAAGGACTATGATCTCTCTATTTTTTACCATTCGAGCAAGGCGAATGTGCTAGCAGATGCCTTAAGCCAAAGGTGGTGAGTATGGGGAGCTCAGTCTTTTTTTCAGTTTCAGAGGGACCGTTGGTAAAAATAGAACCTTCGGTGTGGGATGCACATTTTGTTGGAACAACCTCTATTGGAAATTTCACTAATTCCATTGAGTTCAGAATGCTGAATTTGGTAGGGTAGCATAGGTGGTTTGTGTGCATGGCATTTCGAATAAGTCCCAAGCATCCAGTCAGAGTCCGTTGGGACTTAGCAAAAATTTCTAGTGCCAAGTTGCTGGTGCAGTTTTTTAAGCGACTGGAAAGACGCTTAAGCGGTAGCCTCTTTAATGGCTAAGCAACGCTTAAGCGGTAACTGGACAGCTTGGTGAGGTCCATTTAAGCTCCTCTTTGTCACTTAAGTGGTCAGTCGCTTAAGCGGCTACCACTCGGTTTATATATATAGGTTCCCATTTCATTTTCAGCTATATTCTCTAAGTGTTTTTCCTATATTGCTAATTATGGGAGCTTGAGAATAGTGGAGAAATTATGAATTGGAGCTGGGGAATAGCTTGGGGACGTTAAAGTGAGCATTATGTGATCATTTCCTTGTAAGTTCTCGATTTAATTATGATTAAATTCTCGATTTTGGTTCTTGTTTTTATCAATTTGTATGGTACTGTGTTGGGGCTGTTAAGAAACTTGGATTTTGCTCAATCTTGGAGCAAGTGATCCTTGAGCTAAAAGGAACCTAGCGACGGATTCCATTCTCGATTCCGTCGATGGACCCCACTATTCAGTTTGTAGTGCAATTTTTGACCCAGAGCAGAAATTTGCAATATGGATATCTATGTTCTCGTCTTAACAACTAGAATATTATTTTGATGATGTGGCAGCGGTCGAAGGCTACTCAGAAAGGGAAAAACTCTGGTATAGAGGACTTGGCATTCTTTCGACGATGTCCAGGTAGGCTAGGCTTACCTTTCTCTTAGACTTTGTTTTGTTATGGTAATAGTGTGGTATTGTTCTAGTTGTGAGAGGGCCCTTATAGTTCAGATAATCCTTTAGTAAATTTATTGTTATTTTAGCCTGTTAGGGGGCCTTACTGATGATTTTTGGCCTTGTTTCCCTTAAGTTAGTAGTTTCTTACCCGTTAGAGCTCTATTTATCTTACTTAGGGCCTTGAGACTGAATTTAGAAGCCTTATCCTAGGTTCAGGTAGATGTTTGCCTTAGGTTAGGTTTTTGGGACTTATAACTAAGCCTTATCGCCCCTTTTAAGATAAGTTGCTTTAGAATAGCACCCATTTTGACTTAATTGATTATAAGACTGTTCGAGAAACTGTCACTTGGTAATTGGGTTGCCTTAATCGCTATTTTAATCCAATTAGCTTTGATATCCTTGGCAAGTTAACATCTCGACCTTAAATCACACATTTTGACTTAATAAATAAAATCTAGCATGCCTTTAGTGATTTGGCCTTCTTAAATAGAAATAATGACTAGATGGACTTTAGATGAATTATAACACTGGGATATTATTATTTATTGCTTACTTATGAGTTCTGGTTCGAGTCCGGCACCTGGATTACTATTTAGTTTTTGTTAGTTCTGGTTTGAGTTCGGCTCCTAGTTATTACTTATTACTTGATAGTTCTGGTTCGAGTCCGGTACCTGGTTACAGCTTATTACTTGATAGTTTCAGGTATTCTGGCACCTGGGTTACTGGTTATCTTACTTATTAGATCTGATTCGAGTTAGGCATCTTCTATATTATTATTATTCATTAGTTCTGGTTCAAGTCCAGCATTTATTGCCAATATTATTATTAATCTTGGGTCGAAAACCCAGTGGAGACCAGTAATATTTATGGTTATGGCTGGAGAAGGACTATACGATATGCTTATCACACTTACTGGCTCATTCTTACTTTACTTCCTATTGTACTTGTCCTTATATTAGTATTATTCTTTGCTTGTACCCATCGTGGTTATGGGGGTTCGGTTGGGTTTTATTTCTCCTTGTGTGTGTCTTCTGGGCTTATGGGGGTCCAGTAGGTTATAGCTATGCTTTTACTTCTTCTTTTGAGTTACTTGTATTTTATTTCCTGTATTTACTTAGCATAGCCTATTATTTCAATTTTCGACCCTCACTTGTTATCTTTAATATATATATATTCGCACTTTATTTATGCTTTTACTGTGATTGAGCTCAGTCGGCTTAGGAAGTCTTCTGAGTACCCCATGTTTTGATACTCATACCACACTTCTACGACTTTTTCCCTGATGCATAGCCTAGTACGAGTCACCGCGGTAGCTTGATGATGTGGGCCTAGTAGCTTACAGGTTGGCGTTGCCACCAAGCCTGTCAGAGGTTTATCCGGTATTCTATATGTTAATGCTTAAGATATATCATGGAGATGGAGACTATATTAAATGGGATTCAGTTTTGTTTGATAGAAATCTTGCATATGAAGAGGAACAGGTTGCAATTCTTGATCGGGATGTTCAAAAATTGAGAACAAAGAAAATTTTGTCTATAAAGGTCCAATGGAAACATCGTCTAGTTGAGGAAGCTACTTAGGAAATCAAAAGGGACATGAGGGACAAGTACCCTCACTTATTTGAGAATACGGGTACTTTCGCCCTTCTTACTTGTCTTATTTTTCTTGTTTGATCATTCGAGAATGAACAATGAGTATATTGGTATCTATTGTAACGACCTTTTCCATCATTATGGGTAAGTCTAGCGTGCCAAAATTTGGGTTAAGGTTTTCTCGAGATTGGGAGTTAGAAATTTCAGGCTAGGCCAATATTAGATAAAATTCAAGTGTGGTATGGTCTAGGGTAATCTGGGAATGGATTAGTTAATAGTTATACATTATAAGTTAAAGTTATACATTATAAGTTGATATTATGATAGCTAAGACGACAAGGAACCCGTAGGAATTTTTAGAAGTTAATTTGGGTAGGTAAAACTCTCGGTACAGAGTTTGACGTAAAGGGGTTGGTTTGAAGTATTGAAATCTGAGGGTGTATTTCAAAATGGTAAAACTAAGAGAAATCCTGAGTATCTGTCTCACCTACCCTGCTATAGCGGGTGGCAGACCACTACTACTATGCCACTATAATAAGAATTTTACCGCTATAGCGGGAGTCAGCTTTCGTTAATCCCGCCATAGCAGGCAAATTCTGCTATAGCGAGGCCGCTAAAGCGAGATAGGGCTGTTGTAGAGGGATATATGCTTATTAATACCAAAAATACCCTAAAAATTTTATTTTCATTCCACTTTCATTTTGGGATAGTTGTGGCAATTTAAGGCGAATTCCATCTATCTTCCATCAAAATTCTTTGCAAAGGTAAGTTGACCCCTTCCATTAACTAGTTGTTAGATTATTAACTCATAGAATCACTAGTTTTTTTATTTTAGGGAGGATTTAACTTGACCTAACTAATTTTTCTTGTGCAATTGGGTGAATTGGGCAGAAAACCCTTGAGTTTTGGTTAAAAGTTGTTACAATACCCTTGTATAGAACCATGAAATTGGTAGAATTAAAGTGGAATGATGATACAAAATCCAAGAACGGGAGGAATGATCATGAATTTGGCCTTGGGGTTTTGGTATTAGGCTATAATCCTTGACATTATTAGGTTATTTGGTTGATTATGTGTTGTATTATTGTTTTTAGACCATAATCAAGTCGAGGATGCAAGAAAAGGCAAGGCTCAAGTTCGTTAGAGCATTCCAGGACTTGGATTGAGGTAGGTGATGGTTTAATATAGTTGAAACACTACTTGATTTATGTGTGCATGTTAACTATTTCTTCGTACACTTGGTACAATGCATGTTCAAAGTAAGTGAATGGTTAAATGATATCGTAAGTGTAAATCACATGCAATGAAGTGGTACTAAATGACTTGTTGAATGTACAAGTGTGGTTGTCATTTTCATTGTGTTTGTGATTGTTGTGATATCATGTTGATTGTTATAGGATGTACCGATATTTGAACATCTTTACAGGATTGGTTGGTATAAGGTTGGCAAGCAATAGATGTCTGGGATTTTGGTCAATAGACAAGAGCTCATCCCCTATAGGTCATGGCTAGTGGGTGATCATAAGACCCTTAGCATATGTGTACAATGTATTGGTAAGTGGGATGGTTCCTTGAGTGATCGGGTTTATATGTTGACTTTTCATATTGGTTTCTTGAGTGGACTGGATTTATGTGTTGACTTTTTATATTGGTTCCTTGAGTGGATCGGGTTTATGCATTGACATGTTATATTGGTTCCTTGGATGAATTGGGATTTATGATCATTGTCATTGTTGTCATTTAAATAGACCCTTGAGTGGTCCGGGCTAAATTAAAAAGGATTGATATACCTTCTTAAATGGTTATTTACTTATGTATTTGAGTCAAGGTTGTTGACTTGGGTTGATCATTGTATTTGTTGTCATGGTTGTTGACTTGGGTTGATCATTGTTGTTGAGTCATGGTTTGCTGACTTAGTTTAATGTCTATATTGATTACACTTGATCTGTTGTCATTTTGACTCGTACTTAATTGAATTCTATGGTGTTTTTGAACAAGGTTAAGTGTCATGACTTAAGGTAATGTTACACGGTAGGTGTTCATGATTGTTCTTGTTTTACTAAGTTATGGTTACTTGTTCACACTTCTTATTTTGGGTTGGCCGATCACCCTACAGTACACCATTGTTTTTGTGTACTGATACTACACGTACTCTTTTTTTTGCTGAGTGCAGAGCATTTTTAGCAACTGCATCAAGACCTCAGCTTTAGAGCAGATTGCATTCCGACTTAAGGGTGAGCTACATCTTCCGTGCAGCCATGAGTCATCTACTTAGTTTCTACTCCATTTGTTTTGGACTTGGAGATTTTCAGTTGTTTTGGGTTGAACCCTTCTGTTGACATTTATAGTGGTTTTGGGACAATTACTTTTACATCATAGGGGATTAGTTAGATTGTCATTAGTTTCCATATTTGATTTTTATTATTGGAACACGTGGAGACATTACTTATTTAATGAAATGATTAGTTTATTCCGAAATTGTCTTAGTGTTGGGTTGGGTTAGTCGAGCTAATTGATGCTCCCATCGGAGGGTTAGTGTGGGTGTGACTCGCGACAAGTTGGGTCATGACCAAGTTAGCAGCAGAGCCCTAGGTTTTATTGATCTTGTTGTACAAAAACGAGTTAAGTAGAGTCTTGCGGAATGGTATAGAGACGTCCATACTTTTCTTCGAGAGGCTATAGAACTTTAGGAAACTATTACTTTCTTACTTATTTCGTGCTATAACTTGATTCTAATTGGAATCTGGTGATCCAAATTGGCATCTGACTTTATTCATTTTTTTATACAGATGGTGAATACTCGAGATCGAGCAGTAGCTAATCAAGCCTGTTAGAGATCTGTGATACCTCCCCCACCCTAGGATCATTTCGAGAAGGTTGATTTTATGAACAAAGATGTTGGAAAATAGGGGAAGGTGGCACCAGTTGGGGGTGAAGCTCTTCCGCCAATGTTTACTGAGATGATTTAGTAGGTGCTTTCTTTTATAAGTGGATTAGCCAATACTGGGACCACCCCTGTTAAGCCTGTTTATTAGTTTCCAGGTTTCAGCCGACTGCCACAGTTGCTCCTAGAATGGGTGAGGTCTTGGGTACTGATATTTTCCCTCTCCCGGTGTTAGGTCCTATTATGATCGGGACTAAACATGACATGCTGACAAAATTTCTGAAGATGAAACCTCCTACTTTTGTTGTCTCTAAGACAGAGGATGCATTTGAATTTATTATTGATTGTTACGAGAGATTGCATAAAATGGGTATTGTGGAGCAGCACAGTGTTTCATTTGTTACCTTCCAGTTCCAACGTGATGCAAAGTAGTGGTGTTGGGCTTATGTGGAATATCATTTACCAACTTTACCTCCATTGACATGGGCTCAGTTTCATACCCTATTTGTTGAAAATTATGTACCCCATACTCTTTGAGATCACAAGAAGGATGAGTTTTTGGCCCTTGAGTAAGGAAATATACATGTTGCGGCTTATAAGGTCAAGTTTCATGCCTTGTCCTGTTATGCTACTCAGCTGCTTGGTACAGAAGATGAGAGGATTTGGTTGTTTATGAAGAGCCTGAACACTGACTAGCTGATTTTAACTGTGTCTATGACTTTAGCTGGAAAAACTTTCAATGAGGTTTTTTATTATGTAAATAATATAGAAGGGGTCAAGCAAGTTGTTCAGGCAAAGGTTTTAGCAAAGAAGTCCTAGAATGCGTGTAACTTTGGTGGTTCGTACTCCAGGTGTCATAGTCATCAACTCTACCCAGCTCGCCCTATTCAGTCAACTCTATCAGCCTCTACAGGGGGTCAGTCAAGGGTGCTACTTATGGTGTTATGGGGCAGTTCAAGAGAGAGTGTCCTTAGATACAGACTGGTTTTTAGGGGAAGCAACAGGATAAAGTTGTGGTTCATGGTGGTAGAGGTAATAGTAATGGTAAGGGCCATCCATAGGATGGGTTGGGTAATCATCAAGGAGGCCGTGTTGTAGAAACTTAGGTAGTGATAATACAGGGAGAGGTGGTGTGCAACCTACTAAGGAGGTTGCCCAGATTGATGATAGAGTTCACTGTTATGCCTTTCTAGGCAAGATCGAGGCTGAGGCTTTTGATACCTTCATTATAGGTACTATTCTCATCTGTGATCGTATGGATATTATTTTGTTTGATCTGAGTTCCACTTATTCTTATGTATCTGTTAGATTTGCCTTGGGGTTGGACTTGATTTGTGATATACTTGACTCTCTTGTGTATGTGTGTATGTGTGTACGCCAGTTGGAGACTCTGTGGAAGTGACCCATGTGTATCATACTTGTGCTGTCTTGTTTATAGGTTTCCAGACTTGGGTAGACTTGATTATCTTGAATATGCTTGATTTTGACATAATTATGGGTATGACTTTGCTATCTCTGTATTATGCTGTTCTAAATTGTAATGTTAAGATTGTGAATTTAGAGATGCCTAGGATGGATAAGTTAGAGTGGAAAGGTGCTTATAAGTCGATCTCGGTGAAAATTATATCTTCTATTTGGGCTAAGAAGTTAGTAAGGAGAGGGTGTTCAGCCTTTGTAGGACATCTCTGGGATGTTAGTACAGAGTCCCTTTCTATAGAATCAGCTTGTGGTGTCAAAATTTTAGGAGGTGTTTCCCAGGGACTTGCCTAGTATGCCTCCAGACTAGGACATTAACTTATGTATTAATTTGGGGTCGGGCACTTGCCCAATTTCTATCCCTCCCTACTGTATGGCACTGGCTGAGTTCGGGGAACTTAAAACTTAGTTGCAGGAGTTACTTGATAAGGGATTTATTTATCCTTGTGCTTCACCTTGGGGTGCCCCAGTGTTGTTCGTTAAGAAAAAGGATGGTAGCATAAGGATGTGTATTGACTACAAATAATTGAATAAATTACCATCAGGAATAAGTATCTTTTGCCCTGGATAGATGATTTTTGTGACCAGTTGCAGGGTGCTTCAGTTTTCTCCATAATAGCCTTGAGGTCAAGTTATCATCAGCTTAAAATTTGGTCTGAGGATATACCCAAGACGGCTTTCAGGACTCGATATGGGAATTATAAGTTCATAGTGATGTCCTTTGGGTTGACCAATGTGCCAACAACCTTCATAAGTATGATGAATGGTATTTTCAAGTCTTTCTTGGATTCGTTTGTAATTGTTTTAGTTGATGGCAATTTGGTTGACTCCAAGAATAAGGGGAGCATGCAGGTCATCTTTACATTGTTTGAGAAAATTTGATGGAGAAGTAGCTTTATGCTAAGTTCGCTAAATGCGAATTCTGGTTGTTTTCTGTTGCCTTTTGGGGGCATGTGGTTTCAGGAAAAAGGGTGATGGTAGATTTCCAGAAGATTAAGGTTGTTAAGAGTTAGGTTCAACCTAGCTCTGTGACTGAGGTTAAAATTTTTGTGTGTCTTGCTAGTTACTATTGCAGGCTTGTCAAGAATTTTTCCTCCATTGCTACTCACTTGACAAGGTTGACCCAGAAGGAGATGTCGTTTGTGTTCTTGGATAAATGTTAAGAGAGCTTTCAAAAGCACAAGGCTTTTTTTACCACAACTTATATTATCGCCTTGCCAGTTGAACGTAAAGACTTCATTATATTTTATGATGCTTCACTCTCTGGTTTGGGTGTTGTGTTAATGCAGGATAGGAATGTGATTGCATATGCTTCAAGGAAATTGAAGCCTCATGAGAAGAATTATCCAACCCATGATTTGGAGTTGGCAGAAGTCGTTTTTACACTTAATATTTGGAGACATATGGTGCCAAATGTGAGATGTTTACAGACCATCGTATCTTGAAGCATGTTTTCACCCAATGGGATTTGAAATTGATGTAAAGAAGAAGGATGGAAATGTTGAAGGATTATGATGTGACTATTTAGTACCATCCGGGTAAGGCCAATGTGGTGGCAGACTTATTGAACCAAAAATCAATAAGTATGGGTAGTCTGGCTTACTTGAGGGTGTCAAGGCTACCTTTGGCTAGAGAGATTCAAAATCTAGCATCGCAGTTAATGCAGTTTGGTGTTTCTAAAAAGGGTGGAGTTTCGGCTATTATTGATGTAAGGTCAACATTTCTTGATCAAATCAAGGCCAGACAGTTTGAAGATGTGAATTTGAATAAACTTTGGAACAAAGTAATGAGTGGTGAAGTTTCTAATACCACAGTTGATACGTGTGGGGTGTTGATGGTGAAGGAACGCATATCCGTGACTCGGGTTGGTGATTTGATTCAGGGTTTACTTACAAAAGCTCGTGGTTCTCGGTATTCTATTCATCCAGTTGCAACCAAGATGTACTGTGACTTGAGATAGATTTATTGGTGGCCTGAGATGAAAAGAGATATAGTGGAGTATATGTCTAAATGCCACATTTTTCAACAAGTCAATTACGAACATCAGAGGCCTGTGGGTTTACTTTAGAGGATGCCTATTCTCGAGTGAAAATGGGAGAGGTTAGCCATGGATTTTGTAGTAGGTCTTCCGAAGATCTTAGGGCAGCATGACTCCATTTGGGTCATTATGGACAGGTTGACATAGTCAGCTTATTTCATAACAGTTAGAGTGGATTACAGCTTAAAGCAGTTAGCTAAAATTTATATCAAAGAGATATTGAGGTTGCATGGGGTTCTAGTTTCTATTTTTTCTGATAGGGTACGTAATTCACCTCTAAGTTTTGGGACAGGTTCCATGAAGAGTTGGGCACCAAACTTGATTTCAGCTCTGCTTTCCATCCTCAGACTGACGGGAAGTCAGAGAGGACTATTTAGGTGCTTGAGGATATGTTAAGGGCCTGTGTGATTGACTTGGGTAGTCATTGGGATAAGTTTTTATAATTGTCTGAGTTTTCATACAATAATAGTTACCCTTTTAGCATCAATATGGCTCTATTTGAAGCACTCTATGGATAAGGTGTAGGTCACCGATAGGATGGTTTGAAATTGGTGATGTGAAGCCTTTGGGCATGGACTTAGTGAAGGAAGCCCAACAGAAGATTAGGTTTATTCAAAGTAACTTGTTAGCAGCCTAGAGTAGGCAAAAAGAGTATCTGGATCGCAAGGTAAGGGACATGTCATTCAAACCCGGCCAGCAAATGTTATTAAAAGTATCTCTTATGAAAGGAGTTATGCGGTTTGGAAAGAAGTGTAAGCTTAGACCTCAATATTCAGGTTCATTTGAGGTTCTTGATAATGTTGGCTCGGTAGATTACAGGTTGCCCTTGCCACCAAGCCTGTCAAGGGTCCATCCGGTATTCCATGTGTCAATCCTTAAGAGATATCATGAATATGGGGACTATATCATTAAATAGGATTCGTATTTTCTTGAATCTTGCATATGAAGAGGAACCGGATGCAACTCTTGACCAGGATGTTTGAAGATTGAGAACAAAGGAAATTTGGTCTATAAAAGTCCAATAGAAGCATCGTCCGATTGAGGAAGCTACTTGGAAAACCGAGATGGGCATTGTCAGGGCTCCATCCGGCAGTCCATGTGTCAATACTTAAGAGATATCATAGAGATAGAGACTATATCATTAAATAGGATTCATATTTGCTTGATAAGAATAATGCATATGAAGAGGAACTAGTTGCAATTCTTGATCGGGATGTTTGAAGATTAAGAACAAAGGAAATTTGGTCTGTAAAGGTCCAATAGAAGTATCGTCCAATTGAGAAAGCTACTTGGGAAACCGAGAGGGGTATGCGGGACAATTACCCTCACTTATTTGAGGATACAGTTACTCTCTCCCTTTTTACTCTCCTTGTTTTTCTTGTTTGATTGTTTGGGGATGAATGATCGATAAATTGGTATATGTTGTAAGAATCCTTTCCATCATTATGGATAAGTCTAGCATGCCAAAATTCGGGTTAAGCTTTTCCCTAGATTAGGAGTTAGAAATTTCAAGCTAGGTCAGTCTTGGATAAAATCCGAGTGTGATATGGTCTAGGATAATTCAGGAATGGATTAGTTAAAGGTTATACATTATAAGATTATTTTATGATAGCTAGGACAACAAGGAATCCGTATGAAATTCTGGAAGTGAATTCGAATGGGCAGTACTCCCAGTATCGAGTTTGACATAAAGGGGTTGGTTTAAAATATCAAAATCTGAGAGTGTATTGTGAAAATGGCAAAACTGGGAGAAATCTTGAGTTTTTGGCTCGCCTACCCCGCTATAGCTAGTGGCAGGCTGCTACCACTGTGCAGCTATAGCGAGAATTCTCTCGCTATAGCGGGAGTCAGCTTTGTAAATCTCACCATAGCGTGCGGATTTCTCTATAGCAAGGCTGTTATAGTGGGATAGGACCACTATAGCGGGATATATGCTGATCAATACAGAAACTACCCCAAAAATATTATTTTCTTTCCACTTTCATTTTAGGCATAGTTATGGCGATTAAGGGTAAACTCCACCTATTTGCCATCAAAATTCTTTGCAAAGGTAAGTTAACCCCTTCAATAACTAGTTTTTCAATTATTATCTCATAGAATCACTAGTTTCGATTTTGAGGAGGATTTAACTTGACCTAACTAATTTTTCTGGTGCGATTGGTTGAATTGGGTAGGAAACCCTTGAGTTTTGGTTAGAAGTTGTTAAAATACCCTTGCATGATTATAATTCACCATTGTACCCATGACATTGGTAGGATTAAGGTGGAATGATGATAGAAAACCTTAGAATGGGAGGAATGATCATGAATTTGGCCTTGGGGTTTTGGGATTAGGCTATAATCCTTGACATTGTTAGGTCATTTGGTTGATTATGTATTGTATTATTGATTTTAGACCACAATCAAGCTGAGGTTAAAGAAAAGGCAAGGCTCAAATTTGTTAGAGCATTGTGGGGATTTGATTGAGGTAGGTGATAGGTCCGAGTTGAAAAATATATGAAGAAATAAGACATCACATATATATCCTTAGTCAAGAGTTGAAGATTTTTGTGGAGTTTAGCCTTTAAATTTAGGAACAATAGAATAAGGTGGAACATTCATGAGTATAAGATGGAATGGGTCACCATGGACTTACAAAGGACTTGTTACGTATTTTGTAAGGACTCGTGATCAACTCAAGTGGATATGGATGATATGCAGAGAATTTTTGTATTTTACACTAGGTTTTATATTCCCATGTTATGATAGGTGGGATTACAGGTATTATTACCGTAAGGATTAACAGTTATACAAGTTTATTGAGGATTTCAGCAAAATCGGTACAACCTTGTTGAAGAAAAAAACACGAATAATCCCAAGGAGTTATACAGATGTTCAGTGATTTACTAAACATGTATAAATGAATATGGGGAGTTTTCAGCGTGATTAGTTGTTTCTACAGATTTGGCATGAGGATATGATTGCTAGAACAGTAAGCAAAGAATAACATCTAAAAAATTTTTATGGAATTAGATATTGGTTCTAACTTAGTATATTTAGCTTAATTAGACAAAACTATTAGACTTAGGATAAGCATAATTGGCCTTAGATAAGGCTAGTTTTTAACAAAAATGATTGGAAATGGCTCAGATTAAGCAAGGATTATTTTCTAGACGATGGGAGTCAAAATTTAGAATCATAGAGTGTGGCAACATGTTTTCTAAGGGTTTTTGATACTAATAACAGCTCTGGAAGATGTCAAAGAAAGCTAAGAAGGACTAGGATATTTTATTGGTACAGATTTGGCAATAGATTTTGGCTACAATTATGGATAATGGTGACTATGGTGAGTTTTGATGAATCAATTATATTCAGAAGTATGATTATGTTCAAATAAATTATTGTGTAAAGAGACAGTACAAATATATGAGACTATTTGGAGAAGTTTGGGTTATAAATAATGAAGGTATAAGATTATGAGATAAAACAAAGGAGGATCTAATGGATAGAGAGAACAAGCAAAAATATTAATATTATTCTTTTGCTTAAAAGTGCATACATGAGAGATCTACCATGGGTATTTATAGTAGCTCAATAGTTTTGGTACTTTTTTACCCATTCAAGGATGAACGCTTAAACTCTTTCTCTTGTTTTTCCTTACTCATAGCCTTATTATGTTTTTTTATCACTTGTGGGTATGAGTAGCACGGTTCTCAAGGTGATCAGATATGTGTTAGAGAAGAAATTTTATTTTTGATAGTTTGGTAATTAAAAGTATAACCAAAGTCAATATTTTTGGTTAACAATGTTGGCTTCAAGTTTGGGTTGCTCCATTAGGTTTAGAGGATGGTTTATGACTTAATGGGATGGTTAGTATGGATCTCAAGGCAATCGGGGTGATTTGGACTCTAGGTTGAGTTTCTAGTATTTCTAAAAGTTTTAGGCTAACCATGGTCAATATTTGGTCATGATGAGCTCGGGTCAGTGATTTGATGATTCCAATAGATATGGAATGTATTTTACGAATAATTGGCTTATTTGGTTTTTATCAGGGAAGGGAGCTCTCGACTAAGTCTTGAGTGCTTATTAGAAGATTAGCGCTTTGATGTTGTTGAGCTTAAATGGTAAAACCTAAAGTAAATAATCTCCCAATAGTATTTTTATTGAACCATTAAATCCTATCACAATTTTAGAACTATAGCAAAAATAATCGTGGAATTTTAATTTTGTATGAAAGAGTTATGTCCATTTTAGTATCAGAAGAGATTGTTAGTTCTAGTGCACCGTAGATGCTAATGGGTATGCACCTGTAACTTAAAAGGTGTGATATAGTGCGTTGGTGCAAAGTGGGGTCTGCAGAAGCAAAAATCTTTGAGTGATTAAATTTGAAACTTTATTTCATTCACTAAAATCGATTCTTAAGAGCATGGGAGCTTCAATTTGGGAAATTTTTGCAGTACTTTTCTCATGTTGAAGAGAGGGTAAGATTCTAATCATTATTAATATGATTCTCCATGATTACTTTAGTTTACTAAGTATTATATATGATTAGGCGTTAGATATTGGGGTTTTTAAGTGTTAGATATGGTGATTTTTAAGGGTTGATTCAAACTTGTTTTTTGATAAAACTTTAGATTTGAGTGTTTTTACCTTATCTGTAAACTAACTTTAAAGAAAAATTATTGTTTTGACTTCGGAGACTTAGAGTTGACTTTTTTTACTTGATATTTGAACCAAACATTTATATGGTAATATAGCTGTTACAAACTCATATAATTATACAGATTATATATTTGACTAGATTAGGAGCATTCAGAGGCATTGCAGGAAGGAAAAGTGTGTCAATAAACATGTTCATGCATTGGTTAAGGAAAGTTGAGATTTTCTAGACTCTTTAAAAAGTGTTGTGTTGGTAATTACTTATGTGATGGGTTATGGATGTTGTTGGTCCTGCATAAGTAAGGTGATGAGCACTTATGCATGTAGCGATGCCATGATATAGTTAGAGGTAAGATATTAGTTGTTTGTCTTATTTATGATATCAATGTATGCTAGTAGCATGATAAATAATTTTATTAGTTGTTACATGATAATTTGATTAACTTTGTGAGAATGGTTCATGATTTCTAAATACACAAGAATTGGTGATTTGATAAAGCATTTATATTTGCTCATGACATATTTTCTCTTGTATATAAGTCATTCGATTATATTTCACATGAGTTTACGTGCATAATATTTGATAAATCACATGGTCTTCTTCGATGGCGTAAGGTTGGATCCACATTGAGCAGTGATATTATCTTTTCTAACATCCTGCTGGTAGGATCCAGAGATAGTACATGAACTTTTGTGAGTCCTCCATGTGTCACGACCAACCGATAGAGGTAACATCTCTGTATTGGTGCGTTGGTCATTATATCATCATCATGTCATATAAATTACATTGGATGCTATTATTGGATATGCTTATTTGAATCCCTATCTATTGAACTGATCTTACTTGTGTTGCAGTCTCTGATTTAGTTAATTATTGTCTCTCTATGATACTTCATAGGTTTATGCACTTTATATTGGACTAGGGTTTCCTTGTTGAGTAAATGGTGAGTTGGGAAAGGTAACACCAACTTTCATCGTCGCTTATTAACTGGTCGAGCAATGATGTTGTTGAGTATATGTGATTCTCATACTCACTCTTTCTTTTATGCGCCTCTATTATCTAAGTTTTGTACCCAGTTTCAGCGGCAGGTGATTTTGCCTTCTAGCTTAGAACTTATCAAAATCCTTAAAACTCGATGCTTGACTATTCCGTAACATCCAAATTCCATCTTTAGTTTCATTTGTCCATATCTTTTCAAATAGTTTATAGTAATTTCGATAATGTTCAATTATTCTAGAAGTTTGTAGTCATGTCACCATGTCTTTGGGGTAATGGATTATCTTATTCTGCACCATTATTTTGATCTGTGAAGATATTTGGCTTTTTTAACAACCCTTTCTATCATTATGGTATAGTCTAACGTACCAAAATTCGGGTTAAGATTCTCTCCGAATAAACAGTTAGAAATTTAGGCTAGGATTGTCTTAGATGAAATTCGAGTGTGATATAGTCTAGAATAATTTGGGAATGTATATGTAGGTGTTTGAATGATTTAAGACCATTTTGTGATAACTAAGGCGTTAAGGGATCCATAGAAACTTTCGGAAATGAATTTAGGTTAGTAAAACCCTGGATATCGAGTTTGACGTAAAAGGGTTAGTTTAGAAGGTCAATATCAAGAAGTGTATTGTAAAATGGGAAAATTTCTAGAGTGATCAGACTTTCTGCATACACCTAGGCCGCTATAGTGGGAGGTAGGCTACTACCACTGACGCGCAATAGCGGGAGTCAGAGTTGGTTAATCCTGTCATAGCGGGTGCATCTCGTTATAGCAATGCTGCTATAGCTGAAATCGTCCCACTATAGTGTGACAGATGTTGTTTAATGTAGAAAATAACCCAATAACGTTACTTTCATTCCACCTTAATTCTATCAAATACATGATTATAAGGATGAATTCTAAGAATGCAACCATAATTCATCTATATTTAACCAAAACCCAAGGGCTTCACCCTATTTCCACTAAATTGCACCAGAAATTCAACCGAGGCTAAGTCAAATCCTTCCTCATACTCAAAACCTAGTGATTCTCAGCATAGTTTTTTGAAAACCTAGTTAAACGAGTGGATTTACTTACCTCAACAAAGGATTTTGGTGGAAAATAGGTTGAAATCTCTCAAAATCACCTCTCCGACCCTTGGAAGAATATGGAATGAAAATAACATTTTTAGGCTATTTTCTGTATTAAACAGCATTTGTTCTGCTATAGCGGGATTCGGCCGTTATGGCAGAATTGACCAACTTTGACTCCTGCTATAGCGGGCCAGTGGTAGTGTCCTGCCTCCCACTATAGTGGCCTAGGATGAGGCAGAAAGTCCGACCACTCCAAAAATTTTACCATTTTACAACACACTTCTAAATATTGACCTCCCAAACTAACCCCTTTATGCTGCCATTCGCGACGGGTTGGGGTCGTGACAACTTTTAAGACAGCTTTTAAGACTTATTTCATTTCTTATATTCATTCTTTCCATATTTTTATTGAAATTATACTTCTTAAGGGTTGACTTACCTATCGTTGGTATTGGGATAGGTGCCATCATGACCTCAAAATTTTGGATCGTGACAAGTTTGGATCTTCCCCTATTCCTTACTAGTAACTAAATTACCTGAACCAAAATGATCTTTAACAAAAATATCGATATCTAGAAGATCACCGTATTCTATTTCAATAACTAAATTTTAATCATACAATACTTTTTTTCCATCCGTTAATTAGAAAGAAAATTTTATGGAATAAAACAAAAAGCTTGCGTGATTGATTTTGATGGTCAGTAGGACCAGTGCTTGCCTTTGGTGGAATTTTCTTACAACAACAATTACTATTCCCAGCATTTGGATGGAACCATTAGAGGGTTTGTATGGGAGGAAGTATATATCTCTGGTTGGTTGGTTCGATTCCTTTGAGGTTAGGCCACAGCACACAGATTTGTTGAGAGATTCAATAGATAGGGTGAAGTTGATACAAGACCGACTATTGATAGCGCAGATCAATCAGAAGAGTTATGCATATATGAGAGTTTGTGACTAAAGTTCATGGTTGGCTAGTAGGTTTTGTTGAAGGTATCACAAATAAAGGGGTTGTTGGCTCCTATCAATTGGCCTAAATTAGAAAATATTATGAATTTTACAGTATGGTGGAATGACTTATTTTGTAATACTTGTCAATATCCAGAATCCATCGAGCTACTGAGATTAAGTATCTCTCTTTTATGAAAAATGTGGAAAGCAAAAAATTCCTTGTGTTTTAATGGTAGTACTTATGAACCTAATGACGTAGTTAATAAGTCTTTATTTGATTTGTACGAATATGATGATGCCTTGCAAACTTCTGTAGTTTTGACTCTTATGCCTAATAGGATTTATGATGTAACTATTACTATGGCCCGAGATGGGTTTGTTGTTTTCATAGATGTAGGTTTACAAAGGGAAGAGGAAAAAGTAATCATTGGAATGGAGGCTATGGATAGTTGTGGTCATTTTTTTCATGCCTATGTTTCCCCTATTCAATTTATTGGGAAGGCCATAACTACTGAAGCACTAGCAATTTGGGAAGCTGTAGAAAGAGCGATACAAAAAGGTTGGTCGAAGTTTCACATACTGTCAGATGCAAAGAAAGTGGTAGAAATGTTACCAAAGAAGATGACAATATCTTGAGAAATAGACACCACCTGTGAGGATATATGGCAATTGATGAAGTCTTTTGAAGAAATCAAGACTATATATATTCCTTGAACTTAGAATATATTAGCCTATAATAAAGCTAAAGTCTCTATCTCCTCTATAGATAGGATTCATTGGGATTCTATTTTTTCAAACTGGGTTGTAACTGAGAAATAGTGTCTTTTGGACATATAAAACATATTATGAAGTAATACAATGAAGTGTTTTACTGAAAAAAATGAACAAAAAAAAAAAGTAAAACCTTACAAACATGTGTTCTTTATCTCCTCTCTGAGTTTCTAGACTTGACTAATAAATAAAAATGACCTAAGGAAGGTATATATAGAGTTTCAAAAGGTTCTGGACGAGTTTGGCCTGAAACTTGCACCATGGCAAGGCCCCAGGCCTGCCATAGGCCATTTGAGCAGCAACTTGAAAACATCTTAGGGGGCTACTTTTGCACTAGGGAGATGCCCCAAGCATTACCTTAGTGTTTTTTTCACGACTTCATCTCATTTTCATTTTGTTAAGCCTATGTCTTCGTCCTTCACCTTTGGAATTGTTTTGGATCGACTTTTTGAGCCTTTACTCAGACTTCAAAGCTCAAATATTCTCCAATTACATTTGAACTCCATCAATCTCCATCCTATACATTAAAATAGCTAACACAAGTGTAATTCACATCAATTATACCTCTAAATGATACTACAATAAGAACAAATGTGAGGTGAATGATAGTATAAAAGCATGACTTTTAGCCTCACATCAATATACTACGCATATGTGTAATTGAATTTGGAGTTCATGTGACCAGTTTTTACCTTTGGCAGAGTTTGCATATAATAATAGTTACCATTCCCGCATTTAGATGGATATATTTGAGGCTCTATATGGTAGGAGGTATAGATATCTGGTAGGTTGGTTTGATGCTTTTAAGGTTAGAATTGGTATAGAGACTTGTTAAGGGATTCCATGAATTAGGTGAAGTTGATCCAGGAGTGGCTTCTCACAACTCAGAGTAGACAGAAGAGTTATCCAGACTGGAAGGTTTGATATTTATAATTCATGGTTTGAGAGAAGGTATTACTGAATGTATCACTCATAAAGGGTGTTATGAAGCTTGAGAAGAAGGGCAAACATAGTCTTAAGTTAATTATCCCATTTGAGATGTTACAATATATTGGCGAGCTAGCCTAAGAGTTGGATTTACGACCATGTTTATCAGGTGTTCATATGGTGTTTTGTGTTTCAATGCTAAAAAACAATGTCTTTATGGTTCTCATATGATTCAATGAGATTCAATACAGTTGGATCAGAATTTGGCTTTTGGGCATGAGGCTATAGCTATTTTGAGTAGACAGATTCAAAAGTTGAGGTCCAAGGAGATCGCATTTGGAAGGTGCATTAGAGGCATCGTCTGGTGGAGGAAGCTACTTAGGAGATTGAGATATACATACGGAGCAAATATCCTAAGTTTTTTAACAATTCAGGTACTTTCTTCTCTTTAGTTCGAGGACAAAACTATGTTTTAATGGTGGATGATGTAATGACCCTCATCGTCATTTTGGTGATATCCACCTCTTTTTCCATGCTTGACCCTCCTCGTAGATTTATTTATCTATTTATGACTTGTGGTGATGCATGGCGTAATTTCCTAGGTGATCGGTTGCATTTTGGGGAAGACCTTCAATTTTGGAAGTTTGAAATTTGGACAATTTAACCAAATTCAACATTTAGGTTAACGAGGTTGGATTTGAGTTTTGATGATTCCACTAGGTTCAAAGGGTGATTTAGAGATAACCATGTTCAACATTTGGTCAAGACGACCTTAGATTGGTTATTTGATGATTCTGACAGGTCCAGAATGTATTTTATGATCAATTTGCGCTATTGGTTTATGTTTAGGAGGTTTTGTATAATTTTCGAGGGTCGATTCCATGTCTGTAGGTGCAGTAATTATTCTTTGCTTTTATGAGAGAACCACCACGTTTGTGATGAAGAATGAAATCTTAGTCTTTGTATACATGATTGGGCCTTTGCATTTGCGAAGAGAGAGAATGATAGATCGAGCCTAGGTGTGCTTTATGTTCGTGACTCGAGCGTCGCATTTGTGAGGGGTTTGGATAATTTTAGGCTCACATTCACGACAGAGTGTCACATTTTCTAAGAGCAATTAATACCTGGGCATAATTAAATCTCCATTTCAAAAAAGAAATTTTATATTTTGATTTTTGAAGCTTGGGAGCTTAGATTTTGGCAATTTCAAAGGGTATTTTCTCTTCTATTTTTTTTTTTTTTGCTCGGGGGTAAGAATCTAACCCTATATTTAGTATTTCTCCACTAATATATCATTATTTCGTGATTTAATCTGTGTTTAGATGTTGGAAATTAGAGATTTTGTATCTAAGGTTAAGAAATCATCTTTTGATGATTTGATGATCGATTCACAGTCAATTTTTGATGAAATTTCATATTTGAGCCCTTGTGTTATGGTTTAACTAATTTGGAAATAAAATTCTATGTTTGACCTCAAAGTCTTGGTGTTGACTTTTTGAACTAAAATTTTATATACTAATATGGGTGTCAATAGACTTGTATACTCATGTAGAGTCTGATTTTATAGATCAGAAATTTTCTGAGGAGATTGTGTGAAGGTTTGTGGCATGTTTGTTTGAATTTCAAGGTAGATTATGACTTACTCTCTTAGATTTTGCTTGAGTTATTGTTAAGTATATCAAGTGTGTTTTGGGTTGGGCGTCGTGAGAAATTTGATGACTGGGATAAATTTTTCTCATTTATTTGTTACAAAGATCATTGTAGCATGTTTTAATTTTTTTAAATTTGTATATGATATTGGGTTTCCTTGAGAACATCTTTAAGAGTTTAAATATCAATTTTGAAAGTGTTGGAGATGATTTAGGGAAACCTTAAGTTGAATTTCATATTGAAAACTTTAAGTTGAAAACAAACTCATCTATATATCCTATCACCACCCAAAATGGAGTTCGTGATGGCACCTATCACACCCTCCAGTACAGGTAAGCCTATCCCAACCCAAACTCAATAATCAAAGTAAATCAGAAGCGGAAGAACAAGAATGACAAGAACACCAAATGATATAGAAGGAAATACAATCTCAATGATATATCTCAAGTCTAGTTGTTACTAGCACAAGACTCTAATATAGAATATAATTAAATAATCTAAAGTATCTTAAATGTAAATAATGCATAAGATAAGATAAGGAGAGATCTGAGAAACCTATGAGATCCGTCATCCGCTACCTCAAACTCTGCAATGTCAACACTGAGAGAACACAATCTACCCTCTGTTATTCGGTTCGAACCTATATGGGGTTTAGAAAAAAGAAAAGAAAAAATAAGGATGTGTACGAAACATGTGTACTCAGCAAGCATCGTCGATAACCAATCCTAATCCAAAGTGATGGAGAAAACCACTGCAATAACCATCTAATTTACCCAAATCAGCCTGTACTCAGAAAAGTCCCAGCCTATGCTAGCAGATAGCACGTTTATCAAGATAATAAAATCAATGCATTAAGGTAGGCATGTACAGATTCAAGATAAATAGCGATAGAGATAAGTCACATCAGAAGAGAACTCACAACACAGTAAATATCAACTCACCATCTTAAACCAACAATCTCGGCTAAGATAAAAGAGGTATGTATCCCACAAACACTAGATGTAAAACAATAGTCTCAATGGATCAAGCCATCATAATAACCCACATCTCATAATATCTCAACCACCAAATCACCCAAGAGAAGGTACAATGCAATGTAATGTAGTAATATGAGATGCAGAATACACAATATCACAAACAAAATTCAATCATGATAATACAATACAAAAAGAAATAATCAGATGCAATATCAAACATACAAAGTAATGTGATACAATGTAATGGAGTGGTAATGATGTAAGCCATCACATGGCAGTCATCGTATGGCACCTCGTATACACCTTTCGAGCTAAAACTTCCAGGACAGGACCCATGGGGGGTTCGCAACTCATATATTTTCATATTCTCATATCTCAATCAATCTTTCTGGCACATTTCTCAGCCAAGGGGTTTGTAAAGTGTTTTATTTCCTTTCAAAATCAGTGTTTCTCAGCGGTACCAATTCCATGAATATGAATGAATTAAATAACGATGCATGCTGATAACCAAATCAATATCATGTAATGAACCAACTCAACAATGGTATAAATGAGCTCAAAACCTATTCAAATCTCAATAGATCATAATATAAGCCATCGCATGGCACCACTGTGATAAAAAGTTATGTATGGCATTAATAATATAAATCCAAGCCCCTCACTCGGGCATCACGATAATGGTAAATGCATATAATGCTCAAACAAGGCCAATAATATCAATCCAATCTCTCACTCGGGCATCACGATAATAATAAGGCAAATAATTCTCAAATAAGGCTAATAATATCAATCAAAACCCCCCACTAGGGCA
The DNA here is from genome assembly GCA_031232105.1 of Capsicum rhomboideum. Taxonomy (NCBI): domain Eukaryota; kingdom Viridiplantae; phylum Streptophyta; class Magnoliopsida; order Solanales; family Solanaceae; genus Capsicum; species Capsicum rhomboideum. Next base: position 96,878,674 of record CP124719.1, on the reverse strand, counting down.
TTACGATAATAATAAGGAGAATAATGCATAAATAAGGCCAATAAGTAAATCAAAGCCCCCACTCGAGCATCACGATAACAATAAGAGCAAATAATGCTCAAATAAGACCAATACCAGCACCTGCACGGGCATCACAATAATTATAATCTCTCAAGTCAATAATGATATTCACATAAGCCCTCACACGGAAAATACGATAATAATAAATTATCCAAAGAATATAAATATAGAGAACTTACCCAAAACCTGGCTTGTTTCACATGCTAAGTTCTATCTTTCCCCAATCATGACATCATTAGACTAAAATTACTAAAAGGAGAACTACACTAGTTAACAACATGTCTTGAAGTTCACCCTTATTACTTACCTAAGAACTAAGACAAGATTCTTTTCTTAACTATTTAATTATACTATCATTGGCTATATCCTAAGAGATTATTAAACCCCAATTATTACATCAACTACTACAAAACTATTTACACTCTAAGTGTTTGATAAATAACATAAGAGTATGATTATTCCCTAAATGGTTATTAAACCCCAATCATTACATCAATATCAACCAAACATGATTTAACCTCTAAACTAGATATTCACTATCAATTTACTCAAGATCAATAAATCATCTATCTACAATCTACCATAAAAGTGTACACAATTAGAGAAAGCAAGAAAGGTATCCATTTAATTAATTCAATCGATCAGTAGACTCTGGTACCCACGGAGATGCTCACCATCTCATCTGAGCAGTACCCCCAAACCCTTAGTGATTCACAAAACACGAGCAATAAGCACATAACACATAAACACCTCAGAAAAAAGTCAAGGTACATCTCAACTTGCCTTAAAGAAGACCCGCAGAGCCAAATCACAGTCTGAAGCATCAAACTAAAGCTCTACTCCCTCAAATCATCACCAACCATAACCAATCTAGTCAAATATAAGATCTACATATAAATACAAGACCAGTAATACCCATATAGACATACTTTAGTTTCAGGTCCAAAAATCACATTGGAAATCGACCTTGAAAATAAAAGAATAAAACTGAAATTTTGTAAAGAATCACTTTACCCATAGTTTAAGGGTTCTAAATCTAAAATCGCTTAAAAAATCGAGTAGAAAACGGGTTTGAAATCGTCAAAATACTCATTTTTCACTTTATAGGGTAAATCCCAAAATTCCATCATTAAACGATATTTAGAACGAGAAATTTTGAAAAAATTTTGTCAAAATCAGTTTACCCACGATACAAGGACCTTAAATCCAAAAAATCAATGAAAACTCATTCTACATAGACCTTCAAATCAAGAACTTTCAATTTCATAATTTTGAATTTCAAAACTCAATTTTATGGATTAAAATCGTGAAAAAAAAGATGTATAATCTTGAAAAATGAACATAATGAAGATAGAATCACATATCTAATGATTATACGAAAAAATGCATCGAGAATTGCCTCAAATGGAGCTTTCTAGCTCCTAAAATGTCAAAAATATAAAAAAAATCCAAAATCTATCCCGTATTTAGACACAGAGGCATCACTTTAGAGGCGCAATGACTACTTTAGTGGACAGATAACTAATTTAGCGGATAGATTACCGCTTTAGTAGCACAATGGCTGCTTTAGCGGTTGCACCAGCACCAGCAATTTCCAAAACATAGTTTTGACCCTCAAAGCTCATTCGGAACCCTATAAACCTATACCAATAGTGCAAATTGATCATAAAACACATTCCAGATCTAATAGAATCAACAAATTTCTCAAATGATGTCTTTATCACTTACCCCTGAAACCACATCTAGGTCAATAAATTAGTATCCTGACCAATGCTCAAAAATCACAAAAGGGCCTCGGGATTCGAACCAACTATGATACTAACCCAAAATGAATGTTCTGGATCTAGTGGAACTGACAAAATCACCATCCGACACTCGAATCACAGAATGTTGACCAAAGTTAATTATATCACTTTAAAGTCTACTCAAAACCACAAACTCATATAAATCACTCCCAAATACTTCGGGAACCGTGCAAACCATTTTGACAACTCATAAATAATGTAAAGCAACAGTAAGGAAGGGCAAAATGGTCAAAATACAAAAAACTCTAAAATCACAATGAGGGTTGTTATTATATATATATATATATATATATATATATATATACAAAAAATTATGTCTAATATGCATAATATACAATGTATAAGAAGAATGAGGAAAAGAAGAAGAAGGAAAAAAGGGAGAGGACAAGATGGAGAAGAAAGATGAGAAGAAGAAAGAGAAGGAGAAGGAGAAAGAGAAGGAGGGGGAGTAGGAAGAGGTGAAGAAGAAGTTGTAAGAGGAGAAGAAAAAAGAAAAATAAGGAGGAGGAGAACCAAGATAAGAAAAAACAGAAGAAGGAGTAGGATTAGAAGTAGAAGAGAAGAGGAAGAAGAAAAAAAAGGAGGAGGAGAAGGAAAAAAAATAAGAAGAAGCAAAAGATAGAGAAGAACAAAAAGGAGAGGAAGCAAAAGGAGGAAGACCTGGAAGAGAAGATGAAGATGATGATGATGAAGAGGAAGCAGAAGAATAAGAAGAAGGAGCAGGAGGAGAAAAAGCGAAAATAGAAGAAGCGAAAGAAAGAGAAAAATAGGAGAAGAAGTCTAATAATAAAAATAATAATAATAATAATAATAATAATAATAAATAAATAAATAATACTCTCTCCATATCAAAAAGAAGGACCTATTTTAACTTAGCACGGAGTTTAAGAAAATTTAAAAAAAAAATTGAATCTTGTGGTCTTAAATTAAAGTCATATCAAATGTATCAAGATGCCCTTTAATCTTGTGGTCTTAAACATGCCACATGGAAAGTTGAAATTAAAGTGTTATCAAAAAAGGAAAAGGTCATTTTTTTTTAAACAAACTAAAAAGGAAAGTAGGTCATTCTTTTTGAAATGGATGGAGTGATAATTTTAAGTAGAATAAGAAAGAGTATGTAACGACATGTTCCGTCATTATTAAAAGACACCTCTTTATGGGCACGGGTTACAGAAAATTTTGAAAATACAATCTCAAATTAGTATAGGATGACACGACTTAAAATTTTGGAATTTGAAATTTTGATTAGGCTGACATCATCCCACTATAACATGAATTTTTCCTCTATAGCGACATCGCCATAGTGGCCGACAGGCCGCTATAGTGGGATGACGGGACAAGAAACCCCAGGTGTGAATTTTATATTCTCTTTTCTCCTCTTCAGTTATAAAGGATGAGGTTCATTAAAAAATCTTCCTAGGGTTATCTTATGGCTTGGCAGCAATGAACAGGAGGGATTTCATGTTAATGGGGTAAAACCCATGGATTTTCCATCGATTGCACATCAATAGTCGCCTTTATAGAGTCAAAACTCACATTCATACCTCCGTAGCAGCTGTTTGACGTTTAGGTAGGCTTGGTTTAACTGAGTAGTTTAGACCTGAGTTAGAAACCATAAGCATGGCGTAGATTAATGGAAGATTGCATACTTAGGCCTTCGGGCACGGTATTTGGATGGATAAACTGGATTAAACCCGGATAATTAGGTAGGGAAATTGTTGTTATGATTACATTATTGAGTTGATTCATGGAATTATATGTTACATTTTTATTGTTTATCCTTGTTTGGTTAATAATGGTGTAGAACCGGGAATTGGATTAATTAATTAAATATTTATACGTGATAATTTAGTATCAGATCCTAGGTTACCGGTCATCCAATACAAGAGCAAATGTCGAGTAGAGTCCTGCAAATTGGTGTGTTGACTTCCACATCTAATCTTCGAAGAGCTATGAGGGATTTTAGGAATTATTCCAATTCTTTCTTTCCTTTTGTGCAGTCTGTGTACTTTCTTGTATGAGTTGAGTCCAAGTGGAATCTCTGGATTCCAACTGGTATCTCAGCAAAGTAAATGGATATCATTTGACTCTAGTTGAAATGGTACATATCACGCCCCGAGTTCCAACGAGGCGGATTGGCACCCGTAGCCGATAAGGATCGAGAGAACCAAGCTTTGCTTCTACTCATTTGTGTGCATGCCATAGAAAATACCACTATCACGTAAGAACATAAAAGGAAAATAACGGAAATCATGGAACATGTAGTATATATACATATATGAAACTTGGCCGTTGAGGACATCAAGTAAAAAACGACATGAATCTTCTTACATTGATACACCCACATACGTCTACAAAAGCCTCTAACAAATGCATTTACAAGACCAACTGAAAGTCGGGACAAATCCCCCGCTTTATACAACATGTACAATACCAAACACATGTACAACTGTGACTCGGAGAAGCCCCAAACTAACTGGAGCTCACCAATGATCCACAAACAACTGGCAACCTACCGTGGAGGCCTACTAGCACCTGCGCCTGCAGCAAGTAAGGTAAGTCCCACAAGGGACGTCAGTACGAAGAATGTACTGAGTATGTAAGGATCAAATGAAACTGAATGAATCATAAATACGTCAATGAACTCAATTATAATTGAATAACCAATATGGATAAGTCATCATTCTGTGTTTTGGGAACCATGTATATTTCTTTCATTACTTTCTTTGCTTCTTTGCTTCTATAATTTGTCATCTTTGCCTGTGACCTGTGATACTCGGGCCCCAACTGAACAGTGGGTTTTAACATAACATAACGTTATGTTGGGATCGGTTCGAGCTAGGCTTATGCCTCTAGAGCTACCATCCATAAATCAATACATTGGGCTCAGCTCGAGCTAGGTTATTACCTCTAGAGCTGCCACCCATAAACCAACATATCAGGTTCGGCTCGAGCTAGGTTATTACCTATAGAGCTACCCCTTGTCAGGTTCGGTCCGAGCTAGGCTTATGCCTCTAGGACTACCCCCTGATCCAATAATCTCGGGATCGGCTTGAGCTAGGCTTATGCCTCTAAAGCTGCCACCCATACTCAATCATTAATCACATGTGCATTACTTCATTCTTTACTTTTGAGATTGATACAATGATAGTCATACATTATTAGAAGCTTAGGATCAATAATCAATGAGTGAGAGACATGTGAATCACCATTGTTCAATGAATAGGAAACATGTGATAACAACAATTGATAACCGGGAATAGGATACCTTAGAACATTTCGGATTGGAACAACTATTATGTCAATGAATCTACTATGCTGCAGAAGGATACGGAAAGAGTAACCTTACATACCTTTACTTCCAAGTATGATTACCCAAGCTTATATATGAACACAATAGTCCAGCTCCTTCCTTATGTTTCACTCTACAATACAAGTACATAACGGAGCTTACGTTAACCACTAGTTATCGTATAAGTGTACAAGCTGACAACAAACTATATGGCTGCCATATAACGTCACTTCACCCTTTATAATACAATCCACTGCATCAACATACCAACAAAATCATAACATTCCACACATTGACCAAAACATCATACATCAATAGCATTTCACACCACGTGTACCCTTTATGCTTCCTCATTAGCATTCCGTCGCAATTACCCAATCATCTCGCCTCATAACAACTTATGAACAACAATAAATACTTAATATAGTCCAACACACCTCCATACGACCCCTTTGAAGTCATTAAAACGACACCACAAGTTGATATTACATCCAAAAAGGGTATAGAGGCCTTTGGGGATCAAATAGATGCGAAAACATACAAAGCCAAACCTGGGGCTGACCTGCGAAGCCACCTGCGCCCGCAGGTGGTTGAGGTGTGCCCGTAGGTGGCCTTTGGCAGATGCCAGAGGCACCTACGTTGGCATCTGCGCCCGCAGGTGCCCTCGTCTGCGGGGGCGGATGCCCAAATCGGCCAAAATGGGTTCTTTTTGGGTCCTTTTCTATAATACATGGTCCAAAGCCATAGGTAAGCCTTTATTTACATATATTTTGTCACTTCAAAGCCAAAAAACACTCATGTTTCCATAACGCACATAAACAACACCAAAATCACACTTTCCTTTCAACGTCACCAAATCCATAAGCAAATTTACAATAACCATTCCAAAACGTTATGTACAAGATCAAAACAAGTTAAGGCTATAATCACATCTCACATGTCAATATTGAATCCACCAAGTTCACTTCTTTCCATACCACAAGTCTATTTTCAAGTTTACAAGGCAAAACCTTTTTCCAATTGCAAACATAGACAGTTTTACACATAGCACATTGTCCAACACTTTGCCAATACAACCAACATGATCCACACCATCTCCCATGAATATAATATATTAAACCATAAATATAAACACTTACCAAATCTTACCAAAGAGTGATCTTGGCCCAACAAGTAGTTGCCTTAGGGTTTCTTGAGAGCAAGGAAATGTTGTGAATATTCTAGAAAAAGCATGAGAGTCCAAATGAATTAAAAATCTGATTTTCTTGATTTATATAGCCCCTTTATAATGATCCTTATCCACACATTTGGTGTGTTTACTTGGTAAATGGAAGAGTAATGGGAGAATGGATCAAACTTCCATTTTTGGGCCATGTCTTCTTATGATTATTGGGCCTCATTTGGGCCCAATGGCACAAGACTTATTAATGCCCACAAATTAATGTATAATTCATCAAATCTCTCATGTTTCAATATTTCCATGAATGTTACGGTAGTCAACTAGACTCGGAAACTTACGGGGTGTTACAGTACAAGTAAGGAAAGTTGGAACAAGGAAGGTTCCAATTAGTATCTGGTCATGAAGGCTATGAAATACATGGATAATTGGCCAACGGTTATACATGAGGCAAACAAAGGACAATAAAAAGGGCTTGTTCAATGATGAAACTTGAGATTGATGCTTATGTGTATTGGTATTGCTTGAATGACTACGAATATGTGAAATGTGATTGTTTGAATTACTATAGAATTCGTGGTTGGTGAAAAGTCATAACTTGGTTATGCGTTGATGGTTTAAGGAAATATTTGCTATGGGTTTTACCTGGAAATTGTACTTTACATATTGGCATGGGCTTATTATTGGTAAAAATAATAAGGGGAAAGATGGTCCATGACTGTGGGGAAACTTTTGTTTCAGGACAGTAATTTATTGGGGACCATGGAAAAAAGGGCTATTATTACAAAATAGTGGGATCTGTTGTTATGAAATTTTCTTGTTATAATTCACAACTGGTTTTTTTTAACAATGTGATACTAAGTGTTGTTTATGTATGGCTGGGTTTAGTCTTGGGATTATGTTAAAGGCTATTATGTGATTTCATGTTTTCATGCTGAAAACAAAAGGGGGATGACGGGAATTACAAAAATTGGTAAAATTATGGTTTGCTGGTGTTAGGGACGCTATAGTGGTACTGATCCGCTATGGTAATCCCGCTATAGCGGGAATTTTTCCTCTATAGCAGCGTCTCCATAGCAAGGTGCAAGCCTCTACAGTGGGATGGGCGAGGCAGAATGTCAAGACCCAAAATTTGGACCATGATGGCACCGATCCAACCCTTCATGATAGGTAAGCCAAGAACCCAATCCCAAACATAATATCCCAAAGGTATGGAAGCGAGAGAAATAAGAGCAAAATAAAACCCAAATAATCTCCCAGAGTAGATTAATAGAGCAGTGTAGTCGAAATCAAGATAATCCCAGATCTGGTAGTCACAATACAAGCCTCTAAATACAGAAATCAAAGAAAAGTCTGAGTATCTTAAAATGCGGAAAAATGCATAAAGATAGGGGTGGAGGAGATTTCAGTAGTCTCTGAAATCTATAGCAACTACCTCGAATCTCCAAAGATGCTAGCACAGAAGAAACCACAGGAATCAATGCAAAGAAGCCGTCTGATCGGTACCTGCACAGAAGGTGCAAAAAAAGCAAGGGTGAGTACGGAACCACGTGTACTCAGCAAGCATCGTCGACCGACCCTAATTCAAGGTGGTGACGAGTGACACCACGTCAAACCTCCAAAATAATCATCCAACCTACACTCGAAAAGCCACTCTAATCTAATGAAATAATCAAGTCTAACAGTCATAAGGATATCATAACACAGTCCAAGAAATCCTCAATACAATGAAATCAAGTAGCATATATTCAAATACTTAATGAATAGTACAAAATCGACAAAACACCTTACTCAATCTGAACAAGGAAAGAATGAATGCAATGCAATGCATATGCTGTGTACACACCTACCGAGCAATGGCTTCAAGAACAGGACCCATGGGGGACTCACAAGGTCCATGTAGTGTGCAGGCGTGCACTCCGATCCCAATAAATATATTGTGCAGGCGTCCACTCCGATCCCAATAATAGATAATAATAATAATAATAATAATAATGTGCAGGCGTGCACTCCGATCCCATATGAAATGCAATGCATAATGTGCAGGCGTGCAACTCCGATCCCAAATCAACAATAAAATTAAGCAAAGCATTTCACGCCTTGTGCCCGATATATATCAATTCCAAAATCAACTCAGCTTATCAAGTGAGAGTATTCTTATTAGTTAGAATTTCCAATCATTTATTTACAATATCAAATTTGCCCAATCATCCAAGCAAATAGGGAAAAATCGTTCAAAACAACTAATTAACTTATTTTAACCCCTCAAATAACACTGGTACCCGCATAGATGCTCGTCACTTCATCTATACAAGACCCCCATTCCCATTACTCCCATTACATATAACTAACACATAAGCACTTCGAAAAAGAGTCTAAGAAAGTCTCAACTTGCCTCAAATCGAAGACCAAGCGTCAATTTACAAACTTGCCCTTTCGTAAAGCTTCTGAATGGTCAAAATCTATTCAAATATATATATTCCCCATAAGAGAATGCACTAGTACGTCAAATTTCAACTAAAACGGATCATTATTCGAGGCCTAAATCACGAATTCTCACTCTAAAAATCCTAGACCTAAAGCTTAAATTTGTCAAAATAGTAATTGATAATATCGTAGGGATATCTACAGAAGCTTAAAGCAAACAATGAATTAAGAACCCCAGGCCAAGAAACAAAAAAAAATAGTAGAGAATTATAACTACAGATACCAATATTTTCCATACCCTTATCACAGTGATTGGCCATTATTACTTTCTTGTCATCATTAGTCTAATCCTTAGGTCACATTGACATTCTGGTCATCATTACTTCATCATGGCCTAAATTTTCTTCAAAAAAAAACAAGTTTTCAATGCACCAGGTTATAGCTAACAACTATCAATTCACCCGTAATAATAAATTCCTAGAACAATTTCTTGCCTAACTTTTAATTCACCCTCACATCACTATTATAGACATATCAATAGGTAGATGTAGCAGTAGAGATTAATTCACATGATAACCTACCTTAAGCAGTTGAAATTTCCCCTTGAAGCTACGATAAGATTTTGAGAAACAGAAACTGCAACTTCGTGCCCCTCTTCCTTCTAATTTTTTGATGATATTAATAAATATGGTAAACCCTTCCTACTTAAATTTATTCTTATACATAGGTCTCAAGAATTAAGAAAATATCAATTTGGCCCATTAACCACCAACTAAAATAATATCTAAAATAACCAAAACTTTTATTAGATCCTCGAAATTTATTCGGAACCTCAAGAAAATAACCCAAATATGGAAATTGACTAAAAAGCACATTCCGAACCTATTGGAAACACTAAAACACTAACCCGAGGTCATCTTGATCATAGGTTGACCACGTTCGAGCTTAACTTTATTAAAACACAAAAAACCTAATTAATGACTTAAATCACCTCTGAACACCTCGAGGATTGGTACTTCCTACCTCTGTAAGTCATAAATCACGTCTAAAAACTACAAGTAGGGTTATAATGGGAAAAACAAGTAAAATTCACAAAACGACTAAGAGGGTCGTTACATCATCCACCACTAAAACAAATGTTCGTCCTCAAACGTAAAGAGAAAGAAGTACCTGGACTGTCAAAAAGATGAGGATATATGCTCTGCATGTCAGACTCAACCTCCCAAGTGGCTTCCGCCACAGGAAGATGCCTCCACTGTACCTTCACAGAAGCTATCTCCTTGGATCTCAACTTTCTAACCTGCCTATCCAAAATAACTATAGGCTCCTCCTCAAATGCCAGATTCTGATCCAAACTCACTGTGTCCCACTGAATCACATGAGAATCATCCGGATGATACCTTTTTAACATAGAAACATGGAAAACTGGGTGCACGGCTGAAAGACCCAGTGGCAAAGCCAACTCATAAGCCACTAGTCCAATGCGCTGAAGAATCTCAAAAGGGCCAATGAACCTCGAACTGAGCTTTCCTTTCTTCCCAAACCTCCTCACACCCTTCATGGGTGATACCTTCAACAAGACTCGCTCACCCTGCATGAACTCCAAGTCATGGACCTTCCTGTCAGCATAACTCTTTTGTCTACTCTGAGTAGCCAAGAGCCGATCCTGTATCAATCTCACTTGATCCATCGAGTCCCTCAGCAAATCAGTACCCCAAGGTCTAACCTCAAAAGAGTCGAACCACCCAACTGGGGACCTACACCTTCTTCCATATAATGCCTCGAAGGGAGCCATCTGAATACTGGAATGGTAGCTATTATTATAGGAGAACTCTACCAAGGGTAAAAACTGATCCCAGTGACCCCCGAAATCCATCACACAATCTCGCAACATGTCCTCCAACACCTGAATAGTTTGCTCCGACTGGCCATCTGTCTGTGGATGAAATGTTGTACTCATATCCAATTGAGTACCCAACTCCCGCTGCAAGGTACTCCAAAAGTTCGAAGTGAACAGAGTACCTCTATCTGAAATAATGGAAACGAGCACGCCATGTAATCGAAGTATCTCACGAATGTAGATTTTGGCTAATTTCTCTGCATTATAGTTCATCTTCACAGACACAAAATGGGCTGATTTGGTCAATCTATCCACAATCACCCAAACAAAATCAAACTTCCCCAAGGTCTGAGGTAACCCAACTACGAAATCCATAGTAATATGCTCCCATTTCCACTCGAGAATGGGCATCTTCTAAAGCAAACCACCTGGTCTCCGATGCTCATATTTCATCTGCTGGCAATTCAGACACTTAGCCACAAACTCTATAATATCCCTCTTCATCCCACACCACCAATAATGTTGTTTTAGGTCATGATACATCTTCGCTGCGCCTGGATGAATGGAATACCGTGAACAATGGGCCTCATCCATAATAGATCTAATCAAATCACCCACTCTAGGGACACAGATCTGTCCCTTTATCCTTAAAACACCCTCCTGATCCAAAATCGACTCCTTAGCCTCACCTCGCATCACCTTATCTCTGATAATACACAACTTTTCATCCTCAAATTGACGATCTCAAATTTGCTCTATCAACAAGGACCTCGCCTCTACACTTGTAAGTACTCTACCAGACTCGGAGATATCCAGACGCACAAAACTGTTAGCTAACCGCTGGACCTCCCTGGCTAATGGTCGCTCCTCTACACTCAATAATGCAAGACTACCCATACTAACCGCCTTCCTACTCAAGGCGTCTGCCACTACATTGGCCTTGCCCGGATGATATAAAATAGTCACATCATAATCTTTCAACAACTCCAACCACCTACGCTGTCTCAAATTCAACTCCTTTTGCTTGAAGATATACTGAAGGTTGCGATGATCAGTGTACACCTCACAATGAACCCCATACAAATAGTGCCTCCATAACTTCAGTACGAATACAACCGCTGCTAACTCTAAATCATGGGTAGGTTAATTTCTCTCATGCGGTTTCAACTGCCTCAAAGCATACGCTATCACCTTATTTTTATGCATCAACACACCACCCAAGCCAATACCGGAAGCATCACAAAACACAATAAATCCCTCACCTTTCACAGGTAGAGTCAATATAGGAGCTGAAGTCAACAGAGTCTTGAGCTTTTGAAAGCTCTCCTCACACTTATCCGACCACTGAAAAACCACATTCTTCTGAGTCAATCGAGTCATCGGAGCTGCAATGGAAGAGAAAACCTACACGAATCGCCTATAATAGCCTGCTAACCCAATAAAACTCCGAATATCTGAAGGTGACGTAGGTCGTGACCAATTTCGAACCGCCTCAACCTTGGCCGGATCGACCATAATACCATCCTTGGATTCCACATGTCCCAAGAATGCCACAGAACTAAGCCAAAATTTGCACTTTGAAAACTTGGCATATAACTTCTCATCCCTCAACCTCTGGAGTACGATCCTCAAATGTTTCACATGATCCTCCTCGCTCCTAGAATACACCAAAATGTCATCGATGAACACAATAACAAATGAATCTAGATAAGGTCGAAACACATTATTCATCAACTCCATGAACGCTGCTGGGGCATTAGTCAACCCAAAGGACATAACCAAGAACTCATAGTGGCCATATCTAGTCCGAAAAGTTGTCTTACGAATGTCTGAAGCCTGAATCTTTAACTGATGATACCCCGACCTCAAGTCAATCTTCGAGAACACTGAAGCACCCTGAAGCTGATCAAAAAGGTTACCAATACGCGGTAGAGGATACTTATTCTTGATTGTCACCTTGTTCAACTGTCGATAATCAATGCACATCCTCATAGACCCATCTTTCTTCTTCACAAACAACACCGGAGCACCCCAAGGTGATACACTAGGTCGAATAAACCCCTTACTTAACAAATCCTGAAGTTGGTCTTTCAATTCCTTCAACTCCGCAGGAGCCATTCTATAAGGAGGAATAGAAATGGGCTTAGTTCCCGGCTCCAAATCAATACCAAAATCAATGTCTCTATTAGGAGGGACACTTGGAAGATCGACAGGAAATACATCTATGAAATCTCTAACCACTCTCACTAACTCCAGGGGAGGTGTCTCAGTACTAGTATCATGAACATAAGCCAAATATGATAAACACCCTTTCTCAACTATTCGTTAGGCCTGAATATACGAAATCACCTTCTTAGGATACGAACTCTAAACACCCCTCCACTCCAATCTCAGACGATCTGGCATAGCCAAAGTAACCGTCTTGGCATGACAATCCAAGACAGCATGATAGGGAGAAAGCCAATCCATGGCTAAAATCACGTCAAAATCAACCATATCGAGGATAATCAAATCTACCCAGGTGTCACACCCCAAAATAGAAACAACACGAGATCGGTACACCTGATCCACCACTAAGGAATCACCTACTGGGGTAGAAACACGAATAGGAACAGCTATAGACTCACATATCATATCAAGACTGGAAGCAAAGTATGCAGACACATAGGAGAAGGTAGAACCAGGATCAAATAACACTGGAACAGGTTGATGGAAAACTGAGACGATACCTGTAATGACTGCATCAGAAGACTCTGCCTCGGGCTTCCCTGGGAAAGCATAACAATGGGCTCTATCATCTATCGTCTGGGTCACTCCTCTACCACCTCCCCTACCAGCTGGGGGTGCACCTCTACCTCCCTGAGATCTGCCTCGACCCCTAGCCAGAGGAGCTGTTCCTCTAGCAAGGGCCTGATGATCGTGCTGTGGACCCCTCTGTCTATACACTGGACAATCCCTCCGAAGATGATCCGAACTACACACTCATAATAGGACTTGGGAGCCATCAACTGATGAGAGTGACCTGAATAACCAGTATGACCACCACGACCTGAAAATCGTTGAGATGAATCATATGAAGCATGTCCCGAACCATATGAACCCCGACCTGAATGTCCACCATCTGATGCCTGCATCGCTGCCTGAACTGGTCTACCCTGCTGAGGGCAAAAATCTCGTCTGAACAAACCCCTACCTCCAGATGAGGTACTACTGAATCGACCAGAAGTGCGGGACCTCTTGTCCCTCAGATCCCCATACTCCTCATGATGCATCAACTCAAACTCCTTTGCTGACTCAACTACCCTTTAAAGAGAAGCCCCAGACTGGGCTACAGCGAACACGGCCTCTTTAATCCTGAGGGTCAAACCTCTCATAAACCTCCTAATCATCTCAGCTTCGTCTGGTAAAATCACCATAGCATAACGGTACAAGGCATAAAATCGAATCATACTCAGCCACAAAAATACCCTCCTGTGTCAAATGCTCAAACTGGCGCCTACGCTCCTCCTTCAAGCTACGAGGGACAAATCTGTCAAGAAAAGCCTGTGCAAACATAGCCCAAGTCATCGGTGGAGAACCTGCTGGCCTGGAATCAATATAGGAGCGCCACCACTGCTTGGCTGGACCACGCATCTGCAAGGCAGTATAATCAACTCTATGGGATTCAACCAATCCCACACTCTGAAGTCTCTCATGACAACTGACCAAAAATTCATAAGCGTCCTCACGTTGATCACCCTGAAACTGCGGTGGGTCCATCTTCCTAAACTTCTCAAATCGTCGCTGCTCATCATCAGACATAACTGCCCTAACCCCACCGATAGCTCCTACCCTCGGTAGAGGCATACCATCATACCTCAGTGCTGGATGAACCACTGAACCCTGATAAATTGGAATGGACTGCTGATCTGGGGTCTGGGCCCCCACCCTAGCTTATGAACCCTGTGTAGTACCTAATGATCCGCCTCCTTGAGCAATACTCTCCAAAACTCCCAGAACCCGAATCAAGGTATCCTGAAGGACCGGTGTAGCAACAAATCCTGGTGGTGCCTGACCTGGGGCCACACCATCAGTTGGGACCTAAATATCATCATCACCTGCATCAAACTCAACCTCGAGAGACCCCACCCTATTAGGAATCTGAGTGGCTTCCCAAGCTCTCTCTCTACCATGACCTCTGCCCCTACCACGTCCGCGTATCCCAGCATGGATAGCTGGCTCAGGGGATGGTACGGGCTCCTGACCATCGTACTGAGATGCACGAGTCCTAACCATCTGCGAGAGAATAAGATAAGAATCTCAGTATTTCAAATTAAAGGATCAATATTGCACTATAAGAATGAAGAAACGAATATTTCCTAAATTCCCATAGCCACTCGAAGATAGGTAACGGACATCTCCGCATCGATCTGCAAGACTCTACTAGACTTGACTTGTATTTGTGAGACCAATGAACCTGGGGCTCTGATACCATCTGTCAAGACCCAAAATTTGGACCATGATGGGACCGATCCAACCCTTCATGATAGGTAAGCCAAGAACCCAATCCCAAACATAATATCCCAAAGGTATGGAAGCGAGAGAAATAAGAGCAAAATAAAACCCAAATAATCTCCCAGAGTAGATTAATAGAGTAGTGTAGTCGAAATCAAGATAATCCCAGATCTGGTAGTCACAATACAAGCCTCTAAATACAGAAATCAAAGAAAAGTCTGAGTATCTTAAAATGCGGAAAAATGCATAAAGATAGGGGTGGAGGAGATTTCAGTAGTCTCTGAAATCTATAGCAACTACCTCGAATCTCCAAAGATGCTAGCACAGAAGAAACCACAGGAATCAATGCAAAGAAGCCGTCTGATCGGTACCTGCACGGAAGGTGCAAAAAAAGCAAGAGTGAGTACGGAACCACGTGTACTCAGCAAGCATCGTTGACCGACCCTAATTCAAAGTGGTGACGAGTGACACCACGTCAAACCTCCAAAATAATCATCCAACCTACACTCGAAAAGCCACTCTAATCTAATGAAATAATCAAGTCTAACAGTCATAAGGATATCATAACACAGTCCAAGAAATCCTCAATACAATGAAATCAAGTAGCAGATATTCAAATACTTAATGAATAGTACAAAATCGACAAAACACCTTACTCAATCTGAACAAGGAAAGAATGAATGCAATGCAATGCATACGCTGTGTACACACCTACCGAGCAATGGCTTCAAGGACAGGACCCACGGGGGACTCACAAGGTCCATGTAGTGTGCAGGCGTGCACTCCGATCCCAATAAATATATTGTGCAGGCGTCCACTCCGATCCCAATAATAGATAATAATAATAATAATAATAATAATGTGCAGGCGTGCACTCCGATCCCATATGAAATGCAATGCATAATGTGCAGGCGTGCAACTCCGATCCCAAATCAACAATAAAATTAAGCAAAGCATTTCACGCCTTGTGCCCGATATATATCAATTCCAAAATCAACTCAGCTTATCAAGTGAGAGTATTCTTATTAGTTAGAATTTCCAATCATTTATTTACAATATCAAATTTGCCCAATCATCCAAGCAAATAGGGAAAAATCGTTCAAAACAACTAATTAACTTATTTTAACCCCTCAAATAACACTGGTACCCGCATAGATGCTCGTCACTTCATCTATACAAGACCCCCATTCCCATTACTCCCATTACATATAACTAACACATAAGCACTTCGAAAAAGAGTCTAAGAAAGTCTCAACTTGCCTCAAATCGAAGACCAAGCGTCAATTTACAAACTTGCCCTTTCGTAAAGCTTCTGAATGGTCAAAATCTGTTCAAATATATATATTCCCCATAAGAGAATGCACTAGTACGTCAAATTTCAACTAAAACGGATCATTATTTGAGGCCTAAATCACGAATTCTCACTCTAAAAATCCTAGACCTAAAGCTTAAATTTGTCAAAATAGTAATTGATAATATCGTAGGGATATCTACAGAAGCTTAAAGCAAACAATGAATTAAGAACCCAGTCCAAGAAACAAAAAAAAAACAGTAGAGAATTATAACTACAGATACCAATATTTTTCGTACCCTTATCACAGTGATTGGCCATTATTACTTTCTTGTCATCATTAGTCTAATCCTTAGGTAACATTGACATTCTGGTCATCATTACTTCATCATGGCCTAAATTTTCTTCAAAAAAAAAACAAGTTTTCAATGCACCAGGTTATAGCTAACAACTATCAATTCATCCGTAATAATAAATTCCTAGAACAATTTCTTGCCTAACTTTTAATTCACCCTCACATCACTATTATAGACATATCAATAGGTAGATGTAGCAGCAGAGATTAATTCACACGATAACCTGCCTTAAGCAGTTGAAATTTCCCCTTGAAGGTATGATGAGATTTTGAGAAACAGAAACTGCAACTTCGTGCCCCTCTTCCTTCTAATTTTTTGATGATATTAATAAATATGGTAAACCCTTCCTACTTAAATTTATTCTTGTACATAGGTCTCAAGAATTAAGAAAATATCAACTTGGCCCATTAACCACCAACTAAAATAATGTCTAAAATAACCAAAATTTTTATTAGATCCTCGAAATTTATTCGGAACCTCAAGAAAATAACCCAAATATGAAAATTGACTAAAAAGCACATTCCGAACCTATTGGAAACACTAAAACACTAACCCGAGGTCATCTTGACCATAGGTTGACCACGTTCGAGCTTAACTTTATTAAAACACAAAAAACCTAATTAATGACTTAAATCACCTCCGAACACCTCGAGGATTGGTACTTCCTACCCCTGTAAGTCATAAATCACGTCTAAAAACTATGAGTAGGGTTATAATGGGAAAAACAAGTAAAATTCACAAAACGACTAAGAGGGTCGTTACACAGAACCCCTGCCCTATTTTTATTTTTCATTCCGGTCCTATTTTAATCGTTAGTTGAGCTACGAGCTATCGCATAATTATAGAAATCACATATAGAAAGGTAAATCATGCATTCAATATATAAAAAAATTATTAAAAACTAGCATTCATGTACGATAAAATAAAGGAAAAAGAAAGAGAGGAATAATGTCTAATACATTCCAAAACGAGGGCAACCCAAATCATGATAAATGTATAAAAGGGGGGGAGCAAGACTGAGCTGCACTGAGGGCCCTAGTTGGATGCCCTGTCACTATCGCGGGCTGCCGGGGCGGGGTCCTCTCCTTCTACATCACTGAAGAAAAAAAACTCCAGCATATCCTCTTGCTCCAACTGGGGAAGCTCCTGGTCGGGGACTGCGCACCTGAACATGACCTTTATGGTCTTCCACATTCGCCCGAGCATGCTGTCCTGGGAGTGCCTCCTCTTCTTCTCCTCATCGAGCTTTCTAAGGAGTGTTGCATAGTCCTGGGTAGATGGAGGTGGGGATATGGAATTGTAAGGGGCATGCTCTATACGCCTCCAAACCGCGTCTAAGTCGTCCTCCAGGCGACTACTAGAAATCTGGGATTGGGAAGGAGAGGCAGCAGCATCAGCGTCATCATCGGCCTCCTCTGCAGCTAGGCCGCTCTTAGCCTCACTGACCTTCTTATTCTTCATTCCCTTGGATGTAACCACCTTCACCTTGAGGGTGTGGAAAGTGGTATCCATCTCCAACTTATGGTCGGCCTCCTTCTCGGTCACCTCGATGTGCCGGCACAACATAGAAACCAGACCGGTAAGGTAGGGGACCTTCTTGCTGCCCCAATAAAAGTCCTTCTATTCCATCACAATATGTTCCCCCACATTCAGTATGATCCCCTGTATAGAACAAACCACCACTAGAGCCTGAGGGTAGGTCATGTCGGAGAAGTTTCCCGACGAACAAATCCTTCTGGTCAACAGGTCCAGCCACCTTCTAGCCTAAGCTGAGAAGTAGGTACTCGTGATGCCCTCAGTAGTAGGCCAGTAGGCCTAGTCCCTGAACTCCTTGGAAACTAGTGTATCTCGTAGCCACCTCATGTCCAACTGTCGGTACTTGGCTAAGTACCCCACATTTGAGACGTGTGGTACCTCAAGCACCTATTAATAGTTCGAATGTCTGATGGGACATCCACTCCTCTGATGCGGATGGTGGGGTTGGGGTCATCCTAAAGCACGGTAGGGAGTATGGTATAAAACTCCCTGACCCAGCTCGAGACTTCAGTCGAGGGAGTCACCATTAATGGGCCCCAGCCAAACTCCTGGATCTGGTTGTAGAATACAGACATCTTCTCCTCTACCCATCTCATAGCGAAGGCTCTCTCTTAGTAGAACCCTGTCTTCCTGTACTCATGATATCTCTCCTGATACGCTTCTTTGGGGAATCTCTCATAGGTGTGAGCGTTTTCTTGGTTTTCGGACATTAGAGTATGTTGATCTGCAAATCATAAGGAAGAAGCATGTTAGAACTCATAAAGTGATAAGAAATCAAATTTCAGAAAAAGGCCAATGCCTTGGCCTGTCTGGGAGGCTACTGCATAAAGCCTCCCGCTACGGAGATGTCGCTATAGCAGGAATTTCTCTGCTATAGCGGGACAAGGCCGCTACAGCAGCCTTCATCATTTCCAGCAGATCAAGAGGTGCAACAATGGCACCTTTTGACAAAAAGTCCCGTTTTTAGCATTCTGACCTCAGATCAGTGATTCTAAAGTACCCTTACACTAGTTTATGCAAAAATTTGGGCATGATAACTCCTAAAACATGCCACAATCATCAAAATCAAATCAAGAACAACCCTTCACATTCCCTATGGTTTCGAGCCTATTTTGGCCATGAACTCCATAATTCTTATGCCCAGAATGCTATAAAAGCATTGTAAACATAAAGGAAGCAACCATGCTTTGAAATTTTGGCTAATTCAAACCCATTTTTGAATTTTCAAAAATTAACCCAAAAAATTATCCTTTTTCTACGAATTCAAGTGTAAAACTAGCAGGAACGCATGTAAGGAAGTAAAGGGAGTAAGCTTATCGATAATTACCTTGTTTCCAATGATGGAAGAAAAGTTATTCTGGAAAGGAAGGGAGTTTGTTCGAGTAAAGAAGGAAAAATGGGCGAGAAACCCATTTCTCACTCTTTTATGTTTGTTAGCCTCGCTATAGCGGGAACCCAATCCTCGAAGTGCGAAAAAATTTTGTCCGTTGTATTTGAAGTTCTTTCGTTCCAGTGTATTGATGAGACCTTGGATACCTTGGGTTCTCGAGAAATGTTTGTTCTATTTGTCTCATGCGATTCATAAAGAAGAACGAATTCTAGATGGAGTGGGGTCGTATTAAAGTTACGATTTAGAAGTTTATTATACCAAGGAAAACAAAATTTTGGTATTCCACGTAATGTCTGTAGATACGTCGTCGTTAAGGTTCAACTTAAACTCGTGATGTTCTTTCCTAATCGTGATCGTTCGGGATGAACAATGGATAAATTGGTATCTGTTGTAACGACTTGTTTCATCATTATTAAAAGACACCTCGTTATGGGCATGGGTTACGAAAAATTTTAAAAATATGATCTCAAATTAGTATGGGGTGACACGACTTAAAATTTTGAAATTTAAATTTTTGGTCGGACTGATGTTATTTTGTTATAGAGAGAATTTTCCTGCTATAGCAGCGTCACCATAGCAACCGGCAGGCCACTATAGAGGGATGATGGAACCAAAAACCCCAAGAGTGAATTTTAGATTCTTTTTTCTCCTCTTCAGTAGTAAAAGGACGAGGTTCATTCCAAAACTCTCCTCGGGTTACCTCATGGCATGGGAGCAATTAAGAGGAGGGATTTCACATTAATGGGTAAAACCCATGGTTTTTCTCCGATTGCACGTCAATATTCGCCTTCACGGAGTCAAAACTCGCGTTCATGCCTCCGCAGCAGCTACTTAGCGTCCTGGTAGGCTAGGTTTCACTGAGTAGTTTAGACCTGGGTTAGAAAGCGTAAGCATGACGTAGATTGACAGGAGATTGCATGCTTAGGCCTTCGGACACGGTGTTTGGATGGATAAAACAGATTAAACCCGGATAATTAGGTGGGAAAATTGTTGTTATGATTACATTATTGAGTTGATTCATGGAATTATGTGTTACATTGTTATTATTCATCTTTGTTTGGTTAATAATGGTGTAGAATCGGGAATTAGATTAATTAATTAAATATTTATTCGTTAAGGTAGTTGGGTCGTGACAGAGTAGAACATTTGTAGTTTCCTATTTAATCATCAATTAGAATAGACAATGGCTATACAATAACAAATTTTTTAGGCTTCAATTGATAAATCTAATTTTGACAATGAATATGTCAATAAATTCTTAGAGTTTATATTAGGGTGTATATGGGTCTGTTTGGTATGTCAATTTTTGATATGTTATGAGCATTGCGTTCTCATTGTAGGAAAATAAGTTTCTTAAAAATGAGAAAAATGACTTCTCTAATGAAAGTACGGAAAACAAGTTCATAAGTAACATATTGCCTCCTTTTCACCCATTCAATGCTTCCAACCCCAGCTTGCTGACCATCTCACCTCCCCGCCACCCTTATTCCTATCATATCTCACTTCATAGTGTTTGATCAAATTACATATAAGTTTTTTAAATAATATTTTTTTATTTACTTATGAAGCACAAGAAAAATAAGTAAGAAATTCACTTATTTTTTAAGAAAATATTTTTTTAGGAAGCATTTTTCTTCCTACCAAACACACCCTATTTCTCTTTTTATTCCAAATCCCAAAAATTTAGAGATTTTCATCTGATCCTATATTACTAAATATAGGTATATTCCTTATTTACAAAGCATAACAGTTATGTTACAAAATCTAACAAATCTGAAAAAATTAAAAAGGCAACCCTTCTTTTTTCTCTCTTTTCCTTCATGACAAATCTGAAAAAAATTAAAAGCAGACATAAGTTTTGCAACGACAAGCCAATAGGAAAATTTCAGTGGCAAACCAATGAAGTCCAACCCCCAAGTTCTAATTTCAGCAGCACAAAATACTCAGCATACAAGATAAATGTGCATCAGTAAATATTCAAATCCATAATCAGATGACGTAAAATTCTCAGCAAAACAGTCACCTCCATGCTTGCAGTCTCTAAAGAAGAAGAGAAATTTTTTGCTTGAATTTTTTCAATCCCCTCCATGCTCTCTCCTCTATATCTATTATCCCTAAAGATGTTTTCTATGAAAAAATATTTTCTCCTTGTGTGTATTAATAGAGAAGAAGATGAACGTCCAAAGTGCTAAAAATGTTGTGTATTCCTTTGTTTTTATCCCAAAACTCTCTTTTTGTAATGGGCTATATGTATGTATGAAAATTATACAACTTTTATACACAAAATTGTGAGAAAAAAAATTTATGCCATGAATGAGATTCAAAGCGTGTTTGTTTCTAGAAATTTAAAGCGAGATTCAAAATTATATTGAAGTTGTATGATAATATGTTGACTTGGTATGAAAATTGTATCTTAAGTTGATGTGTTAAAATCGTATTGATTCTTTATGAATATCATATGAAAAGTGTATAAAACATTGTTGTAGTTGTACTAAATTTTCAAAAACTTAACATAAATTTTATACAAAATTTAGACTATTACATACATGTTTCATATCAATTTTATACACTAAATCATGACTAAAATTCTAATCATTGAGCGAGATATACATATCTCATACCGATTATATACATGAAGTTTTTAGCAAAATTTTGAAGTATTGAGGGAGAAATACATATTTCATACCGATTTCATATAGTTTTCATACATGAAAGTTTGAGCAACTTTTTAAATTCTTGAGAAAAAATTTCTTATATATTTTGTAAAAAACTGCTTATTATGTTTTGCAAATTGAAAACTATTGCAATGTTTTGTAATATTAGGTTTATCTATGTATATGTAGAAATTTGTTTCCGGACAAAATAGAAATAGTCATCCAGGTAAAACTATTGATATATGTATAGAAAATGTATCATATGTATATAAATTGTATCATTATTGTATTAAACATGTATTTCTATATGTATAGAAAATAAATGTTTATTGTATAATTTATGTATAATAAATATATAATAAATTTATAAATACTCATTAATTATACATATTGTAAAGAAATATATAAAGTGTACAATAATGCATTAGTATAGAATATATATTTATACATATAATTAGTGTATATGCATTATACATTGAGTATATATTGATTATAAATTTATTAGGAAAGACTACACAATTTTTTTTATTTTTTTTGGCAATAAAATATAAATATTATCATACCAACAAAAACTTTGTACACCTAAAGAGCACTTAGTTGCTTAACCATCTTCTAGAAAGGGTGTTAAGCTGGCCTAAGCCTCAAGAGATTCTAGTTACAAATTCTATCAATATAAGCCTCGCATTTCCTAGCATACTTGGATCCTCTATACATGTTAACTCTCTCCCTCACTACTATTTGTACTTGTTGGACTAAGAAATCAACATTCACATTATACCCTCTAAAAAAATTTGCATTCCTAGCTATCCAAATATTAGAGATCATGGCCCCATAGCTTGTTGGAACAGTTTTCCTCTTGAATCTCTTCCATTTCTTCCTTCTGATCAAGTGAATTGTTCCCTCTATACCTCTGATACGTACCCTCACTTCAAGCCAAGTGGTTAATTTTTGGCAACCTGCCTGAGCTACACAAATGTTGTAAATAGATGAGTGATACTTTCTAGCTGCAGTAGATCACATAGAATACAAGTATCACTATCACAAGAGATACCTATCCTTATCATTCTTTCTTGGGTGAGTAGCTTTACTTGCATTGCAAGCCACAACATGAATCTATGTTTAGGAATCAGCACTATACTCCATACTAATTCAGCAACCCTCCATACAGGTCTATCTCCCAACAAATCACAGTAACTATCAACACAATTGTATTTGATAGTTAAAAAAAGAGCAGATTTTCTTTTTAACAAAAACAAAAGGTAAGGGGGGAAACAACAGGGATTTATTTTATTTTTTTAAAAAAAAAGCCGAAATGACACAAATTTGAAAATATAATTCTTTGGTCATTCGGTTTGTATTTATTTCGCCGAATGACCATCTCCTGTCTTTTTTCCATTTTTCTCAAGAGTTTAAGGGGTTAATTTAGAAATGACCCTAAAATGGATTAGACTTGATATTTTGTCTAGCATAAAAAAATTAGAAAAAATTACATCATACCATTACTTAACTTATCATAACTACTTAAAAGCTCAACCATTTTAAATAATTATATAAATCCCTGATTTTACGTAAAATCTCGGATACATCACAGAAGAATGTGATGTATCCGTGTAAAATTAAGTGATGTATCCGAAAGAATGTGATGTATTCTTGTCAAATTAAATGATGTATCGAAAGAATGTGATGTATCTGTGTGGGATGTGATGTATCTGTGTAAAATTAAGTGATGTATCTGGAAGAATGTGATGTATCCGTGTAAAATTAAGTGATGTATTCGGAAGAATGTGATGTATCCGTGTGGACTAAATTAGGAATTTTTAGAAGTATTGAAAAGAGTTGGGATAAGGAGTAATTAGCTCCAAAAAGATTGGGATTTATGTTGTTTTTTACAAAAATGACCTACAGAAGGGGTGGCCTTAATTTTTTGGCCCTACTTAATAAATTTTGCTCATAAGACAGACGTTCTAACTCTTACCCATAAAACAGACGTTCATGACATTTTAAGAATGAATCTGCCCAATTGTCCAGAAGTTCTGCTTTATGGGTAAAAGTTAGACCTTAGATATGTTGTCCACAAGACAGACGTTCTAACTTTCGTCCATAAGGCAAACATTCACGATATTTTCAAGATAGTGAGCATGTTTAATTGACCACAAGTTCTGTCTTATAGACAAATGTTAGAATTCATTTAGCAAGAACAAAAATTTACAATCACATACTTTAGGAGAAAAAAATTCAAAACCAAACATTTGGTTGATAAGAATTTGGAAACATTTTAGGGGAAAGGACACCCTGTGGCCCTTTTGGGAAAGTATTTCCATCAAAAATAGCCATTTCAAAGTAATTCCACCAAATAGCCAGTTGGCCTTTTTAATTCCATGGGCTGACCATTTTCAATATTGGGCCATTTCGACCCAGTTTAAAAGATAGTTCAGTTTTTTTAAAATTTCGCTACATTTTTTGGGGCTAAAAAAATCTATTTTTTTAAAAAAAAAATTAAATACAATTGTATAGAAACTGTATAACTTTTGTATAGAATATGTATAGTTGTTGTATAAAAATCGTATTCGTATGATATATATATATATATAAACTGTATAGAATGTGTATATAAATTGTATAGTTGTTGTATAAAATACGTATCTGAATAATAAATAAAAAATGTGCATAGAAACTGTATAATTGTTGTATAGAATGTACATAAAAACTGTATAATTGTTATATAGAATATGTTTTTTGTATATGATCTGTATAGAAAATTCAGTTGTTATGCCACACTATGAAGGTTTGGGAGAGGGTAGTAGAGTTGAGTTTAAGGAGGACTGTTGCTATTTCTGAGAATCAATTCAGATTCATGCTAGGACACTCGACTACTGAGGCCATCCATCTCGTTAGGAGACTGGTGGAGCAATATAGGGAGAGGAAGAAGGACTTGCACATGGTGTTCATCGACTTAGAAAAGGCCTATGATAGAGTCCCCAGGTAGATTCTCTATCTGGAGGTGCTTGGAGGCTAGAGGTGTACCTGTGGCGTATACTAGGGCGATTAAGGATATGTACGACGAAGCCAAGACTTGTGTTAGGACTGTGGGAAGGGACTCAAAGCACTTTTCGTAGGACTGTGGGAAGGGACTCAAAGCACTTTTCGTCTTTGATAGGGTTACCCCAGGGATCGACTCTTAACCCATTTTTATTTGCCTTGGTGATGGATGTTTTGACGCGGCAGATTCAAGGTGAAGTGCCATGACGTTTGCTATTTGCGGATGATGTAGTCCTGATTGATGAGACCCATGGTGGAATAAATGCTAAGTTGGAGGTTTGGAGGAAAACCCTATATCCAAAGGGTTTAGGTTAAGTAGGTCCAAGATGGAGTATTTGGAGTGTAAGTTCAGCGATGTGACATATGAGGCTGATATGGTTGTGAAGCTTGATACTCAGGCCATCCAAATGAGGGATAGTTTCAAGTATCTTGGATCTATGATCCAAGAGAATGGAGAGATTGACGAGGATGTCACTCACCGTATTAGGATAGGGTGGATGAAATGTAGGCTCACTTTTGGAATCTTGTGTGATAAGAAGGTGCCTCCTAAATTCAAAGGCAAGTTTTATAGAGTGGAGGTTAGACCAGCTATGTTATATGGGGCAAAGTGTTGGCCAATCAAGAACTCTCACATCCAAAAAATGAAGGTGACAGAGATGAGAATGCTATGATGGATGTGTGGGTTTACTAGGAAAGATAGAATTTGAAATGAGATTATTCAAGATAAGGTGGGAGTGGCGTTGGTGAAAGTTAAGATGTGGGAAGTGAGGTTGAGATGGTTTGGGCATGTGATAAGGAGGTGTACGGATGCCCGGTACGGAGCTGTGAGAGGTTAGCTAGGGATAGTTTCAAGCAAGGTAGAGATAGACAGAAGAAATATTGGAGGAAAGTGATTAGACATGACACGGAGCAGCTTCAGCTTACCGAGGACATAACCCTAGACAGAAAGGTGTGGAAGAGGCGAATTAGGGTAGAAGGATAGTAAGGAGGAGTGCAATCTTGCTAGTAGGTAGGAGGACTTTATTTTGTTATCCGTGCTAATGGTCATAGTCATAGTCGTGGTTCAAAGTGTGTTATCGTTTGTCGTATTACTTAGTGCTAGTCTTGTTTATACTGTTAATTGGTGTGCTAATACCTTTTTTTTAAATCTGAGTCGGGGGTCTTCCGAAAACAGCCTCTCTATCTCACTTCTGAGGTAGTGGTATGGAATACGTACACTTACCCTCCCCAGACCCCACTTTGTGGGAATATACTGGATACATTATTGTTGTTGTTATTGATCTGTAACGAACATGTATCATTGTTGTATAGAATATTTATATGTATAGGATGTGCATAGAAACTGTATCATTGTTATATAAAAATGTATATGTATCATTGTCGCATAAAATATGCTATTTATATATAACAACTAAAAATATACTCTTTTTGTATTTGATTGATAAAAAAAGTAGCAATTACAATATTAAAAATTTGTACTTAATTGTTTAAAAAAACTATAAAATTTTATGTAATTGTTTTTTTGGTAGAACTAAAAAATACTCCCTCCGTTTAAAAAAGAATGACCTACTTTCCTTTTTAGTCCGTTTCAAAAAGAATGACGTCTTTCCTTTTTTGGAAACACTTTAATTTTCACTTTCCACATGGCATGTTTAACACCACAAGATTCAAGGGCATTTTGGTACATTTGCCATAACTTTAATTTAGGACCACAAGATTCAAAAGTCTTTTTTATTTTCTTAAATTCCGTGCCAAGTCAAACTAGATCATTCTTTTTGAAACGGAGGGAGTAATAGAGATTATTTTTTTTTCTGCTAGAATTAAAAAAATAAATAATAGAGAGCAATTTTTTTTTTTAAAAAAGGTACCCACCTCCCAAAAAAAAAAAAAGTCAGCCGCCACCCACCAATAGCCACTGATTTGGGATTTTGAATCCTTGGCCATTCTTGCATCATTTGTTTCATGCGAGTGACTAATTTTGTCGTTTCCCAAAATTTTAAGACCAGCCAGACTACTCGTAATTTCCTGGAGTTTGACATAAAAACATGAGCCCATCTAAAAGAGCCGTCATATATAAGCCCAATAACAATAGTTGAAGGAGAAGTCGTCGACGATCTGTCAAACCACGTGTTTGTCACAGCGTTTCGTTGGAATCTCCAGTTTTGCTCTTCCGTTAGCTCCATCCGGTGGAATCTCAGTTTTGCTCTGTGATCACCCCCGTAAGCTCCTTTTATCTCTTTCGCATTCTATTCCTTTTACGAGAATTGAAATCCTTACTCGTTATAAATTGGCAGTTGAAATTGCATTTAGACCAAAATTGGGGTTTACTATGTCGTTTCCTGTAGTTTTGAAAATGTTGAACTGCTTTGATCATGAAATTTCTACAAATTTTATTTCTTCTCCAGTAAAAAATAATTAGACTTAGCATGGACTCACAGTCAACAACAACATATTCCACAAACTGGGGTCTGGGGAGGTTAACCCTACCTCAGAAGTAGAGATAGAGAGGCTGTTTTCGATAGACCTCAGTTCAAGGAAAAGCAGTCCAAAGCAATCCGGAAAAAGAAGTAACAGAAGTGAAAGTATAACAAAGCATTCTGAACAGTTACTAAAGCATAATAATACGATAATTGAAGTATAAGAAATTACGAGAGCAATACTATGATTACTAGTATGGATGGATAACGAGACAACGCATGGACTCACAGTCAATACGTTAAATAAATTTGAGTGTTCAATGAGCTTTGAATATATATATATACACATGTCTTGAATTTTTGTTGTTTTGATGAGCAACATTAATAGCTCATTTTTTCTTTTTCTTTTTTTGAGGTTAGATGGTACACATGAAACTCAATGAATCTCTGATAATGTGTTCTATGCTGTTGAAACTTATATCAATATCAAGTGCATAATGCATAGCTAAAAATGGAAGTCCTAGCTATCTGAATGGCGAGTATTACACGAAAGAATTTACAAGTGAATGAAGGGAGAGAAATTAGAATTCGATAGTTTTATCCAAATTTCCGT
The DNA here is from genome assembly GCA_031232105.1 of Capsicum rhomboideum. Classification (NCBI taxonomy): domain Eukaryota; kingdom Viridiplantae; phylum Streptophyta; class Magnoliopsida; order Solanales; family Solanaceae; genus Capsicum; species Capsicum rhomboideum. The sequence continues at coordinate 96,850,283 of CP124719.1, read as the reverse complement.
AATCATTAAGGATTGTCAAGGAAGGTTTTTTGTTTTTTACATTTTTGAGGCACTTATGGTTGTTTGGTTTTGGGAATAGGAAGGGAAAAGAAAAGGGTCATGTGGTTAAGCGCAAATAGTGTATTGTGAATTGTAGTAACTCTACAAAGAGAAAGAATATGGGAAGGAGTTTAGCTAGAGAGATTCAAAACAGAAAAGGAAGGACTTTTGACTGATCATCTCTACATAGAGGGAGGAGAGAGCAGAAGGAGCATAGATGGATGTGCATAGAAAGCAGCGGGTGCAGGCACACGACTCGAGTTAAATTCATTTTGGAAATAATATATTCTTGCCAAGAAAATGTGGAAAATCCACCGTTTTCACAATTTTTGGTCACTGTTGCTTTATGTGGAAGTATTCTTAAAAATAAGAAGCCTTTGTCAATATGGCAACACGTAGAATAGGTGGCAATACTAAGAAGAAGTGAGGATCTTGGACATGAATGAGTATAACTATTGTCTTTTTCCTCAGGAGTGAAGGGAAATTTTGAGGTTGGACTCTCCTGATTAATATAGTGCAGATGGCTACTGATCGATAAGGTTGAATATTATCAGTTCGGCGAAAACCTGCCTCTTTAGCAGTGCCTGTACAAATTTCTCCAGTGGTGTGTGTAAACTTCACTATTAGTAATGTTCCTTCCAATTTAGCATGACAAAGGGTGAAAACCGACCAAATATTGCATGAACTTAGAGGTGAGTCATTTGATTCTAGACATAGCTCCCGTTGTACCCAAGGGTGTGGCCTAGTGGTTCAATGAAGTTGGGTTGAGCACCATGAGGTCTCAGGTTCAATTTTCAACTTAGACAAACAATAGGTGATTTCTTCCCATCTGTTCTAGCCTTGGTGGACAGAGTTACCTGGTACCTGTTGTTGGTGGGAGGTGGCAGGTATCCTGTGGAATTAGTCGAGGTGCCGCAAGCCCCGGACACCACGGTTATCAAAAAAAAAAAAAAAGAAAAAGACATAGCTCCCGTTGTATACGTGACATTCTGTCCCTTAGAACTCATGACTCTAGGTTACCCCATTTGTATCCTTTTAATGCCTCAAGTTAGAGACTACAGTGGTTGTGATAAATAGCTCACTAGTTTAACAAAACAGTTGTTACACCATGTCTGCTACCAAGTCAGTTACATTTCCACTTTGTGTAGTTTGCTTCCCAATGTGTAGAGACACTGAATCTCAGAAGCCATAAGGGGGTGTATAGGGGCTCGCAGAGCACAATCTGGGTATATTTATGTGAACGTTGTGGAAGAAGCGAAGAAAGTCTTTGACATTTATATTAATTCTCTTGCATAATTACTAGTGTCCTATGTTCAGTTATTTCTCTTGGCCTGTTTTAATTTTCATTTTCCATGAATAGTTATGATTTTAAAATTATCATATACTTACCAACGTGTTAAAAGGCAGTGCGATCTCATTGGGGCAGTAGTATGTAAAATCGCACCTAGGCTTTAAAAATCTTTTGTCCTGTTGGTCTCTCATTTGTCCCTGCTTGTTTGTATCCCTCTAATGAGTGCTCCTTTTGAATCTCATTATTTTGTTACCTAAGGAAAATAAATGTTAATTTGAGCTAACGTTTTATTATAGAGACTTACAAGTTACACAAAATGTTTAACTGTGTCAGGGATATGGAGTAAAGGTGAAAACGAGAAAATCAATGTTATGAGCTAAATATGTCATGTAGTAAACCTTTACATCTTCAGAAAAATATATCATTCCCACTTTGTGGGAATATACTAGGTTTGTTGTTGTAAAAATATATCATTGCTGTAATTGATTTCTCCAAGCGAAGTATAGTTTTCTATTCAAAATTGTTACATTTATAAGCGTGTTACCCTAATGATGAATACTTTTTTCTCCTAAAGTATCTTTAAGATTAAAATAGTATTTGATAATAAAAATTGAAGTTCATAGGACTTTTGCTTCTTCTCTTAGAGCTTATGATCCATTTTAAGAACTGAGGGAGAGAGGGTGAATTGAATTTGACGCATGTTGTAATGGTTAGTCTGATAAAAATAACATGCTGAGAGCTATAAAAAAGAAACTATAAGCTCATGCAAATGTGCATGTCATAGCTACTAAGATAACATTATTAACATCTAGAAATGCAAACCAAAAGCCTCTTGCATTTACACATTTGAGCTACAAAACACACTTCTGCTGGCCTATACTTCTATAATCCCATCAACAGTCCAGTTAGATTTATGAAAATAGTTGCTTTAGCGTCAAAAGTCCAAGATACTGTTGCATATTATATAACTTTGAAATACTTCCAGAATGTAATGTTTTTTGTTTTCTTCATGTCTGTGCCATCTCTTTCCTTTTCCTTTCCATCCATTGCATCCTTAGATTTCCTCCCGCTTCAGAAGTTAAATCCTTTGAGAAATCCATTACCCTCCTTAAATTTTACCAGTTGATCTTTATATGGGAGTTCATTAGTTCTTCCCACTACTTCTTTTGCCTTCAAGGATGCTCCTTCCCAATCAATACTATAAGTGACTATTAACATTGAGATTACACATGCAACTTGAGCTGCTAGAAGCCCATAACACAGACCCAAAAATCCTAGCTTCCAAACGAAGGCCAACATGATGGCCACTGGTGTTCCCATCAAATAGAACGAGTAGAAGTTAATACCTGCACTAATACCAGGCCTAGCACTTCCCCGAAGCACCCCACAACATGTTGTTTGTGGACAATTAGCTAGTTCACAAAGTCCAATAATGGGGAGAACGGTCGCTGTTAGCTCCAGTACTTCTCTATCTTTTGTAAAGACTCTTCCCCATGCTTCTCTCCCTAAGGTGGTCAGTAAGAATCCAAATGTCGAAGTCAAAAAGGCCAGCCCTATGGCTATCCCTGTCGCCAAGCGAGCCTTAGCTGGCCGTCCCGCTCCAAGTTCGTTCCCTACCCTGCTTGAGACTGAAGCACTTAGGGCTGAAGGCAATGTGTACATGAGAGATGTGGTTTGTATTACAATAGCAGATGCGGCAAGTGGAACTTCAGGTCTGTCAAGGTAGCCGGCTAGAACTGTCATGAATTCATACCACCACCACTCTAAGCAAACTGCTAAACAACTAGGTATAGCAAGTTGAAGTAGCATTATCCATTGCTCTCCCACGGAACTGGAAGGAAGAAGTTTTAGATTTTCTGCTAGGGGTTTTGACAGAGATCCGTCTTGGTCATAAGTAAAGAATATATAGCCCAAAAGGAAGAATAAGGTGACAAAGTTGGAGACAAAGGTTGAAATTGCAATTCCTTGGATCCCGAGACAGAGAGTAAAAGTCAGGTAAACTGTGATAGGGAAATGCAACACTGTTGCAAGTGTAGTACACCATAATAGAGGCCATGTTGTTCCTTTACACCGTAAGTAGATGCGTAAAGGGTGAAGAAAGCTGTTAGCAATAAGATCTGGGACAGCAAATCTGCAAAATACACTTGCTACATGTATTATTTGTGAGTCTTGGCGTAGCTTTAGCATGAGAGACTCAAAATTAAACCATAAAAAGGCAATAGGTATAGATGTAGTTAATAACATAAAGATTGTCCTTTGGAGGGCAAGAGACACTACAGTTAAGTTTCTTGATCCAAAAGCCTGGCTAGAAAGTGGTTCCATCCCCAATGCTAGGCCAGACAAGACAGAGTAACCGGTAATATTGGTGAAGCCAATGGCCAGTGCACCCCCTGCCAGCTCCAAGCTTCCCAACCTTCCCATGCACACAACTAAAATCATGTTTTTCAGATAGGTCGCCAAGCCCATAGCAAGTATAGGAAAACTTCTGTCCATTATTTTCTTCAATTCCTCCGTGACCTAGAAATTATGGGGAAAAAATTGTGCTGGTCAGGGTGATTCATACACATGTTTCTTGTGATTTCAAATGTTTTAAAAGGATTCTGTAGTTTGTACCTCTGGTAATGTCGGGTGCTTTTTGGTCTGCTCTGCTGCCATCTTCCTTAAGCTTCTTCCTCTTTCCTCTTGTTTGATTGTTTTGGAGTGTTATAGAGAGAGCTTAACTGTGTATAAATCCTCTTTCTGCATGCACTTCTGTATTCATGCACAAATACCACCCACTCACGCACTTATGCAAGATATAGAGGGAGGGAGCAATATATATATATATATATAGAGAGAGAGAGAGAGAGAGAGAGAGGAAGAGAGGGAAGGAGATTCTGTGACTAACTTGAGTGTCCAAGAGTAAGGATATTTATAGGGGCTGGAGGTGGTGGTGGATTTCTGAGTTACTGGTTATTGAAAGTTTAGAACTGGAGTTGAGCTATGTAATGAAGCACGGTGAATATTATTTACATTGAGTAATAAGGTGTGTTCTCCTGGTCGAACTGTCGTGGCTACAATTTGTCCTTTTTCCAAATATGTAAGAACATATCCACTTTTCACAGAAAACGTAATAACATATCTACTTCTCCTTCTTAAAGAACTATGCTCAAATGTTATGTTACTGACTATGTTGCTCGGACTCTTCAAAAATGCCACTAGCAGCGTGTTGGATCTTCCAAAAGTAGTGCATTTTTTGAGGATCCGGCATGGGTTCGGCAACATTTTGGAGAGTCCGAGCACCTAGGTTACTGATATATTCTGGCCTGAAAATGTTTTAGTATTGAACTGTAAATATGGTTCACGTATGTTTTGTTAATTAGAGGTTCTTTCTTGTTATCCCTTCACCTTTGTGTTTTATGTATTTCTACTTTCGCATTGTATGTTGAACTACTCAAGGGGCTCAAACTGTACCTTGGGTTGGGGCCTTTTGTCATATGCATTCAAGGTCTGTATTTTCATCATTACTTTGGGAGGAAGCCACTAAGGAGACATTTAAATTGACTTCTCTAAACCACTTAGGATCAATCTGAGTCAAATGATGGGAATTTTCTATTTGTAATGCATAGAAATGATTACTTTTCTATTTGTATAGGATGTCTTATTTAAAGCAAATCTGAAGTTAACGGGGTATTCATAGTATTCTGATTTTCTTATTGTGAGTTGCAACCTTTAGTACATTGGAGTACAAAGTGGCCTAACTATTATTGTTCCTTTTGATAATTAGAATTAGGTAATGCCTTTTCTCATGCTAATGATGGAATCTAAAACTATGTTAGTGGCGGTGGTCCCATGTTTGAGCCCTTCTCACATGCTAGTTGGTGTTTTTAGGCTAAGCAAAAGCGTTCCAGTGATGTTTACATCTATGGTTATTCTAGTATATCCAAAAGATCCCAAGGCCAAACACCATTTTGAATTATAGCACACCCCTTGTCCTGAAAAGTTATTACTACTGTCTTCTTTCAATTTCATATCCTAATTTGTACATGCTTTCAGTATCCCGCCCCACACTTTGGTTTCCACATCTCCTGCGTATAACGAAGTGTTAAAACCTACCTCCCCTTAGCTTAGTTAGTTATTTTTGGACTCTTGTTATGTAAGGTTGTTTTCCTCTTTACTCTTTGGTGTCTTTAGTTGGGGGTACATGCTTTTGTGCACCAGTGGATGTGTAGCTCCGTGGTTCACTATGAATACTTTCTTTTGTTTTTGTACCTGTCTTATGTCTTCAATCCACTACAACTTTTCCCTGTACAACAGGTTACATGAGTGACATTTCACCTTATGTTCAACGTCTTATCTTTTTCAAATCTCAGTAGTTAGTAAAGAACGTACATTTGAACTGTGGAAAAAGAACAAGTTACAAGGTTTCCATCTTTTAGGTTAAAGCTCACCGTTTCCTTTTCACCAGGTTATTCTCCTCAGATCACATAGGTATTATATTCTAGAAGAAACCTCCTTTGTCTCCATGTCTCTGTGGTAATATTGACTAAAGGTAACTAAGGGTGTGTTTGGCATGGAGTTTTCTTATTTTTTCATGTTTGGTTGGACAAAAATTTTGAAAAACTTTTTCTCTAGAAAAACAAATTCCTTAAAAATGAGTTCCTCAATAAAGTAGGAAAAACAAGTTCTATAAGTGACATTCTATGTTTATTGTATCCTCCCAATCCCCACCCACCCAATGCTCCCAACCCCTATCCCTTGACCATCCCACTCCCCGTCACCCTCGAGGCCCCACTTCTCACCCCACCCACCCGTATAGTATTATGCTCGATTACATATAAATGCTCTTGAGATAACATTTTTTTATTTATTTACCAAATACTAAAAAATAAGTAAGAAACCAACTTGTTTTCCAAGAAAACATTTCCAATGAAAAATATCCTCCTTCATACCAGACACACCTCAGGTCATTTGAATTGAAGGTAATGTTGTCACATTGTGATGAAGGTAATGTTGTCACATTGTGATGAAACCATCCATGTGCAGTTTAGTTACACCTCTGGCAAATGGCTACTTATCAATATTGAATCATTGCACTTTTCTTTAGTGTCAACAAATTGCATTTCGGGCACCATCCCCCCCTCTCCTAATTTCATTATAGATAAGAGAATATTTCTTTTAGCATCAAAATAACATTTTCAACAGCTAGTATTGTATGATTGTTTAGAGAAACCGCTACTGTCTTAGACGGTGACTTCTGCATTTATGCTGCTAAAATGTTGCGCATTTTGGTACCAAAGTTTCAAGCATTGTATGATTTGATCATAGAAGTCAAAACCGACAATGTTTTTCATATTCTCCCCCCCCCCCCCCCCCCCCGCCCCTCCCACGCACACACAAATGGTAGATAAGATAAGAACACCTCTATAGTTCGAGTTCGAAATCTAAAAGGCAATTGTTTTTAATTCAAATTTCCGAATGGGCAATGGAAAACTGAAAAATATCAAAGGGGCAAAGGCGGGCAAGACATTCCGCCTTATCTTTAACCATTTAGCGGCGTCAGTTAATTGGTTAAAGGTAAGGCGTGATGCCTTGCCCGCCTTGTAAGGCAGTATCAGTCACCCGCCTTGCTTCTTCCATCAACTCACCTGACATTGTAAGAAAAAGTTGAACGTTCTAAGGGGGAATAAATTCCCCGTAAAAAAGGCGTACACAAGGAATAAATTCCCTTGGAAAAGTGCTGATGTAAGTTTTCACAAACAAGGTGTACTACTGTATCCACCTTGTAAGTCGATGACCCTACTCCGTCTTGTAAGGCGGTAATCCATTCATACCTTAGCTTCAATGTATTGACCCATAGAAAACTGCAATTATTACTTGCAAATGACAATAGGTCAAAATCCCACCCCAACTAAAAATGGAATGTGTAGGAAACAAGTAGATAACTACATCTGGCAATATAACATACTAGAAGAATATTGAAAAGTGACATCATAGGCTTACAGATAGTATCGAAGTTTCCCCTTCTATGTGTCTTGTTTAATTGGAGTGTGTTGCTCATCTGTAGCAACTTCCATCTTTGCACTTGATTCTTTGGGGATCTCAACAATAAAATTGAAAACACCATCACCCAAATGTAGTGATATGTCATGCCATGGGGATATCTGCACATTACAAAGACATGATATAATATGTTATAACTACTGTACCTAGCACACCAAAAGATCTGGTTTTTTTCACAAAGTAAACACTAACAAAGATGAAATAGGTTCACATTGGATTAAGGGGGCGTTTGGTCATGAAATTTTTTCACTCTAACTCTGAAAAACACGTTTGGCCCTAAAATTCTGGAATTCAACTTAATTTTCAAGAATTTGAAAAACAACAAAAAACAGTTCACTTTTTCCACTCCAAATTACTCACAAAATTCAGAAACAACTCCAATTTGTATTTATGCTAAACATAATTTCAATTTTCAAATATCATTTTTCACTATGAAAACAAAAACTGCTTTTTTTCAAATTTCACAATGAAACAGGACCAAATGCTCATTAAAATTGAAGGAATACAACAGTATAAAGTCCAATTCCACTTTATTAATCTTCCCAGCTTTCATTCAATTCCTTATTTTGCGGGAATATATCCCCCCTTAGAACGTTCAGTTTTGTATTACAATATCAGTTGAGTTGATGGAAGATGGAAGGCGGGTGACTGATACTGCCTTACAAGGTAGGCAAGGCATCCCGCCTTATCTTTAACCATTTAACTGACACTGTTAAATGGTTAAAGATAAGACTGGATGCCTTACCCGCCTTTGCCCTTTGGTATTTTTTAATTTTCCGTTGCCTATTCAGAATTTTAGATTAAAAAAATTACCCTTTAGAATCCGGACTCTCTATAGTTCCATCAATTTCATTTGTGTCCGAGACGTGGGAGAAGTTGAAAAAACCTCAGCATTTTGATAGGAGATGATGTTCAGCACTAACCACCAAATGGGTCTATGTTGCTTCTGTCTGAAAATTTAAGCAACTAACTCTACTGTACAAACGTTTTGACATTCGACCAATGCCGTTGTTCCTTGTCCCACAGCTGCTTGGTTGGCTTCTTAGTATTCTTTCCTTTCTTTTCCCACTTTTGACCATCGAAAACAGAACTTATTTATTGTTATCTAATCATAATTATTAAATAAAAACCTATAATTTGTGAACGAACTGTACATAATTAAAGTCAAAATTAACAGCCAAAAGAGATTTTGTGGATCTTAGTGTCATAATCCTCCCCTAGGGCCCATTGAGCATGATATTTTTTTTTACTTGATATAGCACTAATCTCCAGCCGATTTTAGTCATAATCTCTCTTATTAGGGTTTCAAACCGCAAGTATGATTGTTATTTACAGCAAGCAGCATCTTTAGAATAGGAAAATCTGTTAGTGGAAAGAATCTCCTATTATTAGATTGCCCACATCATTTGGTCTCTTCACATCATGAAGTGCTTCCAATCCTGAAAGGCATATCGTTATCGTCAAAGCTTAAAAAGATAAATAAATTGACCATTGTTCTACTCTTTCCCTGTACCAGATTCTTGCACATGAAAAGAATATCCAAACGCCTTATAAACACGTTCAAGAAAATGGACTAGATCATGTTACCTAATCAAAAGGTTTGACTTAATCGTTGAAACTTTTACATTTGTAGTGGTAAAATTATTTTATATTATCATTGGATACTTAAATCCAGAAATTATATATTACCTTAAGGCTACTTTTACAAGATTTTAATTTTGCACTGTGAATTTCCCACTTGATGTTCCAATCAGATTTTATTCTTGTTGTGATGTTTACGGAAGCCTAAAAAATCAGTATTTCTGGTGTACTATGTCAAGTTGCTGTTCAATAATATATCAAGAGTTTTAAGACACTGGCAACTAGGGCTTTACGCCAAAATATACCAAGAATGTGGAATCTTTACAAATTACGAAATCCAAAAGTTGGCAAAGCTAAGGGGGTTTGTGAAGTTGCATTCACCTCTGAGGGCTGAATTCGAAATGCTTCTTCGAGTTGTTCCTTACGGACTGTTTTAAAAGATATTTTTTGGTCTCGTGCGTTGGCCACTTGCAAAACGTCCGGGTACTCACGTGTGGGGCTTAGTTATGTGAGATTTATACTCTAAGTATCTTATTGTGCACCCTAGACACGCTTAATGCTCAATGCTTGGGGTTCGCTCAATAATTGCTATCAATATCATGTGTCAAATTCCCTAATCAGCAATGTTGACCCTCAAATCTTTAACAAACAAACAATATGAATTCTGTTCATCTATAGAAATATGAAAATTGAGAATAACTCAAATAATGAGCCATAGTATTTCTTACTTGCTAATTGAGATCATTGTGAGGATGAAATATCATTTGAACATCCTTCTAAAAATATCTAGACAATCAAAATTTCTCTCTTTATTTTCGGTTTGTCTTCATGTCTTAGTTCAACGTGTCTCTAAATTATCAAACTTTATCATTTTGCAATTTGAAAGTAACTTTGTATTTATTCATAGAAGAGTAATGTTTTAAGCTTTAGTATTGACAATGTTTATTGATTATTTACTTATAAAAAGATATATGTGTAGTTTGACGGTCATACTTTTTAAAATGTGTACTTTGTGAGTAATACTTTACACTATTATTTTGTTTATAATAAAAATATGTTAGATATTATGTTTACTATGAGTTTCTTTAACCTTCTTAAACTTTGAATGTAAATGTTACATATTATGTTATTTTGTTAAAATTTAAATTTAAAAAATTAAAGATTAAGCTCCATATCTCGAGACTTACGTTTCGCGTTGTATTAAGCCTTTTAAAAGTTAAAACACTGCTTACAATTTACAAATAGTCCACCTAATAACCTTTTTATTAGAAGCAGAAAATAGTTCGAGTGCAAGTTAAGTAAAGTCGGCTAAGGCAGTGACATCATTTCCTTCCACCTGGCATTCATTTCTAGCTTGCTTTTTAAGTTCTTAAAGAAAATAATCCCTGGCATTTCTACGATTTATTATTTCTACTTGTAATTGATTAGACGTTAGTCTCAAAAATGTTTGTGTACTTTCTCCTTCTGTTTGCACCCGCAGAAATGCATGTGCACTTGACGAAGATGTTTCCTGGAGAGTAGAAGAAGGTACTTTGATGTAATCTAACCATGATCATTTTTAGACTCATGCTTCAATTTCCATGTTACGTTCAATGAAATGATTCTGGACTACTTCTAAAAGTGAAAAAAGAGGTAGGAAGAGTTTTCTCATCTCATTTGGTTAGGAAAGTAATAGGGATATTGGATGCATGGAGCTTCCACCGCCCAGGCAGCTTAATTGGTTGAGTAACCTCTACTGCAGAGATAATGTATGATTAAGTTTTGAAATATGACGAGTTTACTACATCGACTCTGACTAAGATTTCAACTAGAAAATGCGTAAGGAGCCTGCGAGGTAAAATAAGGCCTGTGAGATGGAGAAATAGATTTATTAGGCGTTTGACCATGAAAAAAATAAAATACAATTGAGTTGGACTTGGAGCTGGAGTTATGTTTGGCATCAATATAAATTGGAGTTGTTTTGAATTTTTATGAGAGAAGTGAGTTGGAAAAAAGTGAAAACAGGGTATTCACTTTTCCAAATACAATTTGAAGTTGTATTTAGAATTCTTATGCCCAACACTTTTTTTAGAATAAGAAACAATTTCTGAAAAATAGTGAAAAATACTTATGGCCAAACGGCGTACTAATTAATCTTTAAAAAAGAATGCTTTTAAATATCAAATTACAAAAAATACAAATACCAATTAACGTTTACTATTAAAATTATTTTATAGAGAAGTTATTTTAAATATTTATTATGAAAATTTTTAATTAAAATTTTGTTTTATTTAATTGAAACTAAAAAGTGCAAGTTAAAATTTTCAATTAATATAATCCATAGATAAATTTAAAAAATATTAAACATTGATATAATATTGACATGATGATTTAAATATACTAAAAAGTATCAAACAAAACAACATTGTCATTCTTTTAAATACGAAAAGAATAATAACGCCGCTTGAAGAGAAAAGAAAATAAATATATTTTTTTACAAGAAATAAATTATATCTGAAGTATGAAATTCAAAATATATGAAAATACAACTTGATAATTGTAACAAGAATATGAAGTAACTATATTTTTTTATTATTTAAATGTATATATGATTGAGATCTCATTAAAAGGAGTTGCTATACGTAACAACCAAAGAATTTGTTTTATAATTAGAAATCAATAAATTAATGAGGGATATATTTGATAACTACGTATTTACGATGGACATTTTTTGTCTTGAAAAAAAAAAATTTCTTTTATTTTTTTCAAGAAGCAAAATTTTTTAGGTTCTTTCTAATTGCAGAAAAACTACATCTACTTTTACTTATTAGTCAAACACCTTAAATATACAAAAATGCTTTTGTTTCAAAAAAGAAAGAGTAAAAATTATTTTGACCTCCTAACCGCTTGATCACACATGCTCTAAAGACTATAAAATGGTAAAATACGACCACAGGTGAAGCATTGACGAAAAAGACATGTAAAGGTGGGTGGAGCCTATATTTTATGGGTCCAGTAAAATTAGTATTTTCAATACGGTAATGTGAAAAATTATTAAAATCTAAATAAATATTTTATTTTATAGTGATGACTTTAATAAGGTAATGAGTTTATGCTACAAGAACTTAAAGGGTCAATTGATCTTTAATGCACTAATTCATGGCAAGGGGACTTTTAAAGTCATAATGTACAGTGCGTTGAGTTTAAACAATAATGACCAAAATTTCTCCTAAATTATTACTCCCTCCGTTTCGTTTTAGTGTCGTTTCGTTTTAGTGGGTCTCCTTATTAAAAATACTTATTTTAATTTAGTTGTCCCTTTTATGAAATTAAGAGAATCTTATAATGTTTTTTCAATACTATCCTTATCATTAAATGACTACATAAAGTATATATTCTCAAATTTATATTTTCAAAACATAATTAATAAGACTAATTTGGTAAAATAAGCTCCTAATAAATATTTTCTTAAGGGGAGTGCCAAGTCAGCAAGAGTCAACTATTTTGAAACGGAGAGAGTAGTAAATTTTGTGCAAGTTTTATACTCCCTCCATTTCAAAATGGTTGGCCATTATTGACTTGATACTCCCCTTACAAAAATATTTATTAGGAATTTATTTTACCAAATTAGCCTTGTTAATTATGCTTTGAAAATGTAAATTTGAGTATATACACTTTGTTTAGTCATTTAATGATAAGAGTAGTATTGGAAGAACATAATAAAATCCTCTTGATTTCATAAAAGGGATAATTAAATTGAAACAAATATTTTTAGAAAGAAGGCCAACTATTTTGAAACGGAGGGAGTACTAAATTATATCTTGTTTTTGTTACGCTCAAACAATAATTTTTCAAGTATTATAATCTTTTAGCTTGATAAATGACAAAATATTTGTTACTTTCTTAAAGACGTATGAGAGGTAAAATAAATCATCTACGTGACTTTTGTAATGGCTAAGTAAGACACAAGATTAATTCTTCTTTTATTTGTTGTTTCTTTTTCTTCCAATAGGACTTCTTTTTCATCCTCGGCACTTCCTCTATAGATCTAGGTATGTAAATATGGATTTTATCTGAATTTTTTAAATCTCTTTCTTGAGTTTTGGGCTAAAAACGTCCCTTAATTATGACTCACGCTTAGATTACATCCTTGTATTATAATAATGAACAAAAAACATCTTTTTAATATCTAAAATGTTGCAAGAATTATCCTTCTGTTAAAATTTGTCAACAAACTCATAGCACAATGCAGGAACGTGCCAAGCATGTGGCTTTTCCTCTGAATTTCCAAGTATACCCTTCCTGTAGGGACTTCAAATTTTAGTTCTTCAACTAAAACAACCCAGACATGTTGGAAATAGAAATCGAGCTCTCTGTACACTATTACCAACTCAAAGAGCTATGATTATTGAATATTTTTTTTTATACTGTCATTGCTCCTCACAAGACAAGGTAGAAGTTCATAAGATTTTATCTTTTTTTTTTTGTTCGTATAGTGATTCATTTGGTTAATGTATTTGACTTATGCTCTATTTATCTATTTATCTCCACCATTTCCATAGAAATTATTGCTTGTAAGTATTGTTAGAAATAAGCAAAATTTGCAAAGTCAGTTAAGATGTCCCTTACATGTTTGGTAAAATGTCTGAAGGATTTGCCAATTTTGTTTGTTTCCTCATTCTGGTTTGGATAGTTCCCAATATTGTACTCATTTTGCAATACATAAAGAAACATCTGGACACTAGATAAATTACTATAAATGAAAGTACCATTCTGCACTGTGATTTACAACTGCATTAACATCAATGATAGGTTCAATTACATACTGAATTTGTTAAGTTTTCAATCACTTCCCACACTTTAATCTAATTGTAGAATGTTTTTCGTTCTTTACTTTGTTAGTTTTACAGTTTATGATATAGAACTACAAATGTAAATGGTGTTCCATGATAAGAATTTAAAGAGAGACCATTGTCGTCACAATGAATTCAGACTTTAAATTTACAAATGCTAAGAAGTTATTCAACTTTGTCAATTCTTTTTCCAAAGTGAAGCCAAACAATATTATGAACTTAATGTCATCATTTGATAGCATGCTTTTTCAGTTTATCTGTAGCTCGTTCTATATATTCCGTCAACTCCATCAGAGTTTAATGACAAGTTACACTATGTAGAATAGTAACTAATTGTCAAGATTTAGAAAAAAATGTGTAAAACGAACCAGTGCAGTTGTTTACTAGTATATCATATGGGGTGAAGGGTATTGTGCATGCTTCAGTTCTCTTGTAGTTCTTGAAATGAGCAATAGCAACTTGCAGCAAACCTGGGAGGGAGCAAAGGTTTGCTGACTTCCACTCATGTCTAATTTTTTTGGCTGATTGTGTTCTGACAGACTTGATATTTTTCTTCACTAACTCTCTCTTTACCTATTTTTGCTCAGTCTTTATGATCATTGAAGATACTTGATCTTGGTCACTCACATAGTCTCATGAAGACCCCTGACTTCTCTGGACTGCCGAATCTAGAAAGAGTGATTCTTGAAGATTACATAAGTTTGGCTAAGGTCCATGAGTCCATTGGAAGACTCCATAAACTTCTTGTCTTAAATCTGAAGGGATGCAAGAGCGTTAGGAAACTTCCAAGGAAATTTGGGGAAATCAAATCCTTAGAAGAACTAACACTCTGTGGATGCTCGAAGCTGGAGCTTTTCACGATAACGAGAAATAGTAAGTTTTTTCCAAGAACTCCCACGGAATGTAACTAACAGAGATCAATTTGACTCCAAGTGAAAAGCCAATATGCAGAGACTCTCTGCCTGCTAAATCAGTATATTCAATCTTCTAGTCTTGGATGTCAATGTGGCCAAAGTCAGCAGGTTCAATGTCGAAACTCTTCCAGATCAACTTATAAAGTTTGGATATTTCACATTCCAGATCAAATATTGAGGCCAAATCTGATAGTACTAATCATTTTACATGCACTTTTATATTAAACTGTCCTATATACTTTTAAAGTTCAATGAAAAATATTCTCATTGCCTAAAGAGTACTTGTTTAGTTTCTTCTTGAACAGTTGGAATTATACTGTTAATTCATTATGTTTGTCGAGTTGAAGTATAATTAGTGAGACAACCCAATATTTTTGTCGAGCAGATAGCCATGCATACACCTCTTTATCTAATTCAAACAAATCAGCCATATGATTATAAAACCTGTCAATATTTGTTGCTGAAGCTGCCTTCCAAAGAGCATTTTTTAAAGCTATTCCAGAATATCCAGCTCTCTTGAAATTGTTGTGCAAATGTCGCACACAAAACCTATGAGAAACACCTGGCAGCACTAATTCAAAAGCTTCAATGAGTCCTTTTTGCTTATCTGACATAAAAGTCCACAAGTATTCCTCTTCAATCTCAAGATCATTCATCAAATAGGTTAAGAACCATTTCCATATTTTCTTATTTTCCTTCTCGACTATTGCATAAGCTATTGGGAAGATGTTATTGTTTCCATCCAAAGTAACAGTTGATAGTAATTGTGCCCCATACATAGTACTCTTCAGCCAATACCCATCGACCCCAACAATCTTTTAACAACCAGCCTTAAATCCCGATCTACAAGTTGCAAAGCAAACATACAACCTCTGAAATCTCATCGGCTTATTTGGAATCTTATTTGGAGTTAGTTTCATGAAAACAGAAGTCCCAGGATTGGTTCGACCAATTTCATTGCAATAATTCCATAATATACCAAACTGATCATTTATTTCCCCATCGATCATTGCAATAGCCTTTTCCTTTGCCCTTCTTGCTTGATGCATACTTATATGCAACTGTAATTCCCTACTCAATGTATCTCTGAATTATGATGTTTTCCGATTCTTGTTTGATCTAACTCTATCAACATACTTCCTTGCAATCTAGCTAGAGTTAATGCTTTTGTTGTTATAATTCCATCCAAAACAAGTATGCTCGGAAACAAACTTTTTTATTTGAAAAGTAGTTATATCCCTTTGTATTAGTGATCCCAATATCTTCCACTTACAAGCATCATTTCTGCATTTGGCCCTAGCTCTTTCTCTGTCATCTTTGATCCACTGAATTGACTTTCCTATTTTGGCTTGATTTGCAACCACTGCTTCTTTGAATTTCATTTTGTTACTAAATACCATTCCCAACTCTAATTTGGGATTAAGGGCATCCGTTTTTGGGTTGTGCTTTGGAAAGTCACAATCTTCAAATTCAGAATCGCAATTGCTATTCAAACTCTTTGTATCATCAAAATCTACACAATCAGAGTCACCATCCTCATTCTGCATCTTTCTTTGCATCTCTTCACTTACATAATTTTGATTTCCATCAATTTTCTTTTTTTTCATATTTATATTAACCCCAAAATACTCAGCAGAAGCATCAACATTTAAAAAAAAATAATAGATCATCCTCCTCCTCCAAAGAATAATCAGAATCATCAAAATCATCACTGTGTGCTTCTATATCACTTGTCGGCAAAGAACTCTCTTTCATCTTCTTGCGACATTGATTATCATCACGATAGAAATTCAAATGTTAAAAATATACCTCAACTACTCCATTCTTTGGAATGCAACAACTTTAGCAGCTTCTATGTTAGTCCTGACTAACCGAACCTTATTAGGGGGTTAAACTATACTTGTGCCAGAACACCACAGATTCCTTGTCATAACCACATTGCTCAACCATATTCTTAAAATCTAATAGATTAATCATTGTACTGTTGACATAGTCAAAATATTCGACTTTTCCACCTATGTAGCCTCTTGTCGAACTACGCACAAATGATCCACCATGGTGTACTTTAATTGTAAAAAAATGATAGCTCATTGGTAGAATCTACACATAATATCAAAGATATAAAAACTGTTAATTATATATATATATATATATATATAAAGTCGACAAAGAACTCCAAGTTCATTATAATGAATATCAAAATAACAGAATCTTATACAAATCAAAAAGTAAATAGAACTTTTCAAATTAATAATACTTACTTATATATTAACAAATGTTTAAAGGTATTGATTATCGACAATACCGTAGTTGGGTGATCGTCCACTTAAACTTCGAACCAACATTCTTCCTACTTAGTTGCTATGCTTCAACTCACAATATCTAGTTTTTAAGAATGAAGAATATGTTAGTTGGAGGAATAGCGAATCACAAATATACTATATATTAAATTGGAAAAGCCAGAAATTTTCAATGGCTATTGATTCTTTTACCTTGTTTGCGTATATCCCGAGCTTCAGTTCTTGTTGTAAAGAAAAACAACTAAATTATTTTTTTAAGTTCAGAAGATCAGTGTTTCTTTCCATGGTTCACTGAATATGGAAGACAATCGGACGGGATTTGATAAGGACAAAATCGAGAAAATAGGGAGATGGGAGAGAGAAAGTCACGTTTTTGAAACTACAATGTTAGTTTTTTAACAGAAATAATCGGAAGGATGATTCTTGCAATATTTAAGATACCAAAAGAATGATTTTTGTTCACTATTATAATACAAGGATGTAACCTAAGTGTGAGTCATAGTTAAGGGATGAATTTAGCCCAAAACTCTCTCTTTCTTCTATATTCTTATTTTTATCAAGGTCCTAATTCTTTTTTCTTCTTTCTTAGAAGTCCTAATTTTGAAGAGACACCTTGTTTATTTCCTTTGAGATTTTTTGAAAAGCCACATATTATAAAGGGTGAAAAACTCGTATTTTCTTTTAGTTTTACTTTTTCATCTCCTTAGTTATTTTTAATTATTTATTTATGATCCAAATTTTCTTAAGTCGTGATAGTAATTATCCAATCCAGTATGCATACTAATATAGTTTAATCTGATTTATAGTAATAAAGGATAGAAATAAATATTTCAAACGATCACAAGAGATGAATATGTTTCAAATGTCAAAAGTGTGGACGAAATATATAAAATTTCAAATTCTGATGATGTGAGTCAAAAGCTCTAGAGAATTGGAAACAAACATAAAGTTTCAAATTACAAATCTGAACCCTTAATTTTAATCACATCTTTGACTTTGTTCAATTTATCATTTTGAAATTTCTAATTTTGGTCTAATGTTCTGAAATGCACCAAGCCCCACGAGAACCGCACCACCATATCCACAAGTTATAAATATCAAATAAATCTATGAGAGGTCTCAATTAGGAGAAAAGGACAGGGATGGATCTAGGGAGTCGCGAGGGATTCACCCAAATCCCCGAGTAAAAAATTACATTGTTTATTGAATCCCTTGAACATAAAAAAATAGATGGGCTCAGTGGTTTAGATGGTTCAACCTTCATGTTGAGGTTTCAAATTTAAAGTTCAAGAACTACATTTTTATTTTTTTGAATCCTCTAAATAAAAATTTTAAAACCCCCACAAAAAATATAAATTTCAAATAACTAATGCAACTTGATGCTCTATAAATGTTTTAGGAATGTGAACCGTCCGCATCAACAACTAGTGAGCCAAGGAAATTTTAATTCTTGAAAATTATAGTCATTAAGTATAAGGAAAACAAAACAAAGTTCAAAATTTACAACTTATGAAAAAGGGAATTTAAGAGAACTTTTAGCCATATTATCTCTAAATAAATGGACAATAGTTAACCAGAAGTAGTCCACTTGAAGAGTGTTTGGAGAGATGGGACCCATTGTTTCAAACGGGAGAAGAAAAAGAGTACTCCTTTTCAACAAGAATTACTTATTTTGACTTGAAACGAAATTTAAGAAAATAAATAATACTTTTAAATCTTGTGGTCTTAAATTAAAGTTATGTCAAATATACGAAAATATCCTTTAATCTTGTGATCTTAAACATGTCACGTGAAAAGCAGTGCCGACTTCAACCTAAAGCAAGTGAAGCCAAGGCTTGAGGCCCCCAATTTTTTGGGGCCACATTTTTTAGTAATTAAGGTTTATAATCTTGTAGATTTTTTTCATTAGAAAATATTGAGTACTTTTTAATATTTTTTTTTTCATTTTAATGTTGTTTTAGCTTAAAAAAATTATCACTTTAGGAATTCAACACTAAAGTTGACAATTATTTTCAACATTATATTTAACATTAAAGAAGATTTCATTTTAGTACTTCTATATTTTAAAAATAAATCTAATAAATAGGAGCAACTTAATAAACTATACCATGTATTTGTTATTTTACTTAATGGACATGAGAAGAATTAAAACAATATTTAAAGTGGGATAGAGTGAGTAGAAAGGTAAGAAATATTTCAATATGATAAAAAGATTTTATTATTTTTCAAATGTATATATTGCTTATAGAGTTCCTATAACAATTGCCTCACTCGAAGAAATTTTTTAAAATTAAAATTGATAAAATTTTACTTAAGATCAACAATATTTCAAGAGAAATTGAATGATTTAGGTATACTATTAATTGAAAAGGAATTATTGGAGAAGCCAATTATAAAACAATTTTATTCATAACTTAGTTTCTCAAAAAGTATAGAAATAAACTTCAAATAAAATAAATATACATAATAATCTTTTTTTCGTTAAGGCCTCATTTTGGAGTTCCGCTTTAGACCACCAACTATATTGAGCCACTCCTGGTGGAAAGTTGAAAGTAAAGTACTGCAAAAAAAAGAAAGAATCATTCTTTTTGAAACAGACAAAAAAGAAAACTAGATCATTCTTTTTAAAATAGAGAAAGTATAAATAAACTCTCTGCCAACCATATCAGTTGCCTTCTCTGTGAAAGATGCCGAACTAGTGCCGAACATCAGATTTTTTGAGATAATATCTCAGACACTCAATTTAGGATAGTCAATCACAAAATCACCCAACTTGGTTTTATAACTCAAAAGACACTCATCTTGTGATAGTTTACTTAGAAAGTAACTCAACTTAGGATAGTTCGCTTAGAAAGTCGTCACTCAACTTAGGATAGTTCTCTTAGAAAGTCACTCAACTTAGGATAGTTCATTTAGAAAGTCACTCAAATTAGGATAGTTCACTTAGAAAGTCACTCATCAATTTTGTTTTATAACTCAAAATCACTCAATTGATATTTCTATGAGAAAGTCACCCAACCATTTTAAATGATTTGTTTATTAAATTTTGTAGAAATGAAAGTTTTATTTTAAGCTAAACTTTTAATAAATAATAAGATACATATTTTAACCATTTTATTGACCCGCCCCCACTAAATCCGTCTCGCTAATATATACATATATAAGTGAATCACCTCAGTTGAGTGACTTTGTGAGTGAACTACTCTAAAAGTTGAGTGACTGATACAAGCCAAATTGGCGTCAACCTTTCTTGGCGTGTATTTCAAGGGCAACAACAAGGGATCCAATCCACAAAGAGCTCAAGGCCATAAATAAATGGATGGAGGGTCAATTTTGCATTTCAAGTAGAATAATATCGCATACGAAAGATAGCTTAGAGTCAAAGAGAGTCATTGGAGAGGTCGTTGGAGAGTTAAAGGGAGCTAAATAGCGACCTGGATCCACCTGCTCCCTAACCTGGGCCGCAGGTCACCCATCTG
Source organism: Capsicum rhomboideum (assembly GCA_031232105.1). NCBI lineage: Eukaryota > Viridiplantae > Streptophyta > Magnoliopsida > Solanales > Solanaceae > Capsicum > Capsicum rhomboideum. Next base: position 96,829,805 of record CP124719.1, on the reverse strand, counting down.
GCCCAGCAGGTGGCCATTTTGGCCCTTCCAGTGGCACCTGCGCCCTGACACGTGGCAGCAGGTGCCCCACCTGCATGGACGGATGTCCAATTTACTGAAATGGGTCACTTTTGGGCCCATTAAATGTAATAAAAGGCCCAAGACTATAAATACTAATTTCTACCTTTCATTTCCTTAGATTTTGGATGACATTTAATATTGTGAGACTCCTTATGAAGCATGAGTGTAGCTTGAAAAAGCTTGTATTGACTTTTGCCTAGAAACGGTGGTTGCGAGGGCGTTACGATTCCCCCATGGTCGTTCATACGAGTTAGGTACCTTGTTTGGATTAATCTTTGGAGGTTATTGGATTTAATATATCCTTTAGTTTCGTTGATTTCCTTTGGTTGTGTCTATCTTTTATCTCTATCTATCATTTACTTTTTGTATTTTCAATTTCTATCATTTTTTGAGTTTTCGTGTTTGTTTTCAACTTTCGTATTTTGGGGTTATCATTTGGTATCAGAGCCGATCTTGAGTTCTTTCCCACGAATTTAATCTTGGGTTTTGTTATCTAAAAAATTGAAAATCAAAAAAAGAGAGAAAAATCTGAAAATACATTTTTGAGAAAATTCCAAAAAAATATTTTTGTGTTTTTGAAATTTTATTGTTGTTTTAACACTAGATTTGTTTCCTTTAGTGTTATTAGAGTCGGAATCTTGAGCTCTGAATGTGTTTTGAGAAGATTTGAAGAAATCCACAATTGTTGAGCTTGAGTTCTTGAGAAAAGAAAGTGGGTTTCTAGATCTTGCAAATTTGGTGTGGATTTGAAGGTTGAAAATTGTTGGAAAGTGTTTCCCACCTTGAAGGGAACTTAGGTTTAAAATTTCATGGAATTCCGATTAAAAATGAGAGAGTTATGCATTTTGGATCTTCAAATTGTTCTTCGCGTTCTTGAAGAAATTCATATCTTCAAGAGAAAGATTCATCCAAAAGGTGTGTTAGATCCAAAAAGGAAGAAAGAGAAATGTGTTTGGGTGTTGGTACAAAGGAATATCCCAAAAGAAAAGGGAATATTCTAGGAGAAAGAACCTAAGAGGGCCCAAAAAAGAGTAAAAAATTAGAGTTTCAGCTATTCTGCCAAGGGCACCTGCGGCCTCACCTGCCCACACAGGTCATCCATCTGCCCACGCAGGTGGCAACACAAATGACTTTCCAGCATTCTGTTTTGGCCATGCGACCCCCACCTGGTAGGGCATATCATCATTTGCGTCCGCAGGTCATCCAAACGCACCTCAATGACTTCAAAACTCATTTTGCTCAGGTTCTAACTTCTTGGTTTCATTTCTTGGTTCCTTACCTAAACTAATTATAAACGGGTAATCGTCCTTACTTAGTTGATTGATTACTCTTTGAGTCCGTTTTTCTTTCTTTGTCCGTTTTCTTTGTGTGCTTTTCTAGTTTTATTTTGTAGTTAACTTCTTGATTCGAGTCCTTTTGTTTATAATCGAGTCATCCTTCTTTCTTTATACAAGAATCTATTCCGTCCAAGTGTAGCAATCGACACCTTGTGTACTAACAAAGTATAGGGAATCTTCAAAACTAGCCACTCCAATTGTGAGGTAATCAAAGGTGCGTAAACACGAGTAATTGTGAGCTTTATTTTGCTAATGCTAACGCTGTTTATTGTCTTTGTTGAGTGTCTTAATTTCTAGGTATAATGGCTTTGGAAAAAGCACCAAACCATGCGGGAGGTATTACTTTGGGACCCGTAATAGAGGTGGACTTGAGCTTGTCTTTTGATTTAGGGTAAATTGTGGGAGACCTTGTGCAAGAGGAACTAGACCAAAGTGTGAATTTGTTTCATATGAGGGTTAAGGTGATGGAGACACTATGTTCCTTAGTCATTGATGGGAGGAGTAGCACTAATGTCATGTCTTACAAATGTGTTAAAATGTCATGTCTTACAAATGTGTTGATTTCTTGAAACTTACTACACAAAGGCACCCCAAGCCGTACAAGCTCATGTGTTTAGATGAGAGTGGTCCAATAGAGGTGACCAAACAAGTGGTCATTAGATTTAGCTTGGGGAATTTTCAAGATGAAGTGCGATGTGATGTGGTGCCCTTGCGAGGTTGTCATGTATTGCTTGGTAGGTTATGGCAAGATGATAGGGTTTCCCAATATTAAGAGAAGTCTAATAAGTACTTGATTGTATTGGGAGGATGAAAGATTAGCATCATACCCTTAACACCCGAGCAAGTGAGTAGGGACTATGAGATCATGAAAGGGTTTCGAAAAATATTGAAGAAGGAGGAAGTTGAGAAGAGGGAAAAATAATTGTCCCTTGTACAAGGAAAGAAAGGCTTGGCTCAAAGAGGAGAGTTGAGTAATATTGATGAGCCAAGCAATTGCTTGAAGGAAGTGGACAAGGAACACTTAGTTGTGGGACTTGTCAACACTAATCCTTTGTTACCCACTAACCATGATACTAGCATTTTACCTAGTATCACTCATTCTCTTGTGCAGGTTTATGAACATCCAAAGGAGGATACAAGAAGAGTTTCTTACGAACATATGCTTGAAGACCTAACGAAGTTCTTGGATAAGAATTCCAACTTCAGAAGGAGTGATGAGGACTTCCCAAGGGAGCAAATGAGCTCCCATGTTGAACACGAAGGTGAAGACCATACTTTGTATGAGCTACAAAGTAACAATGCTAACCCTTGCACTTCTCTAAACTTGAAATATCATGATGTGGCTAATAGCCAAGTGAGTGTAATTAGTGTCTTGTCTAATGTAGAGTCTCATAAGTCTTCCCTTTGTGATACTTTTGGTAGTGCTAAGTTGCATGATGATCAAGTTCTTGTTGTGAGTTTGCAAACACTAGTTGATTCTATAGATGACTGAATTGACTCTTCTAGTAAGATCAATTTGTGTCCACCTGGTCCTACCACTTATAACTTAAATGATGTCCCATTTCCATATGATAATAGTATTCATACACGAGTTGACCCTTGTGAAAATCAAGGTGAGTCTATGTTGGCATGTGAATTGCCTACAACTAGTGAAGGTGTGTGCATTGATCAACTTGCTTATGAATCTAATCCACTACTTGAGCATATTTGTTGTGTTCTTGAAGAGCCTCAAGGTAGTGATGTTGTTGATAGAGTTGATCATGTGAATGAAAATGTTGTGAAAGATGACATGCATATTTTTTAGAGTGAATTTACATGCTTTAATTCCTTACCTTTGGTTAATGACACTCTCTCAAAGAAAGATGTCTTAAATGATAATTGTGAGATCACTCCTAGTGTGGCATCTAGTGATATGCCTTTTGATGTGCTTGAAAAGAAGGATGGTATGCTTAAGATTCAAATGTTATCCTATTTCTTGAAATCCATTAAGAATATAGGGTTGAGTGAAGATTGTGCTAACTATCCAATTTTTGATAATAATCTCTCATTTGTGAAAAAGAATGATCAATTAGGTGATGATAAATTTGATTTGCTTGAATATTTGAGAAACCCAACTAGTGATTGTTCTTGTGAAAATGATTTTGGTTATGATCCTTTGTGTGACACCCCACCATTGTTTGATAAATGTGAGGATGACTTATGTGATTCTTGTAAGGGCTTGAGTCATGACCTCCTTGATGTTGTTGATAGTTTGTGTCTACTTGGTGATCCTTCCCTTGAAAAAAAGGTTTTATTTGTTTAGAAATTGCTTCTACTTCTTCTTTGTGTGCTTCCTTTATTGAGGATACTCATGGTGATGATCTTGAATCTAATAGTGATTACATGCTTGAGGACACCTTAGTTGAAGTTAACTTGCGTGACACCTTTTTGTACCCTCTTTTTGCTTATGACATTGTCAATGATAGTATAGAGAGTATGTCTATTTGTGAGGTTGACACCTTTGGGGAAAATGGGTATTGTCTTGACCCATATTCTTGGATACTTCTCCCATTTAATCCCGATGACCTCTTGGAATGTGGTGGTTGTTATACACCCAACTTGGTGCTTGGTCAAGACGATAAGCAAAGTTTGAATAAGGTTGTTGGTAGCCTTCCCTACGATGGAAAGTCTTTCTTGGGGATTTACAATCCACTTGGTAGACTCAAGTTGTGCATGGGAGACATGTCCAACAAAGATGAGTATTCTTTAAAGAAGGGGAGCAATGAAATAGTCCAAAAGAATTCTCCATTGTGTGTTTCCATTCTTGACCAAGGTTTTAAGACTTGTAAGTCAAAGAGTGAGTCTTCTCTTGAAAACACTTTGGATGAGTTCCATTTATGTGATACCTTTCTTTATTTCTCATTTGCAATTAATGACCCCTTACTCAAAGGTGGTATCATTCTTGAGAACCCTAGGGCAAATGTGTCATTGCCTCTTTTGTGTGTTGCTTATATACTTGCATCCTTATTTGACACACTTGTGCTTACGTTGTGTGGACCACAACTTGTAGATGCTAAGTTGATTACTTATTTGTGGGAGAGTCCATGGTTGTTAAATACTTCTTGTAACCTTCACAAGGTTAGACAATTTGAAGTGTCAAGTAGGACTCTTGAAAGTTACTTGAAGAAGAGAGGTTCTATGTGCTTGAAATGTCTCTTTCTCTCCTTGTGTGTGCCTACCCATGAGCGTACCTTGAAAGAGAATAGTGTCCTTAGCACCTTTCTTTATTATCTTTTTGCATATGATGTTTTTCATAACCATGTTGAATCAACATCATATGTGGGCATGAATTTCTTAGGAAGGAAAAATATCATGTGCCAAAATGAATTGAATCCATCCTTGAGTGCATTAGTTGCTATGTCTTGAGCCATGTGGTATTCTTGTAGATAATAATGCCATGGATGAGATTTCTATGCTTTATTCCTTTCTATACTACCTCTTTGCTTATGATGATGTCCATGCTACTCGTGGAATTATTTTATCTAGAGGTAGGATCCTTCTCAATGAACTTTTCATGTCAAACACAAGGGATCCTTGGTTATATCTTAAGTGTGAGCAACCTTGGCATGGTGCCATGATTGATTTTGCTAACAATAACTCTCATGCCATGAGAAAACTGTTGTTGTTTGTTTTCCCTATGATTTTGAAAGGTTTAGATTCGAGGTCGAATCCTTTTCAAGAAGGGGAGGATGCATAAATCAACGTCAATCTTTCTTGGCTTGTATTTCAAGGGTGTCACGCCCCAAATCCCATTGAGACGGATTGACACCCATAGCCGATAAGGCCCGAGAGAACCAAGCTTTGCTTATATTCGTTCATATGCATGCCATAAGAAACACCACTATCACGTAAGAACATGAAAGGCTAATAACGGAAATCATGGAACATGTGATATACATATACATATGTGAACCTTGGCCGTCGAGGCCATCAAGTCAAAGTTGACATACATCTCCTACCTTTACACACCCACATACGTCTACAAAAGCCTCTAACAGATGCATTTACAAGACCAACTGAAAGTCGGGACAAGTCCCCGCTTTATACAACATGTACAATACCAAAACACATATACAAACGTGACTCGAAAAACCCCGAACCAACTGGAGTTTACCAAAGATCCGCAATTAACTGGCAGCCTACTGTGGAGGCCTACTAGCACCTACTCCTGCAGTAAGTAAGGTAAGTCCCATAAGGGACGTCAGTACGAAGAATGTACTGTACTGAGTATGTAAGGCTCATAAGAAACTGTATGATACGTAAATACGTCAATGAACTCAAATACAAATGAATAATCAATATGGATAAGTTAACATTCTGTATGTTGGGAACCATGTACATTGCTTTCATTACTTTCTTTGCTTCTTTACTTCTATGCTTATTCATCATCACTTGTGTCACTATGTACCCGGGCCCAGACTGATCAGTGGGTCTTAACATAACATAACGTTATGTTGGGATCGGCTCTAGCTAGGCTTATGCCTCTAGAGCTACCACCCATAAATCAATACATCGGGTTCGGCTCGAGCTAGGTTATTACCTCTAGAGCTGCCACCCATAAACCAACATATCAGGTTCGGCTCAAACTAGGTTCTTACCTCTAGAGCTACCCCCTGTCAGGTTCGGTCTGAGCTAGGCTTATGCCTCTAGGACTACCCCCTGATCCAATAATCTCGGGATCGGATTGAGATAGGCTTTTGCCCCCAAAGCTACCACCCATACTCAATCATTAACCACATGTGCATTACTTCATTCATTACTTTTGAGATCGATACAATGATAGTCATAACATTATTGGAACCATAACATTATTGGAACCATAACATTATTGGAACCATAACATTATTGGAAACATGGGATCTTTGGAACATTAGTCGATGAACATGATACTTGTGAATCACAATTGACCAATGAGTAGGAAACATATGATAACAACAATTGGTAACTGGGAATAGGATACCTTAGAACATTTCGGAATGGAATAATTAAAATGTCAATATGTCTACTATGTGCTGCCGAAGGATACAGATAGAATAACCTTACATACCTTCACTTCCAAGTATGAATACACAAGATTATATATTAACACAATAGTCCAGCTTCTTCCTTACGTTTCACTCCACAATACAATTACATAACGGAGCTTACATTAGCAACTAGTTACTAGACAAGTGTACAAGACGACAATGAGCTATATGACTGCCGTATATCGTCATGTCACCCTTTACAATACAATCCACTACATTCTCATACCAACAACACCATAACATTTCACACATTGACCAAGACGTCATACATCAATAGCATTTCACACCACATTTACACTTTAGGTATCCTCATTATCATTCCGTTACAATTACTCCTTCATAACCACATATGAACAACAATTCATACTTAATATAGTCCAACATGCCTCCATACGACCCTTTAAGTCATTAAAACGGTATCATAAGTTGATAATTACATCCAAAAAGGGTATAGGGGCCTTCGGGGATCAAAGAGAGACGAAAACATACAAAACCAAACTCTGGGCTGACCTGAAAAGCCTCCTGCACTAGAAGGTGGCTGAGGTACGCCCGCAGGTGACCTTTGGAAGAAGCCAGAGGCACCTGCGTTGGCATCTTCGCCCGCAGGTGCCCTCGTCTGCGGGGGCGGATGCCCATTTTGGTCAAAATGGGTCTCTTTTGGGTATTTTTATGCAATGAATGGTACATGATCATAACTAAACTTATTTTGAAATATTTTTTATCATCTTGAATGCCAACCATCAGCCATGGTCTCACAACACACATAAACAACACCCAAAACTACACTTCTCGTTCAATACGTCACCAAATCTATAACAAATTTCACAATAACAATTACAAACATTATACACAAGGATAAAACAAGTTAAGACTATAATAACATCTCACATGTCAATATTGAATCCATCAAGTTCACTTCCTTCAAGACCACAAGTCCATTTTCAAGTTTACAAGGCAAAACCTTTCTTCGATTGCAAAAATAGACAATTTTACACATAGTACGATGTCCAACACTTAACCATCATAACCAACCTGATATACACCATCTATAATGCATAAAATATATTTAACCATAATAATATACACTTACCAATACTTACAAAATGATGATCTTGTCCCAAAAGAGATGAGGGCTTAGGGTTTGTGTATAGAGAGAAAAGGTTGGATAATTCTAGAAAATGGCATGTGTAATGTGTTGAATAAAAATCTGATTTTTATCTTGATTTATATGTTCCCCTTAAGTCATACTTAGCCACATATTCCATGTGTTTACTTGGTCAATGAAAGAGCAATGAAAGAATGGGTCAAATTCCATTTTGGGCCATGTCTTTCTTATGATTTTTGGGCCTCATTTGGGCCAATGGCACAAAACTCATTAATGCCCAACAAATTAATGTATAATTCATCAAATCTCTCATGTTTAACTACTTCCATAAATGTAAACGTAGTTGTATAGGTTTGAAAATATACGGGGTGTTACAAAGGGTAACAACAAGGGATCCAATCCACAAAGAGCTCAAGGCCATAAATACTTGGATGGAGGGTCAATTTTCCATTTCAAGTAGAACAATATCGCGTATGAAAGATAGCTTAGAGTCAAAGAGAGTCATTGGAGAGGTCTTTGGAGAGTTAAAGGGAGCTAAATAGCGACCTGGATCCACCTGCTCCCTAACCTGGGCCGCAGGTCACCCATCTGGGCTAGCAGGTGGCCATTTTGGCCCTTCCAGTGGCACCTGCTCCCTAACATGCGCCAGCGGGTGCCCCACCTGCTTGGACGGATGCCCAATTTTCTGAAATGGGTCACTTTTGGGTCCATTAAATGTAATAAATGGCCCAAGTCTATAAATACTATTTTCTACCTTTCATTTCCTTAGATTTTTATGACATTTAATATTACGAGACTCCTTATGGTGCATGAGTGTAGCTTGGAAAAGCTTGTATTGACTTTTGCCTAGAAACGGTGGTTGCGAGGGCATTACGATTCCCTCGTGTTCATTCGTATGAGTTAGATGCCTTCTTTGGATTAATCTTTCGAGGTTATTGGATTTAATATATCCTTTAGTTTTGTTGATTTCCTTTAGTTGTTTCTATCTTTTATCTCTATCTATCCTTTACTTTTTGTATTTTCAATTTCTATCATTTTTTGAGTTTTCGTGTTTCTTTTCAACTTCCGTAGTTTGGAGGTTATCAGTGATAGAGATATCCAGATCTTTCACTTGTTCCGAAAAAAAAAAGGGGAAAAAATAAAGAAAGGGGGATTAAGCTAACCAAAATCTAAGATCATATCGAATAAACGACACAATGAACGAGTATGTGCTCCACTAATATCAGATATTTCACTTGCTCTGTTTTTCCTTCTCTTTGATTGAATCAAACATTGTGCATTATTTTAAGCCTTGTTTGTTGTTTTCGGGTACAACTATCTGTATTTAAACATAAGAACTTCAACTTTAAGTTCAAGAACAACCAAGAAGTTCAACAACTTCAAACACAAGGTCAAAAACAATAAACTATCAAAATGAAGTTTCTACTATTTTTTGGAAAATAGCAAAACCATAAGAAAGGAGATGAAACAAAAATGTAGAATCAAGTCCACCGAAGTCATGGTGTGTTTTTAAGAAATTTATAATCTATATTTTTTAGTTTCTAGAGGTTAAATCCTTTTGGTTTTCTACTCTGTCTGAACTTGATAGTGATTTGAAGATATAAAAACTTCATCACGAGTCAAAGATCATTCGGTTGATGATTTGAATAACATAAAAACTTCGTCGTTAAACTAGAAACAAGTTGTTTAAAGTTTTAAACTGTATTGTTAGTATTTGTAATACTAAATTAGTTGTCTCTTTGTAACAGGAAAATGACTAATGAAATTCAATTCAGTGATGGAACGACGAATGTTGCAGCAACAAACATTGCTACTTCATGTCGTACGAATGTTGCTCATGCCATGGCACCGACGAAAAAATCAGGAAAATTTTCTGGTGTTGATTTCAAACGTTGGCAGCAGAAGATGTTCTTTTATCTGACTACTTTGAGTCTACAAAAGTTCACCACAGAAAGTATTCTTGAATTGTCGTAAGAAACTCCGAAAAAGGATCGCTTTGTAGTAACTGAAGCTTGGAAGCACTCAGATTGTTTTTATAAGAATTACATATTGAGTGGACTACAAGACGACCTATACAATATGTATAGCATGATGAAGACTTCAAAGGACCTCTGGGATGATTTAGAAAAGAAGTACAAAACAGAGGACGCTGGAATGAAGAAATTCATTGTTGCCAAATTTTTGGACTTTAAGATGGTAGACAGCAAAGCTGTAGTTACCCAAGTCCAAGAGCTGCAAGTCATTATTCATGAACTCCTTGCAGAAGATATAATTTTAGATAATGCCTTTGTTAAACATTTTAAGAATGTCATTAATGTTCACTTAACCTTTATTGTAGGTTTGGTTGTGAACGATGCTTTTCAAGTAGCTGCGATAATCGAGAAGTTACCACCTTTGTGGAAGGACTTTAAAAACTACTTAAAGCATGAGCGTAAGGAGATATCATTTGAAGACCTCACTGTGAGGTTGAGGATTGAAGAAGACAATAAGGCAGCTGAGAAGAGGTCTCGTGGGAACTCTGCAATAAATGGAGCAAATATTGTGGAAGATGATCCCAACAAATTAAAGAAGAGAAAGAAAGCACAAGCACAACAAGGCAATCCTCCTAAGAAGAAATTCAAAGGAAATTTCTCTAATTGTAGCAAAGCTGGCCACAAGTCTGCTGATTGTCGGGCTCCGAAGAAGGGCAAGAAAAAGGACCAAGCAAACATGGCTTAATCCAAACAAGAAATGGACAATCTGTGTGCTATGCTCTCGGAATGCAATCTTATTGGAAATCCTAGAGAGTGGTGGATTGATTCAGGTGCCACCTACCACGCGTGTGCCAATAAAGAACTATTTGCATTATTTGCTCCCGATCAAGATGATGAGAAGATATTTATGGCCAACTCCGCTACGACAAAGGTTGAAGGAACGGGCAAGGTTTTCTTGAAGATGACATCGGCAAGGTAGTGAAACTAAACAATGTCCTTCATGTTCCGGAGTTGCGAAAGAACTTGGTTTCTACTTCACTTCTGACTAAGAATGGTTTCAAATGTGTATTTGTTTCCGACAAAGTTGTAATTAGTAAGAATGAAGTGTATGTAGGCAAAGGTTACCTCATCGAGGGCCTTTTTAAGATCAATGTAATGAATATTGATATGAATAAAAGTTCCGGTTCTTCTTACTTACTTGAGTCAAATAATTTATAGCATGAACGTTTAGGACATGTCAATTATAAAGCCTTGCAAAAACTGATTAACTTGGAAGTTTTTCCTTACTTTGAGTGCAGTAAATCAATGTGTCAAACATGTGTTGAATCTAAGTATGCTAAGCATCCGTATAAGTCTGTGGAAAGAAATTCCAATCCCTTAGACTTAATTCACACAGACATTTGTGATATAAAGTCGACACCATCTCGTGGTGGGAAAAAGTACTTCATAACTTTTATCGATGATTGCACTAGATTTTGTTATGTCTATTTGCTGAATAGTAAGGATGAGGCAATAGATGCATTTAGGCAATATAAAACTGAAGTTGAAAATCAGTTAGATAAAAAGATCAAAATGATAAGAAGTGATAGGGATAGAGAATATGAATCTCATTTTGCGGAGATATATTTGGAAAATGGAATTGTCCATCAAACTACGGCCCCGTATTCACCTCAATCAATTGGGATTGCAGAAAGAAAAAACCAAAAATTGAAAGAAATGTTAAATGCCTTACTAATAAGTTCAGGTTTACCACAAAACTTGTAGGGGGAAGCTATCCTTACAGCTAATCGCATACTCAATAGAGTGCCCCATGGAAAGACACAATCTATTCCATATGAGAAATGGAAAGAAAGAAAACCCAAATTGAAATATTTCAAAGTGTGGGGGTGTCTAGCCAAAGTCCAAATTCCAATACCTAAAAGGTTGAAAATAGGACTAAAGACTGTGGACTGTGTTTTCATCGAATATGCTACAACTAGTAAAGTATGTCGATTTCAGGTTCATAAATCCGAACATCCAGATATCCATGATAATACGGTAATTGAATCAGATAATGCTGAGTTCTTTGAACACATTTATCCATATAAGTCTCAAAATGAATTATCGAGTGAAGCGTCTAAACAACCTAGGGATGAACCAAGGGAGAATGTACTTAATGAAGAGAATACAAGGCGTAGTAAGCGATAAAGAACGTCGACTTCCTTTGGATCAGATTTTGTAAAATTTCTTCTTGAAAATGAACCTCTAACGTTTAAAGAAGCGATGTCGTCTGTGGAATCATACTTTTGGAAAGAGGCTGTCAATAGTGAGATTGATTCAATCTTGAGAAACCATACTTGGGAGATTCAATATTGAGCAACCATACTTGGGAGTTGGTTGATCTTCCTCCAGGAAATAAACCTTTAGGTTCTAAATGGATCTTCTAAGGGAAAATGAAAGCTAATGGTACTATTGACAAATACAAGGCAATACTTGTAGTGAAAGACTTTAGGCAAAAAGAAGGCCTTGACTATTTTGACACATACTCGCCAGTAACAAGGATAACATCCATTCGGATGTTGGTTGCATTAGCTGCGGTATATGATTTTGAAATCCATCAAATGGATGCGAAAACTGCATTCTTAAATGGAGAATTGGAGGAAGAAATTTACATGGAACAACCCGAGGGTTTTGTAGTTCCTGGTAAATAAGGAAAGTGTACAAACTTGTTAGGTCTCTTTATGGACTAAAACAAGCATCCAAACAGTGGCATGCAAAGTTTGACCAAACCGTGTTGGCAAACGGATTCAAAATAAATGAATGTGATAAATATGTTTACATTAAAGACACTTCAAATCACAAAGTCGTTGTTTGTTTATGTGTGGATGATATGTTAATCATCAGTAGAGAAATTTCTGACATAAATGCTACGAAACGAATGCTTGAGAGCAAGTTTGATATGAAAGACCTTGGAGTTGCGGATGTGATCTTAGGGATAAGAATTCCAAGAACTCCATAAGGGTTGGCATTGTTATAGTCTCATTATATTGAAAAGTTACTTGACAAGTTCAAGTATTTGGATTTCAATATTACCAAGACTCCATTAGACGTGAGCTTTACACTTCAAAAGAATGAAGGTGAAAGTGAGTCAGAATGAAGGTGAAAGTGAGTCACAATTGGATTATGCAAGAGTGTTGGGAAGTTTGATGTATATCATGAATTGTACACGAACGGATATAGCATGCGCTATTAGTAAACTAAGTCGGTACACGATTAATCCCAATCAAACTCATTGGATGGCAATCAAAAGAGTTTTGGGGTATCTAAAACATACTCAAGACTATGCTTTGCATTATAACAAATATCCTGCGGTAATTGAAGGATATAGTGATGCAAATTGGATCACCGGATCAAATGAAGTAAAATCCACGAGTGGATATGTGTTTACTTTAGGTGGAGGAGCAGTCTCTAGGAAATTATCCAAACAGACTTGTATTGTTCGCTCTACAATAGAATCTAAATTTATCGCATTAGATAAAGCCGGTGAAGAAGTTGAATGGCTCCGAAATTTCTTGGAAGATATTCCTTATTGGCCCAAACCTTTGGCACCAGTATGCATACACTGTGATAGCCAAGCTGCGATAGGTAGGGCAGGGAGCATGATGTACAACGGTAAATCTCGTCATATAAGATGGAGACATAATACCATTAGAGAACTTCTCTCTAGTGGAATTATAACGATTGACTATGTAAAGTCAAAAGATAATGTGTCGTATCCACTTACAAAAGGCCTATCTAGAGAGGGAGTTGAGAAATCATCGAAGGGAATGGATTTAAGGCCTAGGACAAGTCATCACAGCGGTAACTCTACCTAGCGGACTGGAGATCCCAAGAGCTAGGTTCAAGGAGATCAAACAAAGTTGTGATTGATGGTTCAACATTGTCAATTAACTCAACCCATTCTCATGATGAAGACAATGTTCAGGAAACAAGGATGAGACTTATGATTGAAAGTCTTTTAATGATTTCTAAGTTTGGCAGATTTGACCAAATAGTTTGATCTATAGGATTGAAACGTTTAGGAATCACCTATGTAAGGGTGAAGTGGAAGCTGTTTCAAAGAGAATTATAGCAAAGGTCTATTTTCTACGCTCTCATGAAACCATGTCGTGTTCATGGCTGAAACGAACAAAACTGTGAGAACCATAAATGGTAAAAGGCTGGTTGTATGACTTGTGTTGTCTAGGTGTACATTAAAGTTCGACGGTTCAAAGATATCACATCTACCTATTGACCGAGTGCATCCGATGCAAGTTCACTACGAAAAGTTCAAAGAGAAACCTACTTATCCAAATGCAATTAGTCTTTGCTTGTTGATCACACACTTGTCCGTAAATGCTTTGATGAAATAGCCATTCCCCATTCATGTGGAGGATTGTTGGGTTCTAAGTGTATTGTGAATGGAAAATGGAGGGAAGAAAAATGGAGGGAAAGTGAAAGAGTGAAATTTCACTTTAAAAAAGTTAAGTTCTCCCACATTGGTGGGAGAAAGAAACTTCTTAGTGTTTATATTGGAACACTTCCCTTCATATAGATAGTGAGGTACGAATAAGACATGGCTCGCGTCGTCGTCGCTCACTCGGCTCGACTTCGGATTTGGATTTGTCAAATGATCGATCGAGAGACCATCTTTTTGGATAAAATTCATTTGAAACTTGAAAAATAGTGATATTGTAATCCAAAAATCTGATAAGGAATGATATTTCTCTATTTGCGGATGCACACGAGTATGTACGTACGCATGTCACAACGCACCTCGAAGGGACGCGACCCTTCGAGGAAGCGACATACTGTTTAACGCGAAAGGGACGACTTGCGCGCGCAGGTCATCACCTGCGGACGCAGGTGACCTTCGTGGAAGGCAGCACTGTTTCTGGAATTCGTCAATTGATGACCTGCAGCCGCATGTCGCCACCTGCGGGAGCAGGTGGGGTCCGCAGGTCAAGTGACGTTTCAGAAAATTGTCTCTTTTCATGAACCATTGTTTCTTTTCGAAAGCAACTCTTTATGGCTATAAATACCTGATTTTTCCTCAGGTTTTGGTACGATTTTTTCTGAAAGAAAATCACTCTCTTCTTCTTAAAAAAACTCAAGTGTGATCATCAAATCATTGAGTGAGTTCGAAGTTCGGTAGAATTTGAGGTACCACTATTCTACTGAAGTGAATCATTTTATCCAGGGAGGAAACATTCCATAACCTCGGGTACTTGAGGGGAATAAATTCCTTAAGAACACACCGTGAATTCGGTGGACTTGATTCTACATTTTTGTTTCATCTCCTTTCTTATGGTTTTGCTATTTTTCAGAAAATAGTAGAAACTTCATTTTGATAGTTCGCTGTTGTTGAACTTGCGTTTGAAGTTGTTGAACTTCTTGGTTGTTCTTGAACTTAAAGTTGAAGTTCTTGTTGCTTAAATACAGATAGTTATACCCGGAAACAACATTATTATGCATGTTATTTCAGAGCAATTTGCTTCAAATGTTAGGCAAAAGCTGATCGACATATTATTGCAATAGTGTTTTGACAGAAGAGAAGGGGCCATCTTAAATGAGACCTTAAGGTGTTGGTCCTGGCATGGGATGTGGATGTTAGAAGGTGAATTTAAAAAAATAAAGGAGAGCTAAGTTGAGAAGAACATGCTGGCAGAATCAACATGTGAAAAAAGAGGGAGTGACAAGACATTGGCCTAATTTGCCACCAACTTACCATCAAGAATATTTTCCATGGAAAAAGGCACACATTTTTCACTTATAACATGAGTTTGGATAAACTTGAGAAAAGGAGAGGCTAATTAGTTGCTCCTACTTTTTACTTAAAATGGCTATTTAGTTTTCATCCAAAAAGAAAAGGAACCACATAACTTAATTCAAAATGGAAACAACTCTATATTAAAATATTTTCTTCTTCTTCTTCTAGGTCTTGCTAGTATTATACGTAAGATGGAAAATGATATCTCAATGTGAAGTCTAACATCATGTGAGGTAGTTACTAGTCAAGTCCCCTGCTCCACGTTACTAAATTCCATAATCCACGCGCATGCGACAATTCCAGCAAGTTAGGATCCTTTCTTCTCCATCTCTATTTTTATTCTTTATTTTTCCCTTAAAGAAATCAACACGTTGGTGCAACACAAATTATTGGAGAAAAAAGGATTTTGAATGGAAATATAACAACTCCATGACGCTTGAGTTGGTCAACCATTCCCATATTTGATTCTTGCCTACAAAAGTTACAAAAGTATTTGGTGTTATCTATCATCACTCAAAAATATTACTTCATAGATACTTCATATTAGTGGTCATGTATAAATAAAAGAAAGGTGGAACTGGCGAGCTATGTGTCCCTTTCTATTCGACCAGTGGAATTTGGGAGCATGCGTTTTAGCTTGTGTTCTTTTTTATTTTGAAATTGGGCCTGCTGATATGTATAAACTAAAGAGAAGGAAATTTACAACCCGTAACTAAATATGCACCTCTATTACACTAAATATGGGGATACTTTTTTCTATTTACAAAATCTAAAAATAATGTAGAAAACATAACAGAGTCCGGAGCCTAAAGTATTCGAATATGCATAGTCTCATCGGTGGCGGAGATAGAATTTCCATTAAGGGAGTTCAAAAAAAAAAAGAAGTAAGCATTGATCGGGTCAAATTGGATCAAACATAGACAGATCGGATCAGCTATAAGCGGGCTAGATAAAGTTCACCTCTACCTCAACGCGAACAACAAAACTGAAGAAGTTAACAAATCATATTACGATTTCTATTTCTTAGCCTCACTGAAATATCACAAAATCTAAGGCATAAAAACAGGAGTAAGAGATATTTGTTATTTGACACTATTTATCTTTTTTTGCAAAAAAAACAAGATAGTAAACAGAGAGGGAGATATCTTGGGCTATAGCTTGTCCAATGTGGTCGACCATTGCATTGAGGATTTCTTGTATGCAACAAGTAATGTACATTCAAATCTCACTGATTTGATCTCAATACCAACTTTAATATCTAATTCCACATTTGGTGGAGATTGTGATTTGTATGTGAATTTTTAACTAGTTAATATTTCAAAAGATCATTGAACTATGAGAAATTATTTAGCAAAATCATTAAACTTTGCTAGATATTTATAAAACCACTCAACTTGAGACTTTTATTTTCTAAAATCACTCAACTACCTTTATCATTAAAAAAACTGAAATGTCAAAATATATTTTTTAATGCCATATAAACATGAATCCCACGTTAAAGAATCTATTATTTATTATTATTATACCAGTCCACCCACATATTGGATTTCATTAACTACTAAAACCATATCTCCCAGAATTAAGCTTAATTCTTTTTAATGTGTCGCCTCGCCTATTTGAAGTTGCTCAAATAACAGTGATGACGATGTACAATTTTCCAGAACATCAACATTTAATTAGTAAGGTCAAATAACGACATATTTTACCCTTTTAACTAAGGAGAGACACTTTCTTGAACTGGAAACAGAGTAATAATCAAAGGGGATGGATGCTACGACTACTGGGGTAGTATGATATATTTAGACATTATTGTATAGCAAATGAGACTACTGTAAATAATTACCACAGAGGAAAGGGAGGAAGCTGAGTTTTAGAAATCATTGTAATTGTTCGCGTGGAGATCAATAAAAAAAAATTTCTTCACCAAAAAAAAATTAAGAATAATCGTGAGTTTTCAAGCAACTGTTGGTAGTTTTAATGTCTTTTTGTGTTGAATTACAGGAAAGTTACCTAAGAACCAAAAGGAGTAAATTTGGGCTTAAAAGGCTAAGTGGCGGTTCATCAGAAGAGTGACGGACCGCCGTCAGGAGAAACCAGAACAAGTGCCAAATTGAAGTTAGGTGACGACTTAACTGGCGAGCCGTCACCCAAAACGCCAATCCTAAACAAAATTGATGCTGAGAAGGAAGCAAAGTGACCCCAACCGCCAAGCCCAAGCAGCATGTATGTCAAGTTGAAGCCTAGTGACGATTCAACTGACAAACCGTCACGCGCCCGGTTGACCCTTCAGGGTAGCCGTCAGAGTGGAAGCGGCAACCCGGTTTGAATTTTAAATTCCTACTTTCCTAGAAACTATAAATACCTAGTCTAGGGTTTAGAATAGGTATCTTTTGACACTTAAAATATCTTTTTACGCATTATTTTCTCTCTGGAGAAACCTTTGTGCGTTTTGAAATGCTATTTTGTGTCTTTGTCAAGAATCGAAACTTGAATTCCATCTTGGTAAGATTCAATTCTTTAAATATGAACTATATTGCTTCTATCTTCTTCATCATCATGAGTGGCTAAAAACTCCATAACTAGGGTTGTGGAATCCTTGGCTAAATATCAATTCCAGGGTTAATGGTTGTGTGAATTCGATTAACATCCATAATTGTATTATTGATTTCTTCGTATTTACAGATTTCTAATGGTTGCAAACATTAGAACAAGCCCTAGATTTGGCTTGCTTGAACAAAGAAGTTAAAATCGGAAAAAGAATTTAACAATGAGGATTCCGAATTTCTAACCTCCGTCTAATGAACAATGCTCTAACGAGATTATTCACTTGAGGCTAAATACGAGTTATTACTTTCTTCACTTCAAGTTCGAAAGAATTAAAGGAAAATCACCTATTTAGGTTGGGAAACATTTAGGTGAACATTTGGGCTCAGTTGCTTTGCAATTATTTCTGTTAATGTGAATTCATCATTGACTTGACTCAAAAATGATAGGAAGCCAAGGTGAACACAATCCTAATTCGTCTCTCTATTGATAAAAGTTCATGAATTTAACCGTAATCACTTGAAACAAGTTGAAATATTTTTTACAATTATTCATAAAAAAAAAAAGCCCTCCCCTTTCATAGAAATTGTCGATTAATAGTCATTTGAATTACATACGACTTAATTATCACTATATTCCCCGTGGGATTTGACCCCAATCTTTGTTGGGTTATATATTTGACAACGACCGCTTACACTTCTTAAGGGAGTCGTAATTTGGGCGTATCGTCAGGCTTCCAGAAAGAAATAAAAAAGTTACACTGTACCTCAGATGAATAGATATGAAAAGATCTTAAATCATATATTAAGACTTTTTTTCCTCCGAAATCACATATTAAGACAAAGAATGACCACTTTTAGCAGAAATTAAATCATAAACATGAGTAAAGACAAGTTTATTTAGCCAATGGCAGAGTTTTCAGCCATTTTAGGCCACAGGCAGAGATAAAAAAAAGGAGGAGGAGAAGCGGAGATTTAGCTTAAGGGAAATATGGTTTTAGTTATTAGATGAAATTCAATTTGTGGGGTATATAATAATAATAAGGAAGAGATTCTTTAATATGGGATTCATGTAAATTACATTGAATAAAAAATAATATATTTTTTCATGTTATTTTTTTTAATGATAAAGGTAGTTGAGTGATTTTAGAAAATAAAAGCCTCAAGTTGAGAGTGATTTTATTGATATCTGGCAAAGTTCAATGATTTTACTAGATAATTCTCATAGTTCAATGACCTTTTGAGATATTAACTCAATTTGAACCTAGTGTACATTTGACATTGAAGAATTCTTCAGTAATTAGAGATTAGAAACCCCCTCGCAAGTTTGTAATAACAAGGACGAGAGGGAACACATCAAGTGTTAAAATTTACCTTGCTTCTATTCTATGATCTTCATTAATGGTAGAATATTTTTATTTTCTTCTTTTTTAGTTTAAGAATATTTTATATTATTTACTTCCTTTCAAGTTTAGGGTTTATTAATTACTAGACTATTTAGTCTAGTAACTATATTTTCCTTATTTATTCTGTTTAGTTGCTTATAAATAAAGATGTACTCTTCTATTTGAATCAATGAAAGAATCAATTCCAAGAGTTATCATTCAGTCTCTTTTTAATTTTTCTTCTTGTCTCTTCCATTCCATAACAGTGGTATCAAGAGCCTTCATCGATCCTCATGGATCTGTGAATTTATTGAAGAAAAACTTTCAACCACCTTTTTAATCAATACCTATTTTCAACCTACTTTTAATCCTTACTTTTATTTTTAACGTAGGACTATTTTTGACCCTTACTTTTATTTTTAACGTAGGGCTATTTTTAATCGATCTTTAACCTATACTATTTTAAATCTTGGTTTTCAAACCATGACAAGGAATACTCTCTCTTTCAATGCCCCACAAGCCTTTACTGGTGAAAACTATCAAATTTGGGCAGTTAAGATGAAATCTTATCTTGAAGCTTATGATTTATGGGAAGTTGTAAAGAAAGATAAACCTATACAAACGCTCCCTGCAAATCCTTCTGCCGCCGAAATCAAACTTCACTCAGAAGAGAAATCCAAAAAATATAAAGCAAAAATTATAATTCAAGATTCAGTTACTGATTCAATCTTCCCTAAAATCATTGCATGTGAAGAAGCAAAATAAGCTTGGGAAAAGCTTGAAAAGGAGTACCAAGGAAGTGAACGAGGAAGACAAAATCAAATTCTGAATTTGAAAAGAGATTTTGAATCTCTTAGGATGAAAGAAGATGAGACAATCACTAAGTATTCTGACAGAATTTCTTTGATTGTCAATAGAATCAGGTTGCTTGGCAAAGATTTTAAAGACAATAGAATAGTTCTGAGAGATTTGAGTCCAAAATCTCCGCTTTGGAAGAGTCTAAAGATCTCTCTGCCATCTCTCTTGCAGAATTGATAAGTTCTCTTCAAGCACAAGAACAAAGAAGAGCTCACAGACAAGAAAAAGTTGTAGAAGGTATTTTTTTATGTAAACCACTAAAAAAGAAAAGTTTATTGTCCTCCTTGCAAATATTGCAAAAAGAAAACACACTTAAAATTTTTTTGTTGGTGGAGATCTGATGCAATATGTGGAAGTTGCAAACAAAAAGGTCATGTTACAAAAGTGTGCAAGTTCAAAGACACTCAAGATAATTCAAAAGCACTACTTGTTGAAGAAGAATATGAGAAAGACCAACTTTTTTAAATTGCCGCAACAAAATCAAGGAAAAATGCATTTTCCAAGAATAATTAAGTGTTCAAACTCAATTTGGATACACCAACTTGAGTTTGAGGGGGAATGTTGAAATTTACCTTCCTTCTATTTTATGATCTTCATTAATGATAGAATATTTTTATTTTCTTCTTTTTTAGTTTAAGAATATTTTATATTATTACTTCCTTTCAAGTTTAGGGTTTATTAGTTGTAGAATATTTAGTCTAGTCACTATAAGAAAAATATCATATTTTCCTTATTAATTCTATTTAGTTGCTTATAAATAAAGATGTACTCTTCTATTTTAATCAATGAAAGAATCAATTCCAAGAGTTATCATTTAGTCTCTCTTTAATTTTTCTTGTTGTCTCTTCCATTCCATAACATCAAGGGCAATAAAAAGAACGGCCAAACTAGATATTTAGGCCTAAAAAGATGAAAAATTGAACAAGGCCATAAGGTTTTTTAGGAATATAGATGTACGATTCCAAAACTCCTCGAACAACCCTAGGTTGCTTGAAGAAATTCCTTTTTATATTACTTGGTGTACCATTTGTTACCAGTGTAACTCTCAATTTCCAAGTTTGTGAATTGATATCACGGAGCATGATCATTTCCCGCTGCTTACTGGAATATATGTATATGAGGCTACAAAAGTGAAGTATATTATATGTATAGGAGGCTTCAAAAGAGAACAACCCTAGGTTGCTTGAAGAAATTCTTTTTTGTATTACTTGTTGTACCATTTGTTACCAGCGTAACCCTCCATTTCCAAGTTTGTGAATTGATATTCTCTATTTATATTATATGGAACATGAGTGAAGCTTAATTGTCACCTCGATAAATGAAATTAATTTATCTAGTAAGTTATCATCAAAAGTAATATATTATACAAATATGCAAGTCAAGTGTAATCTATTGGAGACTTGTTTATTGAATAGTTTTAGTCTATTGGAAAAAATAGGTAGGCTTAAGTCTTCTTCAACCCCTTAAAGTTGTCATTATAATTCATTTAGACACCTCAACTTGGCCTTGTACCTATTGAAAACTTCAACTATTCAAAACATGTACCTATTAAACACCTTTTCCTGACATGGCATTATAAGTGTAATGCAAATCTAAAACGCGTGTGAAGCTAAGGAAACTTATTTCCAAGCCAATCAAAAAGCGACATGTCAACATTAAAAGAGCCAAAATTTAAATATAAAAAAATATAAAAATTCCTTGTCTTCTCCAAGTCAACACCACTTACTTCCTGTGCATTTCCTCTCCATCCAAATCCCATCACCTCGCCACCATCCCCCACTAGTCACTACTCTCATTTCCCATTATCCTTCATTCTTTCTTCTTCATTTTTTCTTCCAACCATCATTCCACTATAACTAATATCGTCATTGTCGTTATCTTTCTTAGGAAAACATCAATTAAATGGATGAACAATTAAAGCTTTTCATTAAAAGAGTTGACTGACAAAGATTTCCATTAAAGCCGTAGAAGAGGATTTTATCAGAAAAATAAAAATCAAATTGGGTCAAAAAGTTTTGTGACGAAACTCTATTTTTTCCGATAAGATTCATACGAATCTGAAATAATTTTTATAATTTAAACTCTAAAGAACCCACAACACAAGAATAAAAAAGTATAGCAATGAATTTGGATTGACGTGTGAGGAAAATGGTGAGAATGGGAGAAACGATGACAGTAGCTAATGTTGATGGGTATTAGAATAAGGGTGGGGGTAGGGGGTGGGGGGAGGAAGGGATAGGTAGATGGGTAATTTTTTATATATATAAATATAAAATACTTTTTAACATTAGGTAAGTAATAAATTTTAAATAGATTTCTTTTTTCATTTTCACAATTTATTTTTAATAATATTTTTGGGATCCATACGCCAAATGTCATCATTTCATTTATTACTTTGCCACATCACCGCGAGTGCATCACACTCATTTTATTTATTTAGTTGATTATCAAAATAGTGTTTGAATGGTTCAAAATCAAAGTGGTAGAGGTGTTCAATAGGTTCAAGGTCGAGTTAAGGTGTCTAAGTAAATTCTGCGGACAACTTCAAGGGGCTATAGATGACTTAAGCCAAATAGGTAAGACATGGAATTTTGCAAAATAGGAGCAAGAAACACTCTATAACAAAGACAAAATTCATGAAAGACCAAATCTTTAACAAAGACAAAATTCATGAAAGACCAAATCTTTCTACATAATACTCCCTCCGTCCAACAATACTTATCCACTATTGACTTGACACACATGTTAAGAAATAATAAATAATAGGGGTAATTTTACTATATTAACCTTTGAATATAATGAATTTAATGCCTTGAGAAATGCATTGGGTGATGAATAGTATTTAATAACAAGGGTAAAATGGATAGAAAAGGGTAAATTATCCATTGGTTTTCCAAACTAGACAAGTATTGTTGAACATATATTTTTAGTATAGTGAACAAGTATTGTCGGACAGAGGAAATATTTTGTACTCCCTCCATCCATAAATACTTGTCCACTTTTGACTTGACACATACCTTAAGAAACAATAAATAGAGGGGCGATTTTACTATATCACCCTTTGAATATAATAATTTTTTTTCTTTGAAAAATGCAATGAGTGATGTATTGTATTTAATATCAAGGATAAATTAGGTAAAAATAGGTAAATTATCCATTGGTTTTATAAACTGGACAAATATTGTTGGATATCCCAAAATAGAAAAGTGGACAAGTAAAGATTGACGGAGGGAGTAAGATTTAAAACTAGCTTTGGAAAGCACCCCAAAATATGGACCATCAGATGGACCCATAATTGTAGCTTGCCAGTGGAAACTAAGGGCATGTTTGGTCATTTGAGATGAAATCATGATTTGAAGTTGAAATTTTATTTGGACATGCAATTTAGACTTCTTATGTTGTATGTTTTCTAATTAACATAAAAACACTACTAAAAAAAATAGAAAAACCGACCACGGCTTGTGGTGGCACAAAAACCGACCACATGTGGTCGGTTTTTCATTATTTTTTTTAAAAAATTTAATCAAAAATCGACCACTCTATTTAATAATTGCGGAAAAGTAATTAAATTAACTCGCGAAAATATAATTCCTTAAAACCGACCACTCGTGGTCTGTAATAACAAAAAATAAATAAAATAATTATTTAAAAATTCTTTATATTTTGTAATACAAAATATATTAAACTTTTGTGAAAGTTATTTTATAAAAACCAACCACTTGTGGTCTGTTTTAGATTAATTTTATTTTTTTTATACAAACCAACCACTTGTGGTCGTTTTTGGTTTCCCAAAAAATTAATACAAATAAAATAAAAAAACGTAAAACGGAATATATTTTTAAAATATATTAAATATGTTTTTTTAATTTTACCGACCATGTGGTTGGTTTATTTCTTAATAATAATAAAAATCAATCAATATTAAAAAACCGACCACTTGTGGTCGGTTTGTGTGAAAGGAATTAATAAAAACCTACCACTTGTGTTTGGTTTTTGTAAAAAATAATAAAAATAAATTAAAAAATATTAAATATATTAAATAAAATTAATAAATAACATAAAAGACAATCTTTATTTTTTACTTACGTTTCAATAAAATAAATATATTGTCCATCAAATATATATATATATATGTATACGCGTATATCGCGTGTAGTTATTTACGTAGTAGTCAAAAGCTAATTGAATGTATACAAGTATATTGAATACGTTGATATCATACGATCGAGGTACTTATAATATATAAATAATTGATAATTCATTCGAGTAGAAGGAATACGCTGTATTATGGGGTAATATACTCGTGCATGTGATCTATACGTATATCTCGTGTATTGATGTAC
Source organism: Capsicum rhomboideum (assembly GCA_031232105.1). NCBI lineage: Eukaryota > Viridiplantae > Streptophyta > Magnoliopsida > Solanales > Solanaceae > Capsicum > Capsicum rhomboideum. The sequence goes on along the minus strand of CP124719.1, from coordinate 96,805,347 downwards.
GTAGTAGTAAAAAGCAAGCTAAGTTAATCTTTCAAAGAATTTTGAATAACAGGTTGGTATCATACGATCGACGTAATAATATATATACTGTTGAAGTTGTAATAATGTAAGATGATTAATTAATAATTCATGAGAGTATATATGAAATTCATTGTATTACGGGGTAATATACTCGTGTATGTAATGTATATACATTGTATTTATTTAGAACCTGATAGTCGATAGAGTGTGTGTGTATGTACGTATATCTCGTGTATTGATGTACGTATTAGTCAAAAGCACCTAAGTGAATCTATCCAAGTATTTTGAATAACACTTTGATATCATATACGTGATAATATATATACTGTTGAAGTTATAATAACGTAAGCTAAATTAACCGATAATTTATCAGAGTATATATGAAATTTGTTGTATTAGGGGGTAATATACACTTGTATGTAATGTATAAAGTATGTATTTGGAACCTGATAGTCGATAGAGTGTGTGTGTGTATACGTATATCTCGTGTAGTGATGTACGTAGTAAGTAGTCAAAAGCAAGCTAAGTGAATCTATCCAAGTATTTTGAATAACACGTTGATATCATACGATCCACGTAATAATATATATACTGTTCAAATTATAATAATGTAAGACACTTAATCGATAATTTATCAGATTATATATGAAATTCGTTGTATTACGGGATAATATACTCTTTTATGTAATGTATACAATACGTATTTTGAACTTGATAGTCACTCGATATGTATATATACCTATATCTCGCGTAGTGATATATATACGTAGTAGTCAAAAGCAAACTAACTGAACCTATCCAAATATTTTGAATAACACGTTGATATCATACGATTGACGTAATAATATACTTTTGAATTTATAATAAAGTAAGCTAATTAATCGATAATTCATCATATTATATATGAAATACATTGTATTACGAGGTATATAATACATATTCAAAAGCTAACTAACAAAAAATTCATCCTATACGAAATACATTAATATTACTATACAATTGAGGAAATATACTACTCGTGTGTGACGATGACTTAACTAATTATCCAATTTATATACATCGTATTAAATTCTTTTGTATTTATTATAAATATTACACAATTTATTATATATTTTTAATTTTTTTAAATGAATGATGTATATAAATTCATTTGTATTTATTATAAATATTACACAATTTATTATATATTTTTTATTTTTTTAAAATGAAAACCGACCACTTGTGGTCGGTTTTCCAAATAATAATTTTTAAAAAAATAAACTGACCACTTGTGGTCGGTTTTCTCAATTGTTTTCACCCGACCCAACCCAACTATATCGCCTGACCCGAGTGGTCCATCACCCATTTCTTAATAACCCCTTTCCTAATTACCCTGATACACATCGAACCCACACACCCCGGTACACATCAAACCCACACACCCGACGCTGGCAACAACCGCTGTTCATCGACGTAGCTCCGACCAACGACAGTAGCTGCGTTCATCGATAGCAGCTCCGACCAGCGACATCAGCAGCTCCGACCAAAGACAGTAGCTCCGTTCATCGACAACAACTCCCATCAACGACATCAGCAACTCCGACCAACGACATCAGCAGCTCCGACCAACGACAGCAGCAGCAACGACAGTAACGCCGTTCATTGATGCAGCAACTCCGTTCAGCAGCTCCAATGTATTTGAAAAGTTTGATTTTCCTATCATCACTTTAATAAGTAGTTACATTGTTGATTTGCCTAGTTGATTTAGGTACTGATCGATTTGGCACTAAATGACATTTTTTCTTTAGATTTGGATTAGATATTTGCAAAGAGGCATATCATACGGAAGGAGCAATTTTTGTAAAAGTAATTTTGAAACATTAGTTTACTTGAAGGTAAGTTGATTTCTCTCTATTTTCTTATCTTGAAGTCTTTAAATATAGTGTTACGGTGGGATTACTTGCTGTAGAAGGCTTTGAAAGCCATAGGTTTTGTGATGATTATATAATGTGAGAGGGACATGCGACGCCTCTACTAATTTGTTTAATTAAATTTGTTGAACTATTAGACTTATATTAGAATTGAAAATGGTTAAATGTAGTGACTTCAAATTGTGAACTTGTGACTTGAAAATGGTTAAGTGTTCTCACTTGAAAATGTGAAATTGTTCTTTGAAAATGGTTAAGTGTAGTTACTTGAAAATGTGAACATGTGATTTGAAAATGGTTAAGTGTAGTTACTTGAAAATGTGAACTTGTGATTGGAAAATGGAGAAGTGTAGTAACTTGAAAATGTGAACTTGTGATTTGAAAATGGATAAGTGTAGTAACTTGAAATAGTGAACTAATGACTTGAAAATGGTTACGCGTAGTCACTTGAAATGTGTATTAGTTACTTGAAATTGGTCAAGTGTAGTCACTTGAAATGTGAACTAGTTACTTTAAAATGACAGTGACTTGAAAATGTGTATTAGTTACTTGAAAATGGTTAAGTGTAGTCACTTGAAATGTATTTTAGTTACTTGAAAATGGTTAATTGTAGTGACTTGAAATGTGTATTAGTTACTTGAAAATGGTTAGGTGTAGTCACTTAAAAATGTGAACTTGTTATTTAAAAATGGATGTGTAGTAACTTGAAATAGTGAACTAATGGCTTGAAAATAGTTAAGTGTAGTCAATTGAAATGTGTATTAATTACTTGAAAATGGTTAAGTGTAGTCACTTGAAATGTGTTTTAGTGACTTTAATTAAGATTGTGATTGCTTGTGTAGATGGAATTTGATTATAGCTGTATATATCAATGAAATAATGATAACAGAATCGGTATGAGGGAGGAATTTGCAACATGTGTCAATCGATTTATTGGACATTCCTAGACACTTGATGATTGGTCAATTTTTGAATTGATTTGTTGTCCTTGTGTAAGATGTGATGGTACATGCATTCTAAAAGAAGATGTTGTGAGGAATCATCTTTATAGAAAGGAGTTTCATGAGGACTATTTAAAATTGAATACTAGTCATGGAGAAGTTGGACAAAATAACTTTGATGTTAGTGAAAGTAGTAGGTCGGAGGGGCATAATAACTATCACCATACTAGGATTTCAGAAATGGTGCATGATGCTTTTGGGATGCAAAGGGGGGTTGAAATCTTGGAAAATGTAGAAGATGTTCCCAATGTAGAAGCACACCGTTTTTATGAAGAATTGTGTGCTGCTAGTCATCCTTTATTTGACGGGAGTTCACACTCTCAATTGTTTGTTGCTGTTAGATTATTAAGTATCAAATCTGATTGGAATGTTGCTAAAGGAGGAATGGACTCTATGATAAACCTTATTAAAGAGTTAGTTGACCCCACTTTAGAGGTTCCTGATTCTTTTTATAAGGAAAAAAAGCTGGTGTCTACGTTAGGTCTCTCGTCGATTAGAATTGGTTGTTGTGAAAATGGTTGCATGTTATACTTTAAGGAGGATGCTGAACTAGAGTCTTGTAAGTTTTTTCAACACCCTTTCTATAAACGTGGTTGTATAGAAAATAAAATTGCTATTAAGGCGTGCATTATTTTCCTCTTATACCAAGGTTGAAGAGGTTGTTTGCATCAAATAGCTCAGCTGCCCGTATAAGATGGCACAGTGAAAATAGAAGGCCCCCTGGTGTCATGTGTCATCCATATGATGGAGCGGCTTGGAAGCATTTTGATGCAACTTATCCTGATTTTGCAGCTGAACCACGAAATATTAAGTTGGGGTTGTGTGTGCATGGTTTCTCACCTTTTTCTGTTGGTGTTGTGCTATATTCATGTTGGCCTGTGTTTATCACACAGTATAATCTTCCTCCTGAAATGTTAATGACCAGTCCATATATATTTTTGAATTGTGTTGTTCCTGGCCCGCGTAATCCAAAAAATAGGATAGGTGTTTACTTGCAACCTTTTATTGATGAGCTGCAATTGTTATGGCATGAGGGGGTTGAAACTTGGGTGATAACGCTCAAATACACCCTAGAATAGAATGTAAGCGGTCGTTAGCAATATAATTACTCAACTTAGAGTCGGGGTCGAATCCTCGAGGAATGAATGCGCTAGCTTTCACCTCTAAGTGTCAGAAGTAACTAGTGCTAACGCGTGATGTTATGATACTAACGCATAAAAGTAAATGGGGAGTTGTCATTTGTTGATTTGTAACTATTTAGACTTTTGTAATTTGGGACACACAAGTTCAAAATTAGAGAAAGTGAGTAGAAAATAAATGTATTACGGGACTTGGGGTTATGCCATCTTAAGAGTGATATTGTGTATGGGTAATTTGAGTATTTGACTACATTTAGCCAAGAGCTATGGGTAGGTTAGATTATAAGTGCTTGGTGTTGATTTTTCAACCAAACACCAAGGTTTCACAATTGGGTTCTTTCGAACACCTCAAAAGTGCATCTTATAAGACCAATCCAATACCTCAATTAACATCCTTATGTCTAGAGATGCTATTAAATGACACACATCAAGTTATTGTTCACTCCCATTCTTCACCCTTATCCCCTTTGTCAAGGATGATAAGAGTTCTATAATTAATTAGAGTTTGCAACCTCTAATTTGAATGAAAACATGGAATGGGATTAAAACCCATGACAATTATTTAAATAAAAAGTCAAACAAACAAAAACCATACAATCATCACATCTTATTCAAGCATAACCCCAAGTAGAGAATTTAGCTACTCATAGAAGAAGAGAGAAGAAAATCATCTAAATTCTCTTCCCAAACTTCTATTGAATCCAAGTGTTTACAAGAATTTGATCCAAAAATGCAAGAATGTAACTTGTTTCTCCTTAGGGTTTCACTCTCCTTCACTATATATTTCCTAAAATGCCCCAAAAGCTCCTTTTTAGAACTGGAAAAAATCCATTTTATAGCCTAAAAATTGCGTCCTTGGAAATTATGCGAATGCCACCGCACCAGTCACCTGTTGGCGCAGATGCCTGACCTACGCACGCAAGAGACCAGCGTAGGTGGCACTGCCTTGTGCTGCTTCATTGCTCGATTAGCCACCTGCGTGCGCAGCCCATGACATGCGTACGCAGGTGGCCCTTAATCTCCCCGGGTGTTAATTTAAGCCTCCTTTCTTTACCTTTCCCATTCCCATTGACTCTCATGGTTAGCTCGGGCTCGTATTCATCTGCTACCTGCATACAAGAGCTATATAACATGAGAATTTATATCGAATCAATGTAAATTACAAGATAATTTAAGGTCAAATGTATTAAGAATCGGGTAAAATGTTAACTTATCAACTCCCCCAAACTTAAACTATTGCTTGTCCTCAAGTAATCAAGAATGCTTAAAGTGAAAATAAAAGGGTACTCTTAACCATCAAACAACCATAAGGGACATCACTAAACAATTAAGCCTATAAAGTTCAATCGGTTCCTCCAATAAGTCATGACAAACAAGCGAATCATGCTTTCTTTGTCACAAGTCAATCTTCATCAACCAAGAGCATAAAATTCAACAAGCAAGCAATTTTCAGGTTGGAATGCTTCTCAAGGTGTGACACAAGATTTTTCAGAAATTGTCTCATCTCCAATTTGCAATTTGTCTTGCTCATTTTCCCAAATTGAAGGTTGGACATCACTCTCCCTTTCAAGGTTTCCATGCCTCTCACTTGCAAAAGTTTTCTCCACTCCTACAAGATAATGTGATTCACTAGGGGGGTAAGGATAGAAAGAACTTTCACTCACTCTCACAAAGAAATTCAAGTACCACACGTAGAACCATAGGCTTTCCCTTTGTGTCATTCGCCACTAATGGGGACCAACAAGGTTTTAAGTCACCAAGGGCTTGTGGGCAATGATGAAGGTTCGGTTGAGAGAAAAGTTTATGGATCAAGTGACTAGAAGATTTCCCTAAACACAATCGCATTAGCACTTCTTAGGCCCACTTTGTTCAAGCTCTTCACCTTATTTGCCCTCGCTTGCTTTGTCTTTTCTTTTCTTCTCTCTTTTTTTTTTTTTTTTTTTTTTAATATATATATATATATATATATCCCTCCAACCGAGATTCCCCCTCTTCATTTGCTTTTGGGGACCTTTCAAGAGACTTTTTACTCTTTAGCAACTCATGCCTCTCTTTTCTTTCTACAAACTTTTCTCATCATTTTATTTATTTATTTATTTATGCAACAACCAAGCATACACCTCTCTTTACAATCTTATACATCTCCTTTTTCCCCAACTTAGCTTTTAGTTCCATCTCAATCATTTTCACGAACATGTTTCTCCAAACTTAGGCATTTGTCTATGTTGGCCCAAGTTAAAACCATGCGATATGTTTACGGAGATTGGGTGATGAAAAAGGATTCTGACAAAGACAAAAGTAGGGTGTCATGGTATGGTTATAGTTAAGAAGAAAGTGGTGAAGGGTTCAACTGGGTTAACTAAGGACAAATGTCAAGGTGGGATTTAGGTTAAATGGTGGATCAAGATGGCCTCAGGTCATTCTCCAAACCAAGCTAGGTCCCAGATTTCGCCTTGAATACACGCGGGGCAAGTTCTAGACTATCATGTGTGTACAAGAATTAATCAAAAACCTCACCACACTAGGCACGTTTTCTTTGAAATAGAAAGCTAGTCTTCCCCCCAATTTGAGCAAATGAATTTGACAACCTACTCTAAAGTCAAAGACTTTTTCTTTTATGAAGAATGAGCCAGAAACTGAATTAGCAGGTCACACACAAGAGGAAGCTTGGAATCACTTTGCTCTTTTCTTTTCAAAGACCATTTTATCCTTCACAAATCATTTTCGTCTGCCACGACAATTTTGGAGGGGCTGTTTTGAACCTCTTCAACTATTAAACAACTCTAAGTTAGGACTAGCACACAAAAAGAGCCCGGCAAGGGCACTATCCGAATCACAATTCAAAAAAATGGCCCGGCAGGGGCAATATTCGAATCAACAAAAATGGCCAGGCAAGGGCAATATCCGAGTCATAATTCACAAAAATGGCCCAGCAGGGGCAGTATTTGAATCAACAAAAATGGCCCTGCAAGGGCGATATCCGAGTCATAACTCACAAAAATGGCATCCAAATAAAATCATGAATTAATATTACATACCATTACCATAAAATGAATTGCCCCCACCCCCAAATAAAGAGTATTGCATTGTACCCAATGCAATCAATATAGAACAAGAAAGGAGAAGGTGAAAAACAAAACTCCTTGAGGCGCACTAGGCTCGCGGATCTGTGGCTTCAAAAGTAGAAGCCTCCTCAGACTGAGCTCATGTATGAACCTCCTCAAGAGGCCGAGAACTAGGGCCAGCACCAACTGTCCGTGCATGTTGATCCTCAATGGACTTTCTTTTGGCCAACTCCACCTGTTGATCCTCAGAAAGCCCTGCGCTGAAATCGATCCCTGTCTCTTCCCCCACAGGAGAATACCCGAACAAGTCAGCAAATGGAAGGATAGGACCAGTCTCCGCCTGTGGGATGGTGATCTGGGCATCATCAAAAGAGAAGGAGGGCTGCATCGACTGCACCTCCTTACGCAGACTATCAAGATCTGTCCTGAGAGTAGTGACTGCCTCACTATCCCCCTGGGCCTCAACCACAAATAATCTCCGCTCATAGTCTACCATCTGAGCACGTAGAGGCCCAAGGCTCCTCTCAATAGCCACCTGAATAAAATGAGGAATATCGACCACCCAGCAAGATATAGAGCTATCATTTGCCAAGGTCATGACTGCAACCTTAGCAAATGTCAATGTGGAAGACCGAGGATGCTGCGCCGGCTGAGTAGTGTGTGAGGGAGGCGGTGCCTGAGGGAGATCACGATCTGAAGTAATGTCACCATGGATAGATAGAACATCGGATACATGAGAAGTCATAGGAAAGGTACTAGCAATGGGTACCCCTCTCATAGATGAATTGGAACCCTCACTTAACTTTCTCTTTAGGCCTACCCGATTGTCGTCATCCTGACTAGTTCGAATATCAATGACTCCCGGACATTTGATTTCTTTGTCAATCTTTGGGAAGAGAGGAACCTTGTAGACTGCATATAATGCTAATATAAGAGCAGGAAAAGGTAGTAAAATGCCCACTTGTTTTGATCGGAGTTTTATCACTTCAGCAATAATCTCTCCCAAATTGACATCCAACCTATCCATAATGCATCCCACAAGTATAGCCCTTTCGATGGTGACATCTTGATCATTGGTGGAAGGAAGCAGCCGATTGCCCACAAAGCCAAGCCAATTCTTGGCTTGAATAGAAAGATCCCTTCGTTTGATTTGTCCAATCCCATTTGCCCATAGCGGAAGACCTTTAGCAATTGTTTTGAAATGCCATGGAAAATGAGCACGCCTACCTAGCATTCACCTCTTGCTCTCGACCCCAGGTGCACAATCACACCCAAAATATAACTTGTTTATTGCGGACGCGGAGCAAGGCACCTCCACTCCCCAAACAAGCACACTACGTAGGCAAGGTTGGTCAGCCACTGGTGATTTGTACTTTTGTTGATTGTGCTGGATGACGTAGGAGGCATAACACTCCCTGACAAGATCAAGATAATAAACCTCGGGGGGAGCCTCGAGATTAATGTCTGTGAATATTTCCTAAGCACACTTGTTGAATTGTCTGAAGATATCCGGGAAATGATCATGGACACCCTTCAAGCTAAACACCTTATCGGGATTGAATCCCCGAGTATAAACCCATTCACTGTAAAGGTCACATATTTCTTCGCTGGTAAATCTGATTTTGTCAACATCTTTGGCCAGTCCCCTTGAGATATCAAGTGTGCTTTGCACATTGGGGGTGTTAGGGTGTCCTTGTTGTGTCAGAACTTTTCTCTGTGATGTAGTAGCAATGGCCTTGCCTTTGTCTTTGTGCTGATCTTTCTTTTCACCCCGCGACATTGATTTTCGAGGAGACATTCCCTAAAAAGAACAAGGAAACAAATCACACAAAACGAAAAAGATAAAACATATTTTTGGATTTTCAATATGTAAAAGAAAATGAAAACTGTGTTAACTAATGAGAATGCAAGGCAAAATACTAGATGAAACCATCTCAAGCACAACCCATTTCATCTTGAAGTGCAAAATCCATCATGACCCTAATAGAAACAAGAATGACGTTTTACCCTTAAGAATGGAGTCACCTAATCTATCATCGTGCAAACTATGCATTATTGCTATGAACAATTATGTTTATTAACTCAGCTTACCAACAAGAAGCACCACTTATGCATTATGAAGTAAAGAAGTGCATTAAGAGTCATGGCACTTGAAAGATCATGTAATTCACATCTCTTTACCACCATATTATAACCAATCATTTAGTGATGAAAAGGTGCTCAAAGTAGGCTCAAGAAACCATGCTTAGGTCTCTTAGATTATTCACAAAAGAAAATGCAAAGAAATGCTCATGTAGGACTTTGCTCAAACACATGGAGTGCATAACATTTGGGTACTCAAGAATTCCCCAACTTGTATGTAAGGCATCACTTCCAAGTAAATTCATTCCCAAAAAATCACCATTACACCATAAGCAATCCATATGGAGCAACTCTTCACAACAAAGAAGCTAAAAACATGATTCACCATTTTTGTCCAAAAGCTTTTTAGTAAGAGTAGACCAAGTGACTTACCAATGGTAGTGACAAGAGAATGTGGAAGATTAAGAGCTCTTGAATTCTAGTGGGTGAAGTGTGCAATCTCCTTTGAAAGTGAAAGTAAGAAGATGAACAGGGAACATTCGGACCTATCAGTCGAGAGGCCGATTTTTGCTCAATAATTTCTTTTTTGAAATTTTTGTGATGGGTTATATGGGTTGGTCTTTATGGTTATAAAGAAATGGGTTGTGGGTTATGGGTTTTATTTTAGAGAAAAGAGTGGGTCATATGTGGGTCGGTTCAACCAACAAACTTTGAAGAAAATTGGAGCCCCACCTGCACCCCACCATGCGCACGCATGTGGGGAATGCGCACACAGGTGGGCTGCCTTACCTGGGCAAAATGCCTGGGCATAAGGGAGTAGCACTGGAGCAGTTGCGGAAGGCACCTGTGCACGCATGCTGAGGACCTACACATGCAGGTGAGGAGGCTGGCTCAAGTCAAGCACAAGGCAGAGCCACCTGCGTTGGCTAGCCTGCGCACGCATGTGCCTGGCCTGCGCCCGCAGGTGGCTTCTTGGCTCCAAGCAGAATGTTGCTCTCCACCTGCTGGCCTCATGCATTCCAACATGCGTGGGCATGTGGGAATGTGCGCCAGCAAGTGACTAAATAAGCTCAAAACAGTGAACTCAATCTCCCACACTTAGTATTATTCACCTGCATCCACCAAAACAACTAAGAATTAGCAATCAAACAAATCTAAAATGACCAAAGTAACCTTGTGTTGCCTCCCAAGAGGCTCCTTGTTTATCGTCGTGGCTCGACATTATTTCTCATCATCAAGCGTCCTTAAAATGGAGCAACTCCACCTTAGCCGCTCCAGGTCCACCCTCATAAAAATGTTTTAACCTTTGGCCATTCACCATGAACCTCCTTTGCTCATGGTCCTCGAGCTCAATAGCACCACTAGGAAAGACATTAACAACAACAAAATGGCCAGACCACTTGGATTTTAGTTTCCCCGCAAAGAGTTTTAACCTCGAATTGAAGAGTAGCACTTTATCACCCGCATGAAACTCTCTTTTTAAGATCTTAGCATCATGCCATTTCTTCATTTTCTCCTTGTATAACGCTGAGCTCTCATATGCTTTAAGTCAGAACTCATCTAACTCATGAAGTTGGTCTACTCTTGATTTTGAGGCATCCTCCCAATCAATATTCAATTTATGCAAGGCCCATAATGCTTTGTGCTCTAATTCAACCGGGAGATGACAAGCCTTTCCAAACACTAACTGATAGGGCGACATGCCAATAGGAGTCTTGAACGTGGTTCTATATGCCCGCAGAGAATCATCAAGTTGTCTTGCCCAATTTGTACACCCGACATTTACAGTTTTCTCCAAGATCGATTTGATCTCCCGATTGGAAACCTCCGCTTGACCACTCTTTTGAGGATGATATGGGGTTGCCACCTTATGCTGCACTCCATATTTTCCAAGCAAAGCTTCAAATAGCCGATTGCAAAAATGAGAACCACCGTCACTAATGATAGCTCGAGGGGTTCCAAACCTGGTGAAAATGTATTTTTTTAAGAACAAGGTGACACTTTTACCTTCATTCGTTGGAAATACAAAGGCCTCCACCCATTTGGACATGTATTCAATGGCCACCAATATATATTTATTACCATAAGAGCTCACAAACATGTCACGCCCTGAATCACAAAAGGGCGGACTGGCACCCGAAGTCGATAAGGCCCAAGAGAACCAATCTTTGCTTGTGAACAATCATATGCGTGTCTTCGTATGAACCTCATTATACCTCATGCAACTATGCAAAAGTCATGAAAACATATGCTATATATATAAACGATACTTGGCCGTTAGGGCCATCAAGTTAAAATGGACATTCATTTCTTACATTCGTCTTCCCACATCCGTCTACAAAGCCTCTACAGATACATATACATAACCAACCTAAAGTCGGGATAAGTCCCCGCTTTATACAACATATACATACAATGCCAAAAAATAATGTACACATCAGACTCATAAAGCCCCGAACCAACTGGAGCTCACCAATAACTGGAAGATAATCCGCAACTTACTGTGGAGGTCTACTAGCTCCTGTGCCTTTACCAAGTAAGGTAAGTCCCCCAAGGGGGGTCAGTACAAAGAATGTACTGAGTATGTAAGGCCATAAGAATTACATCATACATAATAACAACAATGGAGTCAATATAAGAGAAATAGTCAATGTGAGTAAACCATCTTTCTGTATGTGAGGAACCATGTACGTTATATTCTTTACCTCGTTTGCTTTCACATTTATTCATCTTTATTGTTTAACCCATGCTAGGCTGTTCTGTCTCCCCTGGGATGTTATATTAATCCATCTAGGCTTTCGTATCGCCCCTGGGATGTTATTAACCCATGCTAGGTAATTTGACCCCTGGGATGTTATATTAACCCATGATAGGCTTTCGTATCGTCCCTGGGATGTTATTAACCCATGCTAGGTACTTTGACCCCTGGGATGTTATATTAACCCATGCTAGGCTTTCGTATCGCCCCTGGGATGTAATTATGATATATTGGGATCGACCCATGCTAGGTGTTTCTTCCACCCCTGGGATACCACCCAAGAATACTCATCAATTAAACATTACTTCATTCTTTCATTACTCTTTCTTTCATTCTAAGAGTGATACCTTGGTGTTGAAACATTCTTGAAACTTGGAACACATACATACATTACTTCATCCCTTTAATTTCATGAGATTGGTACATTACTTCATTTCTTTACTTCTGTGAGATTAACACGTTGAGGATCATGACATTATGGGGAACACACATAGTTACTTTATTTCTTACTTTGGAGAGGTTGATACATTCGCTTGTCATAACATTATTGGAACTTTAGAATGTAACGTTATTGGAAATGCTACTCATGAATGAATGGATTCTCCCTACATCATTACTTTTCTTGAGATAGTTCTTTTAGTTGTTACAATATTATGAGAGCTTTGGAAATTCAGTCAATGAATAAGAGACATATGAATCACATTTGGTCTAAGGGTAAGTAACATGTGAATAACAATCTATGTCAACCTGAGCTTGGATACTTTAGCACACTTTGGAATGGAACAAATATAATGACAATGTGAACAATATGTGTTGCAGAATGATACGGTAAGAGTAACCTTACATACCTTATGATTTCAATATGAATGTACCGTCCTAGATGTGAATACAACAATCTAGTTCCTTCCTTACATGTCACTCTAAAACACAAGTTCATAACGGAGCTCACATTAACAACTAGTTACCTTACAAGTGCATAAGATGACAATGAGTTACGTGACTACTATATAACGTCATTTCGTCCTTTAAAATACAATACACTGCATTACCATGACAACAACATCATCACATTTGACACATTGACCAAGACATTATAAACCAATAACATTTCACACCAAGTTTACCCTTTACACTTCCTCATTAACACTACGTTACTTTTTCTCCGTTAAGTCACTCGATAGCTTTCACAATAACACTTTAACAACAATACATATTTTATACCATTCAAAATACCTCCAGTATACTCCTTTATAGTCATTTAAAAGGTATCATAAGTTGATAATTGCGTCCATAAAGGGTATAGGGGCTTTGGGGGGTCAAAGAGATACAAAAACAACCGAAATGGGGTTCTGGCCTGACCTACAAAGCCACATGCGCCTGAAGGTGGATGAAATGCGTCTGCAGGTGACCCTTGGAAGTGTCCAGGGGCACCTGCAAAGTCACCTGTGCCCGCAGGTGCTTTGTCTGTGAGGGCGGGTGCCTATTTCGGCCAAACAGGGTCTCTTTTGGGTCTTTTTTTGTAATAAATGGTCCATGATCATAACTAACCTTATCTTAACATATTTTTGAACATCTTAGATGCCAAATAACAGCCATGGTTTCACAACACACATAAACATCACCTAACTACATTTTTCTTTCAATACGTCACCAATTCCATGCCCAATTTCGTAATAACAATTCCAAACATTATGTACAAGAATAAAACAAGTTAAGGCTATAATCACATCTCACATGTCAATATTGAATCCGTCAAATTCACTTCCTTCAATACCACAATTCCATTTTCAAGTTTTCAAGGCAAAACCCTTCACGGATTAATCAAACACAAATTGTTTCACACATAGTGAACTTCTCATACTTCACCAACATAACCAACATGATCTACACCATATTCCATGCATATATATATATATATATATATATATATATATATATATAACATAAAAATAAATACTTACCAAGGCTTGAAAAAGAGTTTATCTTGCCCAAAAAGGATGATAGCTTAGGGTTTGGAAGAGGAGAGATTATTGTAGAAAATTCTAGAATGAGGCATGTGTCTTTTGATGAATAAAAATCTGATTTGTTTGCCTTTATATATTTCCCATGGTCATCCTTATCCATACTTTAATCAATAATTGATTAGTCAAAGGAAGAATGAGTCATTTTGCCCTTTTGGGCCATGTCTTCTAGGTAATTTTTGAGCCTTAAATTGGGCCCAATTGCACATGTTAATTCATCCCAACTAATTAAATGTATAATAACCCAAAAATCTCATGTTTACATAATTTCGTAAATGTTAAGACAATCAATTAGGGTCGGAAAGGTACGGGGTGTTACATCCTTCCCCCCTTAGAAACATTCATCCTCGAATGTTAGTAACATTATCCAATGTACACAGATGGATCATTCTTCATGTTATCATATAGATACATAATGCTCATAGATACTTACTATTGCTCTAATTCCTCACTCTGAACTTTTTCTTCCATTTAAAACAAATACGGTTACCTTGACTTTATCATTTCTCTAATTCCCCAAGTGACTTCTTCTACTTATTGATTTCTTCAAAGTACTTTCATGTAAGCTTCTTCTTTATTCCTTAACCTCATCATGTGTTAACCCCAAAATAGCAATGAGCATTTTTCATCTGTGAGATCTTCCGTAAACTGCATATCTTCAATGGGAGACATTTGAGATGGATCTCCTATGCGTTTATGAAGCATCGAAAGGTGAAACAATGAATGAACTGTGGAGATTTCTTGGAATAGTACCAATTCATACGCAACCTGCTCAAACCTTCGAATAATTTCATATGGACCTATATAGGGCCACCTTTCCTTCTTCCTGAATCTCATTACCCCTTTCATTTGTGGTACTTTCAAACATACCCAATCACCTATGGTAAATTCTAATTCTTTCCTTCTAGTATCGGCATGTAACCTCCAGATTTTTGATGCTCTACTATTACCTATTGATAATTTGGACAATGAGCTACCAATTCTGCAATGTTCTTTTTCTTTATATTGCTTCACCAACACATTTCTTTCATGACATGGTACACTTTGATTGCTCCCGAATAAACAGAACACCGTAAATGATGTGCTTTGGTCCTAATTCATTTTCTTAACTCAAATATATTTGGTATACATAATCTACCTTGATATTGAAGTATTCCTCCCTTATGTAAGTTCAAGTACCTTTTGCCGAACTTCATTGTACATTTTTTTATTGCTTTTCTCTCTCTCTCTCAGCTATAAATGAATATTCTACCGCACTGTTTACGATAATTCTTTCATCTGGAGTCTCAAGAAGACGAAACCCCATACTGGTTAATTGATGTAGATTTCTTGACTACATCTTCCTTTTATGTGAGCTGGCCATTACTACTTCCTACTGCTTTGCAGCTTAATGAATCAGCTGCCACGTTTGCTCTTCCCGGATGTTACAAGATACCAACATCATAATCTTTTAATAGTTCAAACCACCTTTGCTACCTCAGATTTAAGTCCTTCAGTTTAAAGATATATTACAAACTTTTATGATCAGTATATATGTCAACATTGAATCCCTTACAAATAGTGAAACTATATCTTTATAGCAAATATCACAACTGCTAGTTCAGGGTCATGTGTTGGGTAATTTCTCTCATGTGGTCACAAATGTCGTGAGGCATATGCTATTACCTTACCCTGCTACATCAATACGCATCCGAGTCCAACCCCGGAAGCATCACAATATACTGCATAACATTCTGTGCCTTTGGAAAGTACTTAAAACTGGTGTGGAAGTTAATTTATCTTCCAACTCTTGGAAACTTCTCTCATATGCATCATTCCACTGGAACTTGATTGCCTTGTGTGTAAGCTTCGTTAAGGGTACAGGGATAGAATAAAATCTTTCAGTAATTCTCCTATAATAACCAACCAACCCAAGAAAATGATGAATCTTTGTAAGCATCGTAGGCCTTAGCCAATTTTTCACCATTTCTGTCTTTTGCCTATCGATGTTCATTCCTTCATCCTATACAATGTGACCCAAGAACGCTATGGATTGTATCCAAAATTCATATTCAGAAAACTCTATAACACTTGCTGCAAAATGATTAGCATGGTCCTCTTGTGATTTTGAATATCATCACCAAACATGGTCACATACACATTTAAAAGTGGCTTGAACACCCTATTCCTCAAATCCCTAACAACTACTGGTGCATTGGTTATCCCAAATGACATAACTAGAAATTCATAGTAACCATAACGTGTTCAGAAAACTGCCTCGGGTATATTTGTTTTTTTTTTCTTTCCAACCCTTACCTCTACCTCGTTTTGTGATCGACATCTTTACTATAAACAAGAAAACCAATTCCATGGTTAGATACGATTTTTCACTTACAACATTGAATCTATTGCATGATCTAGAACTGAAGAAGTGAAACAACTCCTAAATGTCCCGTAGCCTCCTACTTATAAATACGGCTTTGTAGACACCCTTAGAACGACCTGCTCTAATACCACTTTTGTCACGCCCCGAATCCCAACGGGCCAAACTGGCACCTGAAGCCGATAAGGCTCGAGAGAACCAATCTTTGCTCGTGAACATTCATATGCATGTCTTCGTATGAACCTCATTATACCTCATGCAACTATGCGGAAGTCATGGAAACATATGCTATATATAAACGAAACTTGGCCGTTAGGGCCATCAAGTCAAAACAACATTCATTTCTTACATTCGTCTTCCCACATCCGTCTACAAAGCCTCTACAGATACATATACATAACCAACCTAAATTCGGGATATGTCCCCGCTTTATACAACATATACAATGCCAAAAAACAATGTACACATGGGACTCGGAAAGCCCCGAACCAACTGAAGCTCACCAATGACTGGCAGATAATCCGTAACCTACTGTGGAGGTCTACTAGCACCTGTGCCTTTACCAAGTAAGGTAAGTCCCCCAAGGGGGGGTCAGTACAAAGAATGTACTGAGTATGTAAGGTCATAAGAATTGCATCACACATAATAACAACAATGGAGTCAATATTATAGAAATAGTCAATGTCAATAAACCATCTTTCTGTATGTGAGGAACCATGTATGTTATATTCTTTACCTCGTTTGCTTTCACATTTATTCATCTTTATTGTTCTACCCATGCTAGGTTGTTCTGTCACCCCTGAGATGAGATTAACCCATGCTAGGTACTTTGAACCCTGGGATGTTATATTAACCCATGCTAGACTTTCGTATCACCCCTGGGATATTATTAACCCATGCTAGGTACTTTGACCCCTGGGATGTTATATTAACCCATGCCAGGTTTTCGTATCGTCCCTGGGATGTTATTAACCCATGCTAGGTACTTTGACCCCTGGGATGTTATATTAACCCATGGTAGGCTTTCGTATCGCCCCTGGGATGTAATTATGATATATTGGGATCGACCCATGCTAGGTGTTTCTTCCCCCCCTGGGATACCACCCAAGAATACTCATCAATTAAACATTACTTCTTTCTTTCATTACTCTTTCTTTCATTCTAAGAGTGACACCTTGGTGATTGAAACATTCTTGAAACTTAGAACGCATACATACATTACTTCATCCCTTTAATTTCATGAGATTGGTACATTACTTCATTTCTTTACTTCTGTGAGATTGACACGTTGAGGATCATGACATTATGGGGAGCACACATAGTTACTTTATTTCTTAATTTTGAGAGATTGATACATTCGCTTTTCATAACATTATTGGAACTTTAGAATGTAACGTTATTGGAAATGCTACTCATGAATGAATGGATTCTCCCTACATCATTACTTTTCTTGAGATAGTTCTTTTAGTTGTTACAATATTATGAGAGCTTTGGAAATTCAGTCAATGAATAAGAGACATATGAATCACATTTGGTCTAAGGGTAAGTAACATGTGAATAACAATCTATGTCAACCTGAGCTTGGATACTTTAGCACACTTTGGAATGGAACAAATATAATGACAATGTGAACAATATGTGTTGCAGAATGATACGGTAAGATTAACCTTACATACCTTATGATCTCAATATGAATATATTGTCCTAGATGTGAATACAACAATCCAGTTCCTTCCTTATGTGTCACTCTACAACACAAGTTCATAAAGGAGCTCACGTTAACAACTAGTTACCTTACAAGTGCATAAGATGACAATGAGTTACGTGACTGCTATATAGCGTCATTTAGTCCTTTACAATAGAATCCACTGCATTACCATGACAACAACATCATCACATTTCACACATTGACCAATACATTATAAATCAATAACATTTCACACCAAGTTTACCCTTTACACTTCCTCATTAACACTACGTTACCTTTTCTCCGTCAAGTCACTCGATAGCTTTCACAATAACACTTTAACAACAATACATATTTTATACTATTCAAAATACCTCCGGGATACTCCTTTATAGTCATTTAAAAGGTACCAATAATTGCATCCATAAAGAGTATAGGGGATTTAGGGGGTCAAAGAGATGCAAAAACAACCGAAACGGGGTTCTGGCCTGACCTGTGAAGCCACCTGAATGTGAAGGTGGATGACCTGAATCCTTAGGTAACCCTTGTCAGTGTCCAGGGGCACCTGGGAAGTCACCTGCGCCCGCAGGTGCTTCGTCTGCGAGGGTGGGTGCCCGTTTCGGCCAAAAAGGGTCTCTTTTGGGTCTTTTTTTGTAATAAATGGTCCATGATCATAACTAAAATTCTCTTAAAATATTTTAGATCATCTTAGATGCCAACAAACATACATGGTTTCACAACGCACATAAACATCGCCAAACTACATTTTTCTTTTAATACGCCACCAATTCCATGCCCAATTTCATAATGACAATTCCAAACATTATGTACAAGAATAAAACAAGTTAAGGCTATAATAACATATCATATGTCAATATTGAATCCTTAAAATTCACTTCCTTCAATACCACAAGTCCATTTTCAAGTTTTCAAGGCAAAACCCTTTACCGATTAAACAAACACAAATTGTTTCGCACATAGTGAACTTCTCACACTTCACCAACATAACCAACAAGATGTACAACATCTTCCATGCATATAATATATTAAAACATAAAAAGAAACACTTACCAAGTCTTGAAAAAGAGTTGATCTTTCCCAAAGACGATGATAGCTTAGGGTTTGGAAGAGGAGAGATTATTGTAGAAAATTCTAGAATGAGGCATGTGTCTTTTGATGAATAAAAATCTGATTTGTTTGCCTTTATATAGTCCCCATGGTCATCCTTAGCGACACTTTAATCAATAATTGATTAGTCAAAGGAAGAATGGGTCATTTTGCCCTTTTGGGCCATGTCTTCTTGGTAATTTTTGGGCCTTAAATTAGGCCCAATTGCACATGTTAATTCAGCCCAACTAATTAAATGTATAATACCCCAACAATCTCATGTTTACATAATTCCATAAATATTAAGACAATCAATTAGGGTCGTAAAGGTACGGGGTGTTACATAACGGACCCATAAAATCGAGTCCCCATACATCGAATAGCTCCACCTCAAGATTGGGTCTTAAAGGCATTTCATGCCTCCTTAATACACCACCATGATTTTGACATTGAATGCAAGTCTTTGCTAATTCGTGAGCATCACGGTGAATGGTAGGCCAATAATACCCACACTGAAGGACATTTGCTGCGGTTCTCACACCACCATGGTGGCCACCAAAAGGAGAAGAATGGCATGCTACAAGAATGGATTTTATCTCATATTCCATGACGCATCACCGTATAATTCCATATGCACATTCCCTAAAAATATAGGGTTCATCCCAAAAGTACCGCTTCACATCATGGAGGAATCTTTTCCTTTGATAGTAACTCAACTCATCAGGAAGAAGTCCGCTCACTATATAGTTTGTAAAATCAGCATACCATGGCGGAGTGCTCTCTTTCAAGCTCATGACAAGTTAATCTGGGAATGTATCATCAAGATCAAAATCTTCCCAAATTTTCTCATTTGTCTCAAGACGTGATAGATGGTCGGCTACTTGGTTTTCATACCCTTTTCGATCCTTTATTTCAAAGTCAAATTCCTTAAGTAGTAGAATCCACCTTATCAGTCGGGGTTTTGCTTCTTTATTTGCCATCACATACCAGAGAGCAGCATGATCGGTGTGCACAATGAATTTTGTGCCTAACAAATAAGCTCAAAATTTCTCAAACCCATAAACCACGACTATCAATTCTTGTTCTGTAACAGTGTAGTTCTTTTGAGAATCATTCAATGACTTGCTAGCATAATAGATGGGATGAAATAGTTTCTCCTTTCATTGTCCAAGCACAACTCCTAATGCCATCCCACTAGCATCACACATGAGTTCAAATAGTTGTGACCAATTTGGGGTCACTATAATCGGGGCTGAGACAAGCTTCTCTTTAAGGCAATTGAATGCCTTCAAACACTCTCCATTGAATTCAAAATTAACCTCCTTCTCAAGGAGTTTGCACATCGGATGGGCAATTTTGGAGAAATCTTTAATGAACCTCCTATAAAAACTGCATGGCCAAGAAAACTCCGAACCCCTTTAACAGATATTGGAGGTGGTAGCTTAGCAATGACTTCCACACTTGATCGACTTGGATTCCTCGGCCCAATATTTTGTGTCCAAGAACAATCCCCTCCTTAACCATAAAGTGGCACTTCTCCCAATTCAACACAAGATTATTCGCCACACATCTTTCAAGCACCTTCTCTAATTGTTCAAGGCAATCTTTGAATGTATCACCAACCACTGAAAAATCATCCATAAACATCTCCATAGAACTCTCTACCATGTCAGAAAAGATAGAAAGCATACACCTTTGAAAAGTGGCCGGTGCATTGCATAGCCCGAAGGGCATGCGCCTGAAGGCAAAAGTTCCATAGGAACAAGTGAAGGTAGTTTTTTCTTGATCTTTGAGAGCTATGGAGATTTGATTATAGCCTGAATATCCATTGAGGAAGCAATACCAACCCCTACCAGCCAACCTATCAAGCATTTGATCCATGAAGGGCATGGGGAAGTGATCCTTCTCAGTCCATGAATTTAACTTTTTATAATCAATACACACTCTCCAACCCGTGACCGGACGGATGGGTATAAGATCATTATTTTTGTTTGGGACTACCGTGATACCACCTTTCTTTGTAACACATTGAATTGGACTTACCCAAGTGCTATCAGAGATAGGATAAACTACACCCGCGTCATGCCACTTGATGATTTCCTTCTTCACAACTTCTTGGATTGGAGGATTTAGTCTTCTTTGATGTTCTGCACTTGCTACAAACTCGGGCTCAAGCTTGATCTTGTGAGTGCAAATGCCGGGTGGAATTCCAATAATATCGGCTATAGTCCATCCAAGTTCCCGAATATACCGAATCACCACCGATTTCAACACCTCAATTTGCCAAGATGACAAATCTCTTGCAATAATAATGGGTAGAGTCTCATTTTCTCCCAAGAACACATACTGGATATGAGGTGGCAATGGCTTGAGCTCAATTTGTGGTGGATTTTCAATTGAAGGCTTTGCGGGAGGAGTTTCCCAATTTTTCAAGTCAAGGTCCAACCTACAAGGATTTTTCAGGTAAGACCCAAAACCTTTCAAGGATGCAACTTCTTCGTCATATCTTTCATTCCCTTCGCTTTCAAGATTCCACAAGACTCCCACCAAAGGTTCTCTAACAAATTCAGCCTCCATAGTATTAGCCACTACATCATCAACCACATCGATTATGGAGACAACTTGTAAATCCATAGGTTGTTTCATGGACTTGCAGACATTGAATGACACCTCTTCATTGTTTACTCAGAATTTTATTTCACCGCATTCAACATCAACTAAAGCTCGGCCGGTAGCCAAAAATGGTTTACCAAGAATAATGGGGGCTTCATGGTCAATTTCACAGTCCAAGATCACAAAATCGACCAAAAAAATGAAATGGTCCACCTTCACAAGTACATCACACAACACGCCCACGGGTCTTTTTATAGAGCGGTCGGCCATTAATAGGTGCATTGTTGTTGGCGTTGGGGTTCCCAAACCTAACTTTCGAAACACAACTAGTGGCATCAAATTAATACTTTCCCCAAGATCACATAAGGCTTTCCCAAATTGATACACCCCAATAGTACATGGGATAGTGAATGCCCCCGGATCATCCTTCTTCACAACCATCGTACTAGACATTATAGCACTACAATTATGTGTAACTTAAATTGTTTCGAAGTCCATGATTCTTTTCTTTGTTACCAATTCTTTCATAAACTTAGCATACCCGGGCATCTCTTTTAGGGCCTCCAACAATGGTATATTTACCGAAAGGTTGCTAAATTTAGAAAGGAATTTCTTGAACTTTGAATCATCTTCTTTCTTGTTGAACCTTTATGGAAATGGAGGAGGGATTTTAACTTGTGGCTTAGAGAAAACCGAGTTTTCATTCGATTTTTCATTACCATCATCAACCACTTGTGGGTTTACCTCCTTCGCTTTCACTTTTTCCGACACGTCAACACCTTGATCTTGTGACATTTGACTTTCATCTTTTGAATTATCAAGCCAAGTTCTAGTTTTTCTCACTTGGTCTCCATCACCCTTACCACAAAAGTTGTCATCAAGATTTACAACATCATTTCCAAGGGTTCTCCCACTTCTAGTAACAATAGCCATGATGTGAGCGTCATTTTTTGGATTCACCACCGTGTCACTAGGGAGTCTTCCTCTTTGTCTTGCATTCATTTGGGAGGAGAGTTGACCCATTTGGGTTTCAAGTTGTTTTATCGAAGCCGAGTGTGAGGTGACGGTTTGGTTGAGATGCGACAAATCCCCTTTCATTTCCCTTAACATCTTATCGCTTCCTTCAACTCCCAAGAGGATATGAGCAAACACATCTTCATTCTTATATTTCTCCGGATCAATAGAGGTTGCTTCTTTACCCTTGGGCCTATCATGCGGAGGAGCATCCCTATCATAGTCCTGATTTTCATCTCGCCAATCACGGTCTCTATCTTTATCCCTCCAATCTCGATCTCTCTCACGATCTTTTCACTCACGATCTTTCCAATCATGGTCTTTATCCATCCAACCTTGATTCCTGCCTTTCCTTTGATAGATAGGGCGGGAACACCCCGTTTGGTTTGACATAAATCAAATTTCTTCATCAAGAACCTCCGTTTCATCAAGAACCTCCGCTTCATCATCATCGTAATTCTTAGCACCCTTGGACGCAACGACGTTAACTGTCTTTGGTGTTGACCCCATTACATGCTTGGTGAGTAGCTCTAGTTGTGTCATCATTTTGGCCATACTCTCATCTCTCTCCTCGTCTTTCTTTATTTGCTCTTGGCTCACAAAAGATGCAGAGAGAGCCCCCACGGCCACCTCAAAATCTCTTGTATGCCAACCTCGACTTTGTTTAGTAACTTGGTCCAATAATGCCGATGTAACACCATAAGTTTGTTTCACCAATGATCCACTGGTTGCGTTATCTGAAACCATTTTGTTCAATTGATCTAATGCTCAATAAAATATTTGGAGGAGCATCTTACCTGGAACCTCGTGAGTCGGGCATTGCATCAATTTTGTGTTAAACCTTTGCCCAGCCTTATGTATTGGTTCACCATTTAATAGGCGAAAGTTAATAATCTCATCCCTCAATTGTACCATCCGGGATGGTGTGAAGAACTGATCCAAGAATGCTTCCGTCAATTCCAACCATGTGGTGATTGATCCTGCGGGCAATTGCCTCAACCACAATGCAGCCTTGCCCGTTAATGAGAAGGGGAAGAGTCTCAATCGGATGGACTCTTGTGATATGTGGGCGATATCAAACGGCATGCACACCTCAATAAAATTTGTCAAGTGAAGATTTACGTCTTCATGTGCTTGACCCCCATATAACCCCTTCATTTAAAGGAGGTAAAGCATCACACTAGTAACGTGAAACACTCTATTTCCGTCTGCAAGTGGGATGCGGATGGCACTAGCTCTCCCAGCATCTCCTAAATAGTCTTCATCTTCCATATGTCCGTCAAATGAAGCGGTATGACTACTATGTTGACTCATTGAATTGTGAAGACTGTGGTTGTCACCTATGAAGAAGAAAAACAACAAATAAAGTAAACTTACACCACGGTAAACACAAGTAACTGAAAACACTAAAAGAAATGAACGCTACGTTTCATTCCCCGGCAACGACGCCATTTTTGATAACGCACAAATACACCCTAGAATAGAATGTAAGCGGTCGTTAGCAATATAATTACCTAACTTAGAGTCGGGGTCAAATCCACGAGGAATGAATGCGCTAGCTTTCACCTCTAAGTGTCAGAAGCAACTAGTGCTAACGCGTGATGTTATGACACTAATGCATAAAAGTAAATGGGGAGTTGTCATTTGTTGATTTGTAACTATTTAGACTTTTGTAATTTGGGACACACAAGTTCAAAATTAGAGAAGGAGAGTAGAAAACAAATATATTATGGGACTTGGGGTTATTCCATCGTAAGAGTGAAATTGTGTATGGGTAATTTGAGTATTTGACTACATTTAGCCAAGAGCTATGGGTAGGTTAGATTATAGGTGCTTGGTGTTCATTTGTCAACCAAACACCAAGGTTTCACAATTGGGTTCTTTCGAACACCTCAAAAGTGCATCTTATAAGACCAATCCAATACCTCAATTAACATCCTTATGTCTTAGAGATGCTATTAAATGACACACATCAAGTTATTATTCACTCCCATTCTTCACCCTTATCCCCTTTGTCAAGGATGATAAGAGTTCTATAATTAATTAGAGTTTGCAACCTCTAATTTGAATAAAAACATGGAATGGGATTAAAACCCATGGCAATTATTTAAATAAAAAGTCAAACAAACAAAACCCATACAATTATCACATCTTATTCAAGCATAACCCCAAGTAGAGAATTTAGCTACTCATAGAAGAAGAGAGAAGAAAATCACCCAAATTCTCTTCCCAAACTTCCATTGAATCCAAGTGTTTACAAGAATTTGATCCAAAAATGCAAGAATGTAACTTGTTTCTCCTTAGGGTTTCACTCTCCTTTACTATATATTTCCAAAAATCCCCAAAAAGCTCCTTTTCAGAACTGGAAAAATCCATTTTATAGCCCAAAAATCACGTCCTTGGAAATTACGCGAATGCCACCGTACTAGTCACCTGCTGGCGCAGGTGCCAGCCCAGATGCCTGACCTGCGCACGCAGGAGACCAGCGCAGGTGGAACGTCCTTGTGTTGCTTTATTTTTCGATTAGCCACCTGCGTACGCAGCCCATGACATGCGTGCGCAGGTGGCCCTTAGTCTCCCCGGGTGTTAATTTAAGCCTCCTTTCTTCACTTTTCGCATTCCCATTGACTCGCATGGTTAGCTCGGGCTCGTATTCATCCGCTACCTGCATACAAGAGCTATATAACATGAGAATTTATATTAAATCAATGTAAATTACAAGATAATTTATGCTCAAATGTATTAAGAATCGGGTAAAATGTTAACTTATCATTGGGACATTTCACTTAAACAGAATTTCAATTTGTGTGCTTATCTAATGTGGACTATTAATGATTTCCCTGCTTGTGGAATGTTGTCTGGGTGGATGACAGATGGTAAGTTAGCTTGTCCATATTGCATGGAAAATACAAAATCATTCATCTTGAGACATGACCGAAAAAATTCATAGTTTGATTGTCACCGTTGTTTCTTGCCACCTGATCATGAGTTTAGGAGACTCAAACATGCATTTAGAAAGAATAGAACTGAACCTGACGGTCCATCACCAACATTAAGTGGTCATGACATTTGAGAGAGAGTTCAAGATTTTCCAAAGATTAGCGAGGAACAACTGTATAGGTTTGATGGGTAAGGCGTTTCACATAATTGGACAAAGCAGAGCATATTCTGGGAGTTAGAATATTAGCTAGATAACAAACTTAGACATAATATTGATGTCATGCATACTCAAAAGAACTATTTTGATAACTTTTTCAATACAGTTATGGATGTGACTGGTAAGACAAAAGATAATCCAAAGGCTAGACTTGATTTACCAGAATATTGCAAGCGCAGGGAATTACACTTGCAGGAGGGGACCAATGGCAATTTGCTTAAGCCCAAGGCTAGTTATACATTCAAGTTGGACCAAAAATATAAAATATGTGAGTGGGTCCAAAGTTTAAAGATGTCGGATGGATATGCCTCAAATTTGGGAAAGTAGGTTGACATGGAACATGAAATCTTACGTGGAATAAAAAGTCATGATTGTCACGTTTTCATGGAACAGTTACTTTCGATTGCTTTTATTAGTTTTCCTGAAAACATATGGAAACCGATAGCAGAGATCATTTTGTTCTTCAAAGACTTATGTTCCACCACATTAAAAGAAGAAAATCTGATTTGAATGGAAGGTAGTATTGTCGTTATCACCAACAAGTTGGAGAAGATTTTTCCACTTGGGTTCTTCGATGTGATGGAATATCTTCCCATCCACCTTGTCCATGAAGTCCGGCTAGGTGGTCCAGTTCAAACTAGGAGGATGTATCCAGGCGAGCGGTAAGCAAGTGCAAAACATTTAATTTATTTCTTAATTGCTTAAGTATATATCTATTTTTATATATTAGATGCATGCGTAACGTAAAATTATGTAGGACCATTGGGAAATTAAAAAAGGGTCCTAAAAATAAATATAGGGTTGAAGGTTCTATAGTTGCAGCGTACCTTGCTAGAGAAACATCCCAATTTTATTCTTACTATTTTGCTGATCAAGTCGGTTGTTTGAGAAACAGACCGAATAGACACCAGGATAATGAGAATGAGCCATAGCTACAACCAATATCAATCTTCAATCGATCAGGTAGTAGGGCAAAAAAGAGCAATTTTTGCCGACTTACTGCCACGGAGCACAAATCAGCAACATTGTATGTCTTGCTGAATTGTCCAAAAGTTGAGCCCTTTTTAAAGTAAGGATATTAAATATTTACATATAAAATTTAATTACTCATTTTACTAAGGAAACTAATTGTGCTTGTATTGTGAATCTTCAGTTCATTTAATGCCCAATTCCACCCAAATCAAGTGTATGCATCATTTGCAACATGGTATACATATCAGGTGAGTAATTATAATAATAACACAACAAATTTAAAGCGTTTAAGAATTATTCTACTAACTATAATATATACATACATATAGGTATTCCATTCAACAAATATGGCCGTATATAATCAATTCTTGAAGGATATTACTTTTGGACCAGTTGAAGCTAGTACAATGTCCCATTATACAGTTAGTGAGTTTAAATTTTCCACCGAGGAACACTCCAAAACAAGAAAAACAAACAATAGTGGTGTTTAGGTTAAGGGTGATGATGATGTTGATTACTTTGGAGTCATACAAGAGATTTTAGATATAGAGTATGGTGGTTATCCTGTTAAAAAGATAGTACTCTTTCGATGTAAGTTGTAACACCCCGTACCTTACCGACCCTACTTGACGACGTTGAACAATGTTTACTTAGGTGTTGAGAGCCACAAGTATGTATTTTGTAATGTTATTGATGAGATAGTTGATATTGGCCCTCGTACATGTGATTAGACTTTTGTAGGAAGTGTTTTGTGACTTTGTGGAACATTTATGGGGTTAAAAACAAGGCTTGGAGGACCTCCAAACAAAGGATATTAAAGGTAAGAAGTAAGTTAAAGAATAGAACTTGAAGTATCTAACCGAATCCGCAAAGAAAAGTCGAAGAAAAATTTTTTCAAAAAAAATAGGGCCAGGTGCGCCAGAGGGTGTGCCAGGCAGCTAATTGCCCAAATTTTTTGGGCACAGGCAGCAAGCTGGCGTGCCAGGCTGCTTGTGCGCACCTTTCAAAAGTTGGAAATTTTTCTAAGTCCTAAGGGTGCCTAGGGACGTACCGGGCCACTTTTTGCCACATTTATTCTACAACCACGAGCCTATACATGGAATAATTGAAGTATTATATTGGAATTACATTTTTATAAGATTATTCGTGGACGAATTTGGTATCCAAATGACGGTTTTACCCTTTTGGTCAAAATAAACCATACGTGGCTAGAAGCACTTGTTTTTGGAATTGAGGCTACAAATATGAATCGCGTGAGTGGGAATATTGTCGTAACGCGTATGAAATGATTTAAACATGGAAATTATTGATTTTATTGGGTTAAGTGAATTGGGCTCAATAAAAGGCCAAAAATAAGGAAGAAAACATGGGCCAAAATGGGTCAAATGACCCATTCTTCCCTTGACCTTCTAGACATAGCATTAAATGCCATAAAAAGTGGCTAAGGATGTAATTGAGGGATTATATAAAGGGCCAAAATCTGATTTTTATTCATTACAAACTCTCATGCCTTTTAGACCAAAAATACAAGATATTTTCTCTCAAACCCTAAGAACCCTAAGCCATCTTTTGGAGCAAGATCATCATTTTTCAAGCTTGGGTAGGTGATTATTATTATGGATTAATATATTATATGCATGGTATAGTATGTAGATCATGTTGGTTATGGTTGGAAGTGTTGATCATGGCACTTTGTGTTTTTGTAAAAGATGTGTTATCCATGGGATTAAAACTTGAAATATGACTTGTGATTTTGATGAAAGAGCAAGGTATGGATGAAATATCAACATGTATGGTGTGATTATGTTATTAAACTTGTTATTTTTCTATAAGTGTAAATTATGGGATTTTGGCTGATATGTGATATGAGGTGTATTAAGGTGACTTGATGGATTAATTGTGATATGGTGTTCATGAGAAAGTGTAAAGAAGAAACTTTGTTGTGAAATGCTATTGGTATATGATGTTGTGGTCAATGTATGGCATGATTGGGGTATTGTTGGAATGACAATGCCGTGAATGGTATTGTAAAGGGGGAAATGACATTTTTTAAGGCAAACATGTAACTTATTATCGTCATATGCATTTGTAAGGTAGTTGGTGGTTAATGTAAACTCCGTTATGTATTTGTGTTGTAGAGTGAAACATAAGAAAGGAGCGGAACTATTGTATGCACATTTAAGATTGTATATTCATATTGAGAATACAAGGTATGTAAGGTTACTCTGTCCGTATCTTTCTGCAACACATAGTATTCACATTGACATCGCACTTGTCCTATCCTGAAATGTGCTAAGGTATCCTATATCCGGTTACCAATCGTCAATATCACATGTTTCCTACTCATTGATCAATTGTGAATCACATGTCTCATATTCATTGATAATGTTCCAAAATCCCAATAAGGTTGTGTTCCAAAGTTCCAATAGTGGTTATACTCATGTATCTTGTTCATTGATTATTGTCCAATGGTTCCAATAGTGTTATGTTTCCAATAAGGCTATGTTTCCAATAATGTTTATTCACATGTCTCTCACTTATTGATTATTGATCCAAAGCTTCAAATAAAGTTATGACTATCATTGTATCAATCTCAAAGTAATGAATGAAGTAATGCATATATGTGGTTAATGATTGAGTATGTGTGGTAGCTTTGGGGGTGAAATGCCTAGCTCAAGCCAATCCCGAGATTGTTGGATCAGGGGGCAGTCTTAGAGGCATAAGCCTAGCTCGAACCGATCCTGATAGGGGGTAGCTCTAGTGGTAATAACCTAGCTCGAGCCGAACCTGATATGTTGGTTTATGGGTGGGAGTTCTAGAGGTAATAACCTAGCTCGAGCCGAGCCCGTTATATTGATTCATGGGTGGTAGCTATAGAGGCATAGGCCTAGCTCGAGCCGATCCCAACATAACGATATGTTATGTAAATACCCACTGATCAGTCGGGGCCTGGGTACATAGTGACACAAGTAACGATGAACAAAGCATAGAAGTAAAGAAGCAAAGAAATTAATGCAACACACATGGTTTCCAAAGTATAGAATAGTGACTTATCTATATTGGTTATTCATTTGTATTTGAGTTCATTGACATACTTACATATCATACAGTTTCTTATGAGTCTTACATACTCAGTACATTCTTCGTACTGACGTCCCTTGTGGGCATTACCTTACTTTCTGCAGGCGCAGGTGCTAGTAGGCCTCCACAGTAGGTTGCCAGTTGTTTGGGGATCATTGGTGAGCTCCAGTTAGTTTGGGGATTCTCTGAGTCACAGTTGTATGTGTGTTTTTGTTTTGTATATGTTGTATAAAGCGGGGACTTATCCCAACTTTCAGTTGGTTTTGGTAAATGCATCTATTAGAGGCTTTTGTAGACGTATATGGGTGTATGAATGTAAGATGATACATGACGTTTTGCCTTGATGGCCTCAACGGTCAAGTTTCACATATGTATATATATATATAACACATGTTCCATGAATTCCGTTATTAGCCCTTTATGTTCTCACGTGATAGTGGTGTTTCCTATGACATGCATATGAATGAATAGAAGCAAAGCTTGGTTCTCTCGGGCCTTATCGGCTACGGGTGCCAATTCCCCCCGTTGGGATGCGGGGCATGACAAAAGTTGTATCAGAGCAGATCGTTCTAAGGGTTTCTACAAAGCCGTGTCTGAGTAGAGTCTTCTAATCGATGTGTTATGCACCACATTTATAAGTAGGAGGCTACGGGTCATTTAGGATGTTGTTTCTTTTCTTCACTTCTAGATCGTGCAATAGAGCTAGTGTTGTAAGTTGAATTGTATCTGACCATTGGAATTGATTTTCTTTGATATAGTAAAAATGTCGATCACAAGGAGAGGTAGAGGTAAAGATAAGCAGGTAGATATGCCTGCTAGAGAAGGAATGAGTAGATTACCACCTGACCAATCTAGTCAAGGTAGAGCAAATGCTAAAATTTCATCGTGGTCTTTTTCTACTTTTCCAGCTCCGGAAGAGCCAGTCGGTAGAGAGGTACCCGCAGAACCACCAATGAACGCCACAGATCAGGATCTTAGAAATGTAGTACATATGTTGACACAGTTAGTGGAAGCTCAAAGTTAAGGACGAGCTGGTCCAATGACACATGAGGATAATGCAGCTAGAGTGGCGAGTCGCAAAACACAGGATTTCCTAAAACTGGACCCCCCTATATTCAGTGGGTCAGATCCGAAAGCAGATCCACAGGACTTCGTGGATCAGATTCAGAGGGCTCTGGAAGTTATGCACGTAAAGAGGGTAGAAACAGTTGAACTTGCTGCATATAGATTGAAAGGAGAGGCTATATTGTGGTATGAGGATTGGAAGAAATCTCGTTATATTGGTGCAAATCCACCTAATTGGGAAGAATTTAAAGTGGCTTTCCTTGATCATTACCTTCCCTATGAGATTCGTAAGGCTCGTGTGGATCAGTTTTTAAATCTCTGTCAAGGGAATCTGAGTGTCAGAGAATACAGTTTGCAATTTAATTCCTTGGCTTGATATGCTCCAAATGTAGTGGCTACGATGACGGACAGAGACCATCGATACGTGGACAGATTAGAGCCATATTTGGTAAGGGATTGCACCATTGCTGCATTGAACAAGGATATGGATATAGTGAGAATTCATGCCTTAGCCCAGAAAATAAAAGATCAAAGACAGAGAAGAAGGGCACATGACTCTGACAGAGGATAGTTCAAAAGGGCTAGACCTATGGGACCATCTATGATGTCTCAAGGAGGATCTAGGCCTCGTATGTTTCCAAGAACACCTAGACCATCGTTCTCTCATTCCACAGCAAACGCCCACTCTCAGTTTCGAGGGCTTAGAGGTGGTCCATCTGGGCAGAGTAGTGGAGTTCACGAATCACAGGCAGCAGGTTTTCCTCGTCAGCAGTGTCAGAACTGCGGGCGTATTCATTCAGGTACATGCAGATTGGGGACAAATGCTTTCTTCTGGTGCGGTATGATAGGAAACATGATGAAAGAGTGTCCCTAGAGGAGTATGGGTGGTATAGCACGACTGGAGGGATCGACCGTTACGTCTTCATCATCGGTTCCTTCTTTGGGCCGAGGTGTGCTGTCTGTTGGCTGTGGTAGGGGTGCCAGAGGAGTAGCCAGTACTAGTGGGGTTCAAAATTGCACTTATGCTTTAGTGGACCGACAGAATTCAGAGGCTTCTCCTTATGTCGTCACAGGTACATTATCCATATTGTCATATTATGTATATGCATTGATTGTCCCGGGTTCTACATTTTCCTATGTTACTCCATTGGTTGCTGCAAAATTTGCAAAGGCACCAAAATTATTAATTAAATCAATTGAAGTGTCTACACCAGTTGGTGAATATATTATTGCAAAAAGAGTATATCGTAACTGTGTGGTAACTGTGTGTGGTCATGATACATTGGTCGATCTCATTGAACTAGACATGGTGGATTTTGATGTGATAATAGGAATGGATTGGTTGGCTTCTTGTTATGCCACGGTAGATTGCCGGGCCAAGAAGGTACACTTTCATTTCCCACAAATGAATATTCTTGAATGGAAGTGTGATGTAGGGGCACCACGAGGAAGATTTATTTCCTATCTAAAAGCAAGGAAAATGATTGCCAAGGGGTACATATGTCACTTAGTACGAGTGAAAGATAATGATGTGGAACCACTAACTCCGTAGTTGGTTCCAGTGGTCAATGAATTTCTTGATTTATTTCCAGAGGATCTTCCTGGTTTGCCTCCAAAACGGGAAGTAGAGTTTGGCATTGATGTGAATCCAGGCACTCAGCCTATTTCTATTCCTCCATATAGAATGGCTCCAGCAGAATTGCGTGAACTAAAGGAGCAGTTGAAAGATTTGCTAGACAAGGGCTTCATCAGGCCTAGTATGTACCTATGGGGTGCACCAGTATTATTTGTACGAAAGAAAGATGGCACGTTGAGAATGTGCATCGACTATCGGCAATTGAATAAGGTAACGATCAAGAACAAATATCCCCTCCCTCGAATTGATGATTTGTTTGATCAGTTACAGTGTGCCAAGTGTTTTTCAAAGATTGACTTGAGGTCGGGTTACCATCAAGTCATAGTTAGAGAAGAAGATGTACCCAAGACAACTTTCCGAACACGGTATGGCCATTATGAATTTTTAGTTATGTCATTTGGACTAACAAATGCACCAGCTGTGTTTATGGATTTGATGATTAGGGTGTTTAAGCCATTTCTGGACATGTTCG
Organism: Capsicum rhomboideum; assembly: GCA_031232105.1. Lineage (NCBI taxonomy): Eukaryota > Viridiplantae > Streptophyta > Magnoliopsida > Solanales > Solanaceae > Capsicum > Capsicum rhomboideum. The sequence goes on along the minus strand of CP124719.1, from coordinate 96,772,187 downwards.
TGACGGTATTTATAGATGAAATCCTGGTTTATTCAAGATCAACAGAGGACCATGCTAATCACCTACGACAGGTGTTACAGATTCTCCGTGAGTGTAAGTTGTATTCAAAGTTCTCCAAATGTGAGTTTTGGTTAAAATCGATCGCATTCTTGGGTCACATTGTGTCGGATGAAGGGATACAGGTTGATACACAGAAGATTGAAGCAATGAAAAATTGTCCAAGACCTATGACACCTACAGAGATTCGCAGTTTTCTTGGACTGACAGGTTATTACAGAAGATTTGTGGAAGGTTTTTCCTTCATTGCTGCACCGTTAACAAAGCTTACATATAAGACAGTTAAATTTCAGTGGACTGATGCGTGTAAGAAAAGCTTCCAAAAGGTTAAAGATAAATTAACCTCCACACCAGTTTTAGTACTTCCTGAAGGCACCAAAGGTTATGCAATGTATTGTGATGCTTCCGGGGTTGGCCTCGGATGTGTATTGATACAACACGGTAATTTCATAGCATATGCCTCATGACAGTTGCGTCCATATGAGAAAAATTATCCCACACATGATCTTGAATTAGTAGCGGTGGTTTTTGCTTTAAAGATATGGCGTCATTATTTGTATAGAGTTCATGTTGATATCTATACTGATCACAAAAGTTTGCAATATATCTTTAAGCAGAAGGAACTCAATTTGAGGCAATGAAGGTGGTTAGAGCTCTTAAAAGACTATGATATTAACATTCTTTATCATCCAGGCAAAGCAAATGTGGTAGCTGATGCATTGAGCCGCAAGGCAGTAGAAAGCACTAGTGGCCAGTTGACTGAAAAGCAAGAGATAATCAAATATCTACATCAACTAGCCAGCTTGGGAGTTCGCCTTATTGAATCTCCAGATGAAGGGGTTATTGTGCAAAATACCGCGGAATCCTCCTTAATAGCTGAAGTGAAAGAGAAGCAGTTTGCGGATTCTATGTTATTGCAGCTAAAGGAAAATATACAATAGAATTTAAAAAAGGCATTTGATCTTACACAAGAAGGGGTGCTCCAATGCCAAGGTAGATTATGTGTACCAGATATAGATGAGCTGAGGAAACGAATTATGATAGAGGCGCATCATTCGCACTATTCTATTCATCCAGGTGCTACTAAAATGTACCATGATTTAAAAAAAGTGTATTGGTGGGGAAATATGAAGAAGAACATTGCAGAATTTGTCACTCAATGCTCGAATTGTCAGCAAGTGAAAGTAGAGCATCAGAAACCATGGGGTTATATGTAATGTATCAATCTTCCAGTCTGGAAATGGGATATGATTAACATGGATTTTATTACAGGTTTGCCTCGTACACTGCGAAAATTTGATTCTATATGGGTTATAGTGGACAGGCTTACCAAGTCAGCGCATTTCCTACCAGTCAAGACCACCTATACAACTGAGGATTATGCAAGATTATATGTTAAAGAAATAGTGAGGTTACATGGGATTCCGATCTCCATTATATCAGACAGGGGAGCTCAGTTTACTACGTATTTTTGGAGATCTTTTCAGCAGAGTTTGGGTACACAGGTGAATCTGAGTACGGCTTTCCATACTCAAACTGATGGACAAGCAGAACATACTATTCAAACACTTGAAGATATGCTACGAGCGTGCACGTTAGATTTTCAAGGCAGTTGGGACGACCATTTGCCTCTTATTTAATTTGCTTACAACAATAGCTATCATTCAAGTATTAAAATGGCACCTTATGAAGCTTTGTACGGAAGGAAATGTAGATCACCAATTGAATGGTTTGAAGCGGGTGAAACTGCTTTACTTGGGCCAGATATTGTTCATCAGGCTATGGAGAAAGTTAAAGTGATCCAACAGTGGTTACAAACGACCCAAAGTCTCCACCAGTCATATGCTGATGTTAGAAGAAGAGGGCTTGAATTCGCCATAGGTGATTGGGTATTTTTAAAGGTGTTACCGATGAAAGGGGTAATGCGATTTGGAAAGAAAGGAAAATTGAGTCCACGTTACATAGGCCCATATGAAATTATTAGAAGATTTGGGCAAGTTGCGTATGAATTAGCACTACCTCAAGAACTTTCCTCAGTCCACCCAGTGTTTCATGTTTCGATGCTTCGAAAGTGCATAGGGGATCCATGTCGTATTGTTCCCGTTAAAGATGTCCAAGTTACAGAGGATATTACTTATGAAGAGGTACCTATTGCTATTCTAGATTGACAAGTAAAAAGGTTGAGGAATAAAGACATAGCTTCTGTAAAGGTACTATGGCGCAATAAACAAGTAGAGGAGATCACATGGGAAGCTGAGGAAATGATGAAATCCAAGTATCCCTATCTATTTTAAATGGACGAAGAAGTTCAAAGTGCGGAAGTGGAGCAATAAAAAGTAAGTATCCATGAGCATTAAGTGTTTATGTATATGTATGCTCATATAGAGATGCATTTGTTGTAATTGAAGCGATATTGTTAACATTCGTGGAAGAATGTTCCTAAGGGGGGAAGAATGTAACACCCCGTACCTTCCCGACCCTACTTGACAACGTTGAACAATGTTTACTTAGGTGTCGAGAGCCACAAGTATGTATTTTGTAATGTTATTGATGAGATAGTTGATATTGGCCCTCGTACATGTGATTAGACTTTTGTAGGAAGTGTTTTATGACTTTGAGGAACATTTGTGTGGTTAAAAATGAGGCTTGGAGGACCCCAAACAAAGGATATTAAAGTTAAGAATTAAGTTAAAGAATAGAACTTGAAGTATCTAACCGAATCCGCAAAGAAAAGTCGAAGAACAAAATTTTTCAAAAAAAATAGGGCCAGGCACTCCAGAGGGCGTGCCAGGCCGCTAATTGCCCAAATTTTTTGGGCACAGGCAGAAAGATGGCGCGCCCAAGGGCATGCCAGGCTGCTTGTGCGCACCTTTCAAAAGTTGGAAATTTTTCTAAGTCCCAAGGGTGCCCAGGGACGTACCGGGCCGCTTTTTGCCACATTTCTTCTACAACCACGAGCCTATACATGGAATAATTGAATTATTATATTGGATTTGCATTTTGATAAGATTATTCATGGACGAATTTGGCATCCAAATGACGGTTTTACCTTTTTGGTCAAAATAAGCCATACGTGGCTAGAATCACTTGTTTTTGGAATTGAGGCTACGAATATGAATTGCGTGAGTGGGAATATTGTCGTAACATGTATGAAATGATTTAAACATGAGAAATTATTGATTCTATTATATTAAGTGAATTGGGCTCAATAAAAGGCCAAAAATAAGGAAGAAGACATGGGCCAAAATGGGTCAAATGACCTATTCTTCCCTTGACCTTCTAGACATAGCATTAAATGCTATAAAGAGTGGATAAGGATGGAATTGAGGGATTATATAAAGGTCCAAAATCTGATTTTTATTCATTACAAACTCTCATGCCTTTTAGACCAAAAATACAAGATATTTTATCTCAAACCCTAAGAACCCTAAGCCATCTTTTAGAGCAAGATCATCATTTTTCAAGATTGGCTAAGTGATTATTCTTATGGATTAATATATTATATTCATGGGATAGTATGTAGATCATATTGGTTATGGTTGGAAGTGTTGATCATGGCACTTTGTGTTTTTGTAAAGGATGTGTTATCCATGGGATTTAAACTTGAAATATGACTTGTGATTTTGATGAAAGAGCATGGTATTGATGAAATATAAACATGTATGGTGTGATTATGTTATTAAACTTGTTATTTTTCTATAAGTGTAAATTATGGGATTTTGGCTGATATGTGATATGAGGTGTATTAAGGTGACTTGATGGATTAATTGTGATATGGTGTTCATGAGAAAGTGTAAAGAAGAAACTTTGTTGTGAAGTGCTATTGGTATATGATGTTGTGGTCAATGTATGGCATGATTGGGGTATTGTTGGAATGACAATGCCGTGAATGGTATTGTAAAGGGGGAAATGACATTTTTTAAGGCAAACATGTAACTTATTGTCGTCATATGCATTTGTAAGGTAGTTGGTGGTTAATGTAAAACTCCGTTATGTATTTGTGTTGTAGTGTGAAACATAAGGAAGGAGCGAAAATATTGTATGCACATTTAAGATTGTATATTCATATTGAGAATACAAGGTATGTAAGTTTACTCTGTCCGTATCTTTCTGCAGCACATAGTATTCACATTGACATCGCACTTGTCCTATCCCAAAATGTGCTAAGGTATCCTATATCCGGTTACCAATTGTCAATATCACATTTTTCCTACTCATTGATCAATTGTGAATCACATGTCTCATATTCATTGATAATGTTCCAAAAGCCCAATAAGGTTGTGTTCCAAAGTTCCAATAGTGGTTATACTCATGTATCTTGTTCATTGATTATTGTCCAATGGTTCCAATAGTGTTATATTTCCAATAAGGCTATGTTTCCAATAATGTTTATTCACATGTCTCTCACTCATTGATTATTGATCCATAGATTCAAATAAAGTTATGACTATCATTGTATTAATCTAAAAGTAATGAATGAAGTAATGCATATATGTGGTTAATGATTGAGTATGGGTGGTAGATTTAGGGGCGAAATGCCTAGCTCAAGCCGATCTCGAGATTGTTGGATCAGGGGGCAGTCCTAGAGGCATAAGCCTAGCTCGGACCGATCCTGACAGGGGGTAGCTCTAGTGGTAATAACCTAGCTCGAGCCGAACCTGATATGTTGGTTTATGGGTGGGAGTTCTAGAGGTAAAAACCTAGCTCGAGCCGAGCCCGATATATTGATTCATGGGTGGTAGCTCTAGAGGCATAGGCCTAGCTCGATCCAATCCCAACATAACGCTATGTTATGTAACGACCCATTGATCAGTCGGTGCCCGGGTACATAGTGATACAAGTGACGATGAACAAAGCATAGAAGTAAAGAAGCAAAGAAATTAATGCAACACACATGGTTTCCAAAGTACAGAATAGTGACTTATCTATATTGGTTATTCATTTGTATTTGAGTTCATCGACATACTTACATATCATACACTTTCTTATGAGCCTTACATACTCAGTACATTCTTCGTACTAACGTCCCTTGTGGGACTTACCTTACTTGCTGCAGGTGCAGGTGCTAGTAGGCCTCCAAAGTAGGTTGGCAGTTGTTTGCAGATCATTAGTGAGCTCCAGTTAGTACGGGGCTTCTCCGAGTCACAGTTGTACATGTGTTTTGGTTTTGTATATGTTGTATAAAGCGGGGACTTATCCCGACTTTTAGTTGGTTTTGGTAAATGCATCTGTTAGAGGCTTTTGTAGACGTATGTGGGTGTATGAATGTAAGATGATACATGACGTTTTGACTTGATGGCCTCAACGTCCAAGTTTCACATATATATATATATATATATATATAACACATGTTCCATGAATTTCATTATTAGCCCTTTATGTTCTCACGTGATAGTGGTGTTTCCTATGACATGCATATGAATGAATAGAAGCAAAGCTTAGTTCTCTCGGGCCTTATCGGCTACGGGTGCCAATCCGCCCCATTGGGATGCGGGGCGTGACATAAGTTGTTCGATCCAAGCATAAGAGGCACAAAAGTACTTAAGGAGCATAACATCATTGAAGTCAAATACACTAGGACGTATCCTGCTTATGATCCTTTTGTTCTCGTACAAAATGCTAAACAAGTGTACTATGCTCCTTATCCATTGCGCAGGGACAAGTCTGATTAGTGGGCTGTAATCAAAACCAAGCCTATGGGGCGGGTGGAAGTTGAGAATGTGTTAGAGGCTGCATATCAAAATGAAATGCAAAATAATCACCAATTTGTGGACACTAACTTAGTGGATAATTTGAACCATCCGAAACACATTTACAAAGAAGTTAGTCCAGAAGAGGCTGAATGGGTAGAAGAGGAGGATTCTTCCGAAGAGGGTGAATAGTTTAGTGGAGAATCTTCTGAAGAGGGCGATTATTGATGTCTGCATGCTTTGTAGTACTTACCTTTTATGTTTTTTTTTTTGGAAGTTTGTTGTATAATAACGTAAGTAAGATCTGCAAATGAATTAAACTCTTTTACCTATTGAAATTCTTATTGAATTTATGAAGTGTTTAATTTGATCTTGAAAAAGAATTGATATTCCGTGTTTAAGTGATGTTTAGTTTACTTATTAATCGATTGATTAATGAATTTCACAATCTTAACAAAATGATATTTGACCAACTGTTTTGTCTTTAAATAATTTAGATGGTAGGTAAGGGTGATAAGGGTAAGCAAATACTTGACACTAGTAAACCAAAAAAGAAAAGCGTACCGCCACCTTATAGACGACCCACAGGAATTAATATATCTGAGGGTCGGTCAGATGACATTCCAGCATGACCTTCTCATTCTAGGTCGTCCCATCATTCATATAATGCTCCTAGGCATGTGGGTCCACTACATGGCTCTACTGAGACTCATCACGCCCCCATCTCCATGCCACCACCTTCACAGTACTACCAGACGATCGATGGTACTTATACTTATCTACTATTGCCTGTGCTACCATTTGCTACCAGTCAGCCAGGGACTCATAGTGGTTCTACTGGATTGATTGGACTGACCGATCTTCGTCTGAGAGACACCACCCCCAGTACTTAAGGTACACCCACGACAGTGCACTCAGGAGCACCGGATCTATATCCAGGATAGAGAGATGCTAGTCGGAGGGAGTACATTATACCATATGGAAAAGGGTATGATTTCAATATATAACAATTCTATTTATTTTTTCATTACTATATTATGCTCTATGATATTAATGTTTGATCTTGTATTGAAGGTTTAAGCCGGATAATAGAATTGCCAAAATTGTCCGTAAATGCATTCATCGCAACTACAAAGGTTATTGGACAAGTTGGCGAAAGGTTCCAGAATTTTATCGAGAGAAAATTTTCAAAGAATTTCAGGTAACTTAGCATTTCTCACCAAACTGTTTAATTTTTGGTTGATGCCTTCTTATTTAAATTAGTCTAGTGATAGATATTTGATCCTTTTAATTGTTAGATGAAATTTATTTCATGAACTTTGTCATTAATAAATAAAACTAATATTGGAGTTTAATGACATACTGTGAAATTGGAGTCTCCTGTTTATTTAGATGTTTAAGTACTTTAGGGAATTAAACTTCTTTAATATAGACTTGTAATAACTAATAATGAGTACTATTATTTTTGTTGTAGAAATATTTCTGGTATGATTCAGTGGACCATTATGCTATAAGGAGGAATTTTTTTAGGAGAGGCAGACTTAAACTTAATGGTCTATTGGATTATGCAAGAAATAAAAAGAAAATGCCAAGGTTTGTTGGGGCAGATATGTGGCAAGATTTCCTTTGCTATTGGAATAACGAAGAATTTAAGAAGTTGAGTGAAAAAGAAAAGAAAGCCAGAGTGTCTATGAAAGGTGGCTCTCTACACACTGCGGGAGCTGTCAGTCAGATTGTTGTGGAGGATAAAATGGTACGTAACTTTTATCAATTTAAATGTTTATTTCTATTTCAAATATTTTTATTTTTTGAAGATTAATAATTTTATCGTATGTAGGAAAAAAAGTTGGGTAGAAGGGCATCTCAGGGTGAGTTATTTGCGCATACTCACATAAAAAAGAAAAAAAACCCTACAGATGAAGATAGGTGGGTAGAGCAACGTGCTAAAGAAACCCATGTAAGAACTACATTCGTAATTAGAATTTTTTATTACTAAATTTGATAATATTTAAGTTTGAATAGTTTAGTATCTTTTAATTACTAATGTTTCACTTTACTTTAAATATACGAAAAATACATACAGAGGATTACTGAGTTACGTGTGACTCGGTTTCCAGAAAGTCAGGGTAACCCACTAGCTCAAGAAGTAGAGGAGAAGTACTGGCAAGAGTGTGTGGGTTCACCTATTAGGGGTAATGTCTACGGCTACTCGAGAAAATGCTTTACGGAGAACATTACCTCTTCGTATTGTGGATCCTCCTCTACCCCACTAGTTGATAGAGAAACCGTTGTTTTGTTACATCAGCTCACTAGTCAAATGGCTGCAGAGGCTGAGAGGACGAGGAAGAGAGAGGAGGAAAATGCTGAGAGGACGAGGAAGAGAGAGGAGGAAAATGCTGAGAGGACGAGGAAGAGAGAGGAGGAAATGGCTATGCAAATGAAAGTATTGCAGGAGAGGATTAATAGTTTTCTTCATGCTCCACAGATACTTCCTCGGTGTCCTGGTGATGTACCTCGGGCTGCGAGAGGCCTAAGTTCACTTGATGATTATACTACAGATGAGGATGATGATTTTGATGATGATGATGATGATGATGATGATGATGGGGATGAGGATGACTTTTAGTTTATTTTTGATTTGTAAACTTTGATGTTTGCATGTTTTGATTTTGATATTTTGATTTTGATATTTGAATGTTTAAGGAGATGTTTTAATGTTTCTAAATTGGTGGGTTGTATTGAGATGATTGAATGTTTCTGAATTGGTAGGCTGTTTTGTATTAGCAGGTTTTATATTGAAAATGCAGCATATATGCTGTAATTTTCTTACAAAATTTCAAGAAAAACCGACTACTAGTTGTTGACACCTAATTTTTGCCCTCCATGATTAAGGTTTAGTTCTGAGTTTCTTCAGTTTTAAATAAAATCAAAATATTTGTTTTATCCAGATAATGCTTTCTAAAAATATTTATTTTGAGTTAAATTTCCATTTAAGTGATGAATTATACATTTTCATATTTTTGAATACGAGATAGTATAATTTTAGTCGCTTAAATAATTATTTTGTCAAAATTACATTTTTTTATCAAGAACCATCTTAAAAACTAATTCAAATGGGTGAATTTTGATTTAAAACTATAATTTGCTCTTTAAAAATATTGTATTTACAAAATATTTATTTGATTTTACTAAACCAAGAAGCTCGGGGTTAAATCGATTATTGATTTGTTTTGACTGCTGATTTAATTTGACCGATCTATTAAATTTGGTCATAATCAAAATCAAATTGGCCATAATTGCAATACAATTGACCAAATGATTTTGATTTGGTCTAAAATTTAAATGACATTGGCTAAATTTTAATCTAATTGGTTATTTATTAAATGGCCTAATCTCTACCCTCCCTCTTTCAATTTAATAGCCTAATTTCTAAATCCCTAATTCCTATTTAATTGACCCAAAACATGATCCCATTCCCTTTAAAACACTACCCCAGCCCACACCTCCAACCCGTCTGACCCGACCCATCTTCTCAACTCTTATAACCCCTTTCTTCCTCCAACAACTATACCCGATAAACTCAATAACAACAAATATCAACATCAACCCAACAACAGCACAACAACAACATCAATAACTGCGACCCTGAAACCCAAATTTTCCCTCTTCCCGCTCAAATCCTCTCTCCCCTCTCCTCGAATTCGTACTCTATCACATGACCAACACATTTTTGGTATGAAATCAGCCTCGAATTTTCTAGAATTTTGCCCTAGGTGGAAAAATTCATACTACTCCAGCTCGTTGTGATCTTATCCTCATCTGAAATTCGAATTGCCTCGGTGAAATTCCAAAACTACCCTCGAACTCCCCTCTCCCACATTGACTGATAACCAAAAATCGATCCCAACCTTTCTCTCTATATATATACATTGTTGAGGGAAGAAGGCCAAGCCTTGAAGAGTAAAAAAATTATTATTCAAGCAAAAGGGAAATTTCTGAATTAAAAGAGGACTTTTCCCTAGTTTAAAATTTTATCGGAATTCTAAGAAGACTCCTTTGAGTCTAGAATTCCGATTAGTAGTGTTGTTTTCGTAGTGGCTAGAGGATTCCGACGACGGCTCGAGTCCCGATTAGCTGTCCAAAAAAAGGTAAACTTTTGTTTTCGTTTTTCGCTCTTTTTCTGTTTCGTTGCGATAGTTGTAGTTGTGATGCGATTTCCAGATTTGTAGTGTTGTAATGGTGGGATTATGTGTTGTAGACGGCTATGAAGGACATAGGTTCCGTGTGATGAAACTGACTTTGTAATTATTATATTTCTCTGTTGAATTCTATTTTTCTTTAAGTTATGGTTTCATGTTAGGCCTTAGTTTTTTCTTAGTATAAATGGTGGATTGATTGCTGTAGAAGCCTAGGTTATTTTCTTATTTTTTCATTAGTTTGAATTTCGCATTGAATGAGAGTGAATGCAGCATGTTGGTTGAGGTTCTGAGGATTATGTGTTTTTTTTTTCTTGTTTCTTCGATAATGCTCGCTATTTAAGCTTTTTCCTTTAAAAAATCGTATTCTGCATCTTGTATAATTACTGGAGTTTTGTTTGTAACTTATTGTTTTCAACTTGTTTTCTTGTTTGTTATGGATTACTTATCTTAATCTAGTTTCTACACCACCTATGCTATAAAGGTTTAATTTTTTCTCTTGTTTCATCTCTTTCTTGTTTCAGCTCTCCCCTATTTTATTTTTTTCATTTTTCTTTTTCGTTTCGATTGCCTTGTTTCCTTTTGTGCATAGCTGAACTTTTTTCTAATTTTCCTCGACTCATGATGTCAATGGTAAAGATGGAGTTGGTTCCTAAGTAGAAGATGTTACACTCAAGACCCCTCTATGACTTTCTGATATGCAAAAGTTCTTTCGAATTTGTAAACAGAGAAGTAGAGTGTTTTTTTTTTTTTAGCATGTGTGTCTGTTCATGTGTTTTATTTGTCTTTGGCTAGGGTTGTTAAGTGAACCTATTTGAGTATGCTTGAGTGACTTTTAAACTGATTTAGTGTTAGGTTTCTCTCTTTCTGTTTCCATGTGGTTTTGGTCAAGTTATTGTTTCTTCCAGGTTGAGTGTTGTAGGCTTATTAGACGAACTTGAATGATATTCGTGTGGTTTATCTCTGTACGCCGACCTTATTTATTTAAAGGAATATGATTTCAAATTATTGTTTAAAATGTTTCAATTTAAGGATTTGGATAGCTTGAGTGACTTTTCTGTTCTTTTTCTCTTTTGTCTTCTTTTTCTGTATATTGTTTGGTATCCATATTCCTCCCCTTCCCTTTCTCCCGAATAATGTTAAGTCATGTCATACCATGACTAAATGAAAGGATTTGAGATTTTATATCTTTTGGCATTTTAAAATCAGAAATTAGCTACCTCAGGATGTGTTCATTTAGTTTGTCATGAATATCATATCCCCTTATTTGATCTTGATTTTTTTCTTTGTGATCAAAGCATTTAAGCATGTTCTCTTCTTTTCTCTCTTTCAAATTTGGTTTAAGTTCTTAAGTTAATAATTGTTACCTGAAGGATGAAGTTTGCTTGTTTTTTTACGTACGAGCTTAAGTTCGTAAATAAAATTGGTGGTTACATATATTAGATTCTAATCCTTACTTCTTTTCTTTGCATGTGAAATCCGTTTGGAGTCCAAATGGACTTTTCCTTTCCTTTCCATTGGGCCAAACGAGACCCACTTCTTCCCGGATTCTTAATCTTCAAGATACAAGTCCAAGGGACTATTTTGATGTGGTATACAAGCTGTATACATAATATATATGGCGTACAGGTGGAAGGAGAAAATGGCCCAAAGCTCATTAAATTTGTAGTCTTAGAAAGACTTATGTTTTATCGGCCAAAAGCCCTATTTGTATTAATACAGGTACAATGGGCCTCAAAAACCCAATTGATAGTTTAGGACAGGTGGAAGAAGAGAAGAAACTGCACCCAAATCCAGTCCAGGCGAACAGAAACTGGAAATGGGCCTATGATTTCAGTTCTCTTGATTTTGGGAAAGGCCCAAGATCTTTCACTTTCTCTTTTTAATTCGATATTGTGTTTATGTGTTAATAACTTAGAACTTCTTCTAACTTAGTTAAACTCCCCGGCTAGTACCAAAACCACCAAAACCTATTTTCTCAACTAGTTTTCGATTAATCCATTAATCAAATTATTTTATTTTAACTTGTTAATTCTCGTACATAAATAAATTTTCCTAAGTTAGTTAAATAAAGTTGTTTTAAATAGACCGGATAACCGCAAGTTAGCGGATACCCCGAGTGCCTTAAAAACCTTCTCGGGATATTAATTTGAGCACTTACCCTATTTCTATATATTTGAAAGATTTTTATGTTTTCATCTTTCAAATACTTTCCAAGGTTTTCTTAATTTTCTTTTCAAATAAATTAAGTGGCGACTCTGTTTTGATTGACTTTGGAAATATTCATAAAGTTTTTGAATTAAATCAAGTCTTAACCATTTTCCCACAAAACACAAGTGGTCTGTTTTTTGAAAATTTGGAAAAAAATCGACCACGTGGTATATTTAATCAAAAACCGACCACATATGATCGGTTTTGGTAAAAATTACTAGTGGTTGGTTTTTTTTAAAAAAATAATATTTATTTAAATAAATAAATTAAATATTTATTTAAATAAACTGACCACAAGTGGTCGGTTTTCTTAAAAAAAAATTAAATATTTTTTTAAATAAATTGACCACTTGTGGTCTGTTCTCTTAAAAATATATTTGATTTTTTTAACGAAACCGACCACAAGTTTAAATAAATATTTATTTATAAATATATAAATATAAAACCGACCACTCATTGTGGTCGAAAAGTTTTAATAAATTTTTTAATATAAAAATAATTTTAATAATTTTTTTTTATAATATAATTAATATCGATATATAAATAAATAATTTTTTTTGGAAAAATCGACCACGTGTGGTCGGTTTTGAAAAAGCTTCCACTATTTTACCGACCACACTTTGTGGTCGGTCTTTAGGTCGAAAATCCAGGAAAACCGGCCACTTGTGGTCGCTTTTGGTGGTCGGTTTTCCTGTTTATTTTAGTAGTGAAATTTCTTAAGTTTTGAAAACTATCCAAATTGCCACAATTCTTTATACAATCTTACCAAATAAGCAAAAGTTTAAACAAAAGTATAATACACTATCACAAAGCTATTCTAAGAAAATAAAATATTTATTGATTAAACTTCAGTTCAATAAAAAAGTAAATCAGTTGAACATGAGTTGGAGTGTACTACTCTTTAATATAATCCTCCCATATAGTACAGATAATCTCCTCATGTTGAGCTTACATTTCTCGATCAAATGACCGAGAAGACGAACCAGCATTGTTACTTTGAGCCGTTCGTTGGTTAATATCATTAGTAACTATGGTGGTTAGAGTCTTGTCCCCTCAATTTAACTATGAAAATTTATTTTTTTATCAACCGTTGGTTTGAATGAAGTAGTAATAAATTTGGTTGGTAAATAAATTCGGGCAAAAATAATGAACTTGGTGAACAATACATGGTAAAGTAGTAGTTAACTTGTCGTAATAATAAATTTATATTGATTAAAGTAATGATTATATGAGATATAAATAGTATAAAGAGTAATAGTATGAACTATAAATTTTATTTACTTATGAAATAAATTAATGGTTGGTAAATATAAATGGTGAATTTTTTATTTTTTTATACAAAATATAAACTTGAGGATCAATTTGAAAAATCCCAAATCATGATATAAAATTTCCAAATCAAGCTTTTTGGAGAATTCGGGATTTCATCTTATGATAATATCATAAGATGAAATCAGCGTTAAATCGCATGTCCAAATGCTGATTTCATCTCATAATTTCAAATCACGAGATGAAATCGCATGTCCAAATACCTACTAAAAGATTGAGAAATGTGTATAAGTTATGTGTACTGTGTATGAAATCTATATAATTATATATATTGTTGTTCTATTAAAAATATTGAAAATTGATATGTGCATGAAACGTATATGGAATTTGGTAGTGGTCACAATATGTATGAAATGTGTTTAAATTTTATATAAGGTAGTCTTAAAATTATTAAAAGCTGGCATGTGTATAGAAGGTGTAAGGAATCTTGTTTGTATCAAGTACTATATTTACTACCATTAGTGGTGTTTCCTCTCAAAAAAATATTGAAAACTGATGTCCAATGAATCAGACAAAGAAAATTAAAAAATATAAAACAATATCGAAAAAGTGATTGCTATTAATTTTGAATGAAAGATTTACCAATTAAAATGGTGTCTTTGTGCAAAAGGTGGAGCAAATCAGGGAGCAATGTTTCTTATTTTGGAAATGAAGAAGAAGAAAGGGACAAAATAAGTGAAGATTAGTTTATTTTAGTTATTTTCTTGATATGAACCTAATTTATTTACTACTTTTTAATTTAACTGATTTTGTATATATTTTGTAACAAAACTACTGCTATACACGTACGGTGAACGAACAAATACTACTATGGTTTGTAATATTGAATTCTATTTTGTATATATAAGATCTTTTCCAAAAAGAAAATGTTAGCGGAAATGTGAAATAAAGAACAAAAAGAATAACATGAACTAAACCCTAAACCCTACCGAGAAATACTCCCATCGGTGTTGACATGGCCGTTACGGCCACTGGTCGACCTGATACGGTTGACCAGAACACAGTCTATAGCTCTCGCATTGAATTCCCCAAACACTACCACCCCAATTCTCCTTCAAAATGAACGTTGGCAAGCCTAAGATTTTGCCTCTCGAAGACGTCAACTCAAATGAAAAAATAGATTGTACTAATGATTCTACGTTGAAATTTGTTGACCTAGTGAAGCCTAATATCAGTCAACAACAAGTGAATAAAGGAACGATTGAATCTATTTTGATGAAACCTGTGGAGGTTATTAATGGTGTCCATCGTGTTACCTGGATAGAGGAAGAGGTGTCTAAGATGAATATTATTGAAGAGCTCCAATTGGCAGTTTTAGGAGCTCCAATTACCAGTACAAAAGAGATATGTTAATGGAAAATTTGTTTACACAATATGGAATCCTATCGGAAGGAGATTCAAGATTGAGAAGAGTAAAGAAGGTTTAATGAGTAGTGCTGCTACTGAAGCAACTTCTCCCAGCAAAGAAATCAATACCACCAATTCCTTTGATGTTTTACAAGATGAAGGAGATGAAACCATTTTTAAGCAGATACAAATGAGTAACATGCAAGATGAAGCAAAACAAGAACAAAAGAAGGGAGAACAACAAGTAAATTCTGCAGAAAAGAAGAATATCATAGACCCAGATACAAGTGTGGAGTCTAGTAAGGAGTGGATTTCAAAATCCTTCCCAAGACAAGGTGAACACACTGCCTCAACTACTCCACCCGCAAAACAACAGACAAATGACCATGAGGAGGTGTTGGAGGGCCACAAGCAAGCAATTATAGCATCAGATAATACCAACAGTAGTGATAAGGTGAAAGTTCAAGAATCTACAAGTCTTAATACAATCAATGAACAATAAGCTTTGATACATAAAAAGGAGTTGAGGAACAAGGTGCAGCAACAAGATCAACAACACACTTATGAAAACATCAATAAAACATCTGCAGCGAAAGCTGAAGGAACTAAACAGATTCACGCACAACAAGATAATCCCCTACAGAAAATGGCTGAAAGACAAGATGAGGTACAAAGAATCAATCAAAGAGAGGAGGAAATAAGTGAGAAGCAAATGTTCACAACAACAACATTGATTGTACAAAATGATAATGAGGAAGCCAAAATTTTGAAAAAGTTAGAAGAAGCCACTTACAATGAACCTCTACAAATCTCTAGTTTTCCACCTGAAATAGAAGTTCAGCCACAATTGGAGAGTGGGATGGAGAAGAAGTTGATGCTATCATCAGGAGAATCTGCTAGAAAAAATAGCCCTATGAAAAACCTGCATGATTTGGTATCACATAATTTGTCAGAAAATGATGTGGTGGATAAAGGGAAGGATTAAGCAGAAGCAGAAATAGAAGACAAGGAAGAAGAAAATAATGACAGTAATCTAGTGAATATCTGCAAAGTATCAGGATTAGCTCCTCATTCAGTAAACAAAGGCAGAAAAGGTAGAAATACTGGAGAAAACAGCAGCAAACCAACAAAGTTTAGTGCAAGGAGGGGGATGTATTCCTATATCAAATAAAGTACAAAGCATTAATATGGAACATAAGGTTTGTTAGGACTCAAAATGCTTTTCACAGAGTTCAAATGTTGAACAGACATCATAAATTTTGTTTTATTGCTTTGATGGAACCTTTCAAGATACCAGGCACATTCAAAAATTCAATAGAAGATTGGGTATGCAGTATGTGAATTTTAACTTAAATGGTCAAATTTGGGTCTTTGTTCAGGAGCACATTCAGGTAGGGGTGATTTCTGATTCTGATCAACAGTTAACACTGCAACTCACTATAGATGATGGTAAGAAGATAATAATCACTATGGTCTATGCTAAATGCTCTGCTGAGGAAAGATTAGGGCTCTAGGATGATCTTTATGCTATTGGAAATAATGTGTCTATGTCTTGGCTAGTGGGTGGTGATTTCAATGTTATTATGGGAGCTGAGGAGAAGATTGGGGGCCTACTTGTATATCCTCATAAATATGAGGATTTTGCCTTATGTATTAATTTTTGTGATTTGTTTGATATTAATTTTACTGGTAGTCCTTTTACCTGGTGGAATGGGAGGGTAGATGAAGAGTGCATTTTTAAAAGACTAGATAGAGTGGTATTTAATCAGGCTGTGGTAGATATGTTTGGTAATGTGGATATCCAACATCTAGCTAGAACAATGTCTGATCATGCCCCACTATTGTTTTCTTATGGAGGAGAATCACAACAGGTTTTTAAACTTTTTAAGTTCTAGAAATTTTAGATTGAGAAGAAGGATTTCAAGAATGTGGTTAGAGAAGTTGGGTGGATGATAACTCTGGTGATATTTTTAGCAGGTTGAAGCAGAAATAGAAGAAAACAAAGCACATACTGTCCAGGTGGAGTAAAGAAAAATTTGGGGACATCTTCAAGCAGCTCATTATTAGAGAAGAAATTGTTAAAATAAAAATGTATTTTTTTGAGAAGAATCCAGATGCAGCCAACATGACAGTGTTGCAAAAAGCATAGGCCGAGTTTAAGAAATACATACATTATGAAGAGGAATTATGAATACAAAAAGCTAGCATTCAATGGTTTACTGAGGGAGATAAAAATAATAAGTTTTTTCACCGTCTTGTCAAAGGAAGAAGAAAAAGATTTCAGCTGAAAATAATTATAAGAGTAGATGATTCCTAGGCTGAAGGAGATGAGAAAATTGCAGAGGAGCTTTGAAGTTTTATTAGAATAAGTTCTCAGGGATATCTTGTTCTAATGAGTTATCTTTATTGCAGCATATTCCATCTTTTATTCCTGAAGAAGAAAATGCCATGCTGAATGCCTTGCCTAATATTGATGAGTTAAAAAAAGCTATTTTTAAACTGAATGGAGATAGCACATGTGGGCCATATGGATTTACAGGTCATTTCTACCAAACTTGCTTTGATATAGTAGGTATAGACATCTTTGAAGTAGTTAAAAGGTTCTACTTTACCAAATAAATTACACATACTAATTTGGTCTTATTGCCCCAAAAAATGTCATCAAATATTTTCAGACCTAAGACCTATTAGTTTGAGTAATTTTTTGAATAAAGTTCTTGACTTCTTACTAAATGCGTGAAGACGTCGTTTTAACATCTTGTTGTCACCATTCAATCCTGGTAAAGTCGCAGCATCCCATAACTATTTGGCCATTTATTCAGTACTTGTACTTACTTCACGGACCACATTAGGTGCAAGCGATAGTTGGATGGCACTCAATGCATACCTTTCAATCTTTTTATTTTTGGAATCTAATGTACCATCTGGGTACTTTCCATCAACTGAATGAATTGAAGCTTCCTCCACAGTAACTTCATCATTGGATCTTTAAGATATTGAAGTTGTTGCATCCACTAACCAATTTCAAACTTCATGAAACTCATCGGTACTTGTTCTTCCTCTTCTACTAAGAATAGTATTTGGAAATATAGAAAACCAAAGTTATTCTTTTTTGATGTAGAAGTTCAGACTGTGCTAAAACTACAGAGCATACTCAGATAGAACCTTGGCTCTAATACCAATTGTTAGCAAAAATGTGAAATAAAGAACAAAAGAAAGAACACAAGATTTAACGTGGTTCAGATCCGAATGATCCTACATCCACTAGAGAAAAACTACCTCTATATTATTAGCAAAGAAAGGGGAGATATCCCAATTACATCTAAGAGAATTGCTATCTCAACTCTTACTCTTACAATGAATTAACTATGAATTTTTGGAATGGTTTTACAATGAAGAATGACCATTCTTTTATATATGACAAAAATTGGGCTCCAAGTAACAAAACATGACCTCCAAGCACAAAATAAGAAATAAAAAAATAAATACAAAATTTATCCTCAAATTTTTGCTTGCTCTCCAAGTTTATTATAACACCCCGTACATTCCCGAACCCATTAGACTACCTTAACATTTATGTAATAATTTAAACATGAGAGAATTGGTGAATTATGCATTAATTTGTTGGTCTTAAATAAATCTTGTGTCATTGGGCTCAAATGAGGCCCAAAATCATATAGAAGACATGGCCCAAATGGGGCAAGTGACCCATTCTTATGTTGACCAATCAAACATGCATTTAATACCCAAGGATTTGGATAAGGATGAATTGAGGAACCATATAAGGCAAGGAAAATCAGATTTTTATTTATCAAAACACACATGCCATTGTCTAGAATATTCAAGACATTTCTTTTTACTCACAAACCCTAAGGCATCACTCCTTTGGACAAGATCACTTCTTTGTAAGTATTGGTAAGTGTTTATTATTATGGTTCAATATCTTATATGATTAATATGGTGCATAAATCATGTTGTTTATATTGACACAGTATTGGACAGTTCACTATGTGTAAAACTGTCTATTTTTGCAACCGAAAAAGGGTTTTGCCTTATAAACTTGAAAATGGGCTTTTGGTATTGAAGGAAGTGAACTTTATGGATTAAATATTGACATGTGAGATGTGATTATAGCATTAAATTGTTTTATCCTTGTACATAATGTTTGGAATTGTTATTGCAAAATTGTGCATGACCTTGGGGGTGTATTGAAGGAAAAATATGGTTTTGGTGATGTTCACATGTGTAGTGAAACCATGGTTGATTGTTGGCATCAAATTTTACCTAAATTATGTAAAGGAAAGTTTATTAATGGCCATGGACCATTTATTATGAAAAAGGACCCTAAAATGACCCCTGGAGGCTGAAATGGGCATCCGCCCTCGCGTCTGGAGCACCTGCGGGCGCAGATGCCAACGCAGATGGATCTGGACAATGCCGGAGGGAACCTTCGGCCTCATTTCAGCCACCTGTGGGTGCATGTGGCTTCGCAGGTCATCCCAGAAACTCATTTTATGTGTTTTTGTCTCTCTTTGATCCCCGAAGACCCCTATACCCTTTTTGGATGTAATTATCAACTTGTGATACCTTTTTAATGAATTTATGGGGTATTATGGAGGCATGTTGGATGATATCAATTATGGATTGTTGTTAATGTGTTGTTATGAGGTGACTTGATGGAGTAATGGTGGCGTAATGATAATGAGGAAGCATAAAGGGTAAACTTGGTGTGAAATGCTATTGATACATGATGTCTTGGTCAATGTGTGGAATGTTATGGTATTTTTGGTACGATAATGCAGTGGATTGTATTGTAAAGGGTGAAATGACGTTACATGGAAGTCATATAGCTCATTGTCGTCTTATACACTTGTAAGGTAAGTAGTTGTTAACGTGAGCTCTGTTATGAACTTGCGTTATAGAGTAACACGTAAATAAGGAGATGGATTGTTTTATTCACACATAGGACTGTGTATTCATATTAATAAGATAAGGTATGTAAGGTTTACTCTTTCCGTATCCTTCTGCAGCACATAGTGTTCTCATTGACATTGTACTTGTTCTATTTCAAAATGTTCTAAGGTATCCCATTTCCAGTTATCAATTGTTATTAATCACATGTTCCCTACTAATTAATCAATAGTGAATCACATGTCTCATGTGCATTGACTAATGTTCCAAAGGTCCAATAATGTTATGTTCCAAAGTTCAAATAATGTTATGACTATCAATGTATCAATCTCAAAAGTAAAGAATGAAGTAATGCATATATGGTTGATGATTGAGTATGGGTGGTAGCTGTGGGGGCGAAATCCTAGCTCTAGCCGATCCCGAGATTATTGGATCAGGAGGTAGTCCTAGAGGCATGAGCCTAGCTCAGACAGAACCTGAAAGGGGGCAGCTCTAGAGGTAAGAACCTAGCTCGAGCCGAACCTGATATGTTGGTTTATGGGTGGGAGTTCTAGAGGTAAGAACCTAGCTCGAGCCGAACCCGATATAATCATTTATGGGTGGTAGCTCTAGAGGCATAAGCCTAGCTTGAGGCGATCCCAACATAACGTTATGTTATGTTAAGACCCACTGATCAATCGGGGCCCGGGTACATAGTGACATAAGTGATGATTAACAAACATAGAGGTAAAGAAGCAAAGAAAGTAATGGAAACAATACACATGGTTCCCAACATACATAATGATGAATTATCCATATTGGTTATTCATTTGTATTTGAGTTCATTGAAGTATTTATGTGTCATACAGTTTCATATAAGCCTTACATACTCAGTACATTCTTCGTACTGACGTATTTGGGGGACTTAACTTACTTGCTACAGGTGCAGGTGCTAATAAACCTCCACAGTGGGTTGTCGGTCATTTGCAGAACTTTGGTGAGCTCCAGTTGGTTTGGGGATTTTCGAGTCACAGTTGTATAATTGTTTTGGTATTGTAAAGGTTGTATAAAGCGGGGACTTATCCCGACTTTAAGATAGTTATGTGTATGCATCCGTTAGAGGCTTTGTAGACGTATGTGGGAATATGAATGTAAGAGATGTATGCCCATTTCGACTTGATGGCCCTGACGGCCAGGTTTCACATATGTATATATCACATGTTTCTATGACTTCTGCTATTAGCATCTACTATCTATACGTGATGGTGGTGTTTCGTGAATGACATGCATATGATTAGACATAGATGAAGATTGGTTCTCTCGGGCCTTATCGACTTCGGGTGCCAGTCCGCTCGGTTGGGATTCAGGGCGTGTCAAAAGTGGTATCAAAGCAGGTCCTCTTAAGGGTGTCTACAAAGCCGTGTCTGAGTAATGTCTTTCTTATGGATGTGTTGTGCACCATATTTATAAGTAGGAGGCTACAGGGCATTTAGGAGTTGTTTCTTTTCTTCACTTCTAGATCGTGCAACAGAGCCAATGTGGTAATTGGAATCGTATCTAACCATTGGAATTGGTTTTCCTTGTTATAGTAAAATGCCGATGAGAACAAGAGGTAGAGGCAAAGGTAAGCAGCTAGATATGCTTGCCGGTGAAGGAATGAGTAAATCACCACCTGACCAAGCTAGTCAAGGTGGAGCGAACACTGAAATTGCATCGTGGTCTTCTTCTACTTTTCTAGCTCCGGAAGAGCCAATAGGTAGAAAAGTACCCGCAGAACCTCCTATGAATGCTACTGATAAGGATTTGCGAAATGCAATACATATGTTGATGCATCTAGTTGCGGTACAAACTCAGGGATGAGCTGGTCCAATGACAAGTGAGGATGACGCGGCTACAGTAGCTAGTCAGCAGACACAGGATTTCCTTAAATTAGACCCTCCTATACTCACTGCGTCAGATCTTAAGGCAGGTCCACAGAACTTCGTGGATCAAATCCATATGGCTCTAGAAGTTATGCACGTGATTGGTAGTGAAACGGTTGAACTTGCGGCCTATAGATTGAAAGGTGAATCTATATTGTGGTATGAAGACTGGAAAAGATCAAGGGGTATTGATGCACTTCCAACTAGTTGGAAAGAATTTAAAATGGCGTTCCTTGATCATTACCTCCCATATGATATCTGGGAGGCACGTGCAGACCAGTTTCTAAATCTACGTCAAGGGAACATGAGTGTTAGAGAATATAGTCTTTAGTTTAATTCCTTGGCTCGATATGCTCCGAATGTAGTGGCTATAATGACAGACAGAGTCCATCGATACGTGGACAGATTAGAGCCATATTGGTAAGGGAATACACTATTGCTGCCTTTAATAAAGATATGGACATAGCCAGAATACAGGCCTTCGCCCAGAAAATGGAAGATCAAAGACAGAGAAGAAGGGTACATGAATCTGAAAGAGGACAGTCCAAAAGAGCTAGACCTATGGGATAGTCTATGGCGTCCCAGGGAGAATCTAGGCCTCAGATGTTTCCTAGAACACCTAGAACCTCATTCTCTTATTCCACATCAGGCACTCATTCTCAATTTCGAGGGTTTAGAGGCTGTCTATCTGGGCAGAGTAGAGGAATTCACGGATCACAGGTAGCAGGATTTTCTCGTCAGCAGTGTCAGTACTGTGGGTGTATTCATTCAGGTACATGCTGATTAGGGACAAATGCTTGCTTTCATGCGGTATGATGGGGCACCTGATGAAAGAGTGTCCCCAGAGGGGCATGGGTGGTATAGCACAACTGACGGGATCAGTCGTTGCGTCGTCATCATCGGTTCCTTCTTTAGGATGAGGTGTGCAGTTTGTTGGTCATGGTAGAGGTGCCAGGGCAGCAGCCAGTACTAGTGGAGTACAGAACCACACTTATGCTCTAGTGGACCGACAGAATTTGGAGGCATCTCCTGACATAGTCACAGGTACATTATCCATATTTTCGTCTAATGTATATGCCTTGATTGATCCGGGTTCTACATTGTCATATGTTACTCCATTGATTGCTGCTAAATTTGAAAGAACACCGAAACTATTACTAAGTCAATTGAAGTATCTACACCAGTTTGTGAATATATTGTTGTAAAAAGAGTATATCGTAATTGTGTGGTAACTGTGTGTGGTCATGATACACTGGCCAATCTCATTGAACTAGACATGGTGGATTCTGATGTGATAATGGGAATGGATTGGTTGGCTTCTTGGTATGCCATTGTAGATTGCCGGGCCAAGAAGGTACATTTTCATTTTCCACAAGAAAATGGTCTTGAATGGCAGGGTAATGTGGGGGCACCAAGAGGAAAATTTATTTCTTATCTGTAAGCAAGGAAAATGATTGCCAAGGGGTACATATGTCACTTAGTATGAGTGAAAGATACTAAAGTGGAACCACTAACTCCTCAGTTGGTTCCAGTGGTCAATGAATTTCTTGATGTATTTCCAGAGGATCTTCCCGGTTTGCCTCCAAAATGGGAAGTAGAGTTTGGCATTGATGTAAATCCAGGCACTCAGCCTATTTCTATTCCCCTGTATAGAATGGCTCCAACAGAGTTGCGTGAATTGAAGGAGTAATTAAAAGGCTTACTGGACAAGGGCTTCATCAGGCCTAGTATGTCCCTGTGGGGTGCACCGGTATTATTTGTATGGAAGAAAGATGGCATATTGAGAATGTGCATTGACTATCGGCAACTGAATAAGGTAACGATCAAGAACAAATATCCCCTCCCCAGAATTGATGATTTGTTTGATCAGTTACAAGGTGCTATATGTTTTTCAAAGATTGACTTGAGGTCGGGCTACCATCAAGTCAGAGTTAGAGAAAAAGATGTACCCAAGACAGCCTTCTGAACACGGTATGGATATTATAAATTTTTAGTTATGTCATTTGGACTAACAATTGCGCCAGCTGTGTTCATGGATTTGATGAATAGGGTGTTTAAGCCATTTCTAGATGAGTTCGTGACTGTATTTATAGATGACATCCTGGTTTATTCAAGATCACAAGAGGACCATGATAAACACTTACGACAAGTGTTACAGATTCTTCGTAAGCATAAGTTGTATGCAAAGTTCTCTAAATGTGAATTTTGGTTAAAATCCATCTCATTCTTGGGTCACATTGTGTCATATGAAGGGATACGAGTTGATACACAGAAGATTGAAGTGGTGAAAAATTGGCCAAGGCCTACGACGCCTACGGAAATTCGTAGCTTTCTGGGGTTAGCAGGTTATTATCGAAGGTTTGTTGAAAGGTTTTCTTCCATTGCTGCACCTTTAACAAAGATTACACACAAGGCAGTCAAATTTCAGTGGAATGATGCATGTGAGAAAAGTTTCCAAGAGCTGAAGGATAAATTGACTTCTACACCGGTATTAGTACTTTTGGAAGGCACCGAAGGTTATGCACTATATTGTGATGCTTTCGGAGTTGGCCTAGGGTGTGTATTGATGCAGCACGGTAATGTAATAGCATATGCCTCACGACAGTTGCGACCACATGAGAGAAACTATCCCACACATGATCTTGAGTTAGCATCTGTAGTATTTGCTTTAAAGATATGGTATATGGAGTTCATGTTGATATCTATACTGATCACAAAAGTTTGCAATATATCTTTAAACAGAAGGAACTCAATTTGAGGCAACAAAGGTGGCTAGAGCTTTTAAAAGACTATGATATCGATATTCTCTATCATCCAGGAAAAGCAAATGTGGTAGCGGATACTTGAGCCGCAAGGTAATAGGAGGCACTAGTGGCCAATTGTCAAAAAAGAAAGATTTAGTCAAAGATCTACATCAATTTGCCATCTTGGGGGTTCGTATTCTTGAATCCTCATATGAAGGGGTTATTGTACAAAATGCAGCAGAATCTTTATTACTAGCTGAAGTGAAAGAGATGCAGTTTGTGGATCCTATGTTATTGCAGTTGAAAGAAAATGTACAACAGGGTCTGACTAGGGCCTTTGATCTTACACAAGAAGGGGTACTTCAATGCCAAGGTAGATTATGTGTACCAGATGTAAACGAGTTGAGGAAACGAATTATGAAAGAGGGGCATTATTCGCGATATTCTATTCATTCGGAAGCTACCAAAATGTATCATGACTTGAAAGAAATGTATTGGTGGGGAAATATGAAAAAGAACATTGCAGAATTTGTAGCTCAATGCCCAAATTTTCAACAAGTGAAAGTAGAGCATCAGAAACCTGGAGGTTACATGCAATGTATCAATCTTCGAGTATGGAAATGGGACATGGTTAATATGGATTTCATCACAGGTTTGGTTCGTACACTGCAGAGATTTGATTCCATATGGGTCATAGTTGACAGGCTTACCAAATCAGCGCATTTTTTGCCAGTCAAGACCACCTATACAGCCGAAGATTATGCAAGATTGTATGTGAAAGAGATAGTACGATTGCATGGGATTTCGATCTCCATCATATCAGATAGAGGAGAAAAATTTACTGCGCATTTTTTGAGATCTTTTCAGCAGAGTTTGGGGTACACAAGTGAATCTGAGTACGGCTTTCCATCCTCAGACTGATGGATAGGCAGAACATACTATCCAAACACTTGAAGATATGCTATGAGCTTGCACATTAGATTTTCAAGCCAGTTGGGATGACCATTTGCCTCTTATTGAATTTGCTTACAACAATAGCTATCATTCAAGTATTAAAATGGCACCTTATGAAGCTTTATACGGAGGGAAGTGTAGATAATCGATTGGATAGTTTGAAGCAGGTGAAACTGCTTTACTTGGGCCAGATCTTGTTTATCAGGCTATGGAGAAAGTTAAAGTGATCCAACAGTGGAAACAAACGGCCCAAAGTTGACACAAGTCATATGCTGATGTTAGAAGAAGAGGGCTCAAATTCGCCATATGTGATTACGTATTCTTTAAGGTGTCACCGATGAAAGGGGTAATGTGCTTCAAAAAGAAAGGAAAATTGAGTCCACGTTATATAGGCCCATATGAAATTATTAGAAGATTTGGGCAAGTTGCGTATGAGTTGGCACTACCCCAAGAACTCTCCACAGTTCATCCGGTATTTCATGTTTCGATGCTTCGAAAGTGCATAGGAGATCCATCTCATTTTACTCCCATTGAAGATGTATAAGTTATGGAGGATATTAATTATGAAGAGATACCCATTGCTATTCTGGATACATAAGTGAAGAGGTTGAGGAATAAATACATAGCTTCCGTAAAGGTACTTTCGAGAAATCAACAAACAGAAGAGATCACATGGGAAGCTGAAGAAATAATGAAGTCTAAGTACCCTCATTTGTTCCAAAATGAAGAACAAGTTCAAGATACGATATCGGAACAATGACAAGTAAGTATTTATAAGCATTAAGTATATGTATGATAACATGAAGAATGATCCTAGACTTGCAATTGTTTAAATTGAATGATGTCACTAACATTCGAGGACGAATGTTTCTAAGGGGGGGAAAATGTAACACCCCGTACATTCCCAAACCCATGAGACTACCTTAACATTTATGGAATCATTTAAACATTAGAGAATTGGTGAATTATGCATTAATTTGTTGGGCTTAAATAAATCTTGTGCCATTGGGCTCAAATGAGGCCCAAAATCATATAGAAGACATGGCCCAAATGGGGCAAGTGACCCATTCTTGTGTTGACCAATCAAACATGCATTTAATGCCCAAGTATTTGGCTAAGGATGACTTGAGGGACCATATAAGTCAAGGAAAATCATATTTTTATTTATCAAAACACACATGCCATTGTCTAGAATATTCAAGACATTTCTTTTTACTCACAAACCCTAAGGCATCACTCCTTTGGACAAGATTACTTCTTTGTGAGTATTGGTAAGTGTTTATTCTTATGGTTCAATATATTATATTCTTAATATGGTGCATAAATCATGTTGGTTATGTTTACATAGTGTTGGATAGTTCACTATGTGTAAAACTGTCTATTTTCGCAATCGAAAAAAGGGTTTGCCTTATAAACTTGAAAATGGGCTTGTGGTCTCGAAGGAAGTGAACTTGATGGATTCAATATTGATATGTGAGATATTATTATAGCCTTAACTTGTTTTATCCTTGTACATAATGTTTGGAATTGTTATTGCAATATTGTGCATGGACTTGGTGGTGTATTGAAGGAAAAATGTGGTTTTGGTGATGTTCATCTGTGTGGTGAAACCATGTTTGATTGTTGGCATCAAAATTGACCTAAATTATGTAAAGGGAAGTTTATTCATGGCCATGGACCATTTATTATGAAAAAGGACCCTAAAATGACCCCTGGAGGCTGAAACGGGCATCCGCCCTCGCGTCTGGAGCACCTGCGGGTGCAGATCCCAATGCAGGTGGCTATGGACAATGCCAGAGGGAAGCTAAGGCTGCATTTAAGCCACCTGCGGGTGCAGGTGGCTTTGCAGGTCCACCCAGAAACTCGTTTTATGTGTTTTTGTCTCTCTTTGATCCCCAAAGACCCCCATACCCTTTTTGGATGTAATTATCAACTTGTGATACCTTTTTAATGAATTTAAGGGGTCGTATGGAGGAATGTTGGATGATATCAATTATGGATTGTTGTTAATTTGTTGTTATGAGGTGACTTGATGGAGTAATGGTGACGTAATGGCAATGAGGAAGCATAAAGGGTAAACTTGGTGTGAAATGCTATTGATATATGATGTCTTGGTCAATGTGTGGAATGTTATGGTATTTTTGGTACGATAATGCAGTGGATTGTATTGTAAAGGGTGAAATGACATTACATGGCAGTCATATAGCTAATTGTCATTTTATACACTTGTAAGTTAAGTAGTTGTTAACGTGAGCTCCGTTATGAACTTGTGTTGTAGAGTAACACGTAAAGAAGGAGCTGGATTATTGTATTCATACATATAACTGTGTATTATTATTGAGAAGATAAGGTATGTAAGGTTACTCTTTTCGTATCCTTCTGCAGCACATAGTGTTCTCATTGACATTGTACTTGTTCTATTCCGAAATGTTCTAAGGTATCCCATTTTCGATTATCAATTGTTATTAATCACATGTTCCCTACTCATTGATCAATAGTGAATCACATGTCTCATGTGCATTGACTAATGTTCCAAAGGTCCAATAATGTTATGTTCCAAAGTTCAAATAATGTTATGACTATCAATGTATCAATCTCAAAAGTAAAGAATGAAGTAATGCATATATGGTTGATGATTGAGTATGGGTGGTAGCTGTGGGGGCGAAATCCTAGCTCAAGCCGATCCCGAGATTATTGGATCAGGGGGTAGTCCTAGAGGCATGATCCTAGCTCAGACTAAACCTGAAAGGGGACAGCTCTAGCGGTAAGAACCTAGCTTGAGCCGAAATTGATATGTTGGTTTATGGGTGGCAGCTCTAGAGGTAAGAACCTAGCTCAAGCCGAACCCGATATATTGATTTATGGGTGGTAGCTCTAGAGGCATAAGCCTAGCTCAAGCCGATCCCAACATAACGTTATGTTATGTTAAGACCCATTGATCAGTCGGGGCCCAGGTAAATAGTGACACAAGTGATGATTAACAAACATAGAGGTAAAGAAGCAAAGAAAGTAATGGAAACAATACACATGGTTCCCAACATACATAATGATGAATTATCCATATTGGTTATTCATTTGTATTTGAGTTCATTGAAGTATTTATGTGTCATACAGTTTCATATAAGCCTTACATACTCAGTACATTCTTCGTACTGACGTATTTGGGGGACTTAACTTACTTGCTACAGGTGCAGGTGCTAATAAACCTCCACAGTGGGTTGCCGGTCATTTGCAGAACTTTGGTGAGCTCCAGTTGGTTCGGGGCTTTTCGAGTCACAGTTGTATAATTGTTTTGGTATTGTAAAGGTTGTATAAAGCGGGGACTTGTCCCGACTTTAAGATAGTTATATGTATGCAT
The DNA here is from genome assembly GCA_031232105.1 of Capsicum rhomboideum. NCBI lineage: Eukaryota > Viridiplantae > Streptophyta > Magnoliopsida > Solanales > Solanaceae > Capsicum > Capsicum rhomboideum. The sequence continues at coordinate 96,743,489 of CP124719.1, read as the reverse complement.
CTTTTAGAGGCTTTGTAGACGTATGTGGGAATATGAATGTAAGAGATGTATGTCCATTTTGTCTTGATGGCCCTAACGGCCAAGTTTCACATATGTATATATATCATGTTTCCATGACTTCCGCTATTAGCATCTTGTATCTATATGTGATGTTGGTGTTTCATGAATGACATGAATATGATTAGACATAGATGAAGATTGGTTCTCTCGGGCCTTATCGACTTTGGGTGCCAGTCCGCCCGGTTGGGATTCGGGGCATGGCAAAAGTGGTAATAGAGCAGGTCATCTTAAGGGCGTCTACAAAACCGTGTCTGAGTAGAGTCTTGCTTATGAATGTGTTGTGAACCACATTTATAAGTAGGAGGCTATGGGGCATTTAGGAGTTGTTTCTTTTTTTCACTTCTAGATCATGCAACAGAGCTAATGTGGTAATTGGAATCGTATCTAACCATTGGAATTGGTTTTCCTTGTTATAGTAAAATGCCGATGACAAGAAGAGGTAGAGGCAAAGGTAAGAAGGTAGATATGCTTGCCGATGAAGGAATGAGTAAATCACCACCTGACCAAGCAAGTCAAGGTGGAGCGAACACTAAAATTACATCGCGGTCTTCTTCTACTTTTCCAGCTCCGGAAGAGCCAATAGGTAGAGAAGTACCCGCAGAACCGCCTATGAATGCTACTGATCAGGATTTGCAAAATGCAGTGCATATGTTGACGTAGCTAGTTGCGGCAAAAACTCAGGGACGAGCTGGTTCAATGGCAAGTGAGGATGACGTGGCTAGAGTAGCTAGTCGACGAACACAGGATTTCTTAAAATTAGACCCTCCTATATTCACTGGGTCAGATCCAAAGGCAGATCCACAAGACTTCATGGATCAAATCTAGAGGGCTCTAGAAGTTATGCACGTGACTGGTATTGAAACAGTTGAACTTGTGGCCTATAGATTGAAAGGTGAAGCTATATTCTGGTATGAAGACTGGAAAAGATCAAGGGGTATTGATGCACTTCCAGCTGGTTGGGAAGAATTAAAAATGGCGTTCCTTGATCATTACCTCCCATATGATATCCGGGAGGCACGTGCAGACCAGTTTCTAAATCTACATCAAGGGAACATGAGTGTTAGAGAATATAGTCTTTAGTTTAATTCCTTGGCTCGATATGCTCGAAATATAGTGGCTACAATGACAGACAGAGTCCATCGATATGTGGACAGATTAGAGCCATATTTGGTAAGGGACTGCACCATTGCTGCCTTTAATAAAGATATGGACATAGCCAGAATATAGGCCTTCGCCCAGAAAATGGAGGATCAAAGACAGAGAAGAAGGGTACATGAATTTGAAAGGGGACAATCCAAAAGAGCTAGACCTATGGGACAGTCTATGGCGTCCCAGGGAGAATATAGGCCTCGGATGTTTCCTAGACTGCCTAGACCCTCATTCTTTTATTCCACAGTAGGCACTCACTCTCAATTTCAAGGGTTTAGAGACAGTCCATCTAGGCAGAGTAGTGGAATTAACGGATCACAGGAAGCAGGATTTTCTCGTCAGCAGTGTAAGCACTGCAGGCGTATTCATTCGGGTACATATCGCTTAGGGACAACTGCTTGATTTTGGTGCGGTATGACAGGTCATCTAATAAAAGAGTGTCCCCAGAGGAGCATGGGTGGTATAGGACGACCAACGGGATCAACCGTTGTGTCATCATCATCGATTCCTTCTTTAGGCCGAGGTGTGCAGTCTGTTGGTCGTGATAGAGGTTCCAGAGGAGCATCCAGTACTAGTGGAGTCCAGAACTGCACTTATACTCTAGTGGACGGGCAGAATTCGGAGGCATCTCCTGACGTAGTCACAGGTACATATTTAGAGTTTTAAGTGTCTTATGAGAATTCCATCTGTTCTATTAGCTCCAAAATATCTGTTTTGGCTTAGTAGCATTATTGGTTCTAGTCCCGAGGCTTTCCACTAGATTTTGGGTAGTTGAATGAAAAGTTGGAGTTTTTGGCCTAGAGTTGACTTCGGTCAACATCCGTTGATAATGATCTCTGTTAGTAAACCAAAAATTTCATTGAGTCCAAAATGTTGAATAATTTAGGCTGGTAACATAGCTGGATTGTGTTTACGGGGTTTCTAACGTATTTCGAAGGTTCGTTAGGGAGTTTTGGACTTGTCTTGTTTCAGCTGCTTCTGTCATCTGGTGCACAACACCGCTTATCCGAAATGCAACATCCTTGTCGCAATAATAGAGGAGAAGATTCTTCAGCATCACAATTGTAAAGGGTGGATTGTAATCGCGAAGAAGGGAACAAGCGGGTCACTTCATATATCCCTTTTCTACTCAATCCAGAAACAAGATCGGACGAGTCTGAGAGTGCTGGAGAGAAGAGAAAGCGGTAAAAACGTCAAGGGAAAAATTGTTAATCACAAACACAACAGGACCCTCGTGAATGCTATGGGTCTAGGTCAGGCGGACTCACGATCACGATGGAGGGTTTATGATCATGATGAAGGCGCACCTAGATAGAATATTTAATTAATTTTCTCAAACAAAGACCCCATAACTCCATTTTGGAAGCTTTGAAACACGATTTGAAAGATTCTAGAAGGCATTTTCAAGCTTTCAATATTGGGTAAATTTATAGACTAATATTTTATCATTTTCCAATTGTCTTTTCATGGTTTACTTCGGATCTTGTTTTTCAACTTGAAAATTTAGGGTTTTCCCGATAAACTTAAAGATTGATAAATTGTTAATTTCAAGGTCGATTCCAACTCTTTTTTTATGAAATTTTAAATTTGGACTCCTTAAGTTAGGGGTAAATTGATATTTCAATAAGATTCTAATTTTTCCTTTGCGAGATCGAGGTTGAATTTTGGAGTAACTTTTTTGATCCAAATTAGAAGTATAGCAATATGGGTGCCCTGAGTCTTGTAATCTCATGTAGAATCTATATTTAAATAGATTGGGCTCGTTCAGAGGTGATTCAAAAGGATAAGGCTTTGATTTGACTTTATGAGTCTTCTCTTAAGGCAAGTTGAGACTTTCTTTGACTTTTTTTATGAAGTGTTTATGTGTTAGTTATTTATACTGGGAGTAAAAGAGAATGAGGTCCTGTATAGATGAGATGACGAGCATCTATATGGGTAACAGTGTATTATGAAGGGATAAAAATGGAATTAATGACTTGTTTTTAGATATTCCTTACTCTTGATCGGTGGATTGTGATGTAAAAAGTGGATTATTGATTATATTAAACCTAAGCAATGTTGAAAATTGATGGTTTATTCATGAGAATTGAATTATTTGAGCTAAAATTAATGAATTTAGTCTTGTAGCCAGTGTTGTTGAGTTACGTATTGCCTTGTAAGCCTAGATTTGAGATGTTGTGTTATTTATTATTATCATGTTTCATGCAATACTAAGTCATATTCTTATCATAACACTGTGAAAGATTATATTTTGAGAAAGATTGGTTTTGAAATGACTTGCTTGCCCAATGGGAAAGTGTTACAAGTGGATTTTACTAATTTTTACTTGCATACTTCATGAAAAATTATTTCGGGTGACTAATGGGAAATGCTTCTGAATGGATTCATAATTTACATGACTGACCATAAATTTTTTCGAGTGGGTATATGGACCTCACGAGTCCCTTGTGGATCCCAGCTAGCCAAATAGAGCAGCGCGAGTATATACAGTCATACATTATATCATATTACATTTATCTCATCATTCCATATGATTGATTTCATTATGATTGGTGATTTGTTGATATTTACTCAATTGAGAAATAGTGGACTAAACAATGTTGCTTTTCTTAATCTTGGGATATATCTATTAGATTAGGGGTGTCTTTCCTAAGTACATGTTATTTGGTTATTTTGAATGGTTGGTTTCGATGGTTCTCGCCATTGCTTTGAATTAGGGTCAGTCGATGCTGTTGCTAAGCATATGTGGTTAGTAGTCGCGCTTTTTATTTTCTGTACCTTATGTGCATGTACTGATTCGGTAGTCCCCGAATGTTGATTTGGTGTTATGTTGGTGATTGTCTCCTATCCTAGTCTTTTGCTTTCATTCACATTTTAGACAATTTTGATCTATTTCATTGTATTTCTACTATTAAAGTCTTGTACTACTGACTTCCGGAACTAGAATGTTAATATTGACTTTATTGCCTTTCTTTTTAACCTATTTATGAGTTATCTTAGGTTTTGACTTTATCTTTATTCTTTCTTTTTCTTGATCACTTCAATTTGTTTATTAGGTTGGGTTTAGGCTTACCTATCGTGGTAGGTGTGATAGGTGCCATTATGATCAAGTTTTAGGTAGTGACAAGTTGGTATCAGAGCTTCAGGTTCATTAGTCTCACAAGTATAAGCCGAGTCCAGTAGAGTCTTATAGATCAGTGCATAGACATCTGTTATCTATCTTCAAAAGTCTACAGAACTTTAGGAAAAATATATTTCTTTTTTCTTATCATGTGAAACTAATTTCATTATTTACTAATATTATTTATCTTACAGATGGTGAGGACTCAGGTGTCTATAGATGGATATTAGGAGCCCATTTTAGTCCCCGTGACTGCTGCCTATACTGCAATATATGGACGTGGTAGGGGCTGAGGCTGAGGTAGGGGTATAACTCAGGTGGCCGAACAGAATCCTATTAGGGCAGAATGGCCTGAGGTTGAGTATGAGGTAGATGATGATCAAATTCCACCTAAAGAGGTGGGCCCAAGTCTGGTTCCACCTAGTTTTATTATTGCCCAGTGCTTCAGGACACGTTGATCCAAATGTTGGTTTATTTGGAGAGTTTGGTTTAGGGTGGTGGATTGACCAATACTCCTCAGGGCTCTCAAACTAAAGTTAAGGCCTAGACTCCTAATCAGTAGCCTATTCTGGTCTACCGAGATCTAGTGGTTCTGCCAACAGCTAAATATGATAGTATGCCATTATCAAGAATGGGGCCATAGGTATGGCGTAGGCGGCTTTGTCAAATAAGGAGCAATAGAGGATTAAGAGATTAGAAAGATGGAGCCACCCCAGTTTTAGGGTGGCAAAGCAAGGACGTATATAAGTTTCTAGTTAGTTGCCATAATAGGCTCTAGAGCATGGGGTTAGTGGCATCCCATGGAGTGTATTACGTAGCTTTGTAGATGCTTAGCCCTTCCAAGTACTGGTGGAGCCCATATGTTGATTCCAGACCTACAGGATCTCCACCATTGACTTGTGCATTATTTGCACATGCTTTCCTTGACTGAATCATTTCTTGTAGCTTGAAGGATGAGCGTAGGCTTTAGTATGAACACTTGACTTAGGATGGTATCTCAGTGACTGAGTATGGGACTCAGTTTTATTCATTATCCTGTCATGCCATGGTGATTCTACCAGATGAGACTGAGATTCTAGATTTTTGAGAGAGGTTTGACCTTCAGGATCAGAGAAGAGATAATTTTTATAGCTCGGTCTGGGGCTACTTTTTAAAGAGTAGTTGAGGCAGCTAAGGAGTTTGAGCTTATGCATTGTGAGGACTATTAGGATCTGAGGGACAAAATTTCTTACACTACAAGCCGATTTAGTGGTACCCCATATGGAGGTAGGAGTTCTTTCAGGTGAGACTTTGACCTCAGTATGGTAGGCCAGTTTATGAGGCTATATAGGTGTTCAAGGGTGGACATTTTGGACAAGGCTCTTACAGTCCAGGACAGACTTCTTAGGGTTCATATAGAGGTTTTTAGGTGATGGTGGCCATTTTGGGTACTCGGGGCCTTCTCAACAGTTAATGGTCCCTAGGTCTTGTTATGAATATGGCTCTCCAGTCTCAAGAGAGATTGTCCCAGGCTTAGATATGGGGTATGGCAACATCCATCATCTAAGTATCAAGGTGGGTCTCAAGGAGGTACATATGCACCACCAAACGATTTATAAGGTTGTAGGGGAGTCTTTTAGGTAGGTAGTGATAGGTCTTAATGTTATGCTTTTTTGGGTAGGCTGAAGGAGGAGCCTTTAGATGCAATTATCACCGATATCATCTCCGTATGCCATCGACCTGCTTCAGTATTATTTGATCATGGATCTACATTCTCTTATTGTCTGCTTATTTATTATAATGTCTTGATATGATGTGTGAATCTCATTCTATGCTTATTTGTATTACTACCCTATTACGTGATTCTTTAATGTTTGATTGTGTATACCGCTCCAGTGTTGTGACCCTTTTGAGGTACAATACTTGGGTAGACTTAACTATTTTGAATATAGTAAACTTTGATATGATTTTGGGTATGGATTGGCTTTCTCAGTATCATGCTATCTTGGATATTCATGCCAAGACATTTGCTTTGTCATGTGGATGTCTCGAGGTTGACATGGAGGGGTACCCTGGGTTCATATACTAAGAGGGTGATTTCCTTTTTCCAGGCTCAACGGTTAGTTAAGAAGGGATGTCTTTCTTATTTGACTTATGTTCGGGACACTAGTCTTGACACGCCTCCTTTGGAGTCAGTGAGGGTGAATAGGAGTTTATATATGTGTTTTCTACCGATCTTCCAGTATTCCTCTTGATAGAGATATCAATTTTGGCATTGATTTGGAGCCAGGTACTAAGCCCATCTTTATTTCTCCTTATAGTATGGCTCTGAAGTAGTTAAAGGATCAGTAGTAAGATTTATTGTGTAAAGGATTTATTATACCCAATATTTTGCCTTGGAGTGCACCTGTGTTGTTTGTGAAAAGAAGAATGGGTCGATACGTATGTGTATTAACAATCGACATTTGAACAAGGTGTTTATTAAGAACAATTATCATCTTCCACACATTAATGATTTGCTTGATCAACTTCAGGGTTCTTTGGTGTTTTAAAAGACTGACTTGAGGTCAGGGTACCATCAATTGAGGATTAGGAGTAATGGGAAGGGGGTATAATGACCCTCCAGGTCATTTTCATACTTTCTTTTGTTTTTATTGCTTTGAGCTTACCTGTTGTTGCTATAGGGTATTTATGACTTGCTGGAACATGTGGTTTGGTTCCCTAGAAGTTCAATTGGGTTTTAAACTAATTTTCCTATTTTGGAGCTTTTAAAGTTACGAAGTTTGACTTTAGTAAGAATATTTAGTAAACAACCTCAGATGGAAATTCTAATAGTTCTGTTAGCTCCAAAACATTGATTTTGGGCTAGGAGGACCTTTGGCTCAAGTCTTAAGGTTTTTGAACTCATTTTAGGTGCTTAGGTTGTTTTTTGTGAAATTTTGATAAGTGTTGACTTTGGTCAACATTTCATCAAAATGACCTCCGTTGGTCGTTTTGTCAAATTTTATTGAGTCCAGAATGTCTTTTTATAATAAGGTAGCATATTTGGTTTGCATTCAGGGGGTTCTAAACGGTTCTCTAAGACTCGTTCTAGGCTTGGTTTTTTGCTGGTGTGCTGTTCCTGGTTCACAACATTTTGTTCTTCACATTTGCGACCAAGTCATCACATTCGTGAAGGTATGAATTCTTGAACTTCACATTTGTGAGGGACTCATCGCGTACGCAAAGAAGGGATGGCTAGACCTGGTCTAACTTTATTCTTCACGTTCCCGAATAACCCCTCACGTTCGTGAAGTCTTGGGACGGCTCGTACTTGCATTCCTGACAGGGGTCCTGGATTCTCAAAGAAGGGACCCCTGAAAGTTTATATATATTGTTCCTTCATTTTTAAGCTCATTTTCTCAACTCGGGGGCTGTGTTTGAGCCTAGCGGAGTGCATTTTGAAGGGAATTTGATCACCAATTATTGGGTAAGTAAATTCAACATCCCTAGTGCATTTTTCCTGTCGATTTTATGTCACTTCCATCCTTAATTTTGTTTGATTTCTGACTTTAAATTCTTGAGTTTTCTTACTTTTTGGGCTGTTTTAAGCCTCTATACAGACCCTATTATCTTTCTCATCCTATGAGTAAGGTAATTGCAGGTTTAGTTTTTGAATTCCATTATTGGGCTTTGAGGGTTGATTTTAACCCGATTTTTGGCCTGAAATATAAATTTGCAGTACGGGTATCAATTTTCTTGTCGTAATAAGCAGATCATATTTTTGATATCATTGTAGTGTCCTAAAGCCTTAAGAAAAGGAAAGGCTTCCCTTTAATCGTTCATGTCTCAATCACTCTACCTCCAAGTAGGTTACGGTTTCCCTCCTTTTAAACTTAGCTTGATTAGACTTTATATGATATAACTTGCTTATTAGTGATGGAATAGTATCATTTAAGTCTATTATGTTGGAAATTTCCAGTCGTATTTAGTTATTTCTGGGCTCAGTTTAGGTAGTTGGCTTAGCTCGTTCAGACCATAGTTTAGGAGTCTTTCTTGGTGTTAGGATTAGAATAGGTAATCCTTAGCTTAGTTTTCGATAGATGCTTATTAGGCTGGATTTTTCATAGATATTTTACTTTTGTAAATTTCTTTTGTAGTTTATCCATATATTATGGTACTGTGGGACCTTCGATTCAGGGATAGTGTTGAAAGGTCCCATTTTGGGTTGGAATGATCGATATGGTGTGTTTTCTTATAATTTCCTGTGAGTACTAATGTTTATAGTCATTTGTTGGATATTATCATATTATCTGCTCCTGGACCTACATAGTCATATAGACATATTCATGATTTATGTCCAGAGTTAATGGATAACTACAGTTTTCAACTTTTAAAAAAGTACGATGGCATTTTTACTTGGACTTTGGTTTTTAGAAGAGAGATATGGAAAAATTTGTACTATTTTAGTCCTAATTTGAGTCCGGGTCACTATTAATGCTATCATTATTTGTGGGAGTCCTGGTACGACTATGAGTATTTTATACAGACTTCACGAGTCCCCATGAATTCTGCCTTTACGAGTCGCAGATGCTGGAGGAGGTGTGCACAGTAGGCATTGACTACGTCATTCATGCCATACTGCATTGTATTCATCCATTCATATTTATTCCCTAATATGAATTTTTTTGTGTTACTTGTTCTCTTATTTACTTCTCTGTTATGATATGGACTATTAGCTTTCCTTTTAGCCTTTATATGTTTAATTGTAGGCTTATTTACACTTTATCTTATATATTGTTCTTCTAAACCCAGTTAGTCTATGATGCCTACTGAGTACCGCGTGTTTTGGTACTCATACCACACTTCTGCATCTTTTTCCTGATGTAGATCATAGCACGAGTCTTTACCATTGATATCCTAATCGTGTGCAAACTATTTTGGATCATATTTGGGGTGAGATCTCAGCATTCAGAGTTGATCCGTTTCCCTCTTTTGGTTACTGTCTTTTCCTTCATATATTTAGAGACAGACTTGTGTACTTATACTTATTAGGACTATTCGTGTATTAGTAGCTCTTGTACTAGTGACCCCAAGTCATGGGAATGGTGTGTATATATATATATATATATATATTTTGTTCTTCCTTCCGCTTCTTATGGGTCTTGTTAACTTGTATTTATTGTGTAGTTGGTCCGATTTTGTATATTGACCTTTATTTCATATCATTAGTTGTTACTTTATTATATATGGCTAGTGGGGTTAGCATACCTACTAGAAGGTTATAATAGGTGCCTCATGGCCTAATTTTTGATCGTGATAGAGGGTCCCATATAGATATGACTCGATTCGATCGTAATAGGTTATAATATTGTTTATGACTCGATTCCTTTAGCCCTTTGTATTTTATAATATTGTTTATGACTCGATTCCTTTAGCCCTTTGTATTTTGCTTAGTTGAAAGATAGTGGGCTGATACATTATTTTCCCCCTTATTGTTGAGATATATCTGCTAGACTAGGTATGGATTTTCTGAGTGAAGGTTATGTGACTGCTTCTGATAGTTAGTTTTAGTGTTTCTTGTCACCCTTCTAAATTATGGTCGATTAATGCTGCTGTCGAGTACACGTGTTTTTATATTCAGCTTGTTATTTTTCTGCATATTATGTGTAGGTATCGAGTCGATGGTCCCTAGAATTGAACTCGCGACTTTGTGGTGGTTATCTTCCAGAGATTCTAAGTAGCAGTTGTTGATTCCAGATATTCTCAGATTCTCTATCCTATTGATGTGTCATGGTTACATGGCATTTTTGATGCTTAAAACAAGGAAAATATGCAATAACTTGGGTGTGTTTTGTTGGTATGATGTGGTTTCTGTCCTACTTTGCAGGAAAATAGGTTTTTGAAGGCAAAAGGATCAAAAAGGAAGAATCAAGCCCGAGAACGAAGTACCGGAAGATGAAAGAACAAAAATCAGCACCAGAGTGGGAATCAAGACAGCACTCACGTGACGTGAGTGCCACTCACGTGGCGTGAGTGGTGCCGTGAGTCACACTCCAGTGTGAAAAAAAATGTCTGATTACCACGACACAAGTCACGTGGCATGGGTCCACCTACATGACTTGAAAAGGTGGCGTGACTCAACTTCTGAAGACGTCTAATTGAGCCTGATTTCCACGACATCAACCTACGTGGCGTGACTTGGTTCCACGACACCAAGTCACGACACCGTGAAAGTTGCCGACTCTGTTCTCCTATTTTGCTTAGGATAGGATTAGCTTTGTATCTATAAATACCCATGTATAGTCCTATGTGCGAAAATCATTCAGAGTTAGAAAATATACTACTTTGAGAGTTATTTCATACTGTTTCAGACATATTCTTGGTTTTGTAGTCACAAACCCTAATTTGACTTTTATTGATAATTGAGATTTTGGATTTTCTTCATTGTTGTGAGATCATAATTATGCTTTCATCTTCGAATTCTTCTTGTGTTCTTACAATTATGAGAAGCTAAACCCATCAACTAGGGTTGTGTGAACCATGAGAAATTAACGAAAACGGTTAAGTGCAAAACAATTTTGTATCACTGTGAATGCATGTATTGTTGTTTCCTTCGTTGTGATTTCTTTTCTAACGGTTGCAAACGTTAGAAACTCTCCTGTATTCTAAACTTGCTCGAGAGAGATGTAGAGATTGGGAAAAGGAGATAACAACAGAGATTTGAAGCTATCAACCTTCATCTAATAACCGGAGCCTTAGCGGGAATGGTTATCTGAAATCCAAAACAAGGGTTAGTAGTGCAACACTCGAAGTCCGAGAGGAAAAGAGTGAAATTCGTCTAATGAAGGTCGAGAGGCAGTTAGATGAACCTAACTTGTTAGATTTTGCATGCAACGCAGCGGGACAATCTTGTTAGCACAAGTAGCTGGTGGAGTTAAGGAATTATTGGGCATCACAGTCCTAGTGTATTTCTCTTATTGTCTACATACTCAATACAACCAACAATCGTCATTATTCCTTGTGGGATCGACCCCAACCTAGTTGGGTTCTATATTTGATTCAGCGACCGCATTATACTTTTTTGGAGGTATATTTTGGGCGACATCAAATTTTGGCGTCGTTGTCAGGGAATACGGTTACGGAGTTGAACATTACTGGTTGGATCTGATTGGGTGTGCTTTTACATACTTTTGAGGGCATACGCCGGTGTATGCCAAATACTTGGAGTCAAGGCAATCCCCTGATTCCACTTGAACTTGAAATCTTAAGGACTCTGAGAGCTAATCGGAGAATGGTGAATACAGAAGAAGTTTAGAATCCCGTAGCTGCGGGAGACATCCACAACTAGCCAATTCATCCAGTTGGTCAGGAAATAGCGGACCAAACTACGGCTCGATTGACACGAGAAGAGCATGCTAGAGAAGCTACTCTTAGATAAGCAGAAAGAGATAATCGAGCTATGCAGCAAACAACACAACATCTGGTTGATGCTGAAGAGCGACAAAGACGACTGAGAGAACAACTGAGACCACATGTGCCTGTTTATGATGACCCTGAAGAAGAATATATGTCATATTTTTAGCCAATAGAAAATGGTGCCATCATTCCACCGAAGTTACCTCCAGGCACTAAGTTTGACATTACTAGTGCCATGATCTATCTGCTAAACTTGAAGGGTGTGTTTGCGGGTCTTCCTACTGATGATCCAAAAATTCATGTAATGAATTTTATGGGGGTCTGCACATTGTACAATCTGCCTGGAGTTGACCAAGAGGCGATTCGGTTGAGGTTGTTCCCATTCTATCTTACAGGAGAGGCTACTTTGTGGTTGGCTGAGCTGCCACGAGGTTCCAGCACTACTTGGAAAGAATTGAGAAATCAATTTTTGGAAAGATTTTTCCCACCATCCAGGATGCTGCAGTTGAAAGACAAGATCTACGATTTCAGACAGCTTCATTCTGAGGCACTCTACGAGACTTGGATGAGGTTTAAAAAGAAGCTGCAGAATGTGTCAAATCACAGGATGAGTAGTAGGAACTTACTGGAAATCTTCTACAGGGCTTTGAATGTTAACACAAAGGCGGTAGCAGATGCTATCACTTGTGGAGCATTCATGAGTCTGAGATGGGACCAAGCTTCTGAGATATTAGATCGTTTCACTAAGACCAACCGAGGATAGCATACTCAGGAGGCAGATATGCCGGCTGGCACATATGCTATTGGAGCTTCAACAGCTCAAAGGGCGTTGGATGAATCGGTGGCTCAAGAGGTCGCTCAGTTGAGGACATAAATTGGTCTGCTGGCTAAACAGATAGCGGCCAGAGATGCGGAAAAGGTGCATGCTGTAGGTGCACAAAGCAAATCAGCTAGACATGATGATAGTGAATCTGATGAAGAGGCGAATTATCTAGATCACGAAGTGGCGGGTTTTCGAGCCAAGGGCCAAGGGTCTAATCAAGACTCTTGGAACTCAAGGCAAGGGAATCAAGGTCGGAACTATTATGGAGACAACTACAACAAATCAGGATACAGAGACTGAGAACGGGACCGTGACGGTGATTGGAGGCGGAAAGATGATAATACAGAAAAGAATGACATCTATGTACCCCCAAGAAGACGTGATGCTGAGTCGGGAAATTCAAGGATTGAAGACCTTCTTGATAAACTGGTTACAAGGTCAGAAAGCCAAGAAAACTGTCTAAAAGAGATCAAAGCAGATATCTCAGGAATAAGTCAGAAGGTAGATTCCCATCCGACTGCTATTAAAAAGTTGGAGCAACAGTTCGGGCAGATATCATTGGCACTAAATTATCGTCATCCAGGCACCCTTCCAAGCAACACCATCCAGAATCCAAAGAATGATGCTCATTGTATGGCTATCACAACAAGAAGTGGAATGACTCTCATTGAGGCACCCAATCAAGTTGAGGGTGTTCATGCCCTACTGGAAGAGTAGACTAAGACCACGGAAAAAGTAAAGGAAGCCATAAAGAAATATGTTCCATTCCAAGGCTTCCTCCACCTTTCCCTCAACATCTCAAGAAAAAGGTGGATGAAAATAAAATTGTTAGTGGGGAGATCATGAAAGAGGTGGAAAAGCCTCAAACTGATGAAAATAAGGTAAATGCTGAAACTGAGAAAGAGAAGGAAACCCCACAAGTGCTAACACTCATTCCTAGGCTGCCACCTCCATTCCCTCAGCAACTGAAGAAGAAGAAGGAGGATGGAAAATTTCAGAAGTTCATGTCCATCTTAAAGCAACTTTCTATAAAAATCCCTCTGGTTGAGGCATTGGAGCAGATGCCAGGTTATGCGAAGTTCATGAAGGACTTGGTCACGAAGAAGAGAACCATTAGTTATGAGTTTGTTGATAATTTGCACCATTGTGGTGAAATTGCATCCCGTTCTCTTGTACAAGAGAAAGATAATCCTGGTGCCTTCACAGTTCCATGCACAATTGGGCCAAGTCACTTTGCCAGAGATTTGTGTGACCTAGGTGCGAGCATTAACTTGATGCCGCTGGCAGTGTTTGAGAAATTAGGTTTGGGAGCCCGTGGGCATAATATGTGATGTTTTGGTCAAGGTTGAAAACTTCATCTTTCCTGCTGACTTTGTTGTCTTGGACTGTGAGGTCGATTTTGAGATGCCCATAATTTTGGGGAGACCATTTTTAGCCATCGACAGAGCATTGGTAGATATGGAGCGGGGTGAGCTGAATTTCAGGCTGGATAATAAGGAAGTCACATTCAATGTTTGCAGAAGTATAAAGCAGCCCAGTGGGGGATCTTGATGAAGTCTGAGTAATCAAAATACCCCCGTCGTACTGCGACGTTAAATCAGGCGCTGCTTGGGAGTCAATCCAAGATGTTTTGCTATTTCTCCTTTTGCATTGATTTTTGTTACATTGTTCGACATTAGACCCATGCATCTAGGGTTCCACAGGTATGTTCCTAACTCTCGTGTTTTATTTTATCTATTGCATTGGGGACAATGTATGCTTACAAGTTGAGGGTGTGAGGTACTTGTGGGTCTATATGTCCTCTTGGGGGGTTTTTGTTGCCGTGTTTCTTTTCCCTCAAGTGCTATCTTAGTAGAACCAGCATGTTTAGGTTTTTATTATCATGTGTATTTGTGTTTGATTAGGAGAAAAATAGGGAATTTGAGTGCAGTCCAATTTTGAAGTTGATGCTTTTTGATTATTTAAAGAATACCCCTCCTGGAAAATTTTGTTATTTTCAAAGTGTGTGTGTAGCATGTTAGTTTATGATAGCTGTTGGATCTTGTTATGGCACTAGGATTATAGGCAAATAACTGTAGCTAGCATTGCATCAACCGGATAGGTAGTAAGTTGATAATACAACCCTGTGCTATGTGTGTGTGAGGTCACTACTTAGTTAACTGTGTGTGTGGGATCCAGAACTTGCCCGATTAGTCTTGCCTAAGTTAGAGGATAGGGATTAGGAAAGGATCATAGGCCCTTTTTGAATAAAGTTCACTTTTAGCCTAAATGCCAAACCAAATGAAGAAGTATCCCTTGATCCTGACTTTGAGCCATAATTATCCTATTTCTTTCATTAGCCTATTCACCTTCCCATTTTAATTAAAATGAATCTGTCTTGGCCCTGGTCCCTCCTTCGACACTGTGTACCTCAACTCAGGCAAATCGCCTAAGTTGAGGGTGGCTATTATAGGGGTGCGTAGATTGAGTTGGGTATGAAGAAGAGGTTAATAAAAGAAAAAGAGAAAACAGGTTTGGGTGTAAAAAAAAATTAAAAAAATTAAAAAAAAAAAATGAGGAAAAGTTGCAAGGAAAAAAAAAAAGAGGAAAGAAAATTTTGTTTTGAAAGTGAGGAAAATCACACCCAAAATCTGAAAATAAAAGAAAGGAGAATAAGGGAGAATATAAATGAGAAAAGTTGAAAGTTGGAGCCAAAAAATAGTGTAGTGTCAAGGAGGGTTGAGTCACCATACCCATATGTACCATACCCGTCCCTAAGCCTACATTACAAGCCGAGTAAAGTCCTATAGTGATCCTAGTCCAACTGTCCGAAAACGAAGACGTAGAAAATAAGGGCAAGCCTATGGTATTTCATGCACACTGTCTTGACTTCTTTGTGAGCGTGAGTGTTTTTACCTCGTCCCTATGTTGATATTCGTTAGTATACTATGAGTGCATGGGACTTCTTTGATTATGAGAGCACATGGGTTGCATTATTAGCTGCTAGTTGTTCGAGAAATGTCAATTGCATATATGCTTAGTTGTTTGTACATAATCTTGTGCCAACACTTGATCCCTTCTATATCGTGATACTATGCTACTTAAATACAGACATTGGTCTTTATTTGTAAAGAGGAGGGGTCGAAAAAGTTTTTGGTCAAAGGCAATGAATAGACTGCCATAGGTCCCTTAGGTTTCTCTTAAGTTAAGCATTGTGTTTGTGTATTTTTGTTTTGTTCGCCTGAGGACATGCAAACGTTCTAAGTTGGGGGTGTTGATGTGTCATGGTTGGCACTTTTGATGCTTAAAACAAGGAAAATATGCAATAACTTGGGTGTGTTTTGTTGGTATGATGTGGTTTCTGTCCTACTTTGCAGGAAAACAGGTTTTTGA
Organism: Capsicum rhomboideum; assembly: GCA_031232105.1. NCBI lineage: Eukaryota > Viridiplantae > Streptophyta > Magnoliopsida > Solanales > Solanaceae > Capsicum > Capsicum rhomboideum. The sequence goes on along the minus strand of CP124719.1, from coordinate 96,727,587 downwards.
AGGCAAAAGGATCAAAAAGGAAGAATCAAGCCTGAGAACGAAGTACCGAAAGATGAAAGAACAAAAAACAACACCGGAGTAGGAATCAAGAAAGCACTCACGTGGCGTGAGTGGTGCCATGAGTCACACTCCAGTGTGAAAAAAATGTCTGATTACCACGACACAAGTCACGTGGCGTGGGTCCACCTATGTGACGCGGAAAAGTGGCGTGACTCAACTTCTGAAGATGTCTAATTGAGCCTGATTTCCACGACATCAACCTACGTGGCGTGACTTGGTTCCATGACACCAAGTCACGACACCGTGAAAGTTGCCGACTCTGTTCTCCTATTTTGCTTAGGATAGGATTAGCTTTGTATCTATAAATACCCATGTATAGTCCTATGTGCGAAAATTATTCAGAGTTAGACAATTTACTACTTTGAGAGTTATTTCATACTATTTCAGACATATTCTTGGTTTTGTAGTCACAAACCCTAATTTGAGTTTTATTGATAATTGAGATTTTGGATTTTCTTCATTGTTGTGAGATTATAATTATGCTTTCATTTTCGAATTCTTCTTGTGTTCTTACAATTATGAGCAACTAAACTCATCAACTAGGGTTGTGTGAACCATGAGGAATTAACGAAATTGGTTAAGTGCAAAACAATTTTGTATCGCTGTGAATGCATGTATTGTTGTTTCCTTCGTTGTGATTGCTTTTCTAATGGTTGCAAACGTTAGAAACTCACCCATATTCTAGACTTGCTCGAGAGAGAGGTAGAGATTGGGAAAAGGAGATAACAACAGAGATTTGAAGCTATCAACCTTCATCTAATAACCGGAGCCTTAACGGGAATGGTTATCTGAAATCCATGACAAGGGTTAGTAGTGCGACACTCGGAGTCCGAGAGGAAAAGAGTGAAATTCGTATAATGAAGGTCGAGAGGCAGTTAGATGAACCTAACTTGTTATATTTTGCATACAACGCAGCGGGACAATCTTGTTAGCACAAGTAGCTGGTGGAGTTAAGGAATCATTGGGGATCACAGTCCTAGTGTATTTCTCTTATTGTCTACAAACTCAATACAACCAACAATCGTCATTGTTACTATTCATTAGCAAATCCCCCCAGTTTTACTTACTTTCCAATTGTTCCATTCGGTATTCTACTCACACTTCGACCTATTCCCTGTGGGATCGACCCCAACCTAGTTGGGTTCTATTTTTGATTCAGCGACCGCATTATACTTTTTCGGAGGTATATTTTGGGCGACATCACCTATCCTAGTTTTATGTCGTTTATTCATATTTAGACATTTTTGGACTATTTTATAGTACTTATACTCTTAGTGGCTTGACTCGTTCTATGCCCAAATTATACCTCCCTTAAGAAGTATAGGTGGTCGTTGTCAAATATATAACCTAACAAAGGTTGGGGTCGAATCCTATAGGGAATATGGTGAACACTAAGTCGTTTGTCTATAATTTCCAGAAAAATAGGAGCTTGTAGATTATGTTTTGAAATTAGTAACCAACTTGTTTGAAGTAACAATCATCAAACTTAGGAAATATTAATTAGTGGAGAAAGTAAACTAGGCTTGTGTTCACCATGGCTTTATAACTCTTTCGGGTTAATAACGTAAATGGATTCTTCTAATACGATTAATGTATGGCAATTAATCTCTAATATGCGTCTAAATGTTTCTCAACCTTATTAGACGAATATCACCTTAATTCTTTTGAACTTAAGAGATGAAGATAGGAACCTCAAATTTAGGCTCAAGTAGGTTAATCTGGTTAAAGCATTACCTATTAGACGGAGGTTAAAAGCTCTGAATCCTTGTTGTTAATCCTTTTTCCTGGTATTTAACCTCTTATTTCAAGCAAGTTAAACCTAGGACATGTTTTAATGTTTGCAACTATTACAAAACTGTCAAGATAAAAAGATTAACAATACATCAATAAGTAATATTTGAATCCAAATCAAAATCAACCCTAGAGTTGTTATTTTGCCATGGATCCCACAACCTAGTTGTGGGATTTTTAGCCACACATAGTTCTTGTGATGAATAAAGTAATGTATTTCATAATTAAAAGAAGAATTCTTACAAAGCTGAAATACAACACTTTAATCCTTGACAGAAACCAAAATAGAAGTTTCAAATCCAAGCTCTCAACTCTTAGCATAAAAATATCATACTTTTGTTCAGAATATCAAAGATGCCTATTCTATGCTATAAAGTAGGTATTTATAGGCTTCAAGGAAATTCAAATCCAAATTTGAATTAGATCTGACCATCTTGGATCTAAAGACTCGCTTGACGGTTCATCAAGTATATGATGGTTTGTCATATGTAGTCATCACTTGACTTAGCCTGGGCTGCTATACTATTTTTCTCTTAAGGCTTGATATGATGGTTTGTCACACGCGACGATTCGTCAGCCAAGCCGTCACACTGTGGTCTTCAATTTGTGTCTGTATTGGTGTGACTATTTGTCACACCCTTGATGATTCGTCAAGTGAACCGTCACACTGCCTTCTTAAGCACATTTCTATTCCTTTTTGGCCTTGGATCAATTTCCTCCATTTAAACACAAAAAACCATCAAATCTAACAATGGTTGCTTAAAAACGTGCGTTCATTCTTGGTTAAAAGTATAAAATGTGCCGTCAACTGTCGGCACATCAACACCCTCAACTTAGAATGTTCACTTGTCCTCAAGCAACAAAACAAACTTGTATTATACAGACGCTTGAAACATATGAAAATTAAGATAAAAAGGAGCAATCAATTGACACTTCATAGTTCTTTCCAAAATTTACCCCTTCCTTATCATTATTCAACAAAGTACATGATATGTCAACTAGTAAGGATCTAAAAATGTCATCATTATTTCAATGAACAACATGCATACACATACATCCGCTATCCTGACAGTCAGTGATTAACAATGCCTTTCTAGTTTCCTCACTACAAAGAAGTCCAACACACATATAATCAATTTCATTGGGGACTATAAGGAACACACACACTCATAATGAATTTCAAATAGTGGACATACAATTCCATAGGCTTTCCCTTACTATTCTACTTCAGTTCTTCAGAAGATTGACTAGGATCACTACCGAACTTTTCATGACTTTTAATGAGGGCTTGAGTGCAGGTAGGATACATTTGGAAATTAGTGACTCAGCTCTCCTTGACATCAACACACTTTTATTTCCACTTAAATTTAATCATTCACCCCTTATTCACTTTTTTTATACTAATTATTTGCATTCACGAGTGTAGCAATCTCTTTTGATTCAATTTCTCTTTTTCTTTCTTTTTCTATCTTTTTCATTCTTTTTATTTTTCTTTTATATGCTCACACCCACTAATTCCTTTTTCTTCAACACCTGATCTTTTCATACCCTATTTCACTTATCATACTCCTCTAGAGTAGCCACCCTCAACTTAGGTGATTTGCCTTAGTTGAGGTACACCATATCTAATAAGGGACAAGAGTCAAAAAAAGAGGTTCAAAGATAAAATAGGGAAGGTGAACGATTACTGAATAAAAGAAAGTCCAATCAGCTTAAAATAGGGATCAAGGGAATTATTCACATTATTTGGACGGCTGTTTTAGGCTAAGTGGACTAAACTTAAACAAGGCCTGTGATCCTTTCCTAACCAACCAACTTACAACTTGATATAATAGACTAGACAAGTTCTAGATGCATGCACAAAGTAAGAAAAAGGCAAAGCAAGCTCACACGCACTTGGTTTAGAAAAATAGTTATCAATACGACTATCACAATAACAATTCAGCTTAAGAAAAGTTATTGCATCCATATGTAATAATGTCATTAAAATATCCAAACCAATTATATATGCTAAATAAATTTTGGAGGGGTCTCCATTTATCACACACCATAAAATCAGGCCATTGATTGCTAACTGTTTATCCTAAAACACATAAAAGAAGTAAAATCACCTAAACATGCTGGTTCTACTAGATAGTACACCAAAGGGACAAGAAACACGACAACAAAAACCTTCGGGTGGTGACAGACTCACAAGTTACCCCACCTCCATCAAAAGAATCATGCATTTTCCCTAATGCATAAAATAATAATAACTAAGCTTTTAAGAGGAAGGAGTACCTATGAAACCCTAAATCTTTGGTGTCTGGCAAAATGTTGAAGGCTGCTGGGATCTCAAAATCAGGAACAGTTATACCCGTGCCGATCAGTGTGCTCAAATCATCCATAATAGCCTTGGTATCTAGAGTAGGTGTAGGAAAAATATGTAAGTCAGACTCAACTCCATGCACCGAGCTAGAAAAATCCCCCGCTAGTTGGGCTCTCACTCTCTCTTGTCTTAAAGCTTCATTTTATTGGAGCATTTCTTTGCTTTTCTCACATATTCTTTGTCGTCGGTCCTTTTATGATGCTTTATTTTCTTTGGCTTCTTTTTTTCCTCATCACTGATATGCCGTGAAATCATGATAGTTAAGATGCTTAAAGTGGTGAATATTTGCAAGTACAAGGGTCGTTCTTTGTAGATATAATGGGTTTTTAGGTGTTTGCATGTCAAACAGGTCTCAAAGAGTGGAGTGCTGGATTTTGGATTAAAATGGACATCAGACGACTATTACTATAATCGTGGGATCTGACCACTGTCATTCTAGGAATCGTAGGAAGAAGAAAAGAAGTGACTCTCAGGTATCACTCAGACGAGAGTACCCAAAATCGTACATTGATCATACGATCATACCATTTGATTGTGGGAAGGATGTCCTGGAAACATGCATGCAAAACTAAAGAGGAAGAGGATTAGATGATTGGATCCCACGACCGTACCTAGACGTGATGGTCATACCTTGAGGTCGTGGGATTGAATACCCGAAGATGACAAAGTCCATGAGCAAACCACGAGCACTAAAGAACGATCGTGGTATGTAACCACGATTACCTTCCACTCATCCGATGTGACCGACTCAGATTTTCTCTTTTGTTAAGGATAGATTTTGTTTAGTCTATAAATACTCTTATTTGTTTTATTTTTTTAGTTTACGGTCTATTATTACTTTTAAGACATATTATTGTTTTTGTAAGTACAAATATTGATTGTTAGGGTATAATTCAATGTGAGATCTTGAAGTTTTTCTTATTAGTATTGTAAGTTCATAATTATGTTTTCTTCTAGGATTTTTACTTGTATGCTTGTAATTATGAGTAGCTAAACACCACAACTAGGGTTGTGGGAACCATGATGAATTAACAAAGTAGGATTCATAGTATAGAGTAATCTTGAACCAGTGTTCACATGTATTGATTGTTTCCTTTGTTTCAAATGCTTTTCAATGGTGCACAATGTCAGAACTCGCCTAATCTGTATTCTGGATGAAAAGATGAGCACTGATGGGAAGAAGGTAATAAAAAATAGAGACTTGGACCTATCAACCTCCCCTTAATAGCTTGAACCTATAGTATGGGATAGCTATCTGGGATCCAAGATAAGGGTTAGAAACACAGGCTCAAGAGAAGAGAAAACTTACTTGAGGATATTGCTTAGACGAAAGCATAAAGCTGTTTTAGGTATACATTACCTATCGATTCTGCACAGCGAACATCGGAAGAGATTGTAAAGTATGATAAACCTATGGAGTTATGAATTTATGGGGGACACAGTCCTAGTGCCTTTCTCATATTGATTACAAATCCAACAATTGTTACTACTGAATTATTATTTACAAATCCCTCCTTTTTACTAGAAATCATTATTGATTGCCTCGACATATATCTTGAGTTATATTTTGACCTATTCCATGTGGGATCGACCCCAACCTTATTGAGTTCTATATTTGATCAACAATCGCTTTTATGCTTTTCTTAGATGTATAATTTGGGCGACATCAAATTTTGACGTCGTTACTGAGGAATACAGTTTGGAGATGATTTGATTATGTTTGTTGGGGTTATTGGTTACTGTTTCCTGATTTTACTTTTCTTTTGATTTTAGGACACACACCGTTGTATGCCCAGTGCTCGGAGTCAAGGCAATCCCCTAATTCCACTTAATACAGAGATTCAAAGAACTCTGAGAAATAATCAAAGGATGGTTATCAAAGGATTTCCTGATCCAGCAGCCTTATTGGAGGGTGTTCAAGGTGATCCAACACTCTTAAATCTAGGGTTCAAGAGACTACCAAAGTAGACCACGACTTAGTTAATGGTTGAAAAGAATGCTAGATAAGAAGCTGTTAGACAGGCAGCCAAGGACGAAAGGGTTAGACAAGATGAGGCAAACCGTATAGTTGCACTTGATTATTGAGAGAGACAGAGAAGGCATAAGGGATAACAACCTTTATAACAGTATCTGCCTCAAAATGAGGATCCAGAGGAAGATTTGGACTATTGGAGCTGGTGGAAACTGGTGCTATCATTCCACCAGAATTACCTCCTAGGACTAAGCTAGATTTCACGAGTGACATGATTCACTTATTGAACTTTAAAGGGATGTTCGCAGGCCTTCCCACCGATGATTCAAATATGCATGTAATGAATTTTGTTAGGATTTGTACATCTTACAATCTGCCTGGAGTGACCTAAGAGACAATCAGACTGTGCCTTTTCCCATTCTATTTGATGGGAGAAGCCACACTATGGCTAGCAAAGCTGCCACGAGGATCGATAACTACTTGGAATGAATTACAAACTCAGTTCTTGGAAAGATTTTTGCCACCATCTAGAGTGTTATAGTTGAAGGATGAGATTTATAATTTCAAATAGTTGCATTTAGAGGCATTGTATGAGACATGATTGATGTTTAAGAAGAAGCTATAGAGTGCTCCAAATCACAGAATGACTGGTAGAAATTTACTTAAAATCTTATACAGAGCCTTGAATACCAATACTAAAGTTGTAGCAGACACTATCACAGGTGGGGCATTCATGAGTATATGTTTGGAGCACACTTTTGAGATCTTAGATCAAATCACAAAAACTAACCGAGGCTGGCATACTCAGGATGCAAATAGACCCGCAGGTACATAAGTAATTTGAGCATCCACAGAGCAGAGAGCGTTAGATGAGATATTGGCCCAAGAGGTAGCATAGATGAGGACATAAATTGGATTGTTCATTAAATAATTTATAGCAGCCGGAGCTAAAGAGGTACATGCAGTTAGTTCATAAGGAAAGGCACCTAGGTATGAAGATTTGGATCCTGAAGAGGAGGTAAAATATCTAGACAAAGAGGTGAAAGGTTTCCTATCCAAGGGCTTAGGTTCTAACCAAGATAATTGGAACTCTCGGCAAGGAAATCAAGGTTGAAACTATTATGGAGATAGGAATTACAATGTATGGATATGAAGATAGAGATAGAGATTGAGATAGTGCTTGGAGGAGAAAACATGACTAAAAGGATAAGAGTTTCCTTTATGTTACACCTGGAAATCGTGATGTTGGTTTAAGCAACTCAGTGATGGAAGACATGCTTGCAAAGGTTGTGAAAGGGGTAGAAAAAATAGAAGACTTCCTTAAGGAGATTAAGACGGATATTTTGGGTATGAATTAGAAAGTTAAATCACATGCTACTGCTATCAAACAGCTTAAGCAATAGTTTGGTTACATTTCTAGCATTGAACAACGTCTACAAGGTACACTCCCAAGAAACACCATCCAAAATCTAAAGAATGATGGTCATTTCCTATCTATTACCAATTGAAGTGGTAAAATGACCACTGATCCTCTGTGGTAGATGAAAATGCACCTGAAGAGCCTCAAGTTGATGATCATGAGGCCAAGACAAATAATTTTAAGGACACGGAGGTCCTGAAAGTATTGACTCTAATTCAACGACCTCCTCCTCCTTTTTTCCAAAAACTGGAAAAAAAAGCCAAAGAGGAAAAGTACCAAAAGTTTATTTCTATGCTTAAGGAGTTGACAGTGAATATCCCTCTAGTTGAGGCACTTGAAAAAATTCTAGGTTGCATGAAGTTTTTGAAAGATTTGGTGACTAAGAAGTAGACGGTGAGTTTTGAGCCCGTTGATAATGTGCATCTTTATAGTGCAATAGCCTCTAGATATTTGGTCGAGAAGAAGGATAACCCAGGAGCATTCACAATTCCATGTACTATTGGGTGTTTTAACTTTGTAAAATCTTTGTGTGACTTGGGTGCTAGCATAAATCTGATACCGCTAGAAGTTTATAAATAGTTGGGGTTAGTCTGCCTATACGAACTTCGATGAGACTTCTTATGGCAGACAAAAATGTGAAAAATTCAGTGGAAATCTTATATGACATTTTGGTGAGGGTTGCATCCTTCATCTTTCCAGCTGATTTTGTCATCCTTGACTGTGAGGTTGACTTTGAAGTTTCCATTATTTTAGGGAGATTTTTCCTTGCCACTAGGCATGCACTGGTTGATATGGAGACTGGACAGATGAAGTTTTGATTAAATAATGAACATGTCACCTTTAATGTATGTCAGTCCATGAAATAGACAAAGGATATGTGGGTGATTTTTGTGATTGATACAGTCGATGAGGATGATTTGGTAAGCTCCTATTGAGGAGAAGCTTTGAGTTGATGCCATTGCAGTAGCAATCATGAATTTTGAGAGTGATGATATTAAGGATTATGATGAGATGGTGAGCGCACTTAAAGGTAGGGGTTCATATAATTATGCATTGAAAAAGTTAGATCTTGATTTGAAGAACGGAGTAACCCCACCAGCTCAAAATTCTATTGAAGAGTCTCCAGTTTTAGAGCTCAAAGCTCTTCCATCCCATCTTTGTTATGTATTTTTGGGAGACAATAATGCCTTGCCAATTATTATTGCAGTTGATTTGGTAGATTGGCAAGTTGAGGCTCTGGTTTTTGTGTTAAAAAGGTTTAAAAGGGCTATTGGATAGTCCATTACTGACATAATTGGAATTCCACCTGGAATTTGCACACACAAAATCCAACTTAAACCAAATTATTTGCCGAGTATCAAACATCAATGGAGATTGAATCATCCTATACAAGAGGTGGTGAAGAAAGAAATCATCAAGTGGTTGGACACTGGTGTGGTTTGTCTGATTTCAGACAGCAAATAGGTAAGCCCAATCTAATATGTGCCAAAGAAGGTTGGTATTACTATTGTTCCAAATGATAAGAATGAGCTAATTCTGATGAGGTCTGTCACGGGTTGGCATATGTGCATGGACTATAGGAAACTAAATTCTTGGACTACAAGGATCACTTCCTCATGCCCTTTATGGATCAGATATTAGATCGACTTGCTGGTAGATGTTGGTATTATTTTCTTGATGGATAGTTGGGTTATAATCAGATTTCTATTGTTCTTGAGAACCAAGATAAGACCACTTTTATTTGTCAAGATGGGACCTTTGCGTTCAAGAGGATGCCTTTTGGTTTGTGTAATGCACCCACAACTTTTTAGCGTTGTACGATGGCTATATTTTCTGACATGGTTGAGGACACTATTGAGGTGTTCATGGATGACTTATCGATTATTGGTGATTCATTCAAAGATTGTTTGGCCTATCTCGCCAATGTTCTAAGGAGATGCGAGGAATGTAAATTAGTTTTAAATTGGGAGAAGTGTCACTTCATGGTTAAAGAAGGAATAGTGCTTGGTCGCAAGATTTTGAAGAAAGAGATTGAAGTCGACAAGGCAAAGATTGAGGTGATTGAAAAGTTGCCTCCACCGATTTCTGTAAAGGGTATTTGTAGCTTTTTGGGGCATGCGGGATTCTATAGACGATTCATCAAGGAATTCATTAAAATCACTAATCTATTGTGAAAGTTATTGGAGAAGGAGGTGAAATTTATTTTTGATAATGAATGTCTAAAGGCATTCAAGTGCCTGAAGGAGAATTTGATGTTAGCCCCTATTATTGTATCTCCCAATTGGTCTATGCCATTTGAGGTTATCTGTGATGCTAGTGGCGTGGCTCTAGGTGCAGTCCTAGGTCAAATGTGAGAGAAGATCTTATATCCCATCTACTATGCTAGCAAAGCACTCAAATACTATGACTGAACAAGAGTTGCTTGTTGTGGTGTTTGCTTTTGAAAAATTTTGGTCTTATTTGCTTTGCACAAAAGTCATTATGCATAATGACCACGCAACTCTTAGTTACCTTATGATAAAGAAGGATGTGAAGCCACGGGAGGAGTTGCTGCGGGAGATGTCCCATCCTAGACCCCAGCCGATCAAAGTATGACTGGCATCTAGTGTGTCATAGGTATGTACCTTACCCTAGTCTTTATATTTTTTTTGTGTTTTCGTGCAATGGGGACATTGCATGATTTTCAAGTTGGGGGTGGGGTTGTTCCATAGCTGAGGGCTTTTGTTGCCGTGTTTCTTTTCCCTTGGCTGCGCTATCTTAGTTATAACCAACATGTGTAGCTGTTCTTATTATTGTTATTTTTGTGTTTTTTGTGTAACTTAGAGAAAAATGAGAAATCTTGGTGCAGTCAAAAAGAAAAATAAAGAGCATGCAAACTGTTTTGAACTATTTAAATGATACCCCTCCAAGAATTTCATTGTTCTGTGTTGTGTTTGTGTGATTACTTGAACTGTAACCAATTTTTGGATCTTGTCATGGCATTAGTATTGTTAGTGTGATAACCGAGCCTAATTTTGCATGAACTAAATAGGTAGTGACAGAAATAATAGCCCTGAGCCAAGAGTGAGTAAGGATTTACCTAGTTGGCATGTGTGTATGGTCTAGAACTTGCCTGGTTAGTCTCGCTAAAAGTCATAGGATAGAAGGTTAGAAAAGGATCATAGGTCATTTTTGAAATAGTCCACTAAATGCCTAATAAGCCTACCAATGAATAAACTATCCCTTGAATCTGAATTTAAGCCTAAATAGAACTTTTGTCTGAACAACCTTATCAACCTTCCCAATTTTTACAATGAACCTACTTTGGCGCTGGTCCCTCCTTAGACACTATGTACCTCAACTCAGGTAAATCGCCTAAGTTGAGGGTGGCTAGCATAGGGGTGTGTAAAAGACAGGGTATGAAGAAATTATAGTGAAAAGGAAACGAGATTGGGTTACAGTATGATTAAAAAAAAAAAAGAATCAAAATTTGAGAAAAAAAAGAGAAAAAAAAGAAAGAATAAAGAGAGATATTAAGAAAAATAAAACCGCACTCGGGGTCTGAAAGACTGAAAAAAGTTGAAAAAAAGGGAAAGGAATAAAAAAAGGTATAAAGAAAGTGGAAGCTGAAAATAGTGTAGTGTCAAGGACGGCTAGTCACTATACCCATATGTACCACACCTACCCTAGAGCCTATATTACAAGCCAATAAAAGTCCTATAGTGATCCTAATCTGACTATCTGAAAACTAAGGTATTAAAAGTAAGGGAAAAACTATGGTACCAAATGCACACAGCTTGAAATCTTTGTGAGAGTGAGAGATTTGATTCAGTCCCAGTCTTAATATCCATTGCATACACTGAGTGACGGGACTTCTTTGACATGAGGTCATAGGGGCTATATTCTAGTTGCTGCATGTTTGGCTAGTGACATTTGTTTAAAATGTTGGGTTGTCTATTAATAATGTGATGCCATGTCTTGATCCCTTTCTGTTATGGTGAATGGTTTGTATATACACTGGGATTTTTGATATATAATGATGTTGGGGGATGGTGGAATATGTTTTGATTGATGCATGATATAGATGATGTTTTTTAAAAAAATATGTCTGTCGTAGCATTCTTAATTTTCTCTGGGTTAAGCATCTTGATAGTATTGAGTTTTTGTTTACCTGAGGACATGCAAATGGTCTATGTTTAGGGTGTTGATATGCTATGGAATTATACACTTAAAATGATGAATATTTGTAAGTACAAGGGTCCTTTTATGTGGATATAATGGGGTTTTGGGTGTTTGCAGGTCAAACAGGTCTCGAAGAGTGGAGTGCTAGATTTTGGGATAAAAAGGGCATGAGACGACCTTTTCCACGATCGTGGGATCTCATAATAGTCGTACTTGAGTGTCATAGGAAGAAGCAGAGAAGTGAATCTCAGGTGTTATTCAGACGAGAGTTTCCACGATCGTACCATCTAATCATGGGAAGGATGTTCTTGAAAAAAGTATGTAGAAGCTAAAGAGGAAGAAGATCAGATAATTGGATCCTATTGCCGTATCTAAATGTGACAGTCGTACCTTAAGGTCATGAGGTGGAAGACCTGAAGATGACAAAGTCCATGAGCAAACCACGAGCACTAAAGAACTATAGTGGTATCCAACCACGATCGTACATTCCACTCATCCGATGTGACCGACTCAAATTTCCTATTTTGTTTAGGATAGATTTTATTTTGTCTATAAATACTCTTATTCATTTAATTTTGTTAGTTTAGATTATATTATCACTTTCAAGACATATTTTTGGTTTTGCAAGTACAAACTTTTATTGTTAGTGTTTGATTCAAAGTGAAATCTTGAAGTTTTTCTTATTATTCTTGTAAGTTCATAATTATGTTTTCTTCTATGAATTATACTTGTGTGCTTGCAATTGTGAGTATCTAAACACCACAAGTAGGGTTGTGGGAACCATGACGGATTAACAAAGTAGGATTCATTGTACAGAGTAATCTTCAACCAGTGTTCACATGTATTGATTGTTTCCTCATTTCGAATGTTTTTTGATTATACACAAAGGTAGAAATGACCTAATTTGTATTCTGAACAAAAGGATGAGTACGAATGGGAAGAACAGAATAAACAATAGAGACTTGGAGCTATCAACCTCCACTTAATAGCTTGAGCCGATAATACTGGATAACTATTTGGGATCCAAGATAAGGGTTAGTAATGCAGGCTCAGGAGAAGAGAAAACTTACTTAAGGATTTTGCTTAGGTAAGAGCGTAAAGCTATTCTAGGTGTACATAACCTATCAATTCTTTACACCAAACACTGAAAGATATTTCTAAGTACGATGAACCTATGAAATTGTAAAGTTATGAGAAACGTTGTCCTCGTTCCTTTCCCCATATTGATTATAAATCCAGCAAGTCAACAATTGTTACTACTGAATTACTTATTTATAAATCCCCCTCTGTTACTGGAAATTGTTATTGATTGCCTCGACATACATCTTGAGTTATACTTTGACTTATTCCCTGTAGGATCGACCCCAACCTTGTTGGATTCTATATTTGATGAACAACTACTTTAATTTGCTTAGAGGTGTAATTTGGGTGACATCAATCAATAACTACTTTAATTTGCTTAGAGGTGTAATTTGGGTGACATCAATCACTCTCGACTAGACTCTTACCACTGGCTTAGAGAGGTATCCCTATCAGATCAACTATAGAGTCATCCTTCTTCGATTCCACCCCTTTTGGAACTAGGAACACCATGGTAGTTGCACCTTGTAATGCAATAATTTTGGCTTGGGACTTTTTCAGTTCGACTGCAAATTTAGCCAAGTCAAGAACAATTATTTTTTTCAACCTATCGTTCATTCTTACCTCCATGTCATCGATGCGGCCATGCAAAACCACATACTATTTTAGTGCTTCTCTAATAGCTTGTTCTATAAAGTGCTTAAATTATTTGGCCCACGCTTGCAGCTGCTTCTCAAAATTATTTTACCTCTTGACTATTTTTAGTAAAATTCTATGGAGTCAACCGAAATTCCAAATATACAGGTGGAATAGAGGCTGTGCCAACTATCTTGAAAGTTGGAACAGTAGCAGCAGCCCCGAATGTAATAGAGGCACCCTGTGGATCAGTAGAGACAACAGTTAGATTCATGCCTGAGAGGGTGCCTGAGGCCTACGGGGAAGTTTGAGAGTGAGGTACAAGTGATGGAGGTTTGTGTACCCGTAGCTCAAATTTAGTGTCATCCCTAATTTTTTTGGTGTCTTGAGTCTTTAAGGCCACTACTTCATCATCGACACCACTCAAGTTAGGCACTTTTTCCTCTATGCAATGTTTGGTCACCAAACAAGGAAATGGCAAAGATATCACCGATTTTGTGGATTGCACATGCATCTCATCTATAATAGTGACTCCGAAATTCACTTTGATGCCTGACACTAAACTCGCAACCAACACAACTCTAGTCTCATCCTATATTTTATCTCCACCTGTAGGCATTAACCGCATCCATACCAATGCCCGCTAAAACTTTCCAAGAAAAGGTAATGATGAATTTAATATTCTATCCTTCGGTTTTGTCAACCATGAAGTCTCACCTTCTGATAACACTTGCCGACCATGGTCGTTGTTGTGATATTGTCAGCAACCTGTGGTCTAACTTTGAAGTTCCAGTTGGAGGGTCATAAATTTGACCATATAAGAATCTGCTGATTGTCTGCTCCGAAATATCCATAAAAACCCTATGAACTTGGACCCTGTCCAAGACTTTTGTTTTAGTTGGGCTTTTGACCTATTTTTAATAGCTTCTCAAGGGTAGAAAAGTAGTTCGCGTACAATTCGCAAACCATTGTTGGGTAGTAGCTACCAGGTTATGTTCTCGTCTAACCCAAACCATATTCATTGAACCACCGCCCAATGTATGGGTAATCCAATAATTTTGCCGTCACAATATGAACCTCGTTAACAAAAGGTCTCTTTAAGCTTCTCTTCCTGGTTGAAGTAAGACCATCATTATAGTGCTTCTCAGCACCTTCAATCTGCCTTCGAAGGGAATTTCTGTACTCCAGGGACTTGCTTCTGATTACATTTCCACTTGTAGGTAAAAATATCTCTTTTGGACTCTCAGTAGCCTTAGCACCACTCTCTCTATTGGGGTCCGAGCTTGAACTATCAGTGCTCTCCCTATCACTTCTATATTTACCCTGTGAGGACTCATCCTCCTCATTTTCCTAGGATGTGAGTGCTTGATTACGTGCACTCTGACTAGTATTATGAGCAGGTGCTTCAGTCTCCTCGACCACATTTTCAAGTTAATCTCGTAGCTTAAGGGTCGAGGCAGACCTGTCTTTTACGTACACCACCACAAGTTACTTAAATCTTTGGGGCCATTTGTACCTGAAGAAGGATTAAATCAGTAAAAAAATCAAAATAATATTCAAAATATTTTGAAGCACAGAAACTGGTTAAGCTTGATGGTTTGGGGTGATAGTTCATCACACCTGTGATGGTTCGTCAACCCCAATTGTTAGGGCCTTCTAGTGTATAAGTAACTCTGTGACGGCTTCCACTAATGGTTTATCACAAGCTTGATGATTCATTAGATGAACCATCAGGCTGAGATAGAATAATCAGACCCCATGACACTTGTGACGGCTAGCCTAAATGATTTATCACCCTTGTGATGGTTTGTCATACGACTCGTCATGGCTAGTAAGTTAAGTTTTCTTTGCTGAGGCATTTCCTCAAACACTTATTTTGCCATTTTTTTATTTTGTTAACTCTTTGAAATGCATTTACATGGACACACCTAACTAAAATATGAGTCAGTGATTACGAGGTGTAACAAGTGTCAAAATATGATCCGGGTTACTCAGTCATCAACCATTTGCTTAATTTATAACTTGAATTAGAGAACAACACAACCCACTTAGAATTTAAACAATATAAATCGAAGGTTGTGTTGACTACATTTCACATGTTGAATGAACTATTAACAAACAACAATATGTAAAATGGAGTAAATCATACACATACCTTGCTAGAAGATAGTGAAGACACACACACACAACACAAAACTTACAACTATGGTGGTGGTGTGGAGGGTTGGTTATTTGTGAGATCTTAAGGATTTGACAATAAGATTTAAGGAGCAATGGAGTTTAGGTGATAGTGGTAATGGCTTAAGAATGTGGGTGTGAGATGATTTAAGGGAGTAATGATGTTGAGTTGTCGGTCATGGGTGTTAAAAAGGGAAATGGAAAGAAGAGAAACCAATCAAAATTTTGAAATGACTCTCTAAAATTATTGGGGTTTAGTTGGATGCGGGTTGGAGTGTTGGATCGGGTTAGGATTAGGGTTTTGGGTAGTATTGTGTCAATAAAAATTAAAAGGTGTACTTACCTGTGAAGCCACAATTTTGATGATTCATCAGATAAATCATCACACTTGGGTAGATTATACCATATGAAGCTCATGGTTGATGATTCAGGGTGACGACTTGTCAGACCTGTGACGGTTCGTCATATGAGTTGTCAAACCTTAACCAGAATTTAATCTTTCCTTGCGCTCTTTGATGATTTAGGGTGACATCTCATCAGACCTATGAAAGTTCATCACATGAGCCATCAACCCTTAACCAGATTGACCCCTTTTCTGGCTCTCTTTGACTACTCAAGGTGATGGTTCATCAGAGCTCTGACAATTTGTCAGGCGAACCGTCATCCTCAACTAGAATGTAATCCTTCATGCCTTTACCTATACTTTCTTTTTCCTATATACTTTAACTCCCATATTAACAATATTCAAGAATGAAAATTACTCTAAGGATTATGGTACAACAACAAAAAAATATGGGTTGCCTCCCAGCGCCTGATTTAATATCACGACATGAATCGGGTATCTTGATTACCTGACTTCATAAAGATACACCAACGCTAACACTTTTACATCCTCCGGGATTCTAAATTATTGCTTCACCCTTTCTCCATTCACTTTGAAAAACTTCCCATCTTTTTTCTCCAACTCAATGGCTCCAGACGAAAATACTTGAGTGACCTTGAGGGCAGGCCTTTCATAAACTCATAGCCGAAGTTCATCCATCTCATTCGGTTGTTTCAATCTCCAATCAGTAGCATCGCTCCAACACAGATTTAGCTTTTGGGTGCCCATAAGGGCTTGTGCTCACTGACAAGTGACAAGCTTTATCGAAGACAAGTTGGTAAAGATACATACTGATTGGTGTTTTGAGAGTTATTCGATAAGCCCACAATGCATCATCAAGTTTACGAGCTCAATCACTTGTTGGTATTTACTGTCTTGGCTAGTATCATCTTGATTTCTCAATTTGATACCTCCACTTTCCCACTAGTTTATGGATGATAAGGGGTAGCTACCTAGTGTTGCTTCACTCCATACTTAGCTAGAAGTGTTCGGAACACCTTCTTGCAAAAATTTTACCCCTCATCACTTGTGATTGTTCGTGGGGTCCCAAACCTAAAGAAAATATTCTTTTTCAAAAATGCATCCATACTCTTACCATCATTGTCCGTTAAAGTCACAGCTTCTACCCATTTTGATACATAATCCACCGACACAAGATGTACTTGTGGCCATAAGAACTCACAAATGGGCCCATAAAGTCGATACCCCACATATCAAATAATTCAAATTCTAAAATCATGGACATAGGCAATTCTTGCTTCCGAGATATAGATCCTTGTCGTTGGCATTGATCACATGCCTTGACAAAGTATTGGGAATCTTTGTGGATGGTGGGCTAGTAGTACCCACATTGCAGTATCTTTCAAGCTGTATGATCATCTGCACAATGTCCCCCTACTGGTGAAGAATGACAAGCTTGCAGGATACTCAACATCTCTACTTCTGGTTTACATCTCCTAATTATATTGTCAGAACATAGACAGAATAGATATGTCTTATCCCAAAAGTAATTGCTTACATCATGGAGAAATTTCTTTATCTAATGAAAGGTTAGTTCTTCCAGCATCATATCAATAACAAGATGATTAGCAAAATTAGCATACCAAGGAACAAGATTGAGATATACAACTAATACATGTTCATCATGAAAAGAGTCATCAATCTCCAACTCATCCTGCACCTTTCCTTCATTCTCAAGTCTAGAAAGATGGTCTGCTACATGATTTTCACAACCCTTGCGATCTTTGACTTCAAAATCAAACTCTTGCAGTAGCAATACCCATCTAATAAACTGAGGTTTGTCATTTTCTTTGCCATGAGAATCTCAAGGCATCATGATCAGTGTGTACAATAACTCTTATGACAAGTAAGTATGCTCAAAACTTCTCATAGTCATAGACCACTGTAAGTAATTCTTGTTCTGTAACTATGTAATTTTTCTATGCCCATTTGAATGCTTGCTAACATAATATATGGGATAAAAGATCTTCTCTTGCTTTGACTAAGAATAGACCCAAGTACAACCCTGCTCGTATTATGCATAACTTCGAACAGTTTGGACTAATTTGGAGTAACAATAATGGGTGCAATCACCAACTTTCATTTAAGGCACTTAAATTCCTTCATGTAGTCACTATCAAAAACAAACTTTGCTTCATTCTCCAATAATTTTCATAATGGAATAGCAAGTTTGGAGAAGTCCTTGATAAACCTTCTGAAGAACCTTGCGTGGCCAAGAAAACTTCTAACTTCCTTCACCGAGTTTGGTTGATGTAATTTTTCAATCACCTCTATCTTTGTTCAATCTACCTCAATACCTTTTGTCGAAATATTGTGCTCTAAAACAATGCCCTTCTACACCATGAAGTGACATTTTTTCCAGCTAAGTAGAAGATTAGACTCTTTACATCTTTGTAAGGTATTGCTAAGATTTGATAAGCAGTCTTCAAAAGCATCTCCAACCATGGAGAAGTCATCCATAAATACCTCAAAAGTGTATTCCACCATGTCTGAAAAAATAGATATCATACACCTTTAGAACGTAGCAGGGGCATTGCACAACTCGAAAGGCATACATTTGAAGGCAAATGTCCCATAGGGGCATGTAAAAGTAGTTTTCTCATGATCTTTGGGAGCTATAAAGATTTGTTTATAACTAGAATAACCATAAAAAAAAGCAATAATAGCCTTTCCCTTCCAACCTATCAAGCATTTGATGCATGAACGACATTGGAAAATGATCCCTAAGAGTCCATAAGTTTGGCTTTCTATAATCCATGCAAACACACCAACCAGTGACTGGCCTTAGTGGAATCAACTCATTTCACTCATTGGCTACTACTATAATACCTCTTTTTTTGGGACACACTGCACAAGACTTACCCACTTGTTATCTGATATTGAGTATACAACACCTGCATCAAGCCACTTGATTATTTCTTTCTTCATCACCTCTTGCATTGTTGGGTTAAGTATTTGTTGGTGCTCAGTGGTAGGAGTACATTCTTTTTTCAACTGAATCTTGTGGGTACAAATACCCGGTAGAATTCTAATAATATTCGCAATAGTCCAACCATCCTCTTTTGTACCTCCGCAACACAGAAACAAGTGCTTCCACCTGCCATTTCACCAAACCAGTGGCCATAATCATGGGCAATATATTATGATCACCTAAAAATACATATCGAAGATGGCCAACAAAACTTTGAGTTCTAGTAACAGTGGCTCCTCTATTGAAGGTTTTGTTGGAGGAGTTGACCTATTCTTCAAATCCAGGTCCAACGTCTTTGGGGCATAGGAATAAAATCCCATTCCAATTAAAGAATTCAAAGTCTACTCATAATCTTTGATGTCTTCACCATTGAAATTCATCACCACACCAGCTAAGGTTTCAACAATGAACCCTTTTTAAATGGGTACCTCAATATCAACTTTATCAATAATATCAATGACCGAGACAACACTCATGTCTCTCAGTTGCTTCATTGACTGACACACAATGAACTTTACCTCTTCATTGTTTAATTTGAACTTCAACTCATTACCCTCCATGTCAACCAATACTCTTTCGGTGGCTAAGAATGGTGTACTCAAGATTATGGGTACTTTGAAGTCCACTTCGCAATCAAGGATAACAAAGTCAGTCAGAAATATAAAATTCTCAACTTTGACTAGTACATCATACAATATTCTCACTGGCCTCTTGACCAAATGATCAGCTATGAATATCCACATAGTTGTTAGTTTGGGGGCTCCCAAGCTCAACTGCCTATAAATGTCTAGAGGCATCAAATTAATGCTAGCACTCGAATCTTCCTTATTTTGAACCAGTGATCGTGAAACAATCGCACTATAATGATGAAGATTATCCTCCATCTTGAAAGTTACAGTCCTCTTCTTTGTGACTAACTCCTTTATGAACTTAGCATAGTCCGACATTTTCTTAAGGGTGTCCACTAATGGAATATTCAATGATAGCTATTTCAACATAGAGATAAGCTTATGAAATTTACCATCCACTACTTCTTCTTTACTCGGTATGGAAATGGAGGGGGAGGCCTAGCAATTTGAGTTAGAGGCTTTTCAACCTCTTTGCCCTTCCCCTTATTCACAGGAATCATCTTTCACCATGATAGACTTTTCAGCATCTACCTTTTGATCATCAATCTATTCCAACTTTTCTGACTCAATTGGATTCTTATCAACACTTAGGTCATCAACCACTATTTTATATTTAGAGGCAACATCCTCTAACTGTGTCTGAATAATACGCGGTGGTTTAGGTAGAATATTACCACTTCTTATAGAGTTAGTCATGCAACTTTTATAATTGTAGGATTCTGAACAGTATCACTAGGTAGAGTGCCACTCTTCCACTGATTGAATGTTGTAGAAAACTGCCCCATCTGGTACTCTAACTGCTTAATGGATGTAGTGTCACGCCTCGAATTCCAACGGGGTGGACTGGCACCCGAAGCCGTTAAGGCCCGAGAGAACCAATCTTCATTCATGTACATTCATGTGACTGTCCCTGAGTGAAAAACATGCTATCTCATGTAAATACAAGATACCAATAGCGGAAGTCATGGAGAACATGTGATACATAAGAAACTTGGCCATCAGGGCCATCAAGTCAAAAGGTAAGATATTCCTTCATTCAACTGTACAACGTCTACAAAGCCTCTAATAGTTACATGACCATGCCTATAGTTGGTACAAGTCCCCGCATTATAAAACTGTTACACAATATCAAAACCAATATGTACATATGACTCGAAAAGCCCCGAACCGAACTGGAGCTCACCAATAGTCCGTAGATGAACCGTAGCCTACTATGGAGGTCTACTAGCACCTATGCCTACAACAAGTAAGGTAAGTCCCCAAGGGACGTCAGTACGAAGAATGTACTGAGTATGTAAGGCTACAAGAAACTGCATGATATATAAGTACCTCAATGAAATAAAAAATAAGTGAGTAATCAATATTGATAAACCACCGTTCTGTATGTGTGGAGCCATGTATATTACATTCATTACTTTTTTTTGGTTTTACACTCATCATCATTATCACAATCATTCATATAACATAACATAACATATCATAACATTGGGATCGTCTCTAGCTAGGCTTATGCCCCTTTGAGCTCCCACACTTAAAAAAATATAAATTAGGTTCGTCTCGAGCTAGGCTATTGCCCCATTGAGCTCCCCACTGATCCAATAATTTCAAGATCGTCTCTATCTAGGCTTATTCCCCTTTGAGCTCCCACCCAGTCTCAAATATCAAACAACTATGCATTACTTCATTTCTTTACTTTTGTGAGATTGATACATTGGTGGTTATAACATTATTGGAACTTTGGAACCATTTCCACAATTATGTGACACATGAATAACAATTGGTCAATTAGTTAAGAAGCATGTGAATAACAATATAGGACAACATGAAATGAGATACCTTTGAACATTTCAGAATGGAACAAGTACAGTGACAATGTGAACAATATGTGCTGCAGAACGATACATACAGAGTAACCTTACATACCTTATCTTCCCAATATGAATACACAATCCTATATATGAATACAATAATCCAGCTCCTTCCTTACGTGTTACTCTACAACGCAAGTACATAACGGAACTCACATTAACAACTAATTACATTACAAGTGCATAAGACGACAATGAACTACGTGACTGCCATATAACGTCATTTCACCCTTCACAATACAATTCACTGCATTACCATACCAAAAACACCACAACATACTACACATTAACCATGACATCATAAAACAATAGCATTTCACACCAAAGTTATACTTTACACTTCCCCTTCAACACTACGTTACCCTTTTCTCCGCCAAGTCACTTAAATACCTTTCACAATAACACATTAAGAACAATCCATAATGGATATGATCCAAAATACCTCTGGTCTACTCCTTTAAAGTCATTCAAAAGGTACCATAAGTTGATAATTGCATCCAAGAAGGGTATAGGGGCCTTGGGGATTAAAAAGAGACAAAAACATGTAAAACGGGGTCTTGGAGGGACCTGTGGGGTCACCTGCACCAGCAGGTGGATGAAATGTTTCCGCATGTGCCCATTTGGACCTGTCTAGGGCCACCTGCATTGGCATCTGCGCCCGCAGGTGCCCCGTCCGCGAGGGCGGGTGCCAGTTTCAGCCTCCAGGGGTCATTTTAGGGTCCTTTTTCGCAATGAATGGTCCATGGTCATAATTAATCTTATATTTTAATATTTTAGGTAAACTTGATGCTAATGAACAACCATGGTTTCAACATGCATATGAACACCACCAAAAACTACATTTTCCTTCAATACGTCACTAATTCCATGCACAATTTCACAACAACAATTCCAAATGTTATACATAAGGAGAAAGCAAGTCAAGGACATAAACACATCTTACATGTTGATATTTAATACATCAATTTCACTTCCTTCAAGACCACAAGTCCACTTTCAAGTTTAGAAGGCAAAACCCTTCACCGATTAAGCAAAAGTAGACTGTTTTACACATAGTGAACTGTCCAACACTTTGCCAACATAACCAACATGATTTATACACCATATTAAGCATATAATATATTAAACCATAAGATTAAAAACTTACCCAAGATTGTAAAGGAGTGATCTTGGCCAAAGAAATAGTAGCTTAGGGTTTGTGAAAGATGAGAAATATCTTGTGGAAATTTCTAGATTTGCATGTGTGTATAAATGAATAAAAATATGATTTTACACATTATATATCCCCTCATGGCCATCCTTATCCACACTTGGGTCAATAATTGAAGTGTTTACTTGGTCAACATTGAGAATGGGTCATTTTCCATTTTGGGCCATGTCTTTTGCCTAATTATTGGGCCTTAAATTGAGCCCAATGGCACAAGATTAACTTAGCCCAATAACATGCATGAATAATATACCAACTATCTCATTTTTAACTAATTTCATAAATGTTATGGTAATAACATAGGTTCGGAAATGTATGGGGTGTTATAGGTAGAGTGTGAATCCACAAGCTGGCTCATTGAAGATAGTTCATTATTTATTTCTTTCACTCATGAGTTAATGGATTCCACCCTTTGCAACACTTTTTCTAACATGTATTCCATTTTTTGAGTTTCCCAAATCACTGTTGGCTCTATCATGATTCCTGGGTGGTACATACAAAATACCTCTATCATTCTTGCTCTTTTATTTCCCTGATCTCTATCTTTGTAACCATCCTTGTCATAATAATTATATCTTTGGTAGTTTTGACCTTGGTTTCCTTAAAAATTAGCCCCAAAACCCCTCATCTAGTTATTCAAGTAGTTCTCCTCTTCTTTGAAGTCAGATTTAATCGCCTTTCCTTGTGAATCAACAACTTTCACTTCTTCAACACCACCTGCCAATAAATGCTTTGTAATCAAGTTCATCTGTGTCATCATATGAGCCATGTAATGATCATACTCTTATTTCCTTCGGCGTTGTTCAACCAACATATTCACAGTATAAGTACTTCTTACAACCTCAAAATATATGGAACGACAAGCTCTATTTGTTTTTATAAGCCTATCCAGGATCAGAGTCGCATCTATAAAATAAGTGCCATAAAGCTCCTTCTGCAGTGTTGTCAACCATTGGCTTAGTTATCGAGTTTAGAGACCTGTAAAAAGTCTCCATTAGGTGCTCATCCATCAGCTTATGATTGGGAAATTGAGTCAACTTCTTCTTAAACCTCAGCCACGTTTCATATAGTGCCTCATCTGGTTGATGTCTGATGTTACTGATTTCATCCCTCAACGCTCCTTCCAGCTGACCCCAATATGTAATAGATCCTGGCGGTAACTCAGTCAACCACAATGTTGCATCCAAGACAAAGACAATGGGAATATCCTTAGTCGAATGGAATTCTAACTAACTCCTCGTAATTCAAACGACTTGTAAATCCCTATAAAATTCATCAAGTGTAGATTTGGATCATCACTAGCTACCCCTATGCATAGACCTTTAAGGTTCAACAACTGGATCATAGTGCTGCTAATATTAAACTTTGCTCTAGGAGCTAGTGGTGGAGGAACAATGAACCCAGTAGAATCAATCTCAAAGGGCATAGGTTGTTGTTGTCGACCTCTCCCCTTTTTTTGCTACCCTTGGTTACTGGAGAAATATTGTTAGCATGTTGCGCATCAACATCATGACCCAAAGCATCATCATCTTAGTTGTTGGGTGTATTTAGGTTCTGTTGATTAAGTTGATCAGTAACAAGATATTGAAGCCTTGCTGCTTCACGCTTTTGTGCATTTATGTTCAGCCTTAAAGTTCTAGCAAGCTCAAAATAGTAAGGTAATAATGATTCACCCGAGCTTCGGGTACTTGGCATGCACAATTATGTACCCTGCAATTACAAAAATAATAAATAAAATTAAAATTAGGAAATATGACTAAGAGTCAAATAAACACAACAGGCTTAATAGACAAGCGTTTCCCCGACAATGAAACCAAAATTTAATACGCCCAAATTACACCCCCATAAGAAGTATAAGTGGTCATTGTCTAATATATAACCCAAAAAAGGTTGGGATCAAATTCCACAGGGAATATGGTGAACACTAAGTTGTTTGAGAGTAAAATGACTGTTAGTTTTTGATTTCCAAAAAAATGGGGGCTTATAGATAATATTTTGAAATTAGTAACCAACTTGTTTGAAGTAACAATTGTCAAACTTAAGAAATATGAATCAGTTGAGAAAACAAATTTGGCTTGTGTTCACCATGGATTTATAACTCTTTCGGGTTAATAACGTAAATGGATTCTTCTAATACCATTAATGTAAGGCAATTGATCTCTAGTATGCATCCAAACGTTTCTCAACCTTATTAGATGACTATCACCTTAATTATTTCAAACTTAAGGATATGAAGATAGGAACCTCAATTTCATCCTCAAGTAGGTTAATCTGGTTAAAGCATTACCCATTAGACGGAGGTTAAAAATTCTGAATTCTTATTGTTAATCTTTTTTCCTAGTATTTAACCTCTTATTTCAAGATGTTAAACCTAGGGCTTGTTTTAATGTTTGCAACCATTAGAAAACTCTTAAGATGAAAATATTAACAATACACCAATAAGTAATATTTGAATACAAATCAAAATCAACCCTAGAGTTGTTATTTTTCCATGGATCCCATAACCCTAGTTGTGGGATTTTTAGCCACACATATTTCTTGAGATGAATAAAGCAATGTATTTCATAATTAAAATAAGAATTCTTACGAAGATGAAATCAAACACTTTAATCCTTGACAAAAACCAAAATAGAAGTTTCAAAATCCAAACTCTCAACACTTAACTGAAAAGTATCTTATTTTTGTTTACAATATCAAAGATGCCTATTCTAAACCCTAAACTAGGTATTTATAAGCTTCAGGAAAATTTGAATCCAAATTTGAATCGAATCTGACCATCTTGGATCTAACGACTAGCTTGACGGTTCGTCAAGCATGTGATGGTTCGTCAAACATGTGACGGTTTGTCACTTGGAGTCGTCACTTGACTCTGTGTGGGATGCTTTACTATTTTTCTCTGAAGGCTTGGTGTGATGGTTTTTCACAGGTCTGATGGTTCATCATCCAAGCCATCACACTGAGGTCTTTAACTGTTATGTCTATAGTGGTGTGACGTTTCGTCACACCCTTGACAATTCATTAAGTAAACCATCACGCTACCTTCTGAAGCACATTTCATAGACAACTATCAAATCGAGCAACAGTTGCTTAAAAACTTACATTTATTCTTGGTTAAAAGTGTAAAATGTGCCATCAAATATTGCCACATCAACTTGTGACTAATAGAATTGGGATATTTATGTTGACCTTGGTATTTTCTCTATTTATCTGTCATGATTTATTTTGGGTTTATATATTAATTCTATTTCTTCCTCTTCTTAATTTACTTCAATTTATATGTTGGGTTTGGGTTACTCTTGCCTGTTGCTGTGGGTGTGGTAGGAGTCATCATGATATTAGTTTGGGTCATGAAAAAATCAGTCAAATCCTAGGCGAGGACAGCAACCAAAGAAATGATTGTAGTATATAAAGGGACAACTTTAAAAGTAAACAACAACTTTAAAAGTAAACAAAGAGGTTAAGCAGCAATTACAGGAAAAAAAGTCTTCTCCAAAAAGAACTACCATGGTGAAATTCCCAAACGAAAATGGAAATACTTCAGAGCTAAGCCAACAGTAAAATCAGGAGTCAAAACACTTGAAGGAAGATGCGGGTGAAGAAGAAAAATATCGTCTTCCAAGGAATATCATAGTTCCATAGGAGTCTGATGCCACTAAATCATAGAAAACTCAAGAAAGTGATCTTATTTGTACATTTGCTAAATATGAAGGTATACATGGGGACCAAATTAACTCCAGAACTCTAGATTAAATTAATTAAATTTCTTAGGACTAATGCAGATTGCTTTACATGGTCCGACTTAGACATGCTTAGTATTCCACCAAAGGTCACTGCTCATAAACATATCCTAGACCCAAGTTTTCCACCAGTAAAATAAAAAGGCAACTGATGTAAGAATACAAAAATAAAATCATAAAGGAGGAGGTAAGTAAGCTACTCAATATAGGCTCCATTCGAGAAATGGACTACCTCGAATGATTGGACAATGTAGTAGTAGTATCTAAAAATTTAAAAAGTTAAGAACTTGTATAGATTAAAAGATTTAAATAAGACATATCCAAAAGACTCAATTCTATTGCTGCAAACAGATCAAATGATGGATGAAACAGTAGAACACAACATTTTGAATTTTCTCAATGCTTACTTAGGGTATAATCAAACAAATATAAATCAAGGATCAAGAGAAAACCTTGTTTACCACCAAACACGAAATATCTTATTGCAACGTAATTCAATTTGGGATAAAAAAGTGTCAGAGCAACTTACTAATGATTAGTTAATGGCATGTTCAAACAGTAAATAGGTAAAACTATGAATTTTATATTGATAACATGTTGGTTAAGTGTTTAGATTCGAAGGACCATTTGAATCATTTGCAGGAAACATTTGTGATTCTGAGAAAGTATAACATGAAGCTAAATCTAGAGAAATATACTTTTGTCATTGGATTGGCTAAATTTTTATGCTTCCTCATATCCAACAAACTAATCAAAGTCAATGCAAATAAAATCAAATTCATTAAATAGTTCTTGAGGTTTTCAAGGATGTGAAATCCATACAAACAACTCACCAAGAAACTAGCAACATTAAGCTGGTTCATATTCTATTCGTATTTAAGAAGCCATAAGTTCTTTTCTTTGCTAAAGAAGAAGAATGACTTTGAGTGGATATAGAGTGTCAGCAAAAATTTAGAGACTTGAAGAAATACCTTTCTAGTCATCCATTGCTTGCTAAGAACAAAGAAGGTGAACTATTACTCCTGTACCTAGCTTTATCTAAGGTAGAAATCAGGCTGTCTTAGTCTATAAAGAAAAAGGAACACTGTTTCCAATTTACTATGCAAGCATGATTTTGGCTAATGTGGAAACCATGTATGTAAACCTGAAAAAATTTACTTTGGCATTGGTATTAGCTACAAGAAAGTTGAGGCCTTATTTCCAATGCCATCCAATCAGCATTGCAATAACGTATCGCTTGAGAAGTATTATGTATAAACCTGAGTTATCTAGTAGGCTAGCCAAATGGGCAATGTAAATTAGTGGGTATGAATTAACGTACAAATCAATACAAACCACTCTAGTCTTATGTTATTTTATAGCAAACTTCAACCAAGATATGGTACCAGAAGTTGAAAAAGAATTTTTGAAAATCTTAGGAACTGAAAATGGAATCTGGACCCTCTTTACAAATGAAGCATCCAACGTCTTGGGTTCCAAGTTAGTCATTGTCTTAAAGACTCCCTATAATGATGTCCTTAGATAAGATATTACAATTATGCATGCAACTAACAATAAGGTTGAGTATGACGTTTTTATTGCAGGTTTGGATTTGGCACAAAATTTGGGAGTAGGGATCCTCAAAGAAAAATGTGACTAGCTCCTAGTTTTGAATCAAATCAATGGGACGTTTGAAGTAAAGGATGAACGGATGACAAAGTACCTAGATAAGGTACTCACATCATTGAGTTATTTTAAGGAATGGATGGTAATTCACATTCCCTTAGTGCAAAATATGAAAGCTAATGTCTTGGCCAATAAGGGGTTTTCATAAGATATTAGAGTAAATGACTCTTCTAAAGTAGTATAGCTACTGAACTTAGCTCTGAATGTTAGCCATGATAAATTAAGTTGCACAAGATTAACTTGGAATTGGAGAAATGAGTGTGTTGAATACTTCAAAGAGAGAAAGATGCCCGAAAAGTCAAAGATGTCTTGAGCACTTCTAATAAAGGTGACTCAATTATGTTTAGTTGATGGGAAGTTGTGCCCAAGATCCATCGTTGGTCCTTAGAAAGATGTTTGGAACCTAGTGAAACCAACTAAGTTATTAGAGAAGTTCACAAAGGGACCTACGACAACCACTCTAGAGCAAAGTTAATAGTACAAAATTGATTCATGCAAGGTATTTATTAGTGAAAAATGGAACAAGATAATAAAAGGTTTGTTCAAAAGTTTGACAATTTTTAGCTTTGCACTTTTGTAATTAACCAATGCACTCAGTTGTTTCGTCATGGCCATTCATGAAGTTGGGGATGGATATTATCAAACCACTCCCATCAGTGGTCTGATACTAAAATTTGTGTTGATTTTAAGTGATTATTTCTTGAAATAGGTGGAAGTATATTGTTACAAGAAAAAAGAGAGGAAAAAGGTCATAAACTTCATTTGGGATCATATAATATGTTGTTTAGAGTGCCCAAAGAAATAAATTGTAACAATGAACCTCTATTCGTTAGAAAAAAGTTCTCAGAATACTTCAAAGGATTGAAAATAAAAAGAATAACATATGCCCCGTATCATCCCAATGCGAATGATCAGGCTAAATCAATGAACAAGATAGTAACATAAAAGTTGAAAAGAATTAGAATCAGCAAAAGATAACCGGAGAGAAATACTGCTTGAAGTACTATGGGTATACAATGCAATAACAAAGCCTAGCACTATAGAAACACCATTTTTATTGGTTTACGAAGCTAAGCTCTTATTTTTGTAGAATTTAGAAAACTAAGCCTTCATTTCAATTAAGCAGATAAAGGAAATAATGATGAAGCTATGTCCATTAACTTTGACTTAGTAGAAGATCTTCACGATTTGGCTCAATCCCGAATGAGGGACCAAAAGAAGATAAAAAAATACTACAACCGAAGAACCCACCTCCAATACTTCATGGAAGGAGATCAGTCTTCTCAAAAGTAACTCAAAATACTAAAGATCCAAATACTGGAAAACTTGATCCAAATTAGGAAGATCCTTACTAAGCTGTAGGAGTAACTAGGAAAGGTTCATACAAACTATCGAACCATGAAGGTATTGAGTTACCCAACAAACTTCTGAGAAATCATACTCCAAACAAGCACGAAAGTACGTTTTGTACTTTTTTCCCTAAATCAGTTTTGTCTCAATTGGAATTTTCTATCGAGGTTATTAATGAGACAACAAATATAAAACATGTAATGGTATAAAAATGGTATTCACTAGCAATGCTAAGGGATGAAGATCAAAGTAAGTTTATCCAGTGCTCAAGTCCTCTTAAATTTACAATTGGACACTGGGGAACTAATTGGATAAAGAGACTAACACCTTTTCTCAAAAGTAAATAATCAAGGACTACTTGGGAAAGTGTCTGAGATCTTAACTCATAGTAAAGAGTGCATAAGCCAAAGAATAAATAAGAATTCAAGAAGTACGCGGTAGTCAAGTTATAGTTCTATAGCATCAGTTAGCCCTACAAAAGGCAATACGGTTTATTTACCTCTGGTTGGCCATGAAAAAGGTTATTGTACAAATTTAATCTACAGTCAAGAAAATAAAATATTTCTTAAACATTCTATCATGCATTCTTATTTTCATTAGGCAAAACTTTGGAATCTAAATGTTCAAATGAGATTGAGAATAAGAAAATTTACCCAACAAAAATTTTCTAACACATAGATTTAGAACAAAAAGTTATGTATAACAAAAAGTTCTAATATATAAATTTAAAACGAAGAGATCTAAACTCAGATTAAGAACAAAAAGTTCCAATCATTTGTGGCTAAAAGTGAATAGGAGGCGTCCTCTCCATAAGCATAAAAATAAAGGGCCCCATCTCTTCAAAAACTCAAGTCATGATGCATTTTCATGGTCTAATCAAGAAATCATATGCATTAATTCCTAATTTTTGGTCTAAATATAAATAATAAAAAGCCAAATGTTCTTTTCCTAGCATAATCAAGAAATCAAATGTGTTAGTTCTTTAATTTTGATTTAAACAAAATGATTTATGTCTAAATGAATTCTTTCCTTGATATAAATATGTAACAACGCTCATATAAATTTTTTGATTTTGATACATTTTGATCATTTACCCTTTCTCGTTGTTTCTTTATGGTAATTATGGTCTCTAGGTATAGGTGGCATGGGTCTCGAGGTGGTCAGTTGAGTATTATGTGAGTTTTTTATTTTGGAATATTTGAGAGTTAGTATAGTTGACTTTGGTCAACATTTGGTGATTTTGAGATTGTATGAGAATTTTGTCAGTTCTGTTAGCTTTAAAATATCATTTTTAGGTTAGTAGGATCTTTTTTTTTGGTCCCGAAGTGTTCAGATACATTTTTAATAGTTGATTGAAAAGTTAGAATTTTAAGGCATAAAGTTGACTTTGATCAAAATTCATTGATAGCAACCTCTATTCGGTGATCTGACAATTACATTGAGTCTAAAGTATCATTTTCGTCCAGTGGAATAGTTTTTTTGTGTTTGCGAGGTTTTGCGCCAGTTTTTGGAGTCAATTCCAAGCTTGATTAGTTGGTTGTTGTTGGTTTGACCAACTGGTACTGACGCAGCCGCACCTGTGGGTGTTGGATACACTAGCAAGAGGAGTTCCTCTCCTACAAAGTTGGGTTAGGCTAGACTTGACTGCTCCTAAACTTATTAACACTGATAAAGACGCATCTACAACATTTTAGTACACCAGGTGGCTCGTTCCTGAGGCACAAAGATCACACTGTAAGGGTACACGTGGTAAGTGGAGTGTACATTGATAGACATTTGGTCACGCATGTGACTTCGCACTTGCGATCAGATATCCGCATGATTGGAGATTGATGTAGGTAAATATTGGACTTTCTCCATTTTTATCTGTCATGACCAGAGTCTATACCCTAGCCTGAGCCATATCTAGCTGCTAACTAGTGGTTTGGTAGGACCCTTGGCATAGCATATCTATAGAGTAATATGATAAATGAAACTAATACTGAAATATCGTCAATCATAGTGGCTAAATCTTGAAAAGAATAATCCTTTATTAAGACATAACTAGAATGAATGAAAGAATGTCAACTACTAAATACAGTCTATCTAGTGAAGCCTCTACTCCTAACATAAAAGCTAACCTGGACAAAGCCCCATAACCTTAACTATATAAAATTTAAACCAATAATGAAAGAATGCTAAGGACTCTCCAACCCTCCTGAATGATAGGAGCACTCACCAAACAACCGGATGACAGGTGCTATCGAATGCCTAGCAGCAAACCTTAAGCTCGAGTACCTAGATCTATATCACATGAAAAATATAGTGCAAGACGCAATCAATACAATGAAATGTATTGGTACGCAAGTATATATATATATATATATATACATTTATATATATAGTCACACACACACACACACATATATATATATCTATATATAGTATAAACTGAAAAACTGACATATTAGTATTTAGAGAATAACCTAAACTAAGTTAAAACATGAGAAATATGTTTGCATAAAAGTAGTTCATGTGTATGTATATAGTAGTTTTGTAAAGTTTATACATAGGGAAGTTTCTCTTAACCAACAAACACCATGTGAGCTCATGATGCCCATTGTCTTACATCACACTGGAGAGTTATTCTACCAGCCAAGATGCAGTACCATATGCATAAGGATCCTGAAATCATGCCTCTTGGGAAAAACCTACAGTGACAACATATTTATGGAACTTGGGTTATCTGAACCATTGTTCTCTCGGTTCTAACTAATCCTCCCAAAATATACTAATGCTCATATCATATAATGTGACATATCTGGATGTCAAAATTGTTCAAAAATGATACTGCAGTGAGGCTAAGATCCATATCTAGTCATAAATCATATGCTGAAAATATTGTATATAAAATATGTCTTCTAAACCATAATTATAGCATAAATAATGGAAACTTGCTTAAAATATGTATAACTTTATAGATTCTAAAGATAGAGTTCATACTTCATAAATAAACCTTAAAACATGAGTTTTGATTCATAAATAGGAGCTTTGTATGGAAATCATAAGATCATGAGGAAACCATATTCGTAGAAATCAAGTAAAGCATGTAAAGAATCAAACTTTAGTAAATTGGGCATAAAATCTAGCTTTGGATCATAATATCATAATATATTTAAATTACTTAAGCGTGAGGATGAAAGGTATCCATCACTGAAATCGTGCAAACCTGAATGATGATGAACAGTAGACAAGAGAAACTTGATGAACTTTGCTTGGTTAGGAACCCTAGTTACTTGATCTTGCCTTAGACTTGTTATAGACTTGTTCTTCAGAGTGTAAAGTAAGAATAGGCTTTAGTATCTTATATTTATTGGTTTTGGTGACCACATTGTCGTGGGAAAGGGTAAAAAATAAGGAAGGGTCGAATTTACTCTTAATGAGTTATTGCTGAATTTTCTGGTGCAACATACCATGACTCATATCATGAGTCGTGATCACTGGAAGTTTTTCAACTTCTAGATCACTTCTTTCGTTCCAATAGTATAGGTCATTCTATGGCTAGTACCTTGAAAGTACGATCCATACATTGACTAGTGGTATTGAAGGGATTTTGTTAAGTTTTTGGTCTAAGTTCACGAGTTAGGTTATGACTTGTATACCCTCCCATAACTCATGGTATGAGTCGTGGTGACTGAGAACATTAGAACCATTTGGGACATGGTTCCACAAGTCATACCACGACTCATGGTCACATAGTATGGTTCATAAATTGAGTCGTACTGGTCTGGACTTTAAGTCTCAGACTTTGAGTTTTTGTACTAAACACTGAGTATTCATAGGTTTGAAATCTGAGGTGTTATAATATCTCCCTTTTGGAATCATTCTTCCTCAAATGAATTTTAGAGATAGTATCAAAGGAAAAAGAATCCATCATAAACTGAATTTAACTGAATCATACTGAGGCATGAAACATCGAGATATGACATAAGAGTTGCTGTAAGAACAATGTTTCTACCTTAAATGCTTTTTTTGGATCGAGTGAACAAATGGGATATTTCACTTTCATTACTTCTTCGGCTTTCCATCTAGCTTCTTTAACTATCTGACTCCTCCAAGAGACTTTAACTGATGCAACTTTATTAGTCCTCAACTTGCAAACCTGAGGATCTAAAATTTAAGTTGAAACATACTTGTATAACAAGTTATCCTTAACCCCAATGTTCTCTACAGGCACAATATGTGAAGGATCACCAATATATTTCTTCAACATAGAGATATGGAACACTGGATGCACAGATGCCAATTCTGAAGGCAACTCTAACTCATAATCTACCTTTTCCATCCTCTTCATAATTTGGTAAGGATCAATATACCGGGGACTGAGTTTTCCATTCTCACCAAATCTCATAACATCCTTCATGTAAGAATACCCAATCACCAACCTCAAACTCTAACTATCTCCTCTTCACACCTAAATATGATTTTTATTGGCTTTGTTCAGTCCTCAACCACTATTGAATAACCTTAACCTTCTCTATAGCCTTATGTACCATCTCTGGACCAATTAATCCAGCCTCACCAATCTCGAATGAATCAATAGGAGATCTATATCTCCTCCTATAAAGAGCCTCAAATCGATCCATCTGAATGCTAGAGTAATAACTATTATTGTATACAAACTCAACAAGAAGTAGGTGATCATCCCAACTACACATTAAATCAATGACACATGCTCTCAACATATCCTCTAGAGTATGAATAGTATTCTTTGGCTAACCTGAGGTCTGTGGATGAAAAGTGGTGCTAAGATTTAACTTCGTACCCCAACCTATCTTAAAAGACTGCCAAAAGTGACCTATGAACTGTACACCCCAATCTGAAATGATGTACAATAGAATCCCATGAAGTTTTATATCTCCTTGATGTTTAACTTAGCATAATCCTTGTTGTATCAATCATCTTGAAGGGTAAAAAGTGGGCTGATTTAGTCATGCAATCAACAGTCACCAAAATTGAATTATACTAACATCGTCTATGCGAAAAACCTATAATGAAATCAATATTAAGAACCTCCCACTTCCAAGTAGGAATACTTATGTCTTGAGTTAATCCACCGGGCCTTTGATGTTCAACCTTAACTTGTTGATAATTTGGAAGCTTAGCCACAAAATCTGTAATATTTTTCTTCATACCATTCCACCAAAAGACCTCTCTCAGATCATGATACATCTTCATAGAACCTGGATGAATGGAGTATCTAGAACTGTGCGCCTCAGTCATAATCCACTCACTCAACACATCAATATATGGAGCATACAATCTTACTTAATACCGGAGAACATTGTAACACCCTATAATCTATGGATACTAGTTCTATTTATATGGAACTTGTGGTAACCTTGTTGTATAGGTTAGGGGCCAAGTTTCTTAAAGATTGATGGTTTAAAATAGATTTGAAGAATACTATAATATCCCATATATTTCAGTATGTGTTTGGCCAAGTTAACCTCGACCAAAGTATTTAAACTTGAGATAGTGAGGTGATATTCTTCCTTAAGGTTTAAAGTGGCCAAGTATATATAAGTGTTAAGTTAAAGTAAAGAGGATTAAGAAAATGGAATAAAATAAGTGCACTACTTGCTTGACTTAAATTAAGCTAGTACGACAAGTAGGTGTGTCACCTACATTTACTTATTGACCAACCTAAGAACTAAGTAGGTGCATCACATACTAAGACTATTTTGACTAGCTTATATGTCCAAGTACACCCATCACCTACTTGAAAAATCTAGCCCAAATTTAGTGAATGAAAAGGAGAAGAATGGGCAGCCAAGGCCCAATAAGTTTGAGACCTCCAAGGACCAAGTTATATGGAAAAAGTATGTGCATTACCTACTTGGCATTTTATGGACCAAAATCAGCTAAGAGATGAGGCCAAAGAAGGTCCCTTTTAAAGGGATAGATATCAACTCTTTTACCTCATTTTAACTTACAAAAAAAACAGATCCTCAAGTCTCTCTTTGCTCTCGCTTAGCTTCCACAACAGTCCTAAAATTCCATTAGGGTTTTTTGGGATTTTCTTTCCCTCCAAGCTAAAGGTAAGTGAATAAATCACGAGCTTAGAATAAAAAGACTATGGAAATTATGTTTTTATGTTTAAATCATAGGGCAATCCTCTCTAAGTTTTGCAGTCTCACTATTCTTGGTTAATAAGAGATTTTTCTCTTATTCTTTGTTTTATCTCTGAAGGAATCAAGATTTTGAAGAAATACAAGTTAAGAGAATAAATTTTCAAAAAATATGGTAAGGCTACTACCCATATTTCCCCCTTTCTATATACATATTTGGGTGCAGAATTGTGTATGTATTTTTGTCAAGAACTCACGGAATAGTGATAGAAATCCTTGAGTTCAATATTATCTTATTATACTAAAGGATTTTGGGACTGATTATGGGCTATTTTATATGTATTGTTGTTGGGAGGCATTGACTAATCTTATAGGATAATTGTATGTAGTTTTATTGAAGTTCAAAAGAAGGATGTGGTGACACACTACTTAATTAGATGCTATGAGATTGCTGGTAGTCACACATTTGTATGTATTATGAAACCCATGGAGGTTTGGGGAGGCGTTATACGAGGGTGGTATAGTATATAAATGTGAGTAAAGGAAAAGAGGAGGAAAGAACACCTTGATTTGATAAATTATGGGCTTACTGCCTTGGTTACTATTTTGGTGAAATCAAATAGCCTAAATTGGTTAATTAGATAATAATAATAGCTTTACTACTTATTTCATTGTAGATTAATAATTCAAAGGGGAGAAGGTTAATCCATTATAATATCTAAGTTGGACAGCAAGGTAGATAAGGTATCTTATATTATATTTCTTGGAAAGAAGTCTCACAATGGTGTACCATTAAAGTTAGTTGCTTTAGTGATCTTCATGGTAAAAGATTCATAGTAATGGTGTAAAATTTCAATGTAGCTAATGTCCTTTAGCCCATGGTCTTACAAATGTGTTAAAGTATCTATATATGTGTTCATTATCATATACCGGTATGTTTATGCTTTCAAGTACTACTATGACTAAGGTATTCAAAACAACAAGTTCTTTGAATTATTCTCTAAGCTGAATGGAACATTGTGTCATAAAAGTTCCTACATATTACGTCTATGTTACTTTTATTTCCTATGTCATTATTATTGTCCCAAGTATATTTTTCACATGCATATACTACTAGTATAGTCACATAGATCAAAAGATGTTATAACCACCAAATGGACAATCTCAATGATTAAAGAAACAAGGCAAAGTGAATCTGTATATATATGGGTTGTACCCCAGGGGCCAAGGCCTAGCATAGGTTGATCCTAAATTATGTATTGATAGGTGGTATCCCAGAGGAAAAATCCTAGCATAGATTTATCCCAATTTGTATATCTATGTGGACAATATCTTAGAGGTTAAAATGCCTAGCATGGGTCATCCTCTTCTACTACTGATCAATTGGTCATTTGTATCACATTCAAAGTTTATAGAGTAAAACAGAGTAAATTAAAGGAAAGATTGTGATGTACATAATTCCACAAGTTCAAAAAAGGTGGTCTTTCATCCTTATCTATACATTTATACATTGATACCTAATTTTATTTGAGATATTTGTTTACATATGGTCACTTTATGCCTTACATATTATATGGGTACATGTACTCCAGTTAGTAGACCTCTTCAATAGGAGTGCAGGATACTCAACTACTGTTGGCGAGCTCCAAGTTGATTTAGATCTTTACCTAGTCCTGAGTAGATGAATTTTGGTATGGTATAGTAGTTAAAGGGTAAAGTAAAGTTTGTACCGACCTAGACTAAGTTTGCCTATCTTATAGAGTCTTTGTAGACTAATGTGTAAAGTGTAGTTATTTTGGTCTCATAATAGTTGTGGCCTCAACGGCCAGGTAATATATTGGGCCTATCTATGTTGGTCCTTTATCATAATTATAGCTTATATATCTTTAGGGCAACGGGTGCTTGTCCATGAAAAAAGTGGTATCAGAGTACGTCGTCCTAGGGAGTTTTCAAAGCTGTGTCTATGTAGAGTCTTGATTATGGGTGTGTTGTACACTACATCTATAAACAAGACTGTAATGCCCTGTACATTTCTGAACCTATTTGATTACCGTAACATTTATGGAATTACTTAAACATGAGATTGTTGGGGTCTTATACTTTAAATTTGGTGGGCTAGATTAATCTTGTGTCATTGGTCTTAAATGAGGCCCAAAAAAAAATGAAGTTAAAGATATGACCCAAATGGGAAATTTGACCCATTCATGTTGGCCAAGTAGACATTTATTATTGGACCAAGTGTTTGGTCAATAAGGAATTTTAAGGCACTATATAAAGGCAAAGAAATCATAGTTTTATTCATTTTAAGCACACATGAGATTTCTAGACTTTTCTACAAAAAAAATGTGTTTTCTCTCTACACTTAAACCCTAAGGCAACCATCTCTTGGGACAAGATCATCCTCTTGCAAGCTTTGGTAAGTATTTATTCTCATGGTTTAATATATTATATGCATGATAGATTATGTAGATCATGTTGGTTATGCTTGCAAGTGTTGAGTGGTGCACTTTTGCTTATGTGACACATGTTTTGTCATTTTGGTGACTTAAACTTGAAAGTGAACTTGTGGTCTTGTAAGAAGTGAGTTTGATGGATTGAATATTAACATGTATGATGTGGTTATGGTTATGTCCATAACTTGATTTCTCTTGGTGTATAACTTTTGGAATTGTTGTTGTGAAATTGTGTACGGAAGGGGTGACGTATTGTGAAATCATGGTTGTTCATGGGCATTAAGTTGGTCAAAAATATGTAAAGGAAAGGTTACCTATGGCCATGGACCATTTATGGTGAAAAAGGACCCAAAAATTACCCTTGGAGACGAAACCGGGCATCCTCCCTCGCAGATAGGGAACCTGCGGGCGCAGATGCCAATGCAGGTGACCCTGGACTTGTCCATAAGGGCACCTGGGGCTGCAGGTCGCCCATCTGCGGGTGCAGGTGACCCCTCCAGACCCCTCAGGGTCCTGTTTTGCATGTTTTTATCTCGTGTTGATCCTCGAAACCCCTCCAACCTTCTTGGATACAATTATTAACTTATGAATGACCTTAAAGGAGTAATTTGGAGGTATTGTGAATTATATCAAGTATGGATTGGCTTTAATGTGTTGTTGTGAAAGACGTCTAGGCAACGTAACAACGTAAACGTGACATTGTATTGTACGGGAAGTGTAAAGTATAATCTTGGTGTGAAATGCTAGTGATTTATGATATCTTAGGTGATGTGTAACATGTATTGGTAATGGTAATGTAGTATATGATATTGTAAGAGGGTGAAATGACGTTGTATCACAGTTACGTAACATGTTGCCATGTTATGCATTTGTAATGTAGCTAGTTGTTAACGGGAGCTTCGTGATGTACTTGTGTTGTAGAGTAAAATGTAAGGAAGGAGATGGATTGTTGTATTCACACATAGGACTGTGTATTCATATTGAGAGGATAAGGTATGTAAGGTTTCTCTTTCCATATCCTTCTGTAGCACATAGTGTTCTCATTGACATTGTACTTGTTCCATTCCAAAGTGTTCTAGAGTATCCCAGCTCAGGTTGACAAATATTGTTATTCACATGTTTCTTATTCTTAGACCGATTGTGATTCACATGTCTCTTATTCCTTGACTGAAGTTCCAAAGCTCTCATAATATTGTAATGACTAACAGAACTATCTCAAGAAAAGTAGTGATGTAGGGAGAATCTATTCATTCTTGAGTAGCATTTCCAATAATGTTACATTCTAAAGTTCCAATAATGTTATGACAACAAATTTATCAATCTCTCACAAATGAATGTATCAATCTCTCAAAAGTAAGAAATAAAGTAATGCATATTTGTTGGTTGCAAGAGGAAAGGAAGTGAAGTAATGCATATATGTGTGCTTCCAATAATGTCATGATCCTCAATGTGTCAATCTCACAGAAGTAAAGAAATGAAGTAAGGTATTACCCTTCTAATGAAAGAATAAAGTAATGTATAATGGTTTGTACAATCTTGGGTGGTATCCAGGGGTTGAAATACCTTGCATGGGTCGATCCCAATATATCATAATTACATCCTAGGGGTCAAAGTACCTAGCATGGGTTAATAATATCCCAGGGGCGACAAAAAATCCTAGCATGGGTTAATATAACATCCCAGGGGTCAAAGTACCTAGCATGGGTTAATAATATCCCAGGGGCGACAAAAAATCCTAGCATGGGTTAATATAACATCCCAGGGGTCAAAGTACCTAGCATAGGTTAATAACATCCCAGGGGTGACATAAAAGCCTAGCATGGGTTAATATAACATCCCAGGGGTTAAAATACCTAGCATGGGTTAATCTCATCCCAGGGGCGACAGAAAAGCCTAGCATGGGTAGACCGATAAAGATGAACAAATGTAAAAGCAAAAGAAGTAATGGACATAATGTACATAGTTCCAAACTTACAGACTGATGGTTTATCAATGTTGTGTATTTTCTTATAATTATTTCCATTGAAGTTCTTATGTATTGATGCAGTTTCTTATAGCCTTACATACTCAGTACATTATTCGTACTGACGTCCCTTGTGGGACTTACCTTACGTGCTGCAGGTGCAGGTGCTAGTAGACCTCCACAGTAGGTTGTCGGTCATTTGCAGAACTTTGGTGAGCTCCAATTGGTTTGGGGGTTTTCAAGTCACAGTTGTACACTTGTTTTAGTATTGTAAATATTGTATAAAGCGAGGACTTGTCCCAACTTTAGGATGGTTATGTATATGCATCTATTAGAGGCTTTGTAGACGTATGTGGGAATATGAATGTAAGGGAATGTTTGTCCATTTTGGCTTGATGGCCCTAACGGCCAAGTTTCTTATATGTATATAATACATGTTTCCATAACTTTTGATATTAACATCTAGTATGTATACGCGATGATGAGGTTATGAATGGACATGAGCAAAGATTGGTTCTCTCTGCCCTTATCGGTTTAGGGTGCCAGTCTGCCTCAATGGGATCTGGGGTGTGACAAAAGTGGTATCAGAGCAGGTCATTCTAAGGGTGTCTACAAAGCCGTGTCTGAGTAGAGTCTTGCTTATGGATGTGTTGAGCACCACATTTATAAGTAGGAGGCTACGGGACATTTAGGATTGTTTCTTTCCTTCATTTCTTAGATCGTGCAGTAGAGCTAATGTTATAGGTGGACTCATATCTGACCATTGAAATTGGTTTTGTTCTGTATAGCACAATGCCGAATACAAGACAAGATAGGGGCAATGATAAGAAGGTAGAGACCATAGAAGGAGATAGTAAATCACCACCTGACCAAGCTAGTCAGGGTGGGGCTGAAACTGAATTCGCATCGCGGGCTTCTTCTACTTTTTCAGCTCCAGAAGAGCCGAGAAGGAGAGAAGACCCTGTTGAAACACCTGTTAATGCAACTGAGCAGGATATGAGGAATGCGGTGCACCTGTTGACTCAGATAGTCGTTGCAAAAAACCAAGGACAAGTTGGTCCAGCCTTTGCACAAAAGAGGGGGAATCAAAGGCAAGGGAGAATGACACAATAATTTGAAAGAGGGTCGTCAAAGAGGGCTAGACCTATGGGATAGTTCATGGCTTCCTAAGGAGGATTTAGGTCTCGGGTCTTTAACAGACCGTCTAGACCATTATTTTCTCATTCTACAATAAATGCTCTACCTCAATTTCGAGGGTTTAGAGGCAACCAGTTTGGGCAAAGAAGTGAGATTCAGGATTCACAGACAGTGGGTATCAAGCACAAGGAAGTATGAGTCAATCGAAGTCCCCTCGTCAATCGTGTCAGCACTGTAGACAAATACATTCAGGCATATGCCAGTTAGGGATGACTGCTTGCTTTTGGTGCATTATGTCGGGGCACAAAATGAGAGAATGTCCTCAGAAGAGCTCGGGTAGTAGGGCGCGACCTACAGGATTAGCCGTTGTATCCTCCTCGTCAGGTATACAGCCTACGGGATGTGGCAGAGGTTCTAGAGGGACAGTTGGTGCAAGTGGAACCTAGAACCGTACCTATTCCTTAGCGGATCGACAGAATTCAGAGGTTTCTCTTGATATAGACACAGGTACAGTATTCATATTTTTACATAAGGTATATACATTGATTGATCCGTGTTCTACAGTATCATATGTTACTCCATTGATTGCGGAAAAAAAAGTTTGAAAGAACACCAGAATGACTAGATAAGCCATTTGAAGTATCTACACTAGTTAGTGAATCTAGTAAAGCTAAAAGAGGATATCGTACTTGGATAGTCACTATTTGTGGTGGAATGAAGGGGTAATGTTAGAGCAACAAGAGATAAATTTATTTCCTTTCTTAAAGCTAGGAAAATGATTTCCAAGAGATACATATGTGACTTAGTAAGAGTGAAAGATATTAGTGTGGAACAACCAACTCTTTACTTGGTTCCGAGGGTAAATGAATTTCCTCAATGTATGAGTTGGTATAGTGATGCCAGGCACTCGGCCTACTGTTAGTCAATAAATGAGTAAGGTGAAAGTTACGAATAAATATCCCCTCCCCGAAATTTATGATTTAGTTGACTGGTTATAGGGCACTAATCATCCGGTAGGGATAAGAGAAAACAAATATACCCAAGATAGCCATTTGAACGCGGTGTGGCCGTTATAAATGTTTAGTTATGTCATGCGGGCTAACAAATGCACCAGCCGTGTTTATGGGTTTGATGAATAGGGTGTGCAGGCCATTTCTAAACGAATTCGTGACAGTGCTTTTAGATGATATTCTGGTTTACTTAAGATCACAAGGCCTATGCTAATCATTGACGGCAGGTGTTACGGATTCTTCATGACCGTAAGATATATGCAAAGTTCTTTAAATGTAAAATTTGGGTTAAAATCCGTAGCATTCTTGGGTGACATTGTATAGGATGAAGGAATCAGGGTTGATAGACAAAAGATAGAAGCGGTGAAAAAAAAAAAATTGGCTAAGGCCTACGACGTTTATAGAGATTTATAGTTTTCTTGGATTGGTTGTTGAAGAATTCCCTTCTATCTCTACATCCTTGACAAAGCTAACACACAATGCAATCAAGTCTCAGTGGCATGATGCATATGAGAAGAGTGTCCAAGAATTGAACGATAAATTGATTTCTACACCTGTATTAGTACTTTCTCGAAGGCACAAAGGGGTAGCAGTATATTGTATAGCTTATGCTTCAAGACAACTGTGTCCAGTTGAAAGAACCTATCAAACATATGATCTTGAGTTAACAGTTGTGATATTTGTTTTAAACACATGATGCCACTACTTGTATGGGGTTCACATTGACATAGATATACTGATCATAAATGTCATGCCCCGAATCCCATCGGGAAGGATTGGCACTCGTAGCCGACAAGGACCGAGAAAACCAAGCTTTGCCTCTATTCAATCATGTGCATGCCATAAGAAACCCATAATCACATACTAGCTATAGATACCAACAATGGAATTCATGGAACATGATATATATATACACATATGCGAAACTTGGCCGTTGAGGCCACCAAGTCAAGAACGACATATCCCTTTTACATCTCTACACCCACATCCGTCTACAAAAGCCTCTAACAATAGCATTGACCAAAATGAACTAAAAGTCTGGACAAGTCCCCGCTTTATACAACATGTACAACACCAAAACATATGCACAACTGTGACTCGGAGAAGCCCCGAACTAACTGGAGCTCACCAAAGATCTGCAACACTGGCAACCTACTGTGGAGGCCTACTAGTACCTGCGCCTGCAGCAAGTAAGGTAAATTCCCCAAGAGGGGTAAGTACGAAGAATGTACTGAGTATGTAAGGCCCTATGAAACTTGTACGAT
The DNA here is from genome assembly GCA_031232105.1 of Capsicum rhomboideum. Taxonomy (NCBI): domain Eukaryota; kingdom Viridiplantae; phylum Streptophyta; class Magnoliopsida; order Solanales; family Solanaceae; genus Capsicum; species Capsicum rhomboideum. Next base: position 96,684,153 of record CP124719.1, on the reverse strand, counting down.
ATGAAAATATGTCAAAGAACTCAAGTTCAAATTCATAACCAATATAGATAAGTCATAATGTAGATGAGTCACAATTCTGTACTTTGGAAACCACGTATTTTGCTTTCGTTACTTTTTTTGTATCTTTGCTTCCATGATTATTCATCTTTGCCTTTGACCTGTGATACCCGAGCCCCGACTGAACAGTGGATTTTAACATAACACATCATTACGTTAGGATCGGCTCGAGCTAGGCTTATGCCCCTAGAGCTGCCACCCTATGAATCAATGTATATATCGGGATTGGCTCGAGCTAGATTAGTACCTCTAGAGCTGCCACCCATACAACATTTCAGGTTTGGCTCGAGCTGGGTTATTACCCCTAGAGCTGCCCCCTGTCAGGATTGGTTTGAGCAAGGCTTATGCCCCCAGGACTGCCCCCTGATCCAACAACCTCGGGATTGGCTTGATCTAGGCATTTTTCCCCCAAAGCTGCCACCCATACTTGATCATTGACCACATATGCATTACTTTGTTCATTACTTTGAGATTGATACAATGATAGTCATAACTTTATTTGAAGCTTTGGATCATTAACCAATGAGTGATAGACATGTAAATAAACATTGTGAGAAACATAACATTATTAGAACCATAACACCATGGGAACCATTGGACAATAATCCATGAACAAAAGACATAAGTATAATCACTATTGGAACATTGGAACATAACCTTATTTGAGCTTTTGGAACATTATCCATGAATATAAGACATGAGATTCACCAATGATCAATGAGTAGCAGATATATGAAACTGACCATGGATAACCGGATATGAGATACCTTAGCACATTTTGGGATGGAACAAGCGTAATGTCAATGTGAATACTATTTGCCGCAGAAAGATACGGACAGAGTAACCTTACATACCTTGTATTCGCAATACTAATATATAATCCTAGAGGTGCATACAATAGTCCCGCTCCTTCTTTATGTGTCACTCTACAACACAAATATATAACGGGATTCACATTAACCATCAACTACTTTACAAATGCATATAACATCAATGAGTTACATGTTTGCCTTTAAACATGCCATTTCCCCTTGACAAAACCATTGATGAAATTATTATTCCAAAAATCCCCCAATATTCCATACATTTACCAATACATGAGAATCAATACATTTCACCACAACACTTCTCCTATACACTTTCTTATCCATATCGCATCATAAATAATCCATCAAATTACCTTAATACACCTCATAGCACATATCGGCCAAAATCCCACAATTTACACTTTTAGAAAAATAACAAGTTTAATAACAAAATCACACCATACAAGTTCATATTTTATCCATACCATGCTCTTTCATTAAGACATCAAGTCTCTTTTCAGATTCAAATCACAAAGATGGCATATCTTTCACCAAAAGCAAAAATACACTATTCACCACCTTGCCAACATAACTATCATGATATACATAATCTCCCATGCATATAATATGTTAATCCATGTGAATAAATACTTACCAAGGCTTGGAATAGGATGATCTTTACCAAAGAGTCCAAAGGAAATATTTGCTTTAGGGTTTGGAACTAGAAAAATGTTGGAGAAAATATCTTAAAAGGCATGAGAGTTTTGGGTGAATGAAAATCTGATTTTTGGGGCCTTTATATTGACCCCAAGTCATACTTATCCATTTCCTTGGCATTAAATGTGGTCAAAGTGGAAGAATGGAACTTTTTGCCCTTTTGGGCCATGTCTTTTATTCCATTTTGGGCCTACATTTGGGTTCAATAACACATATCCATTTAACCCCATCAGCTTTCATGTGTAATTCACCATATATCTCATGTTTAATTAATTCCATAGTGTCACGACAATATTCTCTTACGAGATTCTCATTCGTCGTCTCAATCGCAAAAATAGGAATTCTAGTCGCCCATGACTTCATTGAACATTTTGGATGCCTATTTATGTTTCATGATTTGATCATGTAGGAGTATGTAGGAGTGTATTGAAGTGTTTGAAGCTTTAACAATGCTCAAAGAACTCCCAAGAACCAAAAGAAACCATCTAAGAATCGACGTAGAATTGCGTTACAAACCGAACCCGAAAGGGCACAATATTTGTGCCTTGCGCCACTGCTGCAAAGCAAGGCAGTGGCGCAAGAAATCAGAGCCCTATGAATCAATGGCTTGCACCACACCCCCTGAAACAGGGAGTGGCGCAAGTTTCAACACCTTGCTGAATTTTTTGTCCACTTCGTCAATACTTGCATATCATCCAATACCTTATCAAAAAACTACAAAATACTTACTTAGTGATCTTAATCATCAAGTAAACATGACTCCAAGTCACCAAAGGAGGTTAGAATGTGTACAGGGTATTACCAAAATGCTCCACGAAATCACAAAACACCTCCTACGAAGGTCTAATCGTACATATTAGGTCCGATATCAAATGTTTCACCAATGACACTATAAAACACATGCTCATGGCATATCAACACCTAGGTAGATATGACCCCAAGGTATCAAGTGAAGTTAGAAAAGTACGGGGTCTTACAATAATAGTTTGCACTATATCCTTAAGCAGAAAGACTTAAATCTGAGGTAGCGGAGGTAGATGGAACTTTGAAAATACTATGATATCGATATCTTATATCATCTAGGAAAAGCAAATGTGGTAGCTGACGCGTTAAGTCAGCAGTAGGAAGCACTAATAGCCAGTTGACGAAAAAGCAAGGTATAGTCATGAATCTCTATTAATTAGACAGCTTGGGGTTCATCTTCTTGAAATTCCAGATGAAAGAATTATAGTGTAAAATGCGGCAGAGTTTTCATTGGTAGGTGAAGTAAAGGAAAACCAGTAGGCGAATCCTATTTTTATTGCAACTGACAAAGAATGACAACAAGGTTTGATGAAGGCATTTGATTTTACGCACGACAGAGAGTACTTCAACACCTAGGGTAGATTTTGTGTATCGTATATAGATGAGTTAAGGAAACGAATTATGATAGAAGCACATCATTCACGGTATTCTATCCTTTTGGAAGCAACCAAAATGTATCATGATGTGAAAGAAATGTATTAGAGGGGTAACATGAAACGACTATTGTAAAAGTTGTAGCTCAGTGTCCAAGTGTCAACAAGTAAAAGTAGAGCATCAGAAACCTAAAGGTTATATGCCATACAGGAATTGTCCAGTTTGAAAAGAGGGATATGATTAACATGGGTTTTATCACAAGTTTGCTTCGTACATTTCAGAAATTCGATTCCATGTGGATGATAGTTCACAGACTTACCAAGTAGCACACTTTTTACCTGTCAGAACCACTTGTACAGCTGGAAATTCTGCAAGGATGTATGTTAACAAGATAGTACGATTACGTGGGATTCCAATTTCTATTATATCAGACAGATAAACAAACAGAACGTACCATCCAAACACTTAAAGATAGCTTGCACAGTGACTTGTAAAAGTAGTTGGGATGGTCATTTACCTTTGATGGAATTTGCCTACAATAATAGCTATCATGCAATGATCAAAATGACACCTTACGAAGCTTCGTATGGAAGAAAGAGTAGGTCACCAATTGGGTGGTTGGAGGCGGATAAAACTGCTTTACTTGAGTCAACTTTTGTTCATCAAGATATAGAGGAAGTTAAGGTGATACAACAGAGGCTACAAATGACCTAAAGTCAACACAAATCATATATCAATGTTAGAAGAAGAGAGTTAGAATTTTCCATAGATGATAGAGTATTCATGAAGTGTCACCAATGAAAGGGATAATGACATTTGGAAAGAAAAGAAAGTTGGCCTTAGATAACATGTCATATGAAATTGTTCGAAGAATTAGCCAAGTTGCGTATGAGTTAGCACTACCCCAAGAACTCTCCACATTTCATTCAGTGTTCCATGTGTTAATGCTTCAAAAGTATTTACGAGATCCATCTCATATTGACTTCAGTGAAGATGTACAAGCTATGGAGGATCTCACTTATGAAGAGGTATCTATTGCTATTCTAGATCAATAAGTGAAAAGATTAAGAAATCAAGAAGTAGTTTCTGTAAAGATATAGTGGAGGAATAGACAAATAAAAGAAATCACGTAGGGAGCCAAAGAAATGATAAGGTCGAAGTACCCGTAATTATTTCAAATGGGAAAGAAAGTTCAAAGTGCGGAATCGGAGCAATAACAAGGAAGTATCTATAGGCATTATGTGTATATGTATAGATATGTGTTTATATAGAGATGCATTGGATGTACATGAGACGATGTTAGTAACATTCGAGGACGAATGTTTTGGGAGGGGGGGAAGAATGTAACGCCCCGTACATTTTTGAACCTATTTGATTACCGTAACATTTATGGAATTACTTAAACATGAGATTGTTGGGCTCTTATACTTTAAATTTGGTGGGCGATATTAATCTTGTGGCATTGAGCTTAAATGAGGCCCAAAAAAAAATGAATTAAAAGACATGACCCAAATGGGAAATTTGACCCATTCATCTTGGCCAAGTAGACATTTATTAGTGGACCAAGTGTTTGGTTAAGAAGGACCATTAAGGGACTATATAAAGGCAAAGAAATCAGATTTTTATTCATTTTAAGCACACATGAGATTTCTAGACTTTTCTATAAAAAAAATGTGTTTTCTCTCTACACTTAAACCCTACGGCAGCCATCTCTTGGGACAAGATCATCCTCTTGCAAGCTTTGGTAAGTATTTATTCTCATGGTTTAATATATTATATGCATGATAGATTATGTAGATCATGTTGGTTATGCTAGAAAGTGTTGAGTGGTGCACTTTTGCTTATGTGACACATGTTTTGTCATTTTGGTGACTTAAACTTGAAAGTGGACTTGTGGTCTTGAAAGAAGGGAGTTTGATGGATTGAATATGAACATGTATGATGTGGTTATGGTTATGTCCATAACTTGATTTCTCTTGGTGTATAACTTTTGGAATTGTTGTTGCGAAATTGTGTACGAACGGGGTGATGTATTGTGAAATCATGGTTGTTCATGGGCATTAAGTTGATCAAAAATATGTAAAGGAAAGCTTACTTATGGCCATGGACCATTTTTGGTGAAAAAGGACCCAAAAATGACCCTTGGAGACGAAATCGGGCATCAACCCTCGCAGACGGGGTACCTGCGGGCGCAGATGCCAACATAGGTGACCCTGGACTTGTCCAAAAAGGCACCTGCGGCCGTAGGTCACCCATCTGCGGGCGCAGGCTACCCCTCCAGACCCCTCAGGGTTCCGTTTTGCATGTTTTTATCTCGTGTGGATCCCCAAAACCCCTCCAACCTTCTTGGATGCAATTATTAACTTATGAATGACCTTAAAGGAGTAATTTGGAGGTATTGTGAATTATATCAAGTATGGATTGGCTTTAATATGTTGTTGTGAAAGACGTCTAGGCAACGTAACGACGTAAACGTGACATTGTATTGTAAGGGAAGTGTAAAGTATAATCTTGGTGTGAAATGCTAGTGATTTATGATATCTTAGGTGATGTGTAACATGTATTGGTAATCGTAATGTAGTACATGATATTGTAAGAGGGTGAAATGACGTTGTATGAAAGTTGCGTAACATGTTGCCATGTTATGCATTTGTAATGTAGTTAGTTGTTAACGGGAGATTCGTGATGTACTTGTGTTGTAGAGTAAAATGTAAGGAAGGAGCTGGATTATTGTATTCACACATAGGACTGTGTATTCATATTGAGAAGATAAGGTATGTAAGGTTACTTTTTCCGTATCCTTCTGCAGCACATAGTGTTCTCATTGACGTTGTACTTGTTCTATTCCGAAGTGTTCTAGAGTATCCCAGCTCAAGTTGACATATATTGTTATTAACATGTTTCTTATTCTTAGACCGATTGTGATTCACATGTTTCTTATTCATTGACTGTAGTTCCAAAGTTCTCATAATATTGTAATGACTAATAGAACTATCTCAAGAAAAGTAGTGATGTAGGGAGAATCTATTCATTCTTGAGTAGCATTTCCAATAATGTTATGACAACAAATTTATCAATCTCTCACAAACGAAGGTATTTATCTCTTAAAAGTAAGAAATAAAGTAACACATATTTGTTGGTTGCAAGAGGAAAGGAAGTGAAGTAATGCATATATGTGTGCTTCCAATAATGTCATGATCCTCCACGTGCCAATCTCACAGAAGTAAAGAAATGAAGTAAGGTATTACCCTTCTAATGAAAGAATGAAGTAATGTATAATGGTTTGTACAATCTTGGGTGGTATCCCAGGGGTTGAAACACCTAGCATGGGTCGATCCCAATATATCATAATTACATCCTAGGGGTCAAAGTACCTAGCATGGGTTAATAACATCCCAGGGGCGAAATAAAAGCCTAGCATCGATTAATATAGCATCCCAGGGGTCAAAGTATCTAGCATGGGTTAATAACATCCCAGGGGCGACATAAAAGCCTAGCATGGGTTAATATAACATCCCAGGGGTTAGAATACCTAGCTTGGGTTAATCTCATCCCGGGGGTGACAGAAAAGCCTAGCATGGGTAAAACAATAAAGAACAAATGTAAAAGCAAAAGAAGTAAAGGACGTAATGTACATAGTTCCAAACTTACAGACCGATGGTTTATCCATATTGGGTATTTTCTTATAATTATTTCCATTAAAGTTCTTATGTATTGAATGCAGTTTCTTATATCCTTACATACTCAGTACATTATTCGTACTGACGTCCCTTGTGGGACTTACCTTACGTACTGTAGGTGCAGGTGCTAGTAGACCTCCACAATAGGTTGCCGGTCATTTGCAGAATTTTGGTGAGCTCCAATTGGTTCGGGGTTTTCCAAGTCACAGTTTTACACTTGTTTTAGTATTGTAAATATTGTATAAAGAGGTGACTTATCCCGACTTTAGGATGGTTATGTATATGCATCTGTTAGACGCTTTGTAGACGTATGTGGGAATATGAATGTAAGGGGATGTATGTCCATTTTGACTTGATGGCCCTAACGGCCAAGTTTCTTATATGTATATAATACATGTTTCCCATAACTTCCGCTATTAGCATCTAGTATGTATACGTGATGATGAGGTTATGAATGGACATGAGCAAAGATTTGTTCTCTCGGGCCTTATCGGCTTCGGGTGTCAGTCCGCCTCAATGGGATTTGGGGTGTGACGAAGACTCTAAGAGACATTTAGGAGTTGTCTTTTTTTATTCATCTCTTAGATTGTATGATAGAGCCAATGATGTAGGTGGATTATATTTAACCTTTAAATTGTTTTTATCATAGTAAATATGCCTGTTATAAGAAGAAGGGAGAGTACCAGTAAGCAAATAGATGTGTCTGCTGGAGAAGGGAATAACAAATCACCACCTAGACGAGTTAATCAAAGTGATGTTCAAGATGAGTCTCTGCCATGGATTTTATCAACTCCTTCATCTTTAGAAGAGCTAAGGAGGAGAGTAGAACCCTAGAACGACATATTAATACTACTGACCAATTTAAAGAATGTAGTCTAATTGTTGACTAATGTAGTTGTTGGACAAGGCCAAGAACAAGATGGTCAAACTATAGGTACTAGTGGAGTGGATAGGGCAACTAGTGTACAGATATAAGATTTCCTTATTTTTCACGCTCCCTCAATCATCGGGTGAGATCCTAATGAGGACTCGCAGGACTTTATTGATCAAATCCAATGGATATTTTGCATATATCTAATAAAGAAACAGTTGAGCTAGTAATAGATAGATTAAATGGCATAGCTATATTGTGGTATGAAGCTCGGAAGCACTCTAGTGGTACAGATACACCACCAGTAATTTGGTAAGAGTTCAAAAAGGCATTTCTTGACCATTATCTTCAAATGGAGATTCGGGAGCCCCGTGTAGATTAGTTCTAAAATCCTCACTAAGGGAAGATGAGCGTGAGGGAGTACAGTCTCCAATTTAATTCTTTGGCCAAGTATACTCCTAATATAGTAGCTACTATAGAGGATAAATATCATCGATATGTTGATAGATTGGATCCATATCTGGTTATAGATTGTACTATTATTGCTTTGAATAAAAACATAAATATACCAAGGATATAAGATTTTTCACAAAAAATAGATGATCAAAGGCAAAAAAGAAGGACACAAGAGCAGAAAAGAGGGTATTCTAAGAGGTCCAAATCTATGGGGTAGTTTATTCCATCCAAAAGTTATTTTAGGCCTTAGTTTTCTAATAGACAGCCTAGGCCATCACCTTCCTACTCTACAACAAGTACTGCACCCCAATTCCAAGGGTTTAGGGGCAATCAATTTGGGTAAAAAAGTGAGAGCCAAGGTTTACAAGTAGTGGAGTACAAAGAGCATGGGAGTATGAGTCAATCAAGACCTTTATGACAACCATGTAAAAAATATGGGAGATATTATCTCGGTACATGTTAGTTTGGGACAGATGCTTGCAATTGGTGTAGTACACCAAGATATATAATGAGAAATACCCTCAAAGGGGAATGAGTGGTATGGCACAAACTATTGGATCTTCTGATGCATCATCATCATCGATGCCTCTTTTGCCGACAACTCATGGTAGAGGTATTAGATGAGAAGGTTTTCTAGCGGAGTCTAGAATCGTACATATGCTCTAGTAGATCGACAAAATTTTGAGGCTTTTTGTGATGTGGTTATAGGTACATTGTGCATATTTTGTTCATGCATTAATTGATTTGGGATCTATGCTATTATATGTCACTCTATTGATTGCTAGTAAGTTCAAAAGATCACTGAAATCATTGGTTAAGCCATTTACACCAGTTGGCGAGTCTATTATAGCTAGAAGAGTGTATCATAGTTGTATAGTAACTATTTGTGGTTGTGATACATTGGCTGACCTTGTTGAGCTAGAAATGTTAGATTTTTATGTTATAATGGGTATGGATTGGTTGGCTTCTTTTCGCGGCAGGGTAGATTATCGAGCTAAGAAGGTGTATTTCCATTTTCTAAAAAAGGCAGTCCTTGAATGAAGAGGTAATATTGGGGCTCCAAAAGGTAAGTTTATTTCTTATTTTACGGCAAAGAAGTTGATGTCCAAAGGGTACATATGTCATATAGTGAGAGTGATAGATATTGATGCGGAGCCACTAACTCTTTAATCTGTTCCAATAGTATGTGATTTTCCTGATGTATTTCTACAAGAACTTCCAGGTTTGCCTCCAGAACAAGAAATAGAGTTTGGTATTGACGTGATTCTAGGTATTCAACCTATCTCCATCCCTTCGTAGAGAATGTACCCAACAAAATTATGAGAATTAAAGGAGCAATTAAAAGACTTGTTAGAAAAGGAATTCATAAGGCCTAGTATGTCCCCTTGGGGTGCAAATATGTTATTTGTGCTCAAGAAAGATGGCTCGTTGAGAATGTATATTAACAACCGGTAACTTAATAAGGTGATTATTAAGAACAAATATCCCCTTCCTAGAATTGATGATTTATTTGATCATTTACAAAGGGCTAAGCCTTTTTCAAAGATTGACTTGATGTCGGGTTATCACCAAGTGAGGGTCAAAGAGAAAAATATACCCAATATAGCTTTTTAAAAACGGATGGTTATTATTAATTTTTAGTTATGTCATTTGGGCTAACAAATGTACCAACAACTTTTTTAGATTTGATGAATAGGGTGTTCAATCCATTCTTAGATGTGTTCGTGATAGTATCTATAGATTATATTTTGGTGTATTCAAGATCGAAAGAGGATCATGCTAGTCACTTGCAGCAGGTGTTTCAGATTCTTCATGATCATAAGTTATATGCAAAGTTATCTTAGGTTAAAATCTATAGCATTCTTGGGTCACATTAACATTCAATGAAGGAATAAGGGTTGATATTCAAACTATAAAAGTCATGAAGAACTGGCCAAGACCTACAATGCCTATGGAAGTTCGTAGTTTCCTTGAGTTGGAAGGTTATTATAGAAGGTTTGTTGAAGGATTTTCTTATATTTCTTCACCTTTAATAAAGCTAACACACAAAGGAACCACGTTTCAATAGAATGATGCATGCGAAAGAAGCTTCTAAGAGCTAAATAATAAGTTAATTTCCACAACTATATTGGTACTTCTAGAAGTAGCAGAAGGTTATGCATTTTATTGTGATTCTTCAAGAGTTGGCCTAGGATGTGTATTGATTCAGCATGTTAAAGTAATAGCTTATCCATTAAATAGTTGTGGCCACATGAGAAAATTTTCCATTATATGATCTTGAGCTAGCAACTGTGGTATTTTCTTTGAAGATATGGCACCACTACTTGTATGGAGTTCATGTTGATATATACAGACCATAAGAGTTTGTAATATATATTTAAGTAGAAAGAATTGAATTTGAGACAATGATGGATTGATCTAATAAAAGATTATGACATTGATATTTTGTATCACCTAGGGAAAGCAAAAGCAGTAGTTGAGGCTTTAAGACGTAAGACATTGGTGAGAACTTATGGGCAGTCCATAGAAAGACAAGGGATGACTAAAGTTCTATACCAACTAGCTAGCTTGGGGGTTCTCCTTCTTGAATCTTTGGATGAAAGAGTTATTGGGCAAAATTCGACAGAATCCTCATTTGTACCTAAAGTAAAAGAGAAGTAGTACAGGGATCCTATTTTATTATGGCTTACAGAGAGTGTACAACAAGGTATCACAAAGGCATTTGATCTTAAACAGTATGTAGTGCTGTAATGTCAAAACAGATTGTGTCTATCAAATGTAGATAGACTAATAATGAGAATTATGATAGAGGCACATCATTCAAGATACTCTATCCATGTATAGTCAACTAAAATGTATCATGACTTTAAGGAAGTATATTGGTGGGGTGAAATAAATAAGAACAACAACAATATCAAACCCAGTATATTCCCATAAAGTAGGGTCTGGGGAGTGTAAGTGTACGTAGTTCATACTACTACCTCAGCAGTGAGATAGAAAGGTTATTTCTGATGACCCCCGACTCAAAATAAAAATAGTCTAGAAAAAAATAAAGGGAACAAGAAACAATAGCTATTAACACACCAAATAATAACATAAACAAGACTATCACTTAAGTAATCCGACAAATGATACTACACTCTGAAAAAGACTAGCACTATGGCCAATAGCACGGATAACAAAACAAAGTCCTCCTTCCTACTAATAAAGGACACACACCTTTATACTACCCTTCTACCCTAATTCACATCCTTCATACCTTTCTATCTAGGGTCATGTCCTCGGTAAGCTGAAGTTGCTCTATGTCATGTCTAATTACCTTCCTTCAATATTTCTTCAGTCTCCCTCTACCTTGCTTTAAACCATCCCTAGCCAACCTCTCACACCTCTAAACTAGGGCATCCATACAGCACCTCATCACATTCCCAAACTATCTCAACCTCGCTATCTGTATCTTGACTTCTATCAAAGTCACTCCCATCTTATCTCGAACAACCTCATTTCTTTTCCAATTTTTCCTAGTAAACCCACACATCCATCGTAGCATTCTTATCTCTGCCACCTTCATCTTTTGTAGATGAGAGTTCTTGACTGGACAACACTCTGCTCCATATAACATAGCTGGTCTAACCACCACTCTGTAGAACTTGCCTTTGAGTTTAGGAGGCACCTTCTTAACACACAAGATTCTGGAAACAAGCCTCCATTTCATCCACCCTAACCTAATCCGATGGTTTACATCCTCGTCAATCTCTCTATTCCCCTGGATCATGGAGCCAAGATACTTGAAACTCTCTCTCTTTTGGATAACTTGAGTATTAAGCTGCATAACCTTATCAGCCTCATACATCACCTCTTTGAACTTGCACTCTAAATACTCCATTTTGGACCTACTCTACCTAAACCCTTTAGACTTTAGGGTTTGTCTCCAAACCTCCAACTTAGTATTTACTCCACCACGTGTCTCATTAATTAGGACTACATTATCAACAAATAGCATACACCATGGTACCTCACCTTGAATTTTCTATGTCAAAACATCTATCACCAAGGCAAATACAAATGGGCTAAGAGTCGATCCCTGATGTAACCCCATCAAGATAGTAAAGTGCTCTGAGTCCCCTCCAAATTGTCAACAAGTTAAAATAGAGAACCAAAAGCTCAGAGGCTATATGAAATGTATGAATCTTCCAATTTGGAAGTGGGACATGATCAATATGGATTTCATCAGCAGTTTGCCTCTTAAGTCTCAAAAGTTTGATTCCATATGGGTGGTAGTTGATAGACTTACCAAATTAGCCTACTTCCTAATAGTCAATATCACTTACACCACCGAAGACTATGTGAGGTTGTATGTTAAAGAGATAGTTTTGCTACATGTAGTCCTAATCTCTATTATATCTGATAGGGGAGCTCATATTTACCATAATTTTTTGGAAGTCATTTCAGAGGATTTGGGAAGGCAAGTGAATTAAAGTACAACCTTTCACCCTTAAATGGATAGTTAGGTAGAACGTACGATCCAAATACTTGAGGATATGTTGTGAGCTTGTGTATTAGACTTCAAAGGTAGTTGGGATGATCATTTGTCACTTATTGAGTTTTCTTACAACAATAGTTATCACTCAACTATTATAATGGCACCTTCTGAAGCTTTATATGGAAAACAGTGTAGATCACCAATTGGATGGTCTGAAGTAGGTGAAACTACCCTCTTTGGACCAGATCTTTTTGATCAAGCTACTAAAAAAGTTAAATTAATACAATCGAGACTAGCATAAGCTCAAAATTGACACAAATATTATGCAGATGCTAGAAGAAGAGGGCTAGAGTTTGCCATTGGAGATTCAGTATTCTTGAAGGTGTTACCAATGAAAGGGGTAATGAGGTCTGGTAAAAAGAAAAAACTGAGTCCATATTACATAGGGCTATTTAATATTATACAAATATTTGTCCAAGTTGCGTATAAGTTAGAGCTACCCCAAGAGCTTTTAACAGTTCATCTGGTGTTTCACGTCTTAATACTTTGAAAGTGCATAAGTGACTCATTTCGTATTACTCCAACTGAAAATGTACAAGTTACAGGAGATCTAACTTATGAAAAAGTACCCTTTTCTATTCTAGATCGGCATGTCAAGAAGTTAAGAAATATAGAAGTAGCTTTCGTAATAGTACTATGGAAAAACCAGCAAGTAGAAAAAGTTACATGGGAAATAAAAGAAGTAATGAAATACAAATTGTCACGCCCCGAATCCCATCGGGACGTGATTGGCACCCGAAGCCGATAAGGCCCGAGAGAACTAATCTTTGCTCATGCTCATGTACTCTCATATGTATGTTCGCGTATGAATATCATCTTATTTTATGTAATTAAATATCAATATTGGAAGGCATGACAACATATGTAATATATATGCAACTTAGCCGTTAGGGCTATTTCATCAAAATGAACGTATATCTTTTACCTCATGATACCCCACATATGTCTACAAAGCCTCTAATAGATACATGAACATGTCTATACAATATTTAAAAATGCCAAAATCTACTATACACATGCGACTTGGGAAGCCCCGAAGCAACTGGGGCTCACCAACAATCTGCGGATATCACGCCACTTACTGCGGAGATCTACTACCTCCTGTGCCTGCAGCATGTAAGGTAAGTCCCCAAGAGGGGTCAGTACAAAAAAAGTACTGAGTATGTAAGGCCATATGAAACTAGAATAGCACATAAGTACTTCCAAGAAATGAAGCGTAAGAGAATAATATACCTCAGTCATGAATATTGGGAAATTTCTAGAATAGCATGAGAGTGAAAAATGAGAGAAATCTGATTTTTTTCCATCTTTTATAGACCCTTAATGTCCCTTTTTACTCACACACTTGGTCCAATAATAAGTCTCTACTTGGCCAAGATGAATGGGTCAAATTTCCCATATGGGCCATGTCTTCTTTCCATTTTTGGGCCCTAAATTCACTTAACCCGATAAAATCAATAATGTAATATTTTTAAGTAGTCTCATACATATTACAATAATATTCCCACTCATTCTATTCATATCCGTAGCCTCAATCCAAAAACCAAGTGCTTCTAGCCACGTATGACCCATTTTGACCAAAAGGGTAAAATCGTCATTTTGACGTCAAATTCGTTCTCGAGTAATTTTATCATACCAATATATTATTTCACTCATTTCATGTATATTATCATGGTTGTAGAAGAATCGTGGCAAAAATTGGCTCAATACGTCCCCAGGAACCCTTGGGACTTAAACAAAATTTTCAACTTTTGAAAGGTGCGCAGGGGCGGCGTGGCACGCTGCCTGGCGCAACCCTTTGCTGCCTATGGACTGAAAATTTCATCCCATAGCGGCGTGGCACGCTACCCAACGCGCCCTTCCCTTAATTTTTTCGAAAATTTCATTTTTTGACTTTTCTTCGCGGGTTCGGTTAGATACTTCAAGTCCTATTCTTTAACTCACTTATTACCCTTAACATACTTTTTCTAGAGGTCCTCTTAGCCTCGTTTTGAACCCCACAAATGCTCCATGAAAATCACAAAACAGCCCAGGCCACCGCGTGTAGAAATCGTCCGCTTTGGAGCCTCAGCCCCTCACGGTTTTAAAACGCGTCTACAAGGGAGAGGTATCCAAGCACTTATAAAGCACTCTTCGTTCACCTCCCCAACCGATGTGGGATTTGCCTATACCAATGTGGGATTTTCCTAAGGCAAGCCTTACACTAGTAACCGAATATGGGATACCTTAGCACATTTTGGGATGGAACATGCGTGAGGTCAATGTGAAAACTATTTGCCGCAGAAAGAAACGGACAGAGTAACCTTACATACCTTATCTTCCCAAATGTAAATACACAATCCAATATGTGAGCACAACAATCCCGCTCCTTTCTTACTCTACATCACAAGTACACAACGGAACCAACATTAACCACCAACTACCTTACACATGCATACGACAACAATGAGTTACATGTTTATCTTTAAAATGTCATTTCCTTTTCAATAATATCATTTACGGCATTGTTATACCAACAATACCCCATTCATGCCATACATTGACCACAAGTTACATTCCAAGCATTTAAGATGACCATGAATTACATGAGTCCCTTATAATATTATTTCACCCGTTACAATACCATTCATGGCATTATCATACCAAAAATACCATAATATTTCATACATTTACCAACACATGTTAACCCAACAACATTTCACCACAAAGCTTCTCCTTTACACTTTCTCATTCCCACCATATCACAAACAGTGTAACATTGGTATAGGCAAATCCCACATCGGTTGGGGAGGTGAACGAAGAGTGCTTTATAAGTGCTTGGATACCTCTCCCTTGTAGACGCGTTTTAAAATCGTGAGGGGCTGAGGCTCCAAAGAGGACAATTTCTACACGCGGTGGCCTGGGCTGTTACAGTTGGTATCAGAGCCGGTGCCGGGCCGGTGGTGGGGCAAACCCAGTGGTGGGGCAAACCTCAGTGAGGACGCTGAGTCCCAAGGGGGGGTAAGTGTAAGGCTTGCCTTAGGCAAATCCCACATTGGTATAGGCAAATCCCACATCGGTTGGGGAGGTGAACGAAGAGTGCTTTATAAGTGCTTGGATACCTCTCCCTTGTAAACGCGTTTTAAAACTGTGAGGGGCTGAGGCTCCAAAGCGGACAATTTCTACATGCGGTGGACTGGGCTGTTACACAAATATCCTAATTTATTTCAATCTAAAGGGAGAAGAAAAAGTGTAGAGTTAAGGAATTAACAGGTAAGTATACTTCTATGTGTATTATGTGGCTAATTGTAGAATTTAAGTATATGTCTATGTGTATTATGTGGCTAATAGTAAAACTTAACTTAGGCTTGAACTTGTTTTGACTGGTTAACTATGCTAACTTTCGAGGTCAATTGTTCCTAAAGAGGGGAGGGGGGAGGATTTAACACCCCCATAATCTACATATATTAGTTCTATTTATATGGAACTTGAAGTAACCTCATTGTATAGGTTAGGGACTAAGTTTCTTAAGTGATTGATGGTTCAAAACAAATTTGAAGAATACTATAATATTCTATATATTTCAACATGTGTTTGGCCGAGTTAACCTCGATGAAAATATTTAAACTCGAGATAGTGAGGTGGTATTCTACCTTAAGTTTTAAAGTTGCCAAGTGTATATAAGTGTTAAGTTAAAGTAAAAGGGATTTAAAAAATGGAATAACATAAGTGAGCAACTTGCTTGACTTAAATTAAGCTAGTAGTTTACATGTAGGTACATCACCTACTTTGACTTATTGACCAACCTGAGAAACAATTAGGTTCATCACCTAGTAAGACTATTTTGATCAGTATACAGGACCAAGTACACCCATCACCTACTTGACAAATCTGGCCCAACTTAAGTGAATGAAAAAGAGAAGAATCGGCAGCTAAGACCCAATAAGTTTAAGTCCTATAAGGGCTAAATTATATGGCCAAGTAGGTGAATCACCTACTTGACATTTTATGTCCTAAAATCAGCTAAGAGAGGCGGCCAAAGCAGGTCCCTTTTAAAGGGATAGATATTCGCTCTTTTATCTCATTTTAACTTACAAACAAAACCAGATTCTCAAGTCTGTCTTTGCTCTCTCTTAGCTTCTAATACATCTCTAAAATACCATTAGAGTTTTTGTGTAACGACCTACTCTATCATTACTAAAGGCACCTCATCTATGGGCACGGGGCACAGGGATTTTGAAAAATATGGTCTCAAACTAGTATAATTGGACTTAGTTGAAATTTTTTAGAATTTGAAGGTTTTGGTCGGGCTGAAGTCATCCCGCTATAGAAGAAATTTTATCTCTATAGCTACACCATGGTAGCGGCCTACCGGCTACTATAGCGGATGCCAAAGGCAGAAACCAGACCCTAGTTTTATTTATTTTTCTTTCTCTTTTTTAGTTGGAAAAAGGATGAACGAGGGTTCTAAAACCTCCCTATGGCCATGGAGCAATGGATAGGGGGGATATGCTTGAATAGGGTAAAACCCATGGTTTTCTCATGAATTCCAAATTGGAAATCACTTGCACGAAGTCAAAAGCTCGCGTTCATACCTCCATAGAAGTTGCTTGGCATCCAAGTAGGCTAGGTTTAACTGAGAAGTTTATAACTGGGTTAGAAAGCATAGGTATGATGTAGATTAATGGGATATTTCATGCTTAAGACTACGGACACGGTGTTGGGATTAATAAAAATGGTAAAAATCTAGTTGTTTGAATGTAATTTGATGTAAATTTGTGATATTAAAATCTCTCAACTAATTAATATGCATTGTTATTGACACTGATCATTCTTGAATGTTTTGATGGTATTGTACCCATAAAATGGTATAGAACCTAATAAATACCTAATTAGATGTGGCAAGTGGTTAGTGGATTCCAAGGAATCTAGGGTGGTTAGTATTTGTAGAATTAGAGGAACCTATGATGGTAACCAGAGGAATGGCATTCCTGACTAGGTATTAGTATTGGTGGAGTTAGAGGAACCTATGGTGGTAACTAGAGGATTGATAGTCTTGATAGGTATTTGTATTGGTGGATTCCGAGCAACCTATGGTGGAAACCATAGGAATGACAGTCTTGACTAGGTATTAATGTTGGTGGATTCCAAAGATTCTAGGGTGGTTACTAGAGGAATGGTTTATGTGTGCGTGTTAACTATTTCTTCATATACATATTCCAACGCATGTTCAAAGTAAGTAAATTGTTAAATGATATCGTTAGTATTAATCATATGCAATAAGGTTGTGCTAAATGACTTATTGAATGTACAAGTCTAGTTGTTACTTTCATTGTGTTTGTGATTGTTGTGATATCATATTTATTATTATAAGATATATCAGTATTTGTACATCTGCACGGGGATTGGTTGGTGTAGGGGTGGAAGACACTAGATGTCTGGAATTTTTGTAGATAGACAAGAGGTCGTCCCCTGCAGGTCATGGCTAGTGGACGACCTTAAGACCCTTAGCATGTCTGTATAAGGTATTGATGAGTGTGATGATTCCTTGAGTGAACCGAATTTATATGTTTACTTGTTATTTTTGGTTCCTTGAGAAAACCAAGTTTATGTGTTAACTTGTTATGAATTGATAGTTGAATGGTCAGGATTAAATTACAATCATTTGGCATGTCTCCTTATTTATCTATCTACTTAAATACTTGGGACATAGTTAGCATATTGTTGTTTATTCATGGTTTGTTGACTTGGATTCTTACTGGTAGTCATGGTCTTAACTTGAGTTGTTGACTATTTTTACTTGTACTTGATTAAACCCTGTGGCTTGTTGAAAAGTCTAAGTGTTCTTAATGAATATAAGTTACTTGAAAGGTGTTCTTGGTTTTGCTCGTGGTATGGTTATGGTCATTGATCTACTAGTTGATATTGTCGAGATTGGGTAGGCAGGGTGATGTTGTCTTGTTATTTACTTTCCCATATCCTTGCTTGAATCTTAAATGTATGACCGGGGTAACAAAATTTGGATAAGTATTATGTAAGTGTCTGAAATGACATGTTGTTAAGGTTGGGAACCATTAAAGTTAGGTTCGGTAGAGTTCAAAATAAAAAGTGTGTCTAAGGCCTGACTTGACGACATTGAGAGGAGGTGATGCTTAGAGTTTAATATGGTATGGAAATTGACTACGTGTTAACAAGAATAATTAAAGATGAGGGACGTGAAGAATTAAGGGACGGATGGTCTTTGACTAATAAACTCTTAAGTTACATGTTTCTTTTCGGATATTAATGTGATTTTATTCAGGTCGACCGATGATGCTTACCATTACGTGTTGTTTATACTGATACAACTCTTTCTATACCCTTTTCTGGGGTATAGTCTAGTTGCAGGATTAGTAGATGTTTCATACTTGATGTTGTAGAGTTCTACAACAACTTCTATTATTGTCTCTCATGGTGGAAGCTGGGTCATGTGTACTATTCTACATCTTTCCATTGTAGCTCTTGTACTGGTTTAAACTAGGTCCTTACGGAAAAGTGTTTGTTGTACGTAAATTTTTTTAAACAAGTTGTACTAAATGAAGAATCTATTATTTCTTTATGACTTCTGCATGTTTTCACTTGGGTAGTAAGAGTTCTTCTATCTAGGTGGATTAGTGTAGGTTCCCACATGATCCAATTAGTTGGATCGTGACAGTTTGGTATCAAAGATTAAGTTACCAGTTTCCCAATACAAGAGCAAATGTCGAATAAAGTCCTATAGATTGGTATGTTGATGTTCACATCAAATCTTCAGGGGTCTATGAGGCATTCTAAGAAATTGTTTCACTTATTCTCTCTCTTCTCATTCGGTTTGTATGAGTTGAGTCCAATTGGTATCTCTCGATTCTAATTGGTATCTCAATAATGCAAATGGATATTGCTTGACTCCATTTAGAAGGACACAAATAATGAAATTAGAACTGGAAAGGTTCCAATTAGTTTCTGGCGATAAAGATGGTGTAATTTTTTGGATAATGGGCTAGTAGTTATCTACGAAGCAAGTAAAAGAATATTAAAAAGGCATGTTTTCCCGTGGTAGAGGTGTGTAGGCCGCTACAGCGGGATGGGATGGGATAGAATACCTGCCTTATTTTTCCCATTTTTGTTTCTTATTACCGACTAGTAAAATTCATAAATTTAAGCTACGAGCTACCATATGATTGATATAAATCATATAAAGTAAGGTAAAGAGAATGCATTCACTAGTAGTTATTAAAACTAGCATCCATGTACAATAATATAAAAAAAGATAGTAAAAAAGAATATTGTTTCTTACATGCCCCAAATAGGGGCAACCCAAATCAAGTACCAAATTAAGGTGAGTTGATGGATTATTTGTGATGTGGTGTGGATAAGAAAGTGTAAAGGAGAAGTGTAGTGGTTAAATGTATTGATTATCATGTATTGGTCAATGTTGGGAATATTGTGGGATTTTTGGAATAATAATTTTATCAATGGTTTGTTAAGGGGAAATGACATGTTTAATGGCAAACATGTAACTCATTGGCATTGTATGCATTTGTAAAGTAGTTGGTGGTTAATGTCAATTCCATTATGCATTTGTGATGTAGAGTGACACATAAAGAAGGAGCGGGACTATTGTGTGCACGTCTAAGGTTGTTTATTCGTATTGAGAGTACAAGGTATGTAAGGTTACTCCGTCCGTATCTTTCTGCGGCAAATAGTATTCATATTGACATTATGTTTGTTCCATCCCGAAATGTGTTAAGGCATCCCATATTCGGTTATCCATGGTCATTGTCATACATTACCTACTCATTGATCATTGGTGAATCTCATGTTTCCTATTCAAGCATAATGTTCCAAAAGCTCAAAAGTGTTATGTTCCAAAGTTCCCATAGTGGTTGTACTCATGTCCCTTGTTCATGAATTATTGTCCAATGGTTCCAATGGTGTCATGGTGCTAATAATGTTATGTTTCTCATGATATTTATTCACATGTCTCTCACTCATTGGTTAATGATTCAAAGCTTCTAACAAAGTTATGTTCCAAAGTTCAAAGTGATGTTGTCAATATCATGGTATCAATCTCAAAGTAATAAACAAGGTAATGCATATGTGGTCAATGATCAAGTAAGGGTGGCAGCTTTGGGAGAAAAATGCCTAGCTCAAGTCGATCCCAAAGCAGGGGGCAGTCCTAGGGGCATAAGCCTAACTCGGACCGATCCTAACAGGGGGCAGCTCTAGGGGTAATGACCTAGCTCGAGCCGAACCTGAAATGTTGTATGGGTGGCATCTCTAGAGGTACTAACCTAACTCTAGCCAATCCTGATATATACATTAATTCATAGGGTGGAAGTTCTAGAGGCATAAGCCTAGCTCGAGCCGATCCCAACATAACATGATGTTATGTTTAAAAACCCACTATTCAGTCGGGGCCCTGGTATCACAGGTCAAAGGTAAATATGAATAATCATTGAATCTTAAGATACAAAGAAAGTACCGAAAGCAATCTACATGGTCTCCAAAGTACAGAATAATGAATCATCTATATTGTGACTTATCTATATTGGTTATGCATTTGAACTTGAGTTCTTTGACATACTTCCATATCTCACAAGTTTCATATGTCCTTACATACTCAGTACATTCTTCGTACTGACCCCTCTTGGGGGATTTACCTTACTTGTTGCAGGCGCAGGCACTAGTCGGCCTCCACAGTAGGATTGCCAGTTGTTGCAGATCTTTGGTGAGATCCGGTTAGTTCGGGGCTTCTCCGAGTCACTATTGTACATATGTTTTGGTGTTGTACATGTTGTATAAAGCGGGGACTTGTCCCGACTTTTGGTTCATTTTTTTTTAATGCATTGTTAGAGGCTTTTGTAGATGGTTGTAGGTGTAACAATGTAAACGGTATATGTCGCCTTTTGACTTGGTGGCCTCAACAACCAAGTTTCGCATATGTGAATATATGTATCATGTTCCATGATTCCATTGTTGATATCCAAAGTTATTATGTGATTATGGATTTCTTATAGCATGTATATGATTGAATAGAGGCAAAGCTTGGTTCTCTCGGGCCTTGTCGGCTACGAGTGCCAATTCGTCCCGATAGGATTCGGGGCGTGACAAAAGTGGTATCAGAGCGGGTCGTTCTAAGGGTGTCTACAAAGCCTTGTCTGAGTAGAGTCTTACTTATCGATGTGTTGTGTACCACATTTATAAGTAGGAGGCTACGGGACATTTAGGATGTTGTTTTTTTTCTTCATTCTAGATCGTGCAATAGAGCCAAAGTTGTAAGTGAAATGATATCTGATCATTGAAATTTATTTTTCTTGTTATAGTAAGAATGCCAATGACAAGAAGAGGTCCAGGTAAAAGTAAGAGGATCGATAGAATTGCTGGTGAGGGAACCAGTATACCACCACCTGATCAAGTTAATCAAGGCGATACAGAGCATGAATTTGTGTCACGAGCTTCCTCCACTCCCTTTATACTAGAAGAGTCGAGTAGGAGAAGCGTACCTGTAGAACCACCAGTCAATGCCATAGATCAGGATCTTAGAAATGCAGTTCAGATGTTGACACAGTTAGTGGCAGCCCAGAGTCAAGGACGAGCTGGCCCAATGACACATGATGATGATACGGCTAGAATGGCAAGTCGCATAACACAGGATTTCTTGAAACTGGACCCTCCTATATTCACAGGGTTAGATCCAAAAGAATATCCACAGGACTTTGTGGATCAAATTCAGAGGGCCTTGGAAGTTATGCACGTGACGGGGGTAGAGACAGTTGAACTTGCTGCGTACTGATTGAAAGGAAAGGCAATATTGTGGTACGAGGATTGGAAGAAATCCCGTGATATTGGTGTAACTCCACTTACTTGGGAAGAGTTTAAAGTGGCTTTCCTAGATCATTATCTTCCGTATGAGATCCGCGAGGCACGTGCGAATCAATTCCTAAATCTCCGTCAAGGAAATCTAAGCGTAAGGGAATATAGCTTGCAATTTAATTCCTTGGCTCGATATGCGCCAAATGTTGTGGCTACGATGATAGACAGGGTCCATAGATACGTGGACAGACTAGAGCCATATTTGGTAAGGGATTGCACCATTGCTGCCTTGAACAAAGACATGGATATAGCGAGAATTCAGGCCTTCGCCCAGAAAATGGAAGATCAACGACAAAGATGAAGGGTACATGAATTTGACAGGGGACAGTCCAAAAGGGCTAGACCTATGGGACCACCTATGATGTCCCAAGGAGGATCTAGGCCACGTATGTTTCCGAGACCACCTAGACCATCGTTCTCTTATTCCACAGGGGGTGCTCACTCACAGTTTTGAGGGTCTAGGGGTGGTCCATCTGGGCAAAGTAGCGGAGTTCACGGATCACAGGCAGCAGGTCTTCCTCATCAGCAGTGTCAACACTGCGAGCGTATTCATGCAGGTACATGCAGAGTGGGGACAAATGCTTGTGTCTGGTGCGGCATGACAGGACACATGATGAGAGAGTGTCCCCAGAGGAGTAAGGGAGGTGTAGCATGACCGGCAGGATTAGCTATTGCGTCATCAGCATCGGTTCCCTCTTTGGGCCGAGGTGTTCAGTCTGTAGGCAGGGGTAGAGGTGCCAGAGGAGCAACCAGTACTAGTAGGGTCCAGCATTGCACTTATGCTTTAGTGGACCGACATAATTCAGAGGCTTCCCCTGATGTTGTCACAGGTACATTACTCGTATCCTCACACAATGTATATGCATTGATTGACCCTGGTTCTACATTTTCCTATGTTACTCTATTGTTTGCTGTGAAATTTGCAAAGGTACCAGAATTATTAATTAAATCAGTTGAAGTGTCTACACCGGTTGGTGGATATATTATTGCAAAGAGAGTATATCGTGACTGTGTGGTAACTATGTGTGGTCATGATACGTTGGTCGATCTCATTGAATTGGACATGGTGGATTTTGATGTGATCATGGGAATAGATTGGTTGGCCTCTTGTTATGCCACAGTAGATTGCCGGGCCAAGAAGGTGCAATTTTGTTTTCTGCAAGAAGTGTTCTTGAATGGCAGGGTAATGTAGGGGCACCACGAGGGAGATTTATTTCGTATTTGAAGCCAGAAAAATGATTGCTAAAGGTTACATATGTCATTTAGTACGGGTGAAAGATAATGATGTGGAACCACTAACTCCGCAGTCGGTTCCAGTGGTCAATGAATTTCTGGATGTATTTCCAGAAGATCTTCCAAGCTTACCCCCAGAACGGGAAGTAGAATTTGGCATTGATGTGATCCAGGCATTCAGCCTATTTCTATTCCCCCATATAGAATGGCTCCCGCAGAATTGCGTGAATTGAAAGAGCAATTGAAATATTTACTAGACAAGGGCTTCATTAGGACTAGTATGTACCCGTGGGGTGCACTGATATTATTTGTCCGAAAGAAAGATGGCACATTAAGAATGTGCATCGACTATCGGCAATTGAATAAGGTAACGATCAAGAACAAATATCCCCTCCCTCGAATTGATGATTTGTTTGATCAGTTACAGGGTGCCAAGTGTTTTTCAAAGATTGACTTGAGGTCAGGTTACCATCAAGTCAGAGTTAGAAAAGAAGATGTACCCAAGACAGGCTTTCGAACACGGTATGGCCATTATGAATTCTTAGTTATGTCATTTTGGCTAACAAACGCACCAGCTGTGTTTATAGATTTGATGAATAGGGTGTTTAAGCCATTTCTGGACTTGTTCGTCACGGTATTCATAGATGACATCCTAGTTTATTCAAGATCACCAGAGGACCATTCTAATCACTTACAAAAAGTGTTACAGATTCTCCATGAGCATAAGTTGTATGCCAAGTTCTCCAAGTGTGAGTTTTGGTTAAAATCAGTTGCATTCTTGGGTCATATTGTGTCAGATGAAGGGATACAGGTTGATACACAGAAGATTGAAGCAGTGAAAAATTGGCCAAGACCTACGACACCCACGGAGATCCGTAGTTTTCTTGGACTAGCAGGTTATTATAGAAGGTTTGTGGAAGGTTTTTCCTCTATTGTTGCACCGTTAACAAAGCTTACACATAAGGCAGTAAAATTTCAGTGGAATGATGCGTGTGAGAAAAGCTTCCAAGAGTTGAAAGGTAAACTAACCTCCACACCAGTTTTAGTGCTTCCCGAAGGAACAGAAGGTTATGTAGTGTATTGTGATGCTTCCGAGATTGGCCTCGGATGTGTATTGATGCAACATGGTAATGTCATAGCATATTCCTCACGACAGTTACGACCACATGAGAAAAATTATCCCACACATGATCTTGAATTGGCAGCGGTATTTTTTGCTCTAAAGATATGGCGTCATTATTTGTACGGAGTCCATGTTGATATCTATACAGACCACAAAAGTTTGCAATATATTTTTAAGCAGAAGGAACCCAATTTGAGGCAACGAAGGTGGTTAGAGCTCCTAAAAGACTATGACATTGATATTCTTTATCACCCAGGCAAAGCAAATGTAGTAGCTGATACATTGAGCCGTAAGGCAGTAGAAAACACTAGTGGCCAGTTGAATGAAAAGCATGATATAATCAAAGATTTGAATCAATTAGCCAGCTTGGGAGTTCGCCTTATTGAATCCTCAGATGATAGAGTTATTGTGCAGAATGCAGTAGAATCCTCCTTAATAACTGAAGTGAAAGAGAAACAATTTGCGGATTCTATGTTATCGCAGCTAAAGGAAAATGTACAGTAGAATTTGACAAAGGCATTTGATCTTACACAGGAAGGGATACTTCAATATCAAGGAAGGTTATGTGTATCAGATGTAGATGAGCTGAAGACATGAATTATGACAGAGGCGCATCATTTGCGCTATTCTATTCATCCGGGTGCTACTAAAATGTACCATGACTTGAAAGAAGTGTATTGGTGGGGAAATATGAAGAAGAACATTGCAGAATTTGTCGCTCAATGTCTGAACTGTCAACAAGTGAAAGTATAGCATCAGAAACCAGGAGGTTACATGCAATGTATCAATCTTCCAGTCTGGAAGTGGGATATGATTAACATGGATTTCATTACAGGTTTGCCTCGTAAATTACAGAGGTTTGATTCTATATGGGTTATAGTGGACAGGCTTACCAAGTCAGCGCATTTTCTACCGGTCAAGATGACCTATACAGCTGAGGATTATGCGAAGTTGTATGTGAAGGAGATAGTACGATTGCATGGTATTCCACTTTCCATTATATCAGACAGAGGAGCACAGTTCACAGCGCACTTTTGGAGATCTTTCCAGCAGAGTTTGGGTACACGGGTGAATTTGAGTACGGCTTTCCATCCTCAGACTGATGGACAAGCAGAACGTACCATTCAGAAACTTGAAGATATGCTAGGAGCTTGTACGTTAGATTTTCAAGGCAGTTTGGATGACCATTTGCCTCTTATTGAATTTACTTACAACAATAGCTATCATTCAAGTATTAAAATGGCAACTTATGAAGCCTTGTACGGGAGGAAATATAGATCACCAATTGGATGGTTTAAAGCGGGTAAAACTGCTTTACTTGGGCCAGATATTGTTCATCAGGCTATGGAGAAAGTTAAAGTGATCCAACAGTGGTTGCAAACGGCTCAAAGTCGTCACAAGTCATATGACGATGTTAGAAGGAGAGGTCTTGAATTTGCCATAGGTGATTGGGTGTTTTTAAAGGTGTCACCGATGAAAGGGGTAATGCGGTTCAAAAATAAAGGGAAATTAAGTCCACGTTACATAGGCCCATATGAAATCATTAGAAGATTTGGGCAAGTTGCTTATGAATTAGCGCTACCTCAAGAACTTTCCTCAGTCCACCCGGTATTTCATGTTTCGATGCTTCGAAAATGCATAAGAGATCCATCTCGTATTGTTCCAATTGAAGATTTCCAAGTTACGGAGGATCTTACTTATGAAGAGGTACCCGTTGCTATCCTAGATCGACAAGTAAAAAGATTGAGAAATAAAGACATAGCTTCCATAAAAGTCCTTTGGAGAAATAAAAAAGTAGAGGAGATCACATGGGAAGCGGAAGAGATGATGAAATCCAAATATCCCCATCTATTTCAAATGGACCAAGAAGTTCAAAGTGCGGGAGTGGAGCAATAACAAGTAAGTCTCCATGAGCCTTAAGTATTTATGTATATGTATACTAATGTAGAAATGCATTTGGTGTAATTGAAACGATATTGTTAACATTCGAGGATGAATGTTCCTAAGGGGGGAAGAATGTAACACCCCGTACCTTCCTAACCCTACTTGACGACATTATATAATATTTACTTAGGTATCGGGAGCTATGCCATTGATGAGATAATTGAATTTGGCCCTTGTATATGTGATTAAACCTTCATGGGAGGTGTTTTATGATATTCGTGGAACATTTGAGGGGTTCAAAATGAGGCTAAGAGGACCTCTAAACAAAGTATATTAAGGTTAAGAAGTAAGTCAAAGAATAGGATTTGAAGTATCTAACCGAACCCGCGAAGAAAAGTCGAAAAATGATTTTTTTCAAAAAAATAAGGTAGGGGAATAATGGGGAGAGTGCCACGCCACTTTGGGCCAAATTTTTGTGCCCATATGCAGTAAGTTGGCTCACCCAAGGGCGTTCCACGCTGGTTTTTCCATTTTTTGAAAGTTGGAAATTTTCAAAGTCCCAAGGGTACCCGGGGTCGTATTGAGCCTATTTTTGCAACGTTTCTTCTACAACCATGAGTATATACATGAAATGAATTACATATTATATTGGTATGATAAAATTACTCGAGAACGAATTTGGAGTCAAAATGGTAGTTTTGCCCTTAAGGTCAAAATAAGCCAAACGTGGCTAGAATTACTTATTTTTGGGATTGAGGCTACGAATATGAGTAGCACGAGTGGGAATATTATTGTAATACGTATGATACGACTTAAACACGAGAAATTATTGATTTTACTGGGTTAAGTGAATTGGGCCCAAAAAGGACCCAAAAATGAAAAGAACACATGGCCCAAAAATGGGTCAAATGACCCATTCTTTCAAAGACCTTCTAGAAACAATAACCAATGCTAAAGAAGTGGATAAGGATGGATTTGGGGTCCTATATAAAGGGAATAAAATCTGATTTTATTGAGTACAAAAGTCCCATGCCTTTAGACAAATATACATGACATTTCTCCAAACCCTAAAAACTCAAAGACAACCTTTGGAGCAAAATCATCATTTCTCAAGCCTTGGTAAGTATTTATTCTCATGGATTAATTTATGATATGCATTAAAGAGTATGTGGATCATGTTGGTTTTTCTTGGAAATGTTGGACATAGTACCTTGTTCTTTTGTATAAGATTTATGATCCATGGGATTCAAACTTGAATTAGCACTTGTGCCTTTGATGAAAAAGCATGGTATGAATAAAATATGAACATGTATGGTGTTATTTTGTTATTCAATTTGTTATTTTTCTATAAGTGTAAATTGGGGGATTTTGGCCGATATGTGCTATAAAGTATATTAAGGTGAGTTGATGGATTATTTGTGATGTGGTGTGGATAAGAAAGTGTAAAGGAGAAGTTTAGTGGTTAAATGTATTGATTATCATGTATTGGTCAATGTTGGGAATATTGTGGGATTTTTGGAATAATAATTTTATCAATGGTTTGTTAAGGGGAAATGACATGTTTAATGGCAAACATGTAACTCATTGACATTGTATGCATTTGTAAAGTAGTTGGTGGTTAATGTCAATTCCATTATGCATTTGTGATGTAGAGTGACACATAAAGAAGGAGCGGGACTATTGTGTGCACGTCTAAGGTTGTTTATTCGTATTGAGAGTACAAGGTATGTAAGGTTACTCCGTCCGTATCTTTCTGCGGCAAATAGTATTCATATTGACATTATGTTTGTTCCATCCCGAAATGTGTTAAGGCATCCCATATCCGGTTATCCATGGTCATTGTCATACATTACCTACTCATTGATCATTGGTGAATCTCATGTTTCCTATTCAAGCATAATGTTCCAAAAGCTCAAAAGTGTTATGTTCCAAAGTTCCCATAGTGGTTGTACTCATGTCCCTTGTTCATGAATTATTGTCCAATGGTTCCAATGGTGTCATGGTGCTAATAATGTTATGTTTCTCATGATATTTATTCACATGTCTCTCACTCATTGGTTAATGATTCAAAGCTTCTAACAAAGTTATGTTCCAAAGTTCAAAGTGATGTTGTGAATATCATGGCATCAATCTCAAAGTAATAAACAAGGTAATGCATATGTGGTCAATGATCAAGTAAGGGTGGCAGCTTTGGGGGAAAAATGCCTAGATCAAGCCGATCCCAAAGCAGGGGGCAGTCCTAGGGGCATAAGCCTAGCTCGGACCGATCCTAACAAGGGGCAGCTCTAGGGGTAATGACCTAGCTCGAGCCGAACCTGAAATGTTGTATGGGTGGCAGCTCTAGAGGTACTAACCTAACTTGAGCCAATCCCGATAAATACATTGATTCATAGGGTGGCAGTTCTAGAGGCATAAGCCTAGCTCGAGCTGATCCCAACATAACATGATGTTATGTTTAAAAACCCACTGCTCAGTTGGGGCCCGGGTATCACAGTTCAAAGGCAAATATGAATAATCATTAAATCTTAAGATACAAAGAAAGTACCAAAAGCAATCTACATGGTCTCCAAAGTACAGAATAGTGACTCATCTACATTGTGACTTATCTATATTGGTTATGCATTTGAACTTGAGTTCTTTGACATACTTACATATCTCACAAGTTTCATATGTCCTTACATACTCAGTACATTCTTCATACTGACCCCTCTTGGGGGATTTACCTTACTTGCTGCAGGCGCAGGCACTAGTCGGCCTCCACAGTAGGATTGCCAGTTGTTGTAGATCTTTGGTGAGCTCTAGTTAGTTCGGGGCTTCTCCGAGTCACTATTGTACATATGTTTTAGTGTTGTACATGTTGTATAAAGCAGGGACTTGTCTCGACTTTTAGTTTATTTTGGTCAATGCATTGTTAGAGGCTTTTGTAGACGGTTGTGGGTGTAAAAATGTAAACGGTATATGTCGCTTTTTGACTTGGTGGCCTCAACGGCCAAGTTTCGCATATGTGAATATATGTATCATGTTCCATGATTCCATTATTGATATCCAAAGTTATTATATGATTATGGATTTCTTATAGCATGTATATGATTGAATAAAGGCAAAGCTTGGTTCTCTCGGGCCTTGTCGGCTACGAGTGCCAATCCGTCCCAATGGGATTCGGGGCGTAACATTGGTGCTGGTGGATTCTGAGCAATCTAGGGTGGTTAGTGTTGGTGGAATCCGAGGAACCTATGGTGGTAACTAAAGGAATTATAGTCTTGACTAGGAATTAGTGTTGGTAGAATTCGAGGAACCTATGGTGGTAACTAGAGAAATGATTGTCTTGACTAGATATTAGTTTATGTGTATTATGAGGAGCCTATGATGGTAACCTGAGAAATGAAAGTCTTGACTAGGTATTAGTGTTGGTAGATTTCGAATAATCTAGGGTGGTAACCAAAGGAATGGCAGTCGTTAACTGGTGTTAGTGTTAAAATTGATGGATAAACATGCTAGAGTGGGAATAGTAGGTGTGGTTGTACACCTTAGACCGTTCAAGGCATAGTTAAGCCTCCAAAATGATATATGGATTGTAGATGATTGTTTAATATAGTTG
Source organism: Capsicum rhomboideum (assembly GCA_031232105.1). Taxonomy (NCBI): domain Eukaryota; kingdom Viridiplantae; phylum Streptophyta; class Magnoliopsida; order Solanales; family Solanaceae; genus Capsicum; species Capsicum rhomboideum. The sequence goes on along the minus strand of CP124719.1, from coordinate 96,653,917 downwards.
AAACCCAACTTGATTTATCTGTGTTAATTATTTCTTCGTATATATATTACAATGCATGTTCAAAGTAAGTGAAAAATGATATCCTAAGTGTTAATCACGTGCAATGAGTTTGTACTAAATGACTTGTTAAATGTATAAGTGTAGTTGTTATTTTTATTGTGTTTGTGATTGTTTTGATATCATATTCATTATTGTGGGATGTACCGATATTTGGACATCTTTAAAGGATTGGTTGGCATAAGGTTGACAAGCACTAGATATCTGGGATTTTGTTACATGGACAAGAGCTTGTCCCCTATAGGTCATGGCTAGTGGGCGACCATAAGACCCTTAATATTCATGTAGATGGTATTGATGAGTGTGATGGTTCCTTAAGTGAACTAGGCTTATGTGTTGACTTGTTATTTTTGGTTCCTTAAGTGAACCAGGTTTATGTGTTGAATTGTTACAAATGGATCCTTGAGTTATTCAGGTTAAATTACAATTGGTTGGCATGTTTCTTTATTTGTCTATCTACTAAAATACTTGGGACATGGTTAGTATATTGTTGTTGATTCATGGTTTGTTGACTTGGATTATTATCGGTTGTCATGGTATTGACTTGAGTTGTTACCTATTTGACTTGTACTTGATTAAACTCTGTGGCTTATTGAAAAGGCTAAGTGTTCTTAGTGGATATAAGTTACTTGAAAGGTGTTCATGGTTGTGCTCGCGGTATGGTTATGGTCATTGATCTACTGGTTGATATTATTGAGATTGGGTAGGCGTGGTGCTGCTGTCTTGTTATTTAATTTCCCTTAGCCTTGCTTGAATCTCTAACTAATTAGGTGTTAAATGCATAACTAGGTAACAAAATTTTGATATGTTATGTAATTGTCAGAAATGATGGGTTGTTAAGGTTGGGAACCATTAAAGTTAGGTATGGCAGAGTTCAAAATAAAAAGATTGTCAAAGGCCTGACTTGACGACATTGCGAGAAGGTGGTTCTTAGAGTTTAATGTGGTGTGGCAATTAACTACATGTTTGTGAGAATTGTAAAAGATAATGGAGGTAAAGAATTAAGGGATGGAGGATTTTTGACTAATAAACTCTTAAGTTACATGTTTCTTTTCAAATATTTATGTGATTTAATTCGGGTCAACTGATGATGCTTACCAGTACGTGCTATTTGTGCTGATACTACTCCTGTTATACCCTTTTCTGGGGTATAGTTTGGTTGCAGGATCGGTAGATGTTTCATACTTGATGTGGTAGAGATCTCCAACAGCTTCTATCATTTTCTCTCATGGTAGAAGTTGGGTCATGTGTACTGTTCTACATCCTTCTATCGTAGCTCTTGTATCTATTTAGACTAGGTCCTTGAGGAAAAATGTTTATTGTACTTAAAGTTTAGTAAACCAGCTGTAATAAATGAAGAATCTATTGTTTCTTTATGACTTCCACATGTTTTCATTTGAGTGGTAAGGATTCTCCTATCTATGTGGATTAGATTAGGTTTCCACATGATCTAGTTAGTTGGGTTGTGACATCTTGGGATTTCATTTCCTTCCAAGCGAAAGGTAAGTGAATAAATCATGAGCTTAGCTTAAGAAGATTATGGAAATTATGTTCTTTATGTTCAAATCATAGGGAAACCCTCTCTAAGCTTGACAGTCTCACTTTTTTTGGTTATTAAGAGATTTTTATCTTCTTCTTTGGTTTATGTATGAAGGAATCAAGGTTTTGATGAAATACAAATTAATAGAATAAATTTCAAGAACTAAGGTAAGGCTACTGCCCACTTTCCCCCCTTCCTATATACATGTTTGGGTGGAGAATTATTTATGTATTTTTGTCAAGAACTCATAGAATGGTGATTGGAATCCTTGAGTTCAATATTGTCCTATTATGCTAAAGGATTTTGGGACTGATTGTAGGCTATTTTATATGTATTGTTGTTGGGAGGCGGTGGCTAATCTTATAGGATGGTTTTATGTAGTTGTATTGAAGTTCAAAATAAGGATATAGTGACACACCACTTAATTGGATGTTACATGAGCTTGATGCTATCCACACATTTGTATATTAATTTGCATGTGTTATACAACTTGTGGAGTTTCGAGGAGTACATTATAAGAGACTTGTATAGTATATAGACTTGAGTAAAGGAAAAAGGGAGAAAAGAACACCTTGACTTGATAAATTACAGTCTTACTTCCCAGTTACTATTTTGGTGAAATCAAATAGCCTAATTGGTTGATTAGCTATTAATAATAGCTTTACCACTTATTTCATTATAGATTAATAATTTGAAGATGAGAAGGTTATTCCATTGTAATATCTGAGTTGGACAGAAAAGTATGTAAGATATCTTATTTCATATTCCTTGGCATGAAGTCTCATACTAGTATACCAATAAAGTTAGCTGCCTAAGTGATCTTCATGGTAAAAGATACATAGTAATGGAGTAAAATTTCCATTGTAGCTAATGGACTTTCGCCCATGGTCTCTCAAATGTGTTAAAGTATCTCTATATGTGTTCATTATCATATACCGGTATGTTTATGCTTCCGAGTACTACTATGACTAGGGTATTCTAAACAACAAGTTCCATGAATTATTCTCTAAGCCGAATGAGGTACATTGTATCACATAAGTTCCTACATACTACATCTATGCTACGTTTTCTTCCTAAGTCATTATTACTTTCCGAAGTATATTTTTCACTTGCATATACTACTGGTTTAGTCCCATAGATCAAAAGATGTTCTGAACACCAAAAGAACAATCTCAATGATTAAAGAAATAAGGTACAGTGAATCTATATATATAAGGCCTAGTATGGGTCAATCCCAAATTACATATTGATGGGTGGTATCCTAGGGGCAAAAGACTAGCATGGGTTGATCCTATTTTGTGTATCTATGAGGACAATATCCCAGGGTTAAAATACCTAGCATGGGTCATCCTCTTCTACCACAGATTAGATGGTCATTTATTTCATATTCAAAGTTTATAAATTAAAGAATAGTAAAGTAAAGGAAATAATGTAATGTACATAATTCCACACGTGCAAGATACCTGATTATTTATACATTTATACCTGATTTTATTTGATCTCTTGTTTTATATATGGTCACTTTATGACTTACATATTTAGTACATTCTTTCGTACAATTGTCCCTCATAGTGGATGGTGTTTTTCATGTCGTAGGTATAGGTACTCCAGTTAGTCGAACTTGTTAGTAGGAGCGCAAGACACTCAGCTACTGTCAGTGAGATCCAAAATGATTTGTAGCTTTATCGAGTCCTTTGTAGATTTATTTTTGTATGGTATAGTAGTTAAAGGGTAAAGCAAGGCTTGTCTCGACCTAGCTTAAGTTTTCCTATCTTATAGAGGCTTTGTAGACTAATGTATAAAGTGTAGTTATTTTGGTCTCTTAACAGTTGTAGCCTCAATGGCCAGGTCATGTATATACATTTTGGACTATCTATGTTGGTATTTTATCATCTCTATAACTTTTATATAGATAGATAGATATGTATATATGTATACTTATCAAAGCCTTATAATTATCTTAGTTATATGAATGGCTAACACAAGTTATAAGTTTGTTTTCTCGAGTCTTTAGGGAGTTGGGTGCATGTCCACCTTGATGATATTTGAGGTATGACAAACGCCATCTTCCTCTTGGAATAAAACCAACACACTCTTTCTCAGAACTACCTCCTTTGACTAAAGAAATATCGAATCTTTAACTTTCTTCTCTTTCACCTCCATCACCAATAAAGACTCGAAACCATTCTAAACTATCACATCACTTCCATCTAAATTTGTTCGATGAACTCCTAACCATGAAAGTCTGTGAACATCCTTCACAATATCCTTCTTACCTTACTCTACATGAGTAACACTTCCTATGGATAGCTTGCTAAGATCTGATGTAGCCCAAATTACACCTTGCAATAAAGTATAAAGCAGTCGTTGATTAAATATAGGACCTAACCAAGGTTGGGGTTGATACCACACGGATGCAATTATTTAGTCTATTAGTCGATTATTTTTGAAAAAGGGATATTTTAAAAGTAATATTTAAAAACAGCTAAGTAACCAAGTAATAGTTGTCGAATTGTTTTGAGTTGTCAATTTAGTTATCAATAATAATGAACTCTGTCAACTTTGTCATATTGGTCGGAGTCTCAAAATACCGACCTTAAAGGAAGCATGAAATGGTACGCTCTGAAATGTCCACCTATGTACCTCGTACCAACATGAAAGGTAGGCCCGGTAGGCCCTTCCACAACATTCCCTGTGGAGACTATACCTTGGTGTGGCCTGATATGCTGCATAGAACTCCCAAACCATCTCGAAACTACATCTACCTGGCTCGAGATGGTTCACTGGAGGGACTATTGCTGAGGTATTTTCTTCATTTTCTTACTCACTTTCATCATCTCCCTCCTTGGATTTTGAGTTTCCTCTCTTTTCAGACTGAGGAGTTCTTTGATGCAATATGCTAATGGTTAGATGTAGGGTCCCCCTGGATTCTTTGTCTTGGGCCTCAAATTATTTGTCTGAGGTAACCATACTCGTCGCTCAAGTTGATTTATGAGTGGATACTCCTCCATTAAGCCACTGGATTCTTCATCAATAGTTTGTCTATCAGATATTTAGTGAATGGAGCCTCAGCTTTGACCTTGGTAGGGGTAGGTTTTCCCCTCTTTCTTGCTCCTTTATTTACTTTATTATTGGGTGCCATGGTACCTGTGGAGGGTCAATGTTAGTAATCAAAAGATTAAGAAACAAAATATAGAAATTTATGTCACTGTCAGTCATGACGGGTCAGGCAACAAGTTGTTACTATAGGGTATGACTTATTGGATGACTCATTGCATCCAACACTTGCAAATGGCTAAGTGCAGAATCTCAGAATGAGTGGTCACGATGATTCATTAGGTCGCCCAACGGCTCTTCATGAGACCTATTCTTAGAATATTTCCCAAACTTCAAAAACTTTTAAAATTCCAACCTCAGTTCCAGTGATCATAACTCACACAATGACTCATTACCTTTGGGGATGTGTCATTGCCTTAGTCGTGAGGACTGCATTCAGGTAGTTCCTGCAACACATGTTATTTTATCCTATTTTTTCAACAAATTAGGACCAATACCACTTATTATGATAACTGAAATAGTAGAGAATACCAATTCCTTAACTAGAGGCTACTCAGGATTCAGTTCAGATATAAATTATCACAGGTTTTAGCACATAGCAACATAAAAATAGAATCTGAACCCATTATGCCGAGTTTTAACCAATTTTTACGAGTGATTGAATTTTTGGTTCAAATAAACCCACTATCCATAGATGAATCTCAAAACCAATAATCAAGGCAATTAAAATAAATTTACTTACTTTGGTCTTTGAATCTGATGCTTGGAGGAGAAAAACCAAAAAACTTGAAGCACAATCTCTTAATTCATACTTTTGGAGAAAATGGGCAAATGAGAGTTTGAGGAAGAAGTTAATGTTGATTAAGAGTGAATCAATGGAGAAAATAACGGGTTGGAGTCAGTTTTGGTAGTGGAGGGAGTTATATGTTTCAAAACTGAGAAAAGGAAATGAGTCGGATGTCTCTTTTAGGTTTTAAACCTAACAAATCGGGTCAGGTCAGGTCGGGTTGTTTAAAATATTGATTGATTTTGATTGCCTCGATGACTCGTCATCATGGGTGACGACACATCACCAACACCCATTACATAGGAGTTCAGAGAACTTACCTGGTCTCTCAATTGGTTGCCTGTGAGAGACATGACGACTCATTATGAGGAGAGATGACTCCTTCTAAGTTGTCATGAGATTCATGAGATGAAGACTGTCTTTTACTTACCCACCTCCAGTCATAACGACTCATCATGTTGACTCTTCATGAGTCCCAACAGATCATTTTGACGTATTCTGAGAGTCATGAGATAGAGTTTATGCAATTTTGCAAGTCTAGTTTTTCTACTTCTAGATTTTATGGATGACCTCACCGGTCGTCTCCACTGATAACGACTCATCATGAGACTCGTGAGGTTGTGTATTAGTTTATTCTTCGAGTTTTAAGCTTTTGTCCTACAACCACCTGCACACTTCAACACTCATTAGTTCTACCTACAAACTAAAAATTAATTAGAAACAAAAATAAAATCCTTGGGTTGCCTCCCAAGTACCGCTTGATTTAACGTCGCAAAACGAAGTGGTTAATTTGGATACTTAGACTTCACCAAACTAACCCATAGGTTTCCTCCCATGAAGCACCTGATTTAACATTGCAGCACGACTCGGGTATTTTGATTACTCAAACTTCATCAAGATACGCCTTAGCCACTACCCTGACCTCTTTAATAGTTCCAAGGTATTGCTTCACCCTTTGGCCATTTAATTTAAATATCTTGCCATAACTGTTTTCAAGCTCAATGGAACCATAAGGAAATATCTTGACCACATGATATGGTCCCATCCATCTTGACTTCAACTTGCTAGGAAAAAAGCAGAAGTTTCGAATTGAACAATAGAACCACATCACCAGCAGTGAACTTTCTCTTCTCAATCTTCCAGTCATGGTATCACTTTATGTTTTCCTTGTACAAATATGAACTCTTATATGCTCTAAGCCTGTACTCATCCATCTTATTCAATTGCTCAAGTCTCAGCTTAGTAGCATCTTGCATTCAAAATTCAATTTCTCGAGTGACCATAATCCTTGTTCTCATGTTCGACATGCAAGTGGCACGCTTTCTCAAACATGAGATGATATGGAGAAGCACCAATAGGAGTATTGAATGCTAACTGGTAAGCCTATAATACATCATCCAACTTTCTAGACCAATCTGTTCTATCTGCATGCACAGTCTTCGTAAGGATTGTGTTGATCTCTCGGTTGGAGACCTCTGCTTTCCCTCTTGACTAAGGATGGTAAGATGTTGCAACCTTATGTTTCACACTATATTTCTTAAGAAGGGCCTTCAAAATATAATTACAAATGTGAGAACCCCCATCACTGATGATAGCCCTCAGCATGCCAAATTTGGAAAATATATTCCTTCACAGGAATGTTGTTACACTCTTTACTCATTGTCTGGAAGTGAAATTGCCTCCACCCATTTTTAGACATAGTCAAAAATAACCAAGATGTACTTCATACCATATGAGCTCACAAATGAGCCCATGAAATAAATACTCCAAAGATCAAACAACTCAATCTCTAGAATTGGGGTCAATGGTAGCTCATGCTTTTCATGAGATGTTCCCTTGTCTTTGACATTGATCACAAGAATTTGCATAGTCATGTGCATATTGATGAATGGTAGGAAAATATTACCCATATTGCAAAATGTTATGAACTGTACGCACACTACTATGATGACCCCCAACTGGGGATGAATGACATGCCTCTAGAATACTCATCATCTCAACCTCTGGGACACATCTACGAATTATTCCACATGCACAAATCTAGAACAAGTATGGATCATCCCAAAAAAAACTTCCGCACATCAAGCATAAACTACTTCCACTGCCTAAAGGATAAGTCCAAAGGCACTACATCACTCACCAAATAATTTGCAAAATTTGCAAACCATAGAATCAAGTCTTATGATGCATCCAATACTTGATCATCTAGAAATGTGTAGTCAATGTCAAGCTTATATTTCATCTTCAGTATTTCCTCTTCTTCAAGTTGTGCCAAGTGGTTGGCCACTTGATTTTTGATCCCCTTTTGGTCTTTAAACTCAAAGTCAAAGTTTTGTAACCACAGTATCCAATGAATCAATCAAGGCTTTGCATTATTTTTTCCAAAAGTTACCTAAGAGATGCATGGTAAGTATGCACAATAACTTTTGTTCCAAGCAAGTAGGACCAAGACTTCTCAAAAGCAAAAACCATAACAAACAACTTTTGTTCCCTCACAGTGTAATTTTTCTGAGCTGGATTTATTGCCTTGCAAACATAATAGATAGGATGAAGTACCTTTTCATGCCTTTGTTCTAGGACTGCTCCTAGACCCACTCCATTAGTATCACACATAACTTCAAATAGTATGGACCAATAAGGTGACACAATGATAGGGGACAATTTCAATTTCTCTTTATGGCACTCAAATGCCTTCAGACACGCGCATCATCAAATAGGAACTTTACCTCTTTCTCCAAAAATTTACACAAAGGACGTGCAATATTAGAGAAATCCTTAATGAACATACAAAAAAAATCCAGCATGCCCCAAAATGGTTCGAATACCTTTCACAAAAACCGGTGGAGGCAATTTTTAAATCACCTTAATTTTTTCTTTATCAAACTCAATCTCCTTATTTGAATTCTTCTGGTCGAGCACTATCCCTTCTTTTACCATAAAGTGGCATTTATACCAATTAAGCACCAAATTACAGTCTTCACGTTTCCTCAAAACACTAGACAGATGGGCTAATAAATCTTCAAAAGAGTGACCAACTACCAAAAAATCATCCATGAATACCTCAATAGTGTCCTCCACCATGTCTGAGAGGATAGACATCATGCCATGCTGAAAGGTTGCTGGTGCATTACATAATCTGAAAGGCATCCATTTAAAAGCAAACATCCCATATAGACAAGTGAAAGTGCGCTTCTCTTGGTCTTCAGGAGCAGTCAAAATCTAATTGTATCTCGAATAACCATCAAGAAAACAATACCATCCTCTACCAGCAAGACGGTCTAACATCTGGTCTATAAATAGCATCGAAAAGTGATTTTTTTTAGTCCACGCATTCAGCTTCCTATAGTCCATGCACATTCACCAGCTGGTGGTTGATCTTATTAAAATAAGCTCTTTTTAAGCATTTTGAACCATAATGATTCTACCTTTTCTGGAACATATTAAACTGGGCTTACCCTTTTGCTATCCAAAATTGAGTAAACTGCACCAACATCCAACTACTTGATGACTTCCTTCTGGACTACCTCTAGTATAAATGAATTCAGCCTACGCTAATGCTCAATACTAGGAATACAATCTTCCTCAAGCTGGATTTTATGAGTGTAGATTCCCAACATAACACTAATAGTGTCAGTAATGGACCTCTTGAACTTCTGTAAAATTAATACTAGAGCCTCAACTTTCCGTTCAACCAAATATGTTGCTATAATGACCGGCAAAGTATTGTTGGCTCCTAAGAAAGAATAACAAAGATTGGATGGGAGAGCATTGAGCTCCAAGATAGAAGACTCCTCAATAAAAGGCTTTGTCGTATTCTTCAAATTCAAGTCTAACTTTTTTGGTGTGTAAGTGTAGGAACCCATACCAGCAAGTGTGCTCACCATCTCATCAATTTCATTGCCAACAAATTTCATGATTGTCGCAGCTAGTGCCTCAACACCAAGTCTCTCTTTATTAGGAACTTTTAAGGACACTTCATCCACTGTATCAATATTGAGACCACACACATATCATTCGATTACTTCCAAAGTTAGCAAACATTGAAATTCATTTCTTCATTATTCAAACAAAACTTCAACTAACCAATTTCCATGTCAACCAATGCTCATTCAATTGCTAGGAATGGTCTCCCTAAGATGATGGGAACCTCAAAATCAACTTCATAGTCGAGGTTGACAAAATCAACTAGGAAGATAAATGACTCAACCTTCACTAGAACATCATCAAAATACCCACTTATTTATTCACAGTATGGTCTTCCATAAGAAGTCTCACCGAAGTTAGTTTGGGTGATCCCAACCCTAACTATCTAAACACTGCAAGTGCCATCAGATTTATACTAGCACCCAAGTTACACAATGCTTTCACAAAGTTGAATACTCTAATGGTGCATGGAATGGTGAATGCTCCACGAAATTTCTTTATCTATACAAGAGATCGAGAAGATATTGTACTACAATGGTGAAAATTATCAACAGGCTCAAAACTCACCTTCCTCCTCTTCGTAACAAGATCCTTCATGAACTTGGCATAACATGACATTTGCTCTAACACCTCGACTAAAGGGATGTTCACAGACATTTGCTTCAACATCGAAATAAATTTGTTACACTTCACTTCTTCAACTCTCTTCTTCAATCTCTGCCCTCATACTCCTATACTTCACAATTCATGACATACATAAACTATGTCCTTATCGGCAGTGGTGGAGGCAGAATTTTCATCAAGGGGGTTTGAAATATAAACAAGAAATAACACCTGAAGGTTACATGATGATAAATTGGACTGGGTTGGGCAGGGGAGGGCGGGACGAAAGACAAAATTAATCTTAACTTTGAAATGTATTCGTCTTGTCATACTTTAGTTTAACATTTCTTCCTACATTTGCCCTACTTTATCGAGCCCTACATAAATCTTGCATGTTTTTATGTTTTACTTTGTTTTTAATTTTTAATATTTTTTCTAAAGTAGTGCCACTTTAATCGTATGTTAGCTTAGAAAATTTATATGTATATGTAAAACATACATATAACTATATTATTACGTGTATAAATTTTTTCTATCTATCTATATCTATACTATAGTAAAAGTGTGAAGGTCCTTAGAAAGTGATTTGAACTTTTTTTCCTTCATTAAAAGTCTCTCTAATAGAAAAAATCGTCTTTTCCTATATTCCTCAAATTATTATTTAATTATTTTTAGTCAAAATAAAATTTAATATGACAAAAAAGGAAAAAAAAGAACTAGATTTTTATTTTTGGTTAAAGGTTAATAGTAATTACAATTGGCATAGGTTTAAATAACACGAAAAAAAAGAGATAAAAAGTGGTTTGTACAATACGGAAAAAAGGGAATAAAATGTTTTAAAATTGGCGTAGGTTAAACTAAAGGAAAAAGAATTTTAATATAAGAATAAGTAGGATACTTCCAACTTATTAGTACCAAAATCCTAATTTTTGGATTTATTAGTTTGGCTTTAATTTATTTGAACATGTGTTATTATACTATGAAAACTAATTTATGGAAGCATTTTTTTTTTCCATATATTGATAACTCTTTCTTGGAGGAAAGTTTTTTGAAATTCTATAAATTTAGAATAATCTCTTTCTACAATAATACACTAGCATCGACAATGTAGTCCTCAAACAGAGTCTTGTTTATATATATGTAGGTCAATTGACCAGATAAATTTAATATATTATTTTGGGGCGACATAATGCACATTCAACACCACTTGTGGCGATATAATAAAAAATAGAAATAGCAAGCAATATTGATTTTGCTCTTTAATTGTTAGTGTGATGGTGAGTTATTATTTTTTTTTAAAGTACAATTTTTATCTTAAATATAACGTACACACTATAATTTGTTCTTTTTATATGTATTTATTGTTAATTAACGCAAAACACACGTGCAAAGCAAGTACACATGACTAGTTTACTCTAAAAATATATCTAGCTTTAAGTTTTCTAAATTTTCTCTTCATTAATTTCCTTATTTGTAAGAATTATTAATCATTATTTCTATTTAATGAATGGAGAATAGCTCTAAAATTAGTTACCAAATAAAAATTCTCTATACTGAAAAATAAGAACTCTATATAGCTTTTACTGATTGAAAGAAATAGTGGGCAAGGATGAGGGAAAGAAATTGTAGGCCAAGCATGGGGAACATGTGAAGATTAAAAAAAAGGGAAAAAAGGGTAAGCTAGTAGGAATTGAACCCACAACCACCATGAGATCTTGAACCCCTTAACAACTAAGCTATGAATTTCAACTGTGACAAGGTGGTTCATTTATATGGTATATGTACGCAAAACAAAATTTTATCCCTATACATACACTATAATTTTCCAGTGAAGGGGGTTCAGGTGAGAACCCCCTTCCGCCCACCTAGTTTTATCCCTGCTTGTCGGTCCTGTCGGTTCACTCTTTTACTTCACTTTCTACTTACACTTAATTTTCCACTATGATTACAACACATACTAACAACAAAAAAGAAAATACTACTTTCACACCTCTCCAAGTTGTATATTTTGGGTACTTTATTACTCGTGGTCATCTCTCCAAGTTGTATATTTTGGATCGCTTGTTAGGATAAATTTGAAAAATAACTAACACATTTTCTCAACTTATATATAACTAATATACCTGGAGGAGGTCATGGAATAAGAGTCAAAATCTACAAGACCTCATTTTCCTTCCCTTTTTTAGCCTCAGTCTTCTATTTAGAGAATGGGGATAGCTTTTCAGACGACTTTTCATCAACAACTTGATCTTCCAATTCAGCTACCTTTTCAACATCAATCATCTCAGGTTGGGCCTTATTATGAGCAACTACTGGCATAGGTGGGTGATGCGCCATGGGTACATGGCACTTTCGATTCTTGAAACAAGGGAAATATGCAATAACTTGGGTGTATTTGGTTGGTATGATGTGTTTTCTGTCCTACATTGTAGGAAAAAATGTTTTGAAGGCAAAATGATCGAAAAGAAAGAATCAAGCCCGAGAACAAAGTGTCTGAAGATAGAAGAACAAGAATCTGCACCAGAGAGGGACTCACAACACCATTCACGTGCCATGAAGACCACTCATTTGACGTGAGTGGCTGGCGTGAGTCCACTTCAGATCAAGAAAGGTTCTGATTTCCACGCCAGCCAGTCACATGGCGTGACTCACGATACCGTGGAAGTTGCCGACTCTGTTCTCCTATTTTTATTTGGATAGGATTAGCTTTGTATCTATTAATACCCCTGTATAGTCCTATGTGCGAGAAGGAGTCATTACATTGTTTTGAGAGCTATTTCATACTGTTTTTGATCTTAAAAAACATCTTGGTTTTGTCGTTACAAACCCTAATTCAAATTTTATTGATAATTGAGATTTCACTTCTTCTTCATTATTGTGAGTGTGCAATTATGTTTTCATCTTTGAATTCTTCTTGTGTTCTTACAATTATGAGTAGCTAAACTCATCAACTAGGGTTGTGTGAACCATGAGGAATTAACGAAACTGGTTAAGTGCAAAGAAACTCTGAACCACTGTGAATGCATGTATTGTTGTTTCCTTCATTTTGATTACTTTCTAACGGTTGCAAACGTCAGAAACTCGTCTGTGTTCTAGACTTGCTCGAGAGAGAGGTAGAGATTGGGAAAAGGAGATAACAACAGAGATTTGAAGCTATCAACCTTCATCTAATAACTTGAGCCTTAGTGAGAATAGTTATCTGGGATCCTGGACAAGGGTTAGTAGTGCGACACTTGGAGACCGAGAGGAGAAGATTGAAATTTGTCTAACCAAGGTCGAGAGACATTTAGATAAACATATCTTGTCAGATTTTGCATGCAACATAGCGGGAGGGTTTTGTTAGCACAAGTAACCGGTGGAGTTAAGGAATCATTGGGGATCACAGTCCTAGTGCATTTCTCGTATTGTTTTCAAACTCGATACAACCAACAATCGTTATTGTTACTATTCATTCGTAAACCCCCCCAGTTTTACTTACTTTCCAATTATTCCGTCTAGTATTCTATACAGCTTTGTCCTATTCCCTGTGGGATCGACCCCAACCTAGTTGGGTTCTATATTTGATTCAGCGACTGCATTATACTTTTCCGGAGGTATATTTTGGGCGACATCAAATTTTGGCACCGTTGCCGGGGAATATGGTTACAGAGTTGATTAGTACTGGTTAGAGTTGATTGGTTTTGTTTTTACATATTTTTGAGGGTACACGCCGGTGTATGCCCAATACTAGGAGTCAAAGCAATCCCCTGATTCCACTTGATCTTGAAATTGAAAGAACTCTAAGAGCTAATTGAAGGATGGTGAATACTGAAGGAGTTTAGGATCCCGCAGCTATGGGAGATATTCGTCACCAACCAATTCAGCCAGTTGGTCATGAAAAAATGGATCAAACTACCATTCGATTGACACGAGAAGAGCAAGCTAGGCAAGATGCTCTTAGACAAGCAGAAAGAGATAATGGAGCGATGCAAGAAGTAGCACAGTGTCTGGCTGATGCTGAAGAGCGACAAAGAAGACTTAGAGAACAACCGAGACCATATGTGCCTGTTTATAATGATCCAGAAGAAGAAGATGTGGGCTACTTCGAGCCAATAGAGACTGGTTTCATCATTCCACCAGAGTTACTTCCGGGTACTAAGTTTGACATTACCAGTGCCATATTTGTTAAACTTGAAAGGTGTGTTTAACGGTCTTCCTAATGATGATCCAAACATGCACGTGATGTATTTTGTGTGGGTCTGCACTTCCTATAATCTACCTGGAGTTTACCAGGAGGCTATTCGGTTGAGGTTTTTTCCATTCTCTCTAACAGGAGAAGCTACTTTGTGGTTGGTCGAGTTGCCACGAGGTTCCATCACTACTTGGCAAGAATTCAAATCAATTTTTGGAAATATTTTTCCCACCTTCCAAGATACTGCAGTCGAAGGAAGAGATTTATAATTTCAGACATCTTCATTCTGAAGCACTCTATGAGACATGGCTGAGGTTTATGTAACACCCCGTACCTTTCTGAACTCACGTGACTACCCTCATGTTCATGGAATTAATTAAGTTTTGATAGATGGTATATTATTCATGGAAGTTATTGGGCTAAACAAACCTTGTGCAAATGGGATCAATTTAAGGCCCAAAATTAGGTAAAAGACATGGCCCAACAAGAAGGAAATGATTCATTCTTCTTTTGACCAAATCAACACATCAATTATTGACCCAAAATTTGGATAAGTATGACCATTAAGGGGCTATATAAGGCCAATAAAATCAGATTTTTTATTCATTTGAACACACAAGCCAATTCTAGAAATTTCTACAAGATATTTTCTCTCAACTCAAACCCTAAGGCAACTACACTTGTTTGTGAAAGATCATCTCTTTGTAAGTATTGGTAAGTGTGAATTATTATGATATAATATATTATAAGCATGGGAAATTATGTATATAATGTTGATTATATTGATAAAGTGTTGAGAAGTTCACTATGGGTGAAACAGTCTATGTTTGCTTAATCGGTAAAGGGTTTTGCCTTGTAAACTTGGAAGTGGAATTGTGGTATTGAATGAAGTGAATTTGATGGATTAAGTATCAATATTTAAGGTGTGTTTATGTCCTTAACTTGATTTCTCTTTGTGTGTAACATTTGGAATTATTATAGTGAAATTGTACATGGAACCGGTGGCGTTTTGAAAGAAAAATGTAGTTTTGGTGATGTTTATGTGCATTGTGAAACCATGGATGTTATTTGGAATCTAATATGATCTAAAATATGTTAATATAATCTTAGTTATGATCATGTACCATTCATTGCGAAAAAGGACCCTAAAATGACCCCCGGAGGCTGAAACAGGCATCCACCCTCGCGGGTGGGGCACCTGCGAGCGTAGATACCAATGCAGGTGACTCTGGACACTGCCAAGTAGCACATGCGGACTCACCTCAACCACCTGCAGGTTCATTTGGCTTTGCAGGTCAGCCCATAACTTCGTTTTCTATGTTTTTGTCTCTCTTTGACCCCGCGAGACCCCTATACCCTTCTTTGATGCAATTATCAACTTATGGTACCTTTTGAATGACTTTAAAGGAGTATACCAGAGGTATTTTGAGTGGTATAAATTATGAATTGTCTTTCATGTGTTGTTGTGAAAGGTGCTTACGTGATGTAGTGAGGTAATTGTGACATTGTATTGAAGGGGAAATGTAAAGTATAAACTTGGTGTGAAATGCTATTGGTTTATGAGGTCTTGGTCAATGTGTGGAATGTTGTGGTGTTGTTGGTATGTTAATGCAGCGAGTTGTATTGACGAAGGACGAAATGACGCTATATAGCAGTCACGTAGCTCATTGTCGCCTTATGCACTAGTAATGTAGTTAATTGTTAACGTGAATTCTGTGATGTACTTGTGTTGTAGAGTAACACGTAAGGAAGGAGATATATTGTTGTATTCACATGTAGGATTTTATATTCATATTGGGAAAGATAAGGTATGTAAGGTTAATCTTTTTGTATCCTTCTGCAGCAACTATTGTCCATATTGACATTGTACTTGTTCCATTCCGAAGTGTTCTAAAGTATCCGAACTCAAGTTGACATATATTGTTATTCACATGTATCTTATTCATTGACTGAAGTTCCAAGCTCTCATAATGTTGTAACTACTAAAATAACTATCTCAAAGAAAGTAATGATGTAATGAGAATCTATTCATTCTTAAGTAGCATTTCCAATAATGTTACATTCTAAAGTTCCAATGATGTTATGACTACCAACGTATAAGTCTCACACAATCTCACAGGAGTAAAGAAATGAAGTAATGCATCGCTCTTATAATGAAAGAACAGAAGTAATGCATAATTGTTTGAATAATCTTGAGAAACATCCCAGGGGCGATAGAAAAGCCTAGCATGGGTTATCATAATAACATCCCAGGGGAGACAGAAAATCCTAGCATAGGTTATCATAATAACATCCCAGGGGCAACAGAAAAGCCTAGTATGGTTTATCATAATAACATCCCAGGGGCGATAGAAAAGCCTAGCATGCGTTATCATAATAATATCCCAGGGGCGACAGAAAAGCCTAGCAAGGGTTAATCACATCCAACATGGGTTAATCTCATCCCAGGGGCGACAGAAAAGCCTAGCATGGGTAGAACGATAAAGATGAATAAACGTAAAGGCAAAAGAAGTAAAGTACGTAATGTACATGGTTCCACATATGTATACCGATGGTTTATCTGCACTGGCTATTTGATTTCACGGAAGTACTTATATATCATGCAGTTTCATATGAGCCTTACATACTCAGTACATTCTTTGTACTGACGTCCCTTGGGGGACTTACCTTACTTGCTGCAGGCACAGGTGCTAGTAGACCTCCACATTAGGTTGCGGATCATTTGATGATCTTTGGTGAGCTCCAGTTGGTTCGAGGCTTACCGAGTCACATGTGTACATTTGTTTTGTTATTATAACATTGTATAAAGCGGGGACTTGTCCCGACTTCAGAATGGTTATGTATATGCATCTGTTAGAGTCTTTGTAGACGTATGTGGGAATATGAATGTAAGGGTTGTATGTATGTCCATTTTGACTTGATGGCCCTAACAGCCAAGTGTCTTATATGTATATATAACATGTTTCCATGACTTCCGCTATTATTACCTTGTATCCATACATGATGGTGATGTTTCTTGAGTAACATGCATATGAATGTACATGGATGAAGATTGGTTCTCTCGAGCCTTATCGGCTTCGGGTGCCAGTCTGCCCCATTGGAATTCGAGGCGTGATAAAGTGGTATTAGAGCAGGTCATCCTAAGGGTGTCTACAAAGCCGTGTCTGATTAGAGTCTTGCTTATGGATGTGTTGCGTGCCACATTCATAAGTAGAAGGCTACGGGACATTTTGGAGTTGTTTCTTTTCTTCATTTCTAGATCGTACAATAGAGCCAATGTTGTAAGTGGAGTCGTATCTGACCATTGGAATTGGTTTTCTTGTTTATAGTAAAATGTCGATTACGAGACAAGATAGGGGCAAAGATAAGGAGGTAGAGATGCTTGCCGGAGAAGGAACTAGTCAATCACCACCTGACCAAGCTAGTTTGGGTGGGGCTGAAACTGAATTTGTATCACAGGATTCTTCTACTTCTCCAGCTCCAGAAGAGCCGAGAAGAAGAGAAAACCCTGCCAAGACACCTGTTAATGTTAATGCTACTAAGCAGGATATAAGGAATGCGGTGCACCTGTTGACTCAGATAGTCATTATGCCAAAATCAAGGAAAGGTTGGTCCAGCCTTTGTACAAACGAGGGGTAATCAAAGGCAAATGAGAATGGCACAAGAATTTGAAAGAGGGCCATCAAAGAGGGCTAGACCTATGGCACAGTCATGGTGTCCCAAGGAGAATTTAGGTCTCAGGTATTTAACAGACCGCCTAGAACATTATTTCCTTATTCTACAGTCAATGCTTTACCTCGACCCCAAGGGTTTAGAGGTAACCAGTTTGGGCAAAGAAGTGAGATTCAGGATTCACGGACATTGGGGTATCAAGCACAAGGAAGTAGGAGATAACTGAAGTCTTTTTGTCAGCGGTGCCAGCGTTGCGGGAAGTTTCATATAGGTGAATACTGGTTTGACATGAATGTTTGCTTTTGGTGTAGTAAGTCAGGGCACATGATGAGAGAGTGCCCACGGAGGGCCATGGGTAGTATGACACGACCTACGGGGTCAACCGTCGCATTATCATTGTCAGGTGTACAACTTTCTGGACGTGATAGAGGTGTTAGCGGAGCAGCTAGTTCTAGTAGAATTCAGAACCGTACCTATGCCTTAGCGGATCGACAAAATTCGAAGGCTTCTCCTGATGTAGACACAGGTACATTATTCATGTTTCACATAAGGTATATGCATTGATTGACTTGGGATTTACATTATCATATGTTACTCCCTCGATTGTTGAAAAAAATAAAGAAAAGAACACCAAAATTAGTAGTTAAGCCAATTGAAGTATCTACACCGGTTGGTGAATCGATTATAGCTAAAAGAGTATATCGTAATTATGTAGTAAATGTGTGTGATCATGGTACGAGATCGAGCTAAAAATAGTGGATTTTGATGTTATAATTGGTATGGATTGGTTGGCTTCTTATTAGGCCACGGTAGATTGCCGGGCTAAGAAGGTACATTTCCATTTTTTCCACAAAAGACCGTCCTTAAATGGAGGGGTAATGTTAGAGCATCGAGAGGTACATATATTTCATATCTTAATGCAAGGAAAATGATATCCAAGGGATACATATATCACGTAATAAGAGTACATGATACCAATATGAAGCCACCAACTCTTCAATCGATTCAGGTGGTAAATGAAATTCTTGAGGTATTTCCTGAAGATCTTTTGGGTTTGCCTCCAGAATGGGACGTAGAGTATGGTATTGATGTGATGCCAGACACTCAGCCTATTTCTTTTCCTCTGTATAGAAAGGTCCCGACAGAGTTACGGGAATTAAAGGAGGAATTAAAAGACTTGTTGGACAAGGGATTCATAAAACCTAGTACGTCCCTTTGGGGTGAACCGGTGTTAATTGTACAGAAGAAAGATGGCACGTTAATAATGTGTAGTGATTATTGGCACTTGAATAAGGTGACAGTTAAGAATAAATATTCCCTCCCCAGAATTTATGAGTTACCTAACCAATTACTGGGTGCCAAATGTTTTTCAAAGATTGACCTGAGATCAGGATATCATCAGGTAAGGCTTAGAGAAAAAGATATACCCAAGACAGCTTTCCAAACACGGTATGGTCATTATGAATTTCTAGTTACGTCATTTGAGCTAACAAATGCAGTAGTAGTTTTTATGGGTTTGATGAATAGGGTGTTCAATCCATTTCTAGACGTGTGCGTGATAGTGTTTATAGATGACCATTTAGTTTACTCAAGATCACAAGAGGACCATGCTAATCACTTACGAAAGGTGTTACGGATTCTTCGTGACCGTAAGATATATGCAAAGTTCTCTAAATGAGAGTTTGGTTAAAATTTGTAGCATTTTTGGGTTACATTGTATCCGATGAAAGAGTAAAGGTAGATACACAAAGGATAGAAGCGGTAAAGAATTGGCCAAGGAATATGATGCCTACGGAAATTTGTAGCTTCCTTGGGTTGCCAGACTATTACAGAAGATTTGTTGAAGGGTTTCTTCCATTTCGGCACCCTTGAAAAAGTTAACACATAAGGTAATCAAGTTTCAGTAAAATGATACATGTGAAAAGAGTTTCCAAGATTCAAAGGATAAATTGACTTCTACATCTATTTGGTTCTTTCAGAGGATACAGAGGGGTATACAGTATATTATGATGCTTCAGAAGTCGGCTTAGGATGTGTATTGATACAACACGATAATGTAATAGCCTATGCCTCAAGACAATTGCGTCCACATGAGAGAAATTACCCCACACATGATCTTGAGTTAGCAGTTGTGATATTTTCTTTACAAAAAATATATATGGCGCTGCTACTTGTATGGGGTTCACGTTGATATATATAACGATCATAAAAGTTTGTAGTATATTTTTAAGCAGAAAGACCTAAATTTAAGGCAGCGAAGGTGGCTGGAACTATTAAAGATCATGATATTGATATCCTATCAGGGAAAGCAAGTGTGATAGCCGATGCGTTAAGTCACAAAACAATAGGAACCACTACTGGTCAGTTGACGGAAAAGCAATGTATGGTCAGGGATCTACATCAATTAGCCAGCTTGGGAGTTTTTCTTCTTGAAACTCCAGATGAAAGAATTACAGCACAAAACACGGCAGAGTCTTCATGTGTAGCTGAGGTGAAGGAAAAACAATATGCAAATCTTATTGTATTTCAGCTAAAATAGAATGTATAGCAAGGTTTGCCAAAGACATTTGATCTTACGTAAGAGAAAGTGAATCAGTCCTAAAGTGGATGGTTTGTACTGAATGTAGACGAATTAAGGAAACGAATTGTGACAGAGGCACATCATTCACAGTATATTCGAGAGCTACCAAAATGTACCATGATTTGGAAGAGATGTATTGGTAAGGTTACATGAAAGGAACATTGCAGAATTTATAGCTCATTGTCTGAATTGTCAACAAGTAAAAGTAGAGCATCCAAAACCTGAAGGTTATATGTAATACAGGAATCTTTCATCTTGAAAAGACGGATATGATTAACATGGATTTTATCACAAGTTTGCCTCGTACATTTTGGGAATTTGATTCCATGTGGATGATAGTTGACAGACTTACCAAGTAGCACACTTTTTACCTGTCAGAACCACTTGTACAGCTGGAAATTATGCAAGGTTGTATGTTAAAGAGATAGTACAATTACATGGGATTCCAATTTCTATTATATCAGACAGATAGACAAACAGAACGTACCATCCAAACACTTGAGGATATGCTACAAGCTTGCACATTGGACTTTAAAAGTAGTTGGGATGACCATTTACCTCTAATTGAATTTGCCTACAATAACAACTATCATTCAAGTATAAAAATGGCTCCTTATGAAGCTTTATATGGAAGAAAGTATAGATCACCCATTGGATGGTTTGAAGAGGGTGAAACTGCTTTACTTGGGCTAGATCTTGTTCATCAAGCTATAGAGAAAGTTGAGGTGAGCCAACAACCACTACAAATGGCCCAAAGTCGACACAAGTCATATGCCGATATTAGAAGAAGGGAATTAGAATTTGCCATAGGTGATTGGGTAGTTTTGAAATGTCACCAATGAAAAGGTAGTGAGATTTTGAAAGAAATGAAAGTTGGCCCTATATAACGTACCATATGAGATTACCCGAAGATTTGGGTAAGTTGTATATAAATTAGCACTACCCCAAGAACTTTCCACAGTTCATTCAGTGTTCCATGTTTTAATGCTTTGAAAATACTTGAGAGAGATGTACAAGTTATGGAGGATATCCCATATGAAGAGGTACCTACTACTATTTTTGATCGATAAGTGAAAGGATTAAGAAATAAAAGTAATTTCTGTAAAGGTACTATTGGAGAAATTAGCAAGTAGACGGAATCACACGGGAAACCGAAGGAATGATGAAATCTAAAGTACTCGT
The DNA here is from genome assembly GCA_031232105.1 of Capsicum rhomboideum. Classification (NCBI taxonomy): domain Eukaryota; kingdom Viridiplantae; phylum Streptophyta; class Magnoliopsida; order Solanales; family Solanaceae; genus Capsicum; species Capsicum rhomboideum. The sequence continues at coordinate 96,632,343 of CP124719.1, read as the reverse complement.
ATTTGTGGTAAACAAAAAAAAAATAAAAATTCAAGATGTGGAATCGGAACAATAACAAGTAAGTATTTACAAGCATTATGTGTATATGCCAACATGAAGGTGCATTTGTTGTAAATGGAATAATATTACTAACATTCGAGGACGAATGTTCCTAAGGGGGGAAGGATGTAACACCTCGTACCTTTTTGAACTCACGTGACTACCCTAATGTTCATGGAATTAATTAAGTTGTGATAGATGGTGTATTATTCATGGAATTTATTGGGTTAAACAAACCTTGTGCAAATAGGCTCAATTTAAGGCCCAAAATTAGGTAAAAGACATGGCCCAACAAGAAGGAAATGATCCATTCTTCTTCTGAACAAATCAACACATCAATTATTGACCCAAAAGTTGGCTAAGGATGACCATTAAGGGGCTATATAAGGCCAAGAAAATCATACTTTTTATTCATTTGAACACATATGCCAATTCTAGAAATTTCTACAAGATATTTTCTCTCAACTCAAACCCTAAGGCAACTACACATGTTTGGGCAAGATCATCTCTTTGTAAGTATTGGTAAGTGTGAATTATTATGATTTAATATATTTTATGCTTGGGATATTATGCATATAATGTTGGTTATGTTGACAAAGTGTTGAGAAGTTCACTATGGGTGAAACAGTCTATGTTTGTTTAATCAGTTAAGGGTTTTGCCTTGTAAACTTGGAAGTGGACTTGTGGTCTTGAAGAAAGTGAATTTGATGGATTAAGTATCAACATTTAAGTTGTGGTTATGTCCTTAACTTTCTTTCTCTTTGTGTGTAACATTTGGAATTATTGTAGTGAAATTGTATATGGAACTGGTGGCGTATTGAAACAAAAAATGTAGTTTTGGTGATATTTATGTGCGTTGTGAAACCATGGATATTCTTTGGCATCTAATATGATCTAAAATAGGTTAATATAAGATTATTTATCATCATTTACAACTCATTGCGAAAAAGGACCCTAAAATGACCCCCGGAGGCTGAAACGGGCATCCGCCCTCGCGGGTGGGGCACCTGCGGGTGCAGATGCCAATGCAGGTGAATGTAGACACATCCAAGAGGAACCTGCAGATGTAAATCAACCACCTGTGGGCATAGGTGGCTTCGCAGGTTAGCCCAGAACTTCGTTTTGTATGTTTTTGTCTCTCCTTGACCCCTCGAAACCCCTATACCCTTCTTTGATGCAATTATCAACTTATGGTACCTTTTGAATGACTTTAAAGGAGTATACCAGAGGTATTTTAAGTGGTATCAATTATTAATTGTCTTTCATTTGTTGTTGTGAAAGGTGTTTACGTGATGTAGTGAGGTAATTGTGACATTGTATTAAAGAGGAAATGTAAAGTATAAACTTGGTGTGAAATGCTATTGGTTTATGAGGTATTGGTCAATATGTGGAATTTTGTGGTGTTTTTGGTATGTTAATGCAGAGAGTTGTATTGAATAAGGACAAAATGATGCTATATAGCAGTCACGTAGCTCATTGTCGCCTTGTGTACTAGTAATGTAGTTAATTGTTAACGTGAATTCTATGATGTACTTGTGTTATAGAGTAACATGTAAGGAAGAAGCTAGATTGTTGTATTCACATATAGGACTGTATATTCATATTGGGAAAGATAAGGTATGTAAGGTTACGCATTCCGTATCCTTCTGCAGCACCTATTGTTCACATTGACATTGTACTTGTTCCATTCCGAAGTGTTCTAAAGTATCCGAACTCAAGTTGACATATATTGTTATTCACATGTATCTTATTCATTGACTGAAGTTCCAAGCTCTCATAATGTTGTAACTACTAAAATAACTATCTCAAAGAAAGTAATGATCTAATGAGAATCTATTCATTCTTAAGTAGCATTTCCAATAATGTTACATTCTAAAGTTCCAATGATGTTATGACTACCAACGTATAAATCTCACACAATATCATAGGAGTAAAGAAATGAAGTAATGTATCGCTCTTATAATGAAAGAATAGAAGTAATTCATAATTGTTTGAATAATCTTGAGTAACATCCTAGGGTCGACAGAAAAGCCTAGCATGGGTTATCATAATAACATCCTAGGGGTGACAGAAAAGCCTAGAATGGGTTATCATAATAACATCCCAGGGGCAACAGAAAAGCCTAGCATGGGTTATCATAATAATATCCCAGGGGCGATAGAAAAGCCTAGCATGGGTTAATCACATCCCAGGGGTTATAATACCTAACATGGGTTAATCTCATCCCAGGGGCGACAGAAAAGCCTAGCATGGGTTAATCACATCCCAGGGGTTATAATACCTAACATGGGTTAATCTCATCCCAGGGGCGACAGAAAAGCCTAGCATGGGTAGAACGATAAAGATGAATAAACGTAAAGGCAAAAGAAGTAAAGGAAGTAATGTACATGGTTCCACATATGTATACCTGTGGTTTATCTGAACTGACTATTCTCTTGTATTTGATTTTATGGAAGTACTTATATATCATGCAGTTTCATATGAGCCATACATACTCAGTACATTCTTCGTACTGACGTCCCTTGGGGGACTTACCTTACTTGTTGCAGGCACAGGTGCTAGTAGACCTCCACATTAGGTTGCGGATCATTTTCCAATCTTTGGTGAGCTCCAATTGGTTTGGGGCTTACCGAGTCACATGTGTACATTTGTTTTGTTATTGTAACATTGTATAAAGCGGGGACTTATCCATACTTCAGGATGGTTATGTATATGCATCTGTTAGAGGCATTGTAGACGTATGTGGGAATATGAATGTAAGGGTTGTATGTATGTCTATTTACACTTGATGGCCCTAAATGCCAAGTGTCTTATATGTATATATCATATATTTCCATGACTTTTGCTATTAGTATCTTGTATCCATACGTGATGGTGATGTTTCTTGAGTAACATGCATATGAATGGACATGGATGAAGATTGGTTCTCTCGGGCCTTATCGGCTTTGGTTGCCAGTCCGCCCTGTTGGAATTCGAGGCGTGACAGTTCAAAAAGAAGCTACAGAATATGCAAAATCATAGGATGAGTGGTAGGAATTTACTTGAAATCTTCTACAGGGCTTTGAATGTCAACACAAAGGTGGTAGCAGATACTATCACTGGTGGAGCATTCATCAGTCTGAGATGGGAACGAGCTTCAGAGATATTAGATTGTGTCACTAAGACCAACCGAGGATGGCATACTCGGGAAGCAGAAATGCCTGCTGGCACATATGATATTGGAGCTTTAGCAGCTCAAAGGGCTTTAGACGAATCTGTAGCTCAAGAAGTCGCTCAGCTAAGGACAAAAATTGGTCTTCTGGCTAAGCAAATTGCGGAGAGAGATGCTCAAAAGGTGCATGCTGTTGGTGCACAAGGTAAATCGGCTAGGCATGATAATAGTGAGTCTGATGAAGAGGCTAAGTACCTACATTGATAAGTGGAGGGTTTCCGAGCCAAGGGCCAAGGGTATAATCAAGACTCTTAGAACTCGAGGCAAGGGAATCAAGGTCGGAATTACTATGGAGACAATTACAACAAATCAGGGTATAAAGATAGAGACGGAGAGTGTGATAGTGATTGGAGGTGAAAGGATGATTATAGAGAGAAGAATGGTCTTTACGTACCACCAGGTAGCCGCGATGCTGAGTTTGGAAATTCTAAGATTGAATACCTTCTGAATAAACTGGTTACGAGGTCAGAAAGCCAAGAAAACTGTTTAAAAGAGATCAAGACAGATATTTTGGGAATAAGTCAGAAGGTAGATTCCCATTCGACTGCCATTAAATAGTTGGAGCAATAGTTCTGGCAGATATTATTGGCACTAAATCAACGTCAGCTAGGCACCCTTCTAGGCAACACCATTCAAAATCCAAAGAATGATAGCCATTGTCTAGCCATTACGACTAGAAGCGGGAAATGCACGACGGATCCACCTATACCTGCCGACAGTGGTAAGACTAATGAGCCAATGGTTATTGATGTAGATACTGAGTTAGATCTAGATAATTCAAAGGGCAAAATGGTTCCCGATCATCATGATACTAGGGAAAAGGCGAAGGCTGAAAAGAGGCAAGAAAAGAAGGTATCACAAGTGCTGAAAACTATCCCATGACCTCCTCCTACCTTTCCTCAAAGGTTGAAAAAGAAGGCTGAGAAAGGCAAATATCAGAAGTTTATTACAATGTTGAAGGAGCTGTTAGTAAGTATCCCTCTTGTTGAGGCATAAGAGCAGTTGCTAAGTTATGCGAAGTACATGAAAGACTTGGTGGCAAAGAAGAGGACTGTCAGTTTTGAGCCAGCAGATAACTTACATCATTGTAGTTTAGTTTCTTCGCGTTCCCTAGTCGAAAAGAAAGAGGATCCATGAGCTTTCACAATTCCTTGTACTATCGGGTCCTACAACTTTGCTAAAGCACTTTGGGATATGGGTGCTAGCATTAACTTAATGTCGTTAGCCATGTTCAAACAGTTGGGGTTAGGAGCACCAAAACCAACCTCTATGAGACTTCTCATGGCCGATAGGACTGTGAAAAAGCCAGTGGGCATTTTGTATGATGTTTTGGTAAAAGTGGCATCTTTCATCTTTTCGACTAACTTTGTGATTCTCAATTGTGAAGTTGACTTCGAGGTTCCCATTATACTGGGAAGACCATTCTTTGCCACTAGTCGTGCACTGTTCGATATGGAAACAGGGCAGATGAAATTTAGGTTAAATGATGAACAGGTCACTTTCAATGTTTGTCGTTCAATGAAGAAACCAAGAGATAAGTGTGTGATTTCGGTGATTGATGTGGTTGATGATAGTGATGTTGTTGTGTCTCTTTAAGAAAGGTTGGGGGTAGAACCTCTTGCGGCCATGATTATGAATTTTGATAGAAATGGTATTGAGAAGTATGATGAGATGGTTGGTGAACTCACTGGTAAGAGAGCATTCACTTATGCTCCAAAGAAACTTGATCTTGATTTGAAGAATAGGGTGACCCCACCAGCTCTTCCTTCTATTGAGGAACCTCCAGTTTTAGAGCTTAAGGCTCTTTCGGCCCACCTTCGTTACACATTTTTGGGAGCCAACAATACCTTGCCTGTGATTATTGCTGCTAAATTGGTGGATTGGCAAGTAGAGGCTTTGGTTTTAGTATTGAGAAGATTTAAGAGGGCCATTGGTTGGTCCATTGCTGATATTATAGGAATTCCACCCGGAATTTACACTCATAAGATCCAGCTTGTTCCTGAGTGCGTACCGAGCATTGAACATCAACGTCGTCTGAACCCATCAATGCAAGAGGTTGTGAAGGAAGAGATCATAAAGTGGTTAGATGCAGAAGTGGTTTACCCTATTGCAAATAGCAAGTGGGTGAGTCCGGTTCAGTGTGTGCCGAAAAAGGAAGGAATCACTGTGGTTCCAAACGATAAAAATGAGTTAATTCCAATGAGGTTGGTTACTGGGTGGATATTTTGCATGGATTATCGAAAGATGAATTCTTGGACTGAGAAAGATCATTTTCCTATGCCCTTCATGGATCATATGTTAGACCGTCTTGCTGGTAGATGATGGTATTGTCTTCTTGATGGCTATTCGGGGTATAATAAGATTTTTATTGCCCCTGAAGACCAAGAGAATACCACTTTGACTTGTCCATACGAGACATTTGCATTCAAGAGGATTCCCTTTGGTTTGTGTAATGCACCATCCATTTTCCACCGCTGCATGATTTCTATTTTCTCCGACATGGTGGAAGACACTATTGAGGTTTTTATGGATGATTTTTCTGTTGTGGGAGACTCGTTTGATGGTTCTTTGGCACACCTTACTAATGTCCTGCAAAGATGCGAGGAGTACAACTTAGTGCTGAATTGGGAAAAATGTCACTTTATAGTCAACGAGGGTATCGTATTTCAAAGAATGGCATGGAGGTGAATAAGGCGAAGATTGAGGTAATTGAGAAGCACCCTCCACCTATCTCCGTGAAAGGTATTCGAAGCTTCTTAGGTCATGCTGGTTTTTATAGAAGATTCATCAAGGATTTCTCCAAGATTGCACATCCTTTATGCAAACTTTTGGAGAAAGAGGTGAAGTTTATGTTCGATGAAGCCTGTCTAAAGGCATTCGAGTGTCTTAAAGAGAAGTTGGTTTCATCCCCTATTATTTTGTCACCAGATTGGACTATGCCTTTTGAGGTTGTGTGCGATGCTAGCGGAGTGGCTTTGGGTGTAGTCCTTGGCCAAAGGCGTGAGAAGATGTTACATCCGATTTACTATGCTAGCAAAGTGCTTAATCCAGCTCAAAAGAATTATACTGTGACTGAGCAGGAATTGTTTGCAGTGGTCTTTGCTTTTGAGAAATTCAGATCTTACTTAATAGGTACGAAGGTGATTGTGCATACAGACCATGCAGCTCTTCGGTATCTTATGTCAAAAAATGATGCTAAGCTAAGACTGATTCGGTGGGTACTGCTATTGCAAGAATTTGACTTTGAAGTCAAGGATCGTAAGGGAACCGAAAATCATGTTGCTGACCATCTATCGCGCCTTGAGAAGGAGGCCATGCTAAAATTAAGGGATGATCTTAAGATTGATGATACTTTTCCAGATGAGCAAGTACTAGCAGCATCTCAAGACTTAATCGCTTGGTTTGCTTATTTTGCCAACTTTTTGGCAAGTGATCTAGTTCCGAAAGATATTTCATATCAGAAGAGAAAGAAGTTCATGCATGAGGTAAGAAAATTCTTCTGGGATGAGCCGTACTTATTTAGGGTGTGTGCTGATGGCATAATTCGAAGATGTGTTCCAGAGGTCGAGATGATGAGTATCTTGGAAGTATGCCATTCATCTCCAGTTGGGGGTCATCATGGAGGTGCGCGGACTGCCCATAAAATCTTTCAATATGGGTACTACTAGCCCAGTATTTACAAAGATGCTTATGATTATGCTCGCGCTTGTGACCAATATCAAAGGCAAGGGAATATCTCACGCAGACACGAACTTCCCATGACAACTATACTTGAGATTGAATTGTTCGATGTGTGGGGAATTGACTTTATGGGTCCTTTTGTGAGCTCGCATAGAATGAAATACATCTTGGTAGCTGTTGACTATATTTCTAAGTGGGTGGAGGCAATTTCACTTCCTAATAACGAAGGAAGAAGTGTCACAGCATTCTTGAAAAAGAACATATATTCACGCTTCGTTACACCCTGAGTTATTATTAGTGATGGAGGATCCCACTTTTGCAATCGACTGTTCAAGGCCCTGCTCGAAAAATATGGTGTTAAACATAAGGTGGCAACACCTTACCATCCTCAGACAAGCGGGCAAGTTAAGGTGTCAAATCATGAGATTAAGTCTATTTTGGCAAAAACAGTGAATGCCAATAGGACTGATTGGGCTCGAAGACTGGATGATGCATTATAGGCATATCGAGCTGCTTTCAAAATGCCAATTGGTACATCACTGTATCAGTTGGTCTTATGAAAATCTTGCCATTTGCCTATCGAACTTGAACATAAGGCTCTGTGGGCGATGAAAAGGTTGAATTTAGACAGGGGTGAAGCAGCTAAAATGAGACTTTAACAGATGAATGAGATGGATGAATTTAGTCTCTGGGCTTATGAAAGATCAGCAATATATAAAAGAAGATGAAATTATATCACGATCGTTGAATTGATAACTGAGAGTTTCACCTGGGAGATTTGGTGCTACTTTATAACTCCAAGCTTCGCTTGTTTGTTGGAAAATTAAAGTCCAAATTTTTTGGACCATTCGCGGTGGTTAGGGTATTCCATCATGGAGCAATTGAGCTAAAAGGATCAGATAATGTTCTATTCAAGGTCAATGGGCAGCGTGTTAAGAATTATGTGGGAATCTCGGAAGAAATAAGGACATGTGAGGAACTTGATCTTGATGAAGTCTAGGTAGTCAAGCTAGCCATGTCGTTCCGCGATGTTAAATCAGACGCTTCATGGAAGGCAACCCATGTGCTAGTTGGTGAATTCTGAGTATTCAAGTTAGTCGTGTCGTACCGCGACATTTAATCAAGCGCTGATTGGGAGGCAACCCAAGATTTTATTATTTTGTGATCTGAGCATTGGAGGAGCAGTTAGCTGAAAGTCATAAAATTTACCTGAATAGGTTCAGTACAATTCACGCCACAAGTCACGTCATATGAGTACACTCACGACACGTGAATGGTACCGTGGAAATCAGAGGCAAAATTCAGGTTTCAGAAGTTCAGCTCCTGGACTCACGTCACGTGGGTGGTTCCGTGAGAATCAGAGGAAACTTTTAGGTTTCAGGATATCAGCTACGTCATGGAACCACATGACGTGAGTGTAGACTACGTCACATGGGTGGTACCGTGGAAACTTGAATATGTAGACAACCCAAATTCCGACCCTACCCGACCCGACCCGTTTTGTTGATTAAAATATGGTGCCTCCTTCTTTACCCGATACAAAATCCAAACCCACCCCATTATTTCTCTACTTTCAATTCATCTAATTAAACCCTAAATGTAATACCCCGTATCTTCCCGACCCTACTTGATAACTTTGAACAATACGTACTTAGGTTTCGAGAGCCATAAGTATGTATTTTGTAGTGTTATTAATGGAACATTTGAGATTGGGCCTAGTACATGTGATAAGACCTTTGTAGGAGGTGTTTATGACATTGTAGAGAATTTGTGGGGTCAAAAATGAGGCTTGGAGGACTTCCAAGCAATGTATATTAAGGTTAGGAGGTAAGCAAAAGATTTAAGCTTGAAGGATCTAACCAAATCCGCAAAGAAAAGTCGAAGAAAGGGAAAAAAATCACATTTAGGGTGTGGGGCGCGCCCAGGGGCGTGCCAGGCCCCTCTGGCCAAAAATTTTTTGGCACAGGCAACAATGGGGTGCGCCAGGCAGCGTGCTAGGCTGCCTATGCTAGAAATTTTTCTGGCATAGGCAGCACTGGGGCGCGCCAGGCGGCATGCCAGGGTGCTTTTCGCCAAAATTTTTCTTCGACTATTATGACATATAAGACTTTTGGGTCATGGTATAGTTAATACATCTTAGTAGGACTAATCTTGAGTGAGTTTAGCATCCGAGTTGGGGTTGACTCTTCGTCACAAGTATTTTATCAAATTATGCTCAAATAAGCTAAGAGTGGCTAGAATTTCTTCTTTTTGAAATTGAGGCTACGAACATGAAATTGGTGTGTGAATATTATAGAGACATTTATTGAATTATTTTAACATGAGATATATGTTGTATTATACATTAAATTTGATGGGTTAGGATGACATGTGTTATTGGGCTCAATTTAAAGCCCAAAATGAAGCCAAAATGCATGGGCCCAAACGGTAATGACCCATTCTTCCAAAATTGACCAAGAAACATGGCATTTAATGCCAAGGAGTGGCTAAGGATGACTTGAGTACTATATAAAGGCCAAAAATCATATTTTTTATTCACTCTAACTCTCATTCCTTTCTAGACAATTACAAGATATTTTCTCTCAAACCCTAATAACCCTAAGGCACTTCTTTGGGCAAGATCATCATTTTACCAGTTTGGGTAAGTGATTATTCTTATGGATTAATATATTATATGCATGGGAGAGTATGTAGATCATGATGGTTATGTCTAAGAATGTAAATAATGCTTGTTTGCTTTTTGCTAAAAGATGTGTCATCCATGGGATTTAAACTTGAAAGGTGACATGGGGTTTTAATGAAAGTGCATGGTACAGATGAAATATCAACATGTATGGCGTGGTTATGTTCCTTAACTTGTTATTTTTCTATGAGTATAAATAGTGGGATTGTTGTCGATATGTTGTTATGAAGTGTATTGAGGTGACTTTATGGAGTAATTGTGATGTTGTGGTGATGGAGAAGTGTAAAGTATGAACTTGGTGTGACATGCTATTGGTTTATGATTTATTGGTCAATGTATGAAATGTTGTGGTATTGTTGGTATGATAATTTCATAAATGGTATTGTCAAGGGGGAAATATCATGTTAAGGCAATCATGTAACTCATTATCGTTATATGCATTTGTGAGGTAGTTAGTGGTTAATGTAAACTCCATTATGTACTTGTGTTATAGAGTGAAACGTAAGGAAGGAGCTGGACTATTGTATGCACATTTAGGATTGTATATTCATATTGGAAAGATAAGGTATGTAAGGTTATTCTATATGTATCCTTCTGCAGCACATAGTAGTCACATTGACATTTATTTGTTCCATTCCAAAATGTTCTAAGGTATCCTATATCCGGTTACCTATGGTTATTATCACATGTTTCCTACTCATTGATCAATTGTGATTCAGATGTCTCATGTTCATTGACTAATGTTCCAAAGATCCCATGGTTCCAATAATGTTATGTTTCCAATAATGTTATGACTATCATTGTATCAATCTCAAAACTAAAGAATGAAGTAATGCATATGTGGTCAATGATTTAGTATGGGTGGTAGCTTTGGGGGAATAAGCCTAGCTCAAGTCGATCCCGAGATTATTGGATCAGGGGGTAGTCTTAGAGGCATAAGCCTAGCTCGGACCAAACCTGACAGTGGGTAGCTCTAAAGGTAAGAACCTAGCTCGAGTCGAACCTGATATATTGGTTTATGGGTGGCAGTTCTAGAGGTAATAACCTAGCTCGAGCCGAGCCCAATGTGTTGATTTATATGTGGTAGCTCTAGAGGCATGAGCCTAGCTCGAGCCGATCCCAACATAACGTTATGTTATGTTAAGACCCACTGATCAGTCGGGGCCCGGGTACATAGTGACTCAAGTTGTGATGAACGAACATAGAAGTAAAGAAGTAAAGAAAATAATGAAAGCAATACACACGATTCTCAACATATAGAATGGTGACCTATCCATATTGGTTATTCATTTGTATTTGAGTTCATTGAATTATTTTTGTATCATACAGTTTCATACGAGCCGTACATACTCAATACATTCTTCGTACTGACGTCCCTTTTGGGACTTACCTTACTTGTTGCGGGCATAGGTGCTAGTAGACCTCCACAGTAGGTTGCGGATCGTTTGCCGAGCTTTGGTGAGATCCGATTGGTTCGGGGATTTTCGAGTCTTATATGTACATTTGTTTGTGTACTGTAATATTGTATAAAGTGGGGAAATGTCCCGAATTTAGGATGGTTATGTATATACATCTATTAGAGGCTTTGTAGACGAACGTGGTGAGATGAATGAAAGAATACATGTTCATTTTGACTTGATGGCCCTAACGGCCAAGTTTCTTATATGTATATATCACATGTTTCCATAACTTCCACTATTGACATCTTTTAGCTCTTTGTGATTGTGTTACTTATTGAGTGACATGCATATGAATGAAAATGAGCAAAGATTGGTTCTCTCGGGCCTTATCGGCTTTGGGTGCCAGACCGCCTCGTTGGAACTCGAGCGTGACAAAAGTGGTATCAGAGCAGGTCGTCCTAAGGGTGTATACAAAGCCGTGTCTGATTAGATTCTTACTTATCGATGTGTTGTGCACCAAATTTATAAGTAGGAGGCTACAGGACATTTAAGAGTTATTTCTTTCCTTCATTTCTAGATCGTGCAATAGAGCCAATGTTGTAGGTGAAATTATAACTGACCATTGTCATTGATTTTCTTTGTTATAGTAAAATGCCAATGACAAGACAAGGTAGAGGAAAAGGTAAGCAGGTAGATAGGCTTGCTGGTGAAGGCACGAGTAAATCACCACCTGACCAAGCTAGTCAAGGTGGAGCTGACACTGAATTTGCATCACGGGCTTTTTCTACTTTTCCAGCTCCGGAAGAGCCAAGAGGTAGAGAAGTACCCGCAGAACCACCAATGAATGCCACTGACCAGGATCTAAGAAATTCAGTGCATATGTTGACTCAGTTAGTTGCGGCACAAAGTCAAGGACGAGCTGGTCCAACGACCAATGAGGATGATGCGGCTAGAGTGGCGAGTCACAGGACACAAGACTTTTTAAAATTAGACCCTCCTATATTCAATGGGTCAAATCTGAAAGCAGATCCACAGGACTTCGTGGATCAAATCCAGAGGGCTCTAGAAGTTATGCACGTGACTGGTGTTGAAACAGTTGAACTTGCGGCTTATAGATTGAAAGGTGAAGCTATATTGTGGTATGAAGATTGGAAAAGATCGAGGGGTATTGATGCACTTCCATCTGGTTGGGAAGAATTTAAAATGGCATTCCTTGATCATTATCTCCCGTATGAGATTTGGGAGGCACGTGCAGATCAGTTTCTAAATCTACGTCAAGGGAACATGAGTGTTAGAGAATATAGTCTTCATTTTAATTCCTTGGCTCGATATGCTCCGAATGTAGAGGCTACAAAGACAGATAGAGTCCATCAATATGTGGACAGATTAGAGTCATACTTGGCAAGGGACTGCACCATTGTTGCCTTGAACAAAGATATGGATATAGCGAGAATTCAGGCTTTCGCACAGAAAATGGAGGACCAAAGGCAGAGAAGAAGGGTACATGAATCTGATAGAGGACAGTCCAAAATAGAAAGACCTATGGGACATTTTATGGCATCCCAAGAAGAATCTAGGCCTCGGATGTTTCCTAGACCGCCTAGACCATCATTCTCCTATTCCACAGAAGGCGTTCACTCTTAATTGTGAGGGTTTACAGGTGGTAAATCTGGGCAGAGTAGTGGTCACGGATCACAGGCAGTAGGATTTCCTTGTCAGCAGTGTCAGCGTTGCGGGCGTACTCATTTAGGTACATGCCGGTTAGGGACGAATGCTTGCTTTTGGTGCAGTATGACGGGGCACATGATGAAAGAGTGTCCCATAGGAGCATGGGTGGTATAGCACGACCTGCGGGATCAGTCGTTGCGTCATCGTCATCGGTTCCTTCTTTAGGCCGAGGTATGCAGTCTGTTGGTCATGGTAGAGGTGCCAGAGGAGCAGCCAGTACTAGTGGAGTCCAGAATCGTACTTATGCTCTAATGGACCGGCAGAATTCGATGGCATCTCCTGATGTCATCACAGGTACATTAACCATATTTTTGTATAATATATATGCATTGATTGATCCGGGTTCTACATTGTCATATGTTACTCCATTGATTGCTGCTAAATTTGAAAGAACACCGAAACTACTAACTAAGTCAATTGAAGTATCTACACCAGTTGGTGAATAAATTATTATAAAAAGAGTATATCGTAATTGTGTGGTAACCGTGTGTGGTCATGATACACTGGCCGATCTCATTAAACTAGACATGGTGGATTTTGATGTGATAATGAGGATGGATTGGTTGGCTTCTTGTTATGCCACGGTGGATTGCCGAGCGAAAGAGGTACATTTGTATTTTCCACAAAAGAATGTTCTTGAGTGGAAGGGTAATGTGGGGGCACCGAGAGGCAAATTTATTTCCTATCTTAAGGCTAGGAAAATGATAGCCAAGGGTTACATATATCACTTAGTACGAGTGAAAGATAATGATGTGGAACCACTAACTCCTCAGTCGGTTCCAGTGGTCAACGAATTTCTTGATGTGTTTCCAGAGGATCTCCCAGGCTTACCCCCAGAACGGGAAGTAGAGTTTGGCATTGATGTGAATCCAGGCACTCAACCTATATCTATTCCTCTGTATAGAATGGCTCCAGTGGAATTACGTTAATTGAAGGAGCAATTGAAAGATTTGCTAGACAAGGGCTTCATCAGGCCTAGTATGTCCCCGTGGGGTGCACCAGTATTATTTGTATGGAAGAAAGATGGCACATTGAGAATGTGCATTGACTATCGGCAATTGAATAAGGTAACGATCAAGAACAAATATCCCCTCCCCAGAATTGATGATTTGTTTGATCAGTTACAGGGTGCCAAGTGTTTTTTAAAGATTGACTTGAGGTTGGGCTACCATCAAGTCAGAGTTAGATAAAAAGATGTACCCAAGACAGCTTTCTGAACACGGTATGGCCATTATGAATTTTTAGTTATGTCATTTGGACTAACAAATGCACCAGCTGTGTTCATGGATTTTATGAATAGGGTGTTTAAGCCATTTCTAGACGTGTTTGTGACGGTATTTATAGATGACATCCTAGTTTATTCGAGATCACAAGAGGATCATGCTAATAACTTATGACAGGTGTTACAAATTCATCGAGAGCGTAAGATGTATGCAAAGTTCTCTAAGTGTGAATTTTGGTTGAAATCCATAGCATTCTTGGGTCACATTATGTCTGATGAAGGAATTCAGGTTGATACGCAAAAGATTGAACCGGTGAAAAATTAGCCAAGGCCTACGATGCCTACAAAAATTCATAGCTTCCTTGGGTTGGTAGGTTATTACCGAAGATTTGTGGAAGGTTTTTCCTCCATTGGTGCACCGTTAACAAAGCTTACACATAAGGCAGTTAAATTTTGGTGGAATGATGCATGTGAGAAAAGTTTCCAAGAGCTGAAAGATAAATTGACTTCTACACCGGTATTAGTACTTCTGGAAGGCACAGAGGGGTATGTACTATATTGTGATGCGTCCAGAATTGGTCTAGGGTGTGTATTGATGCAGCACGATAATGTCATAGCATATGCCTCACGACCGTTGCGGCAACACGAGAGAAACTATCCCACATATGATCTTGGATTAGCAGCGGTGGTTTTTGCTTTAAAGATATGGCGTCATTATTTGTATGGAGTTCATGTTGATATCTATACTGATCACAAAAGTTTTCAATATATCTTTAAGCAGAAGGAACTCAATTTGAGGCAGCGAAGGTGTTTAGAGCTCTTAAAAGACTATGATATTGATATTCTCTATCATCTAGGAAAAGCAAATGTGGTAGCTGGTGCATTGAGACACAAGACAGTAGGAAGCACTAGTGGCCAGTTGACTGAAAAGCAAGAGATAATCAAAGATCTACATCAACTAGCCAGCTTGGGAGTTCGCCTTCTTGAATCTCTAGATGAAGGGGTTATTGTGCAAATGCAGCAGAATCCTCCTTAATAGCAGAAGTGAAAGAGAAGCAGTTTGTGGATCCTATGTTATTACAGCTAAAAGAGAATGTATAGCAGGGTCTGACAAAGGCATTTGATCTTACACAGGAAGGGGTACTTCAATGCGAAAAAAGATTATGTGTATCGGATGTAGATGAGCTGAGGGGACAAATTATGATAGAGGCACATTATTCGTGATATTCTATTCATCCGGGAGCTACCAAAATGTACCATAACTTGAAGGAAATATATTAGTGGGGAAATATGAAAAAGAACATTGCAGAATTTATAACTCAATGCCCAAATTGTCAACAAGTGAAAGTAGAGCATCAGAAACCAGGAGGTTACATGCAATGTATCAATCTTCTAGTCTGGAAATAGGATATGATTAACATGGATTTCATCACAGGTTTGCCTCATACACTGTGGAAATTTGATTCTATATGGGTCATAGTTGACAGGCTTACCAATTCAGTGCATTTCCTACCAGTCAAGACCACCTATACAGCTGAGGATTATGCAAGATTGTATGTTAAAGAAGTAGTGAGATTACATGGAATTCCGGTCTACATTATATCATATAGAGGAGCATAATTTACTGTACATTTTTTGCGATCTTTTCAGAAGAGCTTGGGTACACAGGTGAATTTGAGTACGACTTTCCATCCTCAGACAGATGGACAAGCAGAACGTACTATCCAAACACTTGAAGATATGCTACGAGCATGCACGTTAAATTTTCAAGGCAGTTGGGATGACCATTTTCCTCTTATTGAATTTGCTTACAACAATATCTATCATTCAAGTATTAAAATGGCACCTTATGAAGCTTTGTATGGAAGGAAATGTAGATCACCAATTGGATGGTTTGAAGAAGGTGAAACTTCTTTACTTGGGCCAGATCTTGTTCATCAAGCTATGGAGAAATTTAAAGTGATCCAACAGTGGCTACAAACGGCCCAAAGTCGCCACAAGTCATATGCTGATGTTAGAAGAAGAGGGCTCGAATTTGCTATAGGTGATTGGGTATTTTTGAAGGTGTCACCAATGAAAGAGGTAATATGATTTGGGAGGAAAGGGAAGTTGAGTCCCAGTTATATAGGCCCATATGTAACTATTAGAAGATTTGGGCAAGTTTCATATGAATTGAAGTTACCCCAAGAACTCTCCTCAGTCCATCCAGTGTTTCATGTTTTGATGCTTCAAAAATGCATAGGGGATACATCTTGTATTGCTCTCATTGACGATGTACAAGTTACAGAGGATATCACTTATGAAAAGATACCCATTGCTATTCTGGATAGACAAGTGAAGCGGTTGAGGAATAAAGACATAGCTTCCGTAAAGGTACTTTTGAGAAATCAACAAGTAGAGGAAATCACATGGGAAACTGAATAAATGATGAAGTCCAAGTACCCTCATCTGTTTCAAATGGAATAAAAGTTCAAAGTGCGGAAGTGAAGCAATAAAAAGTAAGTAGCTATGAGCATTAAGTGTCTATGAATATATTTGATAATCTAGAGATGCATTTGTTTTAATTGAAACGATGTTGTTAACATTCGAGGACGAATGTTTCTAAGGGGGGAAGAATATAGTACCCCGTACCTTCCCGACCCTACTTGAACACTTTGAACAATGCATACTTAGGTTTCGATATCTATAAGTATGTATTTTGGAGTGTTATTAATGGAACATTTGATATTAGGCCTAGTACATGTGATTAGACCTTTGTAGGAGGTGTTTATGACTTCGTGGAGAATTTGTGAGGTGAAAAATAAGGCTTGGAGGACTTCCAAGCAATGTATATTAAGGTTAGGAGGTAAGCAAAAGATTTAAGCTTGAAGGATCTAACCAAATCCGCAAAGAAAAGTCGAAGAAAGGGGAAAAAATCACATTTAGGGTGTGGGGCGCGCCCAGGGGCGTGCCAGGCCGCTCTGGCCAAAATTTTTTTGGCACAGGCAACAATGGGGTGCGCCAGGCAGCGTGCTAGGCTGCCTATGCTAGAAATTTTTCTGGCATAGGCAGCACTGGGGCGCGCCAGGCGGCGTGCCAGGGTGCTTTTCGCCAAAATTTTTCTTCGACTATTATGACATATATAAGACTTTTGGGTCATGGTATAGTTAATACATCTTAGTAGGACTAATATTGAGTGCGTTTAGCATCCGAGTTGGGGTTGACTCTTCGTCACAAGTATTTTATCAAATTATGCTCAAATAAGCTAAGAGTGGCTAGAATTTCTTCTTTTTGAAATTGAGGCTACGAACATGAAATTGGTGTGTGAATATTATAGAGACATTTATTGAATTATTTTAACATGAGATATATGTTGGATTATACATTAAATTTGATGGGTTAGGATGACATGTGTTATTGGGCTCAATTTAAAGCCCAAAATGAAGCCAAAATGCATGGGCCCAAAGGGTAAATGACCCATTCTTCCAAAATTGACCAAGAAACATGGCATTTAATGCCAAGGAGTGTCTAAGGATGACTTGAGTACTATATAAAGGCCAAAAATCATATTTTTTATTCACTCTAACTCTCATGCCTTTCTAGACAATTACAAGATATTTTCTCTCAAACCCTAATAACCCTAAGGCACTTCTTTGGGCAAGATCATCATTTTACCAGTTTGGGTAAGTGATTATTCTTATGGATTAATATATTATATGCATGGGAGAGTATGTAGATCATGATGGTTATGTCTAAGAATGTAAATAATGCTTGTTTGCTTTTTGCTAAAAGATGTGTCATCCATGGGATTTAAACTTGAAAGGTGACATGGGGTTTTGATGAAAGTGCATGGTACAGATGAAATATCAACATGTATGGCGTGGTTATGTTCCTTAACTTGTTATTTTTATATGAGTATAAATAGTGGGATTGTTGTCGATATGTTGTTATGAAGTGTATTGAGGTGACTTTATGGAGTAATTGTGATGTTGTGGTGATGGAGAAGTGTAAAGTATGAACTTGGTGTGACATGTTATTGGTTTATGATGTATTGGTTAATGTATGGAATGTTGTGGTATTGTTGGTATGATATTTTCATTAATGGTATTGTCAAGGGGTAAATGTCATGTTAAGGAAATTATGTAACTCATTATCGTTATATGCATTTGTGAGGTAGTTGGTGGTTAATGTAAACTCCATTATGTACTTGTGTTATAGAGTGAAACGTAAGGAAAGATATGGACTATTGTAAGCACATTTAGGATTGTATATTTATATTGGGAAGATAAGGTATGTAAGGTTATTCTATATGTATCCTTCTGCAGCACATAGTAGTCACATTGACATTTATTTGTTCCATTCCAAAATGTTCTAAGGTATCCTATATCTGGTTACCTATGGTTATTATCACATGTTTCCTACTCATTGATCAATTATGATTCACATGTCTCATGTTCATTGACTAATGTTCCAAAGATCACATGGTTCCAATAATGTTATGTTTCCAATAATGTTATGACTATCATTTTATCAATCTCAAAAGTAAAGAATGAAGTAATGCATATGTGGTCAATGATTGAGTATGGATGGTAGCTTTGTGGGTGTAAGTCTAGCTCAAGCCGATCCCGAGATTATTGGATCGGGGGTAGTCCTAGAGGCATAAGTGTAGCTCGGACCAAACCTGACAGGGGATAGCCCTAGAGGTAAGAACCTAGCTCGAGCCAAACCTGATATATTGGTTTATGGGTGGCAGCTCTAGAGGTAATAACCTAGCTCGAGCCGAGCCCAATATGTTGATTTATGGGTGGTAGCTCTAGAGGCATGAGCCTAGCTCGAGCCGATCCCAACATAACGTTATGTTATGTTAAGACCCACTGATCAGTCGAGGCTCGGGTACATAGTGACACAAGTGGTGATGAACGAACATAGAAGTAAAGAAGCAAAGAAAGTAATGAAAGCAATACACAAGATTCTCAACATATAGAATGGTGACTTATCCATATTGCTTGTTCATTTGTATTTGAGTTCATTGAATTATTTATGTATCATACAGTTTCATACAAGCCTTTCATACTCAGTACATTCTTCGTACTGACGTCCCTTGTGGGACTTACCTTACTTGCTGTAGGCACAGGTGCTAGCAGACCCCCACAGTAGGTGTGAATCTTTTGTCGATCTTTGGTGAGCTCCAGTTTGTTCGGGGCTTTTCGAGTCTCATGTGTACATTTGTTTTGGTACTGTAATGTTGTATAAAGTGGGGACTTGTCCCGACTTTAGGATGGTTATGTTTATACATCTGTTAGAGGCTTTATAGACGAACGTGGTGAGATGAATGAAAGAATGCATGTTCATTTTGACTTGATGGCCCTAACGGCCAAGTTTCTTAGATGTATATATCACATGTTTCCATAACTTTCACTATTGACATCTTCTAGCTCTTTGTGATGGTGCTTCTTAGTGAGTGACATGCATATGAATGGACATGAGAAAAGATTGGTTCTCTCGGGCCTTATCGGCTTCGGGTGCTAATCCGCCTCGTTGGAACTCGGGGCGTGACACTAAATTTCCAACTTTCTCTACAATCTCCACTTTAAATCCAAATCCTCACCTTCTCCAAATCCCAAAATCTGAAAACACCGTCATCTGAATCCATCAAATTCGAACTGGCAACCACAAACTCCACCACAAACCCGACCCAAATACCCAAATACCCGACCCCCATACCCGATAATTGTCCAATCTCGACCCAAAATCCGACCCTAATTCAACCCAAATACCCAAAAATCCAATCCTAAACCGGTTGCAATGCCTCCCAAATCCAACCCAAAAGTGACCATCTGGATTCTTCGTCCAGAATTTGCACTAAAAATCAAAAATTACCAACCCGTCTACGTGATGAACCGACTGAATCCGCACAAAGTGGGTTCGCAGAGGAGTTTAAGATTGGCCATGATGATACAACTTTAGTACCTTGGATCACGAGGTTACAGACTCGAGCTCGAGCTGCTGCCCGGGTGGCACTTCAGCCTGTCCCACCGCCTGTCGCGCCGGTTGTTCTAGATGAATCTTCTAAGTCTGCCCCCCAGTATGAAGAGGGGGAGGATACTTTAGAATCAAGCTCTGCAGATGATGCTACGGGTCAAGGTACCTCTGCAGTGGAGGCTACAACCTCTATTTCAGGTACTAGTGTCCAGAGTGCTCTGACTCCCGCACAGAGTAGGGAGGTTCAACGGTGGTGTGTGCAGGGCATGCATGCTTTTTATGACACAGATGTCGAGCTGATGGAGTAGGGTGTCTGTAGAAGGAGCATTATGGAGGAACCCCAGTATAGGCTTGAGGAGTTGAAGACCTTGCTTGATATTTGGGCTATTTTTGAGCGTTATGGATTGGGTTGGATGGCGCAGCCTTCTGGTCATTATAGCTCGGAGTTAGTCCAAGAATTTTATGCCTCTTATGCTGCGTCGGTTGACTTGAGTACTCCTATGGGGCAGCGGTTCAGGGATCAACCCTTATTGACGCACCTTTTGGTTTGAGGTACCCGAGTGGATATATCGGAGCAGACCATTCACCGCTTCTTATTTGGGGAAGACCGTCCACTTTCATAATCGACTGCTGAGTTTGATCATCAGATGGACACTGTCTGATATAGGGTAAAGATGTGGGATGCGGATCAGAAGTTAGAGCTGCTAAAATGAATTTTGGGGTACATAGAAGATGATGGTGTGGCGGCTAGTTGGGTCACGGGTAAGCTGGACATCAAGAAGTCCACGCTATATTTTTGCAGGCAGATTCTGGTGGTCAGTTGTTCGGTATCGGTTGGGTCCAACTAATGCTGACGACTCCCTTACATTAGACCGGGTTGTGGTGGTAGCCAGCATCTTGGCTGGTTATGAGATTCATATTGCTAGATACATCATCCTGGAGATCCATGAGCGGGCCTTTCGAGATCATACGAGTATACCATTCCCTTGCTTGATCCAGAGTCTATGTGACAGGGCGGGTGTGGCTAGGATACCTACCCTCGATCATTATATAGAGGTGACCCGCATAGCGAATATTGGTCTGATGCAGCAGCGAGGTTCTCACCCCATTCTTCCACGCGGGTCACAACCGTCCGAGTCATCTGGAGCATCCCTAGATGAGCCGATTAGTACTCCTATGCCTATTCCAGTATCGGTTAAGGTACCTGAGACTATTCCTTAATAGGCTGAGGGCACTCTCCCTATTGATGATGCAGTACCTACTACTACAGCTCCATCGCCTCCCTCTGGTATGGTTTCTATTTCTAGGGACTTCCTGCAGTAGTTGGTTGATCGGCAGACGGAGATGTTTGAGCGACACTCACATTGAGACCCAGATGGCAAAGTTGGTATCCCAGCTAAAGCCTTAGGTTAGGACCACTGTAGAGGCTGCGGAGGCTAGGGTGGAGGCCAGGATGACGGCGACAATGGATCAGTTTATAAGGGAGCTGCATGGGAGGATTGATATCTTTGAGGTACGGACGGCCTCCCAGATGAGTTTGGCCCAGAGTCCTAATATGACAAGTTTGACCGAGGAGGTGGAAATATTGGGGGAGGAGGTTAGAGTGTTAGCATTGAGCAGTGCCCCTATTATACCACCTATGCCTGTTCCGGCCCCACTGAGGTCGGCCTTTGAGGTGGATCTATTTGCCGTCTAGGAGCCTCCAATGGATAGAGGAAAGAGGGCGCGCAGTCCGGAGGACCAGGTTGATAGTGATGTTGAGTATGAGAGTGATCTTCGAAGGGCGGTTAAATCCTCCCGGGTGGAGTAACATGCGAGCCAGATCGAGGAGGTGTAGATGGTGCATGGTACATACTCCAGTCAGGCACCACCTTCATCGGATGCGCCTACCAAAGAGCCCACTGTGCAGACTGATGATCCCGCTACGGGCGGGCATACTTTCGGTGCATAGGGAGCCACAGGTATGTCTTCGCTCCCTTGTATTTTATTAATATATGTGCATTGAGGGCAGTGCACTATTGTTAGTTCTGGGTGGGGGTGTACCACCACATAGGGGTTTTTGTTGTCGTGTTTTTTTTCCTCCGAGTGTGCTATCATAGTAGAACCGGCATGTTTAGGGTGTTATTTTTAGTGTTTATGTGTTTTTTGCTAAATTAGGAGAAAAATAAGGGAACTATAGTGCAGTTCAGTTTGGAAAAAGAAAAAAAAATTATGTTTTTTGAATGTTAAGGAAACCCCTCCTGAATGTTTTTTATTTTGAAGTATGTGTATGTAGCATATTTATGTGTGACAGCTGTTGGATCTTGTTATGGCACTAGGATTAGAGGCAAATAACTATAGCTAGCATTGCATGAACCGGATAGGTAGTAGTTGATAATACAACCCTGTGCTATGTGTGTGTGAGGTCACTACTTAGTTAACTTTGTGTGTGCGATCCAGAACTTGCACGGTTAGTCTTTCCTAGGATTTGAGGATAGAGGATTAGGAAAGGATCATAGGCCATTTTTTGAATAAGTCCACTTTTAGCCTAAATGCCAGACCAAATGAATAAGTATCCCTTGATTTCGATTTTGAGCCTTAATTGACCTATTTCTTTCATTAGCCTATTCACCTTCCCTTTTTAATTACAATGAACCTGTCTTGGCCCTGGTCCCTCCTTGGACATTATGTACCTAAACTCAGGCAAATCACCTAAGTTGAGGGTGGCTCTTATAGGGGAGCGTAGATTGAGTTAGGTATGAAGAAGAGGTTAATAAAAGAAAAAGAGAAAACAGGTTTGGGTGTGAAGAAGAAAAAAAATAAAGTGAAAAAAAAAGAGAAATTGCAAATAAAAAGAAAAAAAAAAGAGAAGAGAAACTTATGTTTTGAAAGTGAAGAATATCACACCCAAAATCTAAAAATAAAAGAAAGGAGAATAAGGGAGAATAAAAATAAGAAAGGTTGAAAGTTGGAGCCAAAAATAGTGTAGTGTCAAGGAGGGTTGAGTCACCATATCCATATGTACCATACCCGTCCCCAAGCCTACATTACAATCCAAGTAAAGTCCTATAGTGATCCTAGTCCAACTGTCTGAAAACCAAGGCGTAGAAAATAAGGGCAAGCCTATGGTATTTCATGTACACTATTTGAACTTCTTTGTGAGAGTGAGTGTTTTGACCGAGTCCCTAATTTGAGATTTATTAGCTTACTGTGAGTGCATGGAACTTATTTGATTGTGAGAGTACATGGGTTTCATTATTAGCTACTATTTGTTCGAAAAATGTCATTTGCATATATGCTTAGTTGTTTGTGCATAATCTGGTGCCATCACTTGATCCCTTCTATGTCATGACAATATGTTGCATGTATACACACTTTGGTTTTGATTTGCAAATAGGAGGGGTCAGAAAAGTTTTGTGCCAAAGGCAATGAGTTGACTGCCATAGGTCCCTTAGGTTTCTGTTAATCAAGGATCATATATGTGTGTTTTTGTTTTGTTCACCTGAGGACATGCAAATGTTCTATGTTGAGGGTGTTGATGCGCCATGGGTACATGGCACTTTCGATGCTTGAAAAAAGGGAAATATGAAATAACTTGGGTGTATTTGGTTGGTATGATGTGTTTTCTATCCTACATTGCAGGAAAACAGGTTTTGAAGGAAAAATGATCAAAAAGAAAGAATCAAGCCCGAGAACGAAGTGTCTAAAGATGAAAGAACAAGAATCTGCACCAGAGAGGGACTCACGATACCACTCAAGTGTCGTGAAGACCACTCACGTGACATGAGAGGCTGGCGTGAGTCCACTTCAGAGATCAAGAAAGGTTCTGATTTCCACGCCAGCCAGTCACGTGGTGTGACTAGCTGGCGTGACTCAACTTCTGAAGACGTCCAATTGAGCCTAATTTCCACGACACCAACCTACATGGAGTGACTTGGTTCCACGACACCAAGTCATGATACCGTGGAAGTTGCCAACTCTGTTATCCTATTTTGATTTGGATAGGATTAGCTT
Organism: Capsicum rhomboideum; assembly: GCA_031232105.1. Lineage (NCBI taxonomy): Eukaryota > Viridiplantae > Streptophyta > Magnoliopsida > Solanales > Solanaceae > Capsicum > Capsicum rhomboideum. Next base: position 96,608,425 of record CP124719.1, on the reverse strand, counting down.
TGTATCTATAAATACCCTATATAGTCCTATGTGCGAGAAGAATTCATTACATTGTTTTGAGAGCTATTTCATACTGTTTTTGAGCTTAAAAAACATATTCTTGGTTTTGTAGTTACAAAGTTCTTCTTCATTATTGTGAGTGTGCAATTATGTTTTCATCTTTAAATTCTTCTTGTGTTCTTACAATTATGAGTAGCTAAACTCATCAACTAGGGATTTCAGTTCTTCTTCATTATTGTGAGTGTGCAATTATGTTTTCATCTTTAAATTCTTCTTGTGGTCTTACAATTATGAGTAGCTAAACTCATCAAATAGGGTTGTGTGAACCATGAGGAATTAACGAAACTGGTTAAGTGCAAAGCAACTCTGAACCGCTGTGAATGCATGTATTATTGTTTCCTTTGTTTTGATTGCTTTCTAACGGTTGCAAACGTTAAAAACTCACCTGTGTTCTAGAATTGCTAGAGAGAGAGGTAGAGATTAGGAAAAAGAGATAACAACAGAGATTTGAAGCTATCAACCTTCATCTAATAACTTCAGCCTTAGCGGGAATAGTTTTCTGAGATTCAGGACAAGGGTTAGTAGTGCGACACTCGGAGACTGAGAGGAGAAGAGTGAAATTTGTCTAACCAAGGTCGAGAGACGTTTAGATGAACATATCTTGTCAGATTTTGTATGAAACATAGCGGGACGGTTTTGTTAGCACAAGTAACCGGTGGAGTTAAGGAATCATTGGGGATCACAGTCCTAGTGTATTTCTCGTATTGTCTACAAACTCGATACAACCAGCAATCTTTATTATTACTATTCATTTGCAAAACCCTTCAATTTTACTTACTTTCCAATTATTCCATCTAGTATTCTAAATAGCTTTGTCATATTCCCTGTGGGATCGACCCCAACCTAGTTGGGTTCTATATTTGATTCAGCGATCGCATTATACTTTTTCAGAGGTATATTTTGGGCAACATCAGTGGGTCGATAGTCCTCTTACCATTTCTAGTGGTTACAACCATGCAATGACTATCATTGTTTGGATTTTGGATAGTGTTGCTCGGAAGTGTACCTTTCTAACACTGGTTTAAATCCACAGGAATCTAGCTGAAATGCTGCGCAAGTTGCTTAATTGCATTAGCATGTGATTCTATATTTTGGCTCATCCCAAAAATATTTGCTCAAATATCCTTAAGGTTGTCATCAGTATTTTCTACCCCTGTCAACATTTTTGAAAGTAGATTCTCAATCCCAGCATTGCTCGACTTAGTTTTGTGACTATCGGGAGCATTTTACAAACCTCTTCTATCATTTTTATAACCATTTCTTTTCTTCTTATTACCGTCTCTGCCTCTACTCCTATCTCTATACCCTGATTGGTTGTAGTTATTGTCTTTGTAATAGTTTTGACCTTGATACCCTTGACCTTGGAGCCAAGTGTCTTGAATAGACCCTTAGGATTTGGCCCACCTGATCATCTTAATACTTCACCTCCTTATAAAAATTATAATCATCATGTCTCAGTGCTTTACCTTGAGAACTAACTGCATTGACCTTTTTTTGCCCCCCCCTCTTGTGAACTATGTTGCAATCATGGTCAATTTAGTTCTCCTTTATGCTACTTCTTGAGCGATCCCCTTATTTATCCTCTGTTGCTTTGCAAATTCTCCTATCGTATAAGTGTCTGGGAGAATTTTAGATTTCTATATTTGCCAACCTATATTGGTTTTGGTGATTCTATCTAGTATCATGATGCCTCTACCCAAGTTAGACTCGTGAATGCACCTCCTATTACAGTGTTCGCTACATCTTTTTTATTAGTATTCAAAGACCTGTAGAAGATTTCAAGAAAACTATGTTCAGGTATTCTGTGATTTAGGACTTGCTGCAGGTTCTTCTTGAATCTCATCCATGTTTCATACAATGCCTCCGAATGTAGTTGCCTGAAGTTGTAGATCTCATCTTTTACCGACAATATTTGAATGGTGGGAGAAACCTTTCCAAGAAGGTCGTATTGTACTCCTGTGAGGTAGTGATTGATCTGCTTGGTAATTTTTCCATCTATAGAGTAGCTTCACCAACTAATGAGAAATAAAACAACCGTGGTTTGATAGCATATTGGTTCGCATCAGGTATTTTGTAGGATTTAAAAATCCCTACAAAGTTCATTATATGCATGTTTGCATCAATAGTAGTATGGACAGTGAATACTCGTTTCAAGTTCAACAATTGTATCATTATGCTGGTGATGCCAAACTTAGTCCCAACTGGCAGTGGGGGTGGATAAATAGCACCTATTGCAACTACATCATCTAGGTCAGTGTCATCATCTTTATTATAAAAATGGGGGACATAACGACGGGGATGCTCATAGCCCCTATTCCTTCTTTGCCTAGCTTGTTCATCAGCTACATCCAGAAGGGTTGCTTCTTCTTGTCGAACTTACCCGCCAGCAGCCACCTGTCGAGCTGCTGCTTCTTGTCTTTGCTGTTCTTTAACTAGCATCCTAGCTGTAGCTTGATCCGTAATCTCATGAGTTCCTTGATTGTCCATTCTCCTCTAGTTTCTCAAAGTTATTTCAATTTCAAGATCAAGTAGAATCAGGGGATTTCCTTGACTCCAAGTGTTGTGCATGCACTGGTGTGCACCCTAAAAAAATAAAAAACAATAGAAAAAGTAAAATTAGGAAATAAGGACTAACAGTTAAATAAACACAATCAATCTAATCCTAAACTGTATTCCTAGGCAACGACACCAAACTTTCATGTTGCCCAAATTACACCTCGCAATGAATTATAAAGCGGTTGTTGATCAAATATAGAACCCAACCAAGGTTGGTATCAATGTCATATAGGTATGGCTAGGAGATTGATCGATTCGGTTATTTAGTCTATTAGTCAATTATTTCTGTAAAAAAGGGATTTTGAAAGTAATATTTAAAAATAGCTGAGTAGCCAAGTAATAGTTGTTGAATTGTTTTGAGTAGTCAATTCAATTTTCAATAATGATGAGACACTAGGATTGTGTTGCCTATGATTTCATAACTCCAAGGTTCTACGTACTAGTGATCTATCCTGGTGCTTAGCATGCAGAATCGATAAGTTTATGCTAACCTAAACGGCTTGTTCACCCCTATTAGATGACATCCCTCATTAGCCAACCAAGTCTCATGAGTTTCACAATCTAACCCTTATCCTTGATTCCAGATTAGCTTTCTTACAACCATGACTCAAGCTATTAAGTGAAGGTTGATAGATCCAAGTCTCCATTGTGTATTCATTTTTCCTAATCTCTACATCTCTAGGTTCCAGAAAGTAAAGAATACAGGTGATTTTTAACTTTGGTCATCTGTTAAAAAACATTCAATATGAAGGGAATAACAATATATGTACACACACCGATTTTGAATCACTATGTACTTTGAAACCTACTGCGTTAATCCATCGTGGTTACCACAACCCTAGTTATGGGGTTTAGCTATGCATAATTGCAAGAACACAATAATAATTCATAGAAGAAATCATAACCATGCACTTACAAGAAGAATTGATTAAACTAAAAGTCTCAACTATGATTAATCTCCAAGCAAAGATGTTTAACAAGACTCAAAAGGGTGTATATCAACTCACAAGAAGTAATAGAATGTAAACTAGAACATAAAACATAAGGGGAGTATTTATAGATATAAAATAAATCTTATCTTAAACAATATAGGAGAACAGAGTCGGCAGTGACCACAAGTTATCGGGTTTGTCCATGACTTGTAGTGTGTGATGAAATCTCATCTTCTGGTTTCTACTGGGGCTAGTGATGCTTCACATGATGATTCGTTGCAAGTCGTGGCGAGTCATTATGTGATCCATTGCAACTGAAACTCAGTTTGTCAATTTTCAGATCTTGTCCCAACGTTTGCTCAGAACGGGTGCAAAGGGACCCGTCATGTCTCATGATGGCTCATGGTGAGAGTCGTCTCCCCTAAAGTACTTTTGTCATATTTTAGTTCTTTAGCTCTTTACTACTCAGGATGAGTCATGGAAAGACTTATCCTCTGTCATGACGGCTTGTTATGGGAGTCGTTGCCAATGACTTGAGTTGCAAATTTTTAGGATATCATATTTGTGCTCAGATCGAGTCCTTCCACGACTCATTATAAGCCTCAACGAGTCGTGACTAGGCATCAAAAACCTATACTTAGTCAGTTTCAACTTCTTTTACTTTTGTTCACTACCAAGATCTGTTTTCCTACAAAACACCTAAGCAAACATATCATATCCATAAATACACCTAAGTTCTTGCATTTTTTCTTCATTTTATGCATCGAAAGTGTCGTGAAACTATGGCACATCAATAGCATCATCAATCATAATTCCCTTACCCGAATGATAAAGCACACTTATATCATAATCCTTCAGAAGCTATAACCATCTTCTATTTCAAAGATTCAACTCTTTATGACTGAACACATATTGCAAGATCTACATGCACACCATAGATATATTAACGCCAAATTTTCAAAGCAAACACAAAGCTGCTAACTCAAGGTCATGGGAAGGGTATTTCCTTTCATGAGTTTTAAGATGTCTATAGGCATAAGCAATAACCTTACCATTCTACATTAATGCACAACCAAGACCAATTCTAGAAGAATCATAATAAACTATAAACCATTTGTACCTACTGGCAATGTCAAAAGAGCCGAAGTCAATCTAGCTTTCAATTCCTGAAAATTTTTCCCACAAGCATCATACCACTGTAATTTTGTTATTTTATATATATAAAAAAAACCTCTATGGACCGTCTTTAGTAACTGGCTAAACCCAAAAAAATCCTAATATATGATGGTGATGTAGATTTAGGCCAATTCTTAACTGCTTCAATTTTCTAAGAATAAACTAGAATACAATCACTAGAAAGGACATGACCAAGGAATGATATAGACTTCAAGTAAAATTCGTATTTTAAAAACTTTGCATACAACTGTTTATCTTTAAGATTTTAAAGAACGATCCTGAGGTGGTCGACATGCTCTTTCTCTATACATTAGTAGATCAGAATATCATCTATGAATATGATTATGAACATATCAAGGTATGTCTTGAACACCTTATTCATGAGATCCATAAATGTTGCAGAAGTATTGGTTAACCTGAGGACATGATAAGAAACTCATAGTGACCATTTCATGTATGGAAGGCCATCTTTGGAATGTCACTGTCACTCCCCGAATCCCATCGGAACGGATTGGCACCCGTAGCCGATAAGGCCCGAGAGAACCAAGTTTTGCCTATGTTCATTCATATGCATTCCATAAGAACATCACTGTCATGTAAGAACACACAATGCTAATGATGGGAATAATGGAACATGTGAAATATATATACATATAGGAAACTTGGTCGTTGAGGCCATCAAGTAAAAATCGACATGTATCTTCTTACGTTCATACACAAACGTACGTCTACAAAAGCCTCTAATAGATACATTTACCAACACTAACTGAAAGTAGGGGCAAGTCCCCACTTTATACAACATGTACAATACCAAAACATATGTATAACTATGACTCGGAGAAGCCCCGAACTAACTGGAGCTCACCAAAGATCCACAACAACTGGCAACCTACAGTGGAGGCCGACTAGTACCTGCACCTGCAGCAAGTAAGGTAAATTCCCCAAAGGGGTCAGTACGAAGAATGTACAGAGTATGTAAGGCTCATAAGAAATTGTATGATATGTAGATATGTCAATGAACTCAAATACAAAGAATACTCAATATAGATAAGTCACCATTCTGTACTTTGGTACCATGTGTATTTCATTAATTTCTTTACTTCTTTACTTCTATGATTATTTATCTTTGTATGTGAATTATGGTACCCGAGCCCCGACTGAACAGTGGGTTTTAACATAACATAACGTTATGTTGGGATCGGCTCGAGCTAGGCTTATGCCACTAGAGCTACCACCCTAATAATCAAAGCATTGGGTTAGCTCGAGCTAGGTTATCACCTCTACAACTGCCACCAATAAACCAACATATCAGGTTTGGCTCAAGCTAGGTTTATACCTCTAGAGCTGCCCCCTGTCAGGTTCGGTCCGAGCTAGGCTTATGCCTCTAGGACTGCCCCCTGATCCAACAATCTCGGGATCGGCTTGAGCTAGGCATTTTGCCCCCAAAACTACCACCATACTTGATCATTAACAACATATGCATTACTTCATTAATTACTTTGAGATTGATACAATGATAGTCATAACTTTATTGGAAGCTTTGGATCAATAATCAATGCGTGAGAGACATGTGAATAAACATTATCGAAAACATAGCCTTATTGAGAACGTAACACTATTGGAACCATTGGACAATAATCAATGAACAATGAACAAGATACATGAGTATAAACACTATTGGAACTTTGGAACACAACCTTATTGGGATTTTGGAACATTATCAATGAATATGAGACATGAGATTCACAATTTATCAATGAGTAGGAAACATGTGATAATTTTCGAGAATAGGATACCTTAGCACATTTCGGAATAGGATAAGCGTAACGTCAATGTGAATTCTATGTGCTGCAGAAAGATATGGACAAAGTAACCTTACATACCTTCACTTCCAAGTATGAGAACACAAGCTTATGTATGAACACAATAGTCCAGCTTCTTCCTTACGTCTTTCTCTACAATACAAGTACATATCGGAGCTTACATTAGCAACTAGTTACTATACAGGCGTACAAGACGACAATGAACTATATGACTACCGTATAACGTCATGGCACCCCTTACAATACAATCCACTGCATCATCATATCAACAACACCATAACATTACGCACATTGACCAAGAGATCATACATCAATAGTATTTCACACCACACTTACCCTTTACACTTTCCTCTTTATCATTCCGTCACAATTACCCCTTCATAACAATATATGAACAACCATACATACTTAATATAGTCGAACATACCTCCATACGACACTTCAAAGTCATTAAAACGATATCACAAGTTGATAATTTCATCCAAAAAGGGTATAGGGGCCTTCGGGGATCAAGACGATGCGTAAACATACAAAATCAAACCTGGGGCTGACCTGTGAAGCCAACTGCTCCCACAGGTGGCTTGTGACAGATTCCAAAGGCACCTACGTTGGCATCTTCCCCCGCAGGTGCCCTCGTCTGCGGGGGCAGATGTCCGTTTTGGTCCAAAATGGTCTCTTTTGGGTCTTTTAATTCAATGAATGGTCCATGACAATAACCAAACTTATATTGAAATATTTTTAATCATCTTGAATACCAACATTCATCCATGATCTCACAACACACATAAACAACACCCAAAACTACACTTTACCGTCAATACGTCACCAAAACCATAACCAATTTCACAATAACAATTCCAAGCATTATACACAAGTATTAAACAAGGTGAGACTATAATCACATCTCACATGTCAATATTTAATCCATAAAGTTCACTTCCTTCAAGACCACAAGTACATATTCAAGTTTATAAGACAAAACCATCCTCCGATTTAACAAACATGTAACATTTCACACATTGTGAACTTCTCAATATTCCACCAACATAATATACACCATATCTCATGCATAAAATATATTAAACCATCAGAATAAACACGTACCAAGCCTTGTACAAAGATGATCTTGGCCAAAGGAATGACTTAGGGTTATTGAGAGACAAAAAGAAAATTTTGGAAAAGTCTAGAAATTGGCATGAGAGTTCAAATGAAATAAAAATCTGATTTCTCTCTTTATATAGTCCCTTTATAATGAACCTCATCCACACACTTGGTGTGTTTACTTGGTCAATGGAAGACTAGGCAAGAATGGGTTAAATTCCCATGTTGGGCCATGTCTTCCTTATGATTTTGGGCTTCATTTGGGCCCAAAAGTGTAAGACTTATTAATGCCCACAAATTAATACATAATTCACCAAATCTCTCATGTTTCCATTTTTCCATGAATGTTTCGGTAGTCAGCTAGACTCAGAAACGTACGGGTTACAGTCACACTCCCTAACCCTCAATTGGTGGTAATTTGATTGGAGATCAATTTTGTAAAACAAGTGGAACCCTGAAGCTAGTTGAATAGGTCATTGATTTTAGGAATGACATACTTGTTCTTAATGGTAATGGTGACTTTTTTCAACTTGCAGTAATCGATACACATTTCAAGGGAACCATCTTTCTTATGCACGAAGAGAAATGGAGCACCCTATAGGACTGATAAAACCCTTATATAGGAGATCTTTTAATTGTTCGTTTAATTCATTCAACTTAGCTGGAGCCATTCTATATGGCAGAATAGAGATAGGTTGCATATCAATAAGGATGTCTATCCCAAAATCTATCTCCCTATCAAGAGGGACTCTGACAAGATCATCGAGAAAGACTTTAAGAAACTTATTAATCATGGAGAGCGATCGAAGAAAAGGAGTCTCAATACTAGAATCCCTAACCCATACTAGATGGTAGATACAATCCTTAGAAATTATTTTCCTATCCTTGAGATGAGTGATGAAATGACCCTAAGGCACAACTAGACTACCCTTCCATTCTAAGATGGGTTCATTTAGAAATTGGAATTTCATAATTTGGGTTGTACAATCAACTAAACTATAACATGAGTATAACTATTCTATTCCTAAAATTACATAAAAATCAACCATATCTAAGTCTACTAGATTTGTTGTGGTATCTCTGTGAAGAATAGACAAGATGTAATTTATATAGATTCATTTGGCTAGAACAAACTCACCAACTGGAGTAGAAATATAGAAAGGCTCTAGAAGTTGTTTGGCACAAAATTATAAATTTTATAGCAATATAAGGAGTCATGAAAAACAAGGTAGCTCCCAGATCTAACAAAACATAAACATCAAGAGAGAGAACTTTCAACATACCAGTAACAACATCGAGGGAACTCTCCTGATCCTGACAACTGGATAAGGCATAGAAGTAGTTTTGACCACTACCAAAACCTAAAGCATTACCTTTCTGAGTACCATGATTTGTTAGGGCTAATTGAGTATCTGGACTCTATTACCCCCATTTTTCTACCTAGCTAAAGGATGATATCTTAGAATATGACCCTACTGTCCATATCTGAAGCACCCATACATACTGAAGAGGCACTCACCCAAATAGTATTTCCTACACTTATTGAAAAAAAGGTATGAATGTCCCTTTGTAACACCGCCCTGAGACTGAGGACCTGAAGCTTTGAATTTGTGATCATTTTTAAACCTAGAAGTTGGTGCATTACCTAAATATGGGGTTGATCTTGAAGAATTATTTCGAAAGGAAGACCACTTCCCATTTCTGGCCCTCTACTGACTGTGATCATAGTTGGCCATCTTGGCCTTTTTACCCTGAAATTCTTCCCTCTCTTTTAGTTTATCCTCTTTGACCTAATGAACAAGAATCTTAAGCCGAGATATATCTTTGTCTCCAATTAACATTATTTCCCTACCTTCCATACTCGAGAGTCTGGACAGCCCTAAAGTGAACAAGCTCATCGGTTTTCTCATATCGAACACCATATCTTGAGCATAGCAAGATTGTTGGGTGAACTGAAGACCATACTCTTTCTTACTTATGGAACTATACTTCAAATTCAATAATATTCTAACCTTATCTTCCCTCAAAATTTGGGGAAAAAAGTGCCCCATGAAAGAATCCTCAAAGTCGATCCACTCTATAGTACCGCATCCTCTTTTATGACTTCTTTCCACTATTTATACCATATGCCCACAATATATTTCAACTGATAATAAACAAGCTCAACCTTTTCAGCATCTAAATTATGTATAACCAGAAGAATTTTCTGAACTTCATTAACAAAATTCTATATATCCTCCCCAAGCTTCAACCAAAACTCTGGAGAATTCATTCTAAGAAAGTTACAGACCTTAAAATCTATCTGAGAACTAGTATTGGTTGGGGATTGGATGGTTAGCATAAGTAGCCACTATTTGAGTCAACATCTGAATAACACTCTTGAGATCAACATTAGGATCAATATATGGTGGCTGATCGGTGGAAGAACCTGAACCACTCTATATAACTGATGGCAAAGTTAGAGTCTCAACATTAGTATGCTGACTGGAGGAACATGTTCCATTTCTGGTCTGAACAGTGCATTGAGGTGGTGCAGGAGTGGACTCAACTCTAGCATTTATAGTGGCTCTCTGACTAGCGGTTTTCTTTGGAGGCATGATCTGTAACATGTGTAAAGCATGAGTTAGAATATAATCATTGAGTTAAACTCTATTGCACGAAATAAATCATTAAAGAAGGGAAATATTCCTAGATTCCCTATAGCCTCCCAATTATAAATGTGGCACGCTTCATACCCATAGTAGAACTCTACTAGACATGGCTTCACAGACACCCTAGTGCACATGAACCTATTGCTCTAATGCCAATTTTTTCGCGACATGAGTCTATACCCTAGCTGTGAGCAATATCTAGCTGCTTCCTGGTGGTATGGTGGGACCTTTGGCATAACATATTTATAGAGTAATATAACAAATAAAACTACTAAGGAAATAAAAAAATCATAATTGCTAAATCATGAAAAGAATAATCCTTTATTAAGACATAAGTAGAATGAATGCAAGAATATCAACTACTAAATATTGTTCGTCTAGTGAAGCCTATATTCCTAACATAAAAGCTAACCGAGACAAGGCCCCATAAATTTTACTGCATCATAGTCTAAACCAAATATGAAAGAAATCTAAGGACTCTCCAAGCTTCCTGAATGATAGTAGTACTCACCAATCAGTTTGATGGCAGGTGCTATCGAATGCTTAGCAGCAAACCTTAAGCTAGAGTACCTGGATCTACATCACATAAAAAAATATAGTGCAAGATGCAATCAATACAATATAATGTATTGGTATACAAGTGTGTGTGTGTGTATATATATATATATAAAACCAAAGAACATACCATAGAAGTAAGTAGAGAATAGCCTAAAACAAGTTAAAACCTAAGAAGTCAAATCATGAGAAATATGTCTTTATAGTAGTTCATGAGTATGTATATAGTAGTTTTCATAAAGTTTATAAATAGGAGAGTTTCTCATAACCGACAAACACCATGAGAGCTCATGATGTCCAGTGTCTTACACCCACACTGGAAGAGCTATTTTGATCGGCAAAGGTACATAACCAGATACATAAGGATGCTGAACTCATACCTCTTGGAAGAAACCTATGGTGGCAACGTAGTTATGAAACTTTATTTATCTAAACCCTTATTTTCTCAGTGCTAAATAATCCTTCCAAAATATACGAATGCTCATACCATATCATATTACATATCTGGATGTCAAAACTATTCATAAATCATATTACTGGGAGGTTAAGCTCTATATCATGTCATAAATCATATGCTGAAAATCTTGTATCTAAAACATGTCTTCTAAATTATACTTATAATATAAATTATAGAAACTTGCTTAAAACATGCATAGCTTTATAGATTCTAAAAATAGAGTTTGTACTTCATAAAGAAACTATAAAATATGAGTTTTAATATACAAATAAGTCTTTTTGTAAAAATCATAAGATCATGAGAAAACCATATATGTAGAAATTAAATAAATCATGTAAAGAATCAAAGTTTAGTAAATTGGGCATAAACTATAGCTTTGGATCATAATATCTTAAAAATACTTGGACGTGAGGATGAAATGAATCTATCACTGAAATCTTGCAAACCTGAATGAAGATGAATACTAGACAAGAGAAACTTGATAAACTTTGATTGATAAGGAATCCTAGTAGGTTGATCTTTTATTAGACTTGTTATAGACTTGTTCGTGAGAGTTAAAGAAAGAATAGGCTTTAGGATATCATATTTATAATTTTTGGTGACCAAAACATCATGGGGGAGGGTAAAAGAATAAGGAAGGGTCGAATTTATCCTTAATGAGATATTGCTGATATTTTTGGTAGAACAAACCATGATACATGTCACGAGTCATGGTCCAAGGTACAACTCGTACCTTGAGTCATGATTATTGGAAGTTTTTCAACTTTTATATCATTTCTCTAGTTCCAACAGTACGGTTTATTCTACGATCAGTACTTTGAAAGTATGACCCATACACTAACTAGTGATTTCTAAGGGATTTTCTAAAGTACCTGGTCTGAGTTCATGAGTTAGGGTATGAATCAACCACCCTCCCACAACTTGTGGTATGAGTCATGGTGACTGGGAAAATTGGAACCATTTGGGACATGGTTCTGTGAGTCACACCATAACTCTTGGTCACATATATGACTCATAAAGTGAGTCATACTCATTTGGGCTTTCAAGTCTCAGACTTTGTGTTTTTGTACTAAATGAGATGAGTATTTGTATGTCCAGAATCCAAGGTGTTACACCATCTTATCTTCCATATCTCAATTTTTGGAGCTTGGGAACTCAATTTTGGGAAATTCAAAAGGTGTTTTTCAATGATTATTCTTTGGGTATGATTTTTATACTATTTTTATACATTCTCTAATGATTTATTTATGATTTCATATTTAACTATTGGTTTTCATTTTGAAAATTTGAAGATTTGGGGTAAAGTTAAGAAATGATGCTTTGATGATTTCGAATTCGATTGTAACTCCAATTTAGATAAAATTTCATATTTAAACTCCTTGAGATATGAGTAACAGTATCTTAACATAACATTATCTAATAAGATTGGGTGTATTCAAAGACTCTTTAGAAGGGTAAAGCTTTAGTGTGACTTTGTGGGCCTTCTTTTTAAGGGAAGTTGAGGCTTTTTAACTCTTTTTTTAAGTGTATATATCATAATAGTTTGTATTAATAGTAATATTAATTGTGTGATCCTTTATATATTAAATTATGAGAATCTATATGGGTAATAGTATTATCTCAATGATTAAAAGAAATTAATTGACTTGTTGGACTATTTCCCCTATTTGCCAGCATGTTATTGTGAATTTATTTGAAAATGACCTATTAAGAATTCTAGTTGATGATTTTAATCCCATATTAGGACTTGATTCATTTTATAGTGATATTTGATGAAATACTGAGATTTTGGTCAATTGAGCTACAAAGGGGAGTTTTATTGACTGAGAAATTTGATAGAGGTGAACTTAAACAGGAAATTAAACCAATTCGTGGAATGAAATGCTTTTCTTGATATTGTACTTGATATTTGAGAGCGGTGTGACATTACTTAACATTCAGCATAGCATTTTATTGGGATCAGAGTGGCACGCCTGTCTAATATTGTATGGATCAGAGGGCATGTCATCCTATGTTATATTATTGATCAAAGGACAAGACGTATTGTGTTATATATTGGAAATTGATGAAACATCTATCCAATATATGGATCTCATGAGTTTCGAATAGGTCCTAGCTATCTATACAGAGCAACAGATTACACAACATATGCATTTTATTCATTTACTTACATTCATTATATTGGGACTAGTATTTGACGTAAAGAGTAATTGACTGAGTTGCTATCTTTATAATTATTTGAGGTTTTTGAGTACTATTGTATCATTTTATATCCATATTATTGTTGTTTAACTATTAACCTTGGTGTGGCCTTCTTGGTTACAGGTTCATGTGGGTTGTATTGAGTAGTTGAAAGTTTAGATGGTTTATTGCTATCAATTTAATTTAGGGTTGGCTGACGGTGTTGTGAAGTACATGTGTATTAGTAGTCATGCTTGTTTATTTCTACACTTTACGTGTAGGTACTGAGCCAGTTGTTCAAGGGAAATGATTCAACCCTTCGTGCATAGATTTCTTATTTTGTGATTCAAGGTAGCTACTGGAGGATCCGTGGCTTCTTTGAATTTTTTGTATCTTTCTTATTTATTTTGTTCCATTGGATTTCAGATATTTTAGACTATCAGTTGTATTCTAACTTCTCTTACCGGCTTGTAATGGGTGATTTTTAGATTTTGGGATAGTTTCCTTGGATATTAGTATTGAGACTTGAGTTTATATTATTATTTCTGTGTATTTGTTTTGTATCTCGTTGGTTATTATTGGGTTGGCTTACCTACCATGGGGGTGGTCTAGGTGTCATCATGACTCGAGTTTTGGGTTGTGATAACATACCTCAATTTTAGAGTTTAAATTTAAATAAAAAGGATCACAGATACTTAGTCAAAAATATATTGGCTTACAATCGAAATCTAATCAGATTAAAGCAGCAAACCAAAAAAGTACACAACCAAAGTTAAGATAATGCTTGGTCAAGTTGATGCCCTTTGGGAATAGAAAACTCCTTCAATTAATCTCAGGTGAAAATTCCTTAATAATATTATGTCAAAGACGATATCTCAGAATCCAAAGCAAATCTTATGGCTAAAATTTTGAGTTGATCAACCTTAAAATAATTTAAAATTTCAATAAAGTAAAAATATTAACAAAGGCAAATTGTAACAAGAGAATAACTTGATCCAACAAAAAGTGTATATCAATACAAAGTTATAGAGACCAAAGGCCGAAGACATTATAAAAAAAGAAGAAGAATAAAATAAAGTACTACAAGGGGATCCCAGAGCTTAGACCTTAGAGTGAAACATAAAAAATTGATTACCTCTTTTAGATAGATCAGCCCCATTAAGAACAAAAAGAATTAACAAAAGGGTAAGCAACAAATAATATTAATCTTTGTCCTCTAAACCAAGGACAAAGGAAATTTTGTAACCATTATATTTTAATGCCTTTCTTAATCAGCTAAAGGATGAAAGTTTCAAAAATAAAAAGGGTCATGGCACTCTAATTCTCTAATACTAACAAGGAATTGTAAAATAGATATCGAGTTTTAAGTCGATTAATGCTTACCATTGATTGTTACCTGAAAAACTAGAACATATTAATCTGATCTCATTTGTAAAGGTGCAGTGGCGACATTGTCCAGTTGAACAAACCATTTTGGAAACTAAGTTGGATATGTGGAGCAAATATACCCAACTTTTTTATTATTCAAGTACTTTATGTTTTAGGACAACTGTGTGTTTTAATAGTAGATGATGTAATGACCCTCAAGGTCATTTAATTATTTTTGCCTCTTTTTCCTTATTTGATCCTCTCCATAGATTTCATTAGCTATTTATGACTTGCAGGAGTGGTGGCACGATTCCTAAGATGATTAAATGTGTTTTGGGTAAGTCTTTCAATTTGAAACTTAGAAAGTTTGACCAAAGCTAAAATCTGGATGAACGAGGTAGGTTTTGAGATTTACGACTCCACTAGGTCTGTAGGGTGAATTATGATTTTTTTGGATAGTTGGTGTGGGTTCTAAGACACTCGGGAATGATTTGGATTCCTGGATGAAATTCTGGTGTTCTTAAATTTTGGAGTTTACCATGGTCAACTTTGGTCAAAATGATCCTGCGATGGAGATTTGATGATTCCTACAGGTACAGAATGTGTTTTCTGATTGATTTGTATTCTAGGGTTCTGGATGAATTTGGAGGGTCCACTCTGAGAATTTCTTAACTTTAGAATTTACAGACCATTGTCATATGGTATGGATTTGCAATTGCAAAGATGGTTTACAATTCTGATGTATTAGATTTTTGATAAATCTCATAAATATGAGGTTGGAGTCTGATGTCTACAAGTTTGAGGGAATCTTGAAATCATGAGGTATAGGTTTGCAATTATAAAATCAAAGGGTGGTCATGTACAGTCTGAGTCTATCATCAAGCTGAGGGTTCTCACTTGTGATATCTTGGTTCATAATTGTGATATCAGTCCAGGTCCTGACAGTTTGCAATTTTAACATTGTTTTTACAATTGTAAAGGTACCTAAGAATTTTAATGAAATATTCCTTGACGTAATTTCATTTCTTCAAACTCCATTTTGTGATTTTTTTCAGCTTAATGTGAAGTGATTTTCAAATCTACTTCAAGGTCTTGTTGGGGTAAAATTATAACTCTTTTCTTGTTATTTTCCTATTGATTAGTCGACTATCAAAATTAGGGATTTGAATCTAAAGTTAAGAAATTATATTTTGATGATTTGAGGAAGGGCCGATTTTATAATGACCCATCCCATCGTTATTGAAATATTTGTGATAAAAATGCAAGAATTGAAATTTTTTATCAATTTGAATTTGAGTTTGAGTTAACCGGAATCAAATATGTGGGCCTTACCTAACAAGGTCCATCACAATAGTCTATTTCCCACTTCAAAGAGCCTGCTGTAGTGAATTACGCAAACTAGAATCCCAAATTTAAGTTAGATTCAGGATTCTAGCCTTTTTCTAAAAAGGGGGTTCTCTCCTAAAAATGGCCTAGGGTTATTTTCTGAGAAGAAACAACAAGAATAGGGATAAAAAGCTCTCAAAAAGGTGATTCTATCATCCTCCTTACGGATTCTCCATCAACAACTCATGATTGAGGATAAAGAGCAAGATTTCATGCATCTCATGGCGGCAGCTCGACGTCGAGGTAGGTTATGGTTTATAAGTAGTAGACTTTAATTAGTGAATCATATATACTTTGTAGAATTTACGAGAGAAATCATGATTAGACCTTTGGGCATAGTGTTTGGATGGAAGAAATTGAAATAGCATAAGAAGGATTGTTTGTGAAATAGTAAACACTTGTGATTAACTTTATGTGTTCTTATTTGAACAATTTGATATGAGTAGTGGTGGAGGAAATTACGTGCTAATGAACTATTAACTTGGGTTAATAACATGATGGGTTAAAAAGGAATTATGGGCTTAATAAACCTATTATTGTGTGCTCTGGAATAGTGTGTTTACTTGAGATGAATTACTTATATGGTCTGGCCATTAAGTGTGAAATGGAGTCACAACGTAGATGTCGCAAGGGAAAAATAAGACTAAATGTAGAAGTATGATCTGTAATGAAAGGGGAACAAACTAGGGTTTTCATTGTACGTTAAATGTTGATAGACTGTTAGATAAATGTCTAATGAAGTGGTGTTCATGAATTTGATAATTATATTAATGATGGGTCCTTACACTTAGAAAATTAGGTTTAATGGTCCTTAGAATAACAGTTGTTGTTGAGTAACTAAGAGGTACTTATGGTGTTTATATGAAGTGACACTCAAATAGTCTCTTGTATATGTCTTAAATTGATAAATATGTTTATTGGTCTTAAGACATAATCTATGGTAGATTGACTTGTTGGCTTGACGTTGCTTGAATGAATAAGCTTATAATTGTTTGAAGCTTGTCCTAAATGACTTGTGTCTATGAAGTGAATTTATTATATTTATGTACTTGTTAATAATATCCTAAGAGATAACTGAATATGAGAACATACAGATATATGTTGAAAGAGGTGAGAAAATACATACTAATATATTATTGAGTTGTTTGAGTTCGATGTGAGCTTACAAATGAGCGGGTGCCATATCGATACAGTGTTTTTATTGAGTGGCTCACATCCAATGTGAGCTTATGGATGAGTGGCTTACATGCCTCATATGTTGACCTAATATATCTATTGGTGACGTATATGTCCTATTCATTGACTTGATATGTCTATTAGTGACTTATATGTCCTATTTATTGACTTGATATGTCTATTGGCGACTTATGCATCCTGATTGTTGGACTTGATGTGTCTGGATATTTGGTTACTACCTGTTGTTGAGAATATTTGATGTCCTGTGTTGCTGAGGTAACTTGTTTACGTGAATATTTCCTCAATTGACTGATTAGTTTATCAATTGATTCCTTGATTTATGAGATTCAATGTGTGTATATTGTGTCTTGATACTGGGTTGACTTGGGTTGTGGGTGAGAAATCTGTAACAGATGGTAGGTGACCTGAGAGGTATTTTTAATGATAATTAAACTGCCAAGTAGTGATAATGGTTGTGCGTAATCTTGAAAATGCTAGTGTTAAAAACTGTGTTAGTGGTTGTCAAACTTATAGCAAGTGGAAATAAGATTCTTAGTAATGTTTGCTAGAGTGTAATCAACACAAGGAAGATAATCTTAAAGCTTGTCCCTTGTTGTAATGATGTAGTAAGTGGTGTGAATTAAGAACGTGAATTTGTTGCACGAGATTGTCATGTTGATTTTGTTGATTTATATATGGAGTAGCGTAAACTAATCTTAGTCAATCGATGATGCCTACTGTAACACCCCGTACGTTCCCAACCCTACTTGACAACACTAAATAATATGTACTTCGGTATCGAGAGCTATAGGTATGCATTTGATAATGCTATGGGTGAGATAATTGAATTTGGCTCTTGTTATGTGATTTAACCTTCATAGGAGGTGTTTTATGATTTTCGTGGAACATTTGTGAGGTTCAAAACGAGGCTAAGAAGACCTCTAAACAAAGTATATTAAGGTTAAGAAGTGAGTTAACGAATAGGACTTGAAGTATCTAACCAACCCGCGAAGAGAAGTCGCAAAATGGAATTTTCAAAAATTTTAAGGAGGGGCGCGTTTGGGACCGTGCAATGCCGCTCTGGGCTAAAATTTTTAGCCCATAGGCAGTAATTTGGCGCGCCCAGGGGCTTGCCACCTTGGGTTTTCCACTTTTTCGAAAGTTGGAAATTTCTAAGTCCCAAGGGTATTTGGGGATGTACCGAGCCGATTTTTACTACGTTTCTTCAACAACCACGAGTATATACATTAAATGAATGACATATTATATTGGTATGATAAAATTACTCGAGAACGAATTTGGGGTCAAAATGACAGTTTTACCCTTAAGGTCAAAATAAGCCAAACGTGGCTAAAATCACTTGTTTTTGGGATTGAGGCTACGGATATGAATCGCATGAGTAGGAATATTGTTGTAACACGTATGATATGATTTAAACATGAGAAATTATTGATTATTATGGGGTTAAGTGAATTGGGCCCAAAAAGGACCCAAAAATGAAAAGAAAACATGGCCCAATTAAGCCAAAAAGGACCCATTCTTCATCCTTGACCATTTGTACATGGCATTTAATGCCAAGGAGACTTGAGGGGTTATAAATAGGTGGAAAAATCTGATTTTAATCAAAGGAGTGCACTACACTTTTCTAGAAATTTCCTGAAAATTGCTCTCAACTCTCAAGAACACTAAAACCCCTAAGCCAACTTCTTGGAGCAAAATCATCACTTTTCAAGCTTGGGTAAGTGATTATTGTTATGGAATAATATATTATATGCATGAAAGAGTATGTGAATCATATTGGTTGTGCTTGGAAATGTTGAACATGGTACTTTGTGCTTTTATAATATATTTGTGATCCATGGGATTCAAGCTTGAATTAGGACTTGTGCCTTTGATGAAAGATCATGGTATGGGTAAAATATGAACGTCTAGGGTGTTATTTTTGTTGTTAAACTTGTTCTTGTCTATAAGTGTAAATTATGGGATTTTGGTTGATATGTGCTATGAAGTGTTTTAAGGTGAATTGATGGATTGTTTATAATGTGGTGTGGATAAGAAGGTGTAAAAGAGAAGTGTTATGGTGAAATGTATTGATTATCATGTATTGGTCAATTTTGGGAATATTGGAGAATTTTTGGAATAATGATTCTATCAATGGTTTTGTCAAGGGGAAATGACATGTTTCAAGGCAAACATGTACCCCATTGATGTTATGTGCATTTGAAAAGTAGTTATTGGTTAACGTGAATTCCATTATGTATTTGTGTTGTAGAGTGACACATAAAGAAGGAGCGGGACTATTGTATGCACATCTAGGATTGTATATCCGTATTGAGAGTACAAGGTATGTAAGGTTACTCTGTCCGTATCTTCCTGCGGCAAATAGTATCCACATTGCTATTTCACTAGTCTTATCTCGAAATGTGCTAAGGTATCCTATATCCGTTTATCAATAGTCATTGTCATATATTTCCTACAAATGGATCATTGGTGAGTCTCATGTCTTATAATCATGGTTAATGTTCCAAAAGCTCAAAAAAAGTTATGTTCCAATGTTCCAATAGTGATTATGCTTATGTCTTTTGTTCATAGATTATTGTCCAATAGTTCCCATGGTGTTATGATTCTAATAATGTTATGTTGCCAAGTTATTCACATGTCTCTCACTCATTGGTTAATGATCTAAAGTTTCCAATAATGTTATGTTCCAAAGTTCAAGTGATGTTATGACTATCGAATATCAATCTCAAAGTAAAGATCAAAGTAATGCAAATGTGGTCAATGATCAAGTATGGGTGGCAAGTCTAGGGGCGTAAGCCTAGCTCGACTCGATCCCGATGTATTGATTTATGGGTGGCAAGTCTAGGGGCACAAGCCTAGCTCGACTCGATCCCGATGCATTGATTTATGGGTGGCAGGTCTTAGGGGCATAAGCCTAGCTCGACCCGATCCCAACATGACGATATGTTATGAAAAGACCCACTGATCAGTCGGGGCCCGGGTACATTGTGACATATGTATTGACAAGTGAGCACTGAATGTAAAAAAAGTAATGAAAGTAATCAAAGCAATTCACATGGCTTCCCAAAATGCAATATGGTGACTTATCTACATTGATTATTCATATGTTGTGAGTTCATTGGAATATTCATGTATTGTACAGTTTCATCTGAGCCTTGCATACTCAGTACTTATTTTGTACTGACCCCTCTCGGGGAATTTACCTTACTTGCTACAGGCGCAGGTCCCAGTAGGCCTCCCCAGCAGATTGCCAGTGTTAGCGGTTCATTGGTGAGATCCAGCTAATTCGGGGCCTCTCCGAGTCAGAGTGTATATATGTTTTGGTGATGTACATATTGTGTAAAGCGGGGACTTATCCCGACTTATGGTTCAGTTTGTTCAATGCTCTTGTTAGAGGCTTTTGTAAACGGATGTGGGTGTATCAGTGTAAAAGACATATGTTGTTTTGACTGGATGGCCTCAACGGCCAAGTTTCATATGTATGTATAAATATGTCCCATGTTTTCCTTAATTCGTCTTTCATGTTCTTATGCAATGGTGGTTATGATTATGATATGCATATGATTGAACATAGGCAAAGATTGGTTCTCTCGGGCCTTATCGGCTACGGGTGCCAATCATGTCTCGATGGAATTCGAGGCGTGACAAAAGTGGTATCAGAGCAGGTCGTTCTAAGGGTGTCTACAAAGCCGTGTCTGAGTAGAGTCTTACTTATCGATGTGTTGTACACCACATTTATAAGTAGGAGGCTACGAGACATTTAGGATGTTGTTTCTTTTCTTCATTCTAGATCGTGCAATAGAGCCAACGTTGTAAGTAAAATTATATCTGATCATTGAAATTTATTTTTCTTGTTATAGTAACAATGCCAATGACAAGAAGAGGTCGCGGTAAGAGTAAGAGGATTGATAGAATTGCTGGTGAAGGAACCAGTATACCACCACCTGATCAAGTTAATCAAGGCGAGACTGAGCCTGAGTTTGTGTCACGAGCTTCCTCCACTCCCTCTATACCAGAAGAGTCGAGTAGGAGAAGCGTACCTGTAGAACCACCAGTTAATACTACAGACCAGGATCTTAGAAATGTTGTACATATGTTGACACAGTTAGTAGCTGCCCAGAGTCAAGGACGAGCTGGTGCCATGACACATGATGATGATGCGGCTAGAATGGCAAGTCGCAGGACACAGGATTTCTTAAAACTTGACCCTCCTATATTCACTGGGTTAGATCCAAAAGCAGATCCACAGGACTTCGTGGATCAAATTCAGAGGGCCTTGGAAGTTATGCATGTGATAGGGGTCGAAACAGTTGAACTTGCTGCGTATAGGCTAAAAGGAGAGGCGATATTATGGTATGAGGATTGGAAGAAATCCCGTGATATTGGTGCAAATCCACCTATGTGGGAAGAGTTTAAAATTGCTTTCCTTGATCATTACTTGCCCTATGAGATCCGTGAGGCACGTGCGGATCAATTCCTAAATCTCCGTCAAGGAAATTTGAGTGTGAGGGAATATAGCTTGCAATTTAATTCCTTGGCTCGATATGCGCCAAATATTGTGGCTACGATGACAGACAGGGTCCATAGATATGTGGACAGACTAGAGCTATATTTGGTACGGGATTGCACTATTGCTGCCTTGAATAAGGACATGGACATTGCTCGAATACAAGCCTTCGCTCAAAAAATGGAAGACCAACGACAGAGAAGAAGAGTGCATGAATTTGATAGGGGACAGTCCAAAAGGGCTAGACCTATGGGACCACCTATGATGTCCCAAGGAGGATCTAGGCCTCGTATGTTCCCTAGACCACCTAGACCGTCGTTCTCTTATGCCACAGGGGGTGCTCATTCTCAGTCTCAAGGGTTTAGAGGTGCTTCAGCTGGGCAGAGTAGCGGGGTTCATGGGTCACAGGCAGCAGGCTTTACTCGTCAGCAGTGTCAGTACTGCAGGCGTATGCATACAGGTACATATCGGTCAAGGATGAATGTCTACTTTTGGTGTGGTATGTCGGGGCATATAGCAAGGGATTGTCCACAGCGGAGCATGGGTGGTATAGCACGACCAGCTGGGTCGGCTGTTGCGTCATCAGCATCGGTTCCTTCACAGGGCTGAGGGGTGCAGCCTATTGGCCGTGGTAGAGGAGCCAGAGGAGCAGCCAGTACTAGTGGGGTCCAGAATCGTACTTATGCTTTAGTGGACCGCCAGAATTCAGAGGCTTCCCCTGATGTTGTCACAGGTACATTATCCATATTCTCACATAATGTATATGCATTGATTGACCCAGGTTCTACATTTTCCTATGTTACCCCATTGATTGCTGTAAAATTTGCAAAGGCACCAGAATTATTAATTAAATCAATTGAAGTGTCTACACCGGTTGGTGAATATATTGTTGCAAAGAGGGTATATCGTCACTGTGTGGTAACTTTGTGTAGTCATGATACATTGGACGATCTCATTGAACTAGACATGTTGGATTTTGATGTGATCATGGGAATGGATTGGTTGGCCTCTTGTTATGCTATGGTAGATTGCCGGGCCAAGAAGGTACACTTTGGTTTTCCACAAGAAAATGTTCTAGAATGGCAGGGTAATGTAGGGGCACCACGAGGAAGATTTATTTCCTATTTGAAAGCCAGAAAAATGATTGCTAAAGGTTATATATGTCATCTAGTAAGGGTGAAAGATACCGAAGCGGAACCACTGACTCCACAGTCGGTTCTAGTAGTCAATGAATTTCTTGATGTATTCCCAGAGGATCTTCCAGGCTTACCCCCAGTACGGGAAGTAGAATTTGGCATTGATGTGATTCCAGACACTCAGCCTATTTCTATTCCTCCATATAGAATGGCTCCAGCAGAATTACGTGAATTGAAGGAGGAATTGAAAGATTTGCTGGACAAGGGCTTCATTAGGCCTAGTATGTCCCCATGGGGTGCACCGGTATTATTTATACGAAAGAAAGATGGCACCTTAAGAATGTGCATTGACTATCGACAATTGAATAAGGTAACGATCAAGAACAAATATCCTCTCCCTCGCATTGATGATTTGTTTGATCAGTTACAGGGTGCCACGTGTTTTTCAAAGATCGACTTGAGGTCGGGTTACCATCAAGTCAGAGTTAGAGAAGAAGATGTACCCAAGACAGCTTTCCAAACACGGTATGGTCATTATGAATTTTTAGTTATGTCATTTGGACTAACAAATGCTCCAGCTGTGTACAAGGATTTGATGAACAGGGTGTTTAAGCCATTTTTGGACGTGTTCGTCATGGTATTCATAGATGACATCCTAGTTTATTAAAGATCACCGGAAGACCATGCTAATCACTTACGACAAGTATTACAGATTCTCCGTGAACGGAAGTTGTATGCAAAGTTCTCCAAATGTGAGTTTTGGTTGAAATCAGTCACGTTCTTGGGTCACATTGTATCAGATGAAGGCATACAGGTTGATACCCAAAAGATTGAAGCAGTGAAAAATTGTCCAAGACCTACGACACCAACAGAAATTCGTAGTTTTCTTGGACTGGCAGGGTATTACAGAAGGTTTGTGGAAGGTTTTTCCTCTATTGCAGCACCGTTGACAAAGCTTACACATAAGGCGATAAAATTTCAGTGGAATGACGCATGTGAGAAAAGCTTCCAAAAGTTGAAAGATAAATTAACCTCCACACCAGTTTTAGTGCTTCCCAACGGTACCGAAGGTTATGTAGTATATTGTGATGCTTCCGGGGTTGGCCTCGGATGTGTGTTGATGCAACATGGTAATGTCATAGGATATGCCTCACGACAGCTGCGGCCACACGAGAAAAATTATCCTACACATGATCTTGAATTGGCAGCGGTAGTTTTTGCTTTAAAGATATGGCGTCATTATTTATATGGGGTTCATGTTGACATCTATACGGATCACAAAAGCTTGCAGTATCTTTTTAAGCAGAAGGAACTCAATTTGAGGCAACGAAGGTGGTTGGAGCTTTTAAAAGATTATGACATTGATATTCTTTATCACCCAGGCAAAGCAAATGTAGTAGCTGATACATTGAGCCGTAAGGCAATAGAAAGCACTAGTGGTCAGTTGAATGAAAAGCATGAGATAATCAAAGATTTGAATCAATTAGCCAGCTTGGGAGTTCGCCTTATGGAAACCTCAGATGATAGAGTTATGGTGCAGAATGCAGCAGAATCCTCCTTGATAACTGAAGTGAAAGAGAAGCAATTTGCGGATTCAATTTTATTGCAGCTAAAGGAAAATGTGCAGCAGAATTTGACCAAGGCATTTGATATTACACCGGAAGGGTGCTTCAATGTCAAGGGAGACTATGCGTACCGGATGTAGATGAGCTTAGGACACGAATTATGACAGAGGCACATCATTCACGCTATTCTATTCATCCGGGTGCTACTAAAATGTACCATGAATTGAAAGAAGTGTATTGGTGGGCCAACATGAAAAAGAACATTGCAGAGTTTGTCGCTCAATGACCGAATTGTCAACAAGTGAAAGTAGAGCATCAGAAATCGGGAGGTTACATGCAATGTATCAATCTTCCAGTCTGGAAATGGGATATGATTAAGATGGATTTCATTACGGGTTTGCCTCGTACATTGCGGAAGTTTGAATCTATATGGGTTATAGTGGACAGGCTTACCAAGTCAGCACATTTTCTACCGGTCAAGACGACCTATGCAGCGGAGGATTATGCGAAGTTGTATGTGAAAGAGATAGTACGATTGCATGGTATTCCACTTTCCATTATATCAGACAGAGGAGAACAGTTCACAGTGCACTTTTGGAGGTCTTTCCAGCAGAGTTTGGGTACACGGGTGAATTTGAGTATGGCTTTCCATCCTCAGACTGATGGACAAGAAGAATGTACTATTCAGACACTTGAGGATATGCTACGAGCTTGTACTTTAGATTTTCAAGGCAGTTGGGATGACCATTTGCCTCTTATTGAATTTGCATATAACAATAGCTATCATTCAAGTATTAAAATCGCACCTTATGAAGCTTTGTACGGAAGGAAATGTAGATCACCAATAGGATGGTTTGAAGCAAGTGAAACTACTTTACTTGGGCCAAATATCCTTTATCAGGCTATGGAAAAGTTTAAGGTGATCCAACAGCGGTTACAAACGGCTCAAAGTCATCATAAGTCATATGCGGATGTTAGAAGAAGAGGTCTTGAATTTGCCATAGGTGATTGGGTGTTTTTAAAGGTGTCACTGATGAAAGGGGTAATGCAGTTCGGAAAGAAAGGGAAATTGAGTCCACGTTACATAGGCCCATATGAAGTTATTAGAAGATTTGGGCAAGTTGCTTATGAATTAGCACTACCTCAAGAACTTTCTTCAGTCCATCCGGTATTTCATGTTTCCACGCTTCAAAAATGCATAGGAGATCCATCTCATATTGTTCCTATTGAAGATGTTCAAGTTACAGAGGATCTTACTTATTAAGAGGTACCCATTGCTATCCTAGACCGACAAGTGAAAAGATTGAGGAATAAAGACGTAGCTTCCGTGAAAGTCCTTTGGCAAAATCAACAAGTAAAGGAGGTCACATGGGAAGCGGAAGAGATGATGAAATCCAAATATCCCCATCTATTTCAAATGGATCAAGAAGTTCAAAGTGCGGAAGTGGAGCAATAACAAGTAAGTTTCCATGAGCCTTAAAAGTTTATGTATATGTATGCTAATGTAGAGATGCATTTGTTATAAATGAAATGGTATTGTTAACATTCGAGGACGAATGTTCCTAAGGGGGGTAAGAATGTAACACCCTGTACGTTCCCAACCCTACTTGATGACACTAAATAATATGTACTTCGGTATCGAGAGCTATAGGTATGCATTTGATAATGCTATGGGTGAGATAATTGAATTTGGCTCTTGTTATGTGATTTAACCTTCATAGGAGGTGTTTTATTATTTTCGTGGAACATTTGTGAGGTTCAAAACGAGGCTAAGAAGACCTCTAAACAAAGTATATTAAGGTTAAGAAGTGAGTTAACGAATAGGACATGAAGTATCTAACCAACCCGCGAATAGAAGTCGAAAAATGGAATTTTCGAAAATTTTAAGGAGGGGCGCATTTGGGACCGTGCCACGCCGCTCTGGTCTAAAATTTTTAGCCCATAGGCAGTAATTCCGTGGGTTTTCCACTTTTTCGAAAGTTGGAAATTTCTAAGTCCCAAGGGTATTGGGGACGTACCGAGCCAATTTTTGCTACGTTTCTTATACAACCACGAGTATATACATGAAATGAATGACATATTATATTGGTATGATAAAATTACTCGAGAACGAATTTGGGGTCAAAATGACAGTTTTGCCCTTAAGGTCAAAATAAGCCAAACGTGGCTAGAATCACTTGTTTTTGGGATTGAGGCTACGGATATGAATCGCATGAGTAGGAATATTGTTGTAACGCATATGATATGATTTAAACATGATAAATTATTGATTATTATGGGGTTAAGTGAATTGGGCCCAAAAAGGACCCAAAAATGAAAAGAAAACATGGCCCAATTAAGCCAAAAAGGACCCATTCTTCATCCTTGACCATTTGTACATGGCATTTAATGCCAAGGAGACTTGAGGGGTTATAAATAGGTGGAAAAATCTGATTTTAATCAAAGGAGTGCACTACACTTTTCTAGAAATTTCCTGAAAATTGCTCTCAACTCTCAAGAACACTAAAACCCCTAAGCCAACTTCTTGGAGCAAAATCATCACTTTTCAAGCTTGGGTAAGTGATTATTGTTATGGAATAATATATTATATGCATGAAAGAGTATGTGAATCATATTGGTTGTGCTTGGAAATGTTGAACATGGTACTTTGTGCTTTTATAATATATTTGTGATCCATGGGATTCAAGCTTGAATTAGGACTTGTGCCTTTGATGAAAGATCATGGTATGGATAAAATATGAACGTCTAGGGTGTTATTTTTGTTGTTAAACTTGTTCTTGTCTGTAAGTGTAAATTATGGGATTTTGGTTGATATGTGCTATGAAGTGTTTTAAGGTGAATTGATGGATTGTTTATAATGTGGTGTGGATAAGAAGGTGTAAAAGAGAAGTGTTATGGTGAAATGTATTGATTATCATGTATTGGTCAATTTTGGGAATATTGGAGGATTTTTGGAATAATGATTCTATCAATGGTTTTGTCAAGGGGAAATGACATGTTTCAAGGCAAACATGTACCCCATTGATGTTATGTGCATTTGAAAAGTAGTTGTTGGTTAACGTGAATTCCATTATGTATTTGTGTTGTAGAGTGACACATAAAGAAGGAGCGGGACTATTGTATGCACATCTAGGATTGTATATCCGTATTGAGAGTACAAGGTATGTAAGGTTACTCTGTCCGTATCTTTCTGCGGCAAATAGTATCCACATTGCTATTTCACTAGTCTTATCTCGAAATGTGCTAAGGTATCCTATATCCGTTTATCAATAGTCATTGTCATATATTTCCTACAAATGGATCATTGGTGAGTCTCATGTCTTATAATCATGGTTAATGTTCCAAAAGCTCAAAAAAAGTTATGTTCCAATGTTCCAATAGTGATTATGCTTATGTCTTTTGTTCATAGATTATTGTCCAATAGTTCCCATGGTGTTATGATTCTAATAATGTTATGTTGCCAAGTTATTCACATGTCTCTCACTCATTGGTTAATGATCTAAAGTTTCCAATAATGTTATGTTCCAAAGTTCAAGTGATGTTATGACTATCGAATATCAATCTCAAAGTAAAGATCAAAGTAATGCAAATGTGGTCAATGATCAAGTATGGGTGGCAAGTCTAGGGGCGTAAGCCTAGCTCGACTCGATCCCGATGTATTGATTTATGGGTGGCAAGTCTAGGGGCACAAGCCTAGCTCGACTCGATCCCGATGCATTGATTTATGGGTGGCAGGTCTTAGGGGCATAAGCCTAGCTCGACCCGATCCCAACATGACGATATGTTATGAAAAGACCCACTGATCAGTCGGGGCCCGGGTACATTGTGACATATGTATTGACAAGTGAGCACTGAATGTAAAAAAAGTAATGAAAGTAATCAAAGCAATTCACATGGCTTCCCAAAATGCAATATGGTGACTTATCTACATTGATTATTCATATGTTGTGAGTTCATTGGAATATTTATGTATTGTACAGTTTCATCTGAGCCTTGCATACTCAGTACTTATTTTGTACTGACCCCTCTCGGGGAATTTACCTTACTTGTTGCAGGCGCAGGTCCCAGTAGGCCTCCCCAGTAGATTGCCAGTGTTAGCGGTTCATTGGTGAGCTCCAGCTAATTCGGGGCTTCTCCGAGTTAGAGTGTATATATGTTTTGGTGATGTACATATTGTGTAAAGCGGGGACTTGTCCCGACTTATGATTCAGTTTGGTCAATGCTTTTGTTAGAGGCTTTTGTAGACGGATGTGGGTGTATCAGTGTAAAAGACATATGTTGTTTTGACTGGATGGCCTCAACGGCCAAGTTTCATATGTATGTATAAATATGTCCCATGTTTTCCTTTATTCGTCTTTCATGTTCTTACGCAGTGGTGGTTATGATTATGATATGCATATGATTGAACATAGGCAAAGATTGGTTCTCTTGGGCCTTATCGGCTACGGGTCCCAATCATGTCTCGATGGGATTCGGGGCGTGACACCTACTAGTACATGTGGTGTACTGATACTACTCTTGCTATACTCTTTTTGGCGAGTATCCATCATCAACTTTTGCATTTCTAATACTCAGATGGAAGTTGTGTCATTTATTTTCTTGTCCTTACTCTGTATTAAAGATCTTGCTCATGTCTAGACTAGGTCCTTGAAGAATTTTCACGACCCAAAACCCCCAAGGTCATGATGGCACCTACCCAAACCCAACCTTGGTAGGTAATCCCAACAAAAAGATAGAAATACGATAAGAAGATCACAATAAAGTAAAACTGAAGACTATAGAATAAAGTCAAACCGAAAGCCATAATAAAACAATATCGGGACGGTACAACTTGAAATCTCCAAAATCTAGTTTCATGAGTAAGAGCAACTCTAAACTGACATAGAGTATGAATACATAATATGTGTTGCTACAATAAAGTAAATACATATGAAAACTAGATAAAGCCAAGAACAAGCTAAGGATGGGGAGCTCACTCTGGTTTCTGCATGTAAATACGAGTCTATTGATACTCATATTGACATACTTTTGTTCTGGGTCCAAAATCACTTTAAAAATTGACCCCAAAAGTAAAAGCTTAAAATTAAAATTTTATAAAGAATCACTTTACCCATAGTTTAAGGATTCTAAATCTAGAATCCCATAAAAATGGAGTAAAAAATGACTTAGAAATCATTGAAATACTCCTTTATAACTTTACCAGGTAGAAACCCAAATTTCAACTTTAGAATCTAAGTTTTGAAGATGATTTTGTTGTATAATCAATGGGTAATGGGTAAAATTAGGTTTAGAATCTTACCCAGATCAAAGTTGATGAAAATCCCTCTTAAATCCACCCAAAACCATGCTCCCAAAGCTTGAGGATGAACAAAATGGAGTCAAATCGCGAAAATATACTATTCTGATGAATAGTACCTTCACCGCGAATGCAGTCTATACTTCAAGTTTGCAAAGGCTACTAACCTGGACCAACCATAAATGCGATGGACTTGTTGCAAATGTATAAAAGAAATAAAATCAACCCAAACTCGATTACTCTTCACAAATGCGGTTCCACCCTTGTATTCATGAAGGATGATAATTTCCTACTCCGTGAATACACCAGTAGGGCCGCACATGCAAAGAAGGGCATATGGCTACACCAGTAGCATTGCACCAGCTGAATCCTAAGTGCAAAAATGTTTCAAGCGGATCCTCAAGATTTGTTTGAGATCCCACAAAATAAATTAATAATGATATGAGGCTAATATTTACATTATAGACTCAATAAAACCATCGTATTTACCAAAAGAGATTGTTATAAATAAGTTTCACATTTATAACTTTCACCCCGACAACCCCTTTAGGCCAAAAGAACTAGTTTCTTGCCCAAACACTCAAAACTCATAATATATCTTCAAAACCTGAATCAACTACTCTACTAGCGCAAATATGACATTTAAAATCTAATGAAACCAATGAAACTCTCATCTGATGCTCGGTTAATAAAATATTGACCAAAGTCAACAATGTCACTTTAAAGACTACTCAAAATCCCAAACTCATATAAATCACTCCCAAACGCTTCATGAATCGTACCAACCATCCCCACAACTCATAAAAAATATAAAGCAATAACAAGGAAGGAAAAATGGTTAAAACACATAAAATGCTAAAAAAATCACCTTGGGGGTTGTTATAGGAATGTTGTGTTTTGTTAAACTTTAGCCTTGTATGATTTAAAGGTATTAAATTGTGATTATTAGTTTCAATTGGTGCCCGCACGAACATGTAATTTGGGTCATGATAGATTCAGACTCTGTTTTTTAATAAACTTTCAAATTTGGGTTCCTTACATTATGGTAAATTAATTTTGAAAGAAAATTTTGATTTTGTCCTTGAGGGTTTTGTATTGACTTATTGACCAATTTATTTTACCCGAAGAACATGATTTTTATAATTTGGGAGATTTATGAGATGGTTAGCAAATGAAAAACAGTTGCATGAGGGTTCATGACACTCTTGTGTGGCTTTTGAGTTAGGTAATGACTTACTCTTTTAGACTTAGTTTGGACAGAAACCCATTGTGTAAAACATATTACGAGTTGTGTGAAATGATGAGATTATAGTGTTATGATTTTGAATTATTATTATGAATTTTGAGTTGAAAACTTAGTTGATAGATGTTATGTTGGTTAAAAGGTATACGGACGAATATTACACTATTTTGTGCTTGTTATCGTATCATTATGATTTATTTTCTAAATGGGCATTGTATCGAAATCAATCTACTTAGTTGAGCAATCTATTTTTCAGAGGAGGCTTATAGTCTACGATTTTGTGGTAAGAAAGATATTTTTATTTATCTATTGCATTTGAAATTTCCTTTATTTGTTCCAATCATGAATGCACACTCATTCTCACGGATCATAGGCTTGGTACTATAGAAATAACATATTGATTTTTAAAAAAAAAATGGATTTATATATTTGATAGGAAATGATTTTGGATGATTGATTTTGATGATGGAGCCCAACAAAAAATGATTTTGAACACGGTATATAACTTCATGAGTTTCCCATTAATCCTACCTCACAGCATACCACTATGGAGGGGTTTATATGATGTCGCCCAAATTACACCTCTCAAAAAGTTTAAAGCGATTGTTGAATCAAATATAGAACCCAACGAGACTTAGTTAAATAAAATTAGAGTAGAAATTTAAGTGTGAGCGGACATCATCCTGCTATAGCAAGAATTTTCTTTCTATAGCGGCACCATGGTAGTGGCATATAAGTCGCTATAGCGGGATGTCGAGAAATAGAAATTGTCCACACGAGTTTTCAATTACCCTTCTCCTTTCAGTTGTAAATCAGAATGAGGCTTCATTTTAAAAAACCCTTAGGGTTTCCTCAAAGCTCTGGAGAAATAGATAAGAAGGTACACACTTGGACGGGGTAAAATTTGATGCTTCCTTGTAGATTTCACAATGGGTATCACTAGAACGGAACCAGAAGTTCGAGTTCATATCTCCATATAAGCTGGTTGGTACCTAGGTAGGCTAGGTTTAATTAAGTATCAA
The DNA here is from genome assembly GCA_031232105.1 of Capsicum rhomboideum. Taxonomy (NCBI): domain Eukaryota; kingdom Viridiplantae; phylum Streptophyta; class Magnoliopsida; order Solanales; family Solanaceae; genus Capsicum; species Capsicum rhomboideum. Next base: position 96,576,213 of record CP124719.1, on the reverse strand, counting down.
AGACCTATGTTAGAAAACATATGCATAACAAAGATTGATGGGAGACTCCATGCGTAGGCCAGCAGGCAAGTTGTTTGGATGGATAAAACCAGTAGATTAGGGTTATGTGAACAATATGGATATTCTTGAATGAGATTTGTAATGTTATTGATGCAGCTCTGTCATTTCTTGTGCATAATTAATTAGTTAGTGAGTAAAATTGTTTGGTTATGGTAGTGTGGTGTGGTTAATTTGGTAGGTGTTAGTATATTTGAAATGAATGCCTTATTCCTAGTTTAATGGATTAATTGTGTGATTAGGAGGGGAATTAGAGTTAATATGGAAAGCTAGGAGTAACAAAGTGTAGATTAGAATGGTTGTGTGTGTATTATAGATATCGGTGGTCTGAGGTTAATTTTAAGGCAATGCATGTGTTAGTTATTCTATGTATATTCAGCCCCAGATGTTATTATTGGTGGAAAGGGGTAGGTGATGGTTGATTTGTATTTGAGACTCAATTTAGTTTATATGTTCATATTAACTACCTCCTTGTCTACTTCTTGTAATGCATAATGTGTAAGTTAACTTTTTGGATAGTATTACAAGTTGCTAAATCACCTAAAATGAGATTGTGCAAATAAACTTTTTTGAAGTGCAAGTGTGGTTGTGTTATCTCATATTATGATTATATATGTCGTAAAATGGATTAATATTATGAGATGAATTTGTAAAGGTCATTGTCACAAAATTAGTAGAATTCAGGGAGTATAAGGGTGGAGACATTGGAATAAGAAGGTATAACACTTGGTTTGGAATAAGGGTAGCAGATATTAGATGTCTGAGTTATTTGTTACATAGACTAAGCTATTCCCCTGTAGGTCATGGATAGTGAGCATTTATAAGACCCATAGTATGTATGTACACAGTATTTATGAGTTTGACGATTCCATGAGTGCATCGGGTTATATTATTGTTGTTATTTGGATCCATGAGTGGTCCAGGCTATTGATATACTTGGATTGAGAAATTATTTGTTAAAGTTCCATGAACAAGAAATTTTGGGTGAGGTTGATGTTAAATGTTATGAGTCATGGTATTGACTTGGTTGGATAATTATACTTATTTATGCTTCCTTATTTTACTTAACTTGATTGTGTGAAGGTAGATGTGATTTGGTGCTATAAGCTTGAGATGTTGTTTTATTCATAATTGAGTATTAATATGTTTATAAGGATGAATATGTTTGTTGTCCCTAATTGGGGTTGGGTGGGTGGGGGGGCATCCCCAAAAGTATGATTATGAATGAGTTGGAATTGACTAGTCACTGGGAGCTTGGAAATTTGTAGTGATTATATGTTATTGGAGTATTGAATTTAGTAAGTAGTAAATGCATAGCTAGAAGTAACATGAAGTGTTGAGTGGTAATGCATTAGAGTTGAATGTTGTTTGGTGGTTGACTTGTGAGTTAGTGTAGACCGATTAGAGGAAAGTGAGGATCCGATGAAGAGAGTATACAATTAGAAGAGTGGTGAATGAAAGTATGATAGGTCAATTTGACTTACCTTTTTAATTAAGTGTATATTTTATTTCAGATATTTTTGTAGTGTTTACATAATTTAACTTGGATCGGTCGATGATGCTTACCAGTATGTGTGGTTGTACTGATGCTACTCTTTATATACCCTTTTGAGGTATAGCCTATTGCAGGATGAGTTCAGGTTTCATTGCTTTAAACAGATAGAGATCTTCAGTAACTTTTGTCTTCTCACTCCTACGGTGGAAGCTCAGTCTGGTTTAAAAGTCCATGTCTGTTAGTAGCTCTTGTACCTGTTTAGACTAGATTTTTGGGGTAGGGTAATTTTTTTATGAATTTGAAGAATTTTAACCAGTTTGTTATAATTGAAAGGTTTAATTATTTTTCTTTTATGACTTCCATATATTTCTCATTGGGTGGTAAGGGTTCTCCTATGTAAGTGGATTAGAGTATGTGCCTTCACAATCCGATTATTGGGATCGTGACACATTTCAAGTACACTATCAAATAACCAGACCACACAAGGATCCAAATATAATGCCAAGTAACCAGACCACACAAGGATGCAAATATAATTATAATGACATGATCTGTGAAATTTTACTTTTTATGTGATTTGACCATTTTTTCCTTCCCCTTAGTTGCTACATATTGAATTTAGGGTGTGGGGATGGTTGGTTCGGTCCCCGATGCATTCGAAAATTATTTGGAAAAGTTTGAGACTCTTTGAGGTTTTAAAAGCCATTGGTTTGACTTCAGTCAACATTTGATATTTTTTAGTGTCGTATGGAGATTCAGACAGTTCCATTATATTTGAAATATCAAATTTGGATTAGTAGCAGGGTTGGTTTGGGTTTGGAATCTTTAATTTGCATTTCGACCCTCCGCTTGAAAACTAGTGAAATCTGGCTAAATGGGATCCCAGGGGTTAATTTGTTGAAAACGATCCTTTTTTGAAAATCCAACGTTGCCACTAAGTCTGAAACGTCGAAAATAGCCAAGTAGATTATTTGGTTTGTTTCTGTGGGGTCCTGAACGAATCTCAAGGGTCCATTCGAAGTCATAATTACTTGGTTGATTTCATCAATTGCTAGTTTCTGGTGTGACCGCTAGAATGGTCCATTGGTCGCCTTAGCGGTATCACTTAGGTGGAACAAGTGTCGCCTTAGCGGAGGTCCACTCCACAAGCCCTATCACTTGAGAGATGGGTGTCTCTCCTCGGCAACAGCGCCTTAGAGGCTAAAGGGTCGCTTGAGCGACAGGCTACGTGGCAAGTGACTACCATATTAGCGCTAGTCTGGCAGCCTAGGTGATGCCGCTTAGGCAATCAAGGGGCCTCCTAGGCGATGTCACTAAATATAATTACTCCTTTTCCACCCTTTTCATTTCTTTCATCCATTTCTAAGCTTTGAGGTCTCAATTTTGAGCAATTTTTGAGGGTTTCTCCATCGGTATCATATGGGAAACTTCTAAATTCACTCTTACCTTAATTCCTATTGAATATATCTTCTAAAAAAATCTTTAATCTTGTTTTCGAATTGGGTTTTTTTGGGGGTTTTGTCGATAGAGCTTGAAAATTGTTTTTCTTCAATTTGAACCTTGTTTTAACTCATTTTCACATAGGTTTTCAATTGTAGACTCCTGTAACCTTGGAGAATGTGTTTCTAAAATAAAATTCTGGTTTTACCCCCCCTTTATTTTCTAACCCATTTTTTAAATTCGTTATGGACCCGTTTTGAAATAGGGTAATATAGGTATCAGTAACTTCCTTTTAACACGTAGATGATGTTTTTGATAGTTTTAACTCATGAAAAGTTTGTTTGTAAGGGAAAAGCATCGTGTTAAGGATTCTAAGGCATGGATTTTGACACTTTGAGATATGTTATGGCTTAACTTTCTTCAGACTGGGATAGGTAGTTAATAAATAAGTAAATCATGCTATGGGTTAGGAAAATAACCATGGGATGTACTTTGAGATTATCATATATTTCATATTGCCTATGTGGGGGCTTTATTTAATATCATTGGCCTTATTTGTGTATTTAAATGCCTTTATTCTTAGATATGATGCCCGTGCAGGGGCTTGAATAGATATTCTAGGCCTTATTGTGCATTATTTGCTTTATCATGATAGAAATGCCCGAGTTATGGGTTGAAATGATATTAATTATGTCTTACATGCATATTTATTCCAATGGTGCCATACTATAACTGATATCATGAATTATTGATATATTGAGTTGATTTTTGGGCTCACTTATATATGTATTGAATGGATTATTATCTTCATACTGATTTAATTGTGAGAATTATATCCTAATTTTACACATAAATATTCATGAGATATTTATACCATTGAGGAACATTGTTTTGAAATAAAATTAGATATTTTCATAAAAACCTTAATCTGTGACCACATGCCAAAGAGATGGGTTGAGATTTTGAGATAGTATACGGGTTGCGAAATCCCCATGGATCCTATCTAAGGAGTAGTGAGGCTCGGTAGGTGTATATAAAAAGTCATGCAATGGTTTTAAAACTATTCACTTAATCAGCATTGCATTACATTTTCATACGTATCTTCAGTGTTTCCTTTATGTATTTATTGACATGTAATCAATTTCAATTTAACTTTTGTGAATACCTACTTTTACTTTGATTCTGTATATATATTAGAACTGTTAGTGGAGACGATATGAGCTATCATTTGAGAACTTCTCTGGGTGCAGGTGACATGCTCATAGTACTTCTTTACTTGTATTATTTTCTACTCTGCTCAGTCGGCCTATGATTCCAACTAAGTACAAATGGACCGTACTCACTTTTACTGTGCCCTTTTTGTGCAGATCCTCGTACGAGTGCAAGATACGGCAGCTGATTTCATGCTTATTAGAGTTGGTAATCGAGGTACCGACATGCTCTTGGGTTTTTAGAGCTGATTTTGGACCTTCTCTTATCTATCTAGATGTCTTTACTTGTTTTCAAAGATAGGTATTTGTATTCTCAGTATTTTGAATATTGTATTTAGATGCTTTACACTTTTTACACCAGATCTTGGGGACTTATTGTATTTTCTTTTAGACTTTCACTATATTAGTTATTTTGTTAACTTGACTTCACTCTTGAAGTCTCGTTTATCTTATTTATTTAAAATTTCACATTTCTTTCAGTTTTGAGTAACTGGCTTACCTACTGAGGCTGAGTATTGGTAGTTGCCATCATGATCTCAACTTTAGGGTCGTGACAAATTGGTAACAGAGTGCTACATTTATTGGTCTCATAAGGGTAAAAGCAGGATGTCTAGTTGATTCTCACAAAATGGTACATAAACATCTGTATCTATCATCGTGAGGCTATAAGATATCCTTAGGAAAAACTTCTCTAATTTGATTCCTTATTGTACGGTTCTTTATACCCAACGTCCTAAACTTATATTCCATTCTTTTCTACATTGATGGTAAGGAATAGGTCCAGAGATAGTAGGGATGCTGAGCCAACATCAAATTTGGGAGCCCCGATTAGAGGGCGAGACAGGGGTCATGGTCGACCCAAAGGTAGAGGAAGGGTACAAAGAGTTGCCCCAGTCAGAGGATATGCTAGGGTGGACTCTCCCAAGCCTGAGGTTGAGTATACTAAGGATGACTATCAGAAAGAAGGTGCGGGGCAACTCAGGTCCCACCAGGTTCAGTTGACACCCCAGTGCTACAGGATCTGTTGATTTGCTTCTTGAGTCATTTGGAGGGTCTTTCTTTGAGTGTACTAGGTATTTCTCAGACTTTGAGTGGTGTTCCACCGTCAATACCGACATCTACGTATGGTATTCCTACTTCAAGGGTACAACCACCATTTATGGTACACCCACATGTGGTTTCATTGCCTACCAGACTTACTATTTCTCCGGTTGCTTCGAGTACTGTGATGTCTTTTGTTGATCAAAAGAGGTTTGAGAGGTTTATTCGCTTAGCTCCTCCCAAGTTTAGTAGTGTGATTGTTGAGGATGCCTATGAATTTTTGATTTACTGCCAGGAGAAGTTACATAATCTTGGATCCCTTGAGTCTCATGGAGTTGCTTATACTGCCTATCAGCTAACAAAGAATGTGGCCAGACATTAGTGGAGATCATTTTTTAGTTGAAGGCCATTGGGTTCACCAGCTATGACATGTGCATTGGGGTGCTCTTGTCTTATTTGTGAAAAATAAGAATGGTTGTATGTGCATGTGTATTGACTATTAGTAATGGAGTAAAGTGATTGTTAAGAACAAGTATCCTCTTCCTCGTATTGATGATCTTTTTGACCAGCTTCTGGGTGCTTCCGTTTTTTCCAAGATTGAATTAAGATCCAAGTATCACCAATTGAAGATTAGAGCTTTGAATATGTCGAAGACAACTTTTCGGACTCGATATGGTCATTTTGAGTTTTTGGTTATGTCTTTTGGGTTGACCAATGCCCCAGCAGCATTTATGAAGTTGATGAACTGGGTATTTCGATCGTATCTCAACTTTTTTGTGATTGTATCTATAGATGATACCTTGGTTTATTCTAAGAATAAGGTCGATCATGTGAGACACTTGAAGACCATACTTCAGAGATTGCTTGATGAGAAGTTGTATGCTAAATTCTACAAGTGTGAGTTTTGGTTGGATTCTATCTCTTTTTTGGGTCATGTGGTGACCAAAGATGGTATTAGGGTTGATCCGGCCAAGGTTACGACAATTCGTAATTGGGCTAGACTAATTTCTCCTACCAAGATTTGGAGTTTCATTAGTTTAGCAGGTTATTATTATCACGCCCCGACTTCCAACGGGACGTGATTGGCACCCAAAGCCGATATGGCCCGAGAGAACCAATCTTTGCTCATGAACCTTCGTATGCATTCTCGTATGGATCTCATTAAACCTTATGCACCTATGCGGAAGACATGATCATGGAACATATGCTATATATATATATATATATATATATATATATATTAATGAAACTTGGCCGTTGGGGCCATTAAGTCAAAACGAACATTTATCTCTTACCTACCTACCCACATATGTCTACAAAAGCCTCTAACAGATGCATTTACTAGACCAACTAACAGTCGGGACAAGTCCCCGCTTTATACAATATTTACAATATCAAAACAAATATACAACTATGACTCAGGAGGCTCCGAACCAACTGGAGCTCACCAAAACTCTGCAAACGATCCACAGTCTACTGAGGAGGTCTACTAATGTCTGCACCTGCAACATGTAAGGTAAGTCCCCCGAGGGGGTCAGTACGAATAATGTACTGAGTAAGCAAGGCTCATAATAAATAGCATTATACATGAGAATGTCAATAGAATAAAATATGAGAGAATAATCAATGTGGATCAAGATCATTTTATGTAACATCTTTTATAATTATAGTCCTTCAAGGAATTTACCTTCACTCAAGGGACTTGCCTCTAATAGGTTCTTCTATACCTAAGAGATTTGTTCTTGCTTCTCTATTCATTACCGCTATTGCTCATCTACTTGGTTAGTAGGTTATAACAGAATAACACTTCATCCACATATATCCACTCTAGTGGTGGGGGTAACAACATAACATACATCTACTCTCTTAACGTACATCCACTTTATTGGTGGTTTTAACCTACATCCACTCTATTGGTGGGGCAACATACATCCACTCTCATGGTGGGGCAACATACATCCACTCTCGTGGTGGGAGAACATACATCCACTTCTCATGGTGGGAGAACATACATCCACTCTCATGGTGGGAGAACATACATCCACTCTCATGGTGGGAGAACATACATCCACTCTCATGGTGGGAGAACATACATCCACTTCTCATGGTGGGTAAACATACATCCATTCTCATGGTGGGAGAACATACATGGGAGAGATCGATATATCAACTTATGAGAGATTAATACATTAAGGATCATGACACTAATTGAAACACACAAATATGCTTTACCTCTCTCTTATACTTCATGAGATTAACACCTTATTTACCTCCCTTCACTAATCCTATGAGATCTTATTTAAGTAAGTATAATTATACCGGACCTCCACCTTTGGTGGGTTATAATAAATAACAAATCATAATCTAGGAATTATTCCATATTGAACTTATGCCCTCTAGAGTGTGACCCATACTCAATGAAACATATAGCAACCATGCGCATTACCTCTTTACAATCTTATACCTTCGACTTAGTTATGAGAATGACACGCTAAAGGTCATGGCATTAAATCATACACTTATATACACATCTCACTTCACTCCTTTACTTTATGAGTTTGATATCCTTACTTATGAGGAATAATTATACTAGCTTGCACATCACCTCTCTTATTACTCTTATGAGATTGGTACTTCTACTTATGAAAGATTGGTACAAGGATAATCATCATACTATAGGACTTTGGAACATGACATAATTGGAACATGCTTTTCAAGAATAAATAGATTCCCTTACATCTTACTCTCCTTGAGATAGTTCTTTTAGGAATTACAACTTCATGACATTTCCATGATCAAGAAATAAATGAACTATAAGTCATCTAAGAATAGGACACACATGAATAACAATATACGTCACCCTGAATTGATATACTTCAAGCCTCTCAGAATTGAAACAAGTCCAATGTCAATATGAACAACATGTTGCAGAAGGATACGGAAAAAAGAACCTTACATACCTTGTATTCTTAATACGAATACACAATCTTAGACGTGCATACAATATTCCCGCTCCTTCTTTATTTTTCGCTCTACAACACAAGTTCATAACGAAACCAACATTAACCACCAATTACCTTATAATGGTATACAACAATAATAAGTCACATGTTTAGCTTTAACATGTCATTCCCCTTTGACAATACTATTTATGAAATCATCATACCAATAATTCCACAATATTCCATACATTGACCAACACATGATAACCAATATCATGTCACACCAAACTCATGTTTTACACTTCTCCATCACCACCACATCACAATTATTCCATCAAATGACTTCAATACACCTCACAACAACAAATCGGCCAAACTCCCATAAGTTACACTTATAGAAAAATAACAAGTTTGGTACCATAATAACACCATGCATGTTGTTATTTTATCCATACCATGCTTTTTCATCAAGACCACAAGTCATAATCCAAGTTACAATCCCATGGATTTCACATCTTTTACCAAAACACAAAACACCATATTCAACACTTCCAAGCATAACCAACGTGATATACATAATATCTCATGCTCATAATATGTTAAAGTACAATAATAATCACTTACCCAAGCTTGGAAAATAGTGATCTTGCTCCAAAAATGACGTAGGGTTTGAGAGCCCAAAAGGGTGTTCTTGATAGTTCTAGAGAAAAAGATAGAAAAACATGTTTGTTATTGTATAAAAAATCTGATTTTTGCCTCCTTTTATAGACCTCTAAAGTCATGCTTAGACACTCTTGGCATTTAAGGCTTAGTCAATGGAAGAATGGGTCATTTGACCCATTCTTGGCCCATGCATTCTTTCACATTTTGGGCCTTTTGTGAGCCCAATTCACTTATCCCAATAAAATCAACAATTTCTCATGTTTAATTCATTCCATACGCATTACGACAATATTCCCACTCACGGGATTCACACTTGTAGCCTCAATTCCAAAAACAAACAATTCTAGCCACATTTGGCTTATTTTGACCTTAAGGGCAAAACTGTCATTTTGACTCCAAATTCGTTCTCGAGTAATTTTATCATACCAATATAATATTTCACTCATTTCATGTATATTCTCATGGTTGTAGAAGAGACGTGGAAAAAATCAGCTCAATACGTCCCCGGGCACCCTTGGGACTTAAGAAAAATTCCAACTTTGAAAAGTGACCAAACCCAGCGTGGCACGCCCTTGGGTGCTCTAGCTTGCTGCCTATGGGCACAAAAATTTGGCCCAAATAGGCGTGGCACGCTCCCCATCGCGCCCCTACCTTAATTTTTTTTTTTTTTTTTTTTTTTTTACTCTCAAAACTAAGGTAAACATGTACGGGGTGTTACAATTATCAGTATTTGTTGAGGGTTTCTCATCTATTGAGGCTCCTTTGAGCAAGCTGACTAAGAAGAATAGTACCTTTCAGTGGTCGGATGCTTGTGAGGTAAGCTTTCAAAATCTCAAGAGGTTGTTGACTTCGGCTCCTATCTTGACATTGCCCAAGAAAGGCGTGGGTTTTACCATGGTTTATGATGCTTCTAGTGTGAGTTTAGGTGCAGTGTTGATGCAGGAGGGTAAGGAGATTGCTTATGTTTCTCGACAGTGGAAGCCTCATGAGAAGAACTACCCTACCCATGATTTAGAGTTGGTCGCGGTTGTCTTCGTGGTGAAGATATAGCGGCATTACTTGTATGGAGTTCGTTGTGAGATTTTCTCAGATTATTGTAGTCTTCTGTACTTTTTCACCTGGAAAAATCTTAATATGAGACAGCGACGTTGGCTTGAGTTGCTTAAGGATTATGATCTCATTATTCTCTATCATCCGGGTAAGGCTAATGTGGTTACAGATGCCTTGAGTCGAAGTCAACTAGTATGTAGAGCTTAGATGATCTCTTGACTCAGGAGCAATTTTTGGCCTTAGTTATTCAGTCTTTAGCTAACTAGATGGTTAGACTTGACATTTTTTCACCCAGACATGTATTAACCTTTGTTAATGGTAGATCTTTTTTGATAGAGCAGATTCAAACTCACTAATTTGATGATGTTATCTTAAGGCCGATTCGAGATAAGGTGTTGAGTGGAGAGGTTAAGGTGGAATCTCTTAATTCTGATGGTGTGTTGAGGATTAAAGGCTGAGTTTGTGTGCTGAGGGTTGGTGGATGGGTGAGATTGATTTTAGAGTGGCTCATTGTTCCAGATATTCCATTCACCTATGGGTGACCAAGATGTATCGTGATTTAAAGCAACATTACTGGTGGGGTGGTATGAAGAAAGATGTAGCTAACTTTGTAGCTTATTGCTTGTGTTGTCAGAAGGTGAAGGTCGAGCATCTGAGATCGGGTGGTTTGCTCCAGAGATTACCTATTCTTGAGTGGAAGTGGGAGTGGATTACTATGGATTTCGAGAGTGGGTTGCCTTGTGCTTCCTGTGTTTTTGACAACATATGGGTTATCCTGGATTGACCAAATTGGCCCACTTCATCCCTATTTAGATTTCCTTCAGTGCCAAGAGGTTGACTCGTATTGATATTTGAGAGATAGTTCGTCTTCATAGGGTACCCATGTCTATTATTTCATACAAAGGCTTAGTGTTTACTTTTAGCTTCTAGAGGATAATTCAGGAGGAGTTGGTATTTAGGTTGACCTTAACAGCTTTCCTCCCTTAGACCGATGGTCAGTCGGAGTAGACTATTTAGGTGTTGAAAAATATGCTTCGTGCATGTATTATGGACTTTATAGGTCAGTGGGAGAAACATTTAGGCTTAGCGGAGTTTGCTTATAATAATAGCTACCATTCGAGTATTGAGATGGCACCTTTTGAGGCGTTGTATGGTAGGCATTGCTGATCTCCGATTTGTTGGTTTGAGACTTTTGAGGTTAGACCCCATGGTACCGACTTGTTTCGTAAGTCTTTAGATAGAGTTCGGGTGATCCAAGATAGGCTTTGGGTTTCCCAGTGTAGGCAAAAGAGTTATACGGACCGTAGGCTTTGTGCTTTGAAGTTTGGGATTGGTGATCAAGTCTTCCATGTAGTGTCACTAATGAAGGGCGTGATGAGGTCCAGGAAGAGGGGCAAGCTTAGCCCCAGATATGTCGGGCCTTTTGAGATTCTTGGGACAGTTAGGGAGGTAGCTTATGAGTTAACCTTACCCCCAAATTTTTCAGCCGTTCACCCAGTCTTTCATGTATCTATGCTATGGTGCTATATTTTGGATGAGTCTCATGTGCTTCGTTAAGGCTCGATTCAGTTGGATAAGAGGTTGACTTATGTAGAGGAGCCAATTTCCATATTAGCTAGCGATATTAGATGGTTGTGTTCTAAAGATATTCTTGTGGTTAAGGTTAAGTGGAGACACCATCCCATTGAGGAGGCTACTTGGGAGGTCAAGTCCGACATGCGTAGTAGTTACCCCCAGCTTTTTACCGATTTAGGTACTTCTTTGCCTTTTAGTTCTAGGACAACCTAGAGTCTTAATGGTGGATATTTTAATGACATGATCTGTGAAATTTTACTTTTTATGTGATTTGACCATTTTACCCTTCCTTATAGTTGCTATATGTTGATTTTGGGGTGTGGGGATGGTTGTCACTGTCTCTGATGCATACAGAAATGATTTGGAAGAGTTTGAAAGTAATACAATGATTTTCAAACTATTCACCTCATCATCACTGCATTGCATTTTTATACGCATCTTCATTGTTTTGTTTATGTATTTCTTGACGTGTAATCAGTTTCTATTTACCTTTTGTGAATACCTATTTTTACTTTGATTTCGTATATATATTAGAACTGTTAGTGGAGACGGTGTGAGCTACCATTTGGGAAATTTTCTAGTTGCATGTGACGTGCTCATAGTACTTCTTTACTTGTATTATTTTCTACTTTGCTCAGTCGAACTATGGTTCCTACTGAGTACAAATAGACCGTACACACTCCTACTGTGCCCTTTTAGTGCAGATCCTAGTATGATTACAAGATGCAACAACTAATTTTGTGCTTATCATAGTAGGTGATCGAGGTACCGGCATGCTCTAAGGTTTTCAGAGCTGATTCTTTGTCTTATTTATCTAGATGTCTTTATTAGTTTTCTGAGATAGATATTTTCATTCTCAGTATTTCGAATGTTGTATATAGATGCTTTGCACTAATGACACCAGATCTGGATGAGTGTTGACCTGACATCACTCTTGAAGTCTTGTTTATCTTACTTCATTTAAAATTTTGCATTTCTTTTTTTTTTGGGGGTAACTGGCTTACCTACTGAGGTTTGGTCTCGATAGTTGACATCATGACCTCAACTTTTGGATCATGACAATAATGATCAACAAAATATAATCCAGTTCACTCAAGGAACCATCAAACTCTCCAAATCACAGTGTACACATATGCTAAGTGTCTTATTATTGCCCACTAGCCATGACCTGCAGGGGACGAGCTCAGTTCATGTACCAAATATCTCAGACAACTAGTGTCTGCCACCCTTATTCCAAACCAAGTGTTATAGAACCCTTATTCCAACGTCCCACCTTTATCCTCCCTGAAATCCACCAATTCAGTCATGATCAACCTTCATGGGTTCATCTCACAACAACAAACAGTACTATAAACAAGTACAACCACTTAGTGAGTTAAATCAGCCATCCTTTTATATCAAACAAGGTCCTTTTTACCAATCTTGTTATAGATTATCAGTTTTTCAAACTTGCATTCAACAAATTACAAGTTATACATTCATTAGCATGCATATAAACCAAATAAACAAACAATTAGTAAACATGCACACATACAACCAAATTGATCCTTAACTCCAATTCAACCATAACATACCTCAATCTAAGCCTTGCATTGCTCTAACAGACTTGAGTCTTGCCCTTTCATGCCTTGCGTTGCTCTAACAGACTTGAGTCTTGCCCTTTCATGCAATCTCGGCTTGATCATGGTCTAACAATAACAAACAATATTCATTCAACCCTTTTTTCCACCCAGTTCTCTATACGTTGAGAGTAATAGGTTTAATTCTAGTTTAAAAGACTTAATTTAACACTTTAAACTATTAACAAGCAATTTTAATCCATATTTAGAAAAATCACATCAATTTCTCCAACCAAGGGCTTAACCTACCATTCCCACCATACTCACTCAATTTATGAGAATTCTAAGGATTTGGGAACTAAATATACATTAGATTTGGTAAAATAACTTACCTAAGGATGGAATTCAAGAAGAAACTAAAGAAAATCATCCTAAATTGCCCTTGTTCGACCTCTAAACATTTTTGGATGAAAAATAATGTTTTAAGTCAGAAATTGTTATTTACTACATTGAGCCCTTTATAATGGCCCGATTACCGCTACAACAGTGTTGCTATAGTGGGATCTTCCCGCTATTACACAGATGGCCCAAGATGACTTCTGCCATAGCAGAATAATTTTTGCTCTAGCGAAATCGTTGTAGCAGCCTTTCACCTGCTATAGCAGGGTAGGTAAGGCAGTAACTCTGGATAGGTTCTCAGTTTTGCTATTTTTACAACATACTCTCAGATTTCAACCTCATGAACTAACCCCTTTTATGTCTATCATGCCCCGAATTCCAACGGGGCGGATTGGCACCCGAAGTCGTTGAGGCCCGAGAGAACCAATCTTTGCTCACGCACATTCATATACATGTCTCTGTATGAACATCATTGTATCTCATGTAATTATGCGAAAGTCATGGAAACATATGCTATATATATGAAACTTAGCCGTTAAAGCCATCAAGTCAAAATGGGCATATATCTCTTACCTTCATCTTCCCACATACGTCTACAAAGCCTCTAATAGATACATGTACCTAACCACCCTATAGTCGGGACAAGTCTCTGCTTTATACAACATTTACATAATACCAAAACCAATGTACACATGTGACTCGGAAAGCCCTGAACCAATTGGAGCTCAACATAGATCTACAAATGACTCGTAGCCTACTGTGGAGGTCTACTAGCACCTGTGCCTGCAGCAAGTAAGGTAAGTCCCCCAAGGGGGCCAGTACGAAGAATGTACTGAGTATGTAAGGCCATATGAAACTGTATGATACATAAGTACGTCAATGATATCAAGTACAAGTGAATAAATCAATGTGGATAAACCTTCATTCTGCATAAGTGGAACCATGTACATTGCTTTCATTATTTTCATTTTTGATCATTCATTCGCATCATTATCATTCATATAATATCATTCGTATATACCTTCCTTCAAGTGATATACTTCCGTTCAAATGCTTTACTTTCTTTGCTTTTACCATTACCATTCATCCAGCTGATTAGTGGGTCATATATCATACATCCAGTTGATCAGTGGGCTATAGTACAATCATCCACCTTATCGGCGGGCCATAACATAATATAGTGTAAATATTAACAATCATCCACCTTATCGGTGGTCCATAGTATATATATATATATATATATATATATATATATATATATCAATAATCATCCACCTTATCGGTGGGCCATAATATAATATCAACAATCATCCACCTTATTGGTGGGCCATCATATATATATATATACATTAATTCATTCCTTACTTGTGAGAGATCGATACCTTTACTTGTGAGAGATTGATACATTGGTGATTGAAACATTATTGGAACTTTGGAACATAACATTGTTGGAAGTGCTACTCAGGAATGAATAGATTCTCTTTAGATCATTACTTTCTTTGAAATAGTTCTTTTAGTAGTTACAACATTATGAGAGCTTGCTTTGGAACTTCAGTCAATGAATGAGAGACATGTAAATCACAATTGATCCTGTGAGTAATATGATATGACAACCTGAATTGAGATACCTTTGGACATTTCGGAATGAAACAAGTACAATATCAATGTGAACAATATGTGCTGCAGGAGGATACGGAAAGAGTAACCTTACATACCTTATCTTCTCAATATGAATACACAGTCCTATAAGTTAATACAATAATCCAGCTCTTTCCTTACGTGTTACTCTACAACACAAGTACATAACAAAGCTCATGTTAACAACCAAGTACCTTACAAGTGCATACGACGACAATGAATTACGTGACTGCCGTATAACGTCATTTCGCCCTCTTACAAGACCATTTATTGGATCACCATACCAACAATACCATAACATTCCACACATTGACCAAGACATCATAAACCAATAACATTTCACACCAAGTTTACCCTTTACGCTTCCTCATTAACACTACGTCACAATTATTCCATCAAGTCACCTCAATACCTTTCATAACAACATATTAACAACAATCCATATTTGATACCATTCAAAATACCTCCGGTATACTCCTTTATAGTCATTTAAAAGGTACCATAAGTTGATAATTGCATCCATAAAGGGTATAGGGGTTTCGGGGGATCAAATAGAGACAAAAACATGCAAAAAGGGGTTCTGGGCTGACCTGCGAAGCCACCTGCGCCCTTATATGGTTGAGGTGCGTCCGCAGGTTCCCCTTGGAAGTATCCAGGGCCACCTGTGTTGGCATCTGCGCCCGCAGGTGCCCCGCCCGCGAAGGCGGATGTCCGTTTCAGCCTCTGGGGTCATTTTACGGTCCTTTTTCGCAATGAATGGTCCGCGATCATAATTAAGCTTCTCTTAACATATTTTAGATCATATTTTATGCCAAATAAAATCCATGGTTTCACAACGCACATAAAAATCACCAAAACTACATTTTCCTTTCAATATGCCACCGGTATCCATGTAAAATTTCACAACAACAACTCCAAATATTTCACACAGAGAGAAAGCAAGTTAAAGAAATAACCACATCTTACATGTTGATATTTAACCCATCAAATTCACTTCCTTCAAGACCATAAGTTTTCTTCCAAGTTACAAGGCAAAACCCTTTACCAATAAGCAAACATAGACTGTTTCACACATAGTGAACTTCTCACCACTTTATCAACATAAACCACATTATTTATACACCATATTAAGCATATAATATATTAAACCACAAGGATAAACACTTACCCAAGCTTGCAAAGTAATGATCTTGTCTCAAAAGATGGTTGCCTTAGGGTTTGTGAGATGAGAGAAGGTTGTGGAAAAATCTAGAAATGAGACATGTGTGTTTTGTTGATTAAAATTTGATTTTTGTTGCCTTTTATATTCCCTCAAAGTCATCCTTAGCCACTCTTGGTCAAAGATGACATGTTTACTTGATCCATTTTATGAATGGGTCATTTTTCCATTTTTTTTGGGCCATGTCTTGTGTGTAATTTTGGGCCTCAATGGAGCCCAATGGCACAAGACTAATCTAGACCACTAAATTTAAAGTATAATTCCCCAACAATCTCATGTTTAAATAATTCCCTAAATGTTACGACAATCAAATAGGTTCAGAAATGTACGGGGTGTTATAATGTCAAAAGCTATATATGGAGTTCTACTAACCTAAATTCTATTCTGAAAGTTTTTATGAACTCCCTAACCTCTTAGCTAATATGTAATGATTGAATCACCATTCTATCAATTACCAAATTTATCTAGACCACATCACACCTGAAATTCATCCAATACTAGCCTGGCCTAAAATTTCAACACTTCATCCGGGGAGAAACTTGACTAAAAATTTTGCATTCTAAGCTATACAGTAAAGATGGAAAGGGTCGTTACAGGTCATTGGTCATTGTATTTCATTATACTGCATTGAATTTTGTTTACTTATTTTCTCTTTCCTTGTGTTTGATTAATTGTTCGTGTTTTCATGTACTATACATTTACTCAATAGATGATCTAGTTAGCTTTTTATACTATATATATTGGTTATTTGACTATTCTATTGGTTGACATGGATCCTAACATTCTTTGTTCGATATAGTTATTTTTCTTGCTCGATCAGCCTATGATGTCTACTACTTATGTGTGCTTTTATAACCATAATACTCTTGCTGCATATTTTTTATGCAGATCCTGGTACCAGTGGTTCCTGTTAATTCTAACAGTCCAGGGCCATGTATATTTCATAGCTTTGTTGAGTTACCACCATCTGAGCTTATAATGTTGGACAGTTGCATTCAGTTTTAGTGGCTCTAGTACTAGTGACACTAGATTTTGAGTATTTTGGTTAACTTCCTATATGTATAAAGACTAGTTTTAAGACTTATTGCTTTATTATTTTTGCTTTTTTAGTGTTATTGATTGTTGTTATCTTGGATGAAGGTTTGTCTTATCGACCAGGGGGTTAAGATAGGTACATCATGACCATAAATTTTTGGTTTGTGACACTATGTCATGTTATATATCGTGTATATCACACAAATCTTCTTTCCACAAAGTTTTCACGATGTATATCATGTTGTATATCATATATTTTACATATCTAGCAATATATTTCACGATATATAGCGTGATATACATAAATTTACACCACTTTAAACACCTAATTTTCTCATTCTTACACATCTTAAACCACATCACTGCCACAAAAAATCATAACCATCAATCATTTCATTGTAACAACATAAAATATATTCCAATCCAAATAAATAAATAAATTTGAAATATGTCCCACTAGTGAACAACAGTGCTAAGTTCAATGAAGCTCCGACACTGTGATCATTTTTGTCTAACACTGAAGTTGTAAATAATGACAATGTTGAATTCAGTCGCCATCTTCCAATATACAAATTTTTTTATGAGTTTTAGTATAAACTATTAATAACAATAAAAGAAGGGGGAAAAAGATGCAATTGAATTTAATGCTTTTAAATATCTTTATAGAGATGAAAGAGAGGAGAGATAGAAGAAGAGAAACAATAAGAGAGAGAGAAATGGAGGGTGGGAGTGGGATGACGCAAAGAGGTGGAGAGGGGGTTATAGGGTGGGAAAATAGATGCAGAAGTAGGGTTTAGAGATAAGGCTATAATTTAAATTTTTTTAAAATCAAAAAACTTAATTGGACCAATAACTTGTAGTTGGATTATTTTTTATCAACTTGTTAAGTGTACGTTCTTTGCACGTGTGTATTGCGCTATAGTAATAGATGTATATAAAAAGAATAAATTGATGTGTATATATTATACTTATTTCATCGATCCTGCTTATGCAAATATACACTTCATAGCCTCTTCATCTAAAGAGTGCGGTTGAATCAATGTGTCTCATTAATTATATAAAAATAAATTAATCTTCATAATTGCAAATGTAACAAAGCTCTAAAATAAAATAAGCCATCAAATTGGATCTATCTAGCGTTAAAAATAAAACTTACCCATGTCACTAAGACTATTAATTTTCAAATAGCTTATCAATTAGTCCCCACCTAATGGAAGGAAGAATAGCATAACTAGAGGCGAATCTAGAATTTCTAGAATATGGGTGTACCACTATAAAAAGAAGGAAATAATGTATTGAGTGGGAATTGATCCCAAGTTCTTAAAG
This sequence comes from Capsicum rhomboideum, assembly GCA_031232105.1. Taxonomy (NCBI): domain Eukaryota; kingdom Viridiplantae; phylum Streptophyta; class Magnoliopsida; order Solanales; family Solanaceae; genus Capsicum; species Capsicum rhomboideum. The sequence continues at coordinate 96,557,563 of CP124719.1, read as the reverse complement.
GTAAATAACTCAATATTCAATCAACTGCATCATTTAACCTTCTTGTAGCATGGGTGTCAGAATATAATATAATACTCCCTTCGTCTCATTTTATATGGCACTATTTCCTTTTTTAGTCTGTCCCAAAAAGAATGTCACCTTACTATAATTAGAAATAATTTAACTTTAAAATTTCCATTTTACCCTTAATGAAATGAATTACAACCACATAAATATCTAAGAATTACTTTATACCACAAGTTTCAAAATTCTTTTTTTTTTCTTAAACAACGTGTCAAGTCAAAGGGTGCCACATAAAATAAAATGGGTGGAGGGAATATCAATTTTAAAAAATATATACATAAAATACCTAAGTTTTTGAAGAAATCACGAATTCACGTGCCTCATATTTTGTACATAAATTTGTACCTGCGCATAATGACTCATGACATATCTCTTTGATTATTAAGATAAGGCATATAAACTACTATATGAGATAATTAAAGGTTTACCTTGTTGTTCAAATCAACACATGCATCCATAATCAGTTTCATACATTCCATCTTTAAATTTCAAATTTAATTCAATGCTTCACGTTCCTCTTGCTCAGAAGAAAACTTATAAAAAAATTATTGAATTAGTGCATAGAAAGTAATACTTATTTATAATATAAAGCACAATTATTTAAATTAAAAAGAAGACATTAATACTTTGTTGAGAACCCAGAGAACAAGGGTCATAATTTTTTTTTGATTTTTCAGGCTCTTAAAAGCAGTAGAAATTGTAAAAGAGTCGGCTTGTTATGACTTATCCGGATCTACATCATGGTTTAGATAAGGAAATGTATGTCTTCTGCCATGTTCTTTATGTCGAGTTTTCAATCAAGTGATGTTGTCAAAACTTTTCTTTTTTTTTGCTTTTTTATTCCATTGACCTGTTGTCTCCTCTATGTATCTCTATTCTTTTATCTGACAAAGTCATATTCATGCTACAAATACATAAACATTTAAACTTTGAAAATAAAAGATCCCAATTAAAGAAGTAAAAAAAACACCAAGAGATAAAGAATTAGCAACAATTATATTTTTAAGACTATCAAACCAGTTTAAAATCATATAAAGCAAAGCAATTGATAAGTAATAAAGTTGTGAACAAAATAAAACTATCAAAAACACAAAGCAAGTTTCTGTCCCAACCAATTAACAAAATTAATTCTCCCAAGACCAAATTTGAAAACTTGCAAACAAATCAAAAAACAAAAAATTTAAACAAAAATGAAACCAAATTTTACTATCAGTAAGATGTAGCGGAACAATGACTGAAGTAAAAGTACCGACTCTTGAAGAGGGATAGTATTATTCTTACAGGACAAAATCAATTTTAGATTTCTCCATGAGAAATAATCTTGCAACTTATTTACTTCTTCACTTTGCGGCACAATTTTGTGTTCCGGCTATGTTGCTTTCACTTCTCGACACACAAATCAAAATTATTGTTAGAGTATTAGGAGGACTTGGAACGTATTAGGATTATTTTAATAGTTTAAATAAGGAAAAATTTAACAAAAGAATATTTTTTAATTTGAGAAAAAATAGTAAATGATGATTTTATCTATTGCGGAGAATTTTAATGAAGGGCAAAAAATTCTAATTACTTTTCGAAGATAAATCAAATGAAGGGTTACTTGTCTCATTTGGATGCCTTTCTTATGACCCACAAATAAAAAATTTCACTAAATTGGGTGATAAATATATATCCAAATCACAAGTTTCATTTTGATGTTGTATCCATTGTCCGTTTCTTTAACGTTCATTTATATATCCAAATCACAAGTTTCATTTTGATGGTGTATCCATTGTCCGTTTCTTTAACGTTCATTCTTCTTTTTTATTTTTATACCTGAAGATGAAAAAAATCAAGATTTTACACTTTTCTTTATGGATTCTTTTTTTTCTTTCAATAAACTTTATTCATGCAAGATGTGTAGAAAATGATGATTTTGTCTATTGTGGAGTATCTTAATGAAGGACAAAAAGTTCAATCACTTTTCTAAAGATTTTTAGACATTTTACATAACCGGTTAACTGTACGTATTTTGCACGTATATATTACGATATAATAATAAATAATATATAAAAAGAATAAATTGATGTGTATACATTATACATAATAATTTAGATCTTATCTGACTAAATTACATGACCCAACCAAAAAAGACATATTTCTATTGAAGTAAAAAAATGAATAAGATAACTCTTAATTAATTTTAATCACTGATATTATAATTTCTTACTTAGTTCAAATAAGAAAATATTTAAAGCAAAAACTCTTGTTGATATAAAGCTCCAAAACTTTAGGGGAAATAATAAGTAAAAATTTAATAGTTATAACTTTAATTAATTTTAAAATTTTAAATATTGAAATAATAAATGATAATTATTTATTGAAAATAGTCAATTGAAAAATATATTAATGAAGTACATAAATTTTAATCAAAATATCTAAGGACCTATGGTAAAGTTGTAATGACCCTCCAGGTTATTTTATGCATTTCCGTACTATTTTGGTGTTTAGAGCTTTCCTCTAGCTGCCCCAAGTCATTTATGACTTACTGGAGTTGACAGTTCGGTTACCGGGCACTTCGTTTGATTTTTAGAGCCAATTCCCTATTTTGAAGTCCTTGTTGTTAAGAATTGGGTACCGGGCAAAGACTTCAGTAAAATGGCCTCGTATGCCAATTCTGACAGTTTTTTTAGCTCCAAAACGTTGATTTTATTCTAGGGAGACCCTTGGTTTGGGTTCCGAGGTTTCTAGACTTGTTTTGGGCTATGGGGTGGATTTTGGTTATGACAGCCCTTGAGTGTGGGACCCACATTATATTGAAATGACCTCGGTTGAAAATTTTGGTAGCGCCGTTGAGTACGGAATGTCAAATTTGGTAGGGTAGCATAGTTCGTTTGCATTCACGGGATTCCGAACGAATCCCAAGGGTCCGATCGGAGTTTTGGCACTTGGCTAAAACTGCTGGTGCAGGCCAAAAATGGCCTTTGCATTCGCAAGGCCTTGGCCGCATTTGCAAAGGACAATGTAATAGCCTATCTCAATTGCGAGACCTTAGTCGTGTTCGCAAAGGCAAAGTTTATCGGTCATTGCGTTCGCGAGCTTGTCTTTGCGTTTCCAAAAGGGTCTCCACCAGAACAAACCAGAATTCCTCCTTTGCGATCATGGTGGACCAGCCGCGTTCGTGAAGGGTAAGTTGGGTTGCATGTCACATTCGTGATGGGGTCCCCGCGATCGCAATAAAGGGACCCCTGACAGTATTTAATGTTGTGAAATTGATTCCTCTCCCATTTTCTCTAAGTCCCAAGTCCATTAAAGCCCTAGGGAGTTTAGAGAAAGAAAAGATTGATCATTGGGTGTTTAGGGTGAGTTGGAGACGTGATTGTAGTCATTTCCCCATCCATTATTCCGTAAGTTTCCCTTAATTTCTTAGTTAATTTTCCAATTTTTAATCCAAATCCCTAGGTTACTTTACGGGCTGATTTAGGATTTGTTTGTGCACAAATTTCACCCATTTTTTGAGGGTAAATGATCCTTGATCTCAGAGGGACGTTTTGATAATTTCAAATTTGTGATTTCGCAAGTGGGCCCCACATGGGATTTTTAGCTTGATTTTAGACCAGAAGCATTTATTTGCAATATGGGTATTGTCATTCTCGTATTGATACGTAGATTATTCTTTTAATAGTATGGCATCGTGCGGAGGCTTCTCAGAAGGGAAAAGCTCCGATTTAGTGGACTTTCTCGAGCTTCATAGGCGTCCAGGTAGGCTAGGCTTACTTTCCTCATAGATTGAGTTTTATTATGGTATTAGTATAGTATTGTGCTAGATTTAGGGTATTTATGGGTTGGTTGTATAGTTTAGAGAATTTTGGATTGTTTAGCCGATTAAAGAGCCATTTTAGAAAGAATTTGAATCATTCTTTCTCCTTTGAGTTAGATTGTACCTTAAGATTAGTTTCGACCTATTTGATACCTTAAAATAGAACTTTAAAGCCTTATTCTAGTTTTGGGGTAGAACTTGACTTAGTGTGGACTTTCGGGTAAGTAGCAGGCCCCGTCGGCCCTCTTTTAGGTCAAATATCCTAATTAACTCTTTGTAGACCCAGGAGGCCTTCTTTCATCATCTTTTATACAATCTTGAACCTTAGGATGATTTAAATATCTTTTTATCCCTTAGCTAGACTTTAATCTAGTATGATATAAAAGTTTCATTTTGAGTCCGACATTTACTATTCCTATATGATATTAAAGTTCTGATTCGAGTCTGGCATTTACTGTTCACATATGATGCTAAAGTTCTAGTTTGAGTTCGACAATTATGGTACAAAGGGATACTCAGTTATGATTTTGGTTATCACTTACTTTATGTTTACTACTGTCGGTGACTCTTCCTTGATTGGATTAATCCTCTCTTGTTTGTTCCTTCTGGGCTTATGGGGACTTAGCTAGGCTATAGTTAGCTTGTATTGTTTTCAAATTGTTTATCTTGTTTACTTATCATTGTCAGTCGGAGCATTATTTCAAGTTTGCTCCTTTATCCTCGATTTTAATTTAGATTCTCCCATCTTATTATGATTTAGCTCAGTCGGCCGATGATGTCTACTGAGTACCCATTGTTATGGTACTCATACTACACTTCTGCATCTTTTTCTGATGCAGATCCGAGTACAAGTCACCGTCACTAACGTACTATTCCAGCTTGCTTTTGGGATTTGGAGATAAGGTGAGATTTTAGAGATGAAACTGATCTTCTCTCCTTCTATCACTTTTGGACAGTCTTTACTTTCAAGACTACCGGTATGTTAGATACTACTTAGTACTCTTATTCTTTTAGATTTGGTGGCTCTTGTACCGACCTTACTAGGTCGTGGGATATTATTTTGTGCATTTTTTATCTCTCCTTGATATTTTTATTGTTGCTCTCATATTTTATCGCATATAATTATATTATATGCTTACTTTTGGTATTTATTATACCTTCCACCAACTAGCCTATTACTTGTCGTTTCGGGTTATGGTCTGGCTTACCTACTGATGGGTTAAAGTAGGTACCATCATGACTCACGAAATTAGGTCGTGAAAAATAGGTATCAGAGCTTAGGTTCACTGCATTGCTAGTACAAGAGCAAGTGTCTAGTAGAGTCCCACGGATCGGAACGATAACGTCCGTATCCTATCTTCGGGAGGCTACCAGACATTCTTAGGGAAAATCTCACTTTGTTTGCTTATTTCATGCGTTGAGTCTGAGTTGGTTTCTAATTTCATTTTGTTCCACTCTTTCACAGATGGCTACGAGGTGAGTTACGATGACCAGAGATGAGGACCTCGAGTTTGCAGCCAGAGCGCTCGCTAGATAGCGTGGTCGACCCAGAGGTCGTGGCCAGACTAGAGCTACAGCCCCAGATAGGGTTCAGGGTAGGAAGCCTTCACTAGACCCTGTTATTGCTCCCAAGCCAGAGATTCCACCACCCCAGCTATTAGTAGGCCGGGGGGCAGTCCAGGCTCCACCGGGGTTTAGTTCTTCTTTATTACTCAGAGATGCCTTGGTCCAGTTATTGGGATTAGTTGGTGGTGCACCGTATGATAGTGGTCAATCTGCATATCAGAGTGGTATGGATGTAGGAGTGCATCCTGTAGCTACAGCTCCCAGAGTTGTGATTCCTTCAGCACCGGTAGCTCCACAGCCGATAGTTACTCAGCCTGTTATGTCTGTCGAAGAGTAAAGGATATTGGGCCAATTTTTGAGATTGACTCCACCTAGGTTTGTAGGGGCCCCAAGAGAGGATGCTTATGAGTTTCTGACTAGTTGTGAGGAGAGGCTCCAAGATTTGGGGCTGGTTGAGCCGCACAGAGTGGACTATATAGCTTATCAGCTTGACAAGGCGGCGCGATAGTGGTGGAGGGGTCATCTTGATTCTAGACAAGCTGGATCTTTGCCTATGACTTGGACTCAGTTCTTTGAGGCTTTCTTGGAGAAGTACATGCCTCGCACTATGAGTGACGATTGAGGGATGAGTTTTCTACTTTGAGATAGGGTTTTATGATAGTGGTCGAGCATGAGGTGAGATTTCACGAGTTATCGAGACATGCCACCATGATTCTACCTACAGAGCATGAGAGAATTCGATGCTTCGTCAGAGGGTTGAGTCTACCGCTCCGCAGGGCTACTCAAAGCTAGGTGACTTTAGGGAACTCTTTTTCTGATATTAACACTCATGTCTATTCTATAAAGGAAATGGATCGTAAGGCCTAAGGGGGCAGCGATAAGAGGCCGCTTCAGCAGGGTAGTTTTAGTGGGAGCCAGGGCGGCTCGCAGTTCAAGGGTAGATATTTTCAAGGTAGGTACCCTCAGCGTCAGTCTTATCAGCACCAAGGTCAGTCTGGTAGACCCGTTTAGGTACTCAGGTAGTACTTCAGATTACTGATGGGGGTTAGCCCAGTTATAACGACTACAATGGTCAGAGTAGGGGTTAACCTTCTAGAGGTGCACATTCTGGGTTTTCTAGCTGAGGTAGCTATTTTGGGTCACCCGAATCATTTAGACAGAGCGGAGTTCCAGGGGTATGCTATGATTGTGAGGTTGTCGGCCATTACTTTAGAGAGTGTCCCCGACATAGGATTGTTATGCCTGCAGCACAGAGTGTTTAGCCTATTAGAGCAGTGCCCACCCCAGCTAGAGGTGGTATACAGGGTCACAGGGGTGGTCCTTAGGTTATCAAGAAGGTCCTCAGGCAGGTAGGATGAGTGGTTGGTCAGGCACCCAGCCAGGTGGCGGGTGACGTCATTTTTATGATGTACCTGGTAGGATGGAGGATGAGTCTTTGGATGTTGTGATTACAGGTATGATTTTTGTAAGCCAAAAGCCAACTATTACTTTATTTGATCTGGGATCCACTTATTCATAGTTTCTACTTATTATGCATCCCGGCTAGAGTTGTCTTGGGAGCCTTTATCTGTGCCATTATGTGTATCTAGTCCTGTGAGTGATTCTTTAGTAGTATATCGAGTTTATAGGTCATGTGTTATGACCATTTGAGAGTTTGATACTCGGGCTGACCTTATTGTGCTAGATATGATGGATTTTTATGTGATTCTGGGCATGGACTGGTTATCCCCCTATCATGCGATCTTAGATTGCTTTACCAAGAACGTTACCTTAGCCATGCCTGGCATACCTTCAGTTGTGTGGCAGTGTTTTATTAGCCATGTGCCTATGGGGATTGTTTCTTATATTCAGGCTATGAGATTGGTGTCGAGGGGTTGCGAGTCTTATCTTGCTTATGTTTGTGATATTGGTACGGAGAGTCCTTCGCTTGATTCTATTCCTATTATTTATGAGTTTCTTGATGTTTTCCCTACCAACCTACCCTGACTTTCTCCTGAGCGTGATATTGAGTTTTCTATTGATATTTAGCCAGGCACCCGACCTATTTCTATGGCACCTTACCGCATGGCTCCTATCGAGTTTAAGGATTTTTTGGGTAAAGGTTTTATTAGGCTGAGTGTATCGCCTTGGGTTGCTCTTTTCTTGTTCTTGATGAAAATAAATTGTTACAAACATATGTGTATCAACTATAGGCAGCTGAATAATGTGACAGTGAAGAATAAATATTCTATGCCTCGCATTGATGATTTATTTGACCAGCTTCAGGGTGCAACATTGTTTTCTAAGATTGACTTGAGGTCAGGTTACCACCAGTTGAGGATTCGGGCACAGGATATCTCTAAGATGGCCTTCAGGACTCACTATGGCCACTATGAGTTCTTGGTGATGTCTTTTGGATTGTCTAATTCCCCAGCCACATTTATGGACTTGATGAACAGTGTTTTCAGTCCCTATTTAGACTCTTTTGTGATAGTTTTCATTGATGATATCCTTGTGTATTCGAGGAGTAGAAAGGAGCACGAACAACATTTGAGGTCTGTGCTTCAAACTTTGAGAGATTATAGTCTTTTTGCAAAATTCTCAAATTAAGAGTTCTAGCTCAAGTCTGTGACATTCCTAGGACACGTGGTGTCTAAGGATGGTATTATGGTAGACCCAGTGAATATTGAGGCTATTGAGGATTGGACCAGACCTACATCTCCGATCGATGTTTGCAGCTTTATTAGTTTGGCAGGTTACTATAGATGGTTCATCGGGAGGTTTGCTACTATTGCAGCACCTATGACCAAAGTGACAAGGAAGGAGGTTCCTTTTCAGTAGTCCAATGAGTGTGAGTTGATCTTTCTAAAGCTCAAAGGCTTGCTCACTTCGGTTCATATTTTTACTCTTCCAGTTGCGGGTGAGGGGTTTACTGTATATTGTGATGCTTCTGGTGTTGGTTTGGGTTTTGTTCTGATGCATCAGGGTTGAGTTATTGCTTATGCATTGAGGCAGCTGAAGCTGCACGAGTACAACTACCCCACTCATGATTTGGAGTTGGTAGCGATAGTTTGGGCACTTTAGATTTAGGGGCATTACTTGTACGGTGTTAATTATGAGATATTCATCGACCATTGAAGTATTTAGTACATTATGACTCAGAGGGAACTTAATTTGAGGTAGAGAAGATGGATTGAGTTGCTGAAGTACTATGATATCGTTATTCAATACTATTCGGGCAAAACAAATGTGGTAGCGGACGCCTTAAGCTGGAAGGAGGTAAGTATGGGTAGCTTGGACTTTATTTCAATTGTAGAGAGTCTGTTAGCATTATACATCTAGTTCTTAGCCAACTTGATGGTTCGACTTGACATTTCAGACCCTAGGAGGATCCTTGTTAGTGTTGAGGTTAAGTCTACCTTATTTGAGCAAGTTCAGAGTTGCCAGTTTGAGGATAGTATACTTTGCTGTATCTGTGGTCAGGTTCTGAGGGGTGAGTCCAGGAGGGCTACCTTAGATTTAAAGGGTATTTTGAGGTTTGATGGTCGTATTTGCATTCAGAGAGTTGGAGACCTGATTCAGTCGATATTGCGGGAGGCTTATAGCTCCCTATATTCTATTCACCCTGGGACATTTAAAATGCATAGATATTTGAGGGATTATTACTGGTGGAGTGGTATAAAAAAGGATGTAGCAGACTTTGTAGCTCGTTGCCTATGTTGTCAGTAGGTAAAGGCCAAGCATCAAAGACCAGGTGGCCTGATTCAGAGATTACCCATTCCTGAGTGGAAGTGGGAGCGGATTACTATGGACTTCGTGAGTGGTTTTCCTCGTACTTCTCATGGTTCTTATAGTATTTGGGTCATCGTAAATCGGTTGACCAAATCGGCTCATTTCATCCCCATTTAGATTTCCTTTAGTGCCGAGAGGTTAGCCCGTATCTATGTTCATGAGATAGTTTGCCTTCATGGAGTACCCATGTCTATTATTTTAGACAGAGGCTCAGTAGTCACTTCTAGCTTCTGGAGGACATTTTAGGAGGAGTTGGGTACTCAGGTTGATCTTTGCACCCTATTTTACTCGCAGACCAATGGTCAATCGGAGCGGACTATTCAGGTTTTGGAGGATATGCTCCGAGCATGTGTTATGGACTTTGGCGGTCAGTGGGAGAAGCATTTGGCCTTAGCAGAGTTTGCTTATAATAATAGCTACCATTCAAGTATAGAGATGGCACCATTTGAGGCATTGTATGGTAGGCATTGTCGATCTCCGATTGGTTGGTTTGAGACGTTTGAGGTTAATCCCCGTGGTATCGACCTGCTTCGTGAGTCTTTGGATAGGGTGTGGGTGATTCAGGATAGGCTATGGGCAGCTCAAAGTAGGTAAAAGAGTTATGCTGATAGTAGGCTTTGAGTGTTGAGGTTTGGAGTTGGTGTCGTGTTTTCCTTTGAGTATCACCCATGAAGGGCTTGATGAGATTTGGGAAGAGAGGAAGCTCAATCCCAGGTACATTGGGCCATTTGAGATATTTCGGATAGTTGGTGAAGTGGCTTATGAGTTAGCCTTGCCCCCAGATTTTTCAGCTTTTCACCCAGTTATCCATGTCTCCATGCTACGGTGATATATTCCAGATGTGTCTCACGTGCTTCATTGGGACTCAGTTCTGTTGGATGAGAGGCTGACCTTTGTGGAGGAGCTAGTTTTTATACTGGCTAGGGATGTCAGGCGGTTGCATTATAGAGAAATTCTAGTGGTTAAGGTTCAGTGGAGGCACCGTTCAGTTGAAGAGGCTTCCTAGGAGATCGAGAGTGAGATGCGGGCCCAGTATCCCCACCTGTTCGAGCCCTCAGGTACACCTTGATCCTTTACTTTCGCGAACTAAAGTCTTTTTAGTAGTGGATATTGTACTGACCCTCAAGGTCATTTTCGGCATTTCCACACTATTTCGGTATTTAAAGCTTTCCCATAGTTGCCTCAAGTCATTTATGACTTGCTAGAGCTGACAGTTCAATTACTGGGTAGTTCGTTTGATTTTAGATCCAATTCCCTGTTTTGAAGTCCTCGCTGTTAAGAATTAGGTACTGGGCCAAGACTTTAGGTAAATGGCCTCGTATTCCAATTCTGACAGTTCTGTTAGCTTTGGAACATTGACTTTAGGCTAGGAGGATCCTTGGTTTGGGTCCCGAGGCTTTCGGACTAGTTTTGGGCTATTGGGTGGATTTTGGTTAAAACAGCTCTTGGGTGTGGGACCCACATTATATTTGAACGACCTCAATTGGAAAATTCAACGACCTTGGTTAAAATATCTCTTGGGTGTGGGACCCATATTATAGTTCATATGCGTTCACAGGATTCCAAACAAATCACGAGGGTCCGATTAGAGTTTTGGCACTTGGCTAAAACTGCTATGCAGGCCAAAAATGGCCTTTGCGTTTGTGAGGCCTTGGCCGCATTTGTGAAGGCCAAGGTAATAGCCTATATCGATAGTGAGATCTTGGTTACATTTGCGAAGGCTATGTTTATCGGCCATCACATTTGAGAGCTTATCTCCTCGTTCGCTAAGGGTCTCCGCCAAACTCGACCAGAATTCTTCCTTCGCGATTGCGGTGGACTGACCGCATTTGCGAAGGGTAAACTGGGTTATCTGTTGCGTTCCCCACAGTGTCCCTGCGATCGCGACGAAGGAACCCCTGGCAGTATTTAATGTTGTCAACCCGATTCCTCTCCCATTTTCTCTAAGTCCTAAGTCCATTAAAGCCCTAGGGAGTTTAGAGAAAGAGGAGATTGATCATTGGGTGTTCGGGATGAGTTGGAGGCGTGATTGTAGTCATTTCCCCATCGATTATTCCATAAGTTTCCTTTAATTTCTTAGTTAATTTTTTGATTTTTAATCCAAATCCCTAGCTTACTTTACCGTCTTATTTAGGATTGGTTTGTGCTCGGATTTCACCCATTTTTTGAGGATAAATAATCCTTGAGCTTAGAGGGATGGTTTGATGGTTTCAAATTTGTAAGTGGATCCCACATGGGATTCTTAGCTCGATTTTAGACCTGGAGCATTTATTTTCAATATGGGTATTTTCATTCTCGTATTGATGCGTAGATTATTATTTTGATAGTGTGACATTGTGCAGAGGCTTCTCGAAAGGGAAAAGCTCCAATTTAGTCGACTTTCTCGGGTTTCATCAGCTTCCAGGTTGGCTAGGCTTACTTTCCTCATAAATTGAGCTTTACTATGGTATTAGTATAGTATTGTGCTAGATTTGGATGGGTATTTACGACTTGGTTTCATGTTTAGCAAATTTTGTATTGTTTAGCCTATTGAAGAGCCTTTTTAGAGAGAATTTGAATCATTCTTTCTCCTTTGTGTTAGATTGTACCTTAAGATTAGTTTTGACCTATTTTATACCTTGAAATAGAACTTTAAATCCTTAGTCTAGTTTTGGGGTAATAAGCGGTCCCCGCCGACCTTCTTTTAAGTTAAATATCCTAATTAACTCCTTGTAGATCCAGGAAGCCTTCTTTCGTCATTTTTTTATACAATCTTGAACCATAGGATGATTTAGATATCTTTTCATCCCGTGGCTAGAGTTGTTATCCAGTATGATATTAAAGTTCTGGTTCGAGTTCGACATTTACTAGTCACGTATGATATTAAAGTTCTGATTCGAGTCCGGCCTTTACTATTCACATATGATGCTAAAGTTCCGGTTCGAGTCTGGCAGTTATGGTACGAAGGGATTCTCAAATATGATTTCGGATATCGCGTACTTTATGTTTACTACTGTCGGTGACTCTTCCTTGATTATTCCCATCGGGCTTATGGGGACTCGATTTGGTTAATCCTCTCTTGTTTGTACCTTCTGGTCTTATGGGGGCCCAACTAGGCTGTAGTTAGCTTGTATTCTTTTCGAAGTGTTTGTCTTGTTTACTTATCATTGTCAGTCGGAGCATTATTTCAAGTTTTCTCCTTTATCCCTGACTTTAGTTTACATTCTCGCATCTTATTATGATTTTATTATGATTTAGCTCAGTCGGCCGATGATGTTTACTGAGTACCCATTATTTTGGTACTCATACTATACTTCTACATCTTTTTCTAATGCAGATTCGAGTACGAGTCACCGTCACTGATGTGTTATTCCAACTTGCTTTTGGAATTCGGATATAGGGTGAGCTTTCACAGCCGGAGCTGATCTTCTCTCCTTCTATCACTTTTGGACAGTCTTTACTTTTGATACTACCTGTATATTGGATACTACATAGTACTCTTATGATTTTGGATTTATTGTCTCTTGTACCGACCTTACTAGGTTGTGGGATTTTCTTTTGTGCATTCTCTTTATCTCCTTGATATTTGTATTATTTCTCTCATATTTTATCGCCTATAATTATATTGTATGCTTACTTTCGGTATTTATTATACCTTCCACCAACTAGCCCATTACTTATCGTTCCGGACTATGGTCTAGCTTACCTATTGGTGGGTTAAATTAGGTGCCATCATGACTCACGAAATCGAGTAGTGACAAAAGTAAATCATATGATCCATCTTTATGAATCGACTTTGTTTCATTCCTTGCGAAAATAAGACCCCAAGGCCAAAAATACATGTCTGGTTTAAATTAAAAGTGTTTAATTGAAATACTTTATTAGAAAATATAGGTGTTCAATTAGAATAAAACTTAAGTGTCTACTGGTTTAAGGGACTGACTATATATTAAGCCAATATCAAAATATCAAATATAATAAAAGTATCTTCTTCTTTAATACGTTAAAATAAAGGTTAAACATTAGGAATAAAGAGTTTTAAGTTATACTGAATAGTTTTGAAAAGGATGCAAACTCTCTCCACGAACTCTATATATGTACTTGAAAATAATGTAGAAGAAAAGGGGAGAATATTCAATGAACAAATTAAAAAAACAAAATTATTATTGTAATTCTTGAGGAAAAATAACCAAACTAAAGACGTCAACCAAACAAAAATAACGATAATAACTCAAAGTTAAAAGAAACTTACGCCAATATTTTAAAATCCTAACTCAATTTGTTATATACAAACATATGCTCAATGAGAAACTATAATCAGTGGTCTCTAACTTATGTTTTCTAAACATGCGAAAGACCATATTGAAGTTGGATGCAAGTGAATAATAAAAAGATATTAAACTACGCAATGTAAGGCAAATAATATATAAAGAATCCTTAGATAATTGCAATGCTACATTCTTGTTCATTCACAGATCAATCAACAAGCTTAATACAAACAAAGAAGTCTTGAAACTTTGGTAAGAAGATGAGATCACACATATGATGGCCTAGCCTTAATAAAGAAATTATGGACTGCTTTTAAAATCACTTGGTGACTAAGTAATTAATAATAAGAAGATAAAAATGTCTACTTATTATATTTTAAATCATTATATCTTTAAACAAAAGAAAGTTGCGCCCATGACTCTGTAAAATTAATACGAAACTATCAAACATACTTAGGTAAACTCACATGATGGTGAGACAATGCAAACTTAATTAGTAAAAGTGTTAGATAAATTCAATGAGACAAAAAGGTCCAAGTAGATGCTAGCAAAAAAGACACAAATAGCTTCATACAGATGGATCGATCAAGCAAAATCAAAAAGAATTTAGATGTCTAAAAGGTTAAGAGTCTCACTGATTTAACATTCTAGTATTTTGGGACTATAATTTTTTAAATTACTTGTTAGTGCATTTTATTGTGAATAATATGTTTTGCAAAATATGGGCAGGTGCTTTAAGGATAGAGAGTCTGCAAATATTTTTTAAATAAAGTCAACAAACTATATATTCTATCACTTATACCCTGCTGAATACATATTATTTTGTGCATCATAAAGTTTGTGAATGGTGCAAAACTATTTCTAAAGTATGTGAATAGCAAGGATCCAAGCTTAAAGCAATTAGGCCTAATCATTGTTGCCATCTTGTCCCTCATATTCAATGTCCTTCACTACCTCATTTTTATTATTCTTCACAATCATACAATCACCACCTTCTTCATTTGGCTCATGATGCAACAAGTAAGGATTAGACCACAGATCATCCTTGTTATCTCACCGACCTTATTCCTTTTATTAACTTCATTAAACCAAGAAACTAGCATCGTCAACTTTCCTGCCTTCTGCCGATTGAATTAATGATACCTTAATTTTGGTACATCCATCGTCTTCAAAAAATATATACGCCTTATAAATCTTATTATTCTCAAGATAAGTATTTTTTTCAAAATCAAAAGTAATGGTATAACCTGAAGTGATGTCTTTAAATTGTTTCACTTTGATTGAGCTTATAAACTTGTAAATCTTGTGGTCCTCTTCAGTAGATACAAGCCCACCAAGTATAGAATGTTTCAGAAAGACTGTCGATCATAGTTCAGGAATTTCCTTAATAATATTTATTCTCTTCTCACAAGCTGGCTTGCAGATCTGACTATACTAACTTTCAACAACTCACCACTTACTTCTTTATTAATCTTCTCAATTTTTTCCTCATCTGTTAATTTCTCTATTTTCCTCTGCTTCTTCTTTCATTCGTCATTTTCTATCTTTTCTGATAATTCATCAGTCCCGTGATTTGTTTTTGTAAAGTGAATGCAGTTTTAATTAAATTATTTGTGTTTGGAAGTATAATGATTCTCTGTTCATTTACAGTAATTCTTGAAAATGAAAAGATAATATAACATTTTAAATAAGTGCATGACAACTTCCGTTTTAGATTATTTGATCTACATTTATATGAACTATATCCTAAAGGGTTTTACTGTTTTAAATATTAAAAACTAATCAGTCAGAGTAGCTAACTCAGCTCGTTGATCAAACAAATAATGATATGTTTATCAACCATCATGTAATGACCCTCCAGGTCATTTTCTGCATTTTCATATTATTTTGACATTTAGAGCTTTCTCATAGCTGCCCAAAGTCATTTATGACTCGCTAGTGCTGGCAGTTCGGTTACCGGGTAGTTCTTTTGGTTTTTAGAGCCAATTTCCTATTTTGAAGTCCATACTTATCAAATTTGGCTACCAGCCTAAACTCTAGGTAAATGACCTCATATACCAATTCTGACAATTCTATTAGCTTCGGAACATTGATTTTAGTTTACGGGGACCCTTGGTCAGGGACGTGAGGCTTCCAGACTCATTTTGAGCTATTGGGCTAGAAGTGATGAAAACGGTCATTTGGGTGTGGGACCAACTTTTCATCAAAACGACTCCAGATGGAAATTTGATTTTCCCGTTGAGTCTAGAATGTCAAATTTGATAGGGTAGCATAGTCTGTTTGCATTCACGGAGTTCTGAACGAATTTCGAGGACCCGTTAGAAACTTGGCAAAATATTGCCAAGTGCTGATGCTGCTTCAGCTGGTGCAACTTCTTAAGCGGGCCTTTGGTCTCTTAAGAGGAAGCCACTTTAGCTGCTTGGGCACCAGCTTAGCGTCTGGAGCCTTGGACCCGCCTGTCCGCTTAAGCGGCATCTGCAGAGCATTTAATCCCCTTTCACCCGTTTTTCCCTCATATTTTCTAAGTGTTAGAGCATAAAAGATCTAGAGAGGTAGTGGGATAGAAGGGGCGATTCTCGGGTGTTCAAGGGAGCTTGGAGAGTTCGTTAACATCATTTTCCTCATCTAAATCTTTGTAAGTTTCGTCTAATTTCTTGGTAAATTCTCTGTTTAAGCCCAAAACCCTAGCTAGCTTTGTGGATTGATTTTAGGTGTTGTGATGCTTGGAATTCACCCATTATTGAGGATAAATAATCCTTGAACTTTGAGGGACGTTTGACTGTTTCAAACTTGCGATTCTGCAAGCGAGCCCCACATGAGATTTTTGACTCGATTTTGGACCCGACGCATTTATATGCAATATGGGTATTGTTGTTCTCGTATTGATGAGTAGATTGTTATTTTGATAGTGTGGCATCGTTCGGTGGCTTCTCGAAAAGGAAAGGCTCTACTTAGCGGACTTTATCGAGCTTTCTTCAGCGTTCAGGTAGGCCTGGCTTACCCTACTTATAGATTGAGCATAATTATGGTATTAGTATGATATTATGCTAGTTTTAGGTTGTAATTTATGGTTGGTTGCTTAGTTATTAAAAGTTGGGTTAGTTGGCCGATTTGAAGGCCGTTTCGGAGGTAGAATCGACCCATTTACCCTTACCTTGGGTAAATTGATGCTTTGGAGTTGGGATATTGCTCTTAGCTCCTTGTAGACTTTGGCGGCCTTCTTTCGCAACATTATCCTTAATCTTGAGCCTTAGACTACATAGTATATACCTAGTACGGGGCGAAGTTAATGATCTTGAGCTTATTTAAAGATCGGTTCGAGTCCGACATATTTTATTAATTTATGGCATTTAAAGATTGATTTGAGTCCGACATATTCTATTAATTTATGGCATTTAAAGACCGATTCGAGTCCAGTATATTCTATTGATTTATGGCATTTAAAGGTCGGTTCGAGTCTGGCATATTCTTTTGATTTATGGCATTTAAAGACGGATTTGAGTCCGGCATATTGTATTGATTTATGGCACTAAATTATCAATTTAAGTCTGGCACTTGTGGTGAGTTTTGAGGAGGGAAATCCAGTTCAAGCTCGGTGTTTATGGGTTATTTCATGGTATTATGGCACCGGTTTGAGTCCGGTGAGTTGTGGTTCAGAAGGGATTCATAAGTATGGTAATGGTATTTTCCTTGATTGCATCCATCGGGCTTATGGGGTTCCATCTAGATTAGTCTTCTCTTGTTTGTACCCTCTAGGCTTATGAGGGCCAAGTTGGGTTGTAGTAGCTACTTTAATTTCGACATTGCATGTTTTCTTTATTTATTTACCTATCTCATAGCATGTTCTCTGGTTTTCCCCTCCTTTGACTTATTTTACATCCTCGCATTTTATTATACTTTTATTATGATTTGGCTCAGTCGGTCGATGAAGCCTACTGAGTACCCGTTGTTTTGGTACTTATACTGCACTTCTACATTTTTTCTGGTGCATATCCGAGTACTAGCCGCCACTGTTGATATTCTAGCCAGTTATCTACAAATCTTGGAGATAGGGTGAGCTTTCAGAGCCGGAGCTGATCCCGTCTCCTTCCTCTATTTTTGGACAGTCTTTCATTTCAAGACTACATGTGTATTGATACTATTAGTACTCTTATTCTTTTGCTAGTGGCTCTTGTACTGACCTTACCAGGTCATGGGGTTCTTTTTGTTATTCACCCTCTTTTATTTAGTCTTATATTTTCGTACTTATAGTTATGGGCAGGATTTGTGTTCTTTTTTTATTTTTCCACCATTGCGCCCATTACTTGTCGTTCCTAGCTAAGGGTTAGCTTACCTACTGGTGGGACATAGTAGGTGCCATCATGACTCAGAAATTGGGTTGTGACATATCATAAATACATTAACCCTGCTAATACAAACATGTCGCCCATAGCGTCTTCATCTAAAGAGCGTGATTGAACCTAGGTATTTTCCTATATATAGAGAGATAAATTAACTTTCATTTTCCTATATATATAGAGATAAATTAACTTTCATAATTATAAATATAGCAAAGCTCTAAAGCAATTTAAGCCATCAAAATGGATCTATCTAGCATTGAAAATAAAATTTTCACATGCCACTAAGACTATTAATTTTCAAAAAGCTTAACAATTAGTCCCGACCTAATAGAAGGAAGAACCATATAATTAAAGACGGATTTAGAATTTTGAGAATATAAGTGTACCACTAAAAAATAAGGAAATAATGTATTGAATAGGAATTGACCCCAAGTTCTTAAGGTAAATACCTCAACATTCAATCAAGCACACCATTTAACCTTTTTGTAGCATGGGTGTCAAAATAAAATATATATTCAAATTTAAAAAATATATACATAAAATATCTAATTTTATGGAGAGATCATGGGTTCATGTATCTCATATTTTTTATATAAATGTAATGACCCTCCAGGTTATTTTTTGTGTTTTCATGCTTTTTCTGTTAAGAGCATTTCTATAGCTACCCTAAGTCATTTATGACTTACCGGGACTAACAGTTCGGTTACCAGGTAGTTCGTTTGATTTTTAGAGTCATCTCCCTACTTTGGAGCTTTTAAAATTGAGAAATGAGTCTTGGGCCAAAACATCAGGTAAACTGCCTTAGATGCCATTTCTGACAGTCTCATCAGCTCCAAAATATTGATTTTAGGCTTTGGGAACACTCGATCCGGGTCTCAAGGCTTCCGGACTCGTTTTAGGCTAATGGATGGATTTTGGTTAAAATGGACTCTTGGATGTGGGACCCACATTCTGTCAAAATGACCTCGGATGGGAATTTTGATAGTTTCGTTGAGTTCGAAATGCCAAATTTGATAGGGTAGCATAGTTCGTTTACGAGCATGGGATTTTGATCTAATCCCGAGCACTCGGGTCGGAGTTCGTTAGGACTTAGCAAACTTGGCTGGTGCGAAGTTGCTGATGCAGCCGTTTTAGTGGCTGAGGACCGCTTAAGTGGTAACCACTTTAGCAGCCAAGAAGCCACTTGAGCAAAGGTTGGGTTACTTTTGTACCATCCTTGCTGCTTTAGCGATGACCGCTTTAGGGTCATTTAGCCTCTAAAACAGCCATCGCTGGTAATGTATATATATATATTTCATTTTTCTCATTTCCAGCCATGGTTTTAAGTTAAAAACCTCCATTAAAGAGAGAGAGTGAGATCAAAATTCATGGGAAATCAAAATTTGAAGTTGGGATTGTGTCGGGGGCATTGTTGTGATCATTTTCTTGTAATTATTCAAGTAAGTTTACGGTTATTTCATCGATTAATTCTCCTATTAGTTCATGGTTTCGTTATTTATAGTGGGACTATTTTGGACTGATTTGATCTCGGATTACACCCAAATTTTGGGCAAAATGATCCTTGAATTGAGACGGATGTTGTGATAATTTCAATTCGGTGATTCCACAAGTGGGCCACACATGAGATATTTTGTTTGATTTCTAACTCAAAGCGTTAATCCGCAATATGGTTATCAATTTTCTTGTCTTTATATGTAGAACCTTGTTTTGATTGCGTGGCAGTGGTTAGAGGCTTTTCAGAAGAGAAAAGCTATGGTATAGAGGATTTTTTGAGCTTTCGGCGGCGTCTAAGTAGGCTAGACTTAACTTTCTCCTAGACTGTGTTTTATTACAGTATTAGGGTGATATTATGCTAGCTATGGGTGGGTATTTATGGCTCAGTGGTTATTTTAGCATTTATTGTCTTATTTATAGTGGGAGAACGATCTACCCCAACCTTTGACCAATTATCAAAGGACTTTCACAAATCACCTTCATCAATTTCTACTATCTAACTCACTAAACATAATATTAGCAAAACAATTTCATTACTAACTTATTTAATACCAAAACAAATGAGAGTGCGGAAGTATCTGTAATTATTACAACTCTCGGGACCCGAAAGTCACCATGCAAGAACCTAAAGGTATCCAAAACAAGGTCTAAAATATTGTCCAGAATAGGAAATAAAAATCGATGTCCTTTTCCAGAAACAAAGGGCATGAACAAAGTAAAGATGATCCAATGGATTCCCAAACATGATGTTCACTCTTGAATTGATGTTGAGGTACGAACTAGAGCCGAGGTCTCGTCTCAAACACTGGAACACGCTCTGCTCTCAACAAAAATATGAGTACAGGTAGTATCAGTACAACAACTAAGTACTGGTAGGAATCATCGATCGACTCAAATCAATACCATACAAATAAGCAAGTGAAATGCAAGTAAGAAAAATTAAGATACAACTCACAATTAGTTGATAAACTAATGTACAATCATAACACTTCATCTCATCAGGAATAAAGGTATACAAGTATATCTATTACTCTTAGGAAAATTCTCTTAACACTAATCATCGCAATATATGTTCTATGAAATGATGATTGCATGCATGCAAGATGTACACGCATACTAGGGTCAGCAGGTACCCTCTGCAATGACCTGCAAGGGATAAGCTCAGTCTATGTAGCAGTATTAATGTGGTACCCAATCTAATAACAGTGTCGGCATGACACCTGATCCAAATAATAGTGTCGGTGTGACACTTAATCCCACAACATCTCGATATCATCTCAGAACCAATGCTCAATGCACGATACATTCCAAAATCATAAGTAATACCCAAAATTCAATAGCAAACATTCCATTTATATATAAGAACATAGTCAAATCAAGTCTATACTACGTTTAAACCATAACCTACCTTGATTTCTTGCCTGAACACTATTTGGACATAGTTTCGCCTTTCCTTTTGATTTTTTCCCGTTCTTGATCTATAAGCAACAAACATGTATGTTTAAACAAAACAATTCACCCTTATAAGCATGAGAAACTCATACTCATCAATTTCAACCTATGAACTTGACCTACTAATCATTCTAGGGTTTTTCTACCATTTAACCTCTCAAATTCCCCATGTTTTAACTTATAAGAATGAATTTTATCATGAGAAGTGTTTTAACTGAAAATACCATCATTCCCTACCAATTCCAAAAAATCATAACCTAGGGCTAACCAACAACTTCAACTAAGGCATTGATTCTTACAATCCTAAGAATCTAATGGAGTGAATTCAAGTTTGAAGAGTAAGAATCTTACCTCAAAGATGGAAAAATCTCCAAACTGGTTCAAAATCCCCTTCACCTAGCCCTAGAACAAATTTTTGAAAAGTGGAAATGAAAAATGCTATTTTTTTAACTTAAACTATTTTTTCTGCATTTTCATCACTGCAGTGACACTTCTGTCGCTATAGCAATGCTGCTAAGCATAGGATCTGTCACTGTAATGACACCTAGGACAAAAGGGTCTGTTTCTCCTGTGGCACTTCTGCCGCTGCAGCAATACCAAACCAGTAGATCGGGATCCCTTCCTAGCTCTGTCCATTACATAATACACTTTTTAATTTTTGACATTACAAACTGACCCTTTCGCGGTAATTGCTATAACCAGAGATCTACTAACCCATTCTACACACCAAAAGTTTCTACGACTCTATAAACTCATCCTCTAACATGAAATCCATTCAAAATCACCAATCAACACTCTAATAACTATTATATTCTTCTAGACCACCACACACTCAAATTATGCCTAAAGCTAGGCCAGCCCTAGATTTCCTAATTTTGGTCTAATAAAGAACAAGGCTGAGGTTTTACTCTCTATTTTAGCATAACGAATATTTGGGTCATTCCATTAGATACCAATTTACCCCTTGTTCATCCCTAAATAATAACTAGAACAAATGAGGCAAAAGATAAGCAAAAGATTACCTGAATCAATGAACAAATATGGATAGTGCTTGCGCATATCCACCTCAATCTCCCATATGGCATCCTCAACTGGACGATTTCTCCACTGGACCTTCACGGACAGAATGACTTTAGTCCTCATTTTTCTCAAATTTGTATCTAAGATAGCAATTGGTTCCTCTTTATAAGATAGCTCCTTAACAACTATGTATCCTAATAAATGATTTAATATCCATCTCTATGATACTTTTTGACCATTGACACATGACATACGAGATGAACCCCTGACAGTCTAGGAGGTAGCTCCAACCTATATGCCACTAACCGTACTCTGTTCAGTATCTCAAATGGTTTGATGTACCTCAAACTCAACTTCCCTTTCTTTTCAAACTGTTTTACGCCCTTCATGTGTGACCCTTTCAAGAAAACTTTCTCACCTTTTTTGAATTGAACATCCCTTACCTTGTCGTCTGTATAATCTTTTTGTCAACTCTGGGCTACTACTAATTTCTCTTGGATGAACCTGACTTTCTCCATCGTCTCCTTTAGCACATCCATGCTCCAAGGTCTTACCTCAAAAGCATTAAACCATCCAATTGGTGACCTACATCTTCTTCCATACAAAGCTTTAAAATGAGCTATGTCAATGCTGGAGTAGTAGCTGTTGTTGTACACAAATTCACACAAAAGTAGATATTGGTCTCAGTGACTCCTAAAATACATTACACAAGCTCGGAACATATCCTCAAGTTCCTAGATCATCCATTCTTACTGCCCGTCAGTCTGTAGATGAAATCAAATCTAGTTCCCAACTCTTATTGGGAATTCTTCCAAAAGTTGGAAGTAAACTGTGAACCCTATCTGACACTATGTGCACAGGCACCTCATGAAGTCTCACAATCTCTTTCACATAGACTTTAGTTAACTTGGGTACATTATAATCCACCTTTATCAGAATAAAGTGTGTAGACTTGGTCAATCGATCGACGATCACCCAAATGGAGTCATATTTTCTTAGGGTCTTAGGGAGACCCACATCAAAGTCCATGGTTATTTCTTCTCACTTCTACTCAGATATGGGCATCCTCTGAAAAGTGCCACTAGGTTTTTGATGCTCATACTTTAACCTGTTTATAGTTTTGACATTTCGTCACAAAATCCATAATAACCCGCTTCATTCTGTACCACTAATAGTGTTGTCTTAAGTCTCTATACATTTTGGTTGCACTCGGATATATAGAGTACTTAGAATTGTGAGCCTCTGCAAGGATGGTAGGGATCAAGTTGTCCACACGAGTCACACACACATGCCCTCGAATCCTAAACACACCCTATTTATCAAGAATAGCCTCCTTAGCCTCACCTTGTAACACCTTTTCTATAAGGTTGTTCAACTTCTTAACTTCAAACTGCCTATCTTTAATCTTCTCAAAGAAGGTAGACTTAGCCTCAACATGGGATAACACTCCTCCCTTGCTAGTCACCTGCAACATCATAAAACCATTAGTTAGAGTTTGTACCTCTCTAGCCAATGGGCGTCTCGACACCTCCAACCATATTGGCCTTGCCTGGATGATACACAATTGAGATGCAATAATCTTTGTTCAACTCCATCCACCTCAACCAATGAGCGTCTCGACACCTCTAACCATATTGGCCTTTCCTGGAGGATACACAATTGAGATGTAATAATCTTTGATCAACTCCACCCATCTCATCTACCAAGAATTCAAATCTTGCTAAAGTAAACACATGTTATAAACTGCGGTGGTCCATGAACACCTCACACTTCACCCCATAGAGGTAATATCTCCAAATCTTCAAGGGAAAGACTACCGCTGCCAATTATAAATAGTGGGTGGGGTAGTTCTTCTCATATGGACCTTAGCTGCCTCAAAGAATAAGCAATTACACTTTGATCCTGCATCAAAACAACACCTAAACCAGACCGTGAAGCATCATAAAAGAGAATGAAATCCTTACCTTCAATAGGCAAGGTAAGAATAGGAGCTGAAGTTATCAAAGTCCTAAGATTTTGGAAGCTCTCCTCACATTTTTTATCCCACACAAAAGGTACCTCTTTTGGAGTCTAGCAAGTCATATGCAAAGCAATGGAGGCAAATCTGTTAACAAACCGATGATAATAATTGGCCAACCCTACAAAACTATAAACCTCTATAACATTGGTCTGTCTAGACCAGTTCCTAAAAGCTTCAACCTTCTACGAGTCCACCATAACCCCCTCCTTAGACACCATATGCGCCAAAAAAAAATACCAAAGATAACCAGAATTCACACTTTGAAAACATAGCATAAGGTTGCTTCTCCTTAAGTAACCCCAACACTATATGCAAGTGAGCTTCATCTTCCTCCTTACTCTTAGAGTAAACCAGAAGATCATCAATAAAAAATAATAACAAACGAATCCAAATAAGGCTTGAATACTCCATTCATCAAGTTCATATAAGCAGTTGGGGCATTAGTCAAACCAAAAGACATAACCAAGAACTTGTAATGTCCATAACAAGTCGAAAAACCAATCTTTGGGATGTTCTCAACCCAAATCTTAAGCTGATGGTAACCTAACCTCAAATTAATCTTTGAGAACACTGTGGCTCCCTATAACTGGTCTAATAAGTCATATATCCTATGCAAAAAATACTTGTTATGAATAATCACCTTATTCAACTGTTGATAGTCTATGCACATCCGCATACTACCATCTTTCTCTTTCAAAAATATCATAAGAGAACCCCAAGGCGAAATGCTAGGATGAATAAAACCCTTCCCCAACAACTCTTGCAATTGGGATTTCAATTTTCTTAACTCTGCTGGTGTCATCCTATAAGGAGTGATAGATATAGGATGGGTACCTGGCCATAGGTCTATACAAAAATCAAACTCAAGGTCAGGTGCCATACTAGGGAGATCATCAGGGAACAACTTTAAGAATTCACACACTACTAAAACCAATGCAATAGGAGGGACTGCTGAACTATCATTCTGAAGATGAGTTAGAAACGCCCTACACCCTCATTTAACTAAATTTTCGGCACAAATAGCTGACACAATTATCAAAAGAGTAGGATTAAAAGTACCTTCCCACTCTAACTTCTCCATCCCAAGCTAGCTACAGTGATAATCTTAGCATAGCAGTCAAGAATAGCATAATGAGGAGACAAACAGCTCATCCCCAAAATAATATCAAACTCCTCCATATCTAAGAACACTAAGTCTACCAAGGTTTTATACCCTATAAATATCACATGACATGCCTGATAAACCTGATCAACACATATAGAAATCCCAACCAGTGTGGAAAGGTACATGGGTCCATTAAGAAATTCATATTTTAAGTCCCAACCCAAAACAAATTTCACAAACACATAAGAGAGAGTAGACCCTAAATCAAATAACACAAAAACCATACTATCACAGATAAGAATAGTACACGTGATCACAGCATCAGAAGCTTCAGCTTCAGGATGGACTGGAATGACATAAAAATGAGCCTTATCACCACTCTGAGCACCATATGTATCAGTTTGTGTGCTGACTTGAACAACCTATCCTCCACCACGATTGGCTTGGAATCCACCCCTCCCTACGGTATGACTACCACGCTAACCCTATGGACTACCCCTACTATATCTTCCACCACCACTATTTGCTAGACTAAAGCACTAGAAGTTGGTTGCTAAGCTAACTGACCTGCAGATAAGTAGAGACAAAACCTTCAAATATGTCCCATTTCTACACACTCATGGCATCTAATGTCTAAGGCAGGTCATTGTACCAAAGATGCTAAAGGTGTATAACTATCTATCTAGAAGGGCTAATAACTGACCCCTAATGGGGCCCCTATGAACACATGCATAGCTGAATGGAATGGCCGAGAAAAGTAACCCTGCAAACCACGGCCCATTGAATAAGTACCACTGAAATGACTCAATTTCTGAACTTTCTTTTTCTCTTCCTTCACCTCTCCTTGCTTTTTAACCCCTTCTACCTTCTTCACAAACTCCACCACTCCTAAAAAGTTTTTTCAGATGTAGCCACTTGCAGTGCAGCTACATGAAAACCCTTATTCAAACCCTTTACAAAGTACCTAATCCTCTCCTCCTCTAAAGTATTCAGCTGCAGTGTATAGTGAGATAAGCCATGAAATTTGGCCTCATAGGCTGCCACAAACACATCACCCTACTCAAATCTCAGGAACTCATCCTTCATCATATTTCTATAGGTACGAGGAACATACTTCTTAAGAAATATATTCTGAAACTGAGCCTAAGTAAGTGGAGGTAACGTAGCTCTACACTCAACAAAAGACCTCCACCATTCCTTGGCCTCTCCCTGCATCTGAAATGTTACAAACTCCACATCATACCTCTCCCTAATTCCCATCTTGTGCGAATTCTCGTAACAATCAATTAAGAACTCAAATACGTCCTCTGACTCAGTATCCTAAAATGCTGGAGGTTTCATATTTATGAACTTATAAAACAATCCATTCTTATAATCAGTCACAACTGGTTCTAATACTTGTCGGGGGAAAACTCATGTCTTAGATTCTATCCGAGGTGCTACAACAACGGCATGGTGCATGGCTGGGGATGGAAACATAGGAACTGCTGGAGTAGTACCGGTGCCAACTAAACTACTTAAAGACCCCAACACCTGCTGAATCAACTCAGAAGACATAGGAACCTGAGTTGCACTATTCTGCATGGGTACCACATTCTCTAGAACCACCATTTCCTCCTCCTCAATTACCATATTTTCATTCTGAACCAAATCTGTAGCATCATGTTATAGGGGAGGGGACGGTGATCTCTATCTAGTTGGTCCTTGATGTCTCCTAAATTACACCTCCAAAAGACGCATAGCATAGTCGCTGTCAAATATAGAACCCAATCGAGGTTGGGGTCAATCCCACATGGAATATAGCAAGGAGCTCGATCAATGCAGTTATTTGAATATTAGTCAGTTATTTTCAAGGGGTTTTTTTTGGTATCAAGTAATTATTGTAGACAATGAGTAACTAAGTAACAGAGTGCTAATCAAGATTGTTGTTTAATCAATGAGAGAATGGACTAGGATTGTATTCCCTATGATTTCCTAATGCAGTACGTGTAACGACTCAAACCCATCACGAGTGGCACCCACATTAACCCTCTAGTGGGAGAACCATCCAACCCAAGCTACTCAATACTAACACTTAGTTAAATTTAAGAAAAACTAATCATTCCATTAGATAAGTCAATGTTTGGAATAGTCTACCAACAAAACCAATGCGGGAAATAAAAAAAAATCTGAAATACCCCTAAGAATTGAAAGTCGTTGTACCAAACCACTAATAATTGTAAACAATGGGTTCAACACAAAACAAAATGAAAGTGTCCATGTTCAAACAATTGGACAAGAACTAAAATAGAGGACTCATGGTTGCCTGAAAGATGTAGCTCACTCTTAAGTCAAAAGGTGCTCTGGTCTAAAGCTGAGACCTTGATGTAGTCATGGGAAAATGCTCCGCACTCAATAAAAACAAGAGCATATATAGTATCAATACAAAAACCATAATGTACTGGTTGGGTCATTGGCCAACCCAAGATTATATTTGTGAACAAATAACAATAACTTAGTAAACAAGTACAACCATGAACATCTACTAAGTAACTTTACCTCGATTATGTACAACTTAGCTTTTTTCAAACAACACCAAAAAATTCGTCAAGTGTAAGACAATGCAAACAATATACTAAGTCAAGACCATGTATACCAACACAAAACCAAGTCAACAAATTTAAAACCCACAACAATGTGTTACACCTTGTCCCAAATGCATAACAAGTAGAAAATAATAGGAGATACACCTTTCATTTATGTCATTAACCCAAACCACTCAAGGAACCAATTCAATGCAACAACAATAACAATAATCATAAATCTATTTCACTCAAGGAACTTACAAACACACCAATACCTTGTACAGACATGCTAATGGTCTGCCAACCTTATATCAACCAATCTCATGACGATATCCATTACCAGCTCATCTCACAATAATAATAATAAATCCCGTGATGATGTCCTGTACTGGCACATCCCACAATAATGATAATAATAATCTCGTGAAGATGTCCTTTATCGGCTCACTCATCCCATAATTAGCACAGATATCACAATAATCAGCACCACAATGAGAATAAACAACCACACCTATGTAATCAACAAACCTTTAATATAACCTAATTATATGCGATTAAGATTTAGGATATCATTTGACAATTTAGTTACTTTGAACATGCATTGAACAAGTATACGAAGAAACAGTTAACATGCACATATAAACCAAGTTGTGTTTTCAACTACATTTAACCATCACTTACCTCAATGCAAGCTTTGAACTACTCAACGAACTTGAGCCTTGCCTTTTCTTGCAATCTCGGCTTGGTTGTGGTCTAAAAATAAGAATATAATAATAATTCAGACAATGACCTAACACATTTAAGGATTACAACCTAATCCCATAACCCCAAGGTCAAATTCATGATCATTCTCTCATTCTAGGGTTTTTCTACCATTATTTCACCTAAATTATACCAAATTCATGATTAAAATGATGAGCTCTAAGCATGTAATCATAATTTAACAACCCTTGACCAAAACCTAAGGATATTTAACCTTATTAACCTAATTACACCAAAATATTTACCTAGGTCAAGTCCAATCCTTTCCCAAACCCAAAAACCAGTGATTCTAGGGATTAATTACAGAAAAACTATTTAGTGGGATGGATTTACTTACCTCAACGAAGAAAATTGGTGGAAAATCAATAGGAATCGCCCAAAATTGCCTCTCCCATCCCTTGGATAAATGTGGAATGAAAATAATATTTTTGGGTTATCTTTTGCATTAATCAACGCTTATCCCGTTATAACAAATAATTCCCACTATAGTGGCATCGCTATAGCAGGACTGACCAGCTCTGACTTCTGCTATAGAGAGAATATTCCCTCTATAGCCGGCCAGTGGTAGTAGCCTGCCTCCCACTGTATCATCCTAGGTGGATGCAGAAAGTCTGTCAACCGCTGAAACTTGCCCAGTTTACAATATACTTTCAGATATTGACATCCCAAATTATTCCCTTTATGTCAAATACAATATCCGGAGTTCTACTAACCCGAATACCCGAATTCACTTCTGCAAGTTTCTATGTACTTCTTAACATCTTAACTATCATAAAATAATCTCAAATAATAAAATAATCTAATAATCCCTTTTCGGATAATCCTAGACCATATCACCCTTGGATTTCATCCAAGGCTAGCCTAGCCTAAAATTTCTAACTCCTTATTTGGGGAAAAACTTAACCCAAATTTTGACAAGCTAGACTTTAGTGTAACAATGGAAAGGGTCGTTACAACATATACCAATTTACCCATCGTTCATCCTCAAATGATCAAATAAGAAAATGATATAAGTAAGAATTAAAAAGGTACATGTATCCTCAAACAAGTGAAGGTACTTGTCATGCATGTCCCTCTCGATTTCCCAAGTAGCTTCCTTAATAGGGCGATTTTTTGTTGAACCTTCACAGATCAAATCTCCTTAGTTCTCAATTTTTATACATCACGGTCAAGAATTGCAACCGGCTCCTCTTCATATAAAAGGTTCTTATCAAACAAAATTGAGCCCTATTTGATGAAATAATAACTATCCGCATGGTATTTCTTGAGCATTGACACATAGAATACAGGATGGACCCCTGACAGGCTTGGGGCAAAGCCAACCTGTAAGCTACTGGGCCCACAATATCAAGGACCTCAAATGGATCAATATACCCAGGACTAAGCTTACCTTTCTTGCCAAACCACATAACTCACTTTATTGGAGATACCTTCAACAACAACTGCTCATCGGGTTTGAATGTCATGTTCCTTACCTAGCAATCCACATACTCCTTTTGTCTACTTTGGGCTGCCAACATCTTATCTTGAATGAATCTCATCTTCTCTTAAGCTTCTTTCTCCAAGTCTGTTCCTAAAGGCTTTAAGTCACCAACCTCAAACCAACCTATGGGTGATCTACACCTCCCCCCATAGGGTGCTTCAAATGGATGTCTATACTAGAATGGTAACTATTATTGTATGAGAACTCACACAATGGCAAGAACTTATCCCAATGACCACCAAAGTCAATCAAATAGACCCACAACATATCCTCAAGCACCTGAATAGTCCTCTGTCCAACTCTTTATACAACTTGTTCCAAAAAATTAGAGGTGAATTACATACCTCTATCAGAAATGATGGAAACTGGCACCCCATGAAACCTCAATATCTCCTTGAAATAAATCTTGGCTAACTACTTTGAATTGTAGTCTACCTTAACCAAAATAAAGTGAGCGAACTTGGTTAGCCTTTCTACTATCGGAAGACCCACCACGAAATCCATGGCTATCGACTCCTACTTCTACTTGGGAATAGGGATTTTTTGAAGCAAACCTGTAGGCCTTTAATGTTCATATTTCCCTCGCTGGTAATTGTAGCATCTAGACACATAATCCACTATATTTTTCTTCATTCAGGGCCGCCAATAAAGTTGTCTCAAGTCATGGTACATCTTATTTGCACCTGAATGTATAGAGTATCGAGAACCATAAGCTTCTCAAGGAAAACCCTGAATCACATCACCAACACGAGGCATGTACACGAGTTCCCTCACCCTCAACACTCCACATGCATAAATTGTGGCATCTTGAGCTTCACCACACTCCACCCTATTCCAAATCTTGTTCAATTTTACATCCTCATACTATTTAGACTTGATTTGATCAAGGAATGTTGACATTACCTCTACACTAGCCAACACTTCACCCCTCTCAAAAAAACCAACTTATATGAACCACGATGCTAGAGTTTAAACTCTAGCTAAAGGCCTCCTTGACATTCTCAAACAGGACAAACTACCCATACATATAGATTTCCATCTCAATGCATCTGCCACTACATTGGCCTTTCCCGAATGGTATTGAATTGGCGCATCATGATCCTTCAGCAATTCCATCCATCGCCTCTACCTCAAGTTCAAATTTTTTTGGGTGAAAACATGCTGCAAACTGCGATTGTCTATAAACACTTCACACTTAACACCATAGCGATAGTGTCTCAATATTTTAAGCACAGAAACCACTGCCGCCAACTCCAAGTCATGAGTCGGATAATTCTTTTTGTGAGGCTTTAATTGCCATAAAGCATAGGCAATCACATTCTTGTCCTGTATTAACACAGCACCCAAACAAGAGCATGAAGCATCACAAAACACAATAAAGTCCTTACCTTCAATTGGCAAGGCAAGGAGAGGAGTTGTGATCAAAAGAAACTTGAGGTTATGAAAGCTCTCCACACACTTGTCGAACCACACAAATGGTACCTCTTTTTGAGTCAGTCTTGTCAAGTGAGTAGCAATGAAGGCAATATTATTGACAAACCTGTGATAACTGGAAGACCCATGAAACTTCTAACCTCAGTCATAGAGCTAGGTCAAACCCAACTCTTGATAGCCTCAGTCTTCTTAGGATCTACTATCACCCCCTTTTCTAAAACTACATGCCCCAAAAAGGCAATAGAAGACAACCAAAATTCACATTTAGAGAACTTAGCATAAAGTTGCTTCTCGTTCGAAATCCCCAAGACTATGTGAAGCTGGCCTGCATGTTTCTCCTTAATTTTGAAGTAAACCAAAATATCGTCAATAGAAACAATCATAAATGAATCCAAGAAGGACTTAAAAATACCATTCATCAAACTCATGAAGGTTGTTGGAGAATTAGTTAACTTGAAGGACATCATACTAAGAACTTGTAATACCTATACTGAGTCCTAAAAGTTGTCTTGGGTATGTCCTTAGCCCGAATCTTTAGCTGCTGATAACCTGACATCAAATCTATCTTCGAGAAAACTGAAGCACTCTATAACTATTCAAAAAAATCATCTATTCAGGGTAAGGGATACTTATTCCTAATAGTAACCTTATTCAACTGCCTGTGGTCAATGCACATTCTGGTGCTACAATCTTTTTTATCAATGAACAACATTGGAACACCCCAAGGAGAAGCACTAGGATGAATGAATAACTTATCAAGTAACTCCTACAACTGAGTCTTGCGTTCTCTCAACTGAATCAGAGCTATTCGATAGGGAGGAATAAAAATTAGGTGAGTGCCCGGCTCCAAATCAATGCAAAAGTCAATGTCTCGATCTGGAGGCATACCGGGAAAGTTAGTGGGAAATACCTCCTAGAATTTTGAAACCTTGGGAACTAACTCAATAGAAGGGACCTCTGTATTAACATCCCGGATGTTTGCTAGAAAGGCCAAACACCCCCTCCCAACTAAATTTTTATCCCAAAAAAAGATATAATTTTCATAGGTCCCGACTTATACATACCTTCCTATTATAACTTATCTATCCCATGCATTTCTAAGGTCACAGACTTAGCATTATAGTTTAGAACAGCATGATATGGAGTTATAAAGTCATACCCAGGATGATATCAAAATCAAGCAAATCCAGGATTATCAAATCTACCCAAGTCTGGAAACCATAAACACAATAGAACAAGCACAATACACTTGGGTCACTACTATAAAGCATCCAACCGGAGTAGACACATATATAAGAGAGTTAAGCATATCACAAACCATGTCTAATCCTAAGGCAAATTTAATATATACATAAGAATAAGTGGAACTCGGATCAAATAAAATAGTAGCTATCTGATCACAGACGAGAAAGTACGTGTAATGATAGTATCAGAAGCCTAGGCCTGGGAAGGCATAACAATGAGCTTTATCATCAAGATAGGAAACTTCCTTAGTAGTCTGCGTACCACCTCTCCCTGCATTACCACTACCTCAATTTCCATCACGGCCTCTCTGATGATTACCCTACCCACCCTGTGGATGACCTCTACCATTACCTCTACCACCTCTACCAGCAGGAACCATAGCTCTAGCATGCTGCTTCCTCTAAAAACTAGCCTGTCTCTAAGGATACTCTCTCGTAAAGTGCCCTATAGCTCCACAAGTATAGCAACCTCGATCTAGGAAAGGCTTGCTAGCAGATGAATATGAAGCCCCTTGGATTCTCATAATAGAAGTGTCACACCTCAAATCCCATTGGGGCAGACTGGCACCCGAAGCCGTTAAGGCCCAAGAGAACCAACCTTCATTCATACGCACGTCACTAAATGAACCACATTCTGTCAGACAGAGACAAGATTTCCAAGACGGATGTTATAGAAAGATATTCATATAGATATGAAACTTAGTCATTAGGGCCATCACGTCAAAAGCATACATTCCTTACATTCTTTCATTTGTCCCACAATGTCTACAAAGCCTCTAACAGATACATACCCAAGCCTAAAGTCGGGACAAGTCCCCGCTTTATACAACCATTATACAGTGCCAAAATAAATGAACACATGTGACTCGAAAAGCCCCGAATCAACCTAGAGCTCACCAACAGTCTGCAGATGACTTGTATCCTACTGTGGAGGTCTACTAGCACCTGTGCCTGCAGCAAGTAAGGTAAGTCCCCCAAGGGACGTCAGTACGAAGAATGTACTAGTATGTCAGGCTATAATAAACTGCATGAAACATAGGATCTCAAATGGAATCAAATACAAGTGAATAAACATTATGGATAACCACCGTTCTGTATGTGTGGAACCATGTACATGACATTCATTACTTTCTTTGCTTTTACGTTCATTACCTTCAAATAATACCGTCATATAATACCCGGGCCCCAACTGATCAATGGGAAATCATAACATAACATAACATAACTTAACATATAACAGTAGGATAGTCTCTAGCTAGGATTTTTCCCTTTTGAGCTACCACACATAAATCAATAAAGAAGGTTCGGCCCTAGTTAGGTTTTCACCCCTTTGGGCTACCCCCTGTCAGGTTCGGCATCAAGCTAGGATTTTGCCCCACTGAGCTTTCCCCCTGATCCAATAATCTTGGGATCGTCTCTAGCTAGGATTTCTCCCCTTTGAGCTACCACCCGATCTCAAATAATCATAAAGTAACCATATATGCATTACTTCTTTCCTTTACTTTTGTGAGATTGATACATTCGTGGTCATAACATTATTAGAACTTTGGAAAAATAATCAATGAATGAGAGACATGTGAATGACAATTTATAACAAACCTGGAATGAGACACTTTAGAACATTTTGTAATGGAAATTAGTTCGATAACAATGAGAACAATAGGAGCTGCCAAAGAATACGGAAAAGAGTACCTTACATACCTTATATTCCCAATATGAATACACAATCCTATATGTGAGTACAATACTCCATCTCCTTCCTTACATGTTACTCTACAACACAAGTACATAACGGCTCACGTTAACAACTAACTACATTACTAGTGCACAAGACGATAATGAGCTACGTGACTGCCATATAACGTCACTTCACCTTCCTAAAATACAATTTACTACATAACCATACCAACAGCACCAAAACATTCCAAACATCAACCTAGATATCACAATCCAATAGCATTTCACCCCAAGTTTATACTTTACACTTCCCCTTCAACACCACGTTACATTTACTCCATCAAGTCACTTAAATACCTTTCACCATGACACATTAAAAACCATACATAATTGATATAATTCAACATGCCTCCAAATGACCCCTTAAAGTCATCCAAAGTGTACCATAAGTTGATGATTGCATCCAAGAAGGGTATAGGGACCTTGGGGGGTCAAAGAGAAGCAAAAACAATCGAAACGAAGTTCTGGAGGGACCTACGAAGCCACATGCGCCCGCAGGTGGGTGAGGTGCAGCTGCAGGTGCCCATTGGCCTTGTCTAGGGCCACCTTCATTGGCATCTGCACCCGCAGGTGCCCCATTCGTGAAGGCGGATGCCCGGTTCGGCCAAAATGGATCTCTTTTGGGTCTATCTTTGCAATAAATGGTCCATGGCCATAAGTAAACTTATATTTTCATATTTTAGGTTAACTTGGATGCCAACAAACAATCATGGTTTCACAACGCACATGAACATCACAAAACTACATTTTCCTTTCAATACACTATCAATTCCATGCACAATTTCACAACAACAATTCCAAAGGTTATACACAAAGAGAAAGCAATTTAGGGACATAACCACATCATAAATGTTGACATTTAATCCATAAAATTCACTTCCTTCAAGAACACAAGTCTCCTTTCAAGTTTATAAGGCAAAACCTCTTGTCGATTAAGCAAAAGTAGACTGTTTCACACATAGTGGACTGCTCAATACTTTGTCAACATAACCAACATGATTTATACACACTCTCATGCATATAATATATTAAACCATAATAGTAAACACTTACCAAATCTTGCAAAGGAATGATCTTGTCCAAAGGGATAAGTAGCTTAGGGTTTGTAAGAGGAGAGAAAATATCTTGGAAAATTCTAGACTTGGCATGTGTGATGTAATGAATAAAAATCTGATTTTTAACCCATTATATAGTCCCTTGTAGTCATCCTTAGCCAAACACTTAGTCATAAATGATATGTTTACTTGATCAAAGGTGGAATGGGGTCATTTTCCAGTTGGGCCATGTCTTTCTTACTAATTTTGGGCCTCATTTGAGCCTATTAGCACACGACTAATTCAGCCCATTAAATTTAATATATGATGCACTTACTATCTTTAGTTTAAATACTTCCATCAATTCTAAGGTCGTCGCATGAGTTCGAAAATGTACGGGGTGTTACAAGAAGGCTACTCAGTGGCCCTTATATACCTATTGTAGAAGCTGGCAGAGCTGACTGAATAGAGCAAGTCGGATAGGCTTGATGGCTATGACCTCTGGAGTAAGAACCACAAAAATTACCTGCATTTTGGGATTTCTTTTCTATAACTTTGGCTTGTCCAATCTATTTGACTCCTTTTACATTCTTCACATAGTTAGCAATATCATTAAAGGTTTTTCTCGTAAAAGTCATTCGTACTACCAAAACTTGTAAGTTAATGTTCAAACCTTTCACAAACAATCAAATCCTCTACTCCTCTGTACAAAAAAACTATGTAGCAAAACAGGACAAGGAATGAAACTTAGCCTCGTAGGCTACAATAGACATATTACCCTATTTAAGGGCTAGAAACTCATTCTTTATATAATCACAAAGTGTACGAGGTACATACATCTCTAAAAATAAAGTATGGAACTGGGTCCATGTCAATGGAGGAAAAGCTAGAGACCGACATTCCACATAAGCCCTCCACCACTGTTTTGCATTATCCTAAAGTTTGAAGGTCACAAACTCCACCCCATGTTGCTTCATAATACCCAATTTATATAACCTCTCATAATAATCAACTATGAACTCAAATGCATCCTCTGACTCAGAACCAACAAAAGTTGGTGGTTTCATCTTCAGAATCTTAATCAGCATATCATGTTCTGTCCTAATCATGACAGTACCTAACATTGGGTGAGGGGAAATCTCAGTCCCTAAAGCCTCATCCAACCTAGGAGCAATAGTAACAGTCAGCTGACAACCTAGAAACTGATAAGAGGCATAAGAGAAGTGTCTCCAGTACCTGCCAACCCACTTAGAAAAGCAAGCACCTACTAGATCACCTCTGAAGACATAGATGGAAGAGTTGTACCCCTAACCGGTGTTGCCTACTCCTATTTCATAGCATCCTCATTCACAAATTCCTCTTACTGATCTAGGGGTGGGGGAGGTGTCTCAGATCTTTGACGGGCCACATTACTTATCGCTTGAGATCCATCCCTTATCGGTGATTCTCTACCTCTCCCTCTTCCATACCCATTTCTTAATCTCGAATAGTCGGTTCTGCAGTTTGATCTGCTAGTGCAGGGGTTGTTGCTTTGGCTCTATTGGATCTAGTGTTCACTATCTGCGGACAAAAGAATAATGGGGTCAGATACCGATTTGGATTGCCAGATACCAACTGGAATCAAGTTATAGCACAAAAGAAGAAAGAAAAGTGATAATTTCCTAAAGACCTATAGCCTTTCGAAGAAAAGTACAGACATCTCCGTAATATTTTTCAAGACTCTACTGGACCCCTTTTGGTAAAACGAGATCAACTAACCTAGGGATCTTATACCAACTTTGTCACGACTCAAACCCATCCCAAGTGGCACCCACATTAAGCCATCCAACCCGAGCTACTCAATACCAACACTTAGTTAAATTTATGGGAAACTAATCATTCCATTAGATAAGTCAATGTTTCAAGTAACCTACCAACAAAAGCAATATGGAAAATAGAAAAAGTCTAAAATACCTTCAAGAACTAAAAGAAATTATACCAAAACACTAATAATTGTCAACAACGGGTTCAACCCAAAATAAAATGAAAGTGTCCATGTTCGAAACAATTGGACAAGAACTAAAATAGAGGACTAATGGCTATCCGGAAGATGTATCTCACACTTGAGTTGAAAGGCGCTCCAGTTTAAAGCTGAGGTCTCAAAGTAGTTGATGGAAATTGCACTACATCAACAAAAAGAAGAGCACATGTAGGATCAGTACAAAAACCATAATGTACTGGTAGGGTCATCGGCCAACCCAAAATGATAAATGTGAACAAATAACCATAACTTAGTAAACAAGTACAACCATGAACATCTGCCAAGTAATTTTACCTCAATTATGTGCCACTTAGCCTTTTTCAAACAACACCAAAGAATTTCGTCAAGTGTAAGTCAATGTAGACAATATACCAAGTCAAGACTATGTCTACCAACACAAGACCAAGCTAACAAATTTAAGAACCATAACAATATGTTACACATTGTCCTAAATGCATAACAAGTAGAAACAATAGGAGATACACTCTTCAATTATATTTTTAACCCAAACCACTCAAGGACCCAATTAAATGCAACAACAATAACAATGATCACAAACTCAAGTTGCTTAATA
The DNA here is from genome assembly GCA_031232105.1 of Capsicum rhomboideum. Lineage (NCBI taxonomy): Eukaryota > Viridiplantae > Streptophyta > Magnoliopsida > Solanales > Solanaceae > Capsicum > Capsicum rhomboideum. The sequence continues at coordinate 96,519,834 of CP124719.1, read as the reverse complement.
GCGATAGAATGTGATTCCACCTTTTGATTTATCCCAAAAATAACTGCTTGAATATTTTTTAGGATTTTATCAGTTTTCTATACTCCTTTCAACACTTTGGATAGCTGCTCCTCCACCCTAAAATTACTAGTTTCAGCATCACGACTACCAGACAAAATGAATAAGTCACTTCTGTCACTTATGTAATTATCCTTCATCTTCCAATAACCATCTCTACCTCGACTCCTATTTTTATACCTAGATTGATTGTAGTTGTTGTCCTTGTAATAGTTCTAACCTTGATTTCCTTGTCCAGAGTGCTAATAGTCTTGATTAAACCCTTGGCCTTTGGCTCAGAAACCCACCACATGATCATCTAAGTATTTTGCCTCCACCTCCAAATCAGAGTCATCATGTCTAGGCACTCTACCTTGGGAACTAACTACATGTACCTTTTCTACCCCCGTTGCTGCAAATTGTTTTATAAATAAGTTAAAATTAATCCTCGACTATGCCACTTCTTGAGCAACTTCCTTATCTATCATTCGCTACTCAACAGATGCTCTTATCAGGAATAACAGTTTCTCATGTATGCCAACCCTTGTTGGTTTTAGTGATTCTATGCACTATTGTTGAAGCCTGCTCCTAAGTGAGACTCATAAATGCACCTCCTATTATAGTGTCAGCTATAGCCTTGTTATTAGTATTCAAAGATCTATAGAAGATTTCAAGCAAATTATGAGTCAATATTCTGTGATTTGGGACTTGTTGCAGCTTCTTCTTGAACCTCAACCATGTCTCATACAATGCCTCTGAATGTATTTGCCTAAAGTTGTAAATCTCATCTTTCAATTTCAACATTCTGGAAGGCGGGAAAAATCTCTCCAAGTATTGAGTCTTTAATTCTTGCCAAGTAGTTATTGATCCACTTGGTAACTCTCTCAGCCATAGAGTAGATTCACCAGTCAAAGAGAAAAGGAACAACCATAGTCTAGTAGCATCTTGGTTCACCCCAGGTATCTTGTAGGAAATGCAAATCCCCACAAAGTTTGTTATATTTAAATTTGTATCAGCAGTCACAAGGCCAGGGTATACTCCTTTCAAGTTCAGCAATTGAATCATAGTGTTGGTGATGTCGAACTTAGTTCAAGCTGGCAGTGCAGGTGGAACAATAGCCCCTGCTTCACCTGCATCATCCAAGTCTGCATCATCATATTCCTTATTAGACTGTGGGACCTGACGACGAGGGTGTTCATGACCTTTATTCCTTCTTTACCTTTGTTATTCGTCTAATGCAGCTCGGCAAGCTGCCCCATTTTGCCTAGCTCTTTCTTTTCTAAGATCTTCTTATCTAGCCTCTTCCTCACATAACATCTGGGTTGTGTCTTGCTCTGGAGTTTCATGTTCTTTGTCACGACCCTCATCATGTACTCCGTCATTAACCATTTTTCTTTGATTTCTTTAAGTCCGTTCAATTTAAAGATCAAGTAAAATCAGGGAATTGCCTTGACTTCGAGTATTGTGCATGCACCGGTGTGCAACCTTAAAGTGAAACACAAATAATTAAAAAAGTAATATTAGGAAATAAGTAGTAACAGTTAAATAAACATAATCAAACTAGTCCGAAATCGTATTCCCTGGAAACGGTGCCAAAATTTGATGTCGCCCAAATTATACCTCCAAAAGAAGTATAGCATGGTCGCTGTCAAATATAAAACCGAACCAAGGTTGGGTTCAATCCCACAGGGAATATGCCAAGGAGCTTGATCGATGCGGTTATTTGAACTATCAGTCAGTTATTTTTTAGGGGGGTTTTGTGGTAACAAGTAATTATTATAGACAATGAGCAACCAAGTAACAGAGTGTTAATTAAGATTTTTGTTTAATCAATGAGAGAATGGACTAGGATCGTGTCCCCTATGATTTCGTAACGCATTAGGCGTATCTTACTAGTGATCTATTCTAGTGCTTAGCATGCAAGATCGGTAAGTTAAGTTCACCTAAATGGTTAGTCCCCTAGATAGATTAATATCACCACGCAACTTGGTCCGTCTACGAGTGTTTGCTTTACTAACCCTTACCTTTGATCCTAAATTAACTATTCCTAGACAAGGTTAAGTTATTAGATGAGAGTTGGTAGCCTCAACTCTCCATTGTTAATCCCTTTCCCCATTCATTACCTCTTTAGTCCAGCAAGTAAGAATAAGGCGAGTTTTAATGTTTGCGATAGTTAAAAGCAATCAATACGAAGAGGAGAACAATACATGCATGAACACCATTCAAGAATCACTAAGTACTTTACCTATGTCGGTATTTCATCATGGTTCCCACAACCCTTGTTGCGGGGTTTATCTACTCATATTTGTAAGATCACAAAAAGAATTATTAAGGGAATTCATAATCATAAACTTAAGAAAGCTGGAAACTTGAATTGTCAAATAAGAATTAAGAACCAAAAATCAATGTATACTATCTCAAAGCTTAGAAAAAAACAATATATGTGTTTCTAAGATCAAAGAGTCTGTACGAGTGCATAAACAAAAAAGAATACCTAGGAGAGGTATTTATAGACAAAACAAAACCTATCCTAAACACAATGGGATTGCAGTTTTGGCGCCTCAGATGAAGGATAGGAAAACCCATTGTATAATGCAATGGTTCATCCTTTCTGCTAGTTGCTGGATAGTTGACCTTTTCATGTTCTCTAATGTCCCTAGGATGATCGTCAGAACAAGCTCGTCCTATCAAGGAATGACTCATTTTGTCTGATCGCTGCTACAGCCTTGACTTTACACTTTGCAGAACCTTCTCCCACGAACTTCTCAATAATTTCTTTATTTCTTAGGACCATCATGGGATGATGTCGTCTGATACTCTTTATGTCTCACCTTCTCTAATTTATCCAATGCCACATAAGATGGCCTGTCAGTGGCTCCTATGGTTCATTGGAGAGATCGTCTGATGTACTTGAGTTTTATTTTCTCTGTTTTCTGAACTTTATCTCTCTAAACTAGATTTACCTATAAATACCATAAAAACACAGCATACCACATAAACGTGCCTTAGAAATAGCATATATCCTTTGTTTTAAGCATCAAAAGTGTTGTGAAACCATGACACATCAGTCCTCCAGATGCCCGATCTCCACTCCTAACAGTAGCTGCCCCTCATCCTCCCCTACTCGCTCTTCCCCTAACTCAAGGTCTGCTCCAAATCGTAGCCTCAGTGGCCTGTCCCGGTGCTGCTGCTAGTGCTATTATTGGTGTTGTTTCTGGTGCTGCTACTGCTTTAGTAGAATGAGTATTCACTATCTGCAAAACAAGAGTGAAGGAGGTTAGATACCAATTTGGATCACCAGATACCAATTGGAATCAAGTAATAGCACAAAAGGAAGAAATAAGTGAAAATTATTCCTAATGTCTTATAGCCTCTCAAAGAAAACTACAGACGTTTTTGTACCATTCCGTAAGACTCTACTAGACCCATTCATGTACGTCGAGATAGATGAACCCAGTGCTCTAATACCATCTTTGTCACGAGCCAACAGGTCATGAGTGACACCCACCCTAACTCTACAATGGGAGAACCATCTACACCAACCCTTAACTAAATACCAAGGGACTTTCACAAATCACCTTCATCAATTTCTACTATCTAACTCACTAAACACAATATTAGAAAAATAATTTCATTACTAACTTATTTAATACCAAAACAAATAAGAGTATGGAAGTATCTCTAATTATTACAACCGTCAAGACCCAAATGTCACCGTAAAAAAACTCTAAAGGTATCCAAAACAAGGTCTAAAACATTAACCAGACTACGAAATAAAAATAAATGTCACTGTCCAGAAACAAAGGACATGAACAAAGTAAAGATGATCCAATGGCTGCCAGGACATGATGCTCACCCTTGAATTGATGTTGGGGTCATGAACTAGAGTCGAGGTCTCATCTCAAATGCTAGAACATGCTATGCACTCAACAAAAAAAAAAAGAGTACAAATAGTATCAGTACAACAACTAAATACTGGTAGACATCATCATCCGACTTAACTCAACACCATACAAATAAGTAAGTGAAATGTAAGTAAGAAGAAATCAAGACATAACTCGCAATAAGTTGACAAACAAATGTGCAATCATAACACTTCATCTCATTAGGAATATAGGTATACAAGTATATCAATTATTCTTAGGCAAATTCTCTCAGAAATAATCATCAAAATACATATATGCAAATGAAATAATGATTGCATGTATGCAAGATGTACACACATACTAGGGTTAGTAGAGACCCTCATCTATGACCAGTGGGGTACATGCTCAGTTCATGTACCAGTACCAGCATGGTACCCGATCTAATAATAGTGTCGGCGTGACACTTGATCCAAATAATAGTATCAGCATGACACCTAATCTAACAATATCTCAATATCATCTCAGAACTAATGCTCAATGCATGATATAGTCAAACATCACAAGTAATGCTTGAAAGCTAATCACATATATTTCACTAACGTATAACCATAGAGTCAAATCAAGTATATTCTGCGTTTAAACCATAACCTATCTCAATTTCTTGCCTGAACACTATTTGGCCACAGTCTTATGATAAGTTCGCAATTTGCGACTCATTTGGCCTAAAAATGGTAAGCAATAAAGTCCTCAATACCAATTTTTTTTAGTTTTAATGTTGTTTTGGCTGAATTTCAGGATAAAAGCCAAAAAGTGATCAAAAGAGCATGAAGAAGCAAAAGCATAAAAGATGGGAGCTGAAAATTCAAAAGGAGCATCGCCCATACAAATTTATGCGTCGCTGAAATGCTTGGATTATTGTCAAAAGAGAGATTCCATCGCTGAAACTAACAATTCAACCATGTTTCCATCCAAGCAGTTCAGTGATAAAGAAGAACAACTCATCGTATTGTACGGGTGTACCGACAAAGCAACTCCCCATCGCCAAAAGTTACAAAAGCCAACCCCTGATGCTTGAAGTTAACGTTGATTCGCCAAATGATTAGGTGATTATCTATCCATCCGCCAAAATAGATGCGATGGCATTTCTATAAATTGTTGGCTCGATTTTGCTGAAGCTATAAAAGCTTTTTTGGCAGGTTGGAACCTTATTCTTGGTCAATTTTAAGATTTGAGAGTTTGTAATTGAAAACCTAGAGTGGATTTTAGCTATTGGTGTTTAAATTCTTGCTTTGAATTTGGTATTCTCCTAGATTATTTGGATTCTATGGAAGATTTAAATGAAGATATGGGTATATTTCTCTTATCTTTTGTCATAAGAAGCTAAATTTCCATCTTAGGGTTTTGTGTGAATGAGTAGTGATAATTGTATGGGTATTGTTTATTTGCCTCTTTAATTGATTAATTGTTATGGGATTGACCTCTACTCTGTGTTTTTAACTTATAATTGGAGGTTGCAAACTCTAGTTAACTCTAGACCCTTTATCATCCTTGACAAAGGGGATAAGGGTGAGGAGTAGTGGTCAACTATGACTTGATATCTATCATTTAATAGTATTTCTTAGACATAAGGCTACTAAATTGAGGTTGTAGGTTGGTTATAATGTACCACTTGTGAGGTGTTTGAAAGAACCTACTTGTGATGATTGATATTTTACTAAAAGATTGACATTAAAATCTAGGATCTATCCTACCTATAGCTATTAATCGAACTTAGGCAGTTATCTAATTACCCATATGTACTCACTCTCATGAAATCATAACCCCAAGTATCTTTAACTCTTGATTACAAACTCTAGAACTCACTTTTGCATACTAATCGAACATTTGATAAATTAAACTTAACAACATTTGAATTACTTTCCCATTTTACTTTATTGAATTATTTTTATAATTATGAGCAAGCATATAGTCACTTGTGACACTCGAAGATTAACCTATCGCCTTCACTCCTCGTGGATTTGACCCCGACTCTAAGTTGGATAAATATATTGCTAACGACTGTGTACATTCAATTCTAGAGTGTATTTGAGCATTATCATCTTGTATTTCCTTTTGATTTCTACCAATTCTTGATCTATAAGAAAAAACACATATTTTTCAACAAAAAAATTCACCCTTCTAAACATTATAAACTCATACTCATCAATTTGAACCTATGAACTTGACCAAGTTCACCATTCTAGGGTTTTTCTACTATTTAACCTCTTCAATTCCCCATGTTTTAACTTCTAAGACTGAATTCTATCAGGACAAGTGTATTCTAACACCGTAGGATCAACAACAACTGACAATACTATCATTCCCTACCAATTTCACAAAATCATAACCTAGGGCTAACCAACAACTTCAACTAAGACATTGATTCTTGCAACTCTAAGAATCTAAGGGAGTGAATTCAAGTAAGAGTTAAAATCTTACCTCAAAGATGGAAAATACCCCAAACTAGTGCAAAATCACCTTATCCTAGCTCTGGAATGAGTTTTTGAAAAGTGGGAATGAGAAACGCTATTTTTTAACTTAGATTGTTTTTTCTGCATTTTTGTCCCTACAGCGGCACTTCTGTCACTGCAGCGACGCTTCTGGAGTGAAGGATCTATCACTGTAGTGATACCTAGGCCAAAAAGGTCTATCATTGCAGTGACGCTTCTGCCACTATAGCAACACCAAATTAGTAGCTCAAGATCCACACACCAAAAGTTTCTACGACTCTCTAAACTCATCCTCTAACACAATATCCAGTCAAAATAACCAATCAACACACTAATAACTACCAGATTCTCCTAGACCACCAAAAACTAAGCTAGCTTGGAATTTTCTAATTTTGTTCTAAGAAAGAACTAGGCTGAGGTTTTACTCCCTATTTTAACGTAACGATGATTTGGATAGTTACAATAATGGGTCATGGCATTGTTGTTTGATTATTAAGATAAGCTATATAAACCACTGTATGAGATAATTAAAGGTTTATCTTGTAGTTCAAATCAACACATGCATTAGTAATTAGATCCATATGTTCCATCTTCAAATCCCAAATCTTATTCAATGCTTCACGTTCTTCTTGTTCAGAAGTATACTCATAAAAAAAATATTAAATAAATGTATATAAAGTAAGAAAAGTAGTAACTTATTTCTAACATAAAGCACAACTACTTAAATTAAAGAGAAGACATTCATACTTTGTTGAGAACCTTGAAAAACAAGGATCATGAAATTATTTTTTTTGAATTTTTAGGCTCTTAAGATCAGTAGAAACTGCAAAAGAGTCGGCTTGTTATGACTTTTCAGGATCCACATCATTGCTTTGACAAGAAAATGTATGACTTCAGCCATGTTCTTTATATCCAGTTCCCAATCAAGTGTTGTTGTCAAGACTCTTTTTTTTTTTTGCTTTTTTGTTCCATTGACCTGTTGCCTCCTTTATATATCTCCATTATTTTGTCTGACAACTTCATATCCATGCCAAAAAAAGATAAACACTTAAACTTTGAAAATAAACAATACCAGTTAAATAAGTGGAAAAAACCTAGAGAGAAAGAAATAGCAAAAGACAGTCATATTTTTAAAATTATCAAACTAGTTCAAAGTCACGTAAAGCAACACAATTAATAAGCAATAAAGTTGTGTCAAAATAAAACTATCAACAATTAATAAGCAATAAAGTTGTGACAAAATAAAACTATCATAAACACAAAGCGAGTTTCCCTTCCAACCAATTAAAAAAATTAATTCTCCCAAAACCAAATCCAAAAACTTATAAATAAAGCAAAAAAATTCAAAACACAAACAAAATTAAACTTTACTATCACCAAAATAAATTAGAACAATGAAGTATAAGTACCGACACTTGGAGATGGATAGAGTTATTCTTAAGGGAAAAAATCAATTGTAGATTTCTCCATGGAAAATAACCTTGTAGGTTGTTTGCTTCTTCACTTTGCAGCACAATTTTGTGTTCCAGCTTTGTTGCTTTTGCTTCTCGACTCACAATCCCAATATTTTGTTAGGTTTCTAGGAGGAATTGGAATGTATTAGAGTTATTTTACATAGTTTAAATAAGGAAAAAGATATTCAAGAAAAACCTCTAGATACTCATTAAATACAGGCATGGACTAAAGTGATGGATTTTCTGCATTAGAATCTTTGACCCAAACTAAGTGATAGACACACCCTTTGGAAATCATTTTATGGGCCTTAAAATAGGAGATGAATTTTCCTTAGGCACCGCAAGACAACCCTTCCATACAAGAACTTGCTCTTTAGAAAAATTGAAGGTACTCTTTCTAGTTCTACAATCCACAGAAGCATAACAAGAATAAAATAATCCATCCCTAGAGTAACATAAAAATCTATCATATCTAACTCCACCAATTCAACCATGGTGTCCCAGTGAAGAATGGTCACAATATAATCCCTATAGACCCTTCTAATAACTATAGACTTACCAATAGGGGTAGAAACTAAAAAGGGCTCAAGGATATTTTCTAGGCATACCCCTAAAATTCACACAATATAGGGAAATACAAAAGATAAGGCAACACTAGAATGTAACACATATACATCATGAGGGAAGACTGCAACATAGTAACCATATCTGGAGAAGCCTCTAAATTATGGTGATTGAAAAGAGCATAAAAATAATTTTGACCACCGCTAGTCCCTGAAGTGGAACCCCTAGTTGTTGGGGTAGATGAAGTAGTAGCTTGGGCCTTACTGCCCCATTTTCTTTTCTTGGATGACAGACAGTCTGTGAGAAAATAAACCTACAAGACACAATTATAACACACATCCTTACCTAAAAAGTATCTCTCAATGTGAAGTTTACCATAAGTGTTGCATGGAGGATAAGATGGAGACCACTGGGCCACACATCCCTGAAACTAAAAACCCTGCTATCTAGGGCCCTGATTGGGCTGAAATCGGTGATCACTTTAGGTCTTGGTGTAGGGGCATTATCTGATAAATGAGCATGTCCTGATGATCCCCTCTTAAAGAATGTGTTATTACCATTACCACTCCTATGATGACTCATCTCCTGATTAGTTGATACATATAGCCCTCTTATTTTGATGCTTCTTATCCTCCCTTTCCCTTATCTTTACCTTTTCTACCTTTTGAGAATACACCATTAGCCTAGAAATATCCAAATCACTAACTAATATCTCTCCCTTACACTCGTTTGACAAGTCTAAGGAAACCCCTTACACAAACTTCCTCATCCTAACCCTTAAGTCAGACACCAACTCAAGAGCGTAACGGGACAACTACATAAATTTATGATTGTACTCTTCCATACTCATCTTCCCCTACTTCAAATTTATGAACTCCTTTGCCTTGGCATCTCTCAACTCTTGAGGGAATAAGCGAAAATCTCCCTATTCAACCGGTGCAGCATCCTCACCCCTAGCCTCCTCTCATTGATCATACCATAAATAAACAACATCTTTCAGGTGATAAGAAGCAAGTTCAACGCCCTCTGTCTCAACAACATCTTTCAGCTGATAAGAAGCAAGTTCAACGCCCTCTATCTCGCTAGCATGCATTACCCTCAAGATTTTCAGGATCCCATCAATGAAATTCTGAGGGTCCTCTTTAGAACTTCAAAGAATATTCTATTTTTCTATTTTTCCAAATCTTCAACCACTTCAGATTTGGAGCCCTGATTCTGTTGTTCACTTTGTTGGGATTCTACTTTTATCTCTTTCTCACTTATCAAGGTGAGAGCATTAACTATCTCTTTAGGTCTATCCTAAAGGGTAGTAGTTAACTAGTCCTAATTGTCATTTCACTTTTCTGATGGTTTGCTTCATCTCATTATTTGTCTGAGCTGAGGCCATCTGTGTTTGATATTGATGGGTCATAAAGTGCTTCAATACTTTTTCCAGAGAGCTACTTACTGGTGTAGTTTATTGTTCCTAGTTTCCACCCCAAGAAAGGTTTGGGTGATTTTTGTAACCCAATTTCTATGCTCCACATAATAAAGGGACTCGATATTCAGAGAACATCTTGAATAAGCATGGTTTCTACCTCACTCTTTGCAAGTTAGCTAAACTATCTAAATCTGTTGCATCTGACCAGCATTAAGGAACATCAAACCATGTTCTACTAAGTTGCATAACTTACTAATGTCTGCTTGTGTAACTGCTACAAAATTCAAATCCAGTTTTCCCTATTTTACTTAAATAGACGTGGATAGACTGCTGGATTCTTGATAATCTCTATATCCTGCGGACATTAGGTTACTATCTTATCATAACCTTTACACAAAATCTAACCTTGAGAGGTAGAATATAACAATAATAAAGTTATGCCTAATGATCTCCTTGGGTTGTTGATAGTTTGGAGAATATCGTTAATACTCTTTGCATCCCAAGCTTGTGGAAGAGACTCATTGTCTTTTTGCATAAAACCTGTTATCCTACCTCTAAGTTCTTTTCTCCTTCTAGAGGAGAAAAATCTATTGACAACCTTTCAAATAAAGTAACCTAATCAGTAATAGATCCTACGGGCTCATTTTTCAACTACTATTTGGCTTCTCCGATAAGTGAGAAGGGAAATAATGTCAACTTTATGTATTCATTGGACCCATCTCGATAGTGAAAATTACTGCTCAGTTTGATAAATTCTTCCAGGTTCTTATGTGGGTCTTCGTGTGGTTTACTCTATACTAACAAGTATCCTGCACTAAATGCACCATGCCTCTTTCAACTAAGTTTCCTGTCATATTCGGCTTCACAATTGCTTTGGAAATACTTTGCTAATTTGGTCTTACAAATCTTAACACATGAATGCATGGTGGAGTAGGTTATTGGACTGCAGATCTACCTACTACCACATTTGGAGGGTTCAGGTAGTAACCCGTTGCTATCAACTCACTGAGAGTGTCTTCAAGTTCAGAATCAATGGGAATCAAGCGACTATCTTGACTTCTAGTGTTGGATTGCTCTAACTTTTAACCTATGATGAACAAAAACAACAACCAACAAAAATCAGAATAGTTTAACAAAACTCAAAATAGTATCAACTTCTAACAATTCCCCGGAAATAGTGCAAAAAACTTGTTAGCATCTATCACGCACACAAGTGCACGCGGTCTGACAAGTAATATATGGTTTGTAAGTCCAGATATTAATCCCACATAGAATTGATAAGGTGATGACTAGATCGGATTGTATTTATCTATCCCGTGGGTAAAGAACCTATATAAGTTGATTAAGATATTACTAGCTACTACAACAATTAGAATTCTAAAAAGTAAAAAAAATTGTGAGTTGTTTTGAGACTTCAGAAATGACTTAATGATCCAGGGTTGCGGTAATATAATAATCCAGTTGAGTTATCAGATAATTAGTCAGATTAATTCCCTAAGTTATTAGTTGGGGTTTAATATTTGCAATGTTGAGCGTCTTTCCCAACAACTCTACGCCTACTCGAGCATTCCTAAAGCCTATATTCCTATGGTCATCAGTCGATAGTGAAGTGAATGTGATTTCTCTTCCGAATCAACTAAGCAAGGCTAACGAGTATATTTCTATCCTTGTTAGCAAATCGTTCCAACTTTCCAATAGAGTCCACAACCAAGCCCTACCTATTTTTATTGCGAACATAAATTCTCTATTTAGTCCAATATATGCCCAATAGATAGTAGTTAATAGGTGATCAATCTATCAAACAATTAATCACAAAAGAAGATAAATAACTTTAAATTGAAAATTGAATCAAACTAAATTATCATTCAAACATCAACCGTCATGTTCAACCATAACCCTACATTCTTATGAGCTTAGCTACTGGCTGCTCTAGGCTAACTTTTGCATGGAGAATGCAGTAGTGTGGCACCTGGGGCAGCACCCAAGGTGAGGCCCTAAGCCTTTTGGGAAGCCTCCCTTTTCTCCAAGGAAAGAGACTCCTTTTTACACTGTGGGGACACCTGGTGTGGCACCCAGGGCCTTTACGTAGTGCATTTTTCATCTTTTCTTCATGTTTTGCTTCCATTAAGATGCCCTCTTGATCTACCATCCTTGGATATGCTCTTAATCTATATGAAATCCCTTGTTCTTCATCCTACACATCAAGAGAAGCTACATTAGCGTATTTCATATAAAGTAAGCTCAAAATCAAACTAAAACAACTAAAAAGTGAGGCAAACAATAGTATAAAATCATGACTTTTAATTTCACATCAAAAGACAACAACCATCCCAAAATTGGTAGTCACCAGGTACAGGCCTCTAAGAGAAAATGAAAGATATAACCGAAACTGTGAAATATCACAAAAAACAACACAAATATGATGAAAGTAAGAAGGGTAGAGGAGATCAGTAGGATTGGATCAATCAGCCACTATCTCTGAATCTTGAATGAGAAATCCTAACCATAATCTCCAAATGAATTCCCGAGAATGGGTGGCTTAGTACCTGTACAAAAAAGTAGAAATAAACTAGCATGACTACTAATCCAAGTATACTCAACAGCATCATCGATCGACCCAAAATTTAAAGTGATGACGAAAACCACCCAACTCACCACCATTCCAAACAACCCAATAACTAGCAAATGGGAAGTCCACTCCTAATCTGGAAAGTATACATAAATAATATGAACTTAAACATCTTACAAGTCCACCAATCCAAGAAACAAAATGAAAGTAACAAAGCACCTCAATTATGATTTAGAACAATGTCAATTCAACTTAAGATAAAGCTATGAGATGAGTGCAAATGTTGTAATGTAATGCCAGTATACACCCATTGCTCTGTATAGATAGTTAGGATCCATGGGGGACTCACAAGGTCCAACACCAACAAGAAACCATTTCCCATTGGGTGCACTATCAATAAACCATCTGGAATCAGTTCCCAACGAGCATACAAAATATAATCCACCCAGAACCATTTCTCATCAAGTCACCCTAAACACTTTCCTATCGAATATGCAAATCAAAATTAGTAAAATCCACCCTGAAACTTTGTAATTGGGGATGCAAGTCATTTTCAAATCACTTTCTCATAATATTTCTTTAACAATGCTATGATATGAATATGAGTTAGTATGCATGATTCACAATAATATCAGGGAAACGAATATCTTAATCTTGGTACACAAGGCTAAACTTAACTCAGAGCACTAGATACAAGCCGAATTATCATCAACCTCATCAATATTAATCAAATCACACTCATTAAGGGAGGTATAATCAATGTCAACCGCTATCAAAACTGATAGAATCATTATTCTACTTTTCACACAACAAGTCATGTATCAATAACAATGAAAAATAGCCCAATCATGTCAATTATTCATTTTAACCCTCATATAACATTAGTATCTGCATAGAGGCTCGTCATCACATCTATGCAGGATCTCCATCTCCTTATTATTCCCCATACAAGCAACTTAACACATAAACACTTTAAAAGAGAGTCAAACAAAGTCTCAACTTGTCTTAAAGAAAGTTTGAAAAGTCAACCAAAGCTTTACCTTTCTGAAGAACCTCCAAATAAACTCAATCCGGTCAAATATGTATTCTATATAAGAAAATGGATCCATAGACACCCACATTGGTATACTTAAATTTTGGGTCCAAAAAGTCAATCCAGAGACAACCTCGATCCCACAGGGGTAACACTAGAATTTCTTTTCAAAATTATGTTACATAACTTAAGGAGTTCAAATCTGAAATTTGGTTGAAATGGATTTAAAATCAACCTTCGAATTGTCAAAATACTTTTCTTAACTTTACCTTAAAACCCACTAAATTTTCAATTTGAAAAGCAAGGATTTGAAGATGAAATCACAATTAGGTTATTGGGGAAAGTGTAAAAATAGTATAAAAATCTTCAAAAGACACCTTTTGAATCTCCTAAAATCGAGTTACTAAGCTCCAAAAACTGAGATATTGAAAATACCACAAAAAGGGGGAAAATCACTTTTTAAAGTGACAATGATTTCAAACCAGCGGAGATCTTATTGCAAGTGTGATGTTGTAGGTGCGGTATTCCTCCACAATAGCAAATGTCGTCAACCAAGTAAACCCTCACAGGCGCGGAAAAGTTCCATAATCGCCACCCCACTGATGTAGACTGAATTCCACAAGAGCGATCAAGTCCTAGATGGCCAAGCTCAGCTGGAAAGACCCTTTGGCTGTCCGGTGGGATCACAAGTTGGAATCGACCCTCAGAACACATCCGATACTTCATGAACACAAACCAAATATGCCACCCAATTGAAAATGATATTTCGGACTCAATAAATTCGTCAAAACACCAAACTGGGATCGTAATCAATGAATGTTGACCGAAGGGAACTCTATGTCTTATACTTCCATCTTTCTAACCAACTAATTGAAATTCATTTGAACGCCTCAGAACTCCAATCTAAGGTCCTATTAATCCAATTATGCCATTTCAAACCTAATAGAACTAACAGAATCCTCATACGACCTTAAAATTCCTAAATATTGACCAAAGTCAATCATACCCACTCCAAAACCATCCAAAATAAAAAAAAACTCATGTAATACACAACTAATTACCTAGGAAATTATGACACCCACACTCAAAGACTATAATATCATAAAGCAACTACGGGGAAAGGCAAAATGGTCAAATCACACGAAAAGTCATAAATTTTAATGAAGGAAGTTACATTATCCACCATTAAAACACATGCTGGTCCCCGAATATAAGGGTATAAACGGTACCTAAACTATAAAAAAGTTGGGGATATCTACCCCGCCTGTCCGACTTTGTCTCCCATGTAGACTCCTCAACTGGTGGATGATTCCACTAAACCTTTATCAAAGCTATATCCTTAGATCTCAACTTCCGAGTTTGTATATCTAAAATGGTTGTGGGCTCCTCTTCAAATGTCAAATTCTAATTTGAATCCTGTTGAATCAAATGAGAACCATCGAAATGATTTTTTTTCAATATTGATACATGGAAAATTAAATGCACAGCTGAAAGATTCTGGGGTAGAGCCAACTTATAGGCTACCTCTCTAATATGAAAAAGATTCTTAAAAGGACTAAAAAAACTCAGGCTAAGCTTGCCCTTCTTCCCAAACATCATCACACCTTTCATGGGTGATTCCTTCAACAAAACCCACTCACCAATCATGAATTTTAAGTCACAAACTCTCCAGTCTGCATAATTCTTTTGCCTACTCTGGGCTGTCAAAAGCAGATCTTGTATCCAATTTCACCCTATCCATAGAATCCCTCAACTAATCCGTATCCCAAGTCCTAACTTCAAAGAAATCAAAAACAAATATACACTTCCTCCCATATAAAGCCTCAAATTGTGCCATCTAGATGTTGGAATGGTAACTGTTGTTGTAGCCAAATTTCTAAAGGTAAAAACAAGTCCCACTGACCACCAAGTCAATCACATAAGCTCGAAGCATGTCCTTCAACATCTAAATAGTTTGCTCTCACTATCCATTATCTTTGTACTCATCACCAACTGAGTGCCCAACTCCTGCTGCATAGAACTCTAGAAGTGCAACGTGAACTGAGTACCCCTATCTAAAATGATAGAAATGGAACACCATACAACCGAACTATCTGACAAATATAGATCTTAGCTAGCCTCTCCAAAGTGTAGTTAATCTTCACCAGTACAAAATGAGCTAATTTGGTCAATCTATCCACAATCACCTAAATAGAGTCAAATTTACTTAAAGTCTAAGGCAAATCAACCACGAAGTCCATGGTAATATACTCCCACATCCACACAAGTTTAGGCATCCTCTAATTCATACCACCCAGTCTCTATTGCTCACATTTTACCTACTTACAGTTTAAACACTTAGCTATAAATTCCATAATGTCTCTCTTCATCCTATGCCACCAATAGTGCTTCTTCAAACCATGATATATCTTGGTTGCACACAGATGAATAGAATACCTCAATTTATAAGCCTCTTCCAAGATCAATCCAGTCAAGTCACCAACTCTAGGAACATTAATCTGACCCATGATCATCAAAATACCCTCCTAATAAAGAATCACTTCCCTAGTTTAACCTTTCAATACATTATCTTGAATGATGAACAACTTTTTATCCTCAAATTGTCTATCCTTAATCTGCTCCATCAATAAAGACCGTGCCTCAACTCATACAAGTACTCTACTAGGCTCAGAATGTTAAGTCTCATAAAGCATTGGCCAAATTCTAAACATCCAAAGCCAAAATATGATCCTCTACCACCAACAAGGCAAGGCTACCCTTACTGCCTTCCTACTTAAAGCATCCACTACTACATTGGCTTTTTCCTAAGTGATAAAGAATAGTCATTACGTAGTATTTCAACATCTCGAACCACCTGCATTGTCTCAAATTTAGATCCTTCTAGTTTAACAAGTACTGAGGTTACGATGATTGGTGAACGCCTCACAATAAACTCTATACAAATAAAATTGCCACAACTTCAAAACAAAACTACTGTCTCCAACTCCAAGTCTGAGTAGGGTAATTCATCTCATGAGTCTTCAACTGCCTCAAAGCATAGGCTAGCACATTTCTTTTCTGCATCAAAACACCACCAATACTAACTGACAAAGTATCATAATATATGATAAAACCTTTACCCTCTATAGGTAAGGTCAAGATAGATGTTAAAGTCAACAAAGTCTTGAGCTTTTGAAAGCTCGGTTCACACTCATTAAACCCCTAAAAACAAACATTCTTCTAACTCAATCAAGTAAATGAAGCTCAGTAATAGAGCAACCACATTAAAATTGTCTGTAGTAACCAGCAAAACTCCGAATTTAGTAAGTAAAGTAGGTCTAGACCAATCTTAGACGACCTCAACCTTGGCCAGATCAACCATAATACCCTCCTAAGACATTACAAGCCCCAAGAATGCCACAGAACTAAGCCAAGACTCACACTTCAAGAACTTAGCAAACAACTTCTTTTCTCTCAACCTCTAAAGCACAATCCTTAAATGCCAAACATACTCCTCCTTGCTCTTAGAATAAATCAAGATATCATCTATAAGCATTATAATGAAGGAATCAAGATACAAATCAAACACCCCATACATAAAATCCATAAATGCTATAAGGCATTATTCAACCCAAATAAGATAACAAAAAGCTTATAATGGTCGTACAGAGTACTGAAAACTATCTTAGGGATATCTGAAGCCCTAATCCTCAACTTATGGTACCTAACCTCAAGATAATCTTTGAAAACACCAAAGTACCCTAAAGTTGATCAAACAAGTCATCAATGCACAGAAAAGAATACTTGTTCTTGATGGGCACCTTATTCAACTGTTGATAATCAATACACATCCGTATAGACCCGTCCTTCTTCTTTACAAACAACACAGGATCACCCCAAGAAAAAACACTAGGTCAAATGAATCCATTACTCAAAAAGCCCTGAAATTAATCCAACTCCTTCAACTCTATGGGAGCCATCCTATAAGAAAGAAAAGGGATGGTCTTAGTGCTTAGGTCTAAATCAATACAAAATTAATATCTATATCCGATGGGATACCTAGAAGGTCTATACAAAACACATCTTAAAACTATCTAGCCACCCTTACTAACCCCAAAGGAGGTGTGACAGTTCTAGTATCATGAATAAAAGCCAAATAAAAAAGACATCCCTTCTCAACCAATCGTTGAGCCTTAAGGAAAGAAATCATCCTGTTAGCTAACAAACCTGGGTACCTTTCCACTCCAACCTCGACACTCTTAGCATACCTAAAGTAAATATCTTGGCATGGTAATCTAAGACAATATAATACTGAAAAAGACAATTCTTACCCAAAATCAAATTGAGATCTATCATATCTAAAGTAATTAAAGTCCACCCAAGTGTCATACTTTAAAAAAGTCACAACAAAGGATTGATACATGTGATCCACCACTAAAGAATCACCTAATGGGTAGCAACACAAATAGTCATATCAAGAGACTCACACATCCTATCAAGACCCAATGCAAAACATGTAGACGCATAGGAGAAAGTATAACCATGATTAAATAACACTCAAGTAGGTCGATGACATACTAGGATGATATTCATACTAACTGCATCGAAGGACTCCAGCTGGTCTACCTAAAAAAGCATAACATTAGGTCCTGTCACCACCTATCTACCAACTTCTTAACCAGTCGATAGTGTACCCCTGCCTGCTTGATATAACCCACGACCCTAGTAGGGGGTGTTGCTATCCTAAATAGAGCGTAATATCCTATTATCGACCTCCACTCCTAAGCATGGGTTAATCCATCTTTAGATGCTCTAGACTACCACACTGATAACAAGACCTGGAAATCACCATCTGCTGAGAATACCCTGAATAAATAAAATGGCTACTATAGCCTGAGAACCTCTGAGAAGAACCAGGAGAACTCTTCTCGAAACTAAAAGAGTCTCACCAAGATATCCACCCTCAGATGCCTATATAGTAACATGAACTGGCCTACTATGTTAAGGGTGAAAACCACTTCTAAAAGAACCACTACCTCCAAATAAGGTACCACTAAAATTGCCAAAAGAGCAGGGACTCTTGCTCCTCAAGTCTCTAAACTCCTTACGGCGCATGAGATCTACCTCCTTGGCTACCTCGACTACTCTCTCAAAAGAATCACTAGATTAGGTTTTAGGAAAGATGCCTCTCAAATCCAAAAGGTCAAACCCCTCATAAATTTATGAATCCTCTTAGTCTCATCTATCAAGATCACTAAGGCATGGCAAGACAATGCATAGAATCGTGTCTCATATTTAGTCACAGAAATATCATCCTAGGTCAAATGCTCAAACTGGTATCTACACTCCTCCCTCAAACTACGAGGAACAATCTGCTCAAGAAAAGCCTTTACAAATAATACCCATGGCATAGGCAAGAAACTTATGGGTCTAGAGTTAATATAAGAGCGACACCACTACTTGGCTGGTCGGAATACACCTTCGAATCATACCATCCGCACATACCCTAAATAAATAAGGCTCATCCCAGAATAATTTTCTCACCTCATGCATGAATCTTTTCCTCTACTGATACGACATATTTTTCGAGACTAGATCACTTGCTAAAAAGTTGGCAAAACCTGCAAACCAAGGGATTAAGTCTTGTGATCCTACCAACACGTTCTCGCTTGGAAAAGTATCATCAATATCAAGATCATCCCTCAATTTAAGCATGGCCTCCTCCTCAAGGCATGATAGATGATCTGTAACCTGGTTCTCAGTCCCCTTTTGGTCCTTGACCTAAAAGTCAAATTCTTGCAATAAAAGCACCTACAGAATTAGTCTTGGCTCGGCGTCCTTTTTTGACATAAGATATCTAAGTACTGCATGGTCTGTGTGCAAAATCACTCTGTTCCAATCAAGTAAAATCAAAATTTCTTGAAAGCAAAGACCACCGCTAATAGCTCTTTCTCGGTCATAGTATAATTCTTCTGGGCTGGGTTAAGTGCTTTGCTAACATAGTAAATCGAATGCAGGATCTTTTCATGTCGTTGGCCAATCACTGCACCCAAGGTCACTCCACTAGCATCACACATAACCTCAAATGGCATTGACCTATATGGCAAGACAATGATAGGGGCTGAAATTAACTTCTCTTTCAGACACTCGAACGCTTTTAGGCACACCTCATCAAACACACACTTCACCTCCTTCTCTAAAATCATGAATAATGGATGTGAAATATTAGATAAATCCTTGATGAATCTTTTATAGAAACCTGCATGACCTAAGAAACTTCAAATCCCTTTCACAGAAATAGGTGGAGGTAACTTTTCAATCACCTCAATCCTTGCTTTGTCGAATTTAATGCCCTTTTTTTTTTATCTGATGCCCCAACACGATGCCTTCTTTCACCATAAAGTGACACTTTTCCAAATTCAGCACTAAGTTGCACTCTCACATCTTTGCAACACATTAGCAAGGTGGGCCAAGTAGTCATCAAAAGAGTCTCCCACTACAGAAACATCATCCATAAAAAACCCAGTAGTGTCCTCCACCATGTCGTATAAAATGAACATCATGCAACGCTGAAAAGTGGCCAGTGCATTACATAAATAGAAGGGCATTCTTTTGAACACAAACGTCCCATATGGACAAGTGAAAGTGGTCTTTCCTTGGTCCTCGGGGGCAATGAAAATCTGATAATACCCCAAATAACCGTCAAGAAAATAATACCATTCTCTGCCAACAAGACGGTGTAACATCTGGTCCACAAAGGGCATAGAAAAGTGATCCTTTTTGGTCCAAGAATTTAGCTTTCAATAATCCATGTAAACTCTCCATCCTATCACTGGCCTCATTGGGATCAGCTCATTCTTCTCATTTGGAACCACCGTCATTTCACCCTTTTTGGTACACACTAAACCAGGCTCATCCACTTACTATCAGCAATGGGGTAAACCACACCTACATCTAACCACTTGATAATTTCTTTCTTCACAACTTCTTGCATTAGCGGGTTCAGATGATGTTGATGCTCAATGCTTGGTATGCACTTGAGATCAAACTGAATTTTGTGAGTACAAATGCCAGGTGAAATCCCAATAATGTCAGCGATGGACCAACCAATGGCCCTCTTAAACCTTTTCAACACCGAAACAAGAGCCTCTACTTACCACTCTACCAACTTAGCAGAAATAATTATGGGCAAGGTGTTGTTGGCTCCCAAGAATGTATAGTGAAGGTGAGACAAAAGAGTCTTAAGCTTCAAAACTGGAGGCTCCTCAATAGAAGGACGAGCCGGTGGGGTCACCCTATTTTTTAAATCAAGATCAAGTTTCTTCAGAGCATAAGTGTATGATCCCCTACTAGAAAGTGCACCAACCATCTCATCGTAGTCATCAATACTATTTCTATAAAATTTCATAATCACGGCAGAAAGGGATTCAACCCCTAACCTTTCTTCGATAGGAACAGCCAAATCTGCTTTTTTGGCTGTGTCAATCACTGAAATTACACCCATGTATTTTGGTTGCTTCATGGAATGGAAAATATTAAAGGTAACCTAATCTTCATCTGCCCAATTTCCATGTCAACTAATGCATGGCCGTGGCAAGGAATGGTCTTCCCAAGATGATGAAAACCTAGAAATCAACCTCACAGTCTAGAATCACAAAGTCAGACGGAAAGATGAAAGATTCTACCTTCACCAAAACATCATACAAAATTCTCGCTGACTTTTTCATAGTTCTATCCACCATAAGATTTTTCATCAAAATTGGTTTCGGTTCTCTCAATCTTAACTATTTAAACACGGCTAGCGGCATTAAGTTAATGCTAGCACCCAAATTGCACAGTGACTTTGCAAAGTTATAAGACCCAATAGTACAAAGAATTGTGAAGGCTCTCAGATCTTCCTTTTTTTCAACAAGGGAACACGAAGCAACTGCACTACAATGGTGCAAATTATCTACAGGCTCAAAACTGACATTTCTCTTCTTCGTCACCAAATCTTTCATGAACTTTGTATAACCTGGCATTTGCTCCAAAGCCTCAACAAGAGAAATATTTATCGATAACTACTTCAATATTGAAATAATTTTTTGGTATTTACCCTCTTCAGCTTTCTTTTTCAACCTTTGAGGAAAAGGGGGGGGGGGGGAGGGAGGTCGTGGAATGGTTTTTAGAACTTGAGTAACCTCCTTCTCTTTTCTCTTTTCAGACTTAGCTTTTTTATCAACATTTTGGGGCTTATGAGTTGCATCGCCATCAACCTCTGAATTCTCTGGCTCTATTTCAGCCTCTTCATCAACTACCACTGGCTCATCTTTCTTACCACTATCCACAAGTATAGATGGGCCAGTCATGCTCTTTCTACTTCTAGTAGTAATGGTCAAGCAATGACCATCATTCTTCGAATTCTGAATAGTGTTGCTTGGAAGAGTGCCTGGTTAAAGCTAGTTCAATGCCACCTATATCTGCCCGAACTATTGCTCTAACTATTTTAAGGCAGTCGAGTGAGATTTTACTTTCTGACTTATTCCCAAAATGCCTGCCCTAATCTCCTTCAAACAACTCTTCTGTCTATCTGACCCTTTAACCAGTTTATTAAGAAGGGCTTTTATTCATGAATTTTCATAATCAACTTCACGGTTCCCCAGTGGAACATATGCACCACTCTTTTTTTGTAATCATCCTTTCACCTTCAATCACCGTCATGATCTCGGTCTCTGTCTCTATATCATGACTTTTTTTAATTGTCTCCATAGTAGTTCCGACCTTGATTCCCTTGCCTCGAGTTCTAAGATTCTTGATTAGACCCTTGGCCTTGGGTCAGAAACCCTTCACCTCTCAAACTAAGTACTTAGCCTACACATCTGATTCATAATTGTCATGCCTAGGTGTTTTACCTTGTGCACCTATGGCATGCACCTTCTTAGCACCCCCAACCGCAATCTGTTTGGCTAGCAAGCCAATTTTTTTCCTCAATTATGTGACCTCTTGAGCTACATATTCATCCAAAGCCCGTTGTACTGTCGAGGCTCTAATAGCATGCATCCCATCTGGTGTATCTGCCTCCTGAGTATGCCATCCTTGGTTGGTCTTAGTGATACAATCTAAAATCTCTGAAGCTTGTTTCCATCTCAGACTCATAAGTGCTCCGCCAGTGATAGTATCTGCTACAGCCTTGGTATTAGCGTTTAATGCTCTATAGAAGATCTCAAGTAAATTTTGACCTTTCATCCTATGGTTTGGAACATTTTACAACTTCTTCTTGAACCATAGCCAAGTCTCGTAAAGTGCTTCAGAATGTAGTTATCTGAAATTATAAATCTCATCCTTCAACTGTAGCATCTTGGAAGGTGGGAAAAATCTCTCCATAAACTAATTTCTCAACTCTTGCCAAGTAGTGATGAAACCTCGTGGTGACTCAACCAACCACAAAGTCATTTCTCCTATTAGGGAGAATGGAAATAATATCAATCTAATACCCTCTTGGTCAACTCCAGGAAAATTACATAAAGTACAGACCCCTACAAAGTTCATCACCTACATGTTCGAATCATCTGTAGGAAGACAGGAGAACACGTCTTTCAAGTTTAGCAGGTGGATCATGGCACTTGTAATGTCTAACTTAGTACCCTAAGGTAATACTGGTGGAACAATAGTGCCATTTTCAACTAGCTCCAAATACGTCTTATCCTCTTTTTCGGGATCATCATAAATCAGCACATATGGTCTTTCTGATGGTTGTTACACCCTCAATCTTTTTTGTCTCTTTTCAAGTGCAGCAAGATGTTGTGTTGCTTCTTAAATTCCTCGATGATCTTTATCTTCTTGTCTAAGGGCTGCTTGTCTCGTATTCTCCTTAGCCATTAATCGAGCAGAGATTTCCTTAGCAGTTTCATGACCATCCGGATGAATTGGTGTTTGACCTAAAATGTCCTCAGTTGGGTGAGTCCCAACTGGAAATTTAGGACCCCTTGCTCTGTCGTTGGTCAATCTACTATTTCTTCCATTTCTCCTTATAGTCCGCTCAATTTATGGGTCCAGTGGAATTAGGGGATTGCCTTGACTCTGAGTATCGGGTATACACTTGCGTGTACCCTCGAACAGATAGAAAAGTAAGACCAATCAACTCCAACAATCAAAGTCAACAAACTTCATAACCGTATTCCCTAGAAATGGTGCCAAAATTTGATGTCGCCCAAACTATACCTCCAAAAAAGTATAACACAGTCGCTATATGTAATATAGAACCCAACTAGGTTGGTATAGATCCCATAGGGAATAGGATGAAATTCTATCGAGTGTTTGTTTGAGTAATTGGCTAGTAAGTAAAAAGGGGAGTTTTTGTAAACTAATAGTAATAGTAACAACTGTTGATTGTCGGATTTGTGATCAATATGAGAAGTACTAGGAATGTGATCCCCAAGATTCCTTAACTCCATTGGTTACTTGTGCTGGAAAACTGTCCCTCTGTGTTGCATGCAAAATCTAACAAGATAGGTTCATCAAAACATCCCTTGACCTTGGTTAGATGAATTTCACCCTTCTCCTCTCGGACTTCGAGTGTCGCGCTACTAACCCTTGTTCTTAATCTCAGATAACTATCCTTGTTATGGCTCAAGTTATAAGATGAAGGTTGATAGCTTCAAATCTCTGTTGTTATTCCCTTTTCCCAATCTCTACTTCTCTCACGAGTAAGTTTAGAATATAGGCGAGTTTCCAACATTTGAAACCGTTAAAAGATCAATTATAATGAAGGAAAAAACAATCTCCGGTTCAGAATTACTTCGCACTTAACCCATTTAGTTAATTCCTCATGGTTCACACAACCCTAGTTATGGGGTTTAGCTACTCATGATTACAAGAACACAAGAAGAATTCAATGATGAAAACATAATTATGAACTTACAAGAAGAATAAAACTCTGAAATCTCAATATAAATCAAAACCCTAGAATCAATGTTTGAGATTACAACATCAATGTGTTTATGAACCTCAAAAAAATGTAATAGAATCAAATATAATGTAATAGACAACCTTCTAAACATAGGACAACTTAAGGGTATTTATAGATAAAAAGCTAATCCTATCCTAAACAAAGTAGGAGAAAAAAGTCGACAACTTTCCACGGACCATGACTTGAGTTCATGGAATCAACCCATGGATCGTGGGTCCAGATTGTAGGAATTGGGCCTCCATGTACAATTGCAAAAGTTGACTCACGGACCTTATCTACGGTCCGTAGGTCCATCTACGGTCTGAGAGTCACAAACGTGGGTCACTTGGTGAAATTTAACTGCGCTCTTGTCTTAAAAAACTTCATTCCAGTGTATGCTTCTTCCCGTCTTCACCATTTTGCCTACAAAACCTATTTTTCTGTAAGATAGAACAGAAAACACATCATACCTACCAAACATACCTAAGTTATTGCATATTTTCCTTGTTTTCAGTATCGAAAGTGCCATGAAATCATGGCAAATCAAAGCCCAAAAGGGTACAACTAGAATTTTATTTAAAAATCTTGTTACCCATTACTTAACAAGATCAAATATGAAATTTCATTGAAAATAGAGTTAAAATCAGCCTTCGAATCATCAGAATACTTTTTCTTAAGTCAACCTCAAAAATCCCCAATTTTTCATGTTGAAAAGCCAAGATTTGAAGATGAAATCATATTTAGATTATTGGGGAAAGTGTAAAATAGAATAAGAATCATACTCAAGGAAGAATCATTGAAAAACACCTTCGGAATCTCTCAAAATTGAGTTCTCAAGCTCCAAAAACTAAGATATGTAAAATATCACAAAAAGGGGAAGAAGTTATTATTTAAGTGGAAGCTATGTTGCACCTATGGAGATCTTGTTGCAGGTGTGATGCCTCAGGCGCGTTTTTCTTTCACAGCAAAAAAGGCCATTGACCAAGCAGACCCTCATAGGCGTGAGCCTGTCCCGCAGGAGTAAGCTTGTAGGCATGGAGATGTTCCATAGCTGCGAATCCACCTATGTAGATGGGACTCTGCAGGAGAAATCAAGGGCCAGATGACCAAGCTCCACATGAGCAACCCCTTGGCCACAAGGGCGACTCCATCGGTGAAAAATAAGGATCGCATGTGCAATTGGACCAGGCATAAAAACTCATAGCAACAACAAGTAACAGCCCAACCTAGCAATTGACCTTTGGAACACACTCAAAACCCTGTGAACACAAACCCAAATATGCTACCCAACTAGAAACAACATTTCGGACTCAATGAAATCATTAAAACACCGAACCGAGGTCATTATCAATAAATGTTAACCGAAGTCAACACTATGCCTTAAGCTTCTAACTTTCCTACCAACTACCTGAAATCTATCAAATGCCTTGGGACCCAACTCTAACACAAATATGACATTTCGAAGCTAACAAAACATATAGAATTCTTATATGACCTAAAAATCTCTGAATATTGACCAAATTCAACCATACCCACTCCAAAACATTTCAAAATAAAATACTCATATAACACACAACCAACTACCAAACCATGTCACCCATATCCGCAGAACACAAATCATAAAGCAACTACGGAGCGAGGCAAAACGATCAAAACACACCAAAAGTTGGAAATCGCAATGAAAGTTATTACACCATTGGTAAGGCAAAATTTAGGGGTCCTCTGTTCTCTTCATTATCAATGCATATTCAGGAAAAAGATCTACAATATCCTTAAGCATAATCTAAATTTTATATTTTTAATTGTCTTAAAAAATTATTACATAAATTTTTATTATACAAGAAAAATAATTTAGTCTCACAAATCTATTGTCCAAACTCTGAACATCCATAACAAAAGGTTGATTGTAACAACACAAATTATCATTACGTTAAAATAAGAAGTAATACCTTCGTTAAGGCTTACCTTAGACAACTTTTAAGAAATTCAGGGCTAGTCTAGTATTGGACAATTATTGAGGGTGTGTTATTCAAAGAAAATCTGGTAGTAATGTGAGCATGGGTAGTGAGATTTTATTTGATATTTAGATGGACAACGAGTTAGAAAGTTGTAGCAACTTTTGGCACTTGAAACGGAGTTGTAGAACTCTGGTTATAATGGTTACCGTAGAGGGGTCGGTTTACGATATCATAATTTGTGAAGTGTGATGTAAAATGAGCATAACTTAAGAATGGTTTAGAGTTTCTACCTCGTGGCGTTGCAGCAGAAAGAGTAACCGCTGCAGTGGTACCACTACGGCGGTAAAAGAAATCGTCACAGCAGACCCCTACTTTAAGGTGTGAACCACTGAAATGGAAACTTAACTACTGCAGCGATACCACTACAGTGGTAATTAACTGCTTCAGCGGTAACATGCAGAATTTGACAATTTTAAAAACCTAGGAAATATTTTTCATTCCCTACTTTCTAAAAAACATGAGAGAGCTTTGGAGAAGGCAATTTTTTGCAGAATTTAGGAGTTTTCATCTTTGGAGGCAAGCTTTTTACAATCTAAATTTGAATTACTTCTTATAAACATAGAAAATCATTAGAATCTTGTTCATGGTGGAAATTGGGACTTAGCGTTAATTCTTGAACTTTATGCAAATTTATGGGAATGGGTTAAAAATCAGTTGTTAATGATCCTAGGGTGTTAGAAAGCACTATTTGGAGTACTATTATTGTTATTCATTCAAATTCAAGTAGAATTCATGAGGTTTAAAGGGTAAAAAAACCCTAAGATGATGAAATAGGGCAAGTTTATGGTTAAAATCATTGATTATTGATCCCTAGTGTTTAAAAAGGAATGAATATTGAAATGGGTGCATAATCCTGATGTCATAGATCAAGAACAAAGTGAAGGAAATGGAGGAGCAACTTTGGTGCGACTTACTTGTTCCAAAATCTACAATCGAGGTAGGTTGAGGTTATTTGTAGTAGATTTTGGGTTGATGCATATAATAATAATAGTAATGTTAAGAGATTCCATGTCTTAGGCCTTCATACACTGTGTTTGGATGGACGGAATTGATGAAAATCTGGTTAGGCTTAAATATTACTATGGATTATTGTTGAACTCAGCTAGTGCAATATTTTTGGCATGATTTTGTTAGAATATGGGGAGAATTATAATCAGACAAATGAAAGTAATGTATTTATAAGATAATTATATGTTATTATCTTTTGTGTGGATCCCTTGATGGGTGTTTGTGGTTGTATGACTTGTTTAATGGTTTATAGAGTTAGAATGTAATTAATAACAGAAGAACTGGGTGACCTCCTAAGCTATAAAACTAGTATCTATTATCTTAAAGAGGGGTGAACCCAATATGGGGTATGGTCAAAGTAAGAGACATTCCTGCTAGGAGATAATTAGGAGGATTGATTGTGACAAGATGATGTGACGATATAACTTAAGAACCGAGTGATGACTTAAGCGTATGGGTTACTAGTTAGTAACTAAAATTGGCCTATTCCAACATGAATAAAAGAGGGATAGATAGGTGATAAAAATAGGTTGATAATTTAGAATACCGATGTCAACCTTGGTGAATTGTGAATTCCTAAATGGATACCCGTTTGATTGTATCTAACTTCGATTGGGTGTTCGCGATTTACCTTCAGGCACTACTTGTAGTTCTTGACTGTGTTGCATATTTATACATATTATGGATGATTGATGCTATGGGTCAGGTATCACACCGGTACGAATATAATATGTTGTGATATAGGTCAGGTACTACACCGGTACTGATATAATATGCTATGATACAAGTCTGGTACCACACCTATATGAATATGATATATTGTGATAAGGATTGGGTACCACGCTGGTGTGATATGATGTTGATAAAATTGATGAGATGGATGAAAAGAGAAAGAGATAATGCGCACATCCTACATTGATACATTTATTCATATGTATTTGAATGTACATTAACATTTTTATATGGTTGATGGTTCCTTTAGTGGACTGAGTTATGTTGATGATATGTCATGGTTCCTTGTATAGACCCGTTATTTAATAAGATATTGTGGTCCCTTGAGTGGATCGGTTATGTTGATGGATGTGATTTGGCATTATAGCAAAATATGAAGATATGGTACTCCTTGATTTATGTATAAGTCGTATTCCCCATGTGTATATAGTGGTTACGAGATGTATATTGCTTTGTTTGTTATCCTTGACTGGGGAAAAAGATTTGATTACCTAATTATACATAGCCAAAGGTGTTATGACTCCTACGAAATTAAAAACTTGATTATCTTCAGTGGCCCCAAAGTGTTGATATAGTGAACCCCGCAGAGCTATCTGTACTAGGCTAGAATTGGGCTTATATAAAGTGAAGAAATAGTGTAAGGTGGAATGGCTTATCAAGGGAATAAGATATAAAAAGATGTTAAAATAAAAGTATGTTTAAGGAGACTAAGTATTAGTGGTTATGGCGGTGCAATTGTGCTTTAGCAACCAAAATTTAAGTTAAAGTCATGTTTCTTTCCTACTTACCATTATTGTTATTTGTTTCTAACCCTGGTCGACTGATGATACCTATTAGTATGTGTGGTTTTACTGATACTACACTTACTGTATCCCCTCCCAAGGATATAGCCATATTGCTGGTCAATTGGAGTTTCTATAGCAGTGACACTGATCATTCTCCAATAGCTCATCCTCTCTCGATCTTGCATAGATGTTGTGTCATGGGTGTACCTACTCCTTGTCTAATGCTCTTATACCGCTTTAGACTAGATTCTGGGGAATCACTTATAGTTATTTTCTGCATTTACTTTTCATACTCGATATATTAAAAATAGGTTTTGGGAAGAATTAAGTGAATAATTGTATTTCAACTTGATTAGACATTCGGTTGGTGGATATAAAATTAACTAAGTGTTTATCATTTTGACTTCCGCATTTGGTTGAATCATGGGATTATTAGGGTTCTTCTATCTAGATTAGGTGTAGGTAGGTGCCCGGCACGACTCGGTGGGTTGGGTCGTGACAAATATGGTATCAGAGCCCAGGTTACCGGTCTCCCAGTATAAGAGAAAATGTTTAGTAAACTCTTATGGATTATTGTGTTGATGTCCACATCAAATCTGTAGGAAGCTATAAGGTATCTATAAATCTACTTCACTTTCCTTTTTCCTATCATACCATCCAAATATCATATACTTGGGTTGACTCCAATTAGTATCTAGTCGATTCCAATTCGTATCTCAATCATCACAATTGGGACTAGGTTGTCCTAATTGGTATCTTTTAACGTGGAAAGGTTAGAATAAGACGCTCAACCAATAGAGGTCAAAAAGAAGCATAGGAAGTTGATTTGTTATGTTTTGCTTGATATTGTGTAAAGTACTTGTTGTAATGCAATAATGTGTAGGAATATGTGGTATGGATTGTGCTAAGTGTAGTATATGGTAACTTATTGTCTGATGGTTCAAACTCTTACATGTAACTTTTTGTTATGTGTGTGCTTGAATAGTGTGTGTCCAAGGGACCTGGGCATCGTAAGGAACGGATATGATATCGGGGGTGTCTTATTTTTGCGACTTGAGATATGTCTCATCTCTCCATGATTTGGTGTACTTTTTGACTTCTGTCTAAATTTTGACGAACTAGCCAGGTGACTGGATGTTTGATGAGGAAATTGTGATATGATAGAACACTGCGTATATTAGTATGTGGTTGGATATTATTTTGATAATACTTTTAGATAGTGGTTTGATGGTGGAACTTCTTAAGTGAATATGATCATTTTGAGGAATATGAGATAAGTTATTACAAATATAAATATATATATACACACACACACACACACACACACACACACACATATATATATATATATATATATGAATCGTAAAGGTTGGGTGTGATTTGAGGTATGTCATGAATTCTATTTGGTTTTGAGAATATACTTAGGATCCTTGCATGGTCCAAACTTTGGTGATTATAATTAGGATCCTGGTGTGGTCCAAATTTTTGGTGATTAGAGTGGGAACCTTGTGTGGTCTGATCTTTGATGATTATATTTGGGTTTGAAGTATTGTTGGGTTATTGGTTTGAATAACCCAGTTAATGAGTTGACTTGCTAGTGATACCTTGGTAAGTAGTTGATTAAACTGATATGAACTTAATTGTTTTGCACAACCTTCGTGACTTGAACGTAAGGTGAGTTGTACAGTTGATATCACTAACGTAAGGTAAAGTGACTAAGGATATAAAATTGGTTGTTTTCTATAATATGAAGAAGGAAGATGATAATAATGGTTTTACTTAATTTTGTTATGCCGAACCTTAACCATAGGATTGATGAGTATGTAGCTTATGTGGTTAAGTGACTTGAAAGATCTTATTAAGGTAAGGAGTTGATGTCCTAAAAGTGGGATAATTGGTGGTATAAAACCCATGGTGACTATGAATGAATATAATGGGTTAAGTCTAGGGATTTGAATAAAGTGAAGGTAGGATAATGTCCCTTGGCTTAATGAGGAGGCAAGGCTACTAGATAGACATTGTAAGTAGCTCATTATGACTCGATATAGTACATATGCCTAGAGTATGGGAATAAATATTATTTAATAGCATCCCCTAAATGTTATGGTAGTTTGATGAGATACAGCTGGTGTGTTATAAGCTATATGAGATTGATAAGGTGTGATAGAGATTTGTATTCGTTGACAAAACTTAATGAAGTTAATCAAACAGGGTGGAAAAGGTAGCATAAAGTAGGTGTTAATAAGCGAATTAAAGTTGACTAGATGTTTCTAATGATTCAAACCGACTTGAAATTCATCTTAAGTAGTAGATAAGAGGTGTGCGGATGAAACGACTTCATACTAATAAGGTTATTGTATGAATAACTATAATAGTTAGGTGAGTAGAAAAAGCCTAGTGCATTGAGAAGGATATAAGTAAAATTCTAAGTGTAGAAAGGGGCAATATAGGGCTAGTTGTTGTTAGGAGACGAACAAGTGGTAAATTGGTATCTAATGTAATGACCCAAATTGTCGTTACGCTAAAATAAGAGGTAATACCTTCTTTAAGGCTTCCCTTAGACAACTTTTAAGAAATTCAGGATAAGTCTGGTGTTGGATGATTTTTTAGGGTGTGTTAGTCAAAGGAAATCTGGTACTAATATGAGCATAGGTAGTGAGATTTGATTTGATATTTAGATAGACAATGAGTTTATGAAGCCGTAGCAACTTCCATCACTTGAAAAGGGGTTATAGAACTCTGGTTATAGTGGTTACCGTGGAGGGGTTGGTTCGTAATGTCATAATTCGTGAAATGTGTTGTAAAATAAGCATAACTTAAGATAGGTCCTGAGTTTCTACCTCAGGCCACTATAGTAGAAAAATTAACCATTACAGCGGCACTGCTGTGGTGGTAAAAGGAACCACCACTGCGGACCTCTGATTTAAGGTGCGAACCGCTGCAGAGGTAACAAGCAGAATTTGACAGTTTTAAAAATCTAGGAAACATTTTTTATTTCCCACTTTCTAAAAAATGTGAGAGAGCTCTAGAGAAGGCGATTTTCCATAGAATTTAGGAGTTTTCATCTTTGGACGTAAGCTTCTTACAATCTAAATTTGAATTACTTCTTAGAAACATAGAAAAGCATCAGAATCTTGTTCATAGTTGAAATTAGGGCTTACCCTAATTCATGAACTTAATGCAAATTAGTGGTAATGGGTTAAAGTTCAGTTGTTAATGATCCTAGGGTGTTAGAAAGCACTATTTGGAGTAGCATTATTGTTATTCATGTTAATTCAAGTAGAATTCATGAGGTTTAAAGGGTAGAAAACCCTAAGATAATGAAATAGGGCAAGTTTATGGTTAAAATCATTGATTATTGATCCCTAGTGTTTAAAAAGGGATGAATATTGAAATGGGTGAATAATCTTGATATCATAGATCAAGAACAAAGCAAAGGAAATGGAGGAGCAACTTTGGAGTGGCTTACTTGTTCCAGAATCTTCGATCGAGGTAGGTTGAGGTTATTTGTAGTAGATTTTCGATTGATGCATATAATAATAATAATAGTAATATCAGGAGACTCTATGTTTTAGGCCATCGGGCATAGTGTTTGGATGGATGGAATTGATGAAAATCTGGTTAGGCTTAAATATTACCATGGATTGTTGTTGTACTCAGCTAGTGCAACATTTGTGGCATGATTTTGTTAGAATATGGTGAGAATTATAATCATACAAATGAAAGTAATGTATTAATAAGATAATTGTGTGTTATAATCTTTTGTGTGGATCCCTTGATGGGTGTTTATGGTTATATGACTTGCTTGATGGTTTATGGAGTTAATATGTGAATGTGACTAATAAAAGAAGAACTAGGTGACTTCCTAAGCTATAAAGCTAGTCTCTATTATCTTAAAGAGAGGTGAACCCGATATGAGGTATGGTCGAAGTAAGAGACATTCTTGCTAGGAGATAGTTAGGAGAATTAGTTATGATAAGATGATGTGACGACATAACTTAAGAACCGAGTGATGACTTAAGCGTACGGGTTACTAGTTAGTAACTAAAATTGGCCTATTCCAACATGAATAAAAGAGGGATAGATAGGTGATAAAAATAGGTTGATAATTTAGAATACCGATGTCAACCTTGGTGAATTGTGAATTCCTAAATGGATACCCGTTTGATTGATCTTTGGACCTGTGGTGATTAATGATTGGATTTGATAATGCTTGATTGAATAAGTGGTGACTTGGCCTTCGGGCATACTTGTGATCTCTCGTGGTAGTGAACACTTGTTATCTGAAAATAATGTTTTTGTGATTTGACTGCATTTACTTGGTCGTCATTTATTGTAAGTTTTGTTTCGATCTTTGTTGCTTGCATCCGACTTCATTTGGGTGCTCACAATTTGCCTTCAGGTGCTACTTATAGTCATTGATTGTGTTGAAAATTTATACACATTGTGGATGATTGATGATATGGGTTGGGTACCACACCGATACGGATATGATATGCTGTGATATAGGTCGGGTACCATGCTGGTACAGATATAATATGCTATGATACGGGTTGGGTACCATGCCAGTACAGATATGATATAATATGTTATGATTTGGGTCGGGTACCACACCGATACGATATAATGTTGATGAGACGGATGAACAGAGAAAGAGTTGATGCGCACATCCTGCATTGATGCATTCATTCATATGCATTTGAATGTACATTGACATTTTTATGTGGTTGATGGTTCCTTGAGTGGACCGAGTTATGTTGATGATATGTCATGGTTCATTGTGTGGAACCATTATTTAATAAGATATTGTGGTCCCTTGAGTGGATCGATTATGTTGATGGATGTGATTTGGCATTAAAGCAGAATATGAAGATAGGGTACGCCCTGATTAAAGTATAAGTCATATTCCCCCTATGTATATAGTGGTTACGTGATGTATATTGTTGTGCCTCTTGTCCTTGACTAGGGAACAAGATTTGATTACCTAATTATACACAGCCATAGGAGCCATGACTCCTAAGGAATTAGAAACCCGATTATCATTAGTGGCCTAAAAGTGTTGATATAGTGAACCCCGCAGAGCTATCCGTACTAGGCTGGAATTGGGCTTATATAAAGTGGAGAAATAGTGCAAGGTGGAATAGCTTATCAAGGGACTAAGATATATGAAGATGTTAAAATAAAAGTATGTTTAAAGAGACTAAGTATCAGTAGTTATATATGTGTAATTGTGCTTTAGCAATCGAAATTTAAGTTAAAGTCATGTTTCTCTCCTACTTATTATTATTGTTAATTATTTCTAACCCTGGTCGGCCGATGATACCTACCAGTATGTATGGTTTGTACTAATACTATACTTACTATATCCCCTCACAGGGATATAGCCATGTTGCAAGTCAGCTGGAGTTTCTATAGCAGTGACGGTGATCATTCTCCAACATCTCATGCCCTCTCGATCTTGCATGGATGTTGTGTCATGAATGTCCCTACTCCTTGTCTAGTGCTCTTGTACCAATTTAGACTAGGTTCTGTAGAGTCACTTGTAGTTATTTTTCACATTTACTTTTCATTCTCGATGTATTAAAAATAGTTTTTGGGAAGAATTAAGTGAACAATTGTATTTCAACTTAATTAAACATTCGGTTGGTGGATATAAAATTAACTAAGTGTTTACCATTTTAACTTTTACATTTGGTTGAATCATAGGATTATTAGGGTTCTCCTATCTGGAGTAGGTTAAGGTAGGTTCCCGGCACGACTCGATGGGTTGGGTTGTGACATTGCTTCTCTGTCAATAACAAGGCAAGGCTACCCATACTCACCGCCTTCCTACTTAAAGCATCTGCCACTATATTGGCTTTGCCTGAGTTATAAGGAATAGTCATTGCATAGTCTTTCAACATCTCCAACCACCTGTGTTGTCTCAAATTTAGATCTTTCTAGTTGAACAAATACTGAAGATTGTGATGATCAGTGAACACCTCACAATGAACTCTATACTAATAATGTTACCACAACTTCAAAACAAAAACTATCACCGCCAATGCTAAGTTAAGAGTGGGATAATTAGTCTCGTGAGTCTTCAACTACCTCAAAGCATAGGCTATCACATTTCCCTTCTGCATCAAAACACCACCACGACCAACTCATGAGCATCATAATACATGGTAAAATCTTCTCCCTCCAAATATAAGGTCAAAATAGGTGTTGAAGTCAACAAAGTTTTGAGTTTTTGAAAGCTCGCTTCACACTCCTGACCACTAAAAAGAAATTTTCTTCTAAGCCAATTTGATCAATGGAGCTGTAATAGTAGAGAAACCTTGTACAAACCATCTGTAATAACCAGCCCAACCAACAAAATCTGAATTTGGTAGGTGAAGTAGGCCTAGACCAATCACAAACTGCCTCAACCTCGGTTGGATTAACAATAATACCCTTCTTCGATGCTACATGCCCCAAGAACGCCACAGAACTAAGCTAAAACTTACATTTTGAGAACTTAGCATACAAATTCTCATCTCTCAATCTCTGAAGCACAATCCTCAAATGTGGAACATAATCCTCCTTGCTCTTGGAATAAATCAAGATATCATCAATAAACACAATAACAAAGAAATCAAGATACGGATATCCCTATATATCAACTCCATCAATACTGCGGGGTATTAGTCAACCCAAATTACATAACCAAAAGTTTATAATGGTTTTACAGAGTCCTGAAACTCATCTTATGGATATTCGAAGCCCTATTCCTCAACTGATGGCTCCCTGATATCAAATCAATCTTTGAAAACATTGAAGCACCATAAAACTGTTCAAACAAGTCATCAATGTGCAAAAGAGAATACTTTTCTTGATGGTCACCTTGTTCAACTGTTAATAATCAATACACCCTGTGGGTCTAGAGTCAACATAAGAGTGACACCACTGCTTGGCAGGGCCGCACATCTGAAAAGCCATAAAATCAACTATATGGGATCCACCAATCCCATACTCTGAAGTCTCTCATGACAGCTCACTAGAAACTTATATGCAACCTCGCTCTGTCCACCCTGAAACTGAGGTGGATACATCTGTATGAACCTCTCAAACCTCATTTGCTTTTCATCTAACATCACTAGCCTATCCACATCTATATTTTATGTACCCTACAATGGCATACCATCAAATCTAGCTATTGCAACCGCTGGCTGGCCCGCTAAGCCATGGAATACTGGAATACACTATTGATTTGGGGTCTAAGCTCCAACTCTAGTCTATAAAACCCTGAGCAATATCGATCAAACCACCTCTCTGGGTCATGCCCTCTAAAAGACCCATCACATAAACCAAGGCATCCTAGAGTAATAGAGTAGCTATAAAATTGGGTGAATCCTGAATTTGGCCCACTTTCTTAGTTGGAATCTAATCATCCTCAACCTCATACTAGACCTTAGGAGACTACTTTGATTGGAATCTAAGCAGCCGACAAGCTCTACCTCTACCTGGTCCCTACCACATCTCCTATAGTAGGTACGGGTGCTAGAAGGAGCTCCTAGTCTCTCTCCATGTAGCATGAATCCTCGCCATCTATGAGAGAAATAAATAAAGAATCTTAGTAAATAATGAGCTAAAGAAGTATAAAAGACAACAACCATCTCAAAATTTGGTAGTTCAAAGGTACAAGCCTCTAAGAGTAAATGAAAAATACAACCCAAAGTCTGAAATATCTCAAAAGAAACAATATAAATATTACAAAAGTAAGAAGGGTAGAGGAGATTTTGTAGGCATTGGACCAATTAGCTACTACCTCTCAATATAGAAAGAGAAATCCCAAGTATAATATCAAAATCCATACCCAGGAACGGGTGGCTCAACACCTGCACAAAAGTGCAGAAATAAAGAAATGTGAGAAATAATCCATGTGTACTTAGCAGCAACATTGATCGATCCTAAATTTAAAGTGATGATCAAGACCACCCAAATAACCCATATCTCAAACAACCCAATAACCTGCAAATAGCAACGCCACACCTAATCTAGTAGGTATACACAAATAATATGAACTAAAACATTGTACAAGTCCACCAATCCTCAAAACAAAATAAAAGTAACAAAACTCCTTAATCATAATTCACAACAATATCAATACAATCAAATGTAAATGATGAGATATGTGCAAATAATGTAATGTAATGCTATAGTATACACCTAATGCTCTATATAGCTCGTTGGGACCCATGGAGGACTCTCGAGGACATATTTAATTTCGCCCAAATTACACTTCCCAAAAAGTATAAAGTGGTCATTGAATCAAATATAGAACCTAACAAGGTTGGGTCGATCCCACGGGGAATAAGTCGAAACCCAATCAACTAAGTTTGTCTGAGTAACTGGAAAATGAGTAAAAGAGGGGGGGTTTGTAAAGTAAAGAGTAATAGTAACGAGTGTTTGTTTTTTGAGGTTGTAATCAAGATGAGAAAACCACTAGGATTGTGCTCCCCAATAACTTCATAACTCCATAGATTCTCCGTACGTTAATGATCTCTTAAGGTATTCGACATGCAGAATCAATAGATTGTGTATCATCTAACCGACTATGTTATGCCCCTTGTAGATTACTATCCTCAAGCACAAAGGTTAATGCATCATGAGTGTTTCTATGTTGCCCCTTATCTATGATCCCAATATAGCCTTTCTTGTATCACGACTCAAAGCTAATTAAATGAAGATAACTCCAAATCTGGTTGTTGATTCACTAGTTCTATCCAAATAACCTTGCTACATTCCAGGGTAGAGACGGGATTAGTTCCAACACTGCGCACCCGTCAGAAAGCAACCAATTTCAAAGAAACAACAATACATGCCCTAATACCCTTCGAGAATCACCGTGTACTTCAAACTCTACTTCATTAATCCATCATGGTTCCCACAACCCTATTATGGAGTTTAGATACTCATAATTGTATGAACAAATCAAGAATTCATAGATGAAAACATGAATTGAAACTCACAATAATGAATAAACTCCAAAATCTCAAATAGAATTAAAATTGTAAAACCAATATTCGTAAAATCCCAAGAAATGGCCTTAGAATCTTACAATATAGTGTTGTCATAATAATAATGTGTACCCTGTAAAAATAACCCTAAAAGAGTATTTATAGAAAACACAAACACTATCCTAAACAAAAAAGAAAAGTATTGTCGGTTGCCTCGGATGAGAAGAAGGTATGATCGTGGTTACAACCCACGATCGTCCTTTGTCTGTCGTGGTTTGTAATTAGACTTGTCAGATGGTAGATCTTTCATCAAATTATCCAAGGTATGGTCTCGTGTCTTCAACCTATGATCATGGCTTCTTGTCATCTGATCATCATGCCTCTAAAATTATGTAACTCAACAAAACTGAACCCTCATCCCACGACCACATGCTACGATCGTGCCTTCAAAATTCGGTTGTGGGAGCCATCATTTGATCCCCTTATACTTACTCCTATAGATTGAAGTTTTTTTTACATATCATGATCCCATGGTACGATCAAGACATCAATTTACGATTGTCATCCTGCCGTGTGTTCGACTCTTGACTTGGGCATCTCTGATTTTTTCTACAAAAACCTAGGCACGATCGTAGTTAGATTCCATGATGATGGTAAGGATAGTATGATGCCACCTTTCTCCAGTCTTCAGATTTTCCTTCTCTAAGTCTATAAGGCCTGCAAACACTAACAAATGCATCAAATCCCACAAAAAGTACCTTTAAACTTACAAATATTCCTTGTTCTAAGCGTCTCAAGTGTCGTAAGTCCACGGCACATCAACATCCTCAACTTAGAACGCTTGCATGTCCTCAGGTAAACAAAATACTAAACTAGCTAAGACGTATAACCCAGAGCAAAGTCAAGATCACTACGGCAGTCAACTTTTCAAAACACACATGCAAACTATCAAAATATACTCAACATCATTCATTCTAAGCAAAAACAACAAGTGTAGTACATATTTAAT
Organism: Capsicum rhomboideum; assembly: GCA_031232105.1. NCBI lineage: Eukaryota > Viridiplantae > Streptophyta > Magnoliopsida > Solanales > Solanaceae > Capsicum > Capsicum rhomboideum. The sequence continues at coordinate 96,480,964 of CP124719.1, read as the reverse complement.
ATCAGATACTTTAACGCAATGGGATCACGATATGACATTACATTGTGAATAGACAACCTAACACATTCACCCATACACTACCTAAACAAGCAATAACTAGACTACAGCCCCTATGCAATCACATCAAAAAAGTCCCTACTCAGTATATGTAATGAATTCTAGTATCGGGACTGAGTCAAATCTCTCACTCTCACAACGAAGTCTGGTTGTGTGCATTGATACCATAGGCTTACCCATATTTTCTACGCTTCAGCTTTTGGACAGTTGAGTTAGAATCACAATATGTCTTTCTAGGCTTGTAATGTAGGCTTGGGGACAGGGTATGGTATATTTGGGTACAGCGAATTATTCCTCCTTGGCACTACACTACTTTTGGCTCCACTTTTTATCTTCTTCATTTTTCTCCCTTTCCTCCATTTTATTTTCTTTTGGATCTCAGTTGCAATTTTATTTTCACCTCACTTCACTATTTTTTACTTTTTCTTTTTCTCTTTTTATTTTTTATTTTTTCATACCGCGCACGAGTCCTTTTTATTTTTCACTACTAATTCTCATACCCTCTTTTTACGCACCCCTACATAATAGTCACCCTCAACTTAGGCGATTTGCTTGAGTTGAGGTACACAGTGTCCAAGGAGGGACCAGGGACAAAGAAGGTTTAGTGCAAAAATTGGGAAGGTAAATCGGGTAGTTCAAAGAAAAGGTCTACTTAAGGCTCAAAATTAGGGTTCAAGGGATATACAATAAATTGTAGGTCATTTAGGCTAAAGTGGACTAATTCAAATGGCCTACGATCCTTTCCTAACCTCCTATCCTACGGCTTTAAGCTAGACCAAACGGGCAATTTCTACATTGCACACATACACCAACTAGGTAATATATCTCACTCACTCATGGCTCAGGGCTTTTGTCTAAGTTACTACCTATTCAGTTCATGCAAGATCAACCAAGTTATCTTATTAACAATTCTAATGGTGTATATAGATCCTAACATTAGATACAGTATAGTACATTTAAACACTACATCACAAAACAAAATTTTAGAAGGGTATCATTTAAAACACTTTTCAAAACAGGTAAGCATGCTTTACGAAACAAACCAAACTACACCATGTTTTCTTTTCAATTACTCTAAGTTATACAACTAAAAACATCAAAAAAATAAGTAAAAACATCTCAACATGATGATTTTAACTATGATAGCTCAGTCGAGGAAAAAGAAACACGATAACAAAAACCCTTACCTTTGGTATACCCCCACCCCCAACAGAAATCATTTAATGTCCCCATTACACAAAATCATCTACAGAAATACAAAACTATGATAAGGGACATACTTAAGGTGCCCTAGGCACTAGTGGAACTCTGATCACGTGGGGCTGCAAGTGGGTCGATGATAGTCTCCTCTACAATCATAGCCTCAGTAGTGGCCAGGGCACTCAAATCTGTATGGGCACTGGTGGCGACCGGTGCGCTCAATGCCTGTTGTATGGGTGATGGGTCAATATCCTCCAGTAAGCCTTCCTCAGAGGTCTCCATGTCCTTCCCACTCTTGCTCTTCTTTTTTTTTTCTTCCCAGAATCATCTCATCTCCTCCTCTTCCAAGGCTTCAAATCTCCCCCCGTCTTTTCAATATCACTGTCAATATCCCGTGTGGATTTGTAGAAATCCAGAACCAAAGAGTCCACATCCACCATAAGGCTTACAAATGAAGAAATATCCGGTGGTATAGGAGGTGCAGTGTCTACTAGCTCAGCTAACACCCTGACCGTTTCTTTTAGCTCGGTCAGGTCTCTCTTACTATCAGTCAGCTCTGGTGCTTGGACCGCATCTATGTGAGCAATCATCTAACTCTTAAATCTATCCATACGAGTATGTATAGTCCAAACTACAGCCCAGATCTAATCACTCACATAGGGCTTCACCCCAACCTCCAATTTCTTTATGTGGGCATCATGCAGGATTTGGTTCCAGATAATCCCCTCCAACTGAGCAGTTGGAATAAGAGTATATCCAGATGGAACCAATGAGTGGCTGTGAGTGGAGGATGGTGGTACTAAAGAGGCTGAGGCACCAGCATCAAAAGTCGATCTATCACTAGTAGGGTCCCCCACAACATTTAGAATCTCTAACCCTCAGGCTAAGGCTGTCGAGTTCTTCACATCTTTAATCAAAGCCATATCTGCGAATTTAGTCTACTGCATCTCTCTATCCACTACCCCTATACTCGATACAAGTGCCCGCCACATCAACTCTGTCACCAAGCGAGGAAATGGTAGTGTGGTGTGACTCTAAATCACTCGGTCTCTGATCTCCTCAGCAATAATCCATGGGATATTCAAATCCAATCCCATAACCAAAGCAGCAACTAAACAGGTATTGGTCGCACCCAATGTGTTTTCATTGGATATGGGGCATTCTCTTAAGCTTCAGTAATGTGGCCCACCAGCCACATAAAATGTATAACCCGATCATTCTTTGGCAGCATATTGAATTTCTTTAAATCAGTCATCCGAAATTCATACATCGAAGTCTCCTCAATAGGTTGGAATATTTCTCCGAATATGGCCCTTGAGATAGCCCCGATGAATATGTCAGCTTCGGTGTCCTAGACCCAAATAGTGTCAAGTCGGGGTTGCTTCTTCATATCTTTCTCCTTCCCAAAAGGAGTCATGTTCTTCAGCATTACCTCATAGTTGGCATAAAAATCCCGCACCAACTCCGACATGTAGTACCCAAGGGGTCTGGTCATCCACCCCAGCTCATACCTCTCAAAGCCCCACACTAACTCTGGGACTTTCTGAAGTGACTCTTCTAGTATGCGGGCTTCTTCCTGAATGCTCCTCTTTTTGTTATCCCTGTCTGTCAATGTTACCCTGTCAATATAGTAGTCCCTTGCATTAGGGACTACCCACTATCTTGGATCCACACCCCTAGAAGTTGGGGTAATACCTGCAGCAGCTGCCTCAGAAACTTTGGGGTTTGATTCCCCCTTGGTCTCTGAGGAACCAATTTCATCAGTATATATCTCCTCACCCTTGTCTTGGTGAGTATCTTCCCTTCCCTCTTCAGCCTGGGGAAGGTTGATAGGGGTGGCAGCCTCTACAATGGCAGTGGAAGTTGTTGCCTTTATCTTAGACTGGTTCTTTGTTTCCCAAGGAGTGTATTGTTCATCAAAGGAGATAAGTTCATACTCCTTCTCAGAACCACTAGAACTGTACCCACTCTCTGAGGAGCTTGGTGGGGCCCTTGCCTTGGCTATCTTCTCTCAGAGAGCCTTATCAGTAGCTTGCTTGGATTTTGGTGCCATAGTACATGTATCATAAAAAGAAGTTAGTTCTAAATTAAACAATGTGCATATGCAAAAATTAAATCAGATGACTATATTTACGATCATGCAATAAAGGTACGATCGTACCTTCTGATCATAGGTTGGTCCTTCAGAGACTAATTTTTAAGGCATCACTCAAACGATCTCTTTCTACGATTGTACCTTCTGATTGTAGGAAGGTTCCCTGAGAATTGGAAATTATTGTATATCAGAAAAGCACATACTATGATCATATGTTGATATCACGATCATAGGATGTGTTTGTCTGATGAACTCCTGAGCATTAATATCTTATATCCTACAACGATCCAACCTACAATCATAGGTTGTGTCGTAGAATCCCAAATACTTAGCAGATTCAACCTTTTTAAGATTTGACCCTATTTTTAACCCTTATTGACCACAATTTTGAAAAATCTTGACCATTTCTTAAGTACTAATGGGTACTCAGACTTCCCCTGCGCTTTCAAAAACTCAAACACCCAACATTACGTTGATATCAACTACACCCATCATAGAAAACAAGTTTGAACTCCCAATTTGAATATTTATTTAGAGATTTTGAGAAACTTACAAATTGATGTGGATAAGTTAAGCAAATATTGGAGTCGGAGTATAGGTACGACTAGTTTTTGCGGCTTTGAGACTGATTAGGGTGTAGAATATGAGTGCAAAAAAGTTAAAAACTTAGTAAGAAAACAATCGGGTGAAAAAAATAGATTTTATATGTTTAGGTCAGATGGTGGGTCTAGTCGGGTCGATATCAATTAAACTAATGGTCTTTTCAAACAAAAGGTTAGTACAATCGTGATATGATTTCACGATCGTACCTTCCTTTCGTACAATGCTAGTTTAAGAAAACTTACCTGAGAACCTATGAACCTTAAGTACTATCGTGATATAAAACCACGATCGTGACTTAAAATCGTAGGTTTGATGCCCAATTTCGAAGATCTGCAGGAGTAGCATCAGATGATTACGAATAGGATCTTACAATCTAGGCACGATTATGATACCCAATCATGAGATGACTCCTAAATTTTTATCTTGCATGACTCTTACCAGAAGACTGAACCCACGATCGTATGTATATGGTACAATCGTACAATCCCTTTAGTGGGTTCAGTTTGGTGTTCAGTTCAGTGCCTTCTTTTTTCTAGGGTTTCCTGAACCAGTAACAAACATTGCCCTATAAATATTAAAGTACAAAACATGGGTTGCCTCCCATGGAGAACTTGATTTAACATCACGGCATGACACGGCTATATTGGTTACTCATACTTCACCAACAAGCCCATGGACTGCCTCTCATGAAGTTCTTGATTTAACGTCGCGGCACGACTCAGGTAGGCTTGATTAATCAAGTCTCTTCTAAGTCCACATCACAAACTATTAAGGCATCATTGCTTTCGCCCATGTAGTGTTTCACCCTTTGGCCATTGACTTTAAACTTCTTTCCATCTTTATTTTCCAGCTCAATTGCGCCATGGTGTAACATCGTGACCACTTTATATGGTCCATTCCAATTTGATCTCAGCTTCCTAGGAAACAGCTTCATCCTTGAATCAAACAAAAGTACCATGTCAACTATGGTGAAGTCTTTTCTCTCAATCTTGCGATTATGATACAACAAGGCTGAACTTTCATACACGCGAAGATGAAATTCATCCATCTCATTCATTCATTTAAGCCTCAACTTCGCTGTATCTTTCCATTCCAAATTTAGCCTCTTCAATGCCCATAATGCCTTATGCTCCAGTTCGATAGGCAAGTGGCATGCTTTTTCGTATACAAGTTGATATGGAGTTGCACCAATTGGTGTCTTGAATGTTGTCTAGTATACCCATAGTGCATCATCTAATCTCCTCGCCCAATCTGTCCTATTGGTATTCAGTATTCACTAAAATAGACTTCATATCCTGATTAGAGACCTCAATTTGCTTGCTTTTTTAAGGATGGTAAGGTGTCTCCACCTTGTGTTCCATATCATATTTCTCAAGCAAGGCCTTGAATAGATGATTACAAAAATGGGAGCCACCATCGTTAATGATAATCTGAGGTGTTCCAAAGTGAGAGAATATGAGCTTCTTCAATAAAGTAGTGACACTCTTACCTTCATTATTGGGAAGTGTAATTGCCTCCACCTACTTAGATACATAGTTAGCGGCCACCGAGATATATTTCATGCCATGAGAGCTCACAAATGGGCTCATAAAGTCAATACCCTAGACATCAAACAATTTTAGCTCAAGGATCGCAGTCATGGGGAGCTCATATAGTCTAAAGATGTTCCCTTGCCTCTGACACTGGTCACATGCACTAGCATAATCATAGGCATCTTTGTGAATCATCATCCAGTAGTAACCACATTGTAAGATCTTATGCGTGGTCCACACACCTACATGATGACCCCCAACTGGTGACGAATGACACACCTCAATTATACTCATCATCTCAACCTCAGGAATAAACCTGCAAATTATACCATTTGCACACACCTTAAACAAGTATGGCTCATCCCAGGAGAATTTTCTGACCTCGTGCATAACTTCTTTCGCTGTTGATACATCATATCTTATGGAACTAGATCACTTGCCAAAAAGTTGGAAAAATCTGCAAACCATGAGATTAAGTCTTGTGATGCTGCCAACACTTGCTCATCTGAAAAATATCAATAATTTCAAGATCATCCCTTAGTTTTAGCATGGCGTCCTCTTCAAGGCATGATAAATGGTTAGAAACTTGATTCTCTGTCCCTTTTTGGTCCTTGACCTCAAAGTCAAATTCTTGTAACAAAAGTACCCATCTAATCAACCTCGGCTTTGTATCTTTCTTCGCCATGAGGTATCTAAGAGCATCATGGTCAGTATGCACAATCACCTTTGTGCCTATCAAGTATGATCGAAACTTCTTGAATGCAAAGGCCACAACAAACAGTTCTTGCTCAATTACTGTGTAATTTTTTTGGACTGAATTAAGTGCTTTCCTAGCATAGTAAATAGTATGTAAGATCTTCTCTCGCCTTTGGTCTAGGACTGCTCCTATCGCCACACCACTAGCATCGCACATAACCTAAAATGGTAAGGTCCAATTCGGAGAAACAATGATGGGGGCTGAAATCAACCTTTCTTTCAGACACTCTAAGGCCTTTAAGCATGCATCATCAAACACAAATTTCACCTACTTATTTAAGAGTTTACACAATGGATTGGCAATCTTAGAAAAATCCTAGATGAACTTTCGAAAAAATACTGCATGGCCTAAAAAACTGTGAATCCCCTTCACAGAAATTGATAGACGTAATTTTTCAATCACCTCAATCTTCGCCTTATCAACTTCAATCCCCTTCATTGAAATCCGGTGCCCTAATACGATACCTTTTTTTACCATGAAATGGCACTTTTCCCAATTCAACACCAAATTGCACTCCTCGCATCTTTACAGAACATCGGTAAGATGTGCCAAGCAGTCCTCAAATGAGTCGTCCACAATAGGGAAATCATCCATAAATACCTCAATTGTGTCTTTCATCATATTTTAGAAGATGGATATCATATAATGTTGAAAAGTAGTTGGTGCACTACATAGACCAAATGGCATTCTCTTGAATGCAAACGTCTCATATGGACAAGTGAAAGTGATCTTCTCTTGGTCTTTGGGGGTGATGGAAATATAATTGTACCCTGAGTAACCATCAAGAAAACAATACTATCCTGTACCAGCAAGACGGTCTAACATCTGATCCATAAAGGGCATCGAAAAGTGATCTTTCTCGATCCAAAAATTCATCATTCATTAATCCATGCAAACTCTTCATCCGATAACCAGTCTCATCAGGATCAACTCATTTTTTTTATTCAGAACCACAATGACTCCACCCTTCTTTAGTACATATTGGATAGGACTTACCCACTTGCTATCTGCAATAGGGTAAACCACACCTGCATTTAACCACTTAATGATCACTTTTTTCACAACCTCTTGTATGGGTGGGTTAAAATGATGTTGATGCTCAATGCTAGGTATATAATCTTGCCCGAGCTGGATTTTAGTGTAAATTTTGGGTAAAATATTGATGATATCAGTAATAGACCAACTAATGGCAAACTTAAACCTCTGCAACACAGAAACCAAGGCCTCAACTTGCCACTTTAACAAGTCTACTAAAATGATAATCGATAATGTGTTATTAACCCCCAAGAATGCATAACGGAGATGGGAAGGCAGAGCCTTAAGTTCCAAAATGAGAGGCTCCTCAATATAAGGATGAGCCTGCGGGGCACTATATTTTTAGATCAAGATCAAGCTTCTTTAGTGCATAAGTGTATGACCCCTACCAACAAGTGCACTCACCATCTCGTTGTATTCATCAATACCATCACTATCAAAATTCATGATAAATGTTGAAAGTACTTCGACCCTCAATCTCTCTTCAATAGGAACAACTAATTTATCCTCGTTGATTTTATCAATCACATAAATTACGCGCATATCTTTTGGATACTTCATGGACTGGCAAATATTAAAAGTAATTTGCTTATTGTTCAGTCTAAATTTCACCTTCCCAGTCTCCATATCAACCAATGCACGTTCGGTCGCTAGGAATGCCTTCCCAAGATAATGGAAACTTCAAAATCAACCTCACAATCAAAAATCATGAAATCAACTGAAAGATAAAAGATGCAACCTTCACCAACACATCACATAAGATACCCACCAGCTTTTTCATGGTGTGGTCTGCCATCAAGAGCCTATTTAACGTGGGTTTGGGTAACCCCAATCCCAACTGTTTATACATTACAAGTGGCATTAAGATGATGCTAGATCCTAAGTCGCACAAAGCCTTCACAAAGTTAAAACACCCTATAGTACAAGTAATCATGAATGCTAAGCGATTGCACTACAATGGTGCACATTATCCGCAGGCTCAAAACTGACAGTTCTCTTCTTCGTCATCAAATCCTTCATGAACTTTGCATAGTCTGGCATTTGTTCTAAAGCCTCCACAAGAGGAATGTTGACTGACAACTCCTTCAACATAGAGATACACTTTTGATAGTTTCTCTCTTCGGCTTTCTTCTTCAACCCTTATGGAAAGGGAGGTGGAGGTTGTGGAATGGGCTTCAACACTTGAGGGGCCTCTTTCTTCTTCCCTTTATTAGACTTAGCCTCTTTTTCAGCAACTCGAGGCTTTTGAGATGCATTGTCATCAACCACAAAGTTTTCTATTTCATTCTCATTCTCATCATCAATTTCTACGGGCTCATCTCTCTTGTTCCCAACAACAGGCATAGGTGGATAAATAGTAGTCTTCCCACTCTGAGTAGTAATGGCTAATAAATGGCCTTCATTGTTGGGGTTTTGGATGGTGTTACACGGAAGAGTTCTTGGTTGACACTGATTTAATTTGGTAGACATCTACCTGAATTATTTCTCCAGCTGTTTAATGGCAGTCGCATGAGACTCCACTTTCTTGGTCATCCCTGAAATGTCTGCCCTAATCTCCTTAAGGCAATTATCTTGACTCTTCTACCCTTTAACAAGTTTTGCAAGTAGGGCTTCCATCCTTAAATTTCTAGACTCAGCATCTCAATTTCTCGGTGGAACATACAGGCCACTCTTATCTTTGTACTCATCTTTTTGCCTCCAATCGCCATCACAATCTTTGTCTCTATCCCTATACCATGACTTTTTATAATTGTCTTTGTAGTAGTTTCGACCTTGATTCCCTTGCCTCTAGTTCTGATACAATCTAAAATGCCTCTGGAACTTTTGATGGAATGATAATGAAGTAAGAGATGTTTGACGAACCCTTAGAGCTATCCAAAAGGTTCCATGAGTTGGTGATTGCATCTAAAAAGGGTAGAGGGGCCTTGGAGAGTTCAAAGAGAATCAAAGACAAACTAAAAGAGGCCCTAGAAGGACCTGTGAGCTCACTTGCGCCCACAGATGAAGGACATGCGCTAGCAGATGAAAGCAGTGGCATCTGCGCCCCCCATCTATGTGGGCAGGTGGCCCATCTGCATAGGCAGGTGTCCCTTAGCGGCTGGACTTGTTCTTTTTATGGAAATGGGTCACTTTTGGGCCCATAGTTGTAATAAATGGCCCATGGCTACAAATAGTAGCTTCTTGTCATTTTAGGTCAACTTTTGATGCAAATGAACAATTATACACTTGAGAGTGTGAGTGAGCTAGGATTAGCTTGCGTTGAACAATCGTTTGAAAATGTTAGTTTCTTGAGAGTTCGATTCCCTTGTTGTATACGTAAGATTTAGGTGCTTTGTAGGTTATTTTGTTTCAGGATTAAGGGTTTGATATGCCCTTTATTTGCTTTCAATTTCCTTCTTTGTGTCTATCAATTTGCTTATATTTCTATCTTTCCCTTTTTGCTTCCTTATTTATCTTTGTTATGTCTATTGTTCTTCATTTTGTATTTTGTCCCTTATCATTTGGTATTAAGAGCTTGGATTAGGGTTGGTTCCACAATCCTAAGACTTGAGATTGATATATCAAAAAAAATAGTCAAAAAATTTTTTTTAACAAAAACCCAAAAATATATTTGTGTTTTTGAGTCATTTTTGTAGTTTCTATACTATATTTGTTCCATCTAGTACTATTTAGGTTGTATCTTGAGTTTTTGGTGTATTTGGAAGAGATTTGGAGAAAACCCATTGATGAGTTCTTGGGTTTGAAGAAAAAGTAAAGTAGGTTTTTAGATCTTGCTATTTTGGTGTAGGAAAAGTAAAGTGGGTTTTTAGATCTTGCTATTTTGGTGTGGTGTTGAAGGTTAAAATTGGTGGGAAAGTGCTCTCCATGTTGAAGAGAACATAAATCTAAAATTTCATGCAATTCCGAGCAAAAATGAGTTAGTTGGAAATTTGGTGTTCTTAGTGTTCTTGAGGATCTTCATATCTTCAAGAAGATTCATCAAAAGTTCTTGTTTGATCTAGGAAAGAAAGAAAAAGGACAAAAAAGTTGTTTGTACAAAGGAATATTCTTGGAAAAGGAGTGCAAAAGGGCCCACAAAAGGACAAAACTCGAAAGCTTCAAGTACACTGCCTAGGGCCACCTGCGCCCGCACCTGCCAGCGCAGGTCACCAACACAGGTGAAGGCAGAACCACTGGACGTTGACCTGCGAAGTCCACCTGCAAGGGCAGACCCCTATATGCGCGCGCACCTCACCCAAACGCTCCTCAAACGTTGCAAAATCGATCTTTGCTCAGGTTACAACATCCTAAATCCATTCCTTGATTCTTAAACTCCTTTCTTGATTCCTAAAACTAATTAACAACTAGTAATTGATCTACTTAGTTAGTTGATTAGTCTTAGAGTCCACTTTTTTCTTCTTTCGTTTCTTTTTGTGTTTTTCTCTTTTGTTTTGCTATTATTTCTTGTTTTAAGTATGTTAGTATGTTTAAGTCACCTGTTCTACTTCAAAAAAAAATCTATTTCGACCATGAGTAGTAATTGACACCACGTTATCCATCAGAGTAGAAATGATCTTTCACCGCTAGCAATGCCTATTGTGAGTCAAACAAAGGTGTGTACTCCGAGAGATTGTGAGGTTGATTTCTTAACGCTAACTTGTTTGTTGTTTTTGATTAGTGTTTCTTTTACTAGTTACATGGCTACAGTGGATGGAACTCCACAAGTTATGGATAACAATTCTTCAAATACCATCTTAGCCACAATTGAATCCTTAGGTCATAGAATGGAAACCTTGGAAATCTCTCTACAAAAGAGGAGACAACTTAGAAGGCCGTTTAGATTCCAACAATTCAACAAAATGCCTCTACTACTATCTCCCAGTAAACACTTTACCAAATGTTCAATCCACCAAGACAAGTATATGAGCCCATCATCCAAACCACTATGTACCCAAATAACTGAAATCCCGTTCGTCCACTACAACCCCAATTCAATCAAGCCAACCAACAAGCTCAACTAAACCAACCCATTAACCAAAATCCACCGCCCCAAGCCCTACTTAACCAAAATCAACCTGTCTAAGGGGAGAGGGACTCCAAGTTAGAGATAGAGTGATAAATGAAGTGGACCTATTCACAGAATTTGTATGGAATAGGTGAGAAGCTCATGGAAAAGGACATAGAGGACGAGGAGGAAGGTTTGGTCTGATTCCCCAAGGTAGAGTAAACTTGGGAAACCAACCCCAATATCAAGGATATCATCAATGGGATCAAGGAGTTAATGCGGGTCGAGACATGGGTCTTAACTCCATCAAAATCACTCTTTCTACCTTCAACAGAACTAGTGATCCATCATCCTAACTTGATTAGAAAGTAAAATGTGATAGGATCTTTCAACTTAATGAGTTAACCGATCAAAAGAAAGCCTCCCATATAATTGTTCAATTCGAAGGGTATGCTTCTATTTGGTGGGAAACCCAAAGGTTGCAACGAGAAAGATATGGTAATTCGATCTTCCAGATTGGGACCAATTGAAAGCGCTTATGAGGGGAAAGTATGTAACAACAAGGTACTAACAAGAACAACTCACCAAGCTATACAACTTGAAGCAAGGAGGTAATGTTGTGGAAAACTACTATGAAGAATTCCAAAAATTAATCCTTCGACTTGAGATTATTAAACCACCACACCATTGTATGGCTAGGTTCAAAGAAGGGTTGGAAAATAACATCACTTCTCAACTAGTTGTCCACAAGTTTGAAAACATAGAAGCCGTTGTCAAAGCAGCCATTGAGGTTTAAAAGAGCAACAAAGAAAAAAAGTCTTTCAATCCTAAAGGCTACAGTTTTTCTAGTTTATCCAGGTGGAACAAGAATAAGGACATCAATAAGTCCTATGAGAAGAAGCCCTTTGAAAATACTACTCCAAAGTATCCTCCAAAAAATGAAGGTAACCAATACCCGAACATTAATTCTAGAGGTATTATTTGTTTTAAATGTCAAGGTTGGGGACATAAGGAAAGTGAGTGTCCCAATTGAAGAAACATCATTTTTGTAGAAGATAAGGCTTACTTTGTTGGGTATAAGGTGAACCAAGAAGATGGTGATGAGGAAGGAACCCAAGAGGATGAATACCTTGAAGATGATGGGGAACTTGCGGGAGATCCCAATGAAGGGGAAATTAATGTGCTCCTTGGTATGATGATGTAGGCTATAGATAATGAATTCTAACTTTATGATGAGATGAGTGGTGAGTAGTGACGCTTTAGACGATCCAATCCAAGAGGAGGAAATGGACTTGGCTCAAGAAGGGGAACCTTGTGTTCTTCCCAAACCCTTGTTGTTTACTAACCATGGTGCTAGAATTTTGCCTAGCACTAATACTTCTCTTTTGCAGGGTCATAGGGGAATACTTCCAAATGAGGATCTAATGAAAGTTCCTCACAATTATGCATTTGAAGTCCTAGATGAGTTCTTATCTAAGGACTCCAAAATTGATGAAGGATTAACTCAAATGAGGCTTCTATGCAAACTCCTATGGGTTGATAGATACTTGCTAGCAAGGGGTAAGGAATCTGACCCCATAGGTCGAATAATGGAGTTACCTACTAAGGAAACTCATACAAAGAGGCAAGAGGACCAAGTCTATTAGTCCAAGTTGATGCATGGGAGGGAAGGACCATGTGGAGCATGTAAAGGAGACAAGCGAGCAAGTTTAAATCCTTGATCCAAAAGTATGTACCTAACCCCCTCTTATTCCAAGCAATACTTGGAATCATGATGACATTTATCCTATATCTCTTGTACTTAAATTGTGTGGGCCTTGCAATCCAAATGCCCAATCTATTTGTTGCTTTGAGAAGGGTCTATGTTGCCTACTTGATAAACAACTGTTGTTCCTAATTACTTGTCATACTTATATGGGCAGAAAAATTGAAGCACTAGGATGGACCCCACTAGTGAATGCTCTTTCCTTGGGAGGTTGTTTGGATGAGAGAGATGTGAGGTGCTTGAGTTGCTTGTTCTTACCTTCTTGTGTTCTTATCTTTGATAGCTCCTTAAATGATCTTAGCTTTTTTCACTCTTGTCTCTTTGTTTATACAGATAGCCATGTTTATGTTGAGAATGCCTTTTGTGTGAACATGGTTTGTTATGGAAGGAAGGGTAATCCACACCCTAATGACTACTTGATTTTATCCTTAGTTTTTACAACATATGGTGATTTACTTACTAGCTCACTAGAACCTATTGGTAATCTTGTTTATGGAACCATCCTAGGAAAGCCTCATGATGCTTATTGTAGCCAACACCTTTGTGACTTGTATAATGATTTCTTTTCATTGAACATAAAGGATAGTTTGTAATACGTCAAGAAGGTGTCCCTTTGGCATGAATATGTTGACGTTAACTCTTTCGCTAACCCTCGTACTTCAAGGAAATATTGGTTGTTTGTTCATCTCTTGTGCTTTCAGGACTTAGATTCAAGGATGAATCTTTTTCAAGAAGGAAAGAATGATACAATCCAAAATTCCTTCGGACCTTTTGATGGAATGATCATGAAGAAAGAGGTGTTTGACGACCTTAGAGCTATCCAAAAGGTGCCATAATTGGTGATTGCATCCAAGAAGGGTAGAGGGGCCTTGGAGAGGTCAAAGGGAAGCAAACACAAAGTAAAAGAGGCCCTGGAAGGACCTGCGAGCTCACCTGCACCCGCAGGTGGACATGTACCAGAAGATAAAGCAGTGGCATCTATGCCCCCCCCCCCCCTTCGGCCATCTGTATGGGCAGATGGCCCATCTGCGTGGACAGGTGGCCCTTAGTAGCTGGACTTGTCCTTTTGATGGAAATAGGTCACTTTTGGGCCTATAGTTGTAATCAGTGGCTCATGGCTATAAATAGTAGCTTCTTTTCATTTTAGGTCAACTTTTAATGCTAATGAACAATTATACACTTAATAGTGTGAGTGAGCTAGGATAGGCTTGCATTGAACAATCGTTTGGAAATGTTGGTTGACTGGGAGTTCGATTCCCTTGTGGTCTAAGTAAGATTTAGGTGCTTTGTAGGATAATTTGATTAAGTATTAAGGGTTTGATATACCCTTTATTTGCTTTCAATTTCCTTCTTTGTGTCTACCTATTTGCTTATCTTTCTATCTTTCCCTTTTCGATTCCTTATTTATCTTTGTTTAATATCTTGTTCATCATTTCATATTTTTTCCCTTATCAAGTTCTAATTTTCTTGATTAGACCTTTGGCCCTTGGCTCGAAAATCCACAATTTCTCTATCCAGATGCTTGGTCTCTTCCTCAGAATTCAAATCTTCATACCTAGGTGCTTTGCTTTATGCACCCACCGCAATAACTTTTTTCGCTCCAGCTGCTGCAAACTGTTTAGAGAGTAATCTCATTTTGGTACTCAATTGTGCTACCTCTTGATCCACATTTTCATCTAAAGCCCATTGCTCTGCCGATGCTCCAATTGCATAAGTTCTTGCGGATCGATCTGCTTCTCGAGTATGCCAATCTCAGTTGGTTTTAGTGATCCGATCTAGAATCTCCTATGCATGCTCTCAGCGCAAACTCATAAATTCTCCTCCAGTGATGGTGTCTTCTACAACCTTAGTATTTGTATTCAAAGCTTTGTAGAAGATCTCAAGTAAATGCCTACCACTCAACCTATGGTTTGGAACATTCTGCAACTTCTTCTTGAACCTCAGCCATGTTTCGTAAAGTGCCTTTGAATGCAGTTGTCTGAAGTTATAAATCTCATCTTTCAATTGCAACATTCTAGAGGGTGGAAAGAATCTCTCCAAACACTGATTTCTCAACTCTTATCAATTGGTAATAGAACCTCGTGGTAATTCAACCAACCGCAAAGTTGCTTCCCCCATAAGAGATAATGGAAATAGCCTCAATCGAATTGCCTCTTGACTCACTCTAGGCAAATTATACAAAGTGCAGATTCCTACAAAATTCATCACATGCATGCTCACATCATCAGTAAAGAGGCCAGCAAACACCCTCAAAAGGTGAATCATAGCACTCGTAATATCAAACTTAGTTTCTTCAGGCAGTTTGGGTTAGATAACGGCACCAATCTCCACCGACTCACAATACGCTAAATATTCTTCTGGATCCTCATAAATTGGGGGGTAGTGTAGTGATGGTTGTTGCACTCTAGGTCTTATCTGTCTTTCTTCAAGTGCATCAAAATGCAACGCTGCCGCTTGCATTTCTCAATGGTCTCTGTCTGCTCGTCTAGCAGCTCTTATCTCTGGTTCTCTTCAGCCATTAACCTAGCAGGTTTTTGGTCCGCAGTCTCATGACCTGCCGGATGAAGTGGTGGCTAATTATGAATGTCACCTACAACTGCTGGATCCTAAACTCCATCATTGTTCACCATTCTTTGATTATTCCTTAGACTTTTTTTAATTTCTTGGTCAAGTAGAATCAGGGGATTGCCTTGAATCCGAGTGTTGGGCATACACCGGTGTACACCCTAAGAACAGCAGGAAAATAAAAGTCAACAAATGAAACCGACAACTTTAACAAACAGGATTAATCAACTCTGTAACCGTTTTCCCCGACAACGGCACCAAAATTTGATGTCGCCCAAATTACACCTCCCAAAAAGTATAAAGCGGTCATTGAATCAAATATAGAACCCAACGAGGTTGGGGTGGATCCCATGGGGAATAGGTCAAAATCTAATGAACTATGTTTGTCTGAGTAACAGGAAAATAATTAAAAGAGGGGGGGTTGTAAAGTAAAGAGTAATAGTAACGAGTGTTTGTTTGCTGAGGTTCTAACAAAGATGAGAAAAGCACTAGGATTGTGTTTCCCATTAACTTCATAACTCTATAGATTCTCCGTATGTTAGTGATCTGTTAAGGCAACCAACATGCAGAATTAATAGTTTGTGTATCGTCTAACTGACTATGTTACGTTCCTTATAGATGACTATCCTTAAGTACAAAGGTTAATGCGTCATGAGTGTTTCTATGTTGCCCCATATCTATGATCCCAATATAGCCTTTCCCGTATCACGGCTCAAAGCTAATTAAATAAATATAACTCCAAGTCTTTTTGTTGATTCACTAGTCCTATCTGAATACCCTTGTTGTAGTCCAGGATAGAGACAAGATGAGTTCCAACGTTGCGCACCTGTCAGAAAGCAACTAATTCCAAAGAAACAATAATACATGCCCTAATACCCTTCGAGTATCATCATGTACTTCGAACTCTACTTCGTTAATCCATCATGGTTCCCATAACCCGATTATGGAGTTTAGCTATTCATAATTGTATGAGCAAACCAAGAATTCATAGATGAAAATTAGAATTAAAATCGTAAAACCAATATTCGTAAAATCCCAAGAAAATGCCTTAGAATCTCACAATATAATGTTGTAATAATAATAATGCATACCCTATAAAAAAAAACCTAAAAGAGTATTTATAGAAAACATAAATCCTATCCTAAACAAAAAAGGAAAATAATGTCGGTTGCCTTAGATGAGAAGAAGGTACGATCGTGGTTACAACCCATGATCGTCCTTTATCTGTCATGGTTTGTACTTGGACTTGTCAGCTGGCAGATCTTTCATCAAACGATCCAAGGTACGGTCTTGTGGCTTCTTGTCGTCTGATCATCATGCCTCTAAAATCCTGTAACTCAACAAAACTAAACATTCATCCCACGACCACATGGTACGATCATGCCTTTAAGGTACGGTCATGGGAGTCATCATCTGAGCTTCTTATACTTACTCCTGCAGATTGAATTTTTCTTACATATCACGATCCCATGGAAAGATCGCGACATCAACTTACAATCATACATCCTGCCGTGTGTTCGACTCCTGACTTGGGCATCTCTAATTCTTCCTACGAAAGCTGAGGCATGATCGTGGTCAGATCCCACGATCGTGGTAAGGCTCGTCTGATGCCACTTTTGTCTAGTCTTCAGCATTTTCCTTCTCTAAGTCCATAAGGCCTGCAAACACTAGCAAACACATCAAATCCCACAAAAAGTACCTCTATACTTACAAATATTCCTTGTTTTAAGCTTCTCAAGTGTGGTAACTTCACGGTACATCAATATTCAAACCCAGAACCATTTCCCATTGGGCAAACATTCAATAAACCACTCGAAATCATTTCCTATCGAGCATACAAATCAGAAATCTACCCAGAATCATTTCACATCAGGCCACCCAAAATAGCTCCCCGTCGGATATGCAAATAAAAATCAGTAAAATTCACCTGGAATACTTCCATCGAGCATGTAATTCATTTTCAAATTATATTTCTCAAAATATCTCTTTAACAATGATATGATATGAATACAAGTGAGTATACATGCTACACAATAATATTAAGGATACGAGTATCTCAATCTGGGGCACACAAGGCTAAAGTCAACTCAAAACACTAACTACAAGCCCAAATATCATCAACCTCTTTAAAATTAATCAAATCACGCTTATCAAGAGAGGTATAATCAATATCAACCGCTATCAGGACCGATAGAATCACTATTCTTCTTTTTACACAAAAAGTCATGTATCAATAATAGAGAAAAATAATCCAATCAAGTCAATTATTCATTTTAACCCTTTCACATAACACTTACATCCGTATAGATGTTCGTCATTTCATCTATACGGGAACTCCATCTCCCCATTACTTCTCATACAAGCAACTTAGCACATAAATACTTCAAAAGAGAGTCAAAAAAAGTCTCAACTTGGCTTAAAGAAAGTCTGAAAAATTAAACCAAAGCTTTACTCTTCCAAAGAGCCTCCAAATGATCTGATCTAGTCAAATACGTATTCTATAAAAGAAAATGGATCCATCGATATCCATATTGCTATACTCAAATTTCGGGTCCAAAAAGTCAATTTTAAAAGTCGACCCTGAGTCCACAAGGGTAAAATTATAATTTTATTTGAAAATCTTGTTATCCATAACTTAAAGAGTTCAAATCTGAAATATTATTGAAAATGGAGTTAACATTGACATTCGAATTATCAAAATACTTTTTCCTAACTCTACCTCAAAAACCCCCAAATTTTCAAGTTGAAAAGTCAAGATTTGAAGATGAAATCACAATAAGATTATTGGGTAAAGTTTAAAAATGGTATAAGAATCATTGAAAACACCTTCTGAATCTCCCAAAATCGAGTTCTCAAGCTCCAAAAATCAAGATATGAAAAATACCAGAAAAAGGAGAAAAAGTCAATGTTTAAGTAGCAGTGATGTCATACCTATGGAGATCTTGTTGCAGGTGCGATGCCGAAGGCGTGGTATTCTTTCCAACGGAGAAGGTTGCTGACCAAGCGCACCCTTGCATGCGCAAGCCTATCTCGCAGGAGTGAGCTTGCAAGCGCAGAGAAGTTTTGTAGCTGCGACTCCGCCTATGCGAATAGGACTCTGCAGGAGCGGTCAAGCTCCAGATGACCAAGCTCCACATGAGCCACCCTTGGTCGCAGGGGCGACTCCGTCGATGTGGAACAATGATCGCAGGTGCGATTACACCAGACACACGAACTCACAACAACAACAACAAGTAACAACCCAACCTCGCGATCGACCCTCAAAGCACACCAAAAACCCCTTGAACATAACTCAAATGTGCTATCCAACTAAAAACAACATTACGAACTCAATGAAATCGTCAAAACACCGAACCGAGACGTTATCAAACATTGACCAAAGTCAACTCTATGCCTTAAAGTTCCAATTTTCCAACCAACTACCTGAAATCCATCTGAACACCTCGGGACCCAAATCAAAGGTCCCACTAACACAAATATGATATTTCGGAGCTAATGAAACTGACAGAATTCTCATATAACCTCAAAATCTCTGAATAATGACCAAAACCAACTATACCCACTCCAAAACCTTCCAAAATAAAAAAAAAAACTCACGTAACACACAACCAACATCCGCAGACCACAAATCATAAAACAACTATGGGGAGGGGCAAAATGATCAAAACACACCAAAAGTTGGAAATCGCAATGACGGTTGTTACACAATTGGTAAGGCAAAATTGAGGGGTCCTCGGTCCTCTTCATTGTCAATGCAGATTCGAGAAAAAAAGCTAAAATAAACTTAAAGTATAAGCTAAATTTTATATTTTTAATTGTCTTAAAAATTTATTACACAAAATTTTACTATACAAAACAAATAATTTAGTAGCATACATTAAAGAAAAACAATTGCAATGACCTTATGTGCACAAAGTGCACTTGCTATTCCAAAAACAGAATTGCATATCGCTCTTTTTTATTGAGTTATGTAATTCTTTTACTTTTTTACTTTTAAAATTAGGTAACAAATTTAAGAGGGGATGTTAACTTACTTTTTTATAGCACACGAAAAGAGTGTGTTATAAGAAAAAAAAATATATATAAACTCCTTTTATTCCATTTTTGTGTTCATGTGGTTTTTTCTTACCTTATTTAGGTTCCGGATTAAAAAAAAATAAGACAAACAAATTAAAATTGAGGGAATAACATGTCAGAGTAACAAGATGCTTGAATAAATTTGTATAGTATTTTTAGCTTATGTATATATATATATGATAGGTTTTAAAAGTGTTTATAAGTGAAAATCAACCAAAAATTATAATTCAGTCATTTCCAACTTATAAATACTTGTTATAAATATATTTGTATTATAGTGAATGTCTACTTGTATGTTTGTTAGGAGAAAAATTAGAAACTCTAACTTTGAAACCAAGTCAACTACCCTTATAAATAAAGGGGTTCTCTTCCTTGTAATTTATCCCTCAATATAATCCTCAAGAGAAATAAGAATTACTCTTTTTTCTCTCCTTTATTATTCTTGTCTTTTCTTTATTAGAGGTGCTTTTGAGTTTTGATTGCCGGATAATTATGTTAATCTTTCTTCACAATAATGGTAAGAGTCTCTCGCCCACTCTCTCTCTATATATTGTTTTAACTGATCAAGTTGCGGTTTTACTCGGCGGAATAATATTTAATATTAAAAGGAGACGCTGACATATAGAACATGTGGTGTTTTATCACTTCCAAACTATTGATCTTTAACATGGTCAAGTTTATAAGATGTAATATTGGATCTATTTATAGTCTTCTCTAAAACCTTATTGCACTATTTAATGTTTCTTTTACGAATGTTCTCGAGATTACAGTAATATGATTTTATCGTTTACCTTTGATAGTCTGATCCGTAGGGATCATATGATGTGATCTTATTTATGTTAATTATTAATTTGGAATGATATGTTTAGGGGAAGAAAGTCATAATTTGTTTTCAGTTAACTAGAAATTTTAAGGGTGTCAGCAACTTTGTTGGACAATTACTAATTGTTGGCCTATAATGATGAGCACAATATTTTCTTAAGCCTCGGGGGCAGGCTGAATTATAATGCACTAGGGTATTTTATGCTATTAGCTGAGGAAAAAATGGTGGATTTAAATCTCATCACACTAAAAGTGTAAGACATTGGGTTAGAGTCTCGATGCACCATGATAGCTTATGACGCCTTTATATGGATAAGACGTTGAGTTTGAAACTTAATGCACCATATTGATGATATTATGATGACTAAGGCAAAATAATGGAATTTTTGGTGAAAAAGTCATGAAACCTGTCTCATTGAACATGCTCCATTCCCTGAAGTGAATGTGATAGCAATATATGATAAGTCTGAAAGATGACAATTCGCTCCATTCTTGAAGTGAATATGGTAGCAGTACATGATACGTCTAAAAGATGACAAAATAATTATTGTGACTACCAAGGTATGTTAGAGAAAAATTCTCCACATTATATGTATGCCTCAATTTGCTCTTGAAGTAGCATTAGCTTGAAAGAGGTTCTAAGCTATCACAATTTGATAGGCTTAAGGCAAGATTGTATTCCATTCCTGGGAAATGAAAATTTTAATTGTTATAAGTACATATCCATTCTCTAGGGTGAATGTGACAATGTTTAATAATACTTATAAATACAAACGTGTTCTTGGTTGTGAAGATATTAGGACCCACCTCCTGAAGAGGTAGAACAATTGAGAAGAATTATTCTGAAATTTACTCCCGAAGTAGAAAATCTGAAATTCACTAAAACAAAAGGCACATGCCATGGAAAATTTGGAGTTTACTAGTATAAAAGTTCATAAATTGACATAAACGATTGCGGCATCCTGAAGATGTGCATATTGAGTATTAGACATGTATAGAAATATAAGATTCTTCAAGAATTCTATATGTTGTTTGTTCTCATGAAAAGCTGATTAGATCAGCTAATGTTGGGATTGGATCCCCAAAATTCTGGAAAGTATAAAAGGTGAATAAGGGCCCGTTCACCTGTCATGTGATATATTGAATAAGATGCATCAATAAGATGATTGTTAAATAATAAAGTAATATAAGACAAGAAAATAGAGATAAGAGAAGAGATGAGAGCTTTTCATTCTTCCAAATGCTCAAGTATATCAAGTCACTCTAACAAATCCTTATGCCTCTATTTATAGGGCTACATATAGGAACATGAAAGGGTGTCATCAACATGACATTTAACTATTGAGAATGTGGGGAAGATTATGGGGTTGTGGATGATCAATGTAGAGGTGGTGGAGTTGTGGGTATTACTACTCATAATGATAAAGAGTAGTGGGAGATTACATTTAGTGGACATCCATATAATAATATATATTTTATAACACTTCCCCTTGGATGTCCATGGATGATGTGCCTCATTAAAACTTTACTAGGAAAAAATCCTATGGGAAAAAAATCGTAGTAAAGGAAAAAGAGTACACATATTTTGAAATAGGCAGTGCCTGCTGCCTCGTTATAAACCTTGTCAGGAAAATCCAGTGGGATAAAACCTTAGCCAAGGAAAAAAGAGTGCAGCGCGTACTTACTCCCCCTGATAAATACATCACTTAATCTTGTAGATGATGTATTACAATTCAGCTTCTCAAAGTATTGGGATCGATAATATCTCCGTCAAATATTCCATCAAATTTGAGCAAAATAGTCATTTACTGAAATGTACTTTATTTTGTCTTCTTCGATATATTCTTCTTTCAAATGAGCTTTGCAAGTAGCATTGTCTGCAACGTTACTGGAATCTTTTCTTCAAACAAAATCACACATCTCATATGTGTTGAGTCACTTGCTTTAAGAGTACTTGCTCATATCTTTCCAGGACTTAAATAAGTATCAACGTATGACTGCCTTGCAGAGTATGATAGTACCCTCACTTGCAAATATATAACTTTAATTTCATCAAACATTGTATAGGTCAAAAATCTCCCTGCATTTGCATAACCAACAATCCTTTGACAATTTTAGTTAGAATAAACAAATTTATAGCGATAGTTTCTCATGTTCAAATGTATCCATCATTTTCATGAGATCATTTATATCTAGTGATATCACAACTATTGGGGTACTCAATGGAATCACTTTAATCCATATAAGAATTTAATATAGCTTTATTTTATAAATTCTCTAAAAGCTTTATATGCTTCATAACAATGTCTATCTAGACATAACAACAATTCATTACACACATTCAAGTTTTTCAAGTATTGCCAGACTGAATGAAACCTCAATGCATCCACCACAAGAGAATACATCTCTATATATTACAACTTTATATTTTATTTTACTTTCGCACAAAAATTCATTTGTACCCCCACTGACACTATACCTTGGTCCTTGGACCATATGTTCAAATCTTCACTTTTCCAAGTGAAGCAAAATACACTTGAATTGTGTATTTATTTGGCCAATCATTTATCTGTCCATGTTATTTGACAGATTTGAATTCAAGATCCTCGTTACCATTTATAATGGTGAACGCTACATTATATCAAAAATACCGTCGATGGTTATTTGTTATCAATTCCAACATGACATAACTTATCGAGATCTATTCATTTCATCATTTTCAAGTACCTGAACCTTTACCAAGGTTTTATGAAGTATTATGTCATGGTGCTCCTTTAAAGCACTTGCCTCATTATTAAGACCATCTTTATCATTTGTTCCTCTCCTTCTTTAAGGAGTTTTATATTTGGAACTGACTGGTCTATCACGTTTCAGGCGTGCCATACACTCTGCCCTTCAAGGACTTTTCATTAGAGCATTTACAGCTGAATTATAATATAGGATCAGTCTGGCAATGAACTTGTAACATTTTGCGAATCATGAATTATCTCTTGAACTTCAAGTTCACTTTTTTTTACGAGGATCTAGATAACTCATTACATACATTTCAGCTATTAATCATATCTCCCCCTAATGTCAAAAAATCTAACATTCACCCCAACCTTATTTTGGGGATCCATCTTTGTGCGTGGTGGATGTTGCACATTCAAATTTTTAGATGAATTTATTTGGCTCCTGATCCTAAACCAACAATATAGGGGAACCTTGTTGGCTTGATGCATACAAATGTTGCTACATTTAAATAAACTCGTCTCACATCAAATTTTATTTTTGGGATATTTGTTCTCATAACCAATGATTTAGCTATAATTGGAGGCACACACTTTATGCTAAACCAATCAACATTATCAACTTTTATAGTTTGGAACCATGCTCTTAATTTAACAATTTGAGCTAACAACATTGCAAAAATCAAATTGCAAGTTGATAACAAAGTGCATGTGACCAACCATAGATGCATCTTATTTCATAGTAAACGGTCCACATGGGAGGTGAACGGGCCCATATTCACCTTGTTATACGTTCCAAAAATTTAGGGATACAATCCCAACCTTAGCCGATATAATAGTTTATCGTGAGAACAAGCAACATAGGAGAATTCTTGAAGAATCTTTTATTTCTTCAATGTATAATCACATGAATTCTCAATTATTTTTGCATCACATTTGAACCGGAATGGTCAACCGATCACGCTAACTTATATATTTTCTGTAAACTTTTAGTTTACTATCTCATGTGATTCCATCACCATGCCCATATTTATATCATCAAATAGGAGGAAAACGGGTAACCTTTCATATTTATAACCCATTTCGATTGTAGTAATATGAAGATATAAAAATCTTTCCATAATTTATAGTCTCAAAATAACAATAATTTTTTTCTTGTCAATTTTCTTGAAACTTAAAAGTTTCTTTTGGAGACTTACTACAATCTCAATATCATGAATAATTTCATTCCTCCGTATAGTAACACATTAGCTTTTCTGAAGCTATCAAATACTTAGGTACTACCTCATATTCAAAAACACCATTTGTGTGGTGGTCATCTCCTTTTAGGGAGAAAATTATTGTCATTATGGTCAAAATCATTATATGCAAGACCTCTTTCTTGCTTTACTTTTGCCTTTAATAATTTATTTTTATAACATTTGGCAAAGTCCTTTTTGGCGTACCATATTTACGCGATCAATGACAAATTCATTCGATCACACCATAATACCCATTTTGGTCATGGCCAAAACTTTATAGGCAAGAATAATTTCTTGATTTTACCCTTTAGTAGATCATGATAAAACATACTATAACATCAATGACCTTTTTATACCAAATTAAAATTCTTTGCTTCCCTCAAACCTCTCGTAGAGGTGAGTTTTGGTGTTTATTCCACCATACATAAGCACATCTTTATCCATGAATTTTATCACATCTTTGACACATTCACTTTCAAGAATGGTCGGACATCCACGATATTTATCACAAGTCACATTTTCTTCAAGAAATGGACGAATTCATTGTATGTGTTTTTATTATAAGCTTATAAGCCCATTGTCATACATAGTCATTTATCATATTTATATGACCCACCTCAACATCACTTTATTTTGATCAAGGTTTTGTAAAACTTATCACATTAGGTCGCACGATAACCGCGTGCCCAATACCTTTCATATCAAATTGATGGTAAAATTACCTTCACCTTTTTGAAGGACTATTTGGAGAACCCATAGTGTTCTTCCTTTTATTATTATCAAAATGATTACAATTGTAATTTTGTTCCTCCATGCCCACATAAATTAACCACTTGTCTTTTTCAGACTTATATACTGCTACCACATTCACATCAAAGAATGGAGTAAATTAATGTGGCGGATTTCATGATTTTTCAACATATCATTTTACTTTAGTCATCCTTATGTCATGATCAATATAGTTCATTGGGACTTAAACCCAATGTCTTACCAATATAAAGGCGTTTTTAGGCCATAATTCGATAAATTGGACCCAACATTTTATCATCATGGTGCATCAGGAATAAACCCGATGTCTTACCCTCTTAATGCGATGGGACTTGAATCCACCGTATTACCCTCAACCAATGGCATAATAAGCCAAAATAGGACTCACCCTTGTGCCTTTGAAAATATTACCACACTATAATAATATGAATAATTAAATTAAATTTCAACAAAATATATAAAATGTAACCACATTAACTCCAAATTATCGCTTGAAGTCCATTTCCAAGAAAGCTCATTATTCTTCGTCTGCTATTAAAACTTTCAAACTTCCAATGTTTGGGTTGTGCAATAAGTGTATGGTCGAAGTGCTTATTTTCTAGTACACCTTGTTTCAAGCTTCATTCTCTATAGCATGACAAAATTATGGACGGCACTAACTTGTTGCCATAACTCCACCGTCTTCTCTTGCACTATATTCTCTATATTGTTATCATGTCCCCCTCTAAGCTTTCCATTATTATCTGCAGTTAAAATAAAGCCATGCTAAGCTTGGTCTCTTTATTTTATTTATTCGTTTTGTCACTTACTGATGACATATAATAGGCGTAAAATTTATAAAGATCTACACAGTAATAGTAAGTATGAAATTTTAATTTCCTAATTCAACCAGAAAAATAAAAGATGCATACCAAATAAATTTAATAACTAGAATTCATAGAAAAATTGAAAAAGAATACTCCCTGGACAATTGAAGCAGCAATATCGTCAATGCTTCCATATTCTTGACGAGCTGATTATAGAGGTTCGTGCTGGTAACGTGTTAAATAATAAAGTTACATAAGACAAGAAATTAGAGATAAGAGAAGAGATGAGAGTTTTTCATTCTTCCAAATGTTCAAGTGTATCAAGTCACTCTAACACAAATCTTTATGCCTCTATTTATAGAGCTACATATAGGAACATCAAAGGGTGTCATAAACATGACATTTAACTATTGAGAATGTGGGGAAGATTATGGGGTTGTGGATGATCAATGTAGAGGTGGTGGAGTTGTGGGTATTACTACTCATAATGATAAAGAGTAGTGGGAGATTACATTTAGTGGACATCCATATAATAATATATATTTTATAACAATGATCATATGTACATTTATTGTCAACCTGCAGTTTGGCATTTGCAAAGTTGTTTGCTCAATATAAATTGAGTGAAGAGCATAATTTTCAGATTGAGTAATCAAGAAAATTTATCTTGATAATGTTGGTTTGGCATTAAATGCCTTCGATAAATAGTTGAAACATTGCTTATGAGAACAAAGTTTCATGTATTGGTCTGAAATATGATATATTGCATACAATAGCACTTGTATACATTGGACTAATAAATTATGATTAATTCCTCCCTCTCAATTGGTTCAAGGTCAGAAACCAAATATTTTATCTAGTAGTTTTTGATGTAAGGTAAACGATTAATGGATATACCATGATGCACAAAGATAGATTCTCTAAAATAAATTGAGATGTATGTTAGTTTTCCTAACATAAAGGGGAGATAATGCTAAGAAATATGTTGTGAATTATCATCAATATGATCCTCATTCAAAAGATAATTCAAGTCAAATGCTTGGAGCATTTGTTGACCCCAAATTGATTTCATATTTAGCTGCGGGTGTTCCTCTTGTCTGTCCCTGAAGGACAAAGTCTACAACATGCATGAATAATCCTTGAAAAGGATATGGAGCAAATGATCATAATAGGGAGGCAATGTACTCTTGAAGAGCCTACGACATAACACTTAATAAAACCTTATGAAAGGTTCAGGTACCTGAAAATAATGAAGTGATGAGATCTCAAAATGTTATGTCACATTGCAAACTAATGTAAATGATATATTGTCGACGATATCTTTGATACAATATTTTGCAATATTGTAAAAGAGTATGAGGACCTGAATTCTATGTTTACTTAAGCATGCTGACGTAGAAATATTTATCAAGTGATATGAAACGATGCATTTTGTGAGTATAAAACCTATTTGATTTGTGGTCCAGACACTAGGAGATGTCACGCATGAAATGTTGAATATTGTCACTTGACAAAATCTATTTGACAATCCTTGAAGAATTCAAAATTTTTGAATCACATGCCAGTTTCTGAAAAATTTGTTTATAATCCTTATAAGGGATAAATTGATGATTTGAATATTATTGAAACTCTTAGAGAGGTTTCAAAAGCGATAGATTATTTGCTGAAAGAAGTTGAAATGAGAAACATGCAGAATTGGATTAGTCATGAAGTATCATATCTTGTGTAATTGGTAAATATCTTGCTATAACTATGAACTTGATATAGTTTTACTCTTATATGGAGATATTGAAATAAGATCACTTGCATAAGACAAATGAATGGCCTCATATGAATGTATTTATCCTAACAAATATTGTCAAGTCTTTGAATATACAGGATATTCATATGATCGACATAAGAGTTAGATACAGACATATTATCTATTGTCATGATGAAGGGTTACTATCGTACCATGTTAGTTTACATGACATTCAAATTATGATAAGATAATTACTACTCATGAAGCAAGCCGAGAATCATGCATAGCCCAACTAAAGGGAGGATTCATAAAAAGGAGGCGAAACACATTTCATCAAAGCTTTTCTACATGCATGAGAATCAAAAAAATGGTGATATCAACAAGCAACAGATTCGTTCAAGTGACAATGAGGCTAATTTATTCATCAAGTCTCTACCCACTACAACTTTCGAGAAGATGATGCACAAAATTTGAATGCGAAGATTCAAGATTTTGAATTGATGTTCTTACCAGGGAGAGCTTATACGTGTTGTACTCCTTTTTACTTTCAAGGTTTTGTCCCACTAGGTTTTCCTTGTAAGGTATTTAATGAGGCAACCAAAATGCATATTATTAGAGATGTGTACTCTTTTTCCTTCACTAAATTTTTTTCCCAATGGATTTTTTCTATCAAGGTTTTAACGAGGCACATTATCTATCAAATAGACATTCAACGGGGGGTGTTAGAAATATATTTGTATTATAGTGAATGTCTATTTGTATGTTTATTAGGAGAAAATTTAGGAGCCCTAACTTTGGGACCAAGTCAACTTCCCCTATAAATAAAGGGGTTCTCTTCCTTATATTTTATCCCTCAATACAATCCCTCAAGAAAAAAAAGAATTATTCTTTCTTCTCTCTTTTATTATTCTTATCTTTTCTTTATTAGTTCATAACAGTACTTTTGATTTGATATTTTTTACACTTTTATTGTGGTATCTTTTATACTCCCTCCGTTCGCTTTTACTTGTCACAATTTGACTTGCATACTCATTAAGAAAAATAATTAATGACGTAGCTATTTTACCATAGTATCCCTATTAAATGATGTGTACTATTGTGTCTTGAAATTATTTTGGAGAAAAAGCAATTAATACTCAAGGTAAAATAGGAAAATAAAAATTATCTTTTCTTGATATGTCAAAAATGAGAAATAAAAATAAAAATACAATTAGAAAATTAGTGAGAAGTAAAAGCGAACGGAAGAGTACTTCTTAAAATAACACTTCGAAAATAAAAACTCGTATCTCATTCTCCATTCCTTTTTTGTCATTCGTCATTATCTTTGCAAAATACTTTCAACTTATATCTTTTCTAATTAAAAACTTCCAAACAATACATTCTTTTTTCAAATATATCAACTGATTGTAGTATCATGTTTAGCACTTCTATTAAAAAAAAAAAACATTTATAAAATAAACTTTAGTATATTTTTGAAAGATTCTTGTCTGTTGGACGTTAAGTTGGAAGGTGGACAATGGACTTGCTTTCGGTATAAACGTATGTGCTGCAGCATTTAAGACAGAAAAAAAAAAGAATTGATTGCGTTTAGCAAATAATTAGTGTGGCCTAAGAATAGGGTGGTTAGTAGGTGCTTGTTGCATCCTACATAAAGTTTGAACTGCGCCGCCCACAATTGGGGATCTTCAATGCACCTCTGCATAAATAACCCCCTTTGCTCATATTAAGTGTTTACATTATTCAAAATATTTATCTCAAATTACTTTTCAACTTATAAATTAAAATTAAATTAATTGAGTTTTTCCTATTTGACTTTTACAATTAAAATTTATTTTGAAAGTGTAAATAAATTTGTAAAAAGTAATAAATTAGTAAAATTATCCTTTTTATTTATGGCTTCACAAGTGAAAAGTGAACAACTAATATGAGATAGAGGGAGTAAATTCTCATACTCCTTCTATTCATTTTTACTTGTCATATTTTTTTAACACATCTATTAAGTAAATAATAAATTTAATATTTTACCATGTTACCCCTATTAATTGATAT
This sequence comes from Capsicum rhomboideum, assembly GCA_031232105.1. Lineage (NCBI taxonomy): Eukaryota > Viridiplantae > Streptophyta > Magnoliopsida > Solanales > Solanaceae > Capsicum > Capsicum rhomboideum. The sequence continues at coordinate 96,451,137 of CP124719.1, read as the reverse complement.
TTAGTATTAGGTATTGAAAAATGATTTGAAAAATAAATAATTAATGTTAAGCGTAAAACACGAAAAAAATATTATTTTTATTGATATGTCAGAAGTGACAAGTGAAAATGAAAGTTCATTTTAGAAATAAGTGACAAGTAAAAATGGACTAAAAGAGTTAAGGTCTAATGTTTGTTAATGTATCCCTCCATTTTATTTTACTTGCCCCCTTACAAAAAATAGTTTTTTTCAATTTACTTGTCCAATTTATGAAATCAAGAGAAGTTTATCATTTTCTTCCAATACTACCCCTATCATTAAATGACTATATAAGTATTAGTACTCAAACTTAGATTTTCAAGAATAATTAACTATCTCGAAGCATAAGCAATAAACTTATCTTTCTGCATCAGAATACATCCAAGGCAAATTCGTGAAGTACCACAATACACCATGAAGTTTTCACCTTCCATAGACAAGATAAGAATAGGAATCGAAGTCAATAAAATCTTGAGCTTTTGAAAGCTTGCCTCAAACTATCAGACCAATGAGATACCATATTCTTTTGAGTCAATTTAGTCAAGAGAAATTTAATAAAAGAGAACCCTTCCATGAACCATCTATACTAACCAGCTAACCCTACAAAACTCCAAATCTCGATAGGTGAAGCGGGCCTAGCCCAATTCTATACTACCTTAATCTTTGTTGGACCCATTATAATATTATCCTTGAACACCACGAGTCTCAAGAATGCTACAAAACTAAGTCAAAATTGACAATTCAAAAATTTAGCATACAACAAGCTCATCTTTCAACTTTTGGAGCACAATTCGAAAGTGCTGCCCATATTCCTCCTCACTACGCGAATATACCAAAGTATTATAGATGAACATAATCACAAAGTAATCCATATAAAGACGAAACATATCATTCATCAACTCGATAAACACCGTTGGGGCATTAGTCAACTCAAGTATATAACCAGAAATTTGTAGTGGCCAGAACGAGTCCTAAAAACTGTCTTAGGGATGTTTAGAGCTCTAGTCCTCAATTAGTGATATTCTGACCTCAACTTCATAAATGTTGCTTGGCAGGGTGCTTGTACGCAATGTTACCTCTATCTTGTGAAGGTAGATAGGTTAATTTCGATAGACTATTGGTTCAAAATGACGCATATCAAAAATAGTAAGATTCACATAATTTCCTAAGAGGTCATTTGATAGCTGGTTAGAAGGCTATTAATGTATTAAATCATGCATAAGTAATAACATTCTTATTCTATATAGAGTATAAAATTAATACAATGTTTGATTTACAATTTAAAAAAACTCGCATAATTAATACATACATAAATTATAAAAAAAAGTTAAAAATTATTTAATGGGAAATAAAAAATTAAATAACTAAATCATATATAACTAATTCATGTATAAAATAAATATACATATAATTCATATATTAATAATATCTCCCTAACTCTAACCAACTACCATACAATTCTTATGTGCTAAAGATTTCAGTGTTAACATGAATTTATAGCAGAGCTGAAGAATAAAATTTGTGTTGAATTCTTTGAACCCGTTAGATGACTGATTGCCAAATCAGCCAAAAGTCTATCTCAAGAAGTTGATAACTTTGATGATGTGTTTTACACGTCTCGATTGACATAGTGCACGTGGAATTATCATCTTAATACCCAAAAGAGAGAAAAAAATCAGTTATTCTGAAAAGAAAAATCATTATCATTTAAATAACCTCAAATATTATTAAACCTGAATTTGGTGAGATGAGAAGATGAAACGGAAAGACAATTACTAGAAAAAAAAGGTTTATACTTTATTATCTTATCATATACTACAAGATATATAATATCATTATATCCAGCCTGGTTTTACATTTTATTACAAAACATTTTTGTATTTCAGCAAGATATTATTTCAAACACTATTTTACTAAATTTAATATAATTCATAGTAATATTTCCTCTTGATAAAAGGAATAGCTAGTTTTCTACAAAAGAATTTGAAAAGAAAAACACTTTCTTCATTTTGATTTATGTAACATGGTTTAATTCATCACAAAACCTAGAAGGGGAAAAAAATAATAGTGCGAACATAAAAGTTGAATAAATTAAAAAATTTAAAGTTCTACTATTTTTAAAAACAAAAACGTGTCATTCGAATAACAACAAAACATTATCAGATAAACTGAAATACATTATGAATTTCGTAAATCCCAAAGATAAGTATCATAGGAGTAGCATATAAAAGTTGGTCAGATTGCAGTAACAACTCACTTTTCTCGTTTCTGAAGCAAATCATGTTCGGAAGTTTCTGAAAACTTTTAAAAGTAAAATTTGAGTTGGTTTTTGGTCAACGCAAAAGAAACACAATAGTTGTCCACATTCATACTTTAAATAAGTCTCGTATTTTCTTGATTTTCTGACCAAATTAATAATTGAATCCCAAAAAAAACTCTCACCAATTCAATTACCATGATTCGCCGGAGAATTTATCAGGGTAAACTCCGGCAGAACATTCTCCGGTGGTTTCAGTCTTCTGTTGTTCCGGTGACGCCTGCTGCTACTGTATGTAGTAGTAGTAGTGCTGGCAAGAGAATTCAGTCTCAACTTCACTTTTTAAGAAACTATACGACGCCGTTTTCCACATATACTAAGGTGACAATCTTTCTTCTATCTTTTCCACTTGTTATAATAGTTCTTTCCTCAAAAGCATTTAGGGTAACTGAGTGTACCTTTTACAACTATTTGTATGTCAGAGTACTTTGCTTTAATATTAGAATCTGAATGATGTGATGTGTGGTAATTTCATTGATCTTGTCAAACTGAACATTCAAAGGGTAATCTTCCTGCCTTTTATTTTGCCTTTTTTTTTTTTTTCGTTTTTTTTCCTACCCCACATTATTGGATATGGGAATATCAAGATACTGGATTATGATGACAAAGCTATTCCAGCTGTGTTGGAATAACTATGTTGCTCAGACTCTCCAAAAATGCTTCGGCACCTAAATCCTAATTCTCCAAAAATGCACTACTTTTGAAGGATCCGATACACTTTTGACATTTTTGAGGAGTGAGAGCATAACATAATAGTTTCTAAAGTTGGTGTTTCTTTTCATCCACTGGTGTTAATATGAAGGATCGTTAGTAGTTAAGTACATTCACCAAAGTTGATCAGATCATGGAACTTGTTCCTTCTTTTAAAAGAACGCTCACTTGTTTTCTTTCTTGAACATGTTCTGTCTGTTTTGAGAAGTTATTTTCTCTGTAGCGCAAATCTGGTTATTCTGTTGTTTTTACCTATTGTTCATTCCAATAATTTTTGCAGTCAAATGCTTCACTTACTCTAAGAGGGTGTAGTTTTTCAACTCAACCTGCATTGGATCTCCCTGCTGGTGGTGTAATTGATATACCTCTGGCACAAACTGGTGAAGGTATTGCTGAATGTGAACTTCTCAAATGGTTTGTTCAGGAGGTTAGTGGATGGTTATTGTAAAAATATAGGGTATTTCACCCTATACTTTTTCCCTTTTACTAAATGATTTTTCATCTATGTGCCTATGTTAGACGCCCAACTGGTTGACTTGTTTTAAAGTAAACTTGATGTGGGGTGCGTTAGCTTTTACCCCTGGTACGGAGGAACTTAAAGCCAATTATACTTTGAAGTACTATTTACATGCATTTCTGTGCCCACACACATACAGAAAACTTTGCAATTGATATTTTGCACCTCATGATTTTGGCCATTACCCGGTTGGTCCTTGTAATCTTCTCTTGTTAGAAGCTATCAATTAAATATACCCATTGTTTTCATTTGTTATTTGGTTGTATGGGTATGATGGATTCTTGTCTAAAATTCTCTCTGAGCCTTTAAAGATTCTGCCTCTTTTTTTCGTCTATAGTTTGGTGGGATGAGTTAGGTGTGATTGATTCTTGTTTAAAAATTTCTGTTAGCCCTCTACTCGTTTTATTAATCAGGACTATAACATCATAGTATTCCAGCAGTAATATCCATTTGTTTTGTATACAAGAAAAAGACTTGGAACTACCTACTTCTTTCCCCTTCCGTCTCTCGGTTTATTTTCTCCTCTCCCATCTCCTCTAGTTGTATCACAGACTTTGGCCGATTAGTTTATAAGTTACTTGTAATACCATCTAATCTATGAGCATTTTGTAGAATTCACTACGATACTTTTTTTCTTGGGCAGGGGGACCTGGTTGAAGAATTCCAACCTCTTTGTGAAGTTCAAAGTGACAAGGCAACGATTGAAATAACAAGTCGTTACAAAGGAAAAATTTCTCAAATTCTTCATATTCCTGGTAACATCGTAAAGGTACAGCACCATAGTCATAATGTATTGATCACGCTGTAATTCTTCTGGTCTCTAATCTTGTCTGAAAGGATTTGTTTATTTAACTGCACCTTAATGATGACATGCAATATGACATCTTGAAGTGGGAATTTCACGATCAAATTCCGTTTATTATACTGTCGAAGAGGGGAAAAGTTAACTTTCATCTGTTTAAGGATACCCTCAAATTTATGAGCGAAGGACACGGAGAATGACTCACTTTTCAAAAAATCAGGCCATCTAGAAAACTAGCTTATGTGTTGTGTGCTTTCGAACTGTTCTTGTAAGAAAAATTGAGCAAACATATTATTCGCAAGGAGAAACCAGTGCTCCTTTATACCTTAGCGTTCGATTTGTCTCCTCGAATTATTTTGATTTTGTGAACTTTCACATCATCATCTGGTATATCATTCTTCAGCAGCCTTCATGTATAGCTGTAGAAGTTCCAAAGATGTTTAATAACTAGATCATCCTCTCTACCAAATTTTGTAGGTTGGAGAAACACTTTTGAAGATTGGCGTTGATGAAATTCCAGATCTTATTGAGACTTCTGATGCTTCAGAAAAGATGACATCCCTGGAATCTGATTGCAGTGGCTCAAGTGACATCAGCTCTGTGCCTGAAAAACCCAAGATCAGTGGAGTGTCATCCACACCTGCTGTTCGCAACCTTGCAAAGCAGTACGGTTTGGACATAAATGATGTACCTGCATCTAGGAAAGATGGAAGGATACTTAAAGAGGACGTGATAAATTACGCAATGCAAAAAGGACTAATTAATGAAGCACCAACATGTGCACTACAAAAACCTTTAGAGGTTTCACCCCTCATTGGAGGGGGATATGAAGATAAGACACTTCAGCTAAGGTTAGTTTCTGCCAGTGCACTACAAAAACCTTTAGAGGTTTCACCCCTCATTGGAGGGGGATATGAAGATAAGACACTTCAGCTAAGGTTAGTTTCTGCCATAAGGAGAACTCAAACTTGCTCACTTTACTGTTTCTATATGTTACTGGAGATTTCTGACTGCAGATGGGTCATGATTTCCATTAGTGGGAGAATTCTTTGAACAAAATTTTATTGATAGGAAGCGAGTGATTTGAACAAGTTTCTTCAAGTGTGTTGCAAAATTGAGAAGTATATTGCCACAATAAAGAACTGAAATTATAGCCTAGAAAAGCATGTGTTACTGCTTGTTTGTCACTCCGTCTCTAGATTCAACGAACTTTAATGGGGCAGTAGGAGTTCCAGATGAGTTGGCTATAGATTTCTATCAGTTTACGAGTAATCCATACTATAGAACATTTCCTAGTGTCTGTCGAAAGCATCTCACAACTCTTCTTCCTATTTTTTTTAAGATGCTTAAATATATTTCTTACTTTGCAAGTAGTTCCCCATCAGTTTGAATTGCATGAACAATTTGTGGTGGCAAAATTTAGATGCATATACTCATGGATTTCTATCGTATTCTTATCCGTAAGTACTTTAATTTGTTTCACTTGAGCCGAGGGTCTTTCGGAAACAGCCTCCCTACCTCCATGAGGCAGGGGTAAGGCCTGTGTACCCTCCCCAGACCCTACTTGTGGGATTACACTTAGTATGTTGTTGTTAAATACTCATGGATTTCTGTCTTGACCCTACAGGGGATACCAGCGTGCAATGGTTAAGTCAATGACATTAGCTGCAAAAATTCCACATTTTTATTATGTCGAAGAGATGAATTGTGATGCACTTGTGGAGCTCAAAACATCATTCCAGAATGAGAATTCTGATCCGGAGATCAAGCACACTTTCCTTCCTGTCCTCATAAAATCACTTTCGATGGCTTTAACTACACATCCCATGCTAAATAGTCGCTTCAATGAGGAATCCTATGAGGTCATCCTAAAAGGTATATCAAATGCAAAATTCTAATTATCCAATTTTAAATGTTCCCCTGCTCATCAACATAGTAAATATAGCTCGCTTTACATTATTGGTGACCATATTGACAATAATAGATTTTGTGTTATCTGCTGATTCAATATTTCCATTTCTTCATATGATTAGTGACGATATTGACACTTATAGATTTTGTATTATATGCTGATACAGCATTTCTTTTCTTAATTTACACATTCTTCATCCCTATTAATGGTACTGTTTTCTTCCAAAATCTAGGGTCTCACAACATTGGAATAGCAATGGCTACTCCAAATGGTTTGGTTGTACCAAACATAAAAAATGTTCAGTCTCTCTCAATCTTGGAGGTTAGTTGGCAGCTGTTACCCCAGGGAATTCAAATGTTGACATTGTTTATTTTGTACTGAAATATGACATTTCTATCTATTGCTTTCCTCTCATATAGTTACATCTCTACATTGCTTGATATAGTCTATTAAGCACATATTTTATTTATCAAATCCTAGTTTGACACGACTATTAAAACATTATTAAGATGAGAATCTGACCATGTACACTTGACTGATGAAGATATTGGAGGCTGAGATTACTAAGGAAGAAGTGTAGAAGTTCCTTGGTACTCTGTAGATTCTCGTGTGCGAGTATTACTTTAATATTCATGTGATGTGGGTACAACCTTCTCACTTATGAGAGTCAGAGAGTGTATGTTATTATTGAAAATCAAAAAATATAAAGAATAATGTCTAGTTTGGGCTGAACAATATAGAGAAATTGTTGAGAGATATTATGGAGGAACGAATAGAGGAGGATTTAAAGGCAGTGGAGCTTGGCTAGTTTATTTCTTTTTTTATGATGGTGGTGCCCTGGCCCGCTCGCGCGCACCTAGACTATATTTCACCGGTACCGCTACCTGCCACCAATACAGGTACCGGGTAACTCTACCTGCCAAATCTTAGCCAGCTTGCACTCACCTCGACTATTCCACTGGCTTAGTTTATTTATACTTTTTTGTATTATCCTTGAGTCGATTTGGTGTTACATGTTAATAAAGATCATTTTGTAATGAAAATGATTAGAAAAGTGCTTCTCTTTTCTGTGATGTTGGAAATTGGAATACAGTAGCTAGAAGATGAATCTGCCATCACTAGTTTTACCAAGTGATGAAAGAGTTTCATATCCCATATTATATATGCCCCAGATTTTAAAATACAGAAAAAAGGAGAGGATACACAAAAGGGGTATCTTGGTTTAAAATTTTGATAATTAAATTTCTTTCATAGATATCCCTGTTTATTAGTCAAGGGATGACCGGAAATCCTTGGATTAGTACATAGAATGCAGTATCTTGCTCGTTCTCTTCCACACTATCAACCTATATATACTTTCTTCATCTGATTCTTACCATACTGTGAAAGCAAGGCTAAGAATTTTTTCGACTGACGTGGCCCAGCACTTGGTCTTTTCCCTTTTCTCCTCCCTTTTTCTTTCCTTGCTGACACTATTTCTCCTAGTATTTTACTAGTTTTATTCAATACAAGTAACCTGTATCCACTTTATGTGTCTGATTTGTCTTACCATAGTGTGAAAGGAGGCTGGGAAAACTTAGACTATGTATTCTCGGAATGGAACCTTCCCCCCTTTCCTAGTGATACTATTTTCATAGTCCAAGATCAATTCCTCTTATCTTTTATGTGTATATATATGTGCTTCCCTTTGAGTTGAGTTGTTAACGGGATATAAGCTTTCTGCTACAGATAACAAAGGAACTGTCACGGCTACAGAAATTTGCTAAGATAAACAAGCTTAGTCCTGATGATATATCAGGGGGAACTATTACTCTAAGCAATATTGGAGGAATTGGTGGGAAGTTTGGTTGTCCGCTCATAAATTCACCTGAAGTTGCCATCATAGGAATGGGCAGGATCCAGAAAATCCCACACTTTGCTGAAGATGGGAATGTATATCCTGCATCAGTCATGACGGTATGTAGTGATTTAAAGACCTTCACGAGGCACACTTCACCCATTTCTATAATCAGCAACATTTCGAGCAATGCATCAAACCTGGGTGAGTTCATTAAACATGTTTCAGTATCTCATATGGGATGGCTTTGTTTTTTTCAGATAAATGTAGGTGCAGATCATAGAGTTCTTGATGGAGCAACAGTTGCAAGGTTCTGCAATGACTGGAAAAAGTTTGTGGAAAAGCCAAACCTCCTGTTGTTGCATACAAGATAAATTCTCGTATCCGAAAGTTGATTTAAAATAATGTACGTGTAGTCCAAGCCAAAGGCTCATTTTGGCCTTCTTATTATATTGTTGGTATAAAGATCATTTGAAGCTTACAGTTGTCCTGAAAGAAAGAATAGCTAATCTAAAAGATCAAGGCAGTGTTAGTATGCAGTGTTACATAGTCTGTTGTTGTACTTGTGGAAGAATCTGTTGTCGTAATGTGACAACAGTTGGAAAAAAAAGAAGAAAAAGAAGAGAAATATTGTTACAGAGACTATTCTTATTGATAATAAGCATTTTTTTTAAAATTAACTTATTGTAACCACCCTATTCTCTATATAGCTGTTGCAACTCTCCTTTTTATACTTTCTGTTTCCATTTGTGGTAGCCAGCTTCCTTTTCTATAAAAACGTTACGGACCTGCAAGCATTGTTCAAGTTCAAGGAAATTTTCTCACTAGTACATTCGATGCATCAGAGACACATGTTATTGTTGAACAGAATGCTCCTGAAAGAAAATGTTGGGCGTTGAAAAACATTTGTTTTGTTTTCTAGAGCAACAATGTAATTGTTTCTGCAGTTCGAAAACTAGATGCTTTTCCAGTTTAAATATAATCTTGTATCACCACCATTAAGTTATTCCAAAATCAAATTCAAGCACATTGTTTCTCTTGAAAAATATTCTCAAGGATGAGGACTCTGCTAGGTAAAGGCTATCAAATAGCCATGATCAGGGAAATAATTATAGCTACTGATAGATTAGGTGTGCAACTAATAAATCGTGCCAAGTTTAAAGGGTTTTTAAGTATTTTGCATATACTAATCTCAATGCTCAAGCCATATACACACGGTTGAAGCTTCTTTTGGAAGGATAATGGGGTATCCAACTTCTTCTTGTTTTAATTGATTGGTTGATGGTTGCAAATATATAGTAATCTACGTTATAATATCTTAATTTTGCTTGCGAAGGTGGTTTAAGATTTCGTAGAAGTAGTTTGCATGAACTCAAGGTGCTAACCCTTGTTTAATAGATTCTCTTAGAAATTTTGAATTTACATGACATAATCAGTTTTTCTTATCTAAATACCTCATATACAGGGGCGGAGCTATCCTTTGTCCAGGGGGTTCATCCGAACCCCCTTCGGTGGAAAATTATACTACATATACTTGGTTAAAATTATATTTTATGTATATATAGTGTATGTTGAACCCCCTTCGATTAGTTCCTATGTTTACTTTTGAACCCCCTTAGTAGAAATCCTGGCTCCGCCACTGCTCATATAGTTGTGGGAACATCATAATGAGATAAATCGTTTAACTTTTGGTAATTGAGTGATGATACAGGGACTAAGTGCATAGCTAGAACCTGATTATCTGTAATTGCATGAAAATTCAAGAACGGTGCATTCCATTGTGGGGACATAATCTTAGTTCTTAATCATATATTTACAATCCAAAGTATTACAACAATTTTAGTTTACAGTAAAAACAAAATCTTTTCAACTCTTACAGAATAGAAATCACACTATAAATCTAGTATTCGTCCAATCTGCTGTGTTTCTCTCTATTCCTTGTGGGATTCGACCTCAACTTTTTTGGATTACTATATTTTCATACGACCGTGTTACATCACTTTAAGGTGTAATTTTGAGCGTATCACGACCCCTACCACCTAAATTTCTGGTGTATTATTTTTCCTCATTTACTTTTTGATTAATTGATGAAGAACATAGTTTTTAGTACATATGTGGCAACATAAAATAACACCTTCTATCTTCATTATGCTTGTTTAGGTAATTCTAACGATCTGCATGTGATAATTTCTTCTGAGTTAACTACTTTGCAGAAAGAGAAATTGTAGAGAATATTGTGCGAGCACAAGCGGACAATCGAATGGACCATATATGATATTAAAAAATCAACTCAACTTTTTTCATGTATAATTGTTTCATGGAGGAAGGGCACAAATCAAATATCGAATATCAACAGCGCATGAGTCCAATCATGAAAGACCTAGTAAGGAAAGAAGTTATTAAGTGGCTAGATGCAAGTATTTATTTTTTCTATTTGTGACAACAACTGGGTTAGCTAGTGCAGTGTATGCTGGAAAAGGAGGTATGACTAGTGATAAATAAAAATAAAAATATTAATACCTTTTAGGATTGTCACTGCAAGGAGAATTTATATAGATTATAGGACATAGGACATTGGATAATGGCAACAAATAAAGAATAACGTTTCTTTGATGGCTATTCTAGATATAATCAGATTTCTATTGCTCTCAAAGATCAAGATAGTATTATCTTCACATGTCCTTATGATACTTATGCATTAAAAAAATGTCATTTGATTATGTAATTCACTTGCGACTTTTCATAAAGGTGTATAATGTATATATATACTGATATCGTGGAGAGATTTGTTGAGATTTTTATGGATGAGTTTTCTTTGTTTTATCCCTCTTTTGATGAATGATTAATAAATCTTAGTAAAGAGCTTATCGGGTGTAAGGAGACAAATTTGGTACTGGATTTTAAAAAAAAATGTCATTTCATGATACAAGAAGGTATAATTTTAGGGTTCAAGATATCCAACTAAAGATGTATTGGAGGCTGAGAAGGCGAAGGTGGAAAAAGTGAGAAGTTCCTGTTGAAATTTACCTTCCTTCTATTCTATGATCTTCATTAATGGTAGAATATTTTTATTTTCTCCTTTTTTAGTCTAAGAATATTTTATATTATTTATTTTCTTTCAAGTTTAGGATTTATTAATTGCAGAATATTTAGTCTAGTAATTATAAGGAAAAAATATCACATTCTCCTTATTTATTCTATTTATTTGCTTATAAATAAAGATGTACTCTTCTATTTGAATCAATGAAAGAATCAATACCAAAAGTCATCATTTAGTCTCTCTTTAATTTTTCTTCTTGTCTCTTCCATTCCATAACAGTGGTATCAGAGCCTTCATCGATCCTCATGGATCTGTGAATTTTTTGAAGAAAAACTTTCAACCACCTTTTTAATCCATACCTATTTTCAACCTACTTTTAATCCTTACTTTTATTTTTAACGTAGAACTATTTTTAACCCTAACTTTTATTTTTAACATAGGACTATTTTTAACCGATTTTTAACCCAGATTATTTTAAATCTTATTTTTCAAATCATGACAAGCAATACTCTCTTTTTCAATGCCCCACAAACCTTCACTGGTGAAAACTATCAAATTTGGGTAATTAAGATGAAATCTTATCTTGAAGCTTATACAAATTTGGGTAAAGGAAGATAAACTTATACAACCACTCCCTGCAAATCCTTCTGCTGCCGAAATCAAACTTCACTCAGAAGAGAAATCCAAAAAATATAAAGCAAAAATTGTAATTCAAAATTCAGTTGCTGATTCAATCTTCTCTAAAATCATTGCATGTGAAACAACAAAAGAAGCTTGGGAAAAACTTGAAAAGGAGTACCAAGGAAGTGAACGAGGTAGACAAAATCAAATTTTGAATTTCAAAAGAGATTTTGAATCTCTTAGGATGCAAGAAGGTGAGACAATTACTAAGTATTCTAACAGAATTTCTTTGATTGTCAATAGAATCAGGTTGCTTGGCGAAGATTTTAAAGACAATAGAATAGTTGAAAATTTTTTGGTGATTATTCCTGAGAGATTTGAGTCCAAAATCTCTGCTTCGGAAGAGTCTAAAGATCTCTCTGCCATCTCTCTTGCAGAATTGATAAGTGCTCTTCAAGCACAAGAACAAAGAAGAGCTTACAAGCAAGAAAAAGTTGTTAAAGGTATTTTTTATGTAAACCACCAAAAAAGAAAAGTTGATTATCCTCCTTGTAAATATTGCAAATAAAAAAAAAAACCTTAGAAAATTTTTGTTGGTGGAGATCTGATGCAATATGTGGAAGTTGCAAACAAAAGGGTCATGTTACAAAAGTGTGCAAGTTCAAAGATACTCAAGATAATTCAAAAGCACTACTTGTGGAAGAAGAATATGAGGAAGACCAACTTTTTTAGATTGCTACAACAAAATCCAGGAAAAGTGCGTTTTTCAAGAATAATTAAGTGTTCAAACTCAATTTGGATACACCAACTTGAGTTTGAGGGGGAATGTTGAAATTTACCTTCCTTCTATTCTATGATCTTCATTAATGGTAGAATATTTTTATTTTCTCCTTTTTTAGTCTAAGAATATTTTATATTATTTACTTCCTTTCATGTTTAGGGTTTATTAATTGCGGAATATTTAGTGTAGTCATTATAAGGAAAAAACATCACATTCTCCTTATTTATTCTATTTAGTTGCTTATAAATAAAGATGTACTCTTCTATTTGAATCAATGAAAGAATCAATACCAAGAGTTATCATTTAGTCTCTCTTTAATTTTTCTTCTTGTCTCTTCCATTCCATAACAGTTCCCCCCGCCAACATATGTAAAAGGAGTCCGTAGTTTCTTAGATTATGCAGGTTTTTATCATTACTGCATTAAGGATCTTTCAAAATTTTCTCTCCCTATGCAAGTTGCTTGAGAAGGTTACTGGCTTTAACTTTAATAATGTTTTGTTGTTTTTCGCGTACAAAATCTGTATTCAACAACAAGAACTTCAACCTTAAAGTTCAAGAATAAGTTCAAGAACAACAAAGAAGTTCAAACAACTTCAAATACAAGTTCAACAACTATAAACTACCAAAATGAAGTTTCTACTATTTTCTGAAGAATATCAAAACCATAAAGAAAAAAGATGAAACAGAAATTTAGAATCAAGTCCACCGAATTCACGGTGTGTCCTTGAGAAATTTATTCCCCTCAAGTACCTAAGGTTAATGGAATATATCCTCCCAGGATAAAATGATTCACTTCAACAAATAGTGGTACCTCAAATTTGCTGAACTTCGAACGCACTCAACGATTTGATGATCACACTTGAGTTTATAAGAAGAAGAAGATGTTTTTCTTTCACAAATTTTGTGCCTTTACCTGAGGAAAAATTCAGGTATTTATTGCTAAAAGGTGGTGCTTCAGAAAGGAACCAATGGTTATGAAAAATTGCACTGTTTCAGACCCGTCGGGACCACCTGCGCCCACAGGTGACTTTTGTAAAAAACAAGAAGCTTCTGCGGAACCAGGACGACCTGCGCCAGCAGGTCATTCTTTCCGCTTCGAAACAGTGCCTCGAAGGGTCGAGTCCCTTCGAGGTGCATTGTGACATGCGTACGCAAATGGAGATATTTCATATTGAATTTTTGGATCATTAACTCTCAAGTTTCAAATGAATTTTGTCCAAAAAAATAGTATCTTGATCATTTGACAAATCCAAATCCAAATCCCAATTCGAATAAGAATTCGAAGCAGAAACCAAAGCCGAATATGGGAGAATACTTCTTTTATGTGCCTCACTATCCACATGAAGGCATGCTGTCACGCCTCGAATTCCAACGAGGAGGACTGGCACCTGAAGCCGATAAGGCCCGAGAGAACCAATCTTCATCCATGTCCATTCATATGTATGTCATTTAAGAAACATCACCATCACGTATAGATACAAGATGCTAATAGCGGAAGTCATGGAAACATGTGATATATACATATATGAAACTTGGTCGTTCGGGTCATCAAGTCAAAATGGACATACATCCCTTACATTCATATTCCCACATACGTCTACAAAGCATCTAACATATGCGTATATATAACCAACCTAACGTAGGGACAAGTCCCCGCTTTATACAACATTACAATACTAAAACCAATGTACACATATGACTCGAAAGCTCCGAACCAACTGGAGCTCACCAAAGATCTGCAAACGACCCGCAACCTACTATGGAGGTCTACTAGCACCTGTGCCTGCAGCAAGTAAGGTAAGTCCCCCAAGGGACATCAGTACGAAGAATGTACTGAGTATGTAAGGCTATATGAAACTGCATGATATATATATGTACTTCCATGGAATCAAATGTAAGAGAATAGTCAGTACAGATAAATCACCGGTCTGCATATGTGGAACCATGTACATTACATTCTTTACTTCTTTTGCCTTTACGTTTATTCATCTTTATCGTTCTACCCATGCTAGGATTTTCTGTCGCCCCTGGGATGAGATTAACCCATGCTAGGTATTTTAACCCCTGGGATATGATTAACCCATGCTAGGCTTTTCTGTCGCCCCTGGGATGTTACTGTGATAACCCATGCTAGGCATTTCTGTCACCCCTGGGATGTTACTGTGATAACCCATGCTAGACTTTTATATCGCCCCTGGGATGTGACTGTGACAACCCATGCTAGGCTTTTATATCGCCCCTGGGATGTTACTCAAGAATATACAAACAATTACCCATTACTTCATTTCTTTACTTCTATGAGATTGATACATTATTGGAACTTTGGAACATAACATTATTGGAACTTGGAAATATTAGTCAATGAACATGAGACATGTGAATCACAATTGATCAATGAATAAGGAACATGTGATTAACAATAATTGATAACCGAAAATGGGATACCTTAGAACATTTCGGAATGGAACAAGTATAATGTCTATGTGAACTCTATGTGCTGCAGAAGGATACGGAAAGAGTAACCTTACATACCTTATCTTCCCAATATGAATACACAATCCTATATGTGAATACAATAGTCCAGCTCCTTCCTTACGTTTCACTCTACAACACAAGTACATAACGGAGCTCACGTTAATAACTAACTACCTTACAAGTGCATAAGACGACAATGAGTTACATGATTTCCCTATAACTCATTTCACCCTTTACAATACCATTCCCGGCATTGTCATACGAATAATACCACAACAATATACACATTTACCAAGGCATCATAAACCAATAGCATTTCATACCAAGTTTATACTTTACACTTCCCCTTCAACACAACATCACAATTATTCCATCAAGTCACCTCAATATTGTCACGCCCCGAATCCCATCGGGACGGATTGGTACTCATAGCCGATAAGGCCCGAGAGAACCAAACTTTGTCTCTATTCAATCATATGCATGCCATAAGAAACCCATAATCACATAATAGCTATAGATACCAACAATGGAATTCATGGAACATGATATATATATACATATGCAAAACTTGGCCGTTGAGGCAACCAAGTCAAGAACTACATATCCTTTTTTCATTTATACACCCACATCCGTCTAAAAAAGCCTCTAACAAGTGCATTGACCAAAATGAACTAAAAGTCGGGACAAGTCCCCGCTTTATACAACATGTACAACACCAAAATATATGTACAACTGCGACTCGGAGAAGACCTGAACTAACTGGAGCTCACCAAAGATCTGCAACACTGGCAACCTACTGTGGAGGCCTACTAGTACCTGCGCCTGCAGAAAGTAAGGTAAATTCCCCAAGAGGGTTCAGTACGAAGAATGTACTGAGTATGTAAGGCCATATGAAACTTGTAAGCTATGAAAATATGTCAAGAACTCAAGTTCAAATGCATAACCAATGTAGATAAGTCACAATGTAGATGGGTCGCTATTCTATAATTTGGAAACCATGTATGTTGCTTTCATTACATTCTTTGTATCTTTACTTCCATGATTATTCATCTATGCCTTTGACCTGTGATACCCGGGCCCCGACTGAACAGTGGGTTTTGAACATAACATAGCGTTATGTTGGGATCGGCTCGAGCTAGGCTTATGCCCCTAGAGATTCCACCCTATGAATCAATGTATATATCGGGATTGGCTTGAGCTAGGTTAGTACCCCTAGAGCTGCCACCCATACAACATTTCAGGTTCGGCTGGAGATAGGTTATTATCCCTAGAGCTGCCCCCTGTCAGGATCAGTCTGAGCTAGGTTTATGCCCCTAGGACTACCCCCTGATCCAACAACCTCGGGATCGACTTGAGCTAGGCATTTTTCCCCCAAAGCTTCCACCCATACTTGATCATTGACCACATATGCATTACTTTATTCATTACTTTGAGATTAATACTATGATAGTTACAACTTTACTTGAAGCTTTGGATCATTAACCAATGGGTGAGAGACATGTGAATAAACATTGTTGGAAACATAGCCTTATTGGAAACATAACACCATTGGAACCATTAGACAATAATCAATGAACAAGATACATGAGTATAACCACTATTGGAACTTTGGAACATAACATTGTTGAACTTTTGGAACATTATTCATGAATATGAGACATGAGATTCACAATTTATCAATGAGTAGGAAATATATGATAATGACCATTGATAACCGGATATAGAATACCTTAGCATATTTCGGGACGGGACAAGCGTAATGTCAATGTGAATACTATTTGCCGCGGAAAGATATGGACAGAGTAACCTTACATACCTTGTATTCTCAATACGAATATACAATCCTAGAGGTGCATACAATAGTCCCGCTCCTTCTTTATGTGTCACTCTACAACACAAATACATAACGGGATTCACATTAACCATCAACTACTTTACAAATGCATATAACATCAATGAGTTCCATGTTTGCCTTTAAACATGCCATTTCCCCTTGACAAAACCATTGATGAGATTATTATTCCAAAAATCTACCAATATTCCATACATTGACCAATACATGAGAATCAATACATTTCACCACAACACTTCTCCTTTACACTTTCTTAACCACACCACATCACAAATAATCCATCAAATTATCTTAATACACCTCATAGCACATATCGGCCAAAATCCCACAATTTACACTTTTAGAAAAATATCAAGTTTAATAACAAAATCACACCATACATGTTCATATTTTATCCATACCATGATCTTTCATCAAAGTCACAAGTCATAATTCAAGCTTGAATCTCATGGATCACAAATCTTATATAAAAACACAAAGTACCATGTCCACCATTTCCAAGCATAACCAACGTGATATACATAATATAACATGCATATAATATGTTAAACCATAATAATAAACACTTACCCAAGCTTGAAAAATGATGATCTTCTCCAAAAGTTGACTTAGGGTTTTGAGAGCTAAAGGGGTTCTCTTGAAATGTTTTAGAAAAAAACATAGAAATACATGTGTGTTTGTAATGGATAAAAATCAGATTTTTACCCCTTTATATAGGCCCTCAATTTCCATCCTTAGCCACTCTTTGGCATTAAATGTTGGGTCTAGAAGGTCAAATGAAAGAATGGGTCATTTGACCCATTTGGGCCATGCATTTTATTCCATTTTTGGGCCTCAATTTGGGCCCAATAACACATTTCAACTTAGCCCACCAATATTCATGCATAATCCATCATATATCTCGTGTTTAAATAAGTCCATAATGTCACAACAATATTCTCTTACGAGATTCTCATTCGTCGTCTCAATCGCAAAAATAGAAACTCTAGTCATCCATGACTTCCTTGAACATTTATGATACCTACATGTGTTTCATGATTTGATCATGTAGGGGTATGTAGAAGTGTATTGAAGTATTTGAAGCTTTAACAATGCTCAAAGAACTCCAAAGAACCAAAAGAAACCATATAAAAATCGACGTAGAATTGCGTTACAAAACGAGCGCGGAAGGGCACAATTTGTTGTGCCTTGCGCCACTACTGCAAAGCAAGACAGTGGCGCAAGATTTCCTTGCCCTCTGAACCTGAATGCTTGTGCCACACCCCCTGAAATAGGGCAGTTATGCAAGTTTTCATGCCTTGCTGAATTTTTTTCCTCTTTTGCAAATACTAGCATATCATCCAATGCCTTATCATAACACTACAAAATACTTACTTAGTGATCTTAATCATCAACTAAACATGACTCCAAGTCACCAAATGTGGTTAGAATGTGTACGGGGTATTACACAAATGCTCCACGAAATCACCAAACACCTCCTACGAAGGTCTAATCGCACATATTAGGTCCGATATCAAATGTTTCACCAATGACACTATAAAACACATACCCATGGAATCTCAACACCTAGGTAGATATGAACCCAAGGTATCAAATGAAGTTAAAAAAGTACGGGGTGTTACATTCTTCCCCCCTTAAAAACATTCATCCTCGAATGTTAACAACATCGTCTTATATACAACAAATGCATCTTTACTTTAACATACGTATACACATACACATGATGCTCTTAAATACTTACTTGTTATTGTTCCACCTCCGCACTGTGAACTTCTTGGTCCATTTGAAATAGATGGGGATATTTGGATTTCATCATTTCCTCAGCTTCCCATGTGATCTCCTCTACTTGTTAGTTTCTCCAAAGGACTTTTAAGGATGCGACATCTTTATTCCTCAATCTCTTTACTTGTCAATCTAGAATAGCAATGGGTACCTCTTCATAAGTAAGATCCTCCGTAACTTGAACACCCTCCACGGGAACAATACGAGATGGATCTCCTATGCATTTTTGAAGCATCAAAACATGAAATATCAGATGGACTGAGGAAAGTTCCTGGGGTAGTGCCAACTCATACGCAACTTTCCCAAATCTTCTAATGATTTCATATGGGCCTATGTAACGTGGACTCAATTTTCCTTTCTTTTCGAACCGCATTACCCCTTTCATAGGTGACACCTTTAAAAACACCCAATCAGCTATGGCGAATGTAAGACCTCTTCTTCTAACATCGGCATATGACTTGTGACGACTTTGATCCGTTTGTAACCGCTGTTGGATCACTTTAACTTTCTCCATAGCTTGATGAACAATGTCTGGCCCAAGTAAAGCAGTTTCACCCGCTTCAAACCATCCAATTGGTGATCTACATTTCCTTCTGTACAAGGCTTCATAAGGTGCCATTTTAATGCTTGAATGATAGCTATTGTTATACGCAAATTCAATAAGAGGCAAATGGTCATCCCAACTGCCTTGAAAATCTAACGTGCATGCTCGTAGCATATCTTCAAGTGTCTGAATAGTACGTTATGCTTGTCCATCAGTCTGAGGATGGAAAGTTGTACTCAAATTCACCTGTGTACCCAAACTCTGCTGAAAAGATATCCAAAAGTGTGCTGTGAACTGTGCTCCTCTGTCTGATATAATGGAAAGTGGAATACCATGCAATCGTACTATCTCTTTCACATACAACTTCGCATAATCCTCAGCTGTATAGGTGGTCTTGACTGGTAGAAAATGCGCTGATTTGGTAAGCCTGTCCACTATGACCCATATAGAATCAAACTTCCGCAATGTACAAGGCAAACCTGTAATGAAATCCATATTAATCATATCCCATTTCCAGATTGGAAGATTGATACATTGCATGTTACCTCCCGGTTTTGGATGTTCCACTTTCACTTGTTGACAATTCGGGCATTGCACGACAAATTCTGCAATGTTCTTTTTCATATTTCCCCACCAATATACTTTTTCCAATTCATGGTACATTTTAATAGCACCCGAATGAATATAATAGCGCGAATGATGCGCCTCTGTCATAATTCGTGTCCTCAGCTTATCTACGTCTGGTACACATAATCTCCCTTGACATTGAAGTACCCCTTCCTGTGTAAAATCAAATGCCTTGGTCAAATTCTGCTGTACATTTTCCTTTAGCTGTAATAAAATAGAATCTGCAAACTGCTTCTCTTTCACTTTAGCTATCAAGGAGGATTCTGCTGCATTTTCCACAATAACCCTTTCATTTGGAGATTCAATAAGTCGAACTCCCAAGCTAGCTAGTTGGTGTAGATCTTTGATTATCTCTTGCTTTTCAGTCAACTGGCCACTAGTGCTTTCTAATGTCTTGCGGCTCAATGCATCAGCTACTACATTTGCTTTGCCTGGATGATAAAGAATATCAATATCATAGTCTTTTAAGAGCTCTAACGACCTTCACTGCCTCAAATTGAGTTCCTTCTTCTTAAAGAGATATTGAAAACTTTTGTGATCCGTATAGATATCAACATGAACTCCATATAAATAATGACGCCATATCTTTAAAGCAAAGACCACCGTTGTTAATTCAAGATCATGTGTGGGATAATTTTTCTCGTGTGGCCACAACTGTCGTGAGGCATATGCTATGACATTACCGTGTTGCATCAATACACATCCGAGGCCAACCCCGGAAGCATCACAATACACTACATAGCCTTCGGTACCTTCAGAAAGCACTAAAACTTGTGTGGAGGTTAATTTATCTTTCAACCTTTGGAAGCTTTTCTCGCACGCATCATTCCACTGAAATTTTACTACCTTATGTGTAAGCTTTTTTAATGGTGCAGCAATGGAGGAAAAACCTTCCACAAATCTTCTGTAATAACCTGCCAGTCCAAGAAAGCTATGAATCTCTGTAGGTGTCACAGGTCTTGGCCAATTTTTCACTGCTTCGATC
Organism: Capsicum rhomboideum; assembly: GCA_031232105.1. Lineage (NCBI taxonomy): Eukaryota > Viridiplantae > Streptophyta > Magnoliopsida > Solanales > Solanaceae > Capsicum > Capsicum rhomboideum. The sequence continues at coordinate 96,430,316 of CP124719.1, read as the reverse complement.
TTTTGTGTATCAACCTGTATACCTTCATCTGACACAATGTGGCCCAAGAATGCAACTGATTTTAACCAAAACTCACACTTAGAGAACTTGGCATACAACTTACATTCACGGAGAATCTGTAACACCTGCCGTAAGTGATTAGCATGGTCCTCCGGTGTTCTGGAATAAACTAGGATGTCATCTATAAACACAGTGACGAACACGTCCAGAAATGGCTTAAACACCCTATTCATCAAATCCATGAACACAGTTGGTGCATTTGTTAGTCCAAATGACATAACTAAAAATTCATAATGGCCATACCGTGTTCGAAAAGCTGTCTTAGGTACATCTTCTTCTCTAACTTTGACTTGATGGTAACCCGACCTCAAGTCAATTTTTGAAAAACACTTGGCACCCTGTAACTGATCAAACAAATCATCAATTCGAGGGAGGGGATATTTGTTCTTGATCATCACCTTATTCAATTGCCGATAGTCGATGCACATTCTCAATGTGCCATCTTTCTTCTGTACAAATAATACCGGCTCACCCCACGGGGATATACTAGGCCTAATGAAGACTTTGTCCAGCAAATCTTTCAATTGTTCCTTCTATTCATGCAATTCTGCTGGAGCCATTCTATATGGAGGAATAGAAATAGGCTGAGTGCCTGGAATCACATCAATACCAAATTCTACTTCCCGTTCTGGGGGTAAGCCTAGAAGATCCTCTGGGAATACATCAAGAAATTCATTGACCACTGGAACCGACTGCGGAGTTAGTGGTTCCACATCATTATCTTTCACCCATACTAAATGACATATGTAACCCTTAGCAATCATTTTCCTGGCTTTCAGATAGAAAATAAATCTTCCTCGTGGTGCCCCTACATTACCCTGCCATTCAAGAACATTTTCTTGCGGAAAACAAAATTGCACCTTCTTGGCCCGGCAATCTACTGTAGCATAACAAGAGGCCAACCAATCCATTCCCATGATCACATCAAAATCCACCATGTCTAATTCAATGAGATCGGCCAATGTATCATGACCACACACCGTTACCACACAATTACGATATACTCTTTTTGCAACAATATATTCACCGACCGGTGTAGACACTTCAATTGATTTAATTAATAATTCTGGTGCCTTTACAAATTTTGCAGCAACTAATGGAGTAACATAGGAAAATGTAGAACCTGGGTTAATCAATGCATATACATTATACGAGAATATGGATAATGTACCTGTGACAACATCAGGGGAAGCCTCTGAATTCTGTCGGTCCACTAAAGCATAAGTGCGATTCTGGACCCCACTAGTACTGGCTGCTCCTCTGGCCCCTCTACCATGGCTAATAGGCTATACACCTCGGCCCAGTGAAGGAACCGATGCTGATGACGCAACGGTCGATCCTGCCAGTCATGCTATACCACTCATGCTCCTTTGGGGACACTCTCTCATCATGTTTCCTGTCATGCCGCACCAGAAATAAGCATTTGTCCCCACTCTGCATGTACCTGTATGAATACGCCTGCAGTGCTGACACTGCTGATGAGGAAAACCTGCTGTCTGTGATCCGTGACCTCCACTACTCTGCCCAGCTGGACCACCTCGAAACCCTCTAAACTGAGAGTGTGCAACTGCTGTGGAGTGCGAGAACGATGGTCTAGGTGGTCTAGGAAACATGCGGGGCCTAGATCCTCCTTGGGACATCATAGGTGGTCCCATAGGTCTAGCTCTTTTGGACTGTCCCCCTGTCAAATTCATGTTTTCTTCATCTCTGTCTTTGATCTTCCATTTTCTGGGCGAAGGTATGTATTCTAGCTATGTCCATGTCCTTGTTCAAGGCCGCAATGGTGCAATCCCTTACCAAATATGGCTCTAGTCTGTCCACGTATCTATGGACCCTGTCTGTTATCGTAGCCACAACATTTGGAGCATATCGAGCCAAGGAATTAAATTGCAAGCTATATTCTCTGACACTCAAATTTCCTTGACAGAGATTTAGAAACTGATCCGCACGTGCCTCATGGATCTCATAGGGCAAGTAATGATCAAGGAAAGCCACTTTCAACTCTTCCCACGTTGGTGGATTATCACCAATATCACGGGATTTCTTCCAATCCTCGTACCATAATATCGCCTCCCCCTTCAATCTATACGCAGCAAGTTCAACTGTCTCTACCCCCGTCACGTGCATAACTTCCAAGGCCCTCTGAATTTGATCCACGAAGTCCTGTGGATCTGCTTTTGGATCTGACCCTGTGAAGATAGGAGGGTCTAGTTTCAAGAAATCCTGTGTTCTGCGACTTGCCATTCTAGCCGCATCATCATCATGTGTCATTGGACCAGCTCGTCCTTGACTCTAGGCTGCCACTAACTTTGTTAACATATGGATTGCATTTCTAAGATCCTGATCTGGGGCATTTATTGGTGGTTCTGCGGGTACTTCTCTACCAACTGGCTCCTCCGGAGCTGGAAAAGTAGACGAAGACCGCAATGAAATTTCAGCATTTGCTCCACCTTGACTAGCTTGGTCAGGTGGTAGTCTACTCATTCCTTCTTCAGCAGGCACATCTACTTGCTTCCCTTTACCTCTACCTCTTCTCGTGATTGGCATTTTGACTATACCAAAGAAAAACAATTACCATGATCAGATTCAATTCAACTTTCAACACTGGCTCTATTGCACGATCTAGAAGTGAAGAAAAGAAACAACATCCTAAATGTCCCGTAGCCTTCTACTTATAAATGTGGTGCACAACACATTGATAAGTAAGACTCTACTCAGACACGGCTTTGTAGACACCCTTGGAACGACCTGCTCTGATACCACTTTTGTCACGCCCCGAATCCCAGAGGGACAGATTGGCACTCGTAGCCGATAAGGCCCTAGAGAACCAAGCTTTGTCTCTATTCAATCATATGCATGCCATAAGAAACCCATAATCACATAATAGCTATAGATACCAACAATGGAATTCATGGAACATAATATATATATACATATGCGAAACTTGGCCATTGAGGCCACCAAGTCAAGAACGACATATCCCTTTTTCATTTATACACCCACATCCGTCTACAAAAGCCTCTAACAAGTGCATTGACCAAAATGAACTAAAAGTCGGGACAAGTCCCCGCTTTATACAACATGTACAACACTAAAACATATATACAACTGCGACTCAGAGAAGCCCCGAACTAACTGGAGCTCACCAAAGATCTGCAACACTGGCAACCTACTGTGGAGGCCTACTAGTACCTGCGCCTGCAGCAAGTAAGGTAAATTCCCCAAGAGGGTTCAGTACGAAGAATGTACTAAGTATGTAAGGCCATATGAAACTTGTAAGCTATGAAAATATGTCAAGAACTCAAGTTCAAATGCATAACCAATGTAGATAAGTCACAATGTAGATGGGTCGCTATTCTGTACTTTGGAAACCATGTATGTTGCTTTCATTACATTCTTTGTATCTTTACTTCCATGATTATTCATCTATGCCTTTGAATTACAAATAATCCATCAAATTATCTTAATACACCTCATAGCACATATCGGCCAAAATCCCACAATTTACACTTTTAGAAAAATAACAAGTTTAATAACAAAATCACACCATACATGTTCATATTTTATCCATACCATGCTCTTTCATCAAAGTCACAAGTCATAATTCAAGCTTGAATCTCATGGATCACAAATCTTATATAAAAACACAAAGTACCATGTCCACCATTTCCAAGCATAACCAACATGATATACATAATCTCACATGCATAGAATATGTTAAAACATAATAATAAACACTTACCCGATCTTGAAAAATGATGATCTTCTCCAAAAGTTGACTTAGGGTTTTGAGAGCTAAAGGGGTTCTCTTGAAATGTTTTAGAAAAAAACATAGAAATACATGTGTGTTTGTAATGGATAAAAATCAGATTTTTACCCCTTTATATAGGCCCTCAATTTCCATCCTTAGCCACTCTTTGGCATTAAATGTTGGGTCTAGAAGGTCAAATGAAAGAATGGGTCATTTGACCCATTTGGGCCATGCATTTTATTCCATTTTTGGGCCTCAATTTGGGCCCAATAACACATTTCAACTTAGCCCACCAATATTCATGCATAATCCATCATATATCTCATGTTTAAATAAGTCCATAATGTCACGACAATATTCTTTTACGAGATTCTCATTCGTCGTCTCAATCGCAAAAATAGAAATTCTAGTCATCCATGACTTCCTTGAACATTTATGATACCTACATGTGTTTCATGATTTGATCATGTAGGGGTATGTAGAAGTGTATTGAAGTATTTGAAGCTTTAACAATGCTCAAAGAACTCCAAATAACCAAAAGAAACCATATAAAAATCGACGTAGAATTACGTTACAAAACGAGCGCGGAAGGGCACAATTTGTTGTGCCTTGAGCCACTACTGCAAAGCAAGGCAGTGGCGCAAGATTTCCTTGCCCTCTGAACCTGAAGGCTTGCGCCACACCCCCTGAAACAGGACAGTGACGCAAGTTTTCATGCCTTGCTGAATTTTTTTCCTCTTTTGCAAATACTAGCATATCATCCAATGCCTTATCAAAACACTACAAAATTTACGTAGTGATCTTAATCATCAACTAAACATGACTCCAATTCACCAAATGAGGATAGAATGTGTATGGGGTATTACACAAATGCTCCACGAAATCACCAAACACCTCCTACGAAGGTCTAATCACACATATTAGGTCCGATATCAAATGATTCACCAATGACACTATAAAACACATACCCATGGAATCTCAACACCTAGGTAGATATGAACCCAAGGTATCAACTGAAGTTAAAAAAGTACGGGGTGTTACAAATATGTTGCATCACAACAATCTCCCAAATTATACACATACACAGAAAAAACAAGGTAAGGACATAACCACACCATACATGTTGATATTTCATCCACACCATTCACTTCCATCAAAACCTCAAGTCTCCTTTCAAGTTCAAATCACAAAGAGGACACATCTTTTAGCAAAAAGGCAAAAGTGCACTACTCAACACTTTTAGATACCACCATCATGATCTATACAATTTCTCATGTATATAATATATTAAATCACAAGAATAAACACTTACCCAAACTTGCAAAGTGATGATCTTGTCCAAAGGAAATGGTTGCCTTAGGGTTTGTGAGATGAAAAAGATGTGTTTTGAAATATCTAGAAAGGCATGAGAGTTAGAATGAATAAAAATCAGCTTTTGTGCCTTTATATACTCTCTCAAGTCATCCTTAGCCAATTCTTGGCATTAAATGCCATGTTTACTTGGTCAACATGGAAGAATGGGTCATTTGCCCCTTTGGGCCATGTCTTTTACTCCATTTTGGGCCTTAAATTGAGCCCATTAACACATGTTAACTTAGCCCACCAAATTCGATGTGTAATACCCCAAGAATCTCTTGTTTAAATAATTTCATAAATATTACGACAATATTCAACTCACGAGATTCATGTTCGTAGCCTCAATCCCAAAAATAAGCAATTTTAGCCACTCATGGCTTAATTTAACATAATTTGATAAAATAATTGTGATGATGAATTAACCCCAACTTGGATGCCAAACTCGCTCAAGATTGTCTACTACGATGGAATAATGATACCATAACCCAAGAGTCCTCTTTATAGGCTAATAATCGGAGAATAAATTTGGCAAAAAGCATCCCGGCACGCCCCTGTGACTTAGCTGAATTTCAGCTCCTGAAAAGGGGAGCCTGAGCGGCCTGGAACGCCCCTGGGTGCGCCCCTTTGCTGCATGTGCCATAAAAATTTTGGCATAAAGCGGCCTGGCACTCCCCTGGGCGCGCTTGGCCTTAAAAATTTGATTTTTTTTCCTTTCTTCGACTTTTCTTTGCGGTCATTAGCACAATATCAATAGTCCATCAAAACCAATACAAAATACGCACTTATTGCTCTCAAAACTAAGGTAATAAGGCATATAAATACGCCTTAGATCATCAAACAAGTAGGGTCGGAAATGTACGGGGTGTTACACATGCTTCTATATTTAAGCATGAAGAAGTTTCTTTCTCCCACCAATATGGGAGAATACTTCTTTCAAAAAGTGAATACTCATTTTCACTTTCCCTCTATTTTTTTTCCCTTCATTTTTCATTCACATTTCATCACTTAGAACCCAACAATCCCCCACATGAATGGGGAATGGCTATTTCATCAAAAAATTTATGGACAAGTGTGTGATCTACAAGTAAAGACTAATTTCATCTGGATAAGTAGGTTTTCCTTTGAACTTTCCGTAGTGAACTTGCATCGGATGCACTCGGTCAATTGGTAGATGTGATATCTTTGAACCGTCGAGCTTTAATGTACGCCTAGACAACACAAGTCACACAACCAGCCTTTTACCATTTATAGTTCTCACAATTTTTTTTGTTTCAGCCATGAACACAACCTGATTTCATGAAAACTTAGAGAATAGGCCTTTACTATCATTTTTTTTGAAGCGGCTTCCACTTCACTCTCACATAGGTGATTCCTAAATATTTAATCCTATAGATCAAACAATTTGATCAAACGTTCCAAGCTTAGAAACCATTAAAAAGCTTTCAACCATAAGCCTTATCCTTGTTTTCTAAACATTAGCTTCATCATGACAATGGATTGAGTTAATTGACAATGTTGAACCGTCATTCACAACTTTGTTTGATCTCCTTGAACCTAGCTCTTGGGATCTCTAGTCCACTAGGTAGAGTTACCACTGTGATGACTTATCCTAGGCCTTAAACCCATTCCCTTTGATGATCTCTCAATTCCCTCTCTAGATAGGCCTTTTGTAAATGAATCCGACATATTATCCTTTGACCTCACATAGTCAATTGTGATAATTCCACTACAGAGTAGTTCTGTAACGGTATTATTTTTCCATCTTATGTGACGAGATTTACCGTTATACATCATGCTCCCTGCCCTACCTATTATCGTTTGACTATCATAGTGTATGCATACTGGAGCCAATGGTTTGGGCCAATGAGGAATATCTTTCAAGAAATTTCGAAGCCATTCAACTTCTTACCATTCAACTTCTTCATAATGTGATAAATTCAGATTCTATAGTAAAGCGGGCAATACATGTCTGTTTGGATGATTTCCAAAAGACTGCTCCTCCACCAAGAGTAAACACATATCCACTCATGAATTTTACTTTATTCGATCCGGTGATCCAATTTGCATCACTATATCCTTCAATTACCATTGGATATTTGTTATAATGCAAAGCAAAGTCTCGAGTATGTTTTAGATACCCCAAAACTATTTTCATTGCCATCCAGTGAGTTTGATTGGGATTACTCGTGTACTGACTCAATTTACTTTCCCAACACTCTTGCATAATCCAATTATGAGTCACTTTTACCTTCATTCTTTTGAAGTGCAAAGCTCACGTCTAATGGAGTCTTAGTAAATTTGAAATCCAAATACTTGAACTTGTCAAGTACCTTTTCAATATAATGAGACTGTGACAAGTGGATTTCTATGAATTCTTATTCCTAAGATCATGTCAGCAACTCCAAGGTCTTTCCTATCAAACTTGTTTTCAAGTATTCGTTTAGTCACATTTATGTCAGAAATGTCTCTACTGATGATCAATATGTCATCCACATACAAACAAATAATGACTTTGTGATTTAGAGTGTCTTTAATGTAAACACATTTATCACATTCATTTATTTTGAATCCATTTGCCAACATGGTTTGGTCAAACTTTGCATGCCACTATTTGAGTGCTTGTTTTAGTCCATAAAGTGACTTAATAAGTTTGCACACTTTCCTTTCTTTACCAGGAACCACAAAACCCTCAGATTGTTCCATGTAAATTTCTTCCTCCAATTCTCCATTTAAGAATGCAGTTTTCACATCCATTTGATGGATTTCAAGACCATATACCGCAGCTAATGCAACCAACATTCGAATGGACGTTATCCTTGTTATTGACGAGTATGTGTCAAAATAATCAAGGCCTTCTTTTTGTCTAAAGCCTTTCACAACAAGTCTTGCTTTGTATTTGTCAATAGTACAATCAGCTTTCATTTTTCTTTTGAAGATCCATTTAGAACCTAAAGGTTTATTTCCTGGAGGAAGATCAACCAACTCCCAAGTATGGTTGCTTAAGATTGAATCAATTTCACTATTGACTGCCTCTTTCCAAAAGGATGAGTTAGTAGATGACCTTGCTTCTTTGAATGTTTGAGGCTCATTTTCAAGAAGAAATGTTACAAAATCTGATCCAAAGTAAGTAGACGTTCTTTGACATTTTCTACGCCTTGGATTCTCTTCATGATGTACATTCTTTGTTGGTTCATCTCTAGGTCGTTTAGACCCTTCACTAGACAATTCACGTCTAGTTTTATACGAATAAATATGTTCAAAGAACTCAGTATTATCTGATTTCGTTACCGTATTATCATGGATATCCGGATGTTCGGATTTATGAACTAAAAATTGACATGCTTTACTATTTATAGCATATCCGATGAAAACATAGTCTACAATCTTTGGTCCTATTTTTAACTTTTTGTGTATAGGAACTTAGACTTTGGCTAGACACCCCCACACTTTGAAATATTTCAAGTCGGGTTTCCTTTCTTTCCATTTCTCATATGGATTAGATTGTGTCTTACTATGGGGCACTCGATTGAGTATTCTGTTTGCTGTAAGGACAACTTCTTTCCATAAGTTTTGCGGTAAACCTGAACTTATAAGTAAGGCATTCATCATTCCTTCAATGTTTGATTTTTCTTTTCCGCAATTCCATTTGATTGAGGTGAGTACGGGGGTCGTAGTTTGATGGAAAATTCCATTTTCCAAACATATCTCCGTAAAAGGAGATTCATAAACTGATTTTCAACTTCAGTTTTATATTACCTAAATGCTTCTATTGCCTTATCCTTACTATTCAGCAAATAGACATAACAAAATCTAGTGCAATTGTCAATAAAAGTTATGACATGTCAATAAGTATCTTTTCATCATCTTGAGCCATAGCATATAATGCAAATAGTTCTTTATTGGCACACACGTGGCGGGTGGCACCTGAATCAATCCACCACTCTCTAGTATTTCCAACTAAATTGCATTTCGAGAGCATAGCACACAGATTGTCCATTTCTTCTTTGGATTCAGCCATGTTTGCTTGGTCATTTTTCTTGCCCTTCTTGTGAGCCCGACAATCAGCAAACTTATGGCCAACTTTTCCATAATTGAAGTAATTTCCTTTAAATTTCTTCTTAGAAGGATTGCCTTGTTGTGCTTGTGCTTTCTTTCTCTTCTTTAATTTGTTGGGATCATCTTCCACAATATTTGCTCCATTTATTGCAGAGTTCTCACGAGACCTCTTCTCTGCTGCCTTATTGTCTTCTTCAATGCTCAACCTCACAATGAGATCTTCAACAGACATCTCCTTGTGTTTATGTTTTAAGTAGTTTTTAAATCCTTCCACAAAGGTGGTAACTTCTCGATTATCGCAGCTACTTGAAAAGCATCATTCACCACCAAACCTACATCAAAGGTTAAGTGAATATCAAGAACAAACTTAATATGTTCAATAAAGGTATTATCTAAATTTATACCTTTTGTAAGAAGATCGTGGATTATGACTTGCAACTCTTGGACTTAGATAACTACAGCTTTGTTGTGTACCATCTTGAAGTCCAAAAATTTGGCAATAATGAATTTCTTCATTCCGACGTCCTCTGTTTTGTACTTCTTTTCTAAAGCATCCCAGAGTTCCTTCGAGGTCTTCATCATTCTATACACATTGTACAAGTCATCTTGTAGGCCACTCAATATGTAATTCTTACATAAGAAATTCGAGTGCTTCCAAGCTTTAGTTACTACGAAGCGATCCTTTTTCGGAGTTTCTTTGGGAAATTCAGGAACGCTTTCTATGATGAACTTTTACAAACTCAAAGTAATCATATAAAAGAACATCTTCTGCTGCCAATATTTGAAATCAACACCAAAAAAAATTTCTATTTTTTTCGTCGGTGCCATGGCAGGAGCAATATTTGAACGACTTGAAGTAGCAATGCTTGTTGCTGTAACATTCTACATTCCATCATTGACTTGATTTTCATTAGTCATTTTGTTGTCACAAAGAGAAAACCAATTTTGTATCTTAAATACAAACAACAAACTTTTTAAACTTTAAACAACTTGTTTCTAGTTTAACGACGAAGTTTTTATATTCTTCAAATCTTCAACCGAATGATCTTTGACTCGTGATGAAGTTTTTATATCTTCAAATTACTATCAAATTCAAACAGAGTAGAAAACCAAAAATACAGATTATATAAATTTCTTAAGATTATTGTTTTCCGAATACAAAATCTGTATTTAACAACAAGAACTTCAACTTTAAAGTTCAAGAACAACAAAGAAGTTCAAACAACTTCAAACACAAGTTCAACAACTATGAACTATCAAAATAAAGTTTCTACTATTTTTTGAAAAATAGCAAAACCATAAAAAAAAAAAAAAAGATGAAACAAAAATTTAGAATCAAGTCCACTGACTTCACAGTGTGTCCTTAAGGAATGTATTCCCCTCAAGTACCCAAGGTTAATGGAATATATCTTCCCAAGATAAAATGATTCACTTCAGCAAATAGTGGTACCTCAAATTTGCTGAACATCGAATGCACTCAATGATTTGATGATCACACTTGATTTTTTAAGAAGAAGAATGTAACACCCCGTACATTTCTGAACTTATTTGACTATCTTAACATTTATGGAATTATTTAAACTTGAGATAGTTGGCCCACTCAATTTATTGGGCTGAATCAATATTATGTTTATGGACTTAATTGAGGTCCAAATTAAGTAAATAAGACATGGGCCCAAGAGGAGATGATCCATTTAAAAATGGACCAAGTATACACATCATCTACTTGGAATTTTTGACCAAATAATTGGCTAATAATGACCAAAGGAGAGGTGGTTTGGAGGGGCTTTATAAGGCTGAAATTCAGCTCATTTTTCTACACAACACACTTGTAAAAATCAGATTTTCAATCAAACATTTCTCCTCTCTCAAAACCCTAGCCACCCTAATTTTCTCTAAGGATTTTTGGACAAATCTTCCACTTGCAAGCATTGGTAAGTGTTTACCCTTATATATTAATATATTATATGCATAAGAGGTTTTGTATATCATGTTGGTTATGTTTAAAAAGTGTTGAGTAGTCCACTTATTGTGAAATAGTCCACTTTTGCCTAATCGCTAAAGGATTTGCCCTCTATGTGGTTTAAACTTGAAAGGGGACTTAAGGTCTTGAAGGAATTGAATTGTATGGATGAAATTTCAGTATGTTTAAGTGTGGTGATGTACCTAATTCGTTACTCCTTGTGTATGACTTGTGTAAATGTTTATACGTAATTGTGCATGGAACGTTTGGGGTAGTCAAAGGAGAATACTTTCTTGTTATGTTAAAGTGAATTCTGAAACTGTGTGGAATGTTTTTGGTATATTATTTTGGAATGTATTTATTTGACTTGATTGAATAAAAATGTGGAATTGGATTGAGGTAAAAATGTGAAGTATGCACTTGGTAGGAAATCTTGTCGGTTTGTGATGTCTATGTTGATGTGTGGACTATTTTGGTATGGTTGGTGTTGTGAGGTAGTAAATTGTATTGTAGGAGGGTGGAATGAAGTTATATGGTAGTAGAAAGGAAGGTGGAATGATATACCATGTGTTTGGGATGTTGGATAGTTTTTACTTCCTGTCAAGTAGCTAATTATCGCCTTGTGAACTTGTAATGTAATTGGCTTTTAATGTGAGCTCCATTATGTATTCGTATTGTAGAGTAATGCTTTAAGGAAGATCTGAATTGTTTTAGTCACATGTTGGAAATATAAGGTATGTAAGTTTACTCTTTTTCGTATCCTTTGGTGCACTTATTGTTCACATCGTTACCAAACTTGTTTCCACTCCGAAATATTTTAAAGTATCTCATTTCAAGTTTGTTAGCAATTGTTATTTACGAGTCTCTTATTTGTCGCCTATTGTTCCAAAGCTCCAATAATGTTATGACCACCGATGTAACAATCTCACAAAAATTAAAGAAATGAAGTAATGCATATTTGGTTGAGTACAGATGGTAGCTCTGGGGGTGAAAGCCTAGCTCGAGCCGATCCTGATTGATTAATTGATGCAGGGGGTAGCTTTGGGGGTGAAAACCTAGCTCAAAACAAAGCTGATTTATTGATTTATGGGTGGTATCTCTAGGGGCATAAGCCTAGCTCGAGCCGATCCCAATGTTACTTACCACTGATCAGTTGGTCCCGGGCATTGTATGATGTATATTGATATGAAGGTAAAAGGAAAGAAATGAATGTAATGTACATGCTTCCACATATACAGTATGGTGGTATATCAGTATTATCTATTCACTTGTATATGTTTCCATTTGAGTTCCTATATTTCATATAGTTATTTATAGCCTTACTTATTCAGTACATTCTTTCGTACTGACGTCCCTTGGGGGAACTGCCTTACTTGTTGTAGGCACAGGAGCTAGTAGACCTTCACAGTAGGGTACGGGTCATCTGCAGTCTATTGGTGGACTCCAGGTTGATTCGGGGCTTTCCTAGTCATTTGTATATGTTTTTGGTGCTGTGTAGTAGTTGTATAAGGCGGGGACTTGTCCCGACCTTAGTCATGGTTATATATCTTTTAGAGGCTTTGTAGACATTGTAAAGTCAAACATAGAAATGTCTTACCTTTTAGACATTGTGGCCCCAACGGCCAAGTCTCGTATCTGTTTTGAACATCCTTACATGACTTTCATCATCGATATTTAATATCTGCATGTGGCAAAATTTTTGTTCACTTAATGGCATGCATATGAATGTACACGGTCATAGGTTGGTTCTCTCGGGCCTTTACGGCTACGGGTGCCTATCCGCCCCAATGGGATTTGAGGCGTGACAAAAGTGGTATCAGAGCGGGTCGTCCTAGGGTGTCTACAAAGCCGTATCTGAGTAGAGTCTTGCTTATGGATGTGTTGTGCAACACATATATACGTAGGAGGCTATGGGGCATTTAGGAGTTGTCTCTTTTCTTCATTTCCTAGATCGTACAATAGAGCCAAAGTTGTAGGTGGAGTCATATTTAATCACTAATTTTTTTTTATGTTTTTGTTTCCTTAGTATAGCAAAATGTCATTTACAAGGAGAAACAAGGGTAAAAGTAAGAAGGTAGACACGATTGTCGGAGAAGGGACCAGTAAATCACCACCTAAACAAGCTAATCAAGGTGAGGCTAAAAATGAGTTTGCATTGAGGACTTCTTCTACCCTTCAATTTCCAAGAGAACCAGGAAGGAGAGGAGTATTCCCAAAACCACCTGTTAATGCTACTGAGCAGGATTTAAGGAATTCGGTGCAAATGTTGACTCGTATAGTTGCTGCACAAAATCAAGGACAAGCTGGTCCAACTATAAGTAATGACGGTGCGGATAGGGCAGCTAGTCGGCGGAGACAAGATTTTCTTAAATTAGACCCTTCCACATTCACCGAGTCAGATCTTAATGAAGACCCACAAGACTTCATGGACCAAATTCAAAGGGCTTTAGATGTTATGCATGTATCTGGTACAGAAAAAGTTGAGCTTGCAGCATATAGATTAAAAGGAGAGGCTATCTTATGGTACGAAGATTGGAAACGATCTAGGGGTATCGGTGCACTTCCAGCTAGTTGGGAAGAATTCAAAGCGGTATTCCTTGATCATTACCTTCCATATGAGATCCGAGAGGCTCTTGCAGACCAGTTATTAAATCTTCGTCAAGGTAATATAAGCTTCAGAGAGTACAGTCTTCGGTTTAACTCTTTGTCCAAGTACGCTCCTAATGTAGTAGCTACTATGGACGATAGAGTTCATCTCTATGTGGATAGATTGGATCCATATTTGGTTAGGGATTATACTATTGTTGCTTTGAATAGAGACATGGATATAGCCAGGATACAAGCTTTTGCACAGAAGATGGAGGATCAGAGGCAAAGGAGAAGAACGCAAGAATTTGAAAGAGGATCGTCAAAGAGGGCTAAACCTATGGGACAGTTCATGGCATCCCAAGGAGAATTTAGGCCTTGAGTTTTTAATAGACCGCCTAGACCATCATTTTCTTATTCTACAGCAGGTAATCCATCCCAATTTCAAGGGTTTAGAGGTAGTCAAGTTGGGCAAAGTAGTGGGATTCAAGGTTCACAGACAGCAGGGTATCAAGAACAAGGAAGAATGAGCCAATCGAGGTTTTCTTTTCAGCCATGTCAGCACTACGGAAAGCTTCATTTAGGTGCATGTCGGCTTGGGACAGATGTTTGTTTCTGGTGTGGTATGTCGGGGCACATAATGAGAGAGTGCCCACGGAGGGGTACGGGTAGTATGGCGCGACCTACTGGATCTGCCGTTGCATCATCCTCGTCTGGTGTACAGCCTACTGGGCGTGGTAGAATTATTTGAGGAGTATCTAATTCTAGTGGAGTCCATAACCGTACCTATGCTTTAATAGATTGGCAGAATTTGGAGGCTTCTCCTGATGTGGTTACAGGTACATTATCCGTCTTTTCACATAATGTATATGCATTGATTGATCCGGGCTCTACCCTATCATATGTCACTTCATTGATTGCTGAAAAATTCAAAAGAACACCGGAATTACTAGTCAAGCCATTTGAAGTATCTACACCAGTTGGTGAATCTATTATAGCTAAAAGAGTCTATCGTAATTGCATAGTAACTGTTTGTGATCATGATACGTTGGCTGATTTTATTGAGCTGGTAATGGTAGATTTTGATGTTATAATGGGTATGGATTGGTTGGCTTCTTGTTATGCCACGGTAGATTGCCGAGCTAAGAAGGTACATTTCAATTTTTCACAAAAGACCGTCCTTGAAGTCCTTGAATTGAGGGGTAATGTTGGAGCACGGAGAGGTAAATTTATTTCTTATCTTAAGGCAAAGAAAATGATATCCAAGGGGTACATATGCCATCTAGTAAGAGTGCAAGATACCGATGTGAAGCCACCAACTCTTCAATCGGTTCCGGTGGTAAATAAATTCCTTGATGTATTTTCTGAAGATCTTTCAGGTCTGCCTCCAGAACAGAAAGTAGAGTTTGGTATTGATGTAATTCCAGGTACTCATCCTATCTCTATTCCTCCGTATACAATGGCCCAGATAGAGTTACGGCAATTAAAGGAGCAATCAAAAGACTTACTAGACAAGGGATTCATAAGGCCTAGTATGTCCCCGTGGGGTGCACCAGTGTTATTTGTATGCAAGAAAGATGGCACGTTGATAATGTGTATTGATTATCGGTAACTGAATAAGGTACAGTTAAGGACAAATATCCCTTCCCCAAAATTGATGATTTGTTTGATCAATTACAGCCAAATGCTTCTCAATGATTGACTTGAGATCGGGTTATCATCAAGTAAGGGTTAGAGAAAAAGATATACCCAAGACAGCTTTCTGAACATAGTATGGTCATTATGAGTTTTTAGTTATGTCATTTGGGCTAACAAATGCACCAGCAGTTTTTATGGATTTGATGAATAAGGTGTTCAAGCCATTCTTAGTTGTGTTCGTGACAGTGTTTATAGATGATATTCTGGTTTATTCAAGATCACAAGAGGACCATGCTAATCACTTAAGGAAGGTGTTACAGATTCTTCGTGATCGTAAGTTATATGCAAAGTTCTCTAAATGTGAATTTTGGTTAAAATCTGTAGCATTCTTAGGTCATATTGTGTCGGATGAAGGAATACGGGTTGATAATCAAAAGATAGAAGCTGTGAAGAATTGGCCAAGACCTACAACGCCTACAGAGATTCGTAGGTTCCTTGGATTGGCGGGGTATTATAGAAGGTTTTTTGAAGGATTTTCTTCTATTGTTGCACCTTTGACAAACCTAACACACAAGGCAACCAAGTTTCAATGGAACGATGCATGTGAAAAGAGTTTCCAAGATCTGAAGAATAAATTGACTTCTACACCCGTAGTGGTAATTCCAGAAGGCACAGATGGGTATGCGGTGTATTATGATGCTTCAGGAGTAGGCTTGGGATGTGTATTGATGCAGCATGGTAATGTAATAGCTTATTCCTCAAGACAATTGCGGCCACATGAAAAAAATTATCCAAAACACGATCTTGATCTAGCAGCGATAGTATTTGCTTTAAAGAGATGGCGCCACTACTTGTATGGGGTTCATGTTGACATATATACCGACCATAAGAGTTTGCAATATATTTTCAAGTAGAAGGACCTAAATTTGAGGCTGCGGAGGTGGATGGAACTATTAAAAGATTATGATATCGATATCTTATACCATCTGGGAAAAGCAAATGTGGTAGTCGATGCATTAAGCCGCAAAGCAATAGGAAGCACTGATGGACAGCTCACGAAAAAGAAAGGTATAGTCAAGGATCTACATCAACAAGCTAGCTTGGGGGTTCATCTTCTTGAAACTCCAAATAAAGGAATTATAGTGCAAAATGCGGTAGAATCTTCATTAGTAGTTGAAGTGAAGGAAAACAGTATGCAGATCCTATTTTATTGCAGCTGAAAGAGAATGTACAACAAGGTTTGATAAAGGCATTTGATCTTATGCAAAAGGGAGTGCTTTAGTGCCAAAGTATATTGTGTGTACCTGATGTAGATGAGCTAAGGAGACGGATTATGACAGATGCACATCATTCACGATATTCTATTCATTCGGGAGCCACCAAAATGTATCATGATTTGAAAGAAATGTATTGGTGGGGTAACATAAAGAAGAACATTGCAGAATTCGTAGCCCAATGTCCAAATTGTTAACAAGTAAAAGTAGAGAATTAGAAGCCTGGAGGATATATGCAATGCATAAATCTTCTAATCTAGAAGTGGTACATGATCAACATGGATTTCATCACAGGTTTGCCTCGTACACTTCAAAAATTTGATTCCATATGGGTATAGTTGACAGGATTACCAAGTCTGCACACTTCCTACCGGTTAAGACTACTTACACAGCTGAGGAGGATGCAAGATTGTATATTAAAGAGATAGTTCGATTGCATGGAATTCTAATCTCTATTATATCGGATAGGGGAGCTCAATTTACTGCAAATTTTTGGAAGTCTTTTCAGAGGGTTTGGGTACACAAGTGAATTTAAATACAACTTTTCACCCTTAGACGGATGGACAGGCAGAGCGTACCATACAAACACTTAAATATATTCTACGAGCTTGCATGTTGGACTTTAAAGGTAGTTGGGATGATCATTTATCTCTTATTGAATTCGCCTATAATAGTAGCTATCATTCAAGTATCAAAATGGCGCCTTATGAAGCTTTATATGGAAGAAAGTGTAGATCACCAATTGGATGGTTTGAAGCGGGTGAAACTACCTTATTTGGGCCAGATCTTGTTCATCAAGCTATGGAGAAGGTTAAGGTGATACAACAGCGGCTACAAACAGCCCAAAGTAGACACAAATCATATGCCGATATTAGAAGAAGGGGGCTATAGTTTGCTATAGGTGATTGGGTATTCTTGAAAGTATCACCAATGAAAGGGGTAATGAGATTCGGAAAGAAAGGAAAGCTAAGTCTGTGTTATATAGGGCCATATAAGATTATCTGAAGATTTGGTCAAGTTGCGTATGAATTAGAACTACCCCAAGAACTCTCCACAGTTCATCCAGTGTTTCATGTTTCAATGCTTCGGAAGTGCATAGGAGATCCATCTCATATTGCTCCCACTGAAGATTGTATGTACAAGTTACAGAAGATCTCACCTATGAAGAAGTACCTATTGCTATTCTGGATCGACAAGTTAAGAGGTTAAGAAATAAAGAAGTAGCTTCTGTAAAAGTGCTTTGGAAAAATCAGCAAGTAGAAGAAATCACAAGGGGAGCCGAGGAAATGATAAAGTCTAAGTACCCGCATTTATTTCAAACTGAAGAGAAAGTTAAAGATGCGGAATTGGAGCAATAACAAGTAAGTATATATAAGTATTATGTGTATGTGATAATATGAAGAATGAACTTAGACTTGGTAACTTGTTTAGATTGTTTAATGTTACTAACAATCGAGATCTAATGTTCCAAAGGGGGAAAGGATGTAACACCCCGTACATTTCTGAACTTATTTGACTACCTTAACATTTATGAAATTATTTAAACTTGAGATAGTTGGTGTATTACCCACTAAATTTATTGGGATGAATTAATATTATGTTTATGGACATAATTGAGGCTCAAATTAAGTAAATAAGACATGGGCCCAAAAGGAGATGATCCATTTAAAAATGGACCAAGTATACACATCATCTACTTGAACTTTTTGACCAAATAATTGGTTAAGGATGACCAAAGGAGAGGCGGTTTGGTGGGGATTTATCAGGCTGAAATTCAGCTCATTTTTCTACACAACACACTTGTAAAAATCAGATTTTCAATCAAACATTTCTCCTCTCTCAAAATTCTAGCCACCCTAATTTTCTCTAAGGATTTTTGGACAATTCTTCCACTTGCAAGCATTGGTAAGTGTATACCCTTATATATTAATATATTATATGCATAATAGGTTGTGCATATCATGTTGGTTATGTTTAAAAAGTGTTGATCAGTCCACTTATTGTGAAACAGTCCACTTTTGCTTAATCGCTAAAGGATTTGCCCTCTATGTGGTTTAAACTTGAAAGGGGACTTAAGGTATTGAAGGAATTAAATTAGATGGATGAAATTTCAGTATGTTTAAGTGTGTTGTTGTACCTAATTCGTTACTCCTTGTGTATGACTTGTGTAAATGTTTATACGTAATTGTGCATGGAACGTTTAGCGTAGTTAAAGGAGAATACTTTCTTGTTATGTTAAAGTGCATTCTGAAACCGTGTGGACTGTTTTTGGTATATTATTGTGGAATGTATTTATGTGACTTTATGGAATAAAAATGTGGAGTTGCATTGAGGTAAAAATGTGAAGTATGCACTTGGTAGGAAACCTTGTCGGTTTGTGATGTCTATGTTGATGTGTGGACTGTTTTGGTATGGTTGGTGTTGTGAGGCAGTAAATTGTATTGTATAAGGGTGT
Organism: Capsicum rhomboideum; assembly: GCA_031232105.1. Taxonomy (NCBI): domain Eukaryota; kingdom Viridiplantae; phylum Streptophyta; class Magnoliopsida; order Solanales; family Solanaceae; genus Capsicum; species Capsicum rhomboideum. The sequence goes on along the minus strand of CP124719.1, from coordinate 96,411,177 downwards.
AATGAAGTTATATGGTAGTATAAAGGAAGGTGTAATGATATACCATGTGTTTGGGATGTTGGATAGTTTTTACTTCCTGTCAAGTAGCTAATTATCGCCTTGTGAACTTGTAATGTAATTGGCTTTTAATGTGAGCTCAATTATGTATTCGTATTGTAGAGTAACGCTTTAAGGAAGAGCTGAATTGTTTTAGTCACATGTTGGAAAGATAAGGTATGTAAGTTTACTCTTTTTCGTATCCTTTGGTGCACCTATTGTTCACATCGTTACCAAACTTGTTTCCACTCCGAAATATTTTAAAGTATCTCATTTCAAGTTTGTTAGCAATTGTTATTTACGAGTCTCTTATTTTTTGCCTATTGTTCCAAAGCTCCAATAATGTTATGACCACCGATGTAACAATCTCACAAAAATTAAAGAAATGAAGTAATACATATTTGGTTGAGTATGGGTGGTAGCTCTGGGGGTGAAAGCCTAGCTCGAGCCGATCCTGATTGATTACTGGATGCAGGGGGTAGCTCTGGGGGTGAAAACCTAGCTCAAACCGAACCTGATTTATTGATTTATGGGTGGTATCTCTTGGGGCATAAGCCTAGCTCGAGCCGATCCCAATGTTACTTACCACTGATTAGTTGGTCCCGAGCATTGTATGATGTATATTGATATGAAGGTAAAAGGAAAGAAATGAATGTAATGTACATGGTTCCACATATACAGTACGGTGGTATATCAGTATTATCTATTCACTTGTATATGTTTCCATTTGAGTTCTTATATTTCATACAGTTACTTATAGCCTTACATACTCAGTACATTCTTTCATACTGACATCCCTTGAGGGACCTGCCTTACTTGTTGTAGGCACAGGAGCTAGTAGACCTTCACAGTAGGGTACGGGTCATCTGCAGGCTATTGCTGAGCTTCAGGTTGATTCGGGGCTTTTCGAGTCATTTGTATATGTTTTTGGTACTGTGTAGTAGTTGTATAAGGCGGGGACTTGTCCCGACCTTAGTCATGGTTATATATATTTTAGAGGCTTTGTAGACATTTTAAAGTCAAACGTAGAAGTATCTTACCTTTTAGACGTTGTGGCCCCAATGGCCAAGTCTCGTATCTGTTTTGAACGTCTTTACATGACTTCCTTCATCGATATATTATATCTGCATGTGGCAGAATTTTTGTTCCTTAATGGCATGTATATGAATGTACACAGTCATAGGTTGGTTCTCTCAGGCCCTTACGGCTACGGGTGCCTGTCCGTCCCAAGGGGATTTGAGGCGTGACAAAGAAGATGTTTTTCTTTCACAAATTTTGTGCCTTTACCTAAGGAAAAATTCAGGTATTTATAGCCAAAAGGTGGTGCTTTAGAAAGTAATCAATGGTTCTGAAAAATTACACTGTTTCAAACCCGTTGGGATCACCTGTGACCACAGGTGGCCCATCTGCGCCCGCAGGCGACTTTTGTCAAAAACCAGAAGTTTAGGCGAAACCTCACCTATGTCCGCAGGTGACGAACTATGCCCACAGGTCATTCTTTCCACTTTGAAATAGTGCCTCGAAGGGTCGTGTCCCTTCGAGGTGCGTTGTGACATGCGTCCTCACTTACTTGGGTGCATTCGCAAATGGAGAAATTTTAGATTGAATTTTTAGATCATTAACTCTCAAGTTTCAAATGAATTTTTTCCAAAAAGATAGTCTCTCGATCATTTGACAAATCCAAATCTGATGCCGAAGCCGAGCCGAGTGAGCGACGATGATGACGGCATGAGACTAGTCTTGTTCTTGCCTCACTATCAACATGAAAGCATGCTTCTATATTTGAGAATGAAGAAGTTCCTTTCTCCCACCAATGTGGGAGAATACTTCTTTCATAAAGTGAATACTCATTTTCACTTTTCCTCCAGTTTTCTTTACTCTATTTTCCATTCACATTTCATTTGTTTTTTTGAAATCATTTAGCAAGATGAAGTAGAAATTGAATACAAAATCATTCCCCCTGAATAGTCAGAACTAGACTATGCAAGAAAAATGCTTAATCTATACCATTACTAAGAAAGAATCGTTTGCTATAGAATCGATATTCGATAAACTTAGAGCACTTCCAATGGACGTAAAAGTCATTGTTTATACAGATCATACAACAATTAGGTATTTAATTGATAAGAAATATGTTAAACATAGGTTGAATTATTGATTCTTCTCATATAGGAATTCAGTTTGAAAAACCGCAACTGAAAAGGAACAAAACATTAAGTGATCGACACTTTTCTAGATTAGAAAACTGAAATCACGTAGATAAAGATAGTCTAATTAAGGAAACCTTTCCAAACAAACAATTATTTGCTATTCGAATAAAGAGATTTCATGGTATGTTGATATCATGAATTTATTGATAAATAAAGTGTACCCATCATGTGTAGACTCTCAGAAGAGTGAAAGCGACTTCTCCATGAGTCAAGATTCTACATTTGAAATGAGCCTTATTTGTTCATACAAGGGATAAATTAGCTTTCTAGAAGATGTATCCTGCAGAGTAAGGTGAATAAAGTATTAGAGAGTTGCAACATATTACCATATGATAGTCATCATAGTGGGGACCATACAACTGCAAAGATCCTCCAATCCTGATTATATTGGATAACACTATTCAAGGATGTGTATTAATTTCATGAAGAATTGTGATAGCTTCCAAAGAATAAGGAACATATCTGATGACATGAAATGTCTCTGAATGACATTTTTTAAGTTGAGATTTTTGACATTTGGGGCATCGACTTCATGGGATCATTCCCAATACTTTCGTATGACAACAAATACATATTGATGGCAATCTATTAAGTGTCAATGATGTCAAGGTTGTGTTGAACCTTTGTGAAAAAAAATCATGTTCACTTGATTTGGGGACCCCAATGGCTATGATAAGTGATTGGAGAACTCACTTTTTGCAACAAGTTCATGATCATTACTCTTCTAGCTAAGTATTTAATGAAACACAAGATTGTGACTATCTATCCTCCCAGACAAGCGGGTAAGTTGAAGTGTCAAATAGAGAGATTAAATAAATTCTTGAGAAAATGGATGCACAGGGATATTTGTGTTGTGAAGTTATATTATGCTCATGGACATATCGAACAACATATGATACACATATTAGGACTTCTCCCTACAAATTATTCTATAGGAAAGTGTGTTACTCACTGGTCAATTTTGAACATAAAGCTTATTGGGCCATCAGAAAAGCTCAATTTAGATTAGAGTAAACAACATAAATCTCACTACTATAGGAGCTAATTACTTCCTCTTCCACTACTTTTCAAAATTATATAGTATACCATTAAAAAGTGAGGCGGATATATTGTGATGAGGCAGATACATTGTGGTTTCTGATACATGGACAACTAATTTTGAAAATTTAAATTAATCAAATCCCTTAGGCTTAAGTCATCTTTAGCCCCTTAAAGTTTTCTGTATAATTCACTTAGACACCTCAACTTGGCCTTGTACCTATTGAACACTTCAACTATTCAAAAGATGTACATATTAAACACCTTTTGCTGACATGGCATTATAAGATGCAAATCTAAGTCGCGCATGAAACGACATGTCAACATTAAAATAGCCAAAATTTAAATATAAATTTTTTTTAAAAAAAATTGTGTCTTCTCCAACTCAACACCACCTAATTACTGTCCATTCCTATCCGGTCAAATCCCCTCGCCATCGTCCCCCAATACTCCCATTTCCCATTATCCTTCATTTTTTCTTCCTACCATCATTCTGCCATCACTAATGTCGTTAGTGTCGTTATCTTTCCCTGGAAAGCACCAATTAAACAAGTGACTAATGTCGCCCAAAATATACCTCCAGAAAAGTATAATGGGGTTGTTGTATCAAATATAGAACCCAACTAGGTTGGGGTCGATCCCACGAGGAATATGGTTAGAATCTAGGTCAATGTGGTTATTCAGATTTTTAATCGTTTATTTTCAATGGGGGGATTTAAAAGAACAAGTAACAATTTTTAGTTTGAAGTAACAAGTAAACAAATATCAATTTATGCTGAGAAAGTCAATGAGAATGATGAACTAGGATTGTGTTCCCCATGACTTCATAAATCCGTAGGTTCTACGTACTAGTGATCTATTCCGATGTGTTGCATGCAAAATCAAACAAGTTAGGTTCATCTAAACGTCTCTCGACCTTGGTTAGACAAATTTCACTCTTCTCCTCTCGGTCTCCGAGTGTCGCACTACTAACCCTTGTCCTGGATCTCAGATAACTATTCCCGCTAAGGCTCAAGTTATTAGATGAAGGTTGATAGCTTCAAATCTCTGTTGTTATTCCCTTTTCCTGATCTCTACCTCTTTCTCGAGCAAGTTTAGAATACAGGCGAGTTTCTAACGTTTGCAACCGTTAGAAGAGCAATCACAACGAAGGAAATAACAATACATGCATTCACACCATTCCAAAAATTACTATGTACTTTAACCTACTTCGTTAATTCATCATGGTTCCCAGAATCCTAGTTGTGGTATTTAGCTACTCATGGCTTGAAAATCACAATTAGAAATCATAGACAAAATCATAATTATGAACTTACAAATTGAGTAGAATAAATCCGGAATCTTGAATTATCAAAGAAAAATTAATAAAGATGGAGAAGAAAAGAATAAACCAATTTTCTCCGGCCTCCACGACGGCTCCAAGCTTTCTCTAAATAAAAAGTTTACAAGTTACCTTTCCAAGGTTTCAATATTATGCAAAGTTATGAAAGTTTGAATATTTATAGGTGTAAGAAAAACCCCAAAATAAAATAATTGAGTCCAAAATGGACTGAGAAATAAAAACCAGTCCAATTTAGGACTGTCCGCGTCAAACAGTGGCCGCCTCAAGCTTTAAACTTACAATTTGTTTTCTTTCCTTCTCTTCATGCATATATATTCATAATATATATAGAAATATTAATATAATATTCTATTTAATCCATTAAGCTGCTTGTTTGATTTCCTTATATAACTTCTCGATTTTAATTCCATTTTTGCTCCAAATTTCTTCATCTTCACACCAATTTAATCCTACAAATAAAAATATAATATTAAGCATAATTCATAAAATCAATACTCAAAAAGGACAAATAAAAATACTAAATATGAGGTAAATAGTACTAAATATTTGATGTCGCCCAAAGTATACCTCCGAAAAAGTACAATGCGGTCGCTGAATCAAATATAGAACCCAACTTGGTTGGGGTCGATCCCACAGGGAATAGATCGAAGTATGAGTAGACTACTGGAAGGAATAACTGGCAAGTAACTAAAACTGGGGGGGGGGTTTACTATTAAATGGTGACTATGACGATTGCAGACTGATATCGCGTTTGTAAATAATAAGAGAAATTCACTAGGACTGTGATCCCCAATGATTCCTTAACTCCACCGGTGACTTATGCTTAACAAGACGGCCCCACTGCACTGCATGCAAAATCTAACAAGTTAGGTTCATCTAACTATCTCTCGACTATCATTAGACGAATTTCACTCTTCTCCTCTCGGTCTCCAAGTGTCGCACTCCTAACCCTTGTCCTGGATTTCAGATAACCCTTCCCGCTAAGGCTCCGGTTATTAGATGAAGGTTAATAGCTCCAAATCTCAGTTGTTATCTCCTTTTCCCAATCTCTACCTCTCTCTCGAGCACGTCTAGAATACAGGCAAGATTCTAACATTTGCAACCGTTAGAAAAGCAATCAATACGAAGGAGACAACAATACATGCATACACAGCAGTACAAAGTTGTTTTGCACTTCACCGGTTTCTTTAATTCTTCATGGTTCACACAACCCTAGTTGATGGATTTAGCTACTCATAATTGCAAGAACACAAGAATAATCCAAAGATGAAAGCATAATTATGATCTCACAAGAATGAAGGAAAACCCGAAATTTCAATTATCAATCAACTTCAGAATTAGGGTTTGTGACTACAAAACCAAAATATATGTCTCAAACAATGTAAAATAACTCTCAAAGTAGTAAATTGTCCAACTCTCGCACTTAGGACTACCTAGGAGTATTTATAGATACAAAACTAGTCCTATCCAAAACAAAATAGGAGAATAGAGTCGGCAGCTTTCACGGTGTCGTGACTTGGTGTCGTGGAACCAAGTCACGACACGTGACTTGTATCGTGGGAATCAGGCCCTTTTTTGGGATCTCTGAAGTGAACTCACGGCAGGCTTCCACATCACGTGGGTGTCAGTCACGCCACGTGACCCCTGCCGTGGAAAGCAGCCTAATTTTTTAGCATCTGGACTCAAGTCACGATATCAACTCACGCCACGTGAGTGTATTCCACGCCACGTGACTTGTGGCGTGAAATCTTCTCCATTTCAGCCTTTTGTTCTTTCTTCATCCGTCACTTCGTTCTCGGGCTTGATTCTTCCTCTTTTGCTCATTTTGACTTTAAAGCCTGTTTTCCTGCAAATTAGGACAGAAACCACATCATACTAACAAAACACACCCAAGTTATTGCATCTTTTCCTTGTTTTAAGCATCGAAAGTGCCATATAACCATGGCACATCAGTGACCAATTAAAGTTTTCCATTAGAAAATTTGACTAAGAAATTTTTTTGTTAAAGCTGTAGAAGAGAATTTCATCAGAAAAATAAAAATCAAATTGGGTCAAAAAGTTTTCTAATGAAATACCATTTTTTCCAATAAGATTTATACGAATTTGAAGTTATTAAGTATTTCAAACCCTAAAGAACCCATAACACAAGAAGAAAAAAGAATAGCAATGAATCTGGATTTTGACGTGTGAGGAAGATGGTGAGAATGGAGAAACGACAGTAGATAATGTTGATGTATTAGAATAAAGGTGTGGTGGGGGAGCGGGGATAGTTGATGGGTAGGTTTCTCTTTTTAAATAGGGTTTTTTTTTCCTTTTAATAATTTTTTTTGGACCCATATGCCAAATGTAATCATTTGATTTGTTACTTTGCCATGTCACTGCGAGTGCATCAACCCATTTCATATATTTAGCTGATTGTCAGAATAGTGTTTAAATGGTTCAAATTCAAAGTGGCAGAGGTGTTCAATAGGTACAAGGCCGAGTTAAGGTGTCTAAGTGAATTATGTGCACAACTTTAAGGGGCTGCAGATAACTTAAGTCAATCCCTTAATATAAGGTGAAAATCAAGGAATTAAAGAAAACATGTATCTTTGTTATGTAATTTGATTAATTTCATTTTATTACTCTTTAAAATGATAAATTCATTAATTTGATGTATCTATTATCAATTTTATAGTGTATCCAAAAAGATGTATCTGGTATCAAAGAAACATATATCTGTTCCCAAAGATGTACGGATATATTCATCAAATTTCATCTAGTGTATCTGTTTATATGTATCTAGTATTAATTTCATGTATCCAGTAGCAATTTCATACATTATATCCAAAATACATGTATCTAATATCAAAGTTGCCATGCCAAAATTTTTGATTGTCACGACCCAACCCACCAAATCGTGGCGAGCACCTACCTACACCTACCCCAGATAGGAGAACCCTGAATAACCCACCATTCACTCAATGTGGAAATTACTATAATATTCACTTAGTCAATCTATGTATGCCATATGAATAACTAACTAACAATTGAAGTATGATTACTCAATCAATTTGTCCCATAACTTGTTTTAATACATCAGATATGAAAAGTAAATGTACAAAATAACTACAAGTGATTCCCCAGAACCTAGCCCAAACTGGTACAAGAGCACTAAACAAGAAGTAGGGACATAAATGATGCAACATCCATGCAGAATAGAGATGACAAGAGCTGCTGCTGAGTGATCGGCATTGCTGCTATAGAAACTCCAACTAACCTACATCATGACTATACCCCTATTTGGAGATATAGTAAGTGTAGCATCAGTACAACCACACATACTTGTAAGCATCATCAGCCGATCAGGGTTAGAAATAAATAACATCAATAATAAATAGGGAGAAATCATAACATCAAGTAAGGTTCCAGTTTTTGAATCCTACATTAAACAACTCCTAGCACCCACGTTTAGCATCTCTGAGACCTACACGTAGCATCTCTATGACCTACACTTTGCATCTCTGTGACCTAAACTTAGTATCTCTGTGACCTGCACTTAGCATCTCTGTGACCTACACTTAGCATCTGTGTGATCTACACTTAGAATCTCTGTGACCTACACTTAGCATCTCTGTGATCTATCTGTCATTTAATATTTTCGTATATCTTTGTCCTTTGATCACCTATTCCAGCCTATACCCCTTTCTCCAATACCAACTCATTCTTATGGTACCTACAATCTCTTAATCTACATCCACCCAAGTCCCTTCGGTACTCACCAGCACAGACATCACAGTACCACATCCCATGAAAATATGAATTATACCAATCATGTTTTACCATAATCGGTCCTCTCAAGGGACCGTATAATCCCATCTCCAACCCAGTCCACACTAGGGACCTAGCGTATATTTGTACTCTCTCTCACCACTTATCATAACAAGAACACGTATGAGAATATAATGAAATAGCATTACATTCAAAATATATGCATGTATGCAAGATGTGCGCATCATCTCTCTTTATCCCTTCTCATCCATATTATCAACATCAACCATATAACATCGTACTAGCATGGTACCCGACCCATATCACAATATATCATATATGTACCTGCATAGTACCCGACCCATATCACAATAAATCATATATGTACCGGCGTAGTACCCGACCCATCATCACACAATGTCATCCCAATGCGTATGAATGTGTGTATGAAATCAACAAATCATAATTCATGCAAAAAATAATCACAGATGCTCAGTTCACAACCCAACACGGGTCAATCCAGTCTAATTTTACATCGACCATCTAACTCATTTAATTTGTGACATTAATCTTCATACATATTTATATATATATATATATATATATATATATATTCACAATCATGATTTACCATACAGCCCTATGGGGCTACCATAACCCAAGTTAAGATTATCACACACTTTCTCTCTAACCGCATCCCAACATTCCAAAAAAATTTATATTATTTTCTAATCTTCCCTAACTGCTTCTAACAGGAATTCTATTCTTTACTTCATAATATTGCTCTTTTATGTTCACTCCTCAGTCACAGGATTCGCTTATACGAATTATTAATCTTGGCTTACTATGCCTCACCTTTTAGCCACTTCTTATAGTGCAATCTGATCATTAGGACATTAGAATTAAACAAGTTCCCTTAATTTCCCTTTTATACTATTCCATGGTATCTCATATAACCTTCCACTAAATTTAAGCCCTAGAAGATATTAAGCTATGTACGTTCACTCCACCATTTTATCCGTTCCTTATCACAAACAAAATATTAATATAATGTACAATAATTCCACATATTCGAGCCTAACCAGATTTTTAAACGTGTCCATCCATCCAACTCCGTGCCCGAAGGCCTATTGCATGATGCTTCTGACATCACTATTAACGTTAGATGCATCTAGCCCAAGTCTAGTTGCTACAAAGTAAACCTTAACTTATCTCTTAGGCAAAACATGCTGCTACTGAGGGGAGTGAGTTGTCCCGCACGTGCTAAGCGTATTTCCATGTCGGGTTCCCTCCGGGTGTGCCTCAAAATCGCTCTCATGAATCTTTACCTTTGAAAGATCATAGTTGGAGGGATAGGGTTTTTCAGAGTGTTTTTGAAGGAAAGGGGCAACCTGGGGAAATAAAGAGAAAGAGAGTTTTTAAAAATTCCTCAACTGAGCTACTGCCTCTTACCTATGTAGCGGTTCTTTTACCGCTGCAGCGATTCTCAAATCGTTGTAGTGGTTACCGACAGTCCGGCCCAGTTCATTGTTGGGCCTCTTGGCCCAATTCCCTTAGACCCCGATTTTTCTCTTCGATTTAATTTTTTTCGGGTCCATTTGGAGCCCATTATTCATTGTAAATTATTCTTGGTGTATTTTTACATGTAATGATGATTTGGGTCGTTACATTAGATACCAAAATCCTTGAACGGTCCTAAGGGTGAGGTCTGAACATTTGAACGAGCGCTCGATGGATTTGTATCAATAATAAGCCACTAGGAGAATTATTTAACATATGCTAGTGTAGCGATACCTATTTTTATAAGGTGCAACTTCGGGACTCAAAAAATAAATTAAGTAAATGTTTGAAAAAATTTAGAGAGTTTAGAGTCGCCTCCTAATTTTAGGAAAACTAGGAAATCAATTAATTAAATTAAACTAAAATAGTTTGTAAAACCAATTAGATTCTAGGTAAGGTTCAGGTTATTCCAAAGGGAAGGTGTTAGGCACCCTTCGGAATCCACAAAAGTGGGTCTCGGCTGAACTCATTTTTTCAATTGAGGAGGAGAAAAAAAATTATTCGCACAAGTATAATAAATATGAAATATACACAAAGAATAAAGTAAAGCAGAAATAATGAAGACAATCTAATATTTGCCTATCATTAAACAAAATGAATAAATACAATGAGTAATTAAAAATGATCCTCGAATTCAGATTCGAGTGTCTTCTTTGGGGAGAAGCTCCATGTACCTGTAAAAACACTTGGTAAAAGTGTTAGTAATGGATAAGTATGAATCGAAATAAACTAAAGAAATAATAAACAAAAAAAAAGGTGAATTCCATCTTATATACGTGGGAGGCATTGGAAATTGATGAAAATTTCTTCATCGGCCAAGTATTGAAACTTGAATGAAAAGAATAAATAAGTAACTAAACTTAATAATAACACCCGTATTTTATAATGGGAAGGCCTTGAAAATCCGACGGAGAGATTCTTTCATTGGCCAAGTATTAAAACTTGAATAAAATAATTTAAACTTGAAAATCCGACACTGCTTTATATAGAATTTTTGAGATCTTCTCAAAAATTCTTCCCCTATATTGGCTTCGACAAACTCTTGTATACAACCTGTAACAAAATGTTTTCTCTTCTAGAATTTTTTGAGACCTTCTCAAAAATTCTGCCCCAGTTTTCATTAAAAAAGGAACATGGTAAGCTTACGGGGAACATGACCGAGCCTTTAAGGCGCCTACGTATCCCATTGAGCTAGGAATCAAGTCAAATGTAGTTCGAAAAAACTTTTGAAATGAAGTGATGGAAAAATAATGTTTCAAATAAAGCATGTGTATTAACACAAAACCAAATACAAATGGATAAAAAATATGAAGCATCTAACATTAACAATGTATAACGTGTCCTAATATACCTGTGACCCTTTTGAGCCAAAGGTAAGTCTAACGATTGAAGTATGTATATGCCATTTATAAAACATCTCATTACCGCCCAAAAAATATATTATATATACAAACCAATTAAATCGAATAGGGATACACAATGAGAAAAGGGATTGTACAATAAAATCAGTCTCGCGCAGGGGCACAATCTTAGACTAATCCGCCTCAAAGTCCTTCATTCTCAAACTTCTTGGACTTCTTGAAATCTTCGAACACCTTTCGAATGAAGATCTTCAAAGAAACTATAAAAATAATAAATTTTCAACCCAGAGGGACATTGGTCCATACAATTTGGCATTACATTCTTCAATCAAACACGTAAGAAATGATCGTCTATTATTGACTCATGATCAATAGATGCAAGGCGGTCTTCTAATGGGCCCGATACCCCTGGGGTATCGGGTCTCTTAAAGTCAGCATGCCTAGAACAAGGATTTGGTTTAGCTCTATCCTAGTTGTACTAGAGTGGGCTTTGAAGCGAGACTGGGAACCCGGGTGGACTACCACAGGCTGAGACGATAACAACTGTCTGAGACCCAGCTAATTGTTCTATCATCTAAAAAAATTTGGTTTTTTTAATAAAGGAAACAACCGCAAAAGATGCGTAATCATTGGTCCCTAATGCAATCTATTTTTTGTCATTTGGCTTAATCGATATGCAATGCAATGATAGCATACATATAATTAAACAAGTAATGAATAAATAACTGTACAATGTAAAGAACATACATAATATAAAAAAATGAATAAAATATACAAGGGAATCTAAAAACATGTAAAAGGTAAAAACTCCTTAATTAAAAAATGAACTCATAATGGTTAGAACCTTTATATCCCCAGCAGAGTCTCCATTCTGTCGCAATCCCTATTTTCATAAGGCGTAACTTCGTGACTCAAAAAATAAATTAAGTAAATGTTTGAAAAAATTTAGAGAGTTTAGAGTTGCCACCTAATTTTAGGAAAACTAGAAAACCAATTAATTAAATTAAAGAAAAATAGTCTGCGAAACCAATTAGATTCTAGGTAAGGGTTCAGGTTATTCCAAAGGGAAAGTGTTAGGCACCTTTCGAAATCCACAAAAGTGAGTCCCGGTTGAACTCATTTTTTTCAATTGAGAAGGAGAAAAAAAAATCATTTCCACAAGTATAATAAATATGAAATATACACAAAGAATAAAGTAAAGCATTCATAATGAAGACGACCTAATGTTTGCCTATCGTTAAACAAAATGAATAAAAATAATGAGTAATTAAAAATGATCCTCGAATTCAGATTCGAGTGTCTTCTTCGGAGAGAAGCTCCATGTACCTGTAAAAATACTTGATAAAAGTGTTAGTAATGGATAAATATGAATCGAAATAAACTAAAGAAATAATAAACAAAGTAAAAACGTGAATTCCATCTTATATACGTGGGAGGCCTTGGAAATTGAAGGAAATTTCTTCATCGACCAAGTATTGAAACTTGAATGAAAAGAATAAATAAGTAACTAAACTTAAAAATAACACCTATCTTTTATAAAGGGGAGGCCTTGAAAATCCGACGGAGAGATTCTTTCATTGGACAAGTATTAAAACTTGAATAAAATAATTTGAACTTGAAAATAAAATCCATCTTTTGTAATGGAGAGGCCTCGAAAACCCGATGAAAAGGTTTTTTCCTCAGCCATTTAGAATTTTTGTTTTGTTTTTTAATCAAATCAATTTGATAAAATAATAAACAACTAAGGTAAGCAAATCATAGTCTCAAATAACGACTTTTCCTTAATTCAATTTAATAAAATAACAAATGAGTGAGATTTTCAAATCACATCTCTCACAGTAGCAACACATAACATTTAGTGGTAAAAATAAAATAGACAAAGATCAGTGAAAGTAAAGAAATATAACAATATAAAAGTAAATTAGACTATAAACAAAGTTAAACAAACCAACAATGAATAAGGAAAGATACAAAATTATGCAAAACCACTTGTAAACAATATTAAAAAAAAAAGAAGAGATAACTGAATGAAAATTAACAGAACAAACACAAATATTAATCAAAATGTGGAATTAAATTAAGAGAAACAGTGAACCTGTCACTGAAAAGATGCGAATCCGATTAGATCTAACATCACCGGAGTTGGAGTAATGTTATTCATCGGAGTATGAATTTTCGCCAAAGCCGTGGCTGAAACAGTGAGCTCACTATAAATGGTTGTTGTTGGATAGATGAAGAACGTTGGGGTTTGGTCGTGGGTTTGTTGTTTCACAGCGAGGTGAAGTTGTGTGATGTCGGAGTTTTTTGGAGCTTTCAGCTCAGTGGTTATTCGATGAGCTCGTCGGAGCTGCTTGGTTGGTGTACTGGAGCTTCAAGCTCCGGCATAATACAACCGTGAAGAAGAAACAGTGGGGCTATTTGGTTTTGTTAGAATAGTGAAGAGGGAAAGAAAGTGATGGGGTTGTGGAAAACAGTGGAATTTGGTCGGATTTTGGTGGGTGGTGGTGGTGAAAACTCACCGAAAAAAGCAAAGAAAATGGGAGGCGGCTACTTAGCCAAAAATGGAAAGAGGGAAGAGAATTTATTTACCCTAATTTAGAAAGGGAGTGGATTAGTTTTATAGAAAAAACTAAAACCACTCAAGAGTAAAACCGTGTGCTCAATACCATGGTTTTGGAAAACCATGGGCTATCCAAAATCATGAGTCATCCAAAACAATGACTATTTGAACTTATCCAAATCTATGGATACTTAACTTATCTGTGCAAAAAATATCTTCTCCACCTTTTATGAATTAACGGACTATGATAAAAAATAAATTAACAAATGTGTTTAATGGCACTTAAGAATATGATTTGAGTTTAAAATAAAATTGATGATTTAATAAAACTCAAAAAATATTTGTTTGTAAAAATGACTGTGTAAAAAATCAGTGATAGTCAATAATTAAAAATTATAATAAATTAAAAAATATCCTAACATTTTCAAGAAAAAAAATAATTACAAATAACTTGTGTTAAATTGAACCAAAATATGTAAAAATCAAATTTTATGCTCTTTAAAAAATATAAAACACAAAAGTATTTATTTTGAAAATGTCAGTCCAAAATTGGGTGTCAACGGCTAGCTCATTAAACATCCATGCTCCCCCAATGAGCGACCATTAAAGCACTACCTAATCTAGGCCCTATGGTTATTCCCATATTTTCTCTGAGATGGAGTACATAATTAATTATTGGAATAGCTACCCAAACATAATATGACATCTCAAAGCACGAAAAGTCGAGATGAAGTTGGTTTCAGAAAAAATTTTACTACTACAGCGGTTCGCGGCAGTTAAGTAGGGGGGAAAACTTCATTTTCCCCATTTTTACTCCAAACTCTCTCAACTCTTTCTACGAAAATCCCTCTCTGACAATGAATTCAAGGTATTTTCTTCATCTTGTCTACTTACTTTATGCATTTCTCTTCATGGAATCACTCTTCATGGAATCATAGGATCATGTTAGAATAGAGGGAATTCGGGTGGTTTTGGGTGTAACTTATTAAACTTGAATTTGGTGGTGTTCTTGAACGTATTGGTTGACATGCTAAGTTCTCTTTTTTTCAACGCTCCTATAGGATTCGGGACGTAAGATTAACGTAGTTCATGGTAAATTTCGACTATGGGAGGGGTGAAAGATGAAGAGACATCTTCTCTAATAAATTTCTTCAATTTGGATTTGATTTTGGGTGTTCCACACCCCCATTTTAGTGTAAAAAGGGTCAAACACACTTTTCCAAGCCCGATCTGTACTTAATTTTTAAAATTATAGAGAAAAGTTGAAAATACGCCATGAGAGGGGAGATTGGCGGGTTGAAGATAATGAACCGCTGCAGCGGTAACTTTTCCGCTGTAATGGTTAGTTCCGTCGCTGCGGTACCACTGCAGGGTTATTTAATCGTTGTTGTGGTATTGGGCAGTAAGTCCCCAATTTTTGTATTTTTTGAAATTTTCAACTCTTTTTCTTTCCCTTAGTGTTCCGTAAGGGTTCTAAACTATTTTTATGCCATTCACAGGATCATCATGGTCCAATAACCAATCTACCGCCAATTTTTGCGATCGCTATGAGGAAGGGTTGCACAATAGGGGTTTCCTCCTCGAGCAGGGCATGGTGATGACTAACATAGAGGAAGAGATTCCAGGATTCTACAACCAGTTAAAGGATTTTAGGTGAGAGATGTTAATCGAGCCCATCCCTCAACACAACATAGAGGTCATTCGAGAGTTTTATGCCAAACTCCCGACTGTAGACTAGTCGTTGCCTCTCCTCATTGTCTGTGTTTGAGGAAAGAAGGTCCTGGTGGATGTGGCCACCATCTATGATACTTTGGGTGTCCCGAACCTTTCCAATGCCACCTTTGAGTTAAAAATTCAGGCGTCGAACTTTGAGTGGATGACTGGGGTCTTGGTGTCGGAAGGACGAGTTGCTGAGGTGAGATAGTCTAGTGCCAGAGGGACGAAGAGAACCTATTTCTCGGCCGAGGCTAGGGTGTGGTTATAGTTGGTGTCCCAGAGGATACAACCCTCGAGGAATGTTATAGATGTGGACTTTCACTGAGCTATGGTGGTGGCTTGTGCTCTCGCGGGGATTCAAGTGAATGTAGGGGCGCAGATTGTGGATGAATGGTTGTACTTTTATGCTTGGGAGAGTTAGGAAAGAGATCATTCCTTGCCTTCTTGGTTACCACACTGTGTGACGGGTGGACGTTCCTAGAGAGATTCAAGACACTATGGATGACTGTGATGTGGCATATAATTTATTACAGGGTAGGGGCATACGAGAAGGAAGTAAGAAGAAGAGGAAGGTGGGGAAGGAGGGTGAGAGCAGTCGGGCTGGAGAGGATAGGGGTCGAGTGCCCCTTCTACTTAGGTCCCTACATCTCTCAATGGTTAGATGGATGATCTTACTGCAGTCCGAGGCTATCTAGAGAAGTCTCACCTACCCCCTCTCGGAGTGGCTCTTTCGAGCTCTATTGCCTCACCAGACCCGGCCAGGGCATATGCGGAGCTTCGAGAAGAGCTGAATGAAGAAAAAAAAAAGCATCGCTCTCGTGGCCGCATACTTGTTAGAATGTGAAAGGTGGTACAGGTGATGTTAGGGTGCGCCTTTCCCCTAAAGAAGTTGTTGAAGCTGACCAGGAAGGAGGCCGAGGAGTTCTCCTTCCTCAGTGGCATGGAGGAAAAGGGTTCGGATACCTCGAGTCTCGAAGCTAGTGCAACCAACTAGCCTCCCTTTTTTTAATAATCATATTTATTTATAATGTGAATCAGATTGATTTCTATCATTTTATTGCTTCAAAATAGGTCTGCCTTGCAAAATTGCAAAATCACAAAAACAGGAAAAATACATGGCAAGACACTACCTGGAGCCGCTGCAGCGGTTAATCTTACAGCTGCAACGGTAGCCTCTAGTTGCTCTACTTTTCATTTTCCTTACCCAGTCTCAGACCATTTTTCTACACCATACCCTATTTACGCCTGTTCTATAAGCGTAATAACCTTTCGTATATGCATAGTGTAAATCAAATTCGCATTTTCTATTGCTCCCGAGTTACAACCAATACAATTTTCGTCTGTCAAACTAACAATACTACACTTTTGTCCATCTTTTTTACTTACTCAATTCATTATCCTCAACAGTGTCCCACCAATAGCCAGGCACCTGGGTGGTTCGTACGGGATTGGATAGAAGACAAGTAGTACTCCAAATCACGGAGTGATGAGTTGTAGCTTAAGTCGCACAAATGAAGGCACTCTCGATATCACATCCGGTCCTTACGTCCACCGGTCTACCTAGCTACATACCATCCAACCACACACACACACTCAATAATCATATTTGAGAGTTTAAACATCACAAATCAAGTTACCGTACACTACCATCAAAAACAATACACATAGCATATTTTTAACACATCATTGTCTCATCACAAGTACGTAATACCATATCGAACAAAGCCTAACAGTCCACTGTCTATGTTTCTTACTGACCTCTATTGGTTGAGCCTCTTGTCCAGACCTTTCCATATTAAAAGATACCAATTGGGACCAACTAGTCCCAATTATGAAGATTGAGATACCAATTGGAATCGACTAGATACCAATTGGACTCAACCTGGGGAAACGACTAGGGGATGGCACGATAGAAAAGAAAAAAGTGAAATAGATTCCTAGATGCGTTGTAGCTTTCTACAAATTTGATATGGACGTCAACACACCAATTTATAGGACTCTACTCAATATTAGCTCTTGCACATGGAGACTGGTAACCTGGGCTATGAAACCATCCTTGTCAAGACCTAATCCATCGAATCGTGGCAGGCACCTACCTACACCTACCCCAGATAGGAGAACCCTGAATAACCCATCATTCACTCAATGTGGAAATTACTATAAAGTTCATTTAATAAATTTATGTCTGTCATTTGAATAACTAACCAACAGTTGAAGTATGATTACTCAATCAATTCATCCCATAACTTGTTTTAATACATCAGATATGAAAAGTAAATATGGAAAATAACTACAAGTGATTCCCCAAAACCTATCCTAAACCGATACAAGAGCACTAGATAAGAAGTAGGGACATCCATGACGCAACATCTATGCAGAATAGAGATGACCGGAGTTGCTGCTAAGTGATCGGTATTGCTGCTATAGAAACTCCAACTAACCTGCACCATGGCTATACCTTCAGTTGGAGATAGAGTAAACTTAGCATCAGTACAACCACACGTACTAGTAAGCATCATCGGCTGACCAGGGTTAGAAACAAATAACATCTATAATAAATAGGGAGAAATCATAACATCAAGTAAAGTTCCTATTTTTGAATCCCACATTAAACAACTCCTAGAACCCCACGTTTAGCATCTCTGAGACCTACACGTAGCATCTCTTTGACCTACACTTAGTAACTTTGTGACCTATACTTAGCATCTTTGTGAATTGCACTTAGAATCTCTGTGACCTACACTTAGCATCTCTATGACCTACACTTAGCATCTCCTTGACCTGTACTTAGAATCTCTATGATCTACCTGTCATTTAATATTTTCGTCTATCTTCGTCCTTTGGCCACCTATTCCAGCCTATACCTCTTCCTCTAATACCGACTCATTCTTATGGTACCGACAATCCCTTAATCTACATCTACCCAAGTCCCTTCGGTACTCACCATCACAGACATCACAGTAACACATCCCATGAAAATCTAAATTATACCAGTCATGTTCTACCATAACCAGTCCTCTCAGGGGACCGTAGAATCCATCTCCAACCCGGTCCACACTAGGGACCTAACGTATATTCGTACCCTCTCTCACCACTTACTACAATAAGAATACGTATGAGAAAATAATGAAATAGAATTACATTCAAAACATTTGCATGAATACATGTATGCCAGATGTGTGCATCATCTCTCCTTATCCCTTCTCATCCATCTCATCAGCATTAACCATATCACATCATACCGGCGTGTTACCCGACTAATATCATAATATATCATATATGAATCGGTGTGGTACCTGACCCATATTACTACATATCATATACATACCGGTAAGGTACCCGACCCATCATCACACAATGTTATCCCAATGCATATGAATATGTGCATGAAATCAACAAATCATAATTCATGCCAAAGATAATCACAGATGTTCAGTTCACAACACAATACGGGTCAATCCAGTCTAATACTACATGAACCATATAAATCATTTAATCAGTGACATTAATCTTCACATATATATATTCACGACCATGATTTACCATACACCCCTACGGGGCTGCCGTAACCCATGTTCACATTATCATGCAGTTTCTCTCTAACTGTATCCCAACATTCAAATTTTTTTCACATTATCTTCTAATCTTCCCTAACTACTTCTAATGAAAATTCTATTCTTTCCTTCACAATATTCCTCTTTTATTTGCACTCCTCAGTCACAGGATTCAGTTATACGAATTACTAATCTCAGCTTACTATGCCTTACTCATTAGCTACTTCTTATAGTGCAATCTGACCATTAGGACATTAGAATTAAATAAGTTCCCTCAATTTCCCCTTTTTACTATTCCACACTATCTCATATAACCTTCTACTAAATTCAAGCCCTGAAATATATTAAGTTACGTACGTTCACTCTACCATTTTATTTGTCCCTTATCATAATCAAAACATAAATAGAATGTACAATAATTCCACATATTTAAGTCTAACCAAATTTTTAAATGTGTCCATCCATCCAACTCCATGTCTGAAGGCCTAATGCATGATACTCCCGATATCACTATTAACGTTAGATGCATCTAGCCCCAGTCTAGTTGCTACAAAGTAAACCTTAACTTACCTCTTAGGCTAAACATGCTGCTACGAAAGGGAGCAAGCTGTCCCGTGCGTGCTAAGCTTATTTCCATATCGGGTTCCCTTCGGGTGTGCCTCAACACCGCTCTCATGAACCTTGGCCATTGAAATCTCATGGTTGGAGAGATAGGATTTTTCAGAGTGTTTTTAGATGAAAGGCGACCTGGGGAAATAAAGAGAAAGAGGGTTTTTAAAAATTCCTCGGTTGGGCTACTATGTCTTACCGCTGCAGCAGTTACTGGCAGTCTGACCCATTCCACTCTTGGGCCTCTTGGCCCAATTTCCTTGAGTCTCAAATTTCCTGCCCAATTTAATTTTCTCGGATCTATTTTGAGTCTATTATTCATCGTAAATTATTCTTGGGGTGTTTTTATACATAACGATGATTTGGGTCATTACATTGATACATGTATTTGTGTATAGATACGTACTTAGACAAAGAAGATGAATAGAAACACAATATCTAGTAAGTGATTTCATGTATCTGTTTATATGTATCCAGTATCAACTTCATATATGATATACAAAATTATATCTAGTATCAAAGCTACCCCTGGCAGAACTTTTAATACATGTATATGTGTATAGATACGTACTTAGACGAAGAAGAAGAAGAAGAAAAAGAAACACAGTATCCAGTATCATTTCATCTAGTGTATTTAGTATTAATTCAATGTATTCAGTCTAAATTTCATACAGTATATCTAAAATGCATATATCTAGTATTAAGTTACCCCATTAGAACTTTTGATACATGTATCTGGGCATAGATACATACTTAGAAGAAGAAGAAACAAAAGAAGAAACACACATACATCTTCATCAAAGTAAAATAAT
Source organism: Capsicum rhomboideum (assembly GCA_031232105.1). Lineage (NCBI taxonomy): Eukaryota > Viridiplantae > Streptophyta > Magnoliopsida > Solanales > Solanaceae > Capsicum > Capsicum rhomboideum. Next base: position 96,390,629 of record CP124719.1, on the reverse strand, counting down.
AGGAAAAATAACAGCCTCGAATTCCTCATGTCAAACATCACCAAATCTATGCTAGCAAAACCACCACTTACACCCCCCTTGACTGCCAGAACTTCTAGATGGAAGAGTTTTGTAATTTGAAAATGAAACTATCAATAATGGTGGACGAAGAGAAATATCAACATAAGGCGAGATTTGCAGTGAGTTGGAAGTTGTGGTAAAGTTCATGACAGCCCATCGATGGTTCTTGTCGGCCAGTGATGGAAGAAACATGGAGAGAGAAGAGAGAAGAACGTGAAAGAAAAAGATGGGGAAAACACAAGTGTGACTAGTTGGCATAATTTGGAGAAGAAAAGAAATCAGACATATACATGGATGAGGTCTGCAATGCTTTTGGTGGGAAAGTTACGGATGGTTGAGAATTATCGATGTAACTAGTATTTGAGTGGTCAAATAACAATAAGTGAGATATTATGCAATTATTTTAAAGTAGTGAGAGAATATGTATATACGATAAGAATGTTTGGGGATTTATGTATTTTTTGTTTTAGATTACCAGTATAATTTACCAGGAAATTACACCTAGTTTGATCTTGAATATTTGTCCCTCAAAAGTTCGTTCTTGAATTTTTGTCCCCTAAAGTGTGTGGTCTTGGATTTTTGTCCCCGCTAAATAAATTCTAATGTTTTTCTTATATGTGACATACCTAAGTTCTAACTTTTGCCTATAAGGTAGAACTTCTGATCAATTGTGCAGGATCATTATTTTGAAATGTCATGATCGTTTGTCTTATGGGCAACATATTTAAGTTCTAACTTTCACTTACAAGACAGAATTTTTGGTCAATTGTGCAGGTTCATTATCTTAAAATGTCATGAACATCTGCCTTATGAACAAAATTTATTTAGTGGCGTCAAATATGTAAGATTTTTTCTGTGGGGGACAAAATATCAAGACCAACCCATTTTAGAGTCATTTTTGTACTAAACCCTTTTACACTAATTTTCAAAGAAAAACTTATATTAATAAAAAATTTAAATTATTTATAAAAATAAATATATTTATATCTTGATTTTGTTTAGTTTTTTTTTTTTTTAATTAAAATGGCCCCAAAGTCCTTTATTATAAATAAAACGTATGTTGGGCCTGAACCAACCCAGGCCCAAAAAAAACAAAAGCAAAAACAATCAAAATCTGAGCTAGATATTTACAAGTCCACGACATGAAATGTCTGGACATCCGCAAAGAGGAAAATTCTTCATCTTCATCTTTCTCTTTCTCGCTCAAATCAAACCTACTGATCTGCCATTTTAATTTGAACCTTCTCATGATGAGATAAAGCTGAAGAAGGAATTAAAAATCCCACTTCATACTCGTCCTTTGAACTCATCAGATCTTCCATTATTGAGTTGAAGAAGTCTTCATTGAGCTGGTTTTCATGGCACTTGTGAGAATTTTGAGTGTCTCATTTGACTTCATACTCGTCCCTTGAACTCATCAGATCCTCCATTAAAAAATCCATTCTCAACCTCAAATCTTTTAAAACCAGACCTAAAAAATTGTTGAGTTTAAGGTGTTTTCACATGAGACACTCGAAATTCTCACAAGTTCCATGAAAACCAGCTCAATGAAGACTTCTTCAACTCAATAATGGAAGATCTGATAAGTTCAAGGGACGAGTATGAAGTCTTTACACCCTTACAGTCCTCGAAGTAATTGATGCAACACGGAATCCATTAGTCTTGATGTTTGAAGCTCGATTGTTCGCATGCTAGTCCAGATAAGTTCCATCTACTGTTGCTTTAACCTGTCTATAGCCTTGATATTGATATTTCTTAACCCGATACTTTGACTTGTCAATTCTATTTATCTTTACCATGTTCTTTCCTCTAATCGATTTTCTTTTCTTATTCCAATGAGATATTTCCCCATCTTTCCTTTTATCCAGCAGAATGAGCTTAATTAAAAGTTGATACCACTGCTTGAACTCCAGAGATGATAGGTAACTTATCTTATCGTTGATGTTATATCCGTGCAATCTCTCTACTGTAATTTTTTCACTGTTGTGTTGATTGTTGTGTAAAGGTCTTATCATAGTTATTCACTACTTGGTTGTGTGTTACCCTCTATGACTGTGATGATGATTGTTGTGTTCCCCATTTTGATATCTTCTTATCCTGATATTAGGCACTTTAACTTTGTCCATGGTAATAATGCCTCTTACTTCTATTGGTGTTTCCTGCAATGTAGAGTATGTTAATCTTTGTGTGCCTGCAAAACAAAAAATTTGGTTAGTGAAATAATTAGCCAGTTTATTGCCTTCTTTGAGAGTGTGCATAACCACCACATCTTTATCAAACATCAGAATCCTTATTCTCTTGATTTCCATAGCAATACACTAAGGAACTTCCCAAATTCCATCCAATATCTTCTTGAGACTAAGAGAGTTAGTCTCAAGTGTTAGAGGAAGAAGATTATGTTCAACACAATATTCCAGTCCTAGCCTTAATGCCACCACTTCTGCCATAAAATTAGTCCCATCAAACAGCCTCCTGACTTCAGCATATACAAACTCCCCTTCTCCATTTCTGATACAAAAAGGCCCAGAACTAGGGCCTAGGTTTCCTTTAGTTACACCATCAGAATTGCACTTAAAAGTGCCCAAAGTGGGAGGATTCCATATCACATTCTACAGCCTACAGTGGGTGAATACTCCTCAATAAACTTTACCAAGTCAGGCCAGTTTTTGGTAAGTTTTTGAGCCAAGGATAATTGTACCTTACCAATGGAAATAAGTTTTATTTTACCTCTATCTCCATTCCCATATAAGACATCTTGCCCTCATGAATAATGATGTTCTTTCTCTTTCATACATGCCAAATTATAAACATAGGGACTACATTGAATAGTAATTGGAGATTTGGGTCTCTGTCAGCTTTCCACCACTTCATAACTGAATCCCTAAGTTGCAGAAAGGGGCCATCAACAACATCTGCAGCTGTAAACCTACACCACAATCTGTTAGCTAGGGGACACTTGATGAATAAGTGTTCAATGGATTCATGTACATTTTCTTCACACCGTTTGCATTTCACCTCCTCACAAACCCTGATTCTTACTAATACTTTTCCTAAGGGAACTCTTTTCTTCAATAATCTCCATAGAAAAAAGGATACTTTAAAAGGAATCCCTTTTATCTATAATTGTTTGAAATCTTCAAGTACCTCTCCTGATTGTCTCATTATCCCCCAAGCTGATTTAACAGTGAATTTCCTTGATGAGTTGAGCATCCACCAAGGTCTGTCCCATTCCTCTGAACCTTCCTCTACAATCAAATTATGTAGGACATGATTACATACCTCTTCTGGAAATAATTCTTCTAGCAAACCAGTGTTCCATCTTCCCTCATAGAATAATTGGTTGCATCTTCTACTTGATGAATATCAGAACTAGTGACTGGTAAAGTAATGGAGGGCCCCTAGTTGTGTCCAATTATCATGCCAAATATTAGCATGTCCACACCTAGGTTCCCACCATATCTCTTGATCAACTACTCCCTTGCTTCAAGCATATGTTTCCATGTTTGTGAGCCCCCTCTCCATTCCACCACCTGAGGTGCATACTTTTTGCAATATTTGTTCCACATGAAGATAGTCCACATGGATTTTTGTGTTCTAAAAATCCACCATAATTTGGAAAATAAAGCTTTAGAAATATCAAATAATGACCTAAATCCAAGTCCTCTTTCATCCTTAGGCCTGCAAATATCAGTCCAAGCAACCCAGTGCTTGTTACTGCCTACCTCCTTGAAACTCCATAGAAATCTTGTAAAAATTCTATGTAAATCATGGATGACACATTTAGGAGGAATTATTGCAGACAATAAGTATATAGGGATGCTATTTAACACATTATTGATCAATACAAATTTACCTCCAAAAGATAAAATCCTCCCTTTCCAAGACTAGAGCTTGTTATTCACCTTTTTTATTAGCTCTAAAAAATGTGTTTTCCTCTTCCTTGCATGGCCAATAGAACATCCCAAATATATCAAAGGAAATTTCCCTTTGGGAAATCCAATACAGTCCTCCACTTCCTAAATGATAGCATTTGTTGTTTTGCCATGAACATAAAAAGCACTCTTCTTCTTGTTAATTTTCTGCCCTGACTGCTGTTCATATTCCTCCAAAGTACCCATCACCAATTACAAAGATCTCTTATCTTCTATAAAATAGTGTCATCTACATAAGCCAGATGATTAATTTTGTCACTCCATTTTGGCATCCCAAAGCCCTTGAAATCCTTATTGTCAAATAAATAATTCAAGGCTCTAGCCAACATTTCTGCAGATAAGATAAACAAAGTAGGGGATAAAGGATCTCCTTGTTTCACCCCCTTTGTAGAATGAAAGAAACCATAGGATTTATCATCTATCAAGATTGAATACCAGCTATTAGCCACTAGTCTCCAGACCATATCTATTACTTTGTGATCAAAACCTATTTTTTTCCAGCACCTTGATCAAAAAGTTCCAATCCACTCTAGCATATGCTCTAGCCATGTCAAATTTTATCACTACATTAGCAGGGCTACCCCTCTTTCTGATATCAGTAATGATTTCTTGAGCTAAAAGTATATTTTCAGTGATATTTCTTCCTTTCAAAAAACCAGATTGGTTTTTTGAAATCATAATAGGAAGATATGTATCCAACCTATCATGAAGCACTCTAGAGATCACCTTGTTAAGAAAATTACTTAAACTAATTGGTCTCATGTCTGTAAAATATTGAACAATGTCTTTTTTATGCAACAAGACCAAGTTAGTGTGAGTAATATACTTAGGTAAGGTGTACCCTGCAAAAAAGGCAGCCACTAGATTAACAATGTCTCCACCTACCAATTCCTAGCAACTTTGGTAGAATTGACTAGTAAGTCCATCAGGGCCACTTGCACTTTCTCCATTTAGTTCAAAAATCACTCTCTTTACTTCATCTTCTGTAGGAATAACATTTATCTCCCTATCCATCTATTCATTAACTAGTAAAGGCACATGGTTAAGTAGAGACATATTAGTAAAAGTCTCCAGGCAAGAAAACTGTTTCTAAAAAAATAATATTGCCTTTTCAGCCACTTGTTCATTCCCCTCTGGTCATTGCCCACCTTCTTTAAGAATTCTGGATAAGGAAAACCTCTTTATCCTTCCATTTACTAGACTATGGAAAAATCTAGTATTTCTATCACCTTCTGAAAACCACTGTATACCTGTTTTTTGCCTCCAAAATTCTTCTTCAAAATGAAGATATTTTTCAGCTCAGCCTGAGCCTTTTGAAAAACAGCTTTATTACTAGCAGTAGGATTCTCTTCAAAGAGGTCTTCTTTCAGCCTGACAATTTCTTCTCTTATAATCAGTTGCTTGAAAATGTCCCAAACCTTTCTCTACTCCAAGTATCAAGGGCAGATTTTGTGTTCTTAATTTTTTGCTTGAAAGTGAGGAATAAGTCAGATTCATGTTGAGCAACCCAACTGTTTTTAACCACTTCTTTAAAATCAACCTCCTTTACCCAAAATTTTAGGATTTTGAGGGTTTTTTGAAATACAACTGTTGTCCTCCACAAGTAAGTAACAAAAAGGCATGATCCTACAGTAACAAAAAGGCATGATCCTACCCTGTTCAAGCCAAGTGTTCAACTTCCACATGTCCTGTTAAGCCAAGAAACTCATGATTCATCACTAATCTGTCCAGTCTTTTGAATATACACTCATTCCTTTCATTCCACCAGGTGAATGGACTACCTTTAAAATTGATATCCAACAACTCATAAGAAATAATGCAAAAAAGTAAAGTCCTCAACTTCAGTGTAGGTAGCTGGCAGCCCCCTATATTTTCTTCATCAGACATGATAACATTAAAATTTCCACCAACAATCCATGGATGATTTATATGGTGAGAGATAGAGTATATGTCATCCCAAAGATCCATTCTCTCCTGAGCATCACATTTAGCATAAACAATGGTTGTGACCACTGATTACCCAGTCTCTTGAAAATTCAATTGAAGTGTCAGTTATTGTTCAGTGTCTAACAGTACTCCAACTTGAATATGGTCTTGAATAAGAACCCAAATCTTGCCATTCTGATTATAATTAGGATATTGGATCTCAAGTCTTCTTTTTATTTATGAATGTTCCTTACTTTTTGAAAAGGCTCCATCAAAGCTATGAAGGTAAACCTATGATATTTGTACAACATTTGGATCATGTGGAATGAATTTTGGGTTCGGAAAGATCTCACATTCCAAAATAATACTTTCATCTTCATTTAAAAGTTGATTTTCCTAACCTCATAGGGTTGACCCTAGTAGGTTTAGACTCCACTTTATTCCTTGACTTGTTACCCTTTATTGAGGACTGAGGAGATAGCCCTGCCTCCTGTTGCACCTTTATATCCACCTTTTGATTATCCTTTTCTTTCGTGTCCTCAATATTTTTAGTACTCACCTTTGTATTTGTATTTGTTTTATTGACTACTATACTTGCATTTGATGGGAGACTATATCATGTAGAGCTTTAATTGGACTGGACTTTGTGCAAGTAGTCAAAGCCTGAGGATCTTCTACAATTTTCATGTTTTCCACATCTTGTTGTAACATAAGACTATTACCATCTACTGATTCTAAAGGATAAGTCTCTCTCTCTATCACCCATTTTTCTGTCACTGGATCATTTCCTCCAACTGTATCTCCTAGTAAAGCTTTCTGATATTTTGGATTTGGCCAAGCTAACCTCTCCTGTTGTTTGTAATCAATCCTTTGTGTAGATAACTTGTCAACAATATTAGCACCACCTGCTGCTGCACCTGCTCTAGAATCATCCATTTGAAGTGGTTTATGGTAGGTGGCCATTGCCAAAGCTTTTTCAATGGCTTGTTCATCACTGTTTTCAGTAATCACTTTATACAATCCTACCTCTATCACTGTTATTGCATTACTATGATTCTGTTCTTTGGTTACTGTTGTTGTATCTGATTTCTCTGCTGACACTGTCTAAACATTTGTTATTGCATCTGTCCCTTTCTCATCTGATTTCTATTGTTGTAGACTTCTTATATTTGCCTTTCCATGTTCATTTCTCTGTTGCTTTCCTTTGGATTCTTATTGAGACGATTGTGATTCATTATCATTGTGACACATCTGCATGCTTGCGCCTACTTGCTTCTTATTTGTCTGCCCCTCATTACTTCTATTATCATGATATTCTAACTCTCCAACAATTTCCTCTTCCTCTTGCTGGATATCAAAAGGATTTTCAAGACTTAATCCCTTTGATGTGGCTGATGCATCTTTCCCCTTATCTAGTAAATACTCATCAATGTTCACATCCTTTTTTAACCTCCTATTAGTTGGGTTCCATCTTTTAACATTATGCTTGTTTCTTCTATGACCTCTGTGTTTTTCACCCCATCTTCTCATCTTCTTCTTTTTGTAACTCAACATTTTTCTTTGCCTCAAATATTTCCCTTAGTTCTGGATGAATTACACGACATTTTTTCTCTGCATAACCTTGAAGTTTTCATGTTTTGTAATACTTCGGAAGAAAATCATACTGGACATTGATAGAAACTATTCTAGTTGAGTTGTTCTTATTATTCACCACTTCAATCTCCACTTGACTAGGAAAGTCTGCAGCCAAATCAATTTGAACCTTTACTCTTGCACAGCTAGGCCGAGTTTTATTAATAGTAACCATATCCAGTTGAATAGGCTTTCCTACTGCTGCTGCAAATGAAAAAAGTATTTCTTTCCCCAAAAATGTGGGTAACAGGTTTGGGAACGAAATCCAAGCCATTGCCTAAGTAGTCTCCTCCTCAGGCTTAAACTTTGTGTCATATATAAATGGTTGCATCTGATAAGCTAGCACATCTTTCGCAATTATATAGTACTCGTTTTTGGCCATCATGTTCACAAAATCCTCTATCCGGCTAAGTCTCGTCAGAATTTGTCTATTTCTCAATGCGCCAATTTTACAATCGCCGTTTATTCCACATTGTTTTGGAATTTGAATTCCCAAATCATCCAAATCAGGCCATCTAAATTTCCCTACCACAACCAATTGCAAATTTTGCATTATGTTCATTTTCTCCACTTCTTCCTCTTCATTTTCTCCACTTCTTCCTCCATCCAAGTGACCCGATGGATTCCATTAACGACAGCTACTGGCTTGATAGGGATTGGATCAACCTTTATTCCTCTACTGGCGTTCATATAGTCCGTCTTCATCAAATCAACATATTTGGCCTTGGCGTTGCCTTCTTCAACATTAACATTTAACTTCTCGCTAGGCAAAACTTTAGGCTCAGTAGACACTAATTTAGAATCTATGTTCTCCAATTATCAATGTTTCCAGCATGCAAATCTGTAATCTCTTTAGGCAAATTTGTAGGGTTGGTTGTTTGGTTCGTATTTTCCGTGGATTTGAGATCATTACTAGGGCTTTTTGGATGGTAGAGGTTAGGGAATTGGTCTAGGGATGTCACACAGAGCTGACCAGTCGGCGGAGGTGACTGGTCAGTGGCCGTGACAACCATGGTCGACGTAGAATTTTAATAAGGTTTAGGGTTTAGGCATGAGATAGAAGAGAGTTTTTTTTTTCTTGCAATATACTTAGCAATACATTAAATATTTTGTCCCGGACCAATTTTAATGAGTAAATTCCTCAAATTGTCACTCAACTATTATAAATATCCCACTAAAGTCATTTATGATTTTTTTTTGGACAATATTATCATTGAACTCTACAAATTATTTCAAACTAACTAAAAGTCACCAAAAAAAAAAGTCAGAACTAACGGAAGAATCCTTTTCTTTTCTTTTTTATTTAATTTTTTATTTTTTATGATCCATATTTTTTTAGATAGTGGTAGACTAGTAACATAGCAGTACTAGTAAGAATAATACTCCCTTAAGTTTTTTAATAATATTAACTAATAATATGTTTTCTCTTTTCTTATTTTAACTTCTTTACAATAACTATTTTAAACTATTTAAAATTTATTATGATATGTATTCTTTTGAAAACTTTTTTGTTTTTATCAAAAAAAAAAAAATGAAAGAAAATTTATGGGCACTTTAAAAAGTTCTTGATAGTTTAGACTATAGTGAAAGTTACGTGATCTTTTTTATTACTAGTCTTTATGAACGTGCACTGCACGAATATCAATCGTCAATTGTTATACTCCCTCAGTCTCAATTTATGTGACACTTTTCATTTTTCTCGAGTCAAACAGTATAAGTTTGACCATAAATTTGGGTATGAAATCTTCAAGTTTTTTCAAATATTTATTTATATATTTAGAGACTACGTAAAAAGTAAAATAAGTCACAGTAATTGACAATACAAAATATATAAATGATATATGAAGAAATTACGATCAAAGATAGACTTGTTTGAATCTTGAAATCCAAAATTTATCACATAAATTGAGATGGAGGGAGTAATACTTATGTTAAAATAATAAATTGTATTTGTATGTGGTGTGTTTTTTATGGTATTAGAACTTCAAATTCTATTATAAATTTTTAAAAGTTATATATTACTTCGCTTTTTTAAGATGCTAAATATTATAACTCTACCCAATATCAAGTTATTTATAGAAAAAAATAATATAGAATAGTTGGGTGAAATATGGATCATAAAAAAAAAAAAAGAAAAAAAAAAAAGATTCTTCCGTTAGTTTTAACTTTTTGTGACTTTTAGTTAGTTTGGAATAGTTTATAGAGTTCAATGACAATATTGTTCAAAAAAAATCATAAGTGACTTTAGTGAGATAGTTGTAATACTTGAGTTACAACTTGAGGAATATACTCCAATTTTAATATAAGAAAGACAACATTACTTGGTGATCTCTTGCATATAATTGGACTATTTTTCTTGTTCAATATCAAATAAATATTCGATCTTTTAAATCTATTTGGTCAGATTTTATTTTTTTTCGATTCGGTTTTTCATTTTCCTTGGCAGTTGCATGTAATTGTTGTATCTATTAGGAACTTGTGAAAAAAAGAAATTAACCCCACACCGCACGAAGCATTCATAATAAGCAAACCGCTCTAACTTTTCTATGTAAACCGCTCAAATTTCTCCCGCTCTCTTTCTATCATTCATGGCGAATCAACTTCTCCTTTTCACCGTCTTAGTGTTCATCTTTCTCTTTCCCTCTTTAACTCATCAACTTTCATTATCAGGTAATTCAAACTCCTCACCCAACGGTACTGTATATAAGTCAATACAGAAAGAATTTAAAACAAAATGGGTACACAATCAAATAAGTAGTATCCCTCTGTCTCAATATATATGGCATAGTTCAAATTCAAGAGTCAAACAGTTTAGTTTTAACTGTGAGTGGGCATGAAATCTTTAAGTTTTTCAAAATAAAATTTACATTTTGAAAACTAAGTAAAAAGTACCTTTAAGTCATATATGAAAAAGTTACTTGAAATTCGAAAGGTGGCATATAAATTGAGATGGAGGGAGTATACAAAATGAATAATTAACGAACATCCTTTGATTTTTCTTTTGGCAGAAGATATGCCAGTTCCTAGTTTTGCATTTAGTTGGGTGGACAACAATGGTACATTTGTGGCTGGGGCTGTGGCAACAATAATGGTGAAAGTTATTGGAAATTTTGCTCCTGCCCAACTTAAGCACCCTTTTAATCCCAACGTCAGTGTCAATGATAAGATGGGAAACAGCTCTTACATTTCTGGAGTTTCATCAAATTTTGGTGGAAATTTTGGGGATTGGACGATTTCTTTCATTCCCATCGTGACCGGGTTGTTCAATGTGCTGATCACTGATGATCACTTCAATGTTTTTGATTCTTCACTGCATTTTCAAGTCACCCCAGGTTCTTTTATTTACTAAATCCTGTTATTCAAATTTCATTGTTGACTATATATAATGTCGGATATTGGTGTGTATAAGAATCCGATGGAGCAGTATTTCTTTGTTGGATAAATGAATTTGATATGCTTTACATGCTCATTGGTCTAATAATGCGCATGTAAAGCATCAAAAGCTTTTTATCTTATCATTTGTTCCTTTCTTAATTATGAAGGTAACATGTATCCATCTGCAAGTGTGGTGTCATGGAAGAATGGAGTGAGTGAATTTGCAGCAGGGACAAAAGCTTCTCTTATGATTCTTCCTAAAGATGCATTTGGGAATAATATCTCTTCGGCAAGTCATGAAGGACTGAACTCTTACAACTTCACATTGTCTATATCTACTTTCAATGGTTCCATCACAACTATGCTCAATTTCACCAATAAAGGATGGGATATATCTGGTTATCTTGTCGTGGAGTTTGTTGTAGCTACAGCTGGAAGTCTTTTACTTAATATACAAGGAGACAACCAAACATTGAGTGGTTGTCCACTAATGTTCACGATGAACCCAGGTGATCCATGTAAGCATAAGGCTGATAATAACTTTTTTTACACTATTATAGTGTTAGCAACGATCTTGTAGAATTCTTCATGTTCATGAATTGATTTTGATCATCTAGATAAACTAATATGATGATTGGAAGCTCATCTCTGTGGTATTCAAGGTGTATTTATTAGAAATTTTCTTTAAGACTTATCAAAGGATGCTGGCACATTGATAAAGTTGTAATTGATTTTTCTTCTGTTTTCTTTGATTTGACTCTAAATTTTATTCATGCTTTAACAAAAAAGTGATTTCACTCCATCTTTTTTACAAACTTTTGGTGAATATTTTTGTTGCCTTTGCTATAGTAAATGTTTCTCTTGGTTAGTAACCAATTCCTAGGTTCATCTTGCAGGATCGCTGGATGTTTCGAAATGTTTGTTGCACTGGGAAGTTGAAACAAAGTACTTCCAAATATTTTCTCTGGTAGAAGGTTTTATTCACCAGCACGATCAATACGGAAATCTTGTTCCAGGCTTGTATGAATTTGATGTTGACGTTATTGAAAATGGAACAGATTTGATTATTCCTGTGACAGATATGCAGTTCAGGCAGGTTGGCTTGGGTATCCAGTTGTTCTACTTCAGCCTAAAGGAACCAGGGGACTTCAAGCTTATGATATATCATAAAGAGCAGAATAATTCCATCTCAACAATGCCGTTTCATTTTACAGTGTATATAGGTAATTTAGCGACTATGTTTGCTGCCACGTACATTCCTTGGTTTCTATCCTCTACACTTATTATGCCTCTCATATCAACAAAATGCTCTAAAAATTTAGTTGTTGTGGGCGTTTTTTTTATTTCTATTAGCTTAGGTATCTATGGATTTATTTCTTTCAGTTGCTTCTGTGTCACATGGTTAGTGCTTTAGCAGTTCACATATGATTAGATTTTAAACTCAAAGGAGTTTCTCACTGATAATAAATCATGTCGGATGTTCCATTAGCAGGTAACCTTGTGAATAATCTCAAATTAGGGGTAGAATATTTCAGAAATCAAAAGTTATCTATCTCTTCTGGTACCAGATTGAACTTTTAACTGCTTGTTAATGCAATAAGTAGCTTGTGCCGTTATAATTAACTTATGCTAAGTTATCATCTTGATATTCCTTCTGCATCAGAGTTGGTACATTTCCAATAGTTAGCTTCTGATCTAGGATTTCAAATTTTATAGGATATTGTGATGGAATGAATAGTATTGTTAATGGGTCGGGTCTAAATGACTCTGTTGCTGGTGAAGCTGCAATGTTCTCTGTCTTGTTGAAGGATTCTTATCTATATCCTTCACTTGTTGAGATAGAAAGCTTGCAAGTACAAGTTGTGAATGAATTTGATTCCTATCATGCACAAGCAACAATACATCCAATGAAGATGGTCAATGGTATGAAAATTAAAATTTATTTTATTGGTAAATAGGATACACATACCTTGACATTTTTTTGATTGTTTGCCTCTCTATAATAGGAATTCTATGTGGTACGAATTTGAATTGCAGTGTACTTAATGATGTGGAACTTGCTTTTACTCCTCTGGCTGATACAAACCCTGATGTAAGGATTTTTGATAGTGTTCTTTATGTTAGGCTTTCAAATAGACGGAACTGATAGTTAATTTTTGGTTGCAGCCGAGAAACATGAGATTTAGTGCCTTTGATGTTACATATATACCAGAGAGGAGCGGTATCTATGAAATTCGTGTATTTTGTGGAAATATTCCATTAAATGGGGGTCATCCATTCAGAAAGGCAGTAAGTGCAGGTACATGTTTATGCTCTTAATCTGTATGCATATTCATGAAATAGCTAATTTGTAGGAGTTAAACTAGGAAAGGAGTGCTTTCTTCTTGATATTAAGAGATGATGCCCATACCAGCACTTTTTTATTTGGCTAGAATTAGTCCTAATTTCACAGCTTGTGAATTATTTGGAAAAAAATCGCAACATAATATCTATCCAGCCAAACATTTGTATACGTCGTATATTAATTTGTCTAACTTTATTGCGGGTGATGATGCATGGGTCTCTGCTGATTCTCAAGTTTCTCTGATGTTCCATTGCTTTGGTGCAGGCAAAGTTAATATATCTCTTTCAGGACCTGTGAAATTCAGTCCAAAAGTACCAAAGCTGACAAAGAATGAAATCACAGTACAACTAATGGATTTATATTCTAATCCAGTCCTCTTACAGCAGTCAAAGTTAAAGCTGGAGATCGGTTCAGTTAACAGATCAGGTTTTTCAATAGGGAATTTTAGTGATAATAAGGATGGCACATATAGTGGAAGCTACCTGGCAAAAGATGTTGGCACCTATGAGTTATGTGCCTCTTTTGATGGAATGCGTTTCATGCCATGCCCCTTTGGTGTGAATGTATATACTAGTGAGTTCTTTTCTTTAAAACTAAAAATTTTAGGGGGTATGATAAAATGAAGCGTTTTATAATGTGGAGTCGCTACTTTACTCATTTGACTACATAGTCATTGAAATTGGTAATTTCTTTCTTTTCATGACCTGACTTCATCTGACCCAAGGATTTCTTCTGCCCTTCAGGTGAGTATTTCCCCAGAGTACAGAATGATTCGGTATGGGTCTGGGAGGATGATTCAATTGCTTTTGATGCTCTAGAAAATGACTATTTTGCTGGCCATAACATTACAATTGTTGAATTTTCAAGGGTGGGTGTACTGCCGTAACACAATTGAAAGAATATATACTTTTTGTTTTGTAACTAAAAGATAGAGGTTAGAGAAACTTCGTGGATATCCTCCAATATGTATACTGAAGGTTTATAAAAATGTGTTTAGACATTTTTTCTTGCATAGGTTATCAAATAGTCCATCTATAGCTGATCAAGTTTTTTCCTAACACAGTTTAGACTCTGTTTATATTTACCTTTCCTTTTTTGGTTATCTTCGTGAAAAGTTGCCTCAATTGAATTTCTATTCACAGCCAGGTCGTGGTTCAATTCTTCAATATGGGCATCTGTTCAGATATACACCCTTCAAAGGATTCTATGGGAGGGATTCTTTCTCTTATACAATATGCGACGTGAATGGTAACATTGCCTCTGGTAGTGTGGATATATCTGTTCTAAGCATCCCTCCTCAGGTCGTTTCAGTTCCAAGTCAATTGCTGGCAACTGAAGATGTTATTAGTCCGAAATTCGGGTAAAGTTCTAGTCAAGATTTCATGTTGCTTTGGTGTCTAAGAGTTTGTAATCTGGTCTGCTAACTGGATGCAGTGGTTTCTCTGGACTTGAGATTATGTATTCAGATTCAACTGAAAATATCAGCATTACATTTAGTGCACAATCTGGGATTGTCTTTCTGTCTCCTATGTTAATGCAATTTTGGCAGCCAGCCTGGAGTATTTCTTCTACGTCCAAAGAGGTTGGAAACACTACTGAGTTAACTTTAACAGGTTGTGTAGAAGATATCAATTTTGCAATACAGTCGCTGCAGTATTTTGGGTATGACTATTTGCACATAATTTCACCATTTAGTTTTCTGCTGAATCTGTTTCTCTTCAGAAGTTAGTAAGCTGGTGATTATTTGCTTCTATAAGTGTGTCCGTTTCTAGATGGGAAGTCATTCTTGTGCATGTATAAATTTTTCAAGGGGATCTTTATTCCACTCTTAACACTATTCAAAAATCACTCCAGAATTAAATGTACTTTCAAAATAATTCCCAAATTACACTTCCAGTGACCTACCTGATCAATAAAAAAAGTACTATAATATGTCATATATAGCACTTCGTACTTTTTCCACAGTTCCCCTAATACTTAGGCTCCCACTCCACATGATGTAATCCATTATGATTCATGGAACCCTTCTCCCGATTCTAGGTCCCCTTTACCTCATATTGTTCATGTGTTGCTCTTTTTTTATTATTACATCTCTTACACTTAAAAATCTTCTGGAACAAAATATTATTCACAAATAACATCAGTTCTTTCAAAATTTGAATGAGAACTTGAGCACATTTATAATTGGAATGATCAGAACCACAATGATAGTGTATGCTTATCTCACAAATCTTGTTTGAATTGAGGGGAGGTGTGTGGTAAAGAATGTGTAGTAGGCTCTTAGCAGAAGATATCGAAAGAACAAGTAAAAGTCCAGAAGAATGATGGGTGAGAATAAACATATCAGTTTAGGAATTAATATTATGAGCATAATTAGATAGGAACATTATATTTTAGCAAAAATGAAGGTTTTTCTTTAATAGTGCTATATTCACAAAGCAACATTGTAGGTGAAAGTAAAAAGTATATGTCTGGGAATTACTAAATTTTGAAAGTGTTACTTTGAGATTAACTTTTGATAGAGCACCAATTCTGAAGAAAATATTGTTGTTCTAGCTTTTCATTACTAATGAACTAGTTATTGATAGAGATGCAATATTCTTGTTCTATCAGCATGTAGGACAGGTTGAGAATCAACGGACTCTTTATGAATCTTGGGAAAAAATTCTCTTCTTAACACAATTTCTTATGTATAGGACTAATTAAGATTCACATATTGTGATTATATGGCTGTCTGTTTTCTCCTTCATCCTCCAGTGAGAAGTCTATGTAACTGAAGACAGATAATTCTTGACAATTATTAACTACTTTGTTGTATCAGCATATTTTAGCTCTTCCTCTTCCTTTCCTTTTTCCTTTCATACAACATGAATATCTATCGTATTACCTCTAATTTTATGCTAGTTCTTCTTTAAAAAAGTAAATAAAATTATATTTAAACATTAAACTAGGCCAGCAACTGCATATAGCATTCCCCAGGATTATAAAGGGGAAGGAAGTGGACACCCTCTCTTGCTAACATGAACATAGACATCTAGTAACTACTGAGAATGGCTAATAACTTTTCAGTAGGATTAAATGTGTTATATTAATGAGTCTTATGTGTTTCTTTGAATCAGGAATGAGAACTTCTACGGCACTGATACAATTCAAGTCTCTACGATGAACAAAAATGGGAAGAACAGTTTAGATATTCCTATATTGGTGGAACCTATCAATGATCCACCACTAATTAATCTCCCACCTTTTGTTATTATGGATCAAGGGAGTGACGGAGTATCCATTTTTACCAGAGACAGGAAGAAGTCTGCTGTTTTTGTTGGAGATCCAGATCTGCTGCATTATCCTGGTACGTGAGTTTGATGGTGCATTCAACCCAATGTGGATGTAATCAGTGGGTACTACTACTGTAAAAGGAGATATTCCCAGCTCCTATTTGGGATTGGTTAATAGTTTGTAAAATAAATGGATAATGAAGGTTTCGAGTCGAGCTAATTTGTCCTGTTGAGTTATAGGTAAGAATCTTGGATATGACCTACAGATTTGCAATTTATTTAATTGAAATAGATAGCTGAACTATTTTCATCAAGATCTTCATTTCACATTCTAGAAAGAAAAAAAAAATGAAGACTACCTGCTTTTCTGGTCAAAACATTCTATATCTGGTCGTGTGGTGCTCTGCTGAAAACAGCTTCCATTATGCAATCTCACAGAAACCTCTGTCGTTTATAATTGCTGATGTTTTTGCGATATGAGGGATATAATACCTTTAGATCTAAAACATAGTTGACTGCCTCCTTCAAATCTTACAGATTTTGATATTTAAGTATATTTCAGGGAATGTGTCTCGTTTCTTGGTTGTGTTCTCCATGGAAGTCAGTTCTGGCTTCCTTTCAACAAAGCTTCCTGCTAACCTCATTAGCACGACTGAATTAAAATTGAGAACCAGCTACCAGTGGCAGCCTCTTCAGACATATGTAACCATCTCAGAACATTTTATGGTCAAAGCCAAAGGCATTAGGTTTCGGGGTACACTAGACGACTGCAACAGTGTCTTGGAGCAATTGCTATATCATGTGTGTTCTAGAGATACTAAGTTACTGCTATCATTTTCAGCTGGTTCTGTGCCTTATATCTTCCTTTGCTATATTATTGATGTATTATTTTCTGATGATATGGTAGTATTGTTTACCTAGTCTACATTAAGAGCATCAAATACAAATTTAGAATCAATTCAGATCATAAGCTTACTATCCATTTCATAAGACAGCAGGTAATCAGTACAAGGGAGGAAATCATTAAGATTGGTTCTGATAATGATTTCATTGACCTCTGAGATCACTTTTGGTTTCCTGTGACACTCTTTCAAATGTAGCCACGTATGCTGTTCCCAGAACCTCCTCTCCAAACTAGTCTAATGAAATGAAGAACTATAACAAAAATCAAGAAACAGTATTGAACAATGTGAAAAACAATAATAATAATAATAATAATAATAATAATAATAATAATAATAATAATAATAATAATAATAATTCAAGCAATATGGTTTTCTTTCACTTCTCATTCACCTTTAATATTTTTCTGTCGGTTTTCCAGCTCATTCGTTTTTGTCTTCCACTATTCCAATGAAATACAGGGAATCAGGAGGTTAGCTAATAGTATATGTATCACTACTTGAGATTGAGAAGTGGCATAGGGAATGTCAAAGGCAGTGTCACGAAAAATCAAGTATCTAAGATAGTCAGAAGTGGTTTTCTGCACTGCAGCCTTAAGAGAACATTCCCTTTTCTCCCTTTGTTGTGACTTCTTTTATGGGCTAGTTAAGGACTTTGTGAACATAATAGGGGCTTATATGCATATTTTATATTTATATTGTATGACATCTACTGAAAATCCTTGGAGATGTTATATTTGCAAATGGATTTGTTATCACTTCTCTATAGTATTGGAGAATTGGCGGACTCATTCTTTGTCATATCTGTTGCTATCTATCATGTTTTCTTTTCATATCGATCTGCTTAACTACATGAGTTGCTTTGCAGGGTGATGAACATCGTGCTATTCTTATTGTGACAGTGAATGATATGGGGAACTATGGGTGCTACCCAGACTGCACTGATTTGATGTCAATGCCTCATTTTGTTGAGGCTTCTGTTAGTCTCATGAGAGAAAGACCTCTGAGTTCATTATTTGCACATGGTAAGTTATGCATCAGAAAAGTGCAAGATCTGTTGTTAAGAAGCCTCTTCTTTGCATTTTTCCCCCGAACTTTGTGGTGCATGCCTATTACCACAGGTGCCCATTTTTAAATTCTTACCTTACCTGATGACAAACTCCATTTTCGCCTGCCAAATACTTCAGCTTTTTGGTTCCAAATGTCTTGCTTTTGGTAAATCCGTAACAGGAAATGGTGATTTCTTCTACCTCCCACAGATCTCGGGTAAGATTTTGAATTGTTAAAACACACAGTTACAGGCCTCCAATGCGACCGTCAAAGAAATTGTTTTTCATATATTGTTATTGGTTCATACAAAATGCAATTCATGAAAAGGGAGATGCATGGTAATTTTTTGAAGTTGCAGTAATTCTATGAGAAATAGTCTAAATTTCTAACAAATTAAGCAATGTTCTTAACTTTTTTCTGAAATTTCATTTGGGATAAGTGAAACATGACAGACATATTAATTATCAGGATGATAATAATACGTGCATCTGATTTGCAGCTTTTGGATCAGTAATTATTATTGAATTCATTCTGGTGCTTTCTCTTGGTGTGATACTTCTATTCTTCATATGCAAATGCGCATTTGTTCTCATTAATGAGAAAAGGAGGCAGGCATCCCAGGATTTTGAGCCCTCCAATGTCCAGATTTCCCAAGAAGGAACAGTAAGTATGCGATTAAAACAAGAACTGCTGTTCTTCACAAGCCAGAATTTTATCTAATTTTATCTTTTCCTGGTATCTACAGTTGATGTTTGTCCTCAATGTGACATCTATTTTCTGTTTGTTGCATACCATACTCTACTCGATTGGTAGTACTTGAATAAAATCTTTTATAATATGTTTTTTTTGTGTACTTTACAGTTAACCGAGTATTTATCTGATAAGGTGACTCGACTCAGAGGATGCTGTTCAAATTCCTTCATGTCTAACATCCAGCTCTCCAAATGCAATCTGCGGTAGGTTTATAGTAATAAATTGGCTCTTCTTTGTCTTTTTTGAAAAGCTGGAATAAAAGTCCTTTTTACTGTGGAAAGATGCACCATTTTGTAAGCTTTTAGAAAGTTTTGAATCTTCTGATTTCTAAACAAGTTCAACACCGTACGGACTGACTACAGCTAAGGGTTGTGGTGGTGTGAATGGAAGCTTATGAAGATTAAGAAAATTTTTTGTTTTGGTAAGGAAGATGATAGAGGATATGTACTGTGTTAAATCATTTTGAGAATGAGCTATTGTGTTAAATCTTTAATATGTATTACCAGCAGAGTTGTTTCTCAGTAAAGCAAACTAGTTAGTTGCAGTTCAAATATGCAGAAACTCTTATTCAGCTGTATTCTCTTGCACTAGAAAGTTATTTTTAATGAAGTGGCATTGGTCTTATGCTGTTCCGATCTACACCGTGAACACTTATACTACATTTCAGTTCATGCTTACAACTTGGAATTGGAGGATGTCCTAAACCCAATACGTCTTCAAATGATCAGCTTGAAATGACTTCTCCTTCTGGGCTATGTCCTGCAGTTTCTGCAAAAGACAAGCAACTTTCAGCCCAGCTGGAACAGCCTCAAGTTTATTAAGATGATCAAGTTCTTTTTGATAGGCTGTTTTTAACTTCTGTGGAGATTGTATACTATTTTGTGGTGCCGTAGATTATTACTTTTGGCGAGCACTTGTTGATACTAACGTTGCAGGAAGTGAAGCTAGTAGTTACTTGTATAGTGACAGTTCGAACAGGAAATGAGAGGAACAAGATCATATTTTGAAGGGAAAGAGAGCAAGCTGATATCATCAACATTTTCCAAGTTTTAAATTCTGACTTCCAAAAGTATGAAACATGTATCGTTTAGTTTTATTTTTTAAGGGTGTGGCTTTTGGCACATTTTCCGAAAAGTACCTCTATTACAAGACCAACAAGGAACTCTGATATGTATTGACTGCGGGATGCACCTAATGAGTAATGACATAGGAGAGGTCAGAGGAACACAGTAAATTTCATGGGTCGTCGCACAATTTTGTGTTCATTACCCATAATTAAACTCGTGATTTAATTTTGTTGTTTCAAAGTCAATTTAAACTTGTGCTTTAATTCAATAAATTGACTAATTAAACTCCTAGTTTTACTCGATCTGTTCGATTTATCTAAAATAAGCAAGTGAATAAATTGATCTTAAAACGACAAAATAAATCATTATTTTCATACAACAAGTCTTATTTTATTCATTTATTCTCAATAAAGAGAACGTATTTGAAATAATCACAATAGAATTTCTTTTGGTGACTCGAACCTACAATCTTAGTAGTGGAAGTGGAGGGTACTGTAATAGTGAAAAAAGTGAAATTTTGTGGTGTTTGGCCTTAAATTTATTTCACTAAAGTGAAATTTTTTTCCGAAAAAGTGAAAACAAGTTGTTTTCACTTTTTTCACTCTTACTTCTCTCACAAAAAGTTAAAAAGAACTCTAATTTTTTTCATGGCCAAACATAACTTCAACTCCAACTCCAAAAAATTTAATTTTCATGGCCAAACGCCTATCATTTTATCTTCTCTATTTTCATTTTTTGAATTTCGACAACAACAACATGGTCAGTGTAGTCCCACGAAATGGAGATATCAGAGGTAGAAAGTTTGATTCCAATAGACTCTCGGCTCAAGGAAAAACAATCCAAAGCAGTTTTGAAAAAGAAGTAACGGAAGTATAAGAAACAACAGATAATAACATAAATAACAGATAGAAACAAAATAGAAACTACAACAGAATAATATAATAATCGAGGTATAAGGTACAACAAATAGTAATAGAATTCAAAGGACAAGAAACAAACTCTAGGAGCAATACTACGACTACTAATATAAACAGAAAACAAGACAAACATCATGCTTCGTACTAACCTTCTACCCTAATCCATCTCCTCCACACGCTCCAATCTAAAGTCATGTCCTCGTAAGCTGAAATTTTCAGTCTACATCTACCTTTCCTAAAATCGTCCATAGCCAACTTCTCACACTTTCGCACTAGGACATCTGTGCATCTCCTTTTCACATGCCTGAACCATCTCAGTCTTGCTTCTCGCATCTTGCTGGTCTCTATCGAAGTCATTTCCACCTCATCTCAAATATCCCCATTTCTAATCCTATCTCTAATCATTTTTTGTGTGAAAATTCTTGACCGAACAATACTCTGTTTCATATAACAAAGTTGATATAATTACTATTCTATAGAACTTGCCTTTTAATTCTTGGTGACACGTTCTTATCATATTGACTCGGCACATCATGGTGGATCCCCATTCACTTGGATAATAGATCGAGATAAGTTTTATTGAATATGAGAAAATTAACCAACATGGGTTGTGGTGCAGTGGTGGAACTGCTCCACCTTTAACCAGAGGTCTCGGGTTCGAGCCTTGGGTATGGAGAAAATCCTGTTGGGAGCGCCACTCCCAGAATGGGTCCTGCAGTGCGCTATCCGGATTAGTTGGGGCTCCAACGTGGGTACCGGACATCGGGTGAGAAACCCCCAAAAAAAAGAATACAGTAAAATCTCTCTAAGTTAATACTCGGTTAATTAATAAACTCTCTAAGATAATATTTTTCTCTGGTCCCAACTTGGGCCAGTGGAAAAAATTACCGATTTCGATAAGATAATATATTTTCGAAAGACCCCTATATAAATATATGGTCTCATTAATATTATAAATTAATAATTCTTTAAAATTACAAAAATATCTAAGACAATTTAGTGAACTATGATTATAGTATTTTTTTGTTAAAATTTAAATTTAGTTGAAACTCATCTCTAACTTTTCTTATTGCATTCAAAAGTTTCGATGTTGTCTTCTCGAACTGCACCAAAAAATTGTAAAGAGTTCTAGATGCAATAAGTGCTTCCTTATGCGTAAATGGTTTCAAAGGTATTGTATCGTCTTCAACTTCATCATCAGCATTGTTTTCTCCAATGGTATTCACAATTTCTTCAAAGCTCTGGACCTCTAAACATGTGTCATTTTCATTCGGGTAATCCAATGAGCTATTGACATCCATTTTATTATGGTAACCGAGATCATTAATTCTGACATCAAGTCCATGAATGTCGTTTTTACAAGTGAGTTCATTTAAATTTCTTGAGGCTTCATCCCCCAACGAATTTTGCAGTGTCGATATAATGTACTTTATGTGTAATGAATTTATTTTTGACATTAATTCAATAAATATGATACATAAATTAGTAAGATACAATGATTTTGATGTAAGCAAAATTAACCTTCATTGAATCTCGAAAACACTTAAATTAATAAATATTAATTTATATATTAAATAATAATATTTTATGCTCCCGACAATATTAATTTAGAGAGGTTTTAGTTATGAGAAAATTAGAAAAAAATAAAACACTTCTTAGCCAGTAGTACATTAAGCTTTAAGGACAGTACCCACGAAACCAAATTTTGGGAAAGAACAGAGCGAAGGAGAATTTCCCTTCATATTCTTCACATTGTTTGTTTTGTCTCCATTTCCATTCCTTGAAGAGTTGGCAGCTGACTTTTCACACACATGTAAATACTACTATGTATGCGAAAATTCAAACATTCACCATTGGCCGAAACCTAGTGTGCAGTGGCGGTAGAGCAATCGCAAAATCATTTTCATCAATGAACATGGCCACCGTCACAAGGGCAGAACATCAGAATCTTATCAGCGTGGGCAGTAAGATCATCGCCGTCGGTCGTAACTACGCCGCTCACGCCAAAGAACTTGGCAACGCCGTGCCCAAGGTTATTCTCCCTCTGTCAACTCTTGTCTCTGATTGATGTTTTTACCTCAATCTGGTTGAGCAGGAACGACTGGTTGATCTTTAGGTGTAGTGTGATTCAACTACCGAAGGAGCCAGTGTGTTCATTAATCTGAGTATCTGACTACGTTGTATTTGATCAACATATCTGTAACTGATGCTTTAAGGCATAAGGGATAATAATCCCGGGATAAGATGCAGGATTACTTTACCCTGCATTTGGTTAGGGTTAATTTGAACTATAATGATGAGATAAGTTATCCCATATATATCTAATCCCATGAGATATCCGGTACATGGGATTACTTTTTCTATCCATCCCCCATACCAAACTACCTCTAAGGTGATATTCGATGTTTTTAAAAAGTGTAATTTTGATTTTACTTTGAAGGAGCCACCGTTGTTTATGAAACTAATGTATTTATAGAACTGATCTGTGACTGCTCCTTTTGAGGAAGCTGGTTGAACATAATTGATCAGCACTCGGTGTTTTTATGTGTAGTTTTGATTTAACTTTTGGAGTTGTTGTTTCTCTAAACTTGAAGAATTGATCTATGAATAATTTTGATTTACCTTTTAGAGCTGGTGTTCTTTATGAAACATATAGTGTTATATTTTGGAGTACTGATCCGTGATTGATGCTTTTCTTCGAGCTGATTGAGCATGATTATTGTACTAGGTGTATCTATGTGTAATTGTGATTTAACGTTTGAAGGAGCCCGTGTTGTTTATGAAGCCCACATCGTCGTATTTACAGAACGGAGGGACAATTGAAGTTCCTCATCCATTGGAATCACTGGATCACGAGGTGGAGTTAGCAGTTGTCATCAGCCAAAGAGCTAGGGATGTACCTGAAGCCACTGCTATGGACTATGTTGGAGGTATTATGTAGCATTTGATGCAACATACCATACAGTTTTCAAATTTGGCAGACCTTGTTTGCTCGATTTTGTATTTTGATTCTTAAAGTTGACAACTTGAGCTGAATTTGACCTTATTTTGCAAGTGTAGCTCTCTATTCTTGTTCGATATAATGCATATCTGATTGTTATTGTAACTAATAAAAAGAAGAAAGTGCCTCTATAGTTTGTTGATCTGTGCAATTTTTGACATCCAGTGCCATCTTTTAGGTTTCAATATGATTTTGATCTTCTATCATGATTCTGTTTTGTCCATTCAATGGTCTCTACTCTCTAAGCTACTAAAGCATCACATATTGCTGTGAGCTTTCTTTTGACTTGCGTTTTAATGTTTAAAGCAAATACTTGAGAATTAGAGTGCTTCGGCGACTGAAAATGACGTTTCTTTTTCTGATGCTAAGTTTTCGTTTCGGGGGTTCACTGAATTGGTGTTACTGAATGATGTGTTTTTCTTCTCTCGATAGATTTATCAGCATAAATTCTTTACCAATCCCGAAGACAAAAGAAAGCTCTAGAGATATTAACTTGCCTCTTTGGTTGGAGATCTTTGACAAGCTACATTTATCTTTGCCTTTAACTAGTGCTCAGATAAAATGTTGTGCCCCCGACCTATCAATTGCACTATTCAGTCTAGCTTTTTCACTATTCACTGGTTTAAGGTTATAAATAGATGATATTCAAGCAGTGAACCTTACCGCACAGTTGGCATGCCTGATATTGGGTGTATAGAGGTTCTAATTACCCTGAAAATCTAAAGAAAAAGAATTCCTATTCTTTGTGGTAATCTCCATTTCATCTCTTGCCATATCACCTATTGGTGAAAGCCCACAGTGAACCAGTTTAAACCTCTATCATAGATATACTACTGTTAATATTATAATGTAAAATTACACCACAGTCAACCTCCTTTCTTAACCCTTGTTTCATTACATCAGTTCCTACCACCTCCTTGTCACTATTCTTTCGTCAGTCTCCTAGTTCTTTGTAAGCTGAAGACCCAAAAGGCTGTTGTGTGGAGTTGAGTGAAGTCAGTGAACGAGCTGTTTCTTTTTTCCATGCTTTGTCCCACACTCTTAAATTAGAGTATATAGTTAGGAGCTTGGATTTTTAGAAAGAGTTGCTGAAATGGAGATCTGGAAAGGGAAGGAAGTGAAGAAGTCGCGGTTGAGTAGTGAAGCAAATATCGTGTATGGAAGATCGTTACAGGACGATTCTATGGCCTGTCCAGGGACGAGCGTATAGTCTGTACAGGGACGACCGATTAACCTGTACAGGGGACAAGCTCATTGCCCGTTTGAGGAAGTAACACATCTAAGTGGCAGTGTGGACGATTAGGAACGATTGTTCAACCATGATATCGGTCATACAAGAAACTAGATACGAGCGTCGAGTCATTAGGGCAAGGAAGGTCATTAAGGGCTTCCCAAGTAAAGCCATAGCAGGCACGTGCTGTCTTTAAATACTACAACGACAGGCTACGATAAATGATTTTCGATGCTCAAGTTGCACGAATTAGATTATTGGGCAACAAGGCTTTGATCGAAATTGATTAGAAGTAATTAATCTGGATTGAATTCGGTATGCTTGCTTAGTTTCCTGTTCCTTTTTTGTTGGAGAATTTTCAAATTCCACCCCATGCCACAGAATGTTGCAGAACATTGGCAGCTTTTTGAGAGTTTTATCTCTGTTAGAGCACAAAATCAAGTTGAGGCTTGCCAAGACATTTGTGATCGTTGCGAACATCAGCCAATCTGTGTGGGTAGCACAGCTTCTTGGGCAATAGATTTAAGACCTCACTAAATACCACCTGGACAATTTTGGGTTGCTGTTCCTTGGCTTAGGTCCTATTCAAGTAGCTTATTTAGCTATGTCCGTCGATTTTATGGGAACCCTTTATGTTTTTAAAAATGGAAGCAGTGGAACAACAAAACCAGGTTAATTTATTTGGGGATTGTTTTTCCTTCTGTGTCTCAGTTCTTTAGACCTATGCATCCATTTGCTTTTCTTCTGAGCCTACATTAGCTTGTTTGTCCCAATAAATATGTGGACTCGAATCAGGTGGCTGAAAATTCTGTGTTTCAGGCTACGCACTTGCTTTGGATATGACTGCGAGGGAGATCCAAGCTACTGCAAAGGTTTGAATTCCTTTAGATCATATATTTTGAATAGCCATGACCAGTTGTGGTATTTATTTCTATTCTTCAATTATTACTATTTGACCTTCATTGTCATACTCAAGGATAGCGATACCAACATTTACCAATTCAAACTGACAGTCTGCAGGTCTGCCATGGACTGTTGCTAAGGGCCAAGACACATTCACTCCTATCAGCTCAGTTGTAAGAAGTTTTGGCGATGTCATCTGTTGGTTATCATTCTTTGTTTTTTCCCCTAAAGTTAGACGGTGATATATATCATGTTTGAGATTATTTGATGGTCATCTTTCCCTTTTTCCCTTGCAGTTACCACAGTCGATGGTTCCAGATCCCCATGACATAGAATTGTGGCTGAAGGTGATTATTTTTTCTTGTTGCCTGCGTGATGTTGGTCTTCACAATTGCAGCTGATCATGATCTGCTACTCTGCAGGTTGATGGAGAACTTCGGCAAAAAGGCTCAACAAGAGATATGATATTTAAGATCCCATATTTGATTAGCCACATAAGCTCTATCATGACCCTTCTCCAGGGAGATGTTATTTTAACTGGTAGGATTCATGCTACTTCTTTGTTCAATTGATAAATGGCCTTCAGTGAAAGTTCTTTTTCTTTATGGATTCACATTGCAGTTTATTCTAAAAAAAAAGTCATTGAAACATTTGCAACTCCTAGGTCTGGAATGATAAACTGAGGTCATTATGCTTCTTCCGCTGTGTGCTTGGATTTTTCTTGATACATGTGTTTGGTTTTGAGAAGAGGAGTGTTTTTTTGTTGGTCTGCTACGTTCTTGGATCTTTCCTGGCTTCCTTCCATTGGGAGTTCTTTATTAATTTACTTATAGGCTCAAAGCTTGTGTATCACTTGAGAAACAAAGGAAAATCATTCCGTTTACACTTTACACTAATCTTCTTTCTAAAAGAATGCTGCAAGCTGGTTATCTTAGTAAGTAATTTGGTAACCCAACCCACTGTTTTCTATATTTCACTGAGCAATTAATTATGTTACTTATCTGTTTCTAAATTAGCAAGTGTCTAACTTTACCTAGTTTGTTGGGAACATTAAAACGTTCTTGTTCAAGTAATACAACTCTTGTTACAGTTAGCTGATTCAGTGTTTCGATCTACTGATTTTCTGTAGGGACTCCCAAAGGAGTTAGTCCCGTTAAGGTTGGTCAAAAGATTGATGCTGGCATAACAGGTCTCCTGGATGTGCACTTTGATGTTGGAAGACGCCCTGGAGCGAAACCGCAATGATTCACTGAGTTATCTATTTTGATTTGTTGTATACTTAAACCACTTGTTTGTGGACAATTCTTAATTTTCCTTTCAAGATTTCCCTGATATGTTGTACAATAATAAAACACTAGTATCTTTTCAAATAGAATTACTAGTTGAAATAGATGCTTGATTTTTCTTCAATGGAATGCTTATCTGTACTCTTTTTAGGTGAAAAACTAATTGTGTAAATGCAATCAGAAATTTGGCACAAGGTATAAATTACTACTTCCTCTGTCCCAATTTATATGACACACTTTCCTTTTTGGTCAGTCCCAAAAAGAATGACACATTTCTATATTTAGTAACAATTTAATTTTAAAATACCTACTTTACCCTCAATGAAATGATTTACAATCACACAAACATTTATGACTCATTTTGGATCAGAAGTTTCAAAAGTCTTTTTTTTTTTTTTAAACTCTGTGCCAAGTCAAACTATATCATATAAATTGGTACGGAGGGAGTAGTAAATTGTATTTGGTTCATTTTGAGTATCGTTATTAGTATGCCGCTGCTATTTGTATAAAAGGATCTGAGTTCAGCAGAGTTTAATCAACAACGTAGATTTCCGAGTATTACTTCACTCTCAAGTTTTGTGTCTTTGTTTTAGCGTTTATATTTGATATGATATCACTGTTTCTTTTAATTCGCTAAAATGGACAAGTAAAAAAGGAAAATTGATTTTAGTGTAAAGGTCAAGTAAAATGAAAAAGAGGTAGTAGACTGTTTCTTTCTACTCCTACATTTCAAGTCTTGGGTGTACAGTAAAAGAAATTCTGAATGGAAATTGGAAACCAACTTTTTTTTAGTTTTGATGATATTTGGAAAAGGATACATGGCGTTGGTACAAGAATTTGTTAAAGCATATGAAATGATTCTTGTACAACTCCATTTTCATGTTTTATATAATTTTTTATGGAGCTTCAAAGAAATATCCAAGTGCAGAAGTTTCAGAGGAAGAAATGCCCTGGAAGAAGACATAGATGTGTTTGTTAACTTCGTCAGGCTTTTCTTGTTGAAGAAAATGAGCTACCCCTTTCAAGATAACCACATCTTCTAGCAAAGGTACATCCTTCTTTAACCCACCCTTGTCTATAAAATCCTCGACTCCTGCTTGATTATAAGTTATGTCCAAATCTCCCACTATGAACTTCACTGGTACATTTATTTTCGCCCCCGTCCATGGTGCTGTCAGTTCCCAGTTTCTGCATTTCAAGAATATACAATGAATCAAATACGAGCTGAGTAACTAGTCATAACTCTAACAATAGATACTAATGATTATATGGAAAAGATGGCACTTACAGATCAAGTGCTCTATAATAATTCAATCCACCAGTGAAGCCAGTGTGCTCATATTTGCTAGCATAGTAATTGACATCCTTTTCAGTGAGCCAAGGGGGCAATATCACTGGACTTTCGTCAAATGGCTTTCCTTTAGGCAACTTTAATGCTTCAGGGTTTCGGTTAGTCAGTAGCTTCTCCAACAGTGTCTTGGTTCCTAATTGAGCAAACTCTTCTTCTATTTCTCCCCTCCTTCACAATTATATTAGTATTAAAAAATTCATCACAGGAGAACTAGCTAGAGTAATTTCCATCATACCAAAGGGAAGTAGAAATATTAAGGCACATTACTTCATAAAGACAAATTAATCTGAGTTTGATAGAGGGAGTAATCAATCTTGTCCAAAAATTAGAGAAAAAGAGAGATATAAACCTGGTATCTTATAATGTAGTATTCATCTCCATAAGTAGCGGGCAGAGCTACAGTGGGCCTTGAAATGGGGTTTCGCGGAACGAACGGAACGCTCATATTCACAAGGGCCTTGACCTTATCGGTCCTATACAAACACATAGCCCAAGCAATCATAGCTCCCCAGTCATGGCCCATTACAAACACCTTGTCCTGGTCAGGGGCAATGATGTTAAGGAGTTCCACAAGGTCACCAACAACATGGAGGGTAGTGAACTCCGTGAAGTCACCTTTGGGTGCTCCAGTGGTATCTCCAAAACCACGGAGGTCCAGGGACACCGCCTGGTAGCCGTGGGCTGCCATGAACGGCATTTGGTGGCGCCATGAGTACCATGCATAATTCCGAGAAGCCATGAAGGAATAGGACTATTGGGCCTTGTCCCATTTCTGCTATGTGCATGTTTATCCCATTAACTCTCATTATCTTGTGTTCAATCTCGTCCATCTCACTCTCTTTCTATCCCTCTCCTTCAAAATTTACTTGTCTTTAGATGATCTCTCCTTAGAGTTGAACCGCTTTAATTTATAGTGTACAAGTTCGTGAAGAGGAGGAAAGGCAGAGTAGACGTACTTCCACAAGTAAGAGTATCATATTGGGCTTCACTTGTTTCTTAATTCATGCAAGAGGTGTTGCCTATTTTGGTCATATAGTTAGTTACGTGACACATTAGTGTTGTTCATTGCAAATGATGTTTCTCCATCTTTTGTGCTACTAAGAAACTATTTTATTTTATTTTATCCTCTCGGCTTTTCCATGTGAGTCATGTACTCGTGTCCGTATTCCTTAAAAGGAGCAATTAATTAACTTACCGAAGGTAACCAATTTCTCTCTTTGTGCCTTAATTTGATAGAGAACTCGATTAATCACAATGGCCTTAATTTATGCAAAGATTTTCTTCAAAAAGCACAAGAAACTTGCTGCTTAATATATTCTCAAGAATTGGAATTCCCTTCCCAGAAAAGAAGCATTCTAGGGTAATCATTATTTATTAGTTGCAACAAGAGTGCAAGAAAACTCCCAGCTCCAATACAGAACAACAAATCAAAGCTCACTGGTTAATCACCATTATTTGCACACTAGAAAAACCAATCAAACAAATTAATACTAGTACAGTTGATGCAGTGGAGAAAGAATTAAAAGGAAAAAGACAAAAGAAATTTACTCTACAGAATAGCACAGGTCTTGGTCTGATTAGAGGATGAAATTTTGCGAATGAAGTTGTAAATATGGTCATTAATTTCTTGAGGCTTTTCTTGGTGGATGAAATGTCCAACATCTTGTAATACCACAACTTCATCCAAGAGTGGCACTTGTTTCTTGAAAGCTCCTTTGTGTAAAAAATCCTTGGCGCCAGGAGCATTGTAAGTAAGGTCAAGATCACCCACAATGAATTTCACTGGTACTTGGATTTTAGCCCCTGTCCATGCTGCTGTAAGCTCCCAATTTCTGCAATATTTATTCACAATCCAAATAAGTACTCCCTTCGTTCACTTTTACTTTTCACTATTTTTCTTATTGAATTTCCATTTTTACTTGTCACTTTTAACGTATCAAGAAATAGCCTATTTGTTTGTTTTTATGTTTTCTGCCTGTTATACTGTTATCTGTTCTGAGCCGGGGGTCTACCGGAAACAACCTCTCTACTTCATCTGAGGTAGTGGTATGGACTGCGTACACTTTACCCTCCCTAGATCCCACGTTGTGGAATTACACTGAATATATTATTGTACTTTTAACATATCAAGAAAAGACAAGAATTTTTTCTATTTTACCTTTATTATTAATTGCTTATTCTCCAAATCATTTTCAAGACACATTACTCTAAACATTAATTAATAGGGGTAGTATGGTAAAATAACCATATCAATAATTATTTTCTTAATGGGTGTGCCATATAAAAAAGTGACAAGTAAAAGCGAACGGAGAGAGTACTACATTTAAACAGTATTTTAAAAGGTGGGGGCGTGAGGCGAGACATTTTACATATCACAGAGCGAGGCGTAAGCCTCGGGGCATGGGGCGTAAGTCTCATGGATCTTTAATTTTTAATTTATAATATAGTAAAAATAGTATAATAAACTCAAAAATTATTAAAAAATATATTAATAGTATTTAAAAATTTAAAACATGATTAAAAAACTCATAGAAATCAAAACTCCTAACATCATTTTACAAGTAGAGATAATGCAATGAAATAAAAGCTATTATAGATGCAAATCAACTCTAAAATATTAACTTTCAAATAATAAAAGAATCACAATTTCTTAAAATATATGACTATCATACTATGCAATTTACCTCCCTAAAAGAAATAATCAATAAACTATTACTATTATAATTAAGACATCACTTCTTCATGAGTAAAAATAAAATAGTTTCAAATAACAAAATAATAAAATATGATAATTTTGAGATATAGGACCAAAACATAAAGACCAGTGATAAGTAAAGATATAAAATTTGGATATGTATTTTAAATAGAAATGTTATGTGATATTAACTCTCACACCGTTCTAAACTAGTAAATAAGTAATAATATGACTTGTTATTTGACTTACTCTCAATTTTCTTACTTTTATAAATGAAAAAAACTGCTAAGCATCATTTATTTATTAAAAAATTATGAGAATTAGTAGTTTTGGCAAAAGAATTTGTCACAATTTGTGTAAGAATTATTAGGCAAACCCCGAGCGTTGGGCGTACAATTGGGCGCTTGGGGCGTAAACCTCACAGAACTAAGCCCCACACTTGAGCCCCGAAACATTTTGGCAGTGTCTCGCCCTGGGGCGAGTCCCAAAACTGCCTTTTAAAACACTGCATCTAAATACTACTTCCTCTGTTCCTATTTGTCCGACATAGTTCAATTCAACACAAAGTTTAAGAAAAATAAGGAAGACTTTTGAAACTTGTTGTCTTAACCATATCATGATATTTATGTTTTTATAAAAAGTTTCTCATTATGGTAAATAAGAGGTATAAAATTGGATATTTCTAAATATTAAAATATATCATCTTTTAAACGAATTAATAAATAAAAAATATTACATAAGTTAGAACATTACATTATAGCTTCTTCTTAAAGATATTCAAGATATTTGAAAATTTTACAGTGAAAAAAAACTGAACTTTCCAAATAAAGTTGAAGCGCAGTATCATGTGCTGTGGCGGAGCCCTTGCACGTGCGAGGGGTGTTGATTAACATCTTTTTAAGAAAATTACACTACGTATAAAAGTAATTCTATTTAATGAATTTTCTTAATTTTTTTCGTGTGCTTATTTATAACTTCTTTGTGCTTCAACTATATTCTTATTGAAAATCCTGCTTATCATGTGAAGTGGGACAAATTAGAGGGGAGTATAGGTGGTTACCGGTCTATCGCTCGATAAAAGTTCAATGCTCCAGTGAAGCCAGTTTGTTCATACTTTGTAGCATAGAAATCAACTTCTTCCTCAGATAACCAACAAGGCAACTCATCAGTATCTCCAAATGGTTTGTCTTTCTTCAAGTAAATAGGGCCTGGGGTTTTATATGTTAGGAAGTACTTCAGCACATTCTTGACACCCATCTCCTCAAATTCACCTTCTATTACTCCAGACTCCTAATAATATATAATCAAAACAAATTAAACAAGCTGTTAATTAATGACGTAATTAATTTACTCTTGCGTTAAAAATGAATGTTCTCTAAAGCGAAAAATTTTAAAGGGAAATTTTGTTTCATACTCTATTAGTTTATGTAACAAGTAGTGAAGATTCGATTCAATAAATCAAAAGCTCCAAGTAAAAATGTTGGAATAGAACGATATATTCATTCTCTTTTACCAAAAACAATTTCCTAACTATTTTTTTCACTGCTACACTCTAGGTGTATTCCTTATAGTGATATTTTGTGAAACTTTTTGCTTTTCGATAATTGATTTGACTAATTTTTAAAGTTAAATTCAGATCAACTCAATAGGGGTGAACAAAATCGAACCAAAAATCAAAAAA
The DNA here is from genome assembly GCA_031232105.1 of Capsicum rhomboideum. Taxonomy (NCBI): domain Eukaryota; kingdom Viridiplantae; phylum Streptophyta; class Magnoliopsida; order Solanales; family Solanaceae; genus Capsicum; species Capsicum rhomboideum. The sequence continues at coordinate 96,357,248 of CP124719.1, read as the reverse complement.
AATACCTGACTAATGGTTTAATTTTGAAAAAAAATCCCGACTAGAATTGGTTTGGTTCGATTTTAACTAAAAAAAGTCAAACCAACCCGATATTATATTTATACAATTTTTTAAAATATTCAATACATAAAAATATTTACTATGATGTAATTTATAAATATTTCTTAAACTTTTTCATTGTTTTTATCTTTCAACATATTATTTCAAGTTTAAACTTAAAATTTTGAATGGTCCAATAAGTTTTATAGCCCATAGATATTAGTAACTCAAATAAAGCCCAAATCAATACTAATGCTAACAAAAATTTTCAATTAAAACACTAGGAATGATAATAATGTTGGATATCTTTTCTTTAGTTTTGCATAAATACATAACCTACATTTATTTTTCTATTTAATATTTAGTTATGTAATTAATACTTACTAGACTTATTTTAGCATGACTTAATATTTTTAAATTATGATTATTTTTACTATAACTTATTAATATGTAATATTTATTTTATAACTTATTAATATGCAATATTTATTTTATACGATTTTATTCTTATTTTTTGTTGATTATTTTATAGTCATAACTTATTTCATATTTTGTGTTATTTTCTTAAGGAACACTTAAGATAGTTGTATCTTGCTAGGACTAAAGAAATATTTGAAGCACAAGTTAATTATATGTTTGTACGAAGACTTTAACCGAAAAAACCCAAAAAAATCCAAAAAATCCGAAAAACCCAAAAAACTTGAGGTTGAAAAACCCGAATTTTATTGGTTTGGTTTGGTATATATATTTAAAAACCCGAAACACTAATGGTTTGGTTTAATATTTAAAAATTCGAACCAACCCGATCATATACACCCCTACTCAACATTATAGAATTAAATTTTAGATATTAAATGACTATATATACGAAAAGTTTTTTAAGATGCAATTCTTCTAATATTAATATGATTTAAAAATATATTTTAAATGATTGGTCAAAATTTACATAATTTAAATCTAGAAAAATAAAAACTGTCACATAAATTAAAATAAATTGGGAGAGAGAGTAATATTTATCAACTTTTCTTTGTCATATAAAAATAAAATTTTCATCCAATTAATGGCTTTCTTTCTATTTTCTGTCATAAGGAGAATGCTAAGTGGGATTCAAACTCGTGAAACTGAACAGTTCAAATTGTAAAAGAAAATTTTGTGTTCATACTCTATTAATTAGTGTTATCAATTGAAAAACTAGTAGACGATTTAATAGAGCAAAAGCTACAAGTACACGTGATTTGCAGTTGGGGAAAAGATGATAAATATGTATTGTCTCTTCACAAACAACAGTTCCGTCGGTTTTTCACTGCTACACTCTAGGTATATTCCATTCCATCCTACTCCCATTTTACGTGACACATTTTGACTTGACATAGTATTTTTTTAAAAAAAAATATTTTTGAAATTTATAGTCTAAAATGATTCTTGAATATTTGTGTAGTTGTAAATCATTTTATTAAGGATAAAAAGAAAAATTTAAAGTTAATTTTTTTTCTAATTATATTAAGATGACATTTTTTTTGAGACAGACAAAAAGAAAGTATGCTATATAAAATAAAACAGAGGGAGTATTTATCAACTTTTCTTTGTTATAAGCAAATAATTTTTTCTCCAATTAATGCCCCCCTTCCAATTTTTCTCAAACTCACAAAACTATGGATTAAATTGTAACTGCTTGATAACCGAAACAAAAATATAAGTAGATTCAACATATATATAGGTAAGAAAATATCAATTGAATAATCAGTACTATTCTAATTTAACTTTAAAACTGATTGGCATTCTAACAAATATAAGTAGCTTTATTATCTTTTCTTTTTCTTTTTTTCCCCACCCCACTTATCCTCAAATTACCGGCCTCGCTTGTCGGCTTTATTATCTTTTCATATCAATCTAAAAACATTTTTGTTGGATCAAATAATTAATTCTGTTGCTACTAAAAATTCTCTTAACACAATCAGAAACCCTTGAAACTAATTAATCTTACTATGATAAATCTGTTCTATTGATGTAGAGATTTATATTCATAGTCAACCGAGCAAATTTAAATTTGAGGCCGAATTGATTTATTAGTAATATCTTTAATTTTTTGGCTGCCCTGCCATTCAAGAATAGTATTACTTCGTTTCAATTTATGTAATATCTTTCTAATTTTGAGAGTTAAACATGTTTTCATTCATTGATCTTTTCATATGTCTTTTAAGTATGTTAAGTTTTAATTATTAGGACTTATTGTGCTTTTTGTAAGCAGAGACAGATCTAGAGTGTAGCTAGGGGTGAATGACAATTTTTTTTTTTTTTTTAATGTATATATAGATTTTGAACCTCCCAAATATAAGATTAGAGGTTGACTTGGTGATTGAGGAAGTCCAAAATTCATAAAAAGGTTCCAATTTCAAATTTCAACCACTATATATTTATTTTTTGAACCTCTTAGTAAAAATCCTGGACGATCAAAATTAATTTGGGGGTGATTTAGAAGAAATCTGACCAAAAAATAAACGGAGAGGAGAGATGAAATGAAAGAGCACCTGAAATCTAACAACATAATAATCATCTCCATAAACCGCACGCAGAGTCTCAAGTGGCTTCTTCATAGAATTCCTGGGATTGAAAGCCACACTCAAGCACACAAAGGCTTTAACCTTATCTGGCCTATACGAACACAAAGCCCATGAAACAACAGCACCCCAATCATGCCCCACAAGAAACACCTTCTCCTCTTGTGGTGCAATTTTATTCAGCAGCTCTACTAAGTCACCAACAATATCGAGGGTTGTGAACTTGCTAGGATCATCTTTAGGTGCTCCGGTGGTGTCTCCGTAGCCGCGTAAATCCGGAGCCACCGCACGGTAACCGTGTTTAGCCATGAATGACATTTGGTGCCTCCATGAGTACCAGAATTCTGGGAAGCCATGAATGAAGAGGTCTAAAGGGCCTTGCCCTATTTCAGCAAAATGCATGTTTATTCCATTCACCGCCACTGTTTTGTGCTCTACCTGACCCTCCATTTAATTTTCTCAAGAAGATATGTTCGTTTTGGTGTGAAGAAGGAAGGAGAATTATGTGGATTGTTTGCTTTGGGATTGTTGTAATATATAGGGGCTATTTAACGAAGTTTGCTAGGCCTAATCCTCAAAACAAAAACAAAGAGTTTTCCACTACTTTTAGGGTCGTTTGGTAGAGTGTATAAGAATAATGCTGAATAAGGTGTATTAGTAATGCTTGCATTATTAATGCAAGTATTAGTAATGTAAGTATTAGTTATGCAGACATTATTTCTTACACATTGTTTGATTTGATATATTAAAAATAATATGTATTTACATAATTTTTATAAAAAGATGTTTGTTTATCGAAATACCCTTCTTTGTACACTCTCTTTCCAAGTTAGAAGGAAGTAGCAGCTAACGTAGGAGAAAAGGAAAACCAAATTTCCACTTCCTTCTCCTTCGGATGCTTCGTCGTTTCTCGATCAAATCAGAGGCCAGCTCTTCTTTTAGATTCATTATTTATCATTTAATTTGATCCTTAATTTTGATGTTTTTAAGGTCAATTGGATCTTTCTCTAGACCCCAAAAGCCCGGCAATGAGATCGATGGAATTTTGATCGGAATCAAGAGGAGGAAATCGAAAACAAGAATAATAAAACGATGACTAAAATATAGGTTTGATAGGATTACTAACCTAGTGGAGAAAAGCAAACAATGTTTAATTAAGAAGAAGGAAGAAGATGTGGAGAAAATCATCCTCTTTTCCATAGAAAGTACAGAGAAAGAGGGAGGCAGCTTTTCACACCCAAAGATGGTGGAAAAATGGAACTGGAAAATGCAATTTTGGTGGGAAAAGGAATAGCAAATATTTTGAGGGGTAAATTTGTCATTTAATAAGTTAATGCATGTGTTGAAATGGTTTGTATTACTAATGCATAGAAAATGGTGGTATTACATAACTTAATACACAATAGAGTGTATAACTAATGCAAGCATTAGCTATACATAGGGTGAAAAATTATACCAAACAAGGTACTCCCTCCGTTTCAAAAAGAATGACCTAGTTTGACTTGGCACAGAGTTTAAGAAAATAAAGAAGACTTTTGAATTATGTGGTCATAAATTAAAGTTGTGTCAAATGTACCAAAATGCCCTTTAATCTTATGGCCTTAAACATGCCACGTGAAAAGTTGGAATTAAAGTATTGCCAAAAAAGAAAAGGGTCATTCTTTTTGAAACAGACTAAAAAGGAAAGTAGGTCATTCTTTTTGAAACGGAGGGAGTACTAATTAACACACTCTACCAAACGACCCCAAATGTATTAGTTATACATAGACCCAAAATTCCTACCAAACATAATACTAAATAATACCATACATAATACATGACTATTTCTCCTAATACACTCTACCAAACGACCCCTTAAAATCCCCAACTCAACCTCTAGGATAATGAGTTTCTTCCATCAATAGGGATTATGAGTTTCTTAAAATATACTCCCTCCGTTTAAAAAAGAATGACGTATTTTGACTTGGCACAGAATTTAAAAAAATAAAGAAGACTTTTGAATCTTGTGGTCATAAATTAAAGTTGTGTCAAATGTACCAAAATGCTCTTTAATCTTGTGGTCTTAAACATGTCATGTGAAAAGTTGAAATTAAAGTATTGCCACAAAAGAAAAGGGTCATTCTTTTTTAAACAGACTAAAAAGGAAAGTAGATCAATCTTTTTGAAACGGAGGAAGTACAAAAGAAAAATTCAAGATATAATTAACAAAATTGTTTTCAAAGATACGTTTTTAAGGTCACATGTTTTTTTTAATAATCGTGGTGTCCGGGCGATAACTCTGTCCACCAAGATTAGGACAGATGAGAAGAAATCACATATTGTTTTTGTCTCCCCTGACTTGGATCACAAATTCCTCATGTTGGACCGTAAACCTGAGACCTCATGGTTCAACCACTTCATTGACAACTATCCAACATGCGATTAGATTACAAGTTTAAATGATTATTTCACTCAATTAACAATCATGTATAAGAATATTGCATATAATATTACGTATTAATGACCCACATATTTTTGGTAATAAATTTACCTTGTCTCCTAAGTAAAGTAATAAATCAGTCAATTAATTTTCCTCCAAGTTATGCATATATGTTATTTCTTTGATGACAAAAAATAACTATGAAAGTCCCTAGGGTTAAAGTTATTTGCCTAACAGTCCCTAGCCTACCTATAAATATGCCTGTGACTCCATCAGTCTGGTATACACTTTGATAGGCATAGACTAGAAGACTCTAGGATTATTCTTCTCTTTTTTAGGTTACAAGTCGGTGATAAATCAAAGAGGATTCATACACTTGAACAATCATGGCTGAAGGTACGTCCTATTTATTTTTTCGCTGCGTTTTGGCTCTGTATATGTGTTGAAATTCAACAAGTAGTATCAGAGCCATCCTTTAGCCGTGTTGTTTGGTGTTAAGATGGATGGTAAATTATTAATTCTGTAATTGAATTTCGTATGCTTCTTTAACCTTATTAAAGATCTGTATGGCATAATAGTACTTATCATATCTCTATGGTTTTCGTCTGTTAAGTACTAGTGTAATGGACTTACATGAATGTCAATTCTATTTAAAGTGATCACTGTAGCTCGAGGAAAGCTATTGCTTTGTTGTCAATTATAACAATTATAATGATGACTAGAATTTCACTAAATTATGAATCATCGTGATGTTTTATATATCTCTGTTCATGGTATGATTTAGTTCTCATAAATGAGTTTAATTATAAGGATTACTATTTCAGTGAATTTTGTGTTAAAACTCTATTTGTTTATTACTGTTTAAAATTGTTCTTGTAATAATTATGAGAAATATGAATGGGAGATATGTAGGCTCAGCCTATTCCCCTATAATATGCAACCTATTATGATTATGGCTAAGGAATAACCGTTTTAATAAAGGTTATGTAGGCTCAGCCTATTTCTTTGTTATACGATTTTTTCTTAGTTAACGTGAGACGCTTTGTGCACCGGATTGCTTTGATGTAGACTCTGCCTATTCAATTCGATTTTAGCATTGTGATTAATTAACTATATATTTAAGTTAATTATTAAAGTTAAATACTTTGAGATGTCATTTTTGAGTTCTTTTTGTCATATGCTTGGGTTAGCCACAACATCCTGGGTATATGATATAAAGAAAAACTAAATTCTTTAATCACATAAAGTTAAGTGATTAAAATATAATAATGACATCTAATAAAGTCTAATTATCTTATCAAAGTAGTAACCTAACCCCCAGGGAGGTAACTAGTCTGGTTAAATTAATTGGAGCAAGATAGTAAACCTTTCAGTTTGAAAATTATCCTATGCCCACAGGTACGAATTATTTTCTCGTTTTATTTTGATTTACTAGTCTAATAAAGTTAAGTAAATTCTATGCATGGGTTGCAACCTCTACCCATAGGAAGGTTTAGAATTTACTTAAGAATCGATATTTACGCGAATCACTTTGATGGTTATGTATTTCATAGCTTATGTATGTGTATCCTTATTTTGAAGTTCAAACAAAAGCTTTTCCTACTGCAATATTTAATAAAAATGCTCGAATTTCAATGTTATCTGGTGATAACTTTACTGAATGGAAGGAGAAAGTCCTTCTCACTTTAGGGTGTTCGGTTCTGGATCTGGTAGCCCGTGTGGAAGAACCACCTAAGCCCACAGAATCAAGTACACCAGAGGGTAAGGCTTTTTATTAGCGGTGGGAGCGATTTAATTGCTTGAACTTAATGCTCATAAAAGCCAAAACATTAGGAGTTCCATTCCTAACAACGACAAGGTCAAAACTTACATGAAGACAATTGATGAACAATTTGTAAGCTCTGACAAGGCGTTAGCCAACACACTTATGAAGAGGCTCTCAAGTATGACATTTGAGAAAAGTCATACAGCGCACAGACACATTATGGAGATGAGAGATCTTGCTGCTAAACTCAAGTCCCTTGAGGTTGATATGTCTGCATCATTTCTTATGCATTTTATTCTCAACTTTCTTCCGGTGGAATATGTCCATTTTAGATATCTTACAACACGCACACATAAAAATAAAATGGTCAATTAATGAACCCTTGATCATGTGTGTTAAAGAAGAAGAGAAGTTGAACATGAAAAACTTGAAAGTGTTAATTTGGTGACTCATGATAAGAGAAATGCAAAGAAGGACAAAAGTGTTCCTATGAAGAAGAAAGTCAGTCTTGACAAAGACTATTGATGTTTCTGCCAAAAGAAGGAACACTAAAAGAAAGATTGCCTGAAATACAAGAAATGGCTTGAGAAGAACGATAATTTTACCTTTGTATGTATGAATCTAACTTCATTGAAATTTGTGATAATACATGGTGGATCGATTCTGGTTCAACAACTCGTATTGTCAAAATCATGCAAGATTTTCTAACTCTAACAAAGCCAATGGGAAGTGAACAAAATATTTATTCTGATAATAGAAAAGCATCACATGTGAAAGGCGTGGAGACTTATAGGCTCATTTTAAAAGATGATTTTCATTTGAATTTAGAAAACACTTTTTATGTTCCATCGTATTCAATAGTTAGTTATGATTTCAATTTTCATTTGTCTACAATGAAACTTTTGAAAAGCAATAAAGTTATTGGTTTTGGAAATTTGTATGAAAAATTATTTAAACTTGAGCTAACCCCCACGACTGAATGTACTGTCTTAACTCTGCATGATAAAGAAATTGACACTAAGTGATGTATAGTCAATGAGAACTCATCAAGTCTTTGGCACAAGAGATTGAGACATATCTCCATTGAAAGAATCAAAAAGTTAGTTAATGATGGAGTTCTTGAAGCTCTTGATTTTTTTGACTCTGCGGACTTGTGTGGACTGCATAAAAGGTAAGCAGACCAACAAATACACTAAAGGTGCCAAAAGGAGTTCTCAATTACTTGAGATCATACACAAATATATCTGTGGACAATTTTCTACCCCTTGCTTAAATGGTGAGAGATATTTTATCTTATTTATTAATAACTATTCAAGATATATGTATCTCTATTTTTTGGTTAATTAATCAGAAGCACTTGATGCTTTTAAAGGTTTTAAAACAGAAGCAGAGAAACAAATTGAAGCTCAAATCAAAATTATAAGGTCTGATAGGGGTGGAGAATATTATGGTAGGTACACAGAAAAGGGATAAGTTGAAGGGCCATTTGTTGAGTTCCTTGAAAAAGAAGGTATAATTGCTTAATGTACCATGCCAAGAATACCACAAAACAATGGTGTGGTAGAAAGAAGGAATCGAACATTAATGGACATGATAAGAAGCATGATTAGCAGATCAAGTTTATCTTTATCCTTATGGAGTGAAGCCTTAAAAACTAATATTTATATTTTAAATAGGGTTCCATCTAAGATTTTCCCCAAGACAATTAAAGGATCTAAACCTAGTTTAAGTCATTTACACGTTTGGAGATGTCCAACTGAGGTGAGGGTTTATGTAATGACCCTCCCGGTGATTTCCCTCGTCTTCGTCTGTTCTCGGTATTTAGAGATTTTCTATAACTGTCCCAAGTTATTTATGACTTGATGGATCGATACTTTGATTTTCGGGCAGTTCGTTTGAGAATTTTACTTATACCGAGAGTGTTGCGAAACATTTAAATTAAATTGGAATTTGATAAAATGATATAGTTAATTACCTTTCGAAAATGTTTTTGATATTTATAAAATTCTTTAGTTATGATATATCTATATTATTTTATAATAGTTTTATAACCTATTAATATTTTAAGCAGAGATAGTGAATCTAAATATGTTAGAATCATATTATTATTTTATAGAGATTTTATTCGAAATTATTTTCTATTAATTATGATATATTCAAAAAGTTATATTTACTTTACCACGAATCTATGCAAAACCCGAATATATACGCAACGGAATAAAATTAGTAATAGTGTGCCACCTCCACTCCACGTGAAAGTGGAGGAAATGGTGCAATACATTACAAATGGATAGGTGGTAGCATCTTATTTCAATTAGTCACATTTATTCACTAGTTGGAAATATATTTTGAACCACCCATTTCTTTAATCGATTACCATATCTAATTGTATACTTACATGACTTAACAACCTTTTCGTTTCTCTTTCCTAAGTAAAACTAAAGATTCCTTCGCTCTTTTTCATCACTCATTATAAGTGCCTAGTTGTTGTATGTATTCTCTATATATAGGTATATATTAACGTGATAAGCAACTTGTGAAGGAAATATATTTTGACACTGTATTTGATTACTAAATATAAATTATTTACATCAAGTTATTCAAGCTCGGGTTCTAGTGGAAAAGTGTTTGTGGACGTGTAATCGTCATTATCTCGGTGAGTTTCATCGTTTTACGTTATGTTTTTGGATATTGTTGGTGGTTTTGCTATTGGTGCTAACTTAGAGCTAAGTTTGAGCTTGGTTATAATGATGTATCTTGTGACTATTGATCACTGAGTTATTGGGGACGCTGTGACTGTTTCGGTTTCGCGATATCGCAAGCGACCCCCACATGGATTGTTCAAACATTTTCTGAACTATTGCAATATGGGTATCAATAGTATTGTTTTGATGTATAGTTTATTATTTTTGTAGCTTGGTAGAATTCAGAGGCCTCTCGGAAGGGGAAGACTCCCGTATAGCTGGTTCTTTTGGTAGGCTTGCGACGACGTTCAGGTAGGATAGGTTTTCTTTACACTTAGATTGGGCTTATGTGTTATATATGTATGTTATTGTGCTGTTGTTGTGGGTTGATATTATAGACTTGGTGGTGGTTTGCTGTGATTTAGGCCTTTTAGGCCGGATAGGGCTTTTTGGACACATTCCAAGCCCGTTATCCTCGTGGTACACCACATATGACCTATTTGGGGTCGGATAATATTATTGTTGTTGTTGGTTGGGGAATGTCATTGTTGGGCCTTAGTCCAAGCTTAGACAGACTTATCCCAGACTTAGACAGGTATAACTAGACTTAGTTTTTGGGATCCGATAGTGGGCCCCGTCGTACTTTTAGTAGACTTGACAGAACTTTGACATTCTTGGGCTTAGTTAGGACCTAGTATGACTTGTTAGGCTTGTGACGGGATTTAGTCACCCCGATTATACCCGGTTGGCCTGCTTAGCCTTGTTAGTCCCTAGTAGCACCATATTTGACCGGGGTCGACTAGTTTGACTTCAAATGCAGACCCGTCTTGCCATGACTTATAATGTATACCCAGACTTGTATATGCATATGGTTTATAGTAGATAGTTGACCTGGAAGGATCCCGAGATTGACTTATAGCATGTTGTGGGTTAGCTTCTGTACTTATATACTGGTGTTGACCTGGGGCTAGGGCGTTCCCCGTTTATCTGATATGCTATGACATTTGGTTCTGTTCTGGTTACTGGCTATGATGAGTTTCAGTTCGAGTCTAGCTACTAATTCAGGTATGGTGATCTTGGTTATTGACTATTGGGTGTCCCGGTTTGAGTCCGCCCTCTAATTATGGCCCGATATGAGTTCTGATAGTGGGTACCGTTGTTACGATACTGTTGTTCTCTGAGTTCTGATTTGAGGAGATAGTGGAGAGGTTATCTTGATTCCAGGACAACTGGATCTCCACCCGTTACTTGGGCATAGTTCTCCGAGGTGTTCTTGGGGAAGTATATGCCCCGCAACATGCGTGAGCATCTTTGAGATGAGTTTTACAGGTTGAGGCAGGGGTCTATGACAGTAGCTGAGTATGAGGCTAGATTTCATGAGTTAGCCAGACATGCTACGATTATCCTACCTGACGAGTATGAGAGGATCAAATGTTTTGTCAAGGGATTGCGGTTATCACTTCACAGAGCTACACAGAGTTTAGTGACTTCAGGGAAGTCCTTTGCTGAGATAGCTGAGCATGTGTATTCGATTAAGGAGATGAATCGCGAGGCCCAAGGGGGCAGCAATAAGAGACCCCGATTCTAGGGTAGTTACAGTCGCAGTCTAGAGGCTGTGGGTTTCAGGGTAGGTACCCTCAGCAGCAGCAACAGTCTTTTCAGCGACAGGGTCAGCCTAGTAGGCCCATACAGTCATCCTTGCGGATTTCTGATAGGGGTCAGCCCGCCTATAGTGGTTTTGGTAGTCAACCTCAGGGACGTGGTTAGTCCAGTTCATCGACTAGAGGTGGTCATACCGGATCAGTCGAATCTTCTAGGCCAAGCAGGGAGCCAGGAGAATATTATACTTGTGGGGTTGCTGGTCATTTCGCACGTGAGTGTCCTCAACGCAGGGTGATTAAGCCTTCAATTCAGACGGCACAGCCCATCAGATCTATACCTCCAGCAGGCAGAGGTGGTGCACAGGGTCGTCGAGGTGGTCCCAGGGTTCTCGAGGTGGAGTGCAGGGAGGTCAGACTGGTGGTCAGGTCGATGCTCAGACTAGTAGTAGCCAGCGTCAATTGTATGCCGTGCCGGCTAAGCTGGAGGCTGAGGTTTTGGATGCGGTGATTATAGGTACGATTTCCATATGCCATCAGCCATTTTCTGTATTATTTGATCCTGAATCCACGTTTTCTTATGTATCTACTTATTATGCCCACAGTTGGATTTATGTTCTGAGTTATTATCTGTGCCCTTACGTGTATCTACCCCCGTTGGTGATTCCTTAGTAGTGGATCGAGTATATAGATCTTGTCTGGTGACTATTCAGGAGTTTGAGACTCGGGTTGATTTTATTGTATTGTCCATGGTAGATTTTGATGTGATTCTGGGCATGGACTGGTTGTCTTTTCATCATACAATCTTGGATTGCCTTGCCAAGACCGTTACCTTAGCCATGCCTAGTGTACCCCCGGTGGTGTGGCAGGGTTCTGTTAGCCGAACACCGACGGACATTATTTCATATGTTCAGGCTCGTAGATTGATATTGAGGGGATGTGATTCATTCCTTGCTTATGTTCGGGATGCTAGTATTGAGAGTCCGTTGTTTGAATCCATCCCCGTTGTTTGTGAGTTTCCTGATGTATTATCGACTGATCTACCTGTCCTTCCTCTTGAGCGTGATATAGAGTTTATTATTGACCTCGAATCGAGCACCCGACCTATTTTTATGGCTCCGTATCGTATGACTCCTACTGAGTTGCGAGAGTAGAGTAGTCAACTCCAGGACCATCTGAGGAAGGGTTTCATCAGGCCGAGTGTATCACCGTGGGGTGCTCCAGTTCTTTTTGTAAGGAAGAAGGATAGCTCCATGCGTATGTGTATCGACTATAGACAGCTAAATAAGGTGACAGTATAGAATAAGTATTCTATGCCTTGTATTGACGATTTGTTTGATCAGCTTTAGGGTGATGCCGTGTTCTCAAAAATAGATTTGAGATCTGGATATCATCAATTGAGAGTTAGGGCCGAGGACATCCCAAAGACGGCCTTCAAGACTCGGTACGACCACTATGACTTCCTGGTGATATCTTTTGGGTTGACTAATTCCCCAACAACCTTCATGGACTTAATGAATCGTGTATTCAGGCCATACTTGGACTCCTTTGTGATTGTGTTCATCGACGACATCTTTATTTATTCGAGGAGTAGCGAGGAGCACGAGCAATATTTGAGGATTGTGCTCCACACTTTGAGAGATCATCGGCTTTATGCCAAGTTCTCAAAGTGTGAGTTCTGGCTTGAGTCTGTAGCTTTCTTTGGGCATGTTGTATCCAGACACGGTATCATGGTAGTCCCAGCGAAGATTGAGGCTATTCGAGGTTTTGCTAGTCCCATGTCGCCTACTGAGGTTCACAGTTTTATTGGGTTGGCTGGATATTACAGATGGTTTGTTGAGGGTTTCTCGTCTATTGCATCTCTTATGACCAGATTGACCAGGAAGAAGGTTCCATTTCAGTGGTTTGAGGATTGTGAGGCAAGCTTCTGAAGCTTAAGGACCGACTTACTTCTGCACGTGTGTTGACTCTTCCAGTTGAGGGCGAGGGTTTCACCGTGTATTGTGATGCGTCTGGTATCGGTTTGGGATGTGTTCTGAGCAGTGGGGTTGTGTTATTACATATGCATTGAGGCAACTGAAGGTGCACAAACGTAATTACCCCACTCATGACTTGGAGTTAGCAACGGTAGTGTTTGCATTGCGGATTTAGAGGCATTATCTATATGGTGTTCATTGTGAGATTTTTACAGACCACCGCAGTTTTCAGCATATTATGGTTCAGAGGGATCTTAATTCATCGCAGTACAGGTGGATTGAGTTGCTGAAGGACTATGATATCTCTATTCTCTATCGTCCGGGCAAGAAAAATATAGTAGCGGACGACTTAAGCCGGAAGGCAGTACGTATGGGTAGCTTAGCCTTCATTCCAGTCTCTCAGCGGCCGTTGGCTTTGGACATTCAGTCCTTAGCTAACTCGATGGTGCGTTTGGATATTTCTAACCCCGGGAGGGTTATCGCTTATGTTGGTGCGAGATCTACTTTGTTGGACCAGATTCAGAGTCGTCAGTTTGAGGATAGCGTCGCCGTAGAATTCGAGATAGGTATTGAGAGGTCAGTCTGAGAGAGATACCTTGGGTTCTGATGGTGTTCTGAGGTTTGACGGCCGTATTTGTGTTCAGAGGGTTAGGGATTTGATTCAATTGATTCTGCACAAGGCACACAGTTCCAGATATTCTATTCACCCTGGGACAGCTAAAATGTACTGAGATCTAAGGCAACACTGTTGGTAGAGTGGTATGCAGAGAGATATCTCAGTGGCTCAATGCCTATGTTGTCAGTAGGTAAAGGCTGAACCCCAGAGACCCGGTGGTTTACTTCAGCAGTTACCCATTCCCGTGTGGAAGTAGGAGTGAATCACTATGGATTTCATTTGTGGGTTACCTCGCACCTCTCGTGGTTTTGATAGTACATGGGTTGTTGTAGATTAGTTGACTAAGTCGACGTATTTTATCCTTGTTCGAGTCTCCTACACTGCTGAGAGGTTAGCTCGTGTATATATTCAGGAGGTGGTTTGCCTACATGGAGTGCCAGTATCTATTATCTCAGACCGAGGGTCTCAGTTTACCTCTAGTTTCTGACAGACTTTTCAGGAGGAATTGGGTACTCAGGTGGACCTCAGTACTGCATTTCATCCTCAAACCGACGAGCAGTCAGAGAGGATAATTCAGGTATTGAAGGATATGCTCTGCGCTTGTGTGTTAGACTTTAGGTGTCAGTGGGATCAGTTCTTACCTTTAGCAGAGTTTGCGTATAATAACAGCTTTCACTCCAACATTCAGATGGCTCGGTTTGAGGTTTTGTATGGTAGACGATGTCGGTCTCCAGTTGGTTGGTTCGATACTTCAGAGGTCAGTCCCCGTGGCACAGATTTTCTCCGAGAGTCTTTGGACCGAGTTTGAATGATTCAGGACAGACTACAGACAACTCAGAGTAGACAGGGGAGTTATGCTGACCGTAAACGTCGTCCGTTGAAATTCAGAGTTGGTGATAGGGTCTTCTTACGAGTATCGCCCATGAAAGGCGTGAAATGGTTTGGTAGAAGGGGCAAGCTTAGCTCCAGATATATTAGACCCTTTGAGATTCTGCGGACAGTTGGAGAGGTGGCTTATGTGTTAGCTTTACCTCTGTCCTTTTCAACTATTCACCCGATATTTCATGTTTCTATGCTGCGACAGTACATTCTGGATGAGTCGCATGTGCTTTAGCGGGACTCGATTCAGTTAGAAGAGAGGTTAGCATTTGTGGAGGAGCCTGTGTCTATTTTAGCCAAAGATGTCAGATGATTACGCTCCCGAGACATTCCAGTGATTAAGGTACAGTGGCGTCACCGTTCGGTTGAGGAAGCCACTTTGGAACTTGAGTGTGACATGCGAGCCCAGCATCCCTACTTGTTTACGTTTTCAGGTATGCACTTACTCTTGACTTTCGCAGACGAAAGTCCTTTTAGTAGTGGATGTTGTAATGACCCTCCCGGTCATTTTCCTCGTCTTCGTGTGTTCTCACATTTAGAGCTTTTCTATAACTGTCCCAAGTTATTTATGACTTGCTGGGATCGACAGTTCGGTTTTCGGGCAGTTCGCTTGAGAATTTTACTTATACAGAGCGTGTTACGAAATATTTAAATTAAATTGGAATTTGGTAAAACGATATAGTTAATTACCTTTCGAAAATATTTTTGATATTTATAAAATTCTTTAGTTATGATATATCTATATTATTTTATAATAGTTTTATAACCTATTAATATTTTAGGCAGAGATAGTGAATCTAAATATATTAGAATAATATTATTATTTTATAGAGGTTTTATTCAAAATAATTTTCTATTTATTATGATATATTCAAAAAGTTATATTAGTTTTACCACGAATCTATGCAAAACCCGAATATATACGCAACGTGATAAAATTAGTAATAGTGTGCCACCTCCACTCCACGTGGAAGTGGAGGAAATGGTGCAATACATTACAAATGGATAGGTAGCAGCATCTCATTTCAATTAGTCACATTTATTCACTAGTTGGAAATATATTTTGAACCACCCATTTCTTTAGTCGGTTACCATATCTAATTTTATACTTACATGACTTAACAACCTTTTCATTTCTCTTTCCTAAGTAAAACTAAAGATTCCTTCACTCGTTTTCATTACTCATTATAAGTTCCTAGTTGTTGTATGTATTCTCTCTCTATAGGTATATATTAACGTGATAAACAACTTGTGAAGGAAATATATTTTGACACTATATTTGATTACTGAAAATAAATTATTTCATCAAGTTATTCAAGCTCGGGTTCTAGTGGAAAAGTGTTTGTGGACGTGCAATCGTCGTTATCTCGGTGAGTTTCATCGTTTTACGTTATATTTTTGGATATTGTTGGTGGTTATGCTATTGGTGCTAACTTAGAGCTAAGTTTGAGCTTGGTTATAATGATGTCTCTTGTGACTATTGATCACTGAGTTATTTGGGACGCTGTGACGATTTTTGTTTTGCGATACCGCAAGCAGCCCCCACGTGTACTGTTCGGACATTTTCTGAACTATTGTAATATGGGTATCAATAGTCTTGTTTTGATGTATAGTTTATTATTTTGGTAGGTTGGCAGCAGTCAGAGGCCTCTCGGATGGGGAAGGCTCCAGTATTGCTGGTTCTTTTGGCAGGCTTGCGGCGGTGTCCAGGTTGGCTAGGTTTCCTTTACACTTAGATTGGGCTTATGTGTGATATATGTATGCTATTGTACTGGTGTTGTGGGCTGGTATTATAGACTTGGTGGTGGTTTGCTGTGATTTAGGCTTTCTAGGCCGGATAGGGCTTTTTGGACATATTTCAATCCCGTTATCCTCGTGGTACGCCACAGATGACCTGTTTGGGGTCGGATAGTATTGTTGTTGTTGTTACTGGTTGGGGAATGTCATTGTTTGGCCTTAGTCCAAGCTTAGACAGACATAGCCCAGACTTAGACAGGTATAACTAGACTTGATTTTTGAGATTCGATAGTGGGCCCCATTGTACTTTTAGTAGACTTGGCAGAACTTTGACATTCTTGGGCTTAGTAAGGCCCTAGTATGACCTTTTAGGCTTGTGACGGGATTTAGTCATTTCGATTATACCCGGTTGGCCTATTTAGCCTTGTTAGTCCCTGGTAGCACCGTATTTGACCGAAGTCGATTAGTTTGACTTAGAATGCGGATTCGCCTTGCCATGACTTATAATGTATACCCAAAATTTTACATGCATATGGTTTATAGTAGATAGTTGACCTTGAAGGATCCCGAGATTGACTTGTAGCATGTTGTGGGTTAGCTTCTGTACTTATATATATTGGTATTGACCTGGAGCTAGGGCGTTCCCCGTTTATCTGATATTATATGACATTTGGTTTTGTTCTGGTTACTGGCTATCATGAGTTCCAGTTTGAGTCCGACTACTTATTCAGGTATGGTGATCTTGGTTATTGACTATTGGGTGTCCCGATTTGAGTCCGACCTCGGATTATGGCACGATATGAGTTCTGGTACTAGGTACCATTGTTGCGATACTATTGTTCTCTGAGTTTTGGTTTGAGTCCAACGGTTATGATATATATATGTGGCCTATTGTTATTATCCACTATGTCTGGCTCGATTTCGACGTCTGGCCTCTTGTTATTATCCATTAGTGCCGGTTCAAGACCGGTACCGGATGATTACGATGGTTATTGGATACTGGTTCAGCCACAGATTATGGACGATTCTGTATTTACTTTTCTTGTGTATCCCACCTGTTTAAGGGGGCCAGGCTGGGTTATTGTCTTCTTTCGTGTTCCTATCGAGTTTATGGGGGCCCAGACAGGTTATGTTTGACTTGTGTGTTTACTTACGTATTTATTTACTCAATATTTGGTATCACATTTATTTATCTCCTGAGTATATCTATACGCCTCAGCAGTTACTTATGTGTTTATGACTTACACCCCGGACTTAGCATGCCCCTTCGCATTTTAACTTGCTTATATTACATTGAACTCAGTCGGCCGATGATGCCTATTGAGTACCCGTTTCCCGATACTCATACTGCCCTTCTGCATTTATTTTTCCCAATACAGATCCGGGCACTAGTCGACGATTTTGACGTGACTCTCTTCTCTGCACTGTTTCCGGAGCAGAGTGGGCTTACTGACGTCCGAGGCAGATCCTACTCCATCTTCTACTGTATAGTATTTTGCTCTTGAGACTGTTGTACTTGTTATATATATTTGGTTTCTGTCTTGTATTTTGGGTATGTCTAGTAATGGCTCTTGTACCGACCTCACCAAGCCTTGGGAGGGGTTCTTGACTTTATATACAGTCCTTTTCCTTCTCAGTCTTGGTATGTATATATATTTTGATTCTGTTTTTTTATATTTCTAGCATGTTTATTAGTATGGTTACTTCCACCTCATCTCTGTTCTTTTGAGATTTCGTCTGTTAGCCCGTCGCTTGTCGCTTCGAGCTAGGGTTTTCCTTGCCTATTGGTGGATTACGGTAGGCGCCATCATGACTCAAATATTGGGTCGTGACAGTTTACAACCCATAATTAAAAAAGTTGGATGAAAAAATAATAAGAGGTTTCTTTATAGGCTATGCGATTAACTCTAAAGGATTTAGATTTTATTGTCCTTCTCATTCTCCTAAATTTGTTGAGGCTAGAAATGCTAAATTTCTTGAGGAACATGAAGTAAGTGGGAGTGCTTCAATTCAAGTGGTGGAACTAGATGAGATAAGGGAACCACCTGTGGTACCTTTATATGTTGGGAACTTGAATGCTAATCAGACAAATTCTCAAGAATTATCTAAAGAGAAACAAGTTCAAGAGCTACCACCACTTGATGAGCCACATGAAGAACAACCCTTTTTACCTAAACCCATTGTTAGAGGAGCGCCTGAACAAGTGGGAGTAAGAAAATCCTCAAGAGTTTGTAAATCCATAATTTTTAGTGACTATGTTGTATATCTCCAAGAGTGTGATTATGATATTGGATTAAAAGATGATCCATGTTCTTTTTCATAAGTCATGAATGGAGAGAAATCCATACTTTGGTATGATTCCCTGAAAGAAGAGTTGGAATCTATGGCCAAAATAAAGTCTGGAATCTCGTTGAATTACCTAAAGAGTCTCGATCTACCATAGGATCCAAATGGGTTTATAAAACCAAAAGAGACTCATCTGGTAATGTTGAACGATATAAAGCTATACATGTGTCAAAGAAGGATTCATTAAGAATAATCATGGCATTAGTAGCTCACTTTGATTTAGAGCTACATCAAATGAATGTGAAAATGACCTTCTTGAATGAATATCTTGAAGAAGAGGTATACATACGTCAGCCTGAAGAATTTTGTAATAAGGATGAAAATCACCTTGTTTACAAGTTGAATAAATTCATTTATGGACTAAAAATAGGCTTAACGCTATTGGTATTTCATAATGTTGCTTCTTCATTTGGATTTAAGAAGAACATCTTTTATCAATGTATATACCTTAAGATAAGTAGGAGCAAATGTATTTTCCTAGTCCTATATGTGAATGATATTTTACTTGCTAGTAGTGATTTGAGGTTATTGCATGAGACAAACATTTTCTTATTCAGAATTTTTAAATGAAGGATGTGGGTGAAGCCTCTTATGTCATTGGCATAGAGATTCGCAAAGATAGATCTCAACGATTACTTGAACTATCTCAAAAAGCCCACATTGAAAGAATTCTGGAAAGATACGGAATGAAAATCTGTTTACCTATAGCAGCACCTATCATTATAGGTGACAAATTTTTATTGAATCGATGTCCACAAATTGCATTGGAACAAGAGCAAATGAAAGACAATCCATATGCTTCACTTGTTGGAAGTCTTATGTATGCACAGGTCTACATTAGACCTGATATTGCCTTTGTAGTAGGAATACTTGACATGTATCAAAGTAACCCTGATCTTGATCATTGATAAGCTGGTAAAAAAATTTGAGATATTTGTAAGGAATCAAGGAATTTAAGCTCACATATAAATATTCTGACTCATTGGAAGTCATTGGATATTTAGATTCTGATTTGAGTGGATGTAAAGATAGTGGTAAATCTACTTCTGGATACATTTTTCTTCTTGCTAGAGGTGCTGTGTCTTGGAGAAGTGTTAAGCAAACCATTGTTGCAACATCCATAATGAAAGCTGAATTTATAGCATGCTATGAAGCTACATCACAGGTGTTATGACTGCAGAATTTCACTTCAGGCCTTAAAGTTGTCAATTCTATTGCAAGACCATTAAGAATGTTTTGTGATAATTCAGCTGCGATATTCTTTTCAAAGAATAATAAGAGTGGCAGTTAAAGTAAGCACATCGACATAAAGTATTTGATGGTTAGAGACTATGTCAAGAAGTAAGATGTGAGTTTTGAACATATTAGTACTACTATGATGATTGTTGATCCTATGACTAAAGGTTTACCAGCTAATGTTTTCAAGGATCATGCATCCTATATGGGGCTTAGTAATTCGTTGTAGTCTTGCTTTGTTCTCTAACACTTTATCTAGACACTATCGTTATACATGACTGTGCACATTTTGACTTTTCATGTATTATAAAGTGATCATTGGATCAAATAAAGCTGGACTCTAAATGACTTATATTAAGCTCATTTAATAGTTGTTGGATACTTTATTTAGAACATATTGTACATTGTAATACATGGAAGGAAGTTTTTGATTAAGAGCATGACCACCATGATTCTTGTATTAATATATTCTTGATAAAGTGATTGTTGCATAACTATTAAGTTGAGTGAGTATGCGTTTATGACCATGTTGCTGATTTTCACTCATAAAGGATTGTCTGATTTTGATATGTGGGCCAAGTGGGAGAATGTAAGAATATTACGTATAATATTACATATTAATGACCCACATATTTTTGGTAATAAATTTATCTTGTCTCTCAAGTAAAGTAATAAATCAGTCAATTAATTCTCTTCCAAGTTATGCATCTATGGTATTTCTTTGATGGCAAGAAATAACTATGAAAGTCCCTAGGGTTAAAGTTATTTGCCTAAGAGTACCTAGCCTACCTATAAATACGCATTTGACTCCATCAGTCTGACATACACTTTGATAGGCATATGCTAAACGACTCTAGGATTATTCTTCTCTCTTTTAGGTTATAAGTCGGTGATAAACCAAAGAGGATTCATACACTTGAACAATCATTGCTGAAGGTACGACCTATTTATTTTTCCATTGTGTTTTGGCTTTGTATATGTGTTGAAATTCAACATCCTTATCTCAGACATTTTTGTCGTGATTTCAATTTTCTTCAACAAACTGAGATGAAAACTACTATAATTGAGTGACCACATGAGAAATCATAAATAATCTCACTCCCTCAATTACACTTTGTTGACACTATTTCCTTATTAATTAGTCTGTTATAAAAAAATTAATTTCAAACTTTTTTATTTAAAAGCAATTTAGTTTAAACTTATCTTTTCACAATTAGTAAGTTAATTTATAACAACACATATATTTATGACTTATTTTAGATTATAAATTTCAATTTTTTTTTTTAAAATGCATGCTCAATCAAATACCACCATATAAATCGCAACAGAGGAATCACTTTCTATTTTAAACTTCATGCCCCCACTCAAAAATGCCATGTAAATTGAAATTAGGTGAGTATAATACTCTGTTTAATTGCCCATGCAAGTCTTTGCTTTTTATGCTTTTGCATGTGAGACAGAAACAAGGCCACTTTGGTGGACTTATTAATTAAAATAGGCCATATTTATCACGATGACTTAAAAAGTTAAAACCATCTTACTTAATACTCCGTCCACCTCAAATTATTTATAATTTTAATAAGAAGTTTAAGAAAAAATTTACTTTTTTTCATTTTACCCTTAATAAAAATTATTTTTGAAGATTACAAACACCTTAATTATGACACATAAATATAATAAATATTCAATAAGGAGAGACTATATCTTAAGATACAAATAAAGACAAAATAATTAAAAACTCCTCTTAATTAATACTATTTTGAGAGGCATGTAAAATATGAATACTTATAAATAATTTGAGACGGTGAGAGTACTTACTAATTGAGTACGACTTTGAAATCATTGTTTAAAAAATCCTTTGATTGTTAAGGTATGTACATAGTCCATCTCTCATATCATACTTGCACATCTTTGTTGATGAATTGTTCACAGAGACTGAGAAAATTGGAGCTAGGTGATGTAGAGTAGGGCAAAGACATAGTAAAACTCGACTAATACATCATGTGAAACAATTTTATCTTACAACTTTTAGGCATAGGAAAAAAAATTTGGCTAATTAGAAGGACCTTCTCTCTCTAGAATGATGATTCCTCTCAGCTACAACTGAAATGGCAAGGAAAAACAGATCGGCGGGGCAACAACTTAGGGAGGCAATGATCACAATGAATGCAACAGAAAGGGCGATCCCATAGATGGTGGATGCTCGCAGGACCAAAAATATTAACGTGCTTCGAGGGATTGTCCCCTTCGAGCTGTCGGGGAAAAGCACAGTGGTTTTACCATTGAAAGTGCCAGTAGGATCCTCTTGCAAATCAGCGAGTTCAGGCAAAGAAATTTTTAGCATATTCAATTTGAAAAATACTAGACTCTGTATTCTTTTTCAAGTGTATGTTAGAATATGGAGTTCTAATAGAAGCTAAATAAAAATAATTATAAATTTTTTCAAAATCTTCTCAATATAACAAGACTGACAAAATGAAAAGTCATTAACTATTCTTTTAATTTTAATTCCTAAACTCACATATATTTCTCAAAGATCTTTTAATTCAGATTTAGAAGACACAAATTATTAGTAATCATTATTAACAACATTCATATTAAGCTTAAATATTAACATATTTTCCACATATAGTCATATATAACCACACAATCTGATCTTACCATTTAATTTTAGAATAAACACAAATGTCAAATACATTAACAACTTTTCATAATCCATCATGTGTCATTCAAAAGACTTTCTCAGTTTACATAATATATTCTTTTGTACTTGGACCACCAATTCCACATGCTGAGTCATAAATCAAGACTACGGAAAAAGTACTTTCTTTTCGGTTGAATTATACCGCATGAATTAAATTAGATGGAGTATAATTGTATTGTTTAATTGCCCATGCAAGTTATTTGCGCTTCCATGTGGAGATGGAGACAAGCGGACAAGGTCACTTTGGTGGACTAATTAATTCCACAGCCATATTGAATAAAATATTACCATGACTTAAAAAGTTAAAGCATCATTTATGATAAGTCCAGTCTTTATTACAGTAATTAATAATATGGAATCCATTATGGGGGATAAATATAACCGGAGTAAAAGCTCTCGCCTCTCAGTACCTTTACATGATGCACATGGTCATCATATATTTTACATGTACATAACACAATTACCTCTCTACCTCACCTTTGAGATGTGTCCTTTGATAGTTAACTTCTCGGTACCTTTACATGATGCACATGATCATCACACATTTTACATGTACATAACACAATTATCTCTCTACCTCACATTTGAGATGTATCCTTTGGTAGTTAACCTATGTATATACATACACAACTCTACTGATGAAGTTTTCACATAGACAGAAAGTTGAACCCAAAGGTGATGTATAGGTACTGCACAGACCTAACAAAAAATTGCTTAATATATTATATATTATGTGAAATAGTGTTATCCAACTGAAAACTTTTAGGCATGCAGTTAGTGAAATTGTTCAAAACCATATAACCCGCTGAAATCTTACTTAACCGGAAGATTTTTGATGCGTAGTCTACTTGAAGAATATTATTTTCCTCTAAACAATTCAAATATAGCAAGTTTTCTTTGAACTAACAAGGTACTAATTTGATGTACATTTTTTTCCTCTATCACTAGTCATTTTGTTTTCTTTTGTTTTGGGGGAGGTATGAATAAGAAAATGAGATGTCAATTGATGATACATATTGTTGTTTTTCGGGTTTAGTAAACTCTGTATTTTCCAATATTAACTTCAATCACATGTTCAAATTAAAATAAGAACAATCACATGAAGTTGCAACACTGTATTCACAACTTTGACCTTTAATAAGTTCAACCCAACTCATGAACTACAACAAAATGAAGTTCAAACTATTTTCTGGAAAATAGCAAAACCAAACTTATAGAAAGAGATGAAGATTAGAAGATTCAAGTCCACCGAATTCACGGTGTGTCCTTAAGGAAATTATTCCCGTCAAGTACCCGAGGTTATGGAATGTATCCTCCCAGGATAAAATGAATCACTTCGACAGAATGACGATACCTCAAATTCTGTCGAACTACGAACGTACTCAACGATTCGTAAATCACACTTGAGTTTTTTTATCAAGAAGAAGGTATTTTTCACTTCAAAATTTCGTGCCTATACCTGAGGAAAAATTCAGGTATTTATAACCAAAAGGTGGTGCTTCAAAAAAGAAGCATTGGTTTAGAAAAATTGCACTGTTTCGGACCCGTCGGGACCACATGCGCCCACGGTGGCCCATCTGCATCCGCAGGTCACATTTTGACACAAAATAGAAAGATTCCAATGGTCTGCCCTGGCCACCTACGCCTGACCACCTGCGCGGGCAGGTTGGCTTTTCCGTCTTCAAACAAAGCCTCGAAGGGTCATGTCCCTTCGAGGTGCGTTGTGATGACATGCGTCCGCACTTCGTCATGTACATCAGCAAATGGAGAATATTTTCTTATCAAATTTTTGGATTAAAACATCATTAACTCTCATGTTTCAAATGAATTTTGTCCAAAAAGATAGTCTCTCGATCGATCATTTTCCAAATTCAAATCCAAATCCAAAGCCGAAGCCGAAGCAGAAGCCGAGAATAGCGAGCGACGACGATGATGGCGCGAGGCTTGACTTGTTCATGCCTCAATATCCACATGAAGGAGTTCTTCCATACTTAAGCACAAGAATGTTTCCTTCTCCCACCAATGTGGGAGAACACTCTTTTCATAAAGTGAACATGCATTTCACTTTTCCTCCATTTTTCTTTTCTCCATTTTTCATTGACATTTTCACTAGAACCCAACAATCCCCCACATGAATGGGGAATGACTATTTCATCAGAAAATATTCGGACAAGTGTGTGATTTACAAGCAAAGACTAATTGCATCTGGATAAGTAGGTTTCCCTTTGAACTTTTTGTAGTGAACTTGCATCGGATGCACTTGGTCAATTGGTAGATGTGATATCTTTGAACCATCAAACTTTAATGTACACCTAGACAGCATAAGTCACACAACCAGTCTTTTACCATTTATGGTTCTCACGGTTTTGTTCGTTTCAGCCATGAACACAACCTGGTTTAATGAGAGCTTAGAGAATAGGCATTTACTATCATTCTCTATGAAGCGGCTTCCACTTCACTGTCATATAGGTGATTCCTAAATGTTTTAATCCTATAGATCAAGCTATTTGGTCAAATCTGCCAAACTAAGAAACCATTGAAAAGCTTTCAACCATAAGCCTTATCCTTATTTTCTGAACATTGTCTTCATCATGAGAATGGGTTGAGTTAATTGACAATGTTGAACCGTCAGTCACAACTTTTTTTTATCTCCTTGAACCTAGCTCTTGGGATCTCCAGTCTGCTAGGTAGAGGTACTGTCATGATGACTTGTCCTAGGACGTAAACTCATTCCCTTCGATGATCTCTCAACTCCCTCTCTAGATAGGCCTTTTGTAAGTGGATCCGACACATTATCCTTTGACTTCACATAGTCAATTATGATAATTCCACTAGAGAGAAGTTCTCTAACGGTATTATGTCTCCATTTTATATGACGAGATTTATTGTTATACATCATGCTCCTTTCCCTACCTATTGTCGCTTGACTATCACAGTGTATGCATACTGGTGCCAATGGTTTGGGCCAATAAGGAATATCTTCCAAGAAATTTTGGAGTCATTCAACTTCTTCACTGGCTTTATCTAACGCGATAAATTCAGATTCCATTATAGAGCGTGCAATACATGTCTGTTTGGATGATTTCCAAGAGAATGCTCCTCCACCTAGAGTAAATACATATCCACTCTTGTATTTTACTTTATTCGATCCGGTGATCCAATTTGCATCACTATATCCTTCAATTACAGCAGGATATTTGTTATAATGCAAAGCATAGTCTTGAGTATGTTTTAAATACCCCAAAACTCTTTTCATTGCCATCCAATGAGTTTGATTGGGATTACTCGTGTACCGACTCAATTTACTAATAGCACATGCTATCTCTGGTTGCGTACAGTCCATGATATATATCAAACTTCCCAACACTCTTGCATACTCCAATTGTGAGTCACTTTCACCTTCATTCTTTTGAAGTGCAAAGCTCACATCTAATGGTGTTTTGGCAATATTGAAATCTAGAACTTATCAAGTACTTTTTCAATGTAATGAGACTGTGACAACGCTAAGTCTTGTAGAGTTCTATGAATTCTTATACCTAAGATTACATCCGTAACTCCAAGGTTTTTCATATCAAACTTTCTCTCAAGCATTCGTTTAGTACATTTATGTTAGAAATGTCTCTATTGATGATCAACATATCATCCACATACAAACAAAGCATTTATGTTAGAAATGTCTCTATTGATGATCAACATATCATCCACATACAAACAAACAATGACTTTGTGATTTGGAGTGTCTTTAATGTAAACAGATTTATCATATTCATTTATTTTGAATCCGTTTTCCAATATGGTTTGGTCAAACTTTGCATGCCACTGTTTGGGTGCTTGTTTTAGTCCATAAAGTGACTTAACAAGCTTACACATTTTTCTTTCTTTACCAGGAACCACAAAACCCTCAGGTTGCTCCATGTAAATATCTTCCTCCAATTCTCCATTTAAGAATGCAGTTTTCATATCCATTTGATGGATTTCAAGACCATATACCGCAGCTAATGCAACCAATATCCAAATGGACGTTATCCTTGTTACTGGCGAGTATGTGTCAAAATAATTAAGGCCTTCTTTTTGTCTAAAGCCTTTCACAACAAGTCTTGCCTTGTATTTGTTAATAGTACCATCAACTTTCATTTTCCTTTTGAAGATCTATTTAGAACCTAAAGGTTTATATCCTGGAGCAAGATCAACCAACTCCCAAGTATGGTTGCTCAAGATTGAATCAATCTCACTATTGACAGCCTCTTTCCAAAAAGTATGAGTCCGCAGATGACATCACTTCTTTGAATGTTAGAGGTTCATTTTCAAGAAGAAATGTTACAAAATCTGATCAGAAGGAAGTCGACGTTCTTTGTCGCTTACTACGCCTTGGATTCTATTCATTAATTACATTCTCCCTTGGTTCATCCCTAGGTCGTTTAGACCCTTCACTAGATAGCTCATGTCTAGTCTTATATGGATAAATGTGTTCAAAGAACTCAACATTATCTGATTCCATTACCGTATTCTCATGGATATCCAGATGTTTGAATTTATGAACCAAAAATCTACATGCTTTACTGTTTGTAGTATATCCGATAAAAACACAGTCCACAATTTTTGGTCTTATTTTCAATCTTTTAGGTATAGGAACTTGAACTTTGGCTAGACACCCCAAACTTTGAAATATTTCAAGTTGCGTTTCCTTTCTTTCCATTTCTTATATGGAATAGATTGTGTCTTTCTATAAGGCACTCTATTGAGTATGCGATTAGCTGTAAGGATAACTTCCCCCAACAAGTTTTGCGGTAAACCTGAACTTATTAGTAAGACATTCATCATTTCCTTCAATGTTCGATTTTTCCTTTCCACAATCCCGTTTGATTGAGGTGAATACGGGACCGTAGTTTGATGGACAATTCCATTTTCCAAACATATCTCCACAAAAGGAGATTCATATTCTCCACCCCTATCACTTCTTATCGTTTTGACCTTTTTATCCAACTGATTTTCAACTTCATTTTATATTGCCTAAATGTTTCTATTGCTTCATCCTTACTATTCAACAAATAAACATAACAAAATCTAGTGCAATTGTCGATAAAAGTTATGAAATATTTTTTTCCACCACGATATGGTGTTGACTTCATATCACAAATGTCTGTGTGAATTAAGTCTAAGCGATTTGAATTCCTTTCAACAGACTTATACGGATGCCTCGCATACTTCGATTCAACATATATTTGACACTTTGATTTATTGCCCTCAAAGTTAGGCAAAACTTCCAAACTAATCAGTTTTCGCAAGGTTTTGTAATTAACATGTTGTTGACACTCAATTTTGACCTCCCAATATTCCTCACAGGCTGATATTTTATCAAAATAATATTAGTTTTGATTTTTTAATTATTATTTTGGTATCAAATAAATTCTGACATTTCATATTCATGATTTAAAGGTATGCAATTTATTTTTAGCATTAAATTTTATATTCTTATATAATATATAATTTACTAAATTAAATATAATATTTTATATAATTTTGTAAATATTTATTAAATTATTTCCGCAAATATGCATACTCATAATTTACAAACACGTGGTTCATAGTTTATTGCTTATAATTATTATTATTATTATTATTATTATTATTATTATTATTATTATTATTATTATTATCATCATCATTATAGTATTTTAAATTTTGTATTCCCAGGTGCCTAATCTATTTCAAATCATTTTGTCGTTGATTTTAAATAATATATTACGTGTCATTAATTTTACTTACATAATTTATTCATAATGATTTTACGACATTAATTAATTTTTGTTAGTATTTTATTATATATTTACTTATTTATTTAAAAGCAGCCTAATTCAATTCAATTTTCCCTAATTTATTTAAATTCTAGCCATTTATAACCAATTGTTTGTCAATTTTAGCCTAATTTGATTTTAATTTGAGACCCAAATTGAAATCCCCAATCCAATTCAATTCCAATTAAATCCAATTCCCATGACCTAATTCAATTGACCCATAACCCGACCCGTTTCTTAATTTTTAATCTCATTCGTCCATTATTTTGATCTAACGGTTGAGATAAATCCCATCTTAATTTCTTTTAACCAAACCACACACCCCAAAACCTAACCCTAATTCACTTTTCTCTCCCAAAATCATTCTCCACCCCCCACAGCCGCCAAGGTCTCCCATCAGCCTCACCTCTCTCTATGCCCTTTCCCCTCTCTCTCATCTCCACTACGCCTCACCACCGCTGGTCATCGTCGACCGGCGATCCTTCAACCGACGGTCAGCCCCCACCACCGGCCAGCCAACCAAATGCCTCTCCATTACCGCAAGTCGCCACAAACCTGCCAGGAAAAACCACCCCTACTGCCTACTTCTCCTCTCTCTCCGATTTCCTCACTCGACAGAAACCCACCGCCGCCGTTTCTTTTCCCCTTCCAGCCGGTGGGCTCCCTCAATCTCTCTCCTCTTGTTCGTTGAGAGCAAATCCTCGCTAGAGTTGATGATCGGCGAGGGTTCAATGAACCCCGTTTGATTATTGCCCGGTCTGATTTTGATTTGGTTGCTCTGCTTGCGAATTACCCCGAAACAGGTTCTTAGATTTAAAATTCACGATGTTTAGGATGTGGTTTTGACTTGATTATTTTGATTTCATGCTTATTAACACCTTTAGATTATCATATGTGAAAATCCCCAATTTTATGAACATTTGTTTAACCCTAATTAGAGGATTTGGACACTGATTTGTGCAATTGCTGAAACATATCCCTTTTGCATGTTGACTGATTAGTTTTGACATTGATAAGATTGAGATTTTCCTACCGGATCAGAATTAGAGTCTTATTTCTTGAAATTTTGCTACCTTGGTATTCGTCGGATAATACAAACCCATTCATTTCTGAATTGGAGTTCAATCGTGCTTGTAGTTTAGTAACATGACTTTTTTTATGCTGATAGGCAATTTGATTATGAAGAAATCTTCCAAGTTTCATATTTGTTTCGTTTATTGAATTTGAACAACTTTGATACTCATATGTCATTGACAATTTTGATGAATGATTTGCTCTAATCGATTTTGCTTTAATTGATTTTGCTTCTTTGAAATAATTTCAGTATTTACATAATTATAGTAAGTGTTGGATTTGATTGCTGTGTCTTGACTGATTTTGAAAACCGAAAGCAGTCCAATGCTTGATCCTTCTGGTAAGATATGATTTTTATTGACTCCAGTATATTTTCCTTCTTTAATTGTGATTGCTTGAGTATCCGATTATATATGGTAAATTTTGGCTGTCCAGTGTCCTTATTTGCTCCTCTTTAATTCAAAAAATATTCTTACCCACTTATTTATGATAAATGAATACTTTTTACATGAAATGGATTCAGTCCTTTGGTTTAAGGAAAACTGAATTCCTTTAATTAATTTCCTGAATATTCTTTTTTTTTTTTTTGAGATTGTTCACAACTCTTGTCCTATAAAAACAACCTCTTTTCATTCATTGCACACACTTTGAACATCACTACTCTCCTCTACACTTAAAAATATTTCTCTACTTTTGATCTTGAGACTGTTTTGGTTGCTAACTATTATCACTGGTCCTCACTTTGAAAGTGCGGTTTCTTGTTTGTATCTTATTATTCTTGCTACCAACCGGTTAGTGTTCTCTAATGATGCATTCATTCCTTTCGTGCTAATCCTGTGTGATTATGATCATGATTTGATTTATTTTGCAATTAAGTGTTTCTCCACCGTGGTGTTATGTATGTGAATCTGAAATGACCTTTGCTCATCTCATAACCCCTTTGGTGTGAGCCTGCCTGGGATCCTTGAGATCCTTAGGATCTCGACAGCACCAAGGGTTAGTTATGGGCTGCCAAAGGTATGTTTTGGATTCTGGGAGTGTTTTGGTGTCTCTGTTTATGTTCAACAGGTTGAAGGCGAGACTTTAGATAAGACGAAGAGTTGCCAGGGGTTTGGAGTAGTGAAGGGCTATCCCACTTAGCCCTTCTCTATTTTCTTCTTTCTTTATTCATTGGTCTGTAATAATTATTGTATGAACACTTTGACTGTATAATAAAATTACGGGGACTGCTTAGGGGGGCGGAGATTCTGTGATTTGAATTTTTTTTAGACATCATGCATATAGGATTTCACATGTTAGTTAATTCGGCAAACCTTCTAGGATTATTAAGTTAATTGCCTTATCACCTGGAAATCATGTTCTAGGATCGCTTAAGCAATTTCAAGTATGTTTTAGTAAATAAATTAACTATCCAGCATGTTTATACAATTTCCAACATGTCTAAATAATTTTTCAGCATGTTTAAACATCTTTCCAACGTTGTCTAATTGATTTTCCAGCTTATTAAATTAATTTCCAACACCTTAAGATAATTTTTCTGCACACTTATAATTTATTTTCAGCATATTAAACCTATTGTCTAGCTTTTTTTTTAAATTTAACTTTCAGCACTTGTAATTAATTTTCAGCACTTTTAATTAATTTCCAGCATTTTTAAATTAGTTTTCTGCAAATTTTAATCAATTTCCTGCAAAACTTAAACTAATTTTCAACATTTTTAATTTCCTGCCCACTTTTAATTAATTTTTTCTGCAGATTTTAATTAATTTCCTGCAAAATTTAAACTAATTTCCTGCCCACTTTTAATTTTTTTTGCATATTTTAATTAATTTTCTGCACACTTAATTTTAATTTTCGGCACAATTAAATTATAATTCTGCATATTTAAGTTAGTTTTCTGCATATTTAAATCAATTTTGGCACATTTGAATTAAATAAAATTTCTGCATATTGAAATTAGCTTTCAACATCTTTCACTTAACATCTAGTACTTTAATTTAATTTCCGGCACCTTGATTGATATGCCTAGCTTAGAAAGTATGCCTATAGGTCCTAATCACGTAAAAATAAATAATTATCTTTTTGAGCATGTCAATCACCTAATCAACTTTAATTAAATAAGAGGCATATTTGAAACCGTTACGTGCTAAATGCTAGTTTTGTTTGTTCTGATTGACGTAAACCTTGAGTCTAATTAGGTAGCCTAGGCTTCTTGTCTAAAACTCAATCCAAAATAATAAGTCCAATGCCTCTTGGATATTATGTTGGGACGGGTAGGCATTTTATGGAACACTAGCTTTGTCGTTTTCTATAGAACGCCTTTAGGCTTAATAACCAATTAGGTGGGGTGGGTAGAACAATCGGATATGATGTAAGTTGACCCGAGCAGAATTTGACAATGCGACATACGGCGTTGTCATCCGTTAATAAGTCGAGCGCTGATCCGAATAAGATAAAATTAACCCTTGTTCAAACCTTTTTAAAATAACTTCTATTATATTTTAGTCTTTGCATGTCCCTTTGCTTTGGGGTAGTCTATGTTTACTTTCTAAAATAAAATTTTCTTTTTTATAAATTATGTCTTTTTCTATCTTCTCTTTTATCTAATTCATTTCATTATTTATTTACACATTTTTATTGCTTTATCACGTAGTTAATTATTAATCAGATAATAATTAAGTTGCATGTGTAATTTGTCTAATTTTTTTTTTATCTTTTGAACGCTTAGTTAAATGTTAAGTTAATAAAATAATCGACCTTTTGCTTATCACATAGAATCCCCACGTAATATATGAGTTCGGTCGGGACCCATATTTGTGGACCTCGAAAGGTGCCTAACACCTTCCTTTCGAGGTAACCTGAACCCTTACCCGAATTTCTGATTGACGTAGACTAAATTAAAATAAGTTCGTAATTAGTCTAGATCGTTAGGTGGCGACTCTTCACACTTAAATCATCCCAAAAAGAGTTGTCACGTCGAATACCGGTTTTCGCGAGAAAAATGGGGCGCGACAGCATGGCGACTCTGCTGGGGATATACTTAGGTTCTAACCATTACGGATTCGTGTTTATGTGGGATTTTGTGT
Organism: Capsicum rhomboideum; assembly: GCA_031232105.1. NCBI lineage: Eukaryota > Viridiplantae > Streptophyta > Magnoliopsida > Solanales > Solanaceae > Capsicum > Capsicum rhomboideum. Next base: position 96,324,736 of record CP124719.1, on the reverse strand, counting down.
TTCCTTTTCCTTTTTTTTTATTTTTTATGGCAATAGGACTTACATGCTAGGCATGATCCACCCCTTTCCCCTTCTTCCTTTGTTTGTTTTCTTAAATGATTAATTTAACTCCTTATTAAGTTTTATTTATTTCGTTGTTGAGTCATTTATTGTACCATGTTCATCTCCCTCCCTTTTCATTTATTCATTTCTGTGACTATTTGGTATATATTTTTTCATGTTTAATTTATTTTATTATGCCTCTTATATCGTGTGTTGTTTTTATTATATTTGCTTATTTTTATTATATTGCTGTTTTTCATAAATTGCATATTTGTTATCGCTTTATTTTCATGCTAGGTGTTTATTGTTTTATTTTAATTAGTATTCCGCTTGTACCTTCCTCCACTTGGAACCTCCTTTCTTTTCTTTTAAGAACGGCTGCGTGGTTGCACAGACGTTCATTCCTAAAATGCCCTAGCGGGAAATACCTCATGGATCGGTCGATCAGCGAGGCGTCGACAGTCATGAGCTTTCCCACTCTCAAGTTGTCCACTTGAGGGAACCGTGTCATGAAACTATTCTTGTTCTTTAGATCGTGGTTGCGTGTTCTTTTACTAAGGAATATACATCTCATTCAGCCTGGAATGTCTTGGCACCCTTGATGCGCTGAATGTTAATTAATGAAACCTAGTCTCAAGTCCAAAGGGGTTCACAACCCCAAAAGGGCGCATAATCTTATTTGCTATGTGTTAAACTTCTATGCTACCTACCTTGCTTTTTTTTTTTTTTGGTTTTTGTTTTTTCTCTCTTTTGTTTTAGCTGTTCCTTAATCTTAGAGTTTCTTACTCTTGGAATTAATGTCTTGCTATTTTACCTTTGTTCCTTTAGGCCCGAAATATACCATCTTAGGGCTTAGTGTCAAAACTCTCTTTCAACTTATCTTCATGGCTCAATCTTGTCCTCCAAGATATCTTTTAGCATACTAATCATCTCTTGGTTCGATGCATTCCTCGATAGGATGTTCTACATTATTTCTACTCTTTTAGGATAACTCATTATTTTAGGAAATTCTTAATCAACACCTTCAATATTAACATACCATTGTCTTTACCATAACTCTTGACAATGAGTGTTTTCATATTCGTGTCATACTCTGGCTTTGCCAACCTCTAAGTCATATAGAGCTTTCAGCTATTCACTTCAATAAGCATAACTCAAATGTCTTACTCCATGACATTAATCAAAGACATTCTATTGTTGTGTGTTTTACTAATCATAAGTCCTTTCTTCTAAGGTTGACTACAGTTGAACATCAAGAATGGTCAGTCAAGTAATGTTCATCAATCTTACCAACAGTGAAGCTGAGCGTAGGAGTTTGGCTTTGCACCAAGACAAGCTTACTTCTTTTGAGTCGAGCATTATGAGTATGGAAAGAAAAATTGAGAGAATCAGAGGAATAATGACTAATCTTCGAGGTTCATCTGATATGCCACCATACTTTCCAGAGCCATTGTCCAAAACTGACTTCTTTGCTCCCATCTACACTATGGAGTCTCCAGTATTGACGACCTCACCTATGCCTGATTGTGACGCACAAGTATCTCCAAGTTTGTATTCAGTCGCACTGCAAAAAACACTCAATGGGTTGACAGAGATGGCCAAACTGAAGGAAACAGAAGGAAAGATTTATAACCATATGGCAGGGTTATCTCGACAGCTCGAGATGGATAGGTTATCCAAATCAGGAGAAGAAAGTAAGAATAAAGTTTAGGACTTGAACTTTCCATTATATGATGGGTTTGGGGATCCTCGCTCCCATTTGAAAGCATAACTCGATAAGCTGGCTATTATAGGGCAAAGTGATGGTCTTAAGATGAAGTTTTTTTTCAGTTCACTTACAGGTCTAGCATTGATATGGTACGTAGAGAAGGATACAAGTAAGTGGGTCTCTTGGGACAATTTGGCAAGTGACGTTATTGGGCGGTTCGACAATAGGCTGAAGAGGAAGTTCATAGGTGAAACTCTAATACATGACAAGGTTGGTTTGGTTGAGCCACAATTCAGGGATAAGGGAAAGACAATTATCAATGAGGCATCAAAGCCTCCAAAGCCCGAAGTGAGGAAATCTCAAGTTATGACTCTCTTAGATGAACCACTATCAGTCACTTCTGAAATGTTGAGGTCACATGACATCTTGTAGCCTAAGCTTAATGGTTCATATTACCCTTCAAGTCCTTTCTTTGATCCCAAAAAGCATTGCGCCTTCCATTCTGGCATGCCTGGTCATGACACGTATGAATGCCGCCAGTTAAAGAGAGAACTATAAAATTTGATAAGCGATGGGACGATAGTAAAGAAAAGTCGTGTCACACCCCAAATTCCATTGGGGCGGACTGGTACCCGAAGCCGTTAAGGCCCGAGAGAACCAACCTATGATCAAGTACATTCGTATGCAAGTCACTAAGTGAACAACATTATGTCACATATAGATACGAGATATCAATGACGGAAGTCATGGAAAGACATTCAAATAGATATGAGACTTGGCCGTTAGGGCCACCACGTCAAAAGGGTAAGACATTCCTTCATTTGAATTACAACGTCCACAAAGCCTCTAACAGATACATAACCATGCCTAAAGTCGGGACAAGTACCCGCTTTATACAACTATTACACAGTACCAAAACAAGTGTATACAAGTGACTCGCAAAGCTCCGAACCAATCTGGAGCTCACGAATAGTCTGCAGATGGCCCGTATCTTACTGTGAAGGTCTACTAGCTCCTGTGCCTGCAACAAGTAAGGTAGGTCCCCTAAGGGACGTCAGTACAAAAGAATGTACTGAGTATGTAAGGTCATAAGTAACTGTATGAAATATAGGAACTCAAATGGAATCAAATACAAATGAATGGACAACTTTGATAAACCACCGTACTGTATTTGTGGAACCATGTACATTACATTCATTCCTTTCCTTTTTACGTTCATATCAATATCAACATCAATCATACAATGCCCGGGACCAACTGATCAGTGGTAAATAACATTGGGATCGGCTCGAGCTAGGCTTATGCCCCAGAGCTGCCACCCATAAATCAATAAATCAGGTTTGGTTCGAGCTAGGTTTTCACCCCCAGAGCTGCCCCCTGTATCCAATAAATCAGGTTCGGCTAGAGCTAGGATTTTTCCCCCAGAGATGCCCCCTACACTCAACAATATATGCATTACTTCCTTTCTTTACTTTTTGTGAGATTGTTACATTGGTGGTCATAACATTATTGGAGCTTTGGAACAATAGTCAATGAATAAGAGACACGTGAATAACAATTTCTAACAAACCTGAAATGAGATACTTTAAAACATTTCAGAGTGGAAACAAGTGCGGTAACGATGTGAATAATAGGTGCTACCAAAGGATACGACAAAGAGTAACCTTACATACCTTATCCTTCCAACGTGTGACTATAACAATTCAGCTCTTCCTTAAAGTGTTACTCTACAATATGAATACATAATGGAGCTTACATTAAAAGTCAACTACATCAAAAGTTCACAAGGTGGTAATAAACTATTCGACTGCCATATAACTTCATTCCACCCTCCTACAATACAATTTACTACCTCACCATACCAACAATACCAAACTAGTCAACACATCAACCTAGATATCACAAACCGATAGGAATTCACACCAAGTTTATACTTTACATTTCCTCCTCAACAAATCATCACATTTACTCCATCAAGTCACTTAAATACCTTTCACAACAACACATTAAAAACAATCCACAATTGGTACAATCCAAAATGCCTCCGAAATACCCTCTTAGAGCTTTCCAAAGGGTACCATGAGTTGGTGAATGCATCTAAGAAGGGTAGAGGGGCTTTGGAGGGTCAAAGAGAAGAAAAAACAAGCTAAACGAGGTTTTGGAAGGACCTGCAGAGCAAAATGCACCCGCAGGTGATGAGGTACGATCGCAGGTGGCCTTTTGACCCTGTCCAGGGCCACCTGCGTGGGCAGGTGGCTCATCCGCGAAGGCGGATGCCCGAATTGGCTAAAATGAGTCATTTTTGGGTCCATCTTTGTAATAAATGGTCCATGGCCATAAGTAAGATTCTCTTTTCATATCTTAGGTTAACTTTGATGCCAACAAACAATTATGGTTTCAAAATGCACATGAACATCACAAAACTATATTCTCCTTTCACTACACCACCGGTTCCATGCACAATTTCATAACAACATTTCCACAAGTCATACACAAGGAGGAAACAAGTTAGGGACATAACCACATTCTAACATGTTGAAATTTCATCCATCTACTTTACTTCCTTCAAGACTTTAAGTCTCCTTTCAAGTTTAAACTACATAGAAGGCAAATCCTTTAGTAAAGAAGCAAAAGTGGACTGCTTCACAATAAGTGGACTGCTCAACACTTTTTAAACACAACAAACATGATCTACACAACCCCTCATGCATATAATATATTAAACCATAAGCGTAAACACTTACCAAGGCTTGCAAGGGAAAGATCTTGTTCAATGGGGTGGTTGCTTAGGGTTTGAGAGGAGAAAATATTTCTTGGAAAAATCTGAAATTTTGCAAGTATAATTTGGTGAATAAGATCTGATTTTTCAGCCTTATATAGTCCATCCAAAACACCTCGCTTTATGGTCATCCTTAGCCAAACTTTTGGTCAAAGATGAGGTGTTTACTTGGTCAAATCTAGAATGGATCATTTCCTTTTGGGACATGTCTTATTTACTTAATATTTGGGCCTCAATTGAGCCCATTAGCACAATATTAATTCATCCCAATAAAGTTAGCGGGTAATACACCAACTATCCCAAGTTTAAATAATTCCATTAATGTTAAGGTAGTCAAATAAGTTTGGAAAGGTACGGGGTGTTACATCCTTCCCCCTTTAGGAACATTCGTCCTTGAATGTTGGTAACATTATCCCAATTTAAACAAGTTCACATCTAAGTTCATTCTTCATATTATCACATGCACATAATACTTATATATACTTACTTGTTATTGCTCCAATTCCGCATCTTGAACTTTCCCTTCAGTTTGAAATAAATGCGGGTACTTAGATTTCATCATTTCCTCGGCTTCCCATGTGATTTCTTCTACTTGTTGATTTTTCCAAAGCACTTTTACGGAAGCTACTTCTTTATTTCTGAATCTCTTAACTTGTCGATCCAGAATAGCAATAGGTACTTCTTCATAGGTGAGATCTTTTGTAATTTGTTCATATTCAGTGGAAGCAATACGAGATGGATCTCCTATGCACTTCTGAAGCATTGAAACATGAAACACTGGATGAATTGTGGAGAGTTCTTGGGGTAGTGCTAATTCATACGCAACTTGACCAAATCTTCGGATAATCTTATATGGCCCTCTATAACGTGGACTCAGCTTTCCCTTCTTCCCAAATCTCATTACCCCTTTCATTGGTGACACTTTCAAGAATACCCAATCACCTATGGCATATTCTAGCCCCCTTCTTCTAACATCGGTATATGACTTGTGTCGACTTTGGGCCATTTGTAGCCGCTGTTGTATCACCTCAACTTTCTCCATAGCTTGATGAACAAGATCTGGCCCAAATAAGGCAGTTTCACCCGCTTCAAACCATCCAATTGGTGATCTACACTTTCTTCCATATAAAGCTTCATAAGGCGCCATTTTGATACTTGAATGATAGCTATTATTGTAGGCAAATTCAATAAGAGATAAATGATCATCCCAACTACCTTTAAAGTCCAATGTGCAAGCTCGTAGCATATCTTTAAGTGTTGTATGGTACGCTCTGCCTGTCCATCTGTTTGAGGATGAAAAGTTGTGCTTAAATTCACTTGGGTACCCAAACTCTTCTGAAAAGACTTCCAAAAATTTGCAGTAAATTGAGCTCCCCTGTCCGATATAATAGAGATTGGAATCCCGTGCAATCGAACTATCTCTTTAATATACAACCGCACATAATCTTCAGTTGTGTAGGTGGTGTTAACCTGTAGAAAATATGCTGATTTGGTAAGTCTGTCAACTATTACCCATATGGAATCAAATTTCTGAAGTGTACGAGGCAAACCTATGATGAAATCCATGTTAATCATGTCCCACTTCCAGATTGAAAGATTTATACATTGCATATAACCTTCAGGCTTCTGATGCTCTACTTTTACTTGTTGACAATTTGGACATTGGGCTACGAATTCTGCAATGTTCTTCTTCATGTTACCCCACCAATACATTTCTTTCAAATCATGATACATTTTGGTGGCTCCCGGATAATAGAATACCATGAATGATGTGCGTCTGTCATAATCCATCTCTTTAGCTCATCTACATCAGGTACACACAATCTACTTTGGCACTAAAGTACTCCCGCTTGCGTAAGATCAAATGCCTTTGTCAAACCTTGTTGTACATTCTTCTTCAGCTGCAATAACATAGGATCTGCATACTGTTTTTCCTTCACTTCAGCTACTAATGAAGATTCTGCCGCATTTTGTACCATAATTTCTTCATCTGGAGTTTCAAGAAGACGAACCCCCAACTGGCTAGTTGATGTAGATCCTTAACTATACCTTGCTTTTCCGTGAGCTGGCCATCAGTGCTTCCTATTGCTTTATAGCTTAATGCATCGGCTACCACATTTGCTTTTCCCAGATGATATAAGATATCGATATCATAATCTTTTAATAGTTTCAGCCACCTCTGCTGCCTCAAATTTAGATCCTTCTTCTTGAAAATATACTGCAAACTCTTATGATCGGTATATATATCAACATGAACCTCATACAAATAGTGGCATCATATCTTTAAAGCAAATATCACAGCTGCTAGCTCAAGATCATATGTTGGATAATTTCTCTCATGTGGCCGCAACTATCTTAAAGCATAAGCTATTACATTACCGTGTTACATCAATACACATCCTAAGCCGACTCCTGAAGCATCACAATATACCGCATACCCTTCTGTGCCTTCTGGAAGTACCAATACAGGTGTAGAAGTCAATTTATCTTTCAAATCTTGGAAACTCTTCTCACATGCATCATTCCACTGAAACTTGGTTGCCTTGTGTGTTAGCTTTGTTAAAGGTGCCGAAATGGAAGAAAACCCTTCAACAAATCTTCTATAATATCCTGTCAACCCGAGAAAACTACGAATCTCTGTAGGTGTCATAGGTTTTGGCCAATTCTTCACAGCTTCTATCTTTTGTGTATCAACCCTTATTCCTTCATCAGATATAATATGACACAAGAATGCTACAGATTTTAACCAAAATTCATATTTAGAGAACTTTGCATATAACTTACGATCACGAAGAATCTGTAACACCTGCCGTAAGTGATTAGCATGGTCCTCTTGTGATCTTGAATAAACCAAAATATCATCTATAAACACTGTCACGGACACATCTAAAAATGGCTTAAACACCCTATTCATCAAATTTATAAAAACTGTTGGTGCATTTGTTAGCCCAAATGACATAACTAAAAACTCATAATGACCATACCGTGTTCAGAAAGCTGTCTTGGGTATATCTTTTTCCCTAACCCTTACTTGATGATAACCTGATCTCAGGTCAATCTTTGAGAGACATTTGGTACCCTGTAATTGGTCAAACAAATCATCAATTCTGGGGAGAGGATATTTATTATTGACTGTTACCTTATTCAGTTGCTGATAATCAATACACATTCTCAACGTGCCATCTTTCTTTCGTACAAATAACACTGGTGCACCCCAAGGGGACATACTAGGCCTTATGAATCCCTTTTCCAGCAAGTCTTTTAATTGCTCCTTCAATTCCCATAACTCTCTGGGGCCATTCTATACGGAGGAATAGAGATAGGTTGAGTGCCTAGAATCACATCAATACCAAACTCTATTTCCCTTTCTGGAGGTAAACCTAGAAGATCTTCAGAAAATACATCAAGGAATTCATATACCACTAGAACCGATTGAAGAGTTGGTGGCTTCACATCGGTATCTTGCACTCTTACTAAGTGACATATGTACCCCTTGGATTTCATTTTCCTTACCTTAAGATAGGAAATAAATTTACCTCTCGGTGCTTCAACATTACCCCTCCATTCAAGGACGGTCTTTTGTGGGAAATGGAAATGTACCTTCTTAGCTCGGTAATCTACCATGGCATAACAAGAAGCCAACTAGTCCATACCCATTATAATATCAAAATCTACCATTTCCAGCTCAATAAGATCAGCCAATGTATTATGATCACAAACAGTGACCATACAATTATGATAGACTCTCTTGACTATAATAGACTCACCCATGGGTGTAGATACTTCAAATGGCTTAACTAAAAATTCTGGTGTTCTTTTGAATTTTTTAGCAATCAATGGAGTGACGTATGATAGGATAGAACTCGAATCAATCAATGCATATACATTATGTGAAAAGATGGATAATGTACCTGTAACCACATCAGGAGAAGCCTCCAAATTCCGTCGATCCGCTAAAGCATAGGTACAGTTCTGTACTCCACTAGAATTAGTTGTTCCTCTAGCACCTCTACCACGCCCAATAGGTTGTGCACCCAACGATGATGATGCAACGGCTGATCCCGTAGGTCGCGTCATACTACCCGTACCCCTTTGTGGGCACTCTCTCATCATGTGCCCTGACATACCACACCAAAAGCAAACATTCATTCCAAACCGGCATTCACCTAAATGAAACTTCCCGCAATGCTGATACGACTGATGAGAAAACCTCAATTGGCTCATACTTCCTTGTTCTCGATACCCCGCTATCTGTGAACCTCTAATCCCACTACTTTACCCAACTTGACTGCCTCTAAACCCTCGAAATTAGGATGGAGTACCTGCTGTAGAATAAGAAAATGAGGGTCTAAGCGGTCTATTAAAAACCCGAGGCCTAAATTCTTCTTGGGATGCTATGAATTGTCCCATAGGTTTAGCCCTCTTTGACGGCCCTCTTTCAAATTCTTGCGTCCTTCTCCTTTGCCTCTGATCCTCCATCTTCTGTGCAAAAGCTTGTATCCTGGCTATATCCATATCTCTATTCAAAGCAGCGATAGTACAACCCTTAACCAAATATGGGTCCAATCTATCCACATACCGGTGAACTCTATCGTCCATAGTAGCTACTACATTAGTAGCATACCTGGACAAAGAGTTAAACCGAAGATTGTATTCTCTGACACTCATATTACCTTGATGAAGATTTAAAAACTGGTCTGCACGAGCCTCTCGGATCTCATATGGAAGATAATGATCAAGGAATGCCGCTTTGAATTCTTCCCAACTAGCTGGAAGTGCACCGATACCCCTAGATCATTTCCAATCTTCGTACCATAATATAACCTTTCCTTGTAGCCTATATGCTGCAAGCTCAACTGTTTCTGTACCAGATACATGCATAACATCTAAAGCCCTCGAATTTGGTTCATGAAGTCTTGTGGGTCTTCATTAAGATCTAACCCGGTGAACGTGGGAGGATCTAATTTCAGAAAATCCTGTGTCCGCCGACTAGCTGCCTTAGCCGTACCGTCCTTACTTGTCGTTGGACCAGCTTGTCCTTGATTTTGTGCAACAACTATACGAGTTAATATTTGCATCGCATTCTTTAAATCCTACCCAGTAGCATTAACAGGTGGTTCGGGGGATACTCCTCTCCTTTTTGGCTCTCCTGGAAATGGAAGAGTAGAAGAAGCCCGTGATGCAAACTCGTCTTCAGCCTCACCTTGATTAACTTGTTCAGGTGGTGATTTACTGGTTCCTTCTCTGACAATCATGTCTACCTTCTTACCTCTACCTCTACCTCTTTTTGTAATCGACATTTTGCTATACTGAGGAAATAAAACATAAAATGAATTCAGTGGTCAAATATGACTCCACCTACAGCTTTGGCTCTATTGCACGATCTAGGAAATGAAGAAAAGAAACAACTCCTAAATATCCCATAGACTTCTGCTTATAAATGTGGTGCACAGCACATCCATAAGCAATACGCTACTCGGACACGGCTTTGTAGACACCCTAGGACAACCTACTCTGATACTACTTTGTCACATCCCAAATCCCATTGGGGCGGACTGGCACCCGAAGCCGTTAAGGCCCGAGAGAACCAACCTATGATCGAGTACATTCGTATGCATGCAAGTCACTAAGTGAACAAAATTAAGTCACATATAGATACGAGATATCAATGACGGAAGTCATGGAAAGACATTCAAATAGATATGAGACCTGACTGTTAGGGCCACCACGTCAAAAGGGTAAGATATTCCTTCGTTTGACTTACAATGTCCACAAAGCTCTAACAGATACATAACCATGCCTAAAGTCGGGACAAGTCCCTGCTTTATACAACTATTACACAGTACCAAAATAAGTGTATACAACTGACTCGAAAAGCTCCGAACCAATCTGGAGCTCACCAATAGTCTGCAGATGGCCCGTATCTTACTGTGAAGGTCTACTAGCTCCTGTACCTGTAGAAAGTAAGGTAGGTCCCCCAAGGGACGTCAGTACGAAAGAATGTACTGAGTATGTAAGGTCATAAGTAACTGTATGAAATATAGGAACTCAAATGGAATCAAATACAAATGAATGGACAACTTTGATAAACCACCGTACTGTATTTGTGGAACCATGTACATTAAATTCATTCCTTTCCTTTTTACGTTCATATCAATATCAACATCAATCATACAATGCCCGGGACCAACTGATCAGTGGTAAATAACATTGGGATCGGCTCGAGCTAGGCTTATGCCCCAGAGCTGCAATCCATAAATTAATAAATTAGGTTTGGCTCGAGCTAGGTTTTCACCCCCAGAGCTGCACCCTGTATCCAATAAATCAGGTTCGGCTAGAGCTAGGCTTTCGCCCCCAGAGCTGCCCCCTGTACTCAACCATATATGTATTACTTCATTTCTTTACTTTTTGTGAGATTGTTACATTGGTGGTCATAACATTATTGGTGCTTTGGAACAATAGTCAATGAATAAGAGACACGTGAATAACAATTACTAACAAACCTGAAATGAGATACTTTAAAACATTTCAGAGTGGAAACAAGTGCAGTAATGATGTGAACAATAGGTGCCACCAAAGGATACGGAAAAGAGTAACCTTACATACCTTATCCTTCCAACGTGTGACTATAACAGTTCAGCTCTTCCTTAAAGCGTTACTCTACAGTATGAATACATAATGTAGCTTACATTAAAAGTCAACTACATCACAAGTTCACAAGGTGGTAATAAACTATTCGACTGCCATATATCTTCATTCAACCCTCCTACAATACAATTTACTACCTCACCATACCAACAACACCAAACCAGTCCACACATCAACCTAGATATCACAAACCGATAGGAATTCACACCAAGTTTATACTTTACATTTCCTCCTCAACACATCGTCACATTTACTCCATCAAGTCACCTAAATACCTTTCACAACAATACATTAAAAATAATCCACAATTGGTACAATCCAAAATGCCTTCGAACTACCCTCTTAGAGATTTTCAAAGGGTACCATGAGTTGGTGAATGCATCTAAGAAGGGTAGAGGAGCTTTGAAGGGTCAAAGAGAAGCAAAAACAAGCTAAACGAGGTTTTGGAAGGACCTGTGGAGCAACCTGTGCCCGCAGGTGGTGAGGTACGGCCGCAAGTGCCCTTTTGGCCCTGTCCAAGGCTACCTGCGAAGTCACATGCCCGGGCAGGTGGCTCATCCGCGAAGGCGGATGCCCGAATTGGCTAAAATGAGTCATTTTTGGGTCCATCTTTGTAATAAATGGTCCATGGACATAAGTAAGCTTCTCTTTTCATATTTTAGGTTAACTTTGATGCCAACGAACAATTATGGTTTCAAAATGCACATGAACATCACAAAACTATATTCTCCTTTCACTACACCACCGGTTCCATGCACAATTTCATAACAACATTTCCACAAGTCATACACAAGGAGGAAACAAGTCAGGGATATAACCACATCCTAACATGTTGAAATTTCATCCATATAATTCACTTCCTTCAACACTTTAAGTCCCTTTTCAAGTTTAAACCACATAGAAGGCAAATCCTTTAGTAAAGAAGCAAAAGTGGACTGCTCAACACTTTTTAAATATAACCAACATGATCTACACAACCCCTCATGCATATAATATATTAAAACATAAGAGTAAACACTTACCAAGGCTTGCAAGGGGAAGATCTTGTCCAAAGGGGTGGTTGCTTAGGGTTTGAGAGGAGAAAATATTTCTTGGAAAAATCTGGAATTTTGCAAGTATATTTTGGTGAATAAGAGTTGATTTTTCAGACTTATATAGTCCCTCCAAAACACCTCTCTTTATGGTCATCCTTAGCCAAACTTTTGGTCAAAGATGAGGTGTTTACTTGGTTAAATCTAGAATGGATTATTTCCTTTTGGGCCATGTCTTATTTACTTAATTTTTGGGCCTCAATTGAGCCCATTAGCACAATATTAATTCAGCCCAATAAAGTTAGTGGGTAATACACCAACTATCCCAAGTTTAAATAATTCCATAAATGTTAAGGTAGTCAAATAAGTTTGAAAAGGTACGGGGTGTTACAAGTCTCCCTCAACTGATATGGTATCCATCTCCAAAAATCACTCCAACACCAAATTACGCCTGTTACCCCTAATTCTCCACAAAGCCTCATCCTCGAACTGTTTGGTACCCACTTCCATCCATTGCTCCAACATCAAAATACATCCTTGTGTCTTATCTAAATACACCAACAAATCAACGATCTAATCAATCCGCTAGACCTCCAGTCAAGTCTCAAAAAAATCCACCAAGAAAATACACCCCTCTGGTTTAACCCATAACTCAGTTGTATGAAAGACTCAGAGAAGCAGGCTACATCATACTCATCCCTGCCGTACCTGTTAATACTCAGTATAAACGATACAATCCTGATCAGGTTTGCGCCTACCACTCTGGGATGAAAGGGCATCCCATAGAGGCGTGTTTTGCCTTGAAGGACAAGATTCAAGCGATGATTGATACTAAGATGATAACTGTAACAGAGTTAAAACTCGGTGTTGATTAACTTCCTAAGCATGACTAGCACTGATGAAGAGGATATCATGTTCGGGCTCTGAAGCATTTGAAATTACTTTAAGCTTTAGATACTTGGAATAATATGGATTTTCTTTTATGCTATCCTTTATGTAATTGGAACTACGTTTGACCTGATTCCCTTATAAGAGGGATACGTAGGCGCTCATTTAATGGGTTTGGTCTCATTATAATAACATTTTTCTTTCCCTCTGTTTTTATCATTTTGTATGAAGTTGGAAGGATTAACGATGATATCAATCACAAAGGATGTTTCAAAAATCAACGGTTATGATGTTCAACATGAGTCGACCTTGTCCATTCCCCTAGCTTTCTTATCTTCTTTACCACCAAATTTCAAATTCAGCGTCATGTTAATCTCTTGAAAGCATAAGTTCTATCACTACCGTCTATCTTGTGCGTTAGAAGCCCAAATCTCTACGCTTAGATCACTTATTAAGTCATAGTCTTCGCTTAGAATGTCATCTATTTATATTTATTAAGTTTTAAACTTATTTGTGCAATGTGGTAACTTTCATTTGATTTATTTATTTTGTTTAACAGGTTGTCTAACATTTGAACATTGAATCGGCTAAGAGTCTGCAATTTGAAAAAATACGCCTAACCATCTTGATCCTTTTTCTAACACAAATTTTGCTTCTTCCCCACCACAAAATACCTTCTTGCCTATCTTCTTATTCGTTTCCTCAACAAATATCTTTGATACAAGCCAATCTTGGTACTTTGCAAAACATGGTAATGCATAATGTGGAATCACCTACATTGCAACAAAAGTTTCTTGACTTAGAAAAGAGGTTGGACGAGTGTCTACGTTCCAAAGGCATTTATGACTTGAGGTATGAGAAGCTGTGTCTACATCCAAGGGTTGGTTTGCCTCCAGAATATAAAGTCCCAAATTCAATGCGTTTGATAGGCTTGGAGAACAGATCATGCATCTAAAGGACTATTGTGGCAGATTAGTTGGAATTGGGCATAACGAAGCTTTACTAATGAGACTCTTCATTCAGAGCTTGTCAGGAATAACACTTACTTGGTATGTCAAACAAGACTTTGACAAGTGGTATACATGGGAAGACATGGCTCAAGACTTTGTGAGACAATATAAGTTTAATGTCAAGGTAGATCCGACGATGCTGGACTTGCTTGAAGTAAAGAGAATGAATCATGAATCTTTAGAGGAATATGCAACAAGATAGAGAGTGAAAGCTTCTAAGATACGTCCTCTTATGCCTGAAGAAGAGTTGATCCAAATTTTCGTCAGGTCGCTAGATGGTATATACTATCAAAAATTATTCGGATTATGTATTCAAAGCTTCGACGATCTGATCTTAATTGGGAAAAGATTAGAATATGGTATTCGTACAGGAAGAGTTATTGATGTTTCCGCAATACAAGCTATTTTTCAAGCATTGAAAGCTTCGCCAAAAGAAGAAAAAGAAGAAGATATCTCAACCATCCCACCTCAAGAACAATACTATCCAAATACCCAACAGTCATACGCTATTTTTGACACCTACAACCCACAAGGTTTTCAATACCCAAATTCTCACCAACTTGATCCAATACTACCCAATTCTCATCAACCAAAGAAAATGAAACCTTGTATCTTTACCCCTTTGACTGAACCTTTATCCAACATATTTCAAAGATTATTTGCTCAAGGAGTTCTGAAACCAAGGAAAGGATGGATCCTTAAATACCTGCCTTCGAATTTTGACTTGTCCAAAAGGTATGCATATCATTCAAATATCCAAAGTCATGATATTGAGGAATGTTCAGCATTGAGGTACAAGATCCAAGACTTGATTGAGAAGGGCAAGATTATAGTACAACAAGGGCGACTAAGCAATATCTATGACCCTACCACAAGCACAATTATTGTCCAAAGTGATCCGATAGAGATTGTCCCGAGACATTTGACAAGGAAGCGTAACGTACATCAAAGGAACTGAGAAGGATAAAACCATCACAAGAAAAGTACCAATTCTCTTTCTAATGAATAAAATTTCCTGCTTTTTTCTCTTTGTATTCATGAACTACGTTTGACCTGACTTCCATTGGGATACGTAGGCAGCCCATTCTTGGGTTCGGTCTCAATCTAATAAAATTTTATTTTTCCCTTCATATTCAAATCACTTCATCTTTTGACAAGACTCTATTCAACAAATCTAAACTATTTTGACCCATTCATGACTTCAAATGACAATTGCAGATTCGAAGTCGAACCTCAATGTTCGAATGCAAGACAACCATTTCTTTTGAACTAACAATTTTCTTTGAGTGATGCAGGAATATAAGACTTGGGCAGAATTTTTAAGATTACCTCAAAAATTTTACCAACAGACAATATTTTGATTCCCAAGAAAGTGTGAAACATCTTTTAAACTGAGGCTGAAATTTTTTAGGGGTACTCAAAAATTTCATCACAATGGCATGACAATGACAGGAAGTCACAGCCAATGCAAAGGATTTGTTGGGTTATCCGCCCTAAAATAGGATACGTTGGGTTATCCATCCTAAAATAGGATATGTTGGGTTATCCGCCCTAAAAATAGTATATGTCCGGATATCCGCCCTAAAATAGGATATACTGGGTTATCCGCCCTAAAATAGGATATGTTGGGTTTTTCCGCCCTAAAATAGGATATGCTGGGTTATCCGCCCTAAAATAGGATATGTTGGGTTATCCACCCTAAAATAAGATGTGTTGGGTTATCTGCCCTAAAATAGGATATATTGAGTTATCCGCCTAAAATAGGATATGTTAGGTTATCCACCCTAAAATAGGATATACTGAGTTATCCGACCTAAAATAAGATATATTGAGTTATCCGTCCTAAAATAGGATATGTTGGGATATCCACCCTAAAAAAAGGATATGTCAGGTTTGTCTGTCCTAAAATAAGACAATTGGGCTCGTCCGTCCTAAAATAAGGACAATTGATTTTGCAGGCATATAGTCAACGTTAAAGTCAAAATTGGGGCAGATTTTTGAGGTTCCTCAAAAATCTTAGACAACAAGTACAACGTCAAACAGATACGCTTCCTTATCTCCTCTTATCATTATTGTTATCTATTGCTATTACTTGTATTTGCATTATTTAATATTTTCTATGTTTATGGGTTAACCATTTTATCTAGTTGTGTTAAAAGCTGCAGGTAAGCTCCCAAAAAACATAAGGAAAGACGTTTGAGAATTATTCTCCTCCCGTATCTGAAACATAATTCTTTATCCCTATATCTCACAACCTAGCGTAAATCATATTCACATCCCACATTTCAAAACTACTCATATTACAATCTCGTCAACTCATGCTATCTTCATTCAAATTCCACATTCATCAATTTTCTTTAGGATTCTTATTCATTCCCAAGTCTAGAACTACACATGGCCTGATTCTTGTGAACCCAAGATATGTGGGCGACTTAAAACCAAAGTCTCAACCACACCATTTTAACAAATCTCTTTCGTTTTTCGATTCCAGCGAACCATCCTTTCGATCGGACAAAATTGGCTACTACATCAACGTTCATTGTTCGACAATTCTTCTATCATTCCCAAGCAACGAAGGGGCAGCTGTTGACACCCAATTTTGACCTCCCAATATTCCTCACAGGCTGCTATTTTATCAAAATAATATTAGCTTTGAATTTTTAATTATTATTTTGGTATCGAATAAATTCTGACATTTCATATTCATAATTTAAAGGTATGCAATTTATTTTAGCATTTAATTTTATATTCTTATATAATATATAATTTACTAATTTAAATATAATATTTTATATAATTTTGTAAATATTTATTAAATTATTTCCGCAAATATGCATACTCATAATTTACAAACACGTGGTCCATAGTTTATTGCTTATTATTATTATTATTATTATTATTATTATTATTATTATTATTATTATTATTATTATTATTATTATTATTATCATTATAGTATTTTAAATTTTGTATTCACAGGTGCCTAATCTATTTCAAATCATTTTGTCGTTGATTTTAAATAATATATTACGTGTCATTAATTTTACTTACATAAGTTATTCATAATGATTTTACGACATTAATTAATTTTTGTTAGTATTTTATTATAAATTTACTTATTTATTTAAAAGCAGCCTAATTCAATTCAATTTCCCCTAATTTATTTAAATTCTAGCCATTTATAACCAATGGTGTGTCAATTTTAGCCTAAATTGATTTTAATTTGAGATCCAAATTGAAATCTCCATTCCAATTCAATTCCAATTAAACCCAATTCCCATGACCCAATTCAATTTACCCATAACCCGACCCGTTTCTTAATTTTTAATCTCATCCGTCCGTTATTTTGATCTAACGGTTAAGATAAATCCCATCTTAATTCCTTTTAACCAAACCACACACCCCAAAACCTAACCCTAATTCACTTTTCTCTCCTAAAATCATTCTCCACCCCCAACAACCGCCAAGGTCTCCCATCAACCTCACCTCTCTCTCATCTCCACCACGCCTCACCACCGCAGGTCATCATCGACCGGCGCTCCTTCGATCGACGGCCAACCCCCCCCACCAGACAGCCAACCAAACGCCAGTCCATCACCGCGAGTCGCCACCAACCCACCACCAAAAACCACCCCTACCGCTTCCTTCTCCCCTCTCTCCGATCTCCTCCCTCGATAGGAACCCACCGCTGCCGTTTCTTTCCCTCTTTCAATGAACCCCATTTGATTATTGCCCGGTCTGATTTTGATTTGGTTGCTCTGCTTGCGAATTATCCCTAAACAGGTTCTTAGATTTAAAATTCACGATGTTTAGGATGTGGTTTTGACTTGATTATTTTGATTTCATTCTTATTAACACCATTAGATTATCATATGTGAAAATCCCTAATTTTATGAACATTTGTTTAACCCTAATTAGAGGATTTGGACACTGATTTGTGCAATTGCTGAAACATATCCCTTTTGCGTGTTGACTGATTAGTTTTGACATTGATAAGATTGAGATTTTGCTACCGGATCAGAATTAGAGTCTTATTTTTTGAAATTTTGCTACCTTGGTGTTCGTCAAATAATACAAACCTATTCGTTTCTGAATTGGAGTTCAATCGTGCTTGTATTTTAGTAACATGACTTTTTTTTTATGCTGATAGGCAATTTGATTATGAAGAAATCTTCCATGTTTCATATTTGTTTCGTTTATTGAATTTGAACAACTTTGATACTCATATGTCATTGACAATTTTGATGAATGATTTGCTCTAATTGATTTTGCTTCTTTGAAATAATTTCAGTATTTACATAATTATAGTAAGTGTTGGATTTGATTGCTGTGTCTTGACTGATTTTGAAAACCGAAAGCAGTCCAATGCTTGATCCTTCTGGTAAGCTATAATTTTTATTGACTCCAGTATATTTTCCTTCTTTAATTGTGATTGCTTGAGTACCCGATTATATATGGTAAGTTTGGGCTGTCCAGTGTCCTTATTTACTCCTCTTTTAATTCAAAAAATATTCTTACCCGCTTATTTATGGTAAATGAAGACTTTTTTTACATGAAATGGATTCAGTCCTTTGGTTTAAGGAAAACTGAATTCCTTTAATTAATTTCCTGAATATTCTTCTTCCTTTTTATTTTTGAGATTGTTCACAACTCTTGGCCTATAAAAACAACCTCTTTTCATTCATTGCACACACTTTGAACATCACTACTCTCCTCTACACTTAAAAAAATTTCTCTACTTTTGATCTTGAGACTGTTTTGGTTGCTAACTATTATCACTGGTCCTCACTTTGGAAGTACGGTTTCTTCTTTGTGTCTTATTATTATTGCTACCAACCGGTTAGTGTTCTCTAACGATGCATTCATTCCTTTCATGCTAATCCTGTGTGATTATGATCTTGTTTTGATTTATTTTGCAATTAAGTATTTCTCCACCGTGGTGTTATGTATGTGAATCTGAAATGACCTTTGCTCATCTCATAACCCCTTTGGTATGAGCCTCCCTGGGATCTTTGAGATCCTTAGGATCTCGATAGCACCAAGGGTTGGTTATGGGCTGCCAAAGGTATGTTTTGGATTCTGGGAGTGTTTTGGTGTCTCTGTTTATGTTCAACAGGTTGAAGGCGAGACTTTAGATAAGATGAAGAGTTGCCAGGGGTTTGGAGTAGTGAAGGGTTGTCCCACTTAGCCCTCCTCTGTTTTCTTCTTTCTTTATTCATTGGTCTGTAATAATTATTGTACAAACTCTTTGACTGTATAATAAAATTATGGGGACTGCTTAGGGGGGCGGGGATTCTGTGATTTGAATATTTTTTAGACATCATGCCTATAGGATTTCACATGTTAATTAATTAGGCAAACCTTCTAGGATTATTAAGTTAATTGTCTTATCACCTAGAAATCATGTTCTAGGATTGCTTAAACAATTTCAAGTATATTTTAGTAAATAAATTAACTCTCCAGCATGTTTATACAATTTCCAACATGTCTAAATAATTTTTCAGCATGTTTAAACATCTTTCCAACGTTGTCTAATTGATTTTCCAGCTTATTAAATTAATTTCAGAACCTTAAGATAATTTTTCTGCACACTTATAATTAATTTTCAGCATATTAAACCTATTGTCTAGCATTTTTAAAAAAAATTATCTTTCAGCACTTGTAATTAATTTTCAGGACTTTTAATTAATTTTCAGCATTTTTAAATTAATTTTCTGCAAATTTTAATCAATTTCCTAGAAAACTTAAACTAATTTTCAGCATTTTTAATTTCCTGCCCACCTTTAATTAATTTTTCTGCAGATTTTAATTAATTTCCTGCAAAATTTAAACTAATTTCCTGCCCACTTTTAAATTTTTCTGCATATTTTAATTAATTTTCTGCACACTTAATTTTAATTTCCTGCACAATTAAATTATAATTCTGCATATTTAAGTTAGTTTTCAGCATATTTAAATCAATTTTGGCACATTTGAATTAAATAAAATTTCTGCATATTGAAATTAGCTTTCAACATCTTTCACTTAACATCTAGCACTTTAATTTAATTTCCGGCACCTTGATTGATACGCCTCGCTTAGAAAGTATGCCTATAGGTCCTAATCACGTAAAAATAAATAATTATCTTTTTGAGCATGTCAGTCACCTAATCAACTTTAATTAAATAAGAGGCATATTTGAAACCGTTACGTGCTAAATGCTAGTTTTTTTTGTTCTGATTGACGTAAACCTTGAGTCTAATTAGGTAGCCTAGGCTTCTTGTCTAAAACTCAATCCAAAATAATAAGTCCAATGCCTCTTGAATATTATGTTGGGACGAGTAGGCATTTTATGGAACGCTGGCTTTGTCGTTTTCTATAGAACGCCTTTAGACTTAACAACCAATTAGGTGGGGTGGTAGAACAATCGGATATGATGTAAGTTGACCCGAGCAGAATTTGACAATGCGACATACGACGTTGTCATCCGTTAATAAGCCGGACGCTGATCCGAATAAGATAAAATTAACCCTTGTTCAAACCTTTTTAAAATAACTTCGATTATATTTTAGTCTTTGCATGTCCCTTTGCTTTGGGGTAGTCTAGATTTACTTTCTAAAATAAAATTTTCTTTTTTATAAATTATGTCTTTTTCTATCTTCTCGCTTATCTAATTCATTTCTTTATTTATTTACACATTTTTATTGCTTTATCACATAGTTAATTATTAATCAGATAATAATTAAGTTGCATGTGTAATTTATCTAATTTTTTTTTTTTATCTTTTGAACGCTTAGTTAAATGTTAAGTTAATAAAATAATCGACTTTTGCTTATCACATAGAATCTCCACGTAATATATGAGTTCGGTCGGGACCCACATTTGTGGACCTCGAAAGGTGCCTAACACCTTCCTTTCGAGGTAACCTGAACCCTTACCCGAATTTCTGGTTGACGTAGACTAAATTAAAATAAGTTCGTAATTAGTCTAGAATGGTACCCTAACACACCTTAATTCGTTAGGTGACGACTCTTCACACTTAAATCATCCTAAAAAGAGTTGTCACGTCGATTCCCGCTTTTTGCGAGAAAAATGGGGCGCGACACATGTCCTAAACGTTCATGCCATAATTTATTTGACTCAAGCAAGTAAGAAGAAGCCTCAACTTTCTTCTTTTCAAAAACCATTACACTAAGTTTGAAAAGCCCCTCAATGGGGTAGCCTTTTCCTACGTACATTTCATTTTTTCTTATTTCAAATTTCTCCGAAACAAACACACATTTAAACTCATTTTTAATGAGAAGTGTTGTCGATACTAAGTTTTTCCTAATGGTAGGAGCATGGAGAACATTGTTGAGAGTCAACACCTTGCCAGAAGTCATTTTTAGGATTATCTTCTGACTTCCTTCAACCTTGGTTGTTGCATTATTTCCCATGAAGATCACTTCTTTGGGACCATCGGTATCATAAGTAGCAAAAGCTTTTTTGTCTGCACAAACATGTGTGGTGGCTCCTGAATCAAACCACCATTCATTTGGATTTCCAACTAGATTGCATTCAGTGATCATAGCACACAAATTTTTAATCTTTCCAATTGCTTCCAACATGTTTATCTGATTTCTTTTCTTTTTCTTATTCAAAACTTGACAACTTAGAGCTTTGTGGCCAACTTTACTACAATTGTAGCACTTGACTTTGAACCTTTTCTTGTTCTGCTCTTTCTCTTGTCTAGAAGAATTCTTCCTCTTCATATTATGTGTAGCATTATCTTTAATAAGATTTAAACACATCATTGCTGATTTCTCACGCAACTTAATGTCCTCTTCTATCTTGAGACAACTCACAAGATCTCCTAAACCAAACCATTGGTTTTCAAACACTCCCTTTTCAGGAACTTGAGGATCTCTATTTTTGAACATTTGCATTTTAAGTTTGGTCAGCCAAAATGACATCATTTGCTGTCATTCTTTAAAGTTCACACCAGAATATTTTTTCGGTCTCTCTGTCGTTTCCATTGCTTCAGCAATATCTGAACGACTTAATGACGCAACATTGGTTGTTGTTGGGACAACACCAATCACAACCGAATTAATTCGTTGTTCAGTTTCATTCGCCATTTTTCTTGTCAAGCTTTGACAATTACTTTACTATTTTTAGAATACTAACAATAAAGATTTAATCTTTAAACAACTTGTTTCTAGTCAACAATGAAGATTTTATGTCTTCAAATCGTCAACCGAATGAACTTTAAAACCTGACGAAGTTTTTATATTCTTCAAATCAGAATCAAATTCAAACAGAGTAAAAATCCATAGATTTTAAACTCTAGAAACTAATACAAAGAGTTCAACAAATCGGTGAAGTTTTTATATTCTTCGAACCGAATTCACAGTCCAATTTCTCGGTAAAGTTTTTTATATTCTTTAAACCAAGGGAGTAGAAATCAAAAGATTTAGTCTCTACAAAATTAGACACTATACAGATTAAACAAAAGTACTACTAATTTCCTTAAGATTCTTGTCTTTCGGGTTTAGTAAAATCTGTATTTTCCAATAATAACTTCAATAACATGTTCAAAATAAATTAAGAACAATCACATGAAGTTGCAACTCTGTATTCACAACTTTGAACTTTAATAAGTTCAACCCAACTCATGAACTACCACAAAATGAAGTTCAAACTATTTTCTGGAAAATAGCAAAACCAAACTTATAGAAAGAGATGAAGATTAGAAGATTTAAGTCTACCGAATTCACGGTGTGTCCTTAAGAAAATTATTCCCATCAAGTACCCGAAGTTATGGAATATATCCCAGGATAAAATGAATCACTTCGACAGAATGACGGTACCTTAAATTCTGTCGAACTACGAACGTACTCAACGATTCGTAAATCACACTTGAGTTTTTTTATCTAGTAGAAGGTGTTTTTCACTTTAAAATTTTGTGCCTATACCTGAGGAAAAATCCAGGTATTTATAGCCAAAAGGTGGTTCTTCAGAAAAAAAGCATTGGTTCAAAAAAATTACACTGTTTCGAACCTATGGGGACCACTTGCACCCGCAGGTGACATTTTGACACAAAACAGAAAGCTGCCAATGGTCTGCGCTGGCCACCTGCGCGGGCAGGTTGGCTTTTCCGTCTTCAAACAAAGCATCGAAGGGTCATGTCCCTTCGAGGTGCGTTGTGACATGCGTCCGCACTTCGTCATGTGCATCCTCAAATGGAGAATATTTTCGTATCGGATTTTTGGATTAAAACATCATTAAGGGTCTATTTGGAAAGCCACCTAATAATTGGAATTGGTGTAATTACTAGGGTAGTAATTACCAGCCTAGTAATTACACAGTCTAGTAATTACGCTGACCTGTTTGTTTGCCACAGTGTAATTACAGTGTAATCACAAGTGTACTGTTTGGTTGCACAAGTGTAATTACATGGGTATATTCAATTTTTAAAATAAAAGTTAATTATCAAAAACTAAAATTTAGATTAGACAAATAAGTGCCTTTATAAATAACAATAATTTTTTTTTATATACATATATATATATATTGTCTTTTGAAATATATTAATTAATAAACATATGTTATTATAAAAAAAATAATGGATTTATATTTTTCAAACTAGTATATTTTAATTAAATTAATCATAAAAGAATAAAGTAAATAATTTTTAAGAACATCATGAAATGCATGTTTGACAAAAGGATTAATATTATAAATATAATATCATAAAAATATTAAAACATTTGAAAAAAAAGATAATCTATCAATTCTAACTAAAAAATGAATGACTTGCAATATGAAATATCATGTCAATATTAGTAAAACAAATAAATTGAAAGTGAAAATATAACATAAGTTCAAAATTCAAAAATATAAATAATACTCTTATGTCAAATTTCAACATAACATAAATATGATTCAAAAGAAAAGAAAAACCTAAGTCTATAACCTTATTCAACAATGAATTCTACTTAATTTAAACATTAGAATACTAACTAAATTATGCTAAATGAAAAAATAAAGATAAAATAAATTTAAAAAATAGATAATACAAAAAATTACATGGAATCACAAGAAGTAAAGGTTGGAAAATGAGAAGGAAATGAAATATAAATAATATAAAATAAAAATATTTTTAAAAAAATATTAGAATAATAAAAATAGAAAGAATTTAAAACAATAGAAATTTAAAATAAAGTAGACGAAAAAAATAAAAATAGAAATAAAAGAAAGAAATTAAAAAGTAATCAGTTTGTAATTACACCATGTAATTACCAGCAATTCACATCTCTCCCTTGTGAATTGGAGAGTGTAATTACCCCCTGCCAATTACACCCAATTACCTGCTAACAAAGTAATTACATGGCAGACCAAACATGCCAGACAATGTAATTACACCCAATTACACCAAATCCAATTACCAGGGTGGCTTTCCAAACAGGCCCTAACTCTCAAGTTTCAAATGAATTTTGTCCAAAAAGATAGTCTCTCGATCATTTGACAAATCCAAAGTTGAAGCCGAGACGAGCGAGCGACGACGACGATGGCGCGAGGCTTGACTTGTTCATGCCTCACTATCCACATGAAGGAGTGCTTCCATAGTTAAGCACAAGAATGTTTCCTTCTCCCACCAGTGTGGGAGAACACTCTTTTCATAAATGGGTCAAAATCGTTTACACCCCCCAACTTTACTTTAAAAATCAAACACCCCCCTCAACTTTGAACAATAATCATTCTCCTCCCTTTTTCCTATTTCATTTTTCAAAATACCTACTTTATCCTTGTATTTATATCAACATATGTATCTTCTTTTTTAAAAAAAAAAACAAAAACTTCTTTATAAACACAAATTTTATTTTTTAATCTATATAACATATTTTCTACTAAAAGCTAAAAATTATTTTTTAGATGAAAAAATAAAAGTTAGAAATATTAATTTAATATATAAGTTAATGGCGCTCTATAATGAAATAAACGAGCAAAATAATAAAAAATAATTTTATTAAAAATAAAAACTCTAATATCTATTTATACGTGAAAACAATAGGTAATTATAATTTTTTAAGTATATTTCAGTACAGGTAATACAAAAATAATTAATAGACAAGGGTCTTTCGGAAACAGCCTCTCTACCTCCCCGAGGTAGTGGTAAGGTTTGCATACACTTTATCCTCCCCGGATCTCACTTATGGGATTTCACTGGTTATAGTGTTGTTGTAGATGTATCTTTATAACTAATCAAATGATTATTGTTAATGAATTTTAAATTATAATTTAAAAAATAATTCATTATTGACAACCAAAACTCGTTTATCTATATAGACATTAAAGAATAAGAGAGAATTAAAATATACATCTATATAAATAATTACATACATACATACATACTTAATACATATAATATAAAAAAATTTATATCATAAAAAATAACATTATATTTTGTGATTGATTTATAAAAGAATTATTTTACTAATTATGTTAATGAATTTAAATAAAATTGATAAATACCTAGGTTATGAATATATATATATATATATATATATATATATATATATATATATATATATATATATATATATATATATATATATAATGTTAAGGGTAAAATAGACATTATATAAGAAAAAGGGGGGAGAATGATTATTGTTCAATGTTGAGGGGGGTGTTTGATTTTTAAAACAAAGTTAGGGGATGTAAATGATTTTCACCCTTCCATAAATTGAACATGCATTTCACTTTTCCTCCATTTTTTTTTCTCCATTTTCCATTCATATTTTCACTAGAACCCAACACATATTGTATCATAATACCACTGGATTGTACACTGAAATTGCGACTATTAAATATAAAAAGCAACCTAATCTGATCAGTTAGTATTATGAGTTAGTTATTCTCATATTACTACTTGGTTTAATTGTATTATGATACTCTTTTTATTAATTCACATAAGTATAGTAATATTGTTTTCTGTGTTGGGGAGCGTACTTTATGATAAAGTTGGAACAAATATAAATAAAGTTATATCTAAAGCTGCAGCCATGAACGTTGATTAACGAAGACGTTTGACCTATTCAACTCATGGAATACTTTACAACTAAAAAAAAAAATCTCCAAATATCTGCCATGCATGTTTATCCATTTAGAATTTTATTTTTGGTTGGTCATACTTTATACTTTTGTCTATCTGTATGAAACTTGTGCAAATCAGCCATTAGCACTTGTTAAAATTCCTCAACATTGATTCCTTTCTTCTCTCAAAAGGAACTTCTATGATGGAATAATTAAATGTGAAATATATTTGTCAGGGATATATTGATATAATAATTAAGCTTTTAATTCCTCATTTATTAATAAGTTTGATCCTTATAATATTTCACTTTAACCCTGAATAAATAAAAGTGTATGATTTTGATTCCTTTACATAGAAATTAAATAGTATATTATATGTAGATTGTTTTCATAACTAAAATATTCTAATACGAGGTAATGATTCAAATCTAACATGCAAGATTATTCAAATAGTTTAAGAAGTAATAATTCATTGACAATTCACAAATACAGAATTCAAGATGCACATTTCAATTAATACATATATATTACCAAATATTGCAAGGACTGGAGTTATATTTTGTTGATAGTTCAGAGACTAAAAGCACGAATTTAAACAATTTCTTTTAGAAGTAATCTTTATGAATTATAGTTTCAGATTAAAGAATATTCAAGTAGGCAATTTGATACTCATATAGTGTAGATCTAATTATTCCTGTTGAATACTGAACATAAAATGACATTATTTGTTGATATTTTTTGGTGTTTGGTCTAAGATTATAAAATGCTTTTATTTGCGTTGCACGTTAATAAAAAAGGATCCGAGGACTGTTTGAAGGGGGCAAGTGCATAAATAGCTGCTTGATGGACTGCTATGTGAACACTAAAGAATAATCGAACATTATAAAGTAATTAAAATCTGAAGTTTGCAAAAGAAGAAGAGAGAACACGAAGTTTGAAGTTTGACCCCATATGATCAAATTTTAAAAGAAAATTTTCATAAATAACGTTATTAATGCCTCTAATAACATATTATAATGAAATTATTTAATTTTTTAAAAACTAGTAATAACTTTTTAAAAAACATATTACACATACATATATATCGTCCACTCGTAAGCCCTTAAAAGGTGGCATTATTTTTCACTTAGACACCTCAACTAAGCCTTGTTCATTTTAAACACTCACAGCAAAGCCTTGTTGTATCATTTTGACACTTTTTTGACAATCAACTAAAATTACAAAGTGTGTGTAATATGCTCACGGATGGCATGGAATGATGACTAATTCAAAGAGGACATGTGGCATTTGGGTGTAAAATAATAATTTAAAAATAAGTTATAAGAAATAAAAAGAAGAAAAAAACTAATTTTCAACAAAAATAAATAAATAAAAATTACCTATTTTCTACACCCCACCTCAACATACCCCCCCCCCCCCCCCCAATTCTTCTTGCAATTGTTTTTTTTTTTTTTTTTTTTTTTTTTTTTTGGTTTTCATTAGATTTTTGATTTTTTTCTCTAATGATTTGGTTAATTTGGAGGATTATTTTGCCGATAGTGATTTTTCGTCGAGGTTCGACAAAATGATAGGATCTTTCTTCTTTTTTTCTTTCAATTTTTCGTGTTTTATTTTTCTTGTAAAGTTTTCCAAAATTAGTGTGATGATTTTTTTAAATTTTTTTTGTTCTTTCATGTTTTGTAAAGTTTTCCATCAAGATTTTTCATGGTGGAAGGTGAACTAGGTGGTAGGGATAAAAAGTGAAGAAGACGAAGGAAAAAAAATGCTCCTCACACATTAAGAATGGGTGCAACACATACAATGTGTCAAGTCAATAAAAAGTGTTAAAACGACACATAAATGTCCTACTTGAGGTGTTTAAAATGAACAAGGTCTACTTGACATGTCTAAGAATTGTGTCAAGTACGACATATGAATGTCCTACTTATGACTAATATTTTTTTCGTATTTGGAGATGGTTGGATTATTATATGTCGAATAGATCATTGATGAATATTGTGGCTTGCTTTGGTGATGTTAGTGGATATGTTGTTGATTATTAAGACGGGAACATATTTAGATAGACCAAAAAATAGGATAAATTCTGTCCAATTTTCTGTAAATTTTTATTAAGACTTTCTTTGGTATCCTACCCCTTAGTGTCGGTCACGATCCTAAATTGGGTCGTGATACAAGTGATGTACTTCCTCCGTTCGCTTTTACTTCTCACTTTTTGACATGACACACCAATTAAGAAAATAATTATTGATGTGGTTATTTTACTATACTACCCGTATTAATTGATGTTTAGAGTAATATGTCTTGAAAATGATTTGGAGAATGAGCAACTAATGCTAAGGGTAAAATAGGAAAAATTCTTTTTTCTTTTCTTGATATGTCAAAAGTGACAAGTAAAAATAGAAATTCAATTAAGAAAATAGTGACAAGTAAAAGCGAACGGAGGGAGTAACTAATTAATTCATATCACCCATGGACACAAGAAAATCATCCACGGGCACTAATCTTAGTGAGACTTTTAAAGTTTTTAATTAATTGGATTAGATATTATGAAAATGTGATTGTGAGGTGAAAACAGATGTTACAGTGGTTGGAGTCGATATTGTGCTTAAATTTAGTTTGTAAAACTACTGATATTATTTTACAATGATATTTTTGTGTTGTTAAAATATGTAAATATATATGTTTTAGCTTGATTATGAGTTCTATGAATTAATTATTAGTAGATAATATTTAATTTTTAATATTTTCCACAAATGCAGTAAAGTTACTAATAAATTGTGGGGAGTTTTAACTGCAGTTAATTTTTTATGATTAATAATAACATTTTTTTTGTTGTTTCTGAAGAATAAACTTTTCGAGTATTTTAATTGATTTAATAATGAATTTGTTGGGGTTAATCTATTGTAAATTAATTGTAGTAGTTGCTGAATGACTGCCGCAAATTGATTGTGGGGATGCTAATGCGGTAGTACTCTAGAAACTGTCATAACAAGTTGTGGGCGTTACTTTCCATGGCAAATTAATAACTGTTTTTTAGTGCGTTATAATTTCTTTATCTATCTTATTCTATTGTAATACAATTTAGAAATAAGCATATTTTGAAAATTATCATCATTCCAATGGAGCTTGATAAACACATTTTCACAAATGTCTTTTGTTGGACAATGTATACGATAAAATTTTTAAAATGCTTGTTGAGATTCTTAATAATTTTGGAAGTTTTGTTTGTAATTTTTTTTTTAATTCAGACTATCATAATGGTGTTTAGGAATTTTTTTTTTTTACTGACTATTTATGACATAGTCTATATTGCCTGTCTGAAGTGTAGTCTAATATTTCATATAAAACTATGCTTATGTGGTGCATAATATATAATTTTCTCTATTTTTTATTTATTTGGATAAAATGTGTTTAAAATAATGATCTTATAATTTATAACTATGAATTTCTTAGTAGCCAATAATTACACTATTCAACTACGAAATTTAAGTCGTAATCATTTTTTTGTGACAAAATTTCATTGTGATTAACTGTAGGTTAAATAGTGACAATAATACAAATCGTCACTAATTGTTTGAACTATTAGTTACAAAATTTATGGTCGCAATTAAATATAAAATTTCGCGGCTAAAGTTTACAATAATTAACTACAAATTCTAGTTTGTCACTAATGTACCAATATATTTTCTGCAACAAAAATTCTTCGTATCCAAAATTTAACTCATTTTAGGACAAAATATAGTTTGTCACTAATGTATCAACATATTTTTGCGACAAAAAATTTTGTATCCAAAATTTAACTAATTCTAAGACAAAAAATGGTATGTCACTAATGTATGAGTATTTTTTTTTCGAAGACTTTTTTGCGTGCCAAAAATTATAGTTAATTTAAGACAAATAATAGTTTGCCACAAATTGAATACATTATTAGCGACAAAAAAATGTGTCACTGATAATTTAAAATTCATCATTAATGATACTTAATAAATGGCGCCAAATTTTTTTTTGGTGGAAAATTTTAGTGGACAAAATTTTGCTATGAAATTATATGTTTTGTCATTAAAAGCATGCTGCTCATGCATTTAAGTAGGAAACGTGGTTTTTGTCACTAAACGTGGATAATTAGTGACGAATTTCATGTCGTAGCTAGTAATTTCGTAGCTAAATATCACTTTTGTTGTAGTGATAAATGTCATTGTGGTCCCAATTTTGGATTGTGATAAGTTGATATCAGAGCCCTAGATTCATTGGCCTCACAAGTACAAGTCGAGTCTAGTAGATTTTCGTGGATCGGTGTGGAGACGTCCACTATCTATCTTTGAGAGGTTATTGGACTTCAGGAAAACTCTTCTTCTTTCTTATTGTGGAAATAATACTTTTGTTTAATTATTGAGATTCTTGTTTTACTCTCTCATAGATGGTAAGGACTTATGCATCTTTGGATGGAGTTCAGGAGCCTGTTTCATCCTCCGTGTCTGTTGCCCGTGCAGGGGTAGATGGATGGGGTATGGGACGTGGTAGAGGTTGAGGCAGAGGACGTGATAGGGATTGAGCTAAGGAGGTTGCTTTGATTCTTGTTAGGGAGGAGTCCCCTGAGGTTGATTATGAGGTAGATAATGTTTAGATTTTGGCTATTGAGGTGGGACTAAAGTAGGCTCCACCGAGTTTTATTGTTGCACCAGTAATTTTAGGATATTTTGATTCGAGTCTTGGGTGTTTTGGAGAGTTTAGCTCGGGGTTATGGTTTTATCTATACTCCTTAGGGTTATCAGACTAGAATGGGGGCCAGACACCTGATCAACAACCTTGTCCAGTCTATCAGGATCTAGTGGTTCAGCCAACCCCTAAATATGATGGCATGCCTTTCTGATTTTTCCAAGAGAAGGAGCTATAAATGGGGTTAATGCTTCTATGTCAGATGAAGAGCAATGGAGGTTTGAAAGGTTCAATAAAATAGACCGACCCAGTTTCAGGGTGGCCAGATGAGGATGCACACGAGTTTCTAGTTAGCTGTCATGAGAGCCTTTAGAACGTGGGGTTAGTTGAGTTCGACAGAGTTGATTACACAACTTTGTAGATGCATTGCCCAACCAAGTAGTGGCGGAGTTCATATATTCACTCCAGGATAACATGTTTTACTCCGATTACTTAGGCTATGTTGGCACAGGATTTCCTTGATCAAATCATTCCTCGCAGTTTGAGGATGGAGTGTAGACAACAGTTTGAGCACTTATACAGGAGGGTATCTTAATGATCGAGTATGAGGTTTGATTTTATGCTTTATCTCATCATGCCATGGTAATTCTACCGGATGAAACCGAGAGGATCCAGAGTTTTGTGATAGGTTTGACCCTCAAGATCAGAGAGACAGTGTTATCTACAGCTTAGTCTGGGCTATTTTTTAGAGGATAGTGGAGAAAGCTAAGGAGTTTGAGTTCATGTACAAGGATGAGTGTGGAGATTTGAGGGTCAAGAGGTCCCACACTTGAGGCCGATTTAGTGGTACCTCATCTGGAGATAGGTTCTTTACAACGAGTCTTTTTACCCAACATGGTAGGCTATTTCATGCTATATGGAGATGCAAACGTGTGAGGATGGATGTTCTAGATAAGATTCTTATGGTCTAAGATAGACTTCTCAGGGTTCATATCATAAGTTTTCTGGCTTTGGTGGCCGTTCTGGGTATTCAGGGTCTTTTCAATAGTCGATGGCTCCTAGGTCTTGCTATGAGTGTGGTAGCTTAATTAGAGGTGGGGGTCGACAACGGGTTCTCAGGCACCAGTTAGAGTGGTAGCAACCCAGGTAGGTTTCAAGATGGATCTTAAAAATGTAGAGGTGCACCACCAATTTGTCGAGGAGGTGGTAAATGAGTGCTTTAGGCCAGAGGTGATAGGGCTCAGTGTTATGCTTTCCTAGGTAGACCTGAGGTGGAGTCTTATGATAAATTTATTACAGGTTTCATCATAGTATGCCATCAGCCTCTTCAGTGTTATTTGATCTTGGTTCTACATTCTCATATGTGTTTGCTAATTTTATATTGGATCTTGATATGATGTGTGAGTCTCTTTTTTTCCTATTCGTGTTTCTACCCTACTAGGTGATTCTTTAGTGGTAGAGCGAGTGTACCGATCCTTTGTTGTGGCTTTACTAGGGTAGGATACTTGGGTTGATTTGATTATTCTTAATATGATAGATTTTGATGTGATTTTGGGTATGGATTGGCTTTCTCCGTATCATGATATCTTAGATTGTCATGCCAATGCAATTAGTTTGGTGATGCCGAATGTATTGAGGTTGGAGTGTAGGGGTGACCAGGGTTCGTATCCTAAAAGGGTGATTTCATTCCTCCAGGCTCCGTTGTTGGTAGAAAAGGGGTGTGTTTCTTATTTGGTGTATGTTCGGGATACTGGTGCTGAGATACCTCGTTTAGAGTCAGCAAGGGCGGTTAGAGTGTTTGTGGATGTGTTTTCTACTGATCTTCTAGGTGTTCGCCTGACCGTGATATCAACTTTGGCATTGATTTGGAGCCGGGTACTAAGCCCATCTCTGCTCCTCCCTATAATATGGATCCAGCATAGCTGACGACGTTAAAGGACTGACTTCAAGATTTATTAAGTAAGGGGTTCAAAAGACTGAGTGTTTCATCTTGGGGTGATTCAATATTATTTGTAAAAAAGAAGGTTGAGTCTATGCGGATATGTATCGATTATCAGCAATTGAACAAAGTGACCATCAAGAATAAATATCCTCTGCCACGCATTGATGACTTGTTTGATCAGATTCAGGGTGCTTTTACCTGAAATCAATACCTTTCAAATGAGAATTAGCCTCATATTATCAATTAATGACACAAAATCATATGAAAAGATATACAAATAAGTGAAAAAATCGCCACTTATCAACACCCCTAACTTAAAGACTTTGCTTGTCCTCAAGTAAACACAAAATCAAACTCAATGAGGCTATCAATTTAAGCTCAAAAAACAACATCAACACTTTCACTTCACATTTTTGCATTTAGGCACCATGACTATGACTTTTGGTTGGTACTAACAATTAGTCAATAAGCATGTGAGATTTACCCAAGCAACGCCCTCAAAATCAAACATACTTTTAAGAACACAATGGAATTTTAAGATTTATCAAGTAACAACAACTAATTCTCAAGAAGTGACTCAAAACTACTAGTCAACCAACATGCTCCCTTGACTCATTTTCAGAATTTGTCAACTTCACCAATCCATCCTAGTTCACATGACCACACAAGAAAGAAACTCCCAAAACTCACAATATTTACAATGCTTAAACAAGGAACAAATGCACAAACACTCACACTCAACAAAGAATTTCCAATGCAAACAAGTATCATACCATAGGCTTACTCTTATTTTCAATATCCACTAACTCAAAAGCATGGTTGGAGAGCCCGAAATGTAGGCTTGGAAAAGGGTAGGATAAGAATTTAGGATACAAGTAATTACACCATCCTTGAACTCTACAAAACACAATACAATTCAAACTTTGATCATTTGCCTCTTCATTTTCATACAACACAAGTGCCTTCTCTTTTCATTCTAGTTCACCCATTTATTGACAACTTTCTCTTTTTCTTTTCTTTTTTCATTTTCATTTCTTTTCTCTTTTTTCTTTTTCTTTTCTTTGCTTTATTCAATCATTGATTTGTTCATAAGGCACTCACTTACAAAACCACGATGCATGATCACCTCTTTCAAGTTCCACCACTCCCAGCTTAGGCTTTTAGCCTCAAGTTGGAATTTTCAAGTTCAAGAAGGGTAGGGTTCAATAGAGGAAAATTTTCAAAAAGGTTCAAGGCTTGTAATATGGTTGCCAAAGGAAGGGTAATAGGCTCAAATGGGATAACTAGTGATAGCATTTGTGCATGGGGAGGTTTTTAAGGCTAAAGAGGTTTTCAAAAATCATAAAGAAGGCCTAAGATCATTTCTCCAACCGACACTATCAAGACTAGCATTGAAAGACCAATCAACCAAGTTCTAGATGACATGAGTAAGCAAAAGAATTATTCAACAAAAACTCATCACACATGGCATGCAAACTATTCAAGATGGATCAATTTCATTCCCTACACAAGAACAAAAGGAGCTATGTCTCATAATTCAAAATAACACCACCTAATGAACTAAGAGTCACAAAAAAAGTCAAAGTGTTGTCACAAACATCATTCATTTTCATGCACTTGTTTTTCACAAAAAAATTCGGAGGAGTATGCCTATTTCAACATTTCACAATGCAAGACTATCTCTATTAGTACCAAACAAGCCACAATCTCACATTTTGACTCCAACAAGAGAAATAATGCCACGGCTACTCAGACTTCACCATAGCACTTGGTTACTCAGACTTCACCATAACAACAATCATAACCCCAATTCACAATGGCTACGGGTACTCATACTTTTCCTGCACAACTGACACCAACCCCCCAAAAATGATGATTTTCTCTTAAGAATGTCGTCACTCAATCTATCATTGGAAAAAGGTTGTCTAAAAGCAACTATCAAAAGAAAACTACAAAAAGCTAACACCATAAAGAAACTAATCTAAGAATGAAAACAAGAGAAATGACTAATCCAACAAAATCAAAATTAAGCTCAAGCCCGACAAGAGCGCACGCCATTCATAACCAAATAGATCAAGCCCGGAACGGGCACACAAAAATTCATATAAGAAAGAAAAGCTTGACAAGGGCACAATAATGTCAATCCCGGCGAAGCCACACAATAAAGCACAAAATAATAGTCAAGCCCGACAAGGGCACAAATACATCAAAATAGAACAATATACAAATCCAAGCATGAAAAGGGCATACGTATCAACACAAGACACCCCTAACAAAAGAAATTATAGTGTCCTCACTGCATAACATCAACACATAAAGAGATAAAGGGGGCTCTCTGGAAAGTGTATCAATCAAAACTTTTTTAGATTACTCATCGCGATTGTGACACTGTTGCCACGCGATCGCTAAGGCTTATATTTTTTTCAAAAAAATTGTTCATCGCGATCGCGACATGGTTCATAGCGATCGCGAAGGCTTATTATTTTTTTTTAGAAAATTATGTTCATCGCGATCGCAGCACTTGGCCTCGCGATCGCGATGGTCATCTTTTTCACCAGTCCAAAATTCATTCAAGTATTTTTTTCAAACGTGTAGAGGGCAATATTTTTCATGCCCATTTTACATAGAACTTTAAGCTTCTTTCTACCTCAAATCATTCCACACATCTAATAACACATGCTCAACCCAATTACTCATCCAACAACTAACAATTTAAATACAAAAATCTTGATCTAAAAATAAATTCAAACTCTTAACTCATGTTGTTTCTCTTTCACTGCTACTTACCACAAGTTAGAACAAATAGATACACACGAAGGAGAGATGAATTTCATACCATGATATCAATGAGAGGAAGGATCTACTAATCTTGAGAGCAAAAAATTGGGGATCTTTTGATGGATTTTATTTTTTAATTTTCAGTTGAGAGAATAAGAGTATGAGTGAATATAAATCAATAGGCAAAAGGAACTGTCAGGTGACCTTTCAAATATCCTACACTGTCGCGATCGCGTTGAGTTAAAATTTCTTAGACTCACGCGATCGCGACATTATGTCATGCGATCGCGATAGTCACCAAAATTTAACTCATTGTGATCACGAGGTTAGTCCACGAGATAGCGATGGGTAAGATGGGTCACAAGCCTAGGTAGATTCTTTCATTTTTGGCGATGCCCATACCAACTTTTGCGATACGCCACTGATTTTGGCAATCCAATCGCTCTAAAAAAGTGTTCAAACTCCCATTTTGAGGTAGTACAACCCCGAACTTCATCCCAACTCACATTTTGCGTCTAAACCTGTTCAAATCACTTCCAAAAACTCTAAAATTTTATGGATTAGTCAAAAATAAAATCCTAAGCTATTTAAAAATTAAAATGTTAAAAGTAAATGCAATTGTTTTTGGGAACGATGGATGACCTCCCATCAAGCGCTTGATTTAACATCACGGCATGAATCAAGCAACCTTACCATTTATGTCTCCACTTTGAGGATTTGAATCTTCGACCCAATTTTAAATTAAAATCTCATTGAGGCTCATGGGACAAAGGTACGGAAGAAATGAGATCAACTCTATCTCGTCATTTTGAAGACTTGAATCTTTTACCCAATTTTACATCAAAATTTTGTTTAGGCTCGTTGGGCGTTGGTAAGAAGATCAAGAGGCCACTTGTCAAACATTATATCTTGCACTTCTTGTCCTTCAAGTGAGGGACATCATTTGGCCTTCTTGGGATGAAAAACTCCAAAATGTAGGGACTGTGTCCCTCATCTCCAAATTTCTCTATTTGCCCGGTTATTTCGATTTCCATCATATCCACCAAGCACCACATCAAAAAATGGTTGGAATGAGGTTTAATCCACTCTATTTCCAAATTTGTATCTTTCTTGACATTCTCGTCCCGAAATAAACTAGAGTCTTTACAAAGGATTTGATTGGCATTTTCTTGCAACTCTAGTATCGTTCCTTCAATTTCGGCATCCTTCATTATTTTTGGCTAGGTTGGTTGGCAAATCACCATGAATTCTTCAAAATCAATCTCACCCACATCTTCATTGGAAACCATCTTATCACAATTATTCATGGTCATTGGCATTAAGTACCACATGCCTCAATTTTTGCTTTCAATTTGGTTTCTAATTTTTGGATAGTCATTTTAATTTAAATCCACACCTGACATTGCTCAACATGCACTTTGAGGGATTCATCCATCATTAGCAAAATTCTATCAAGTTGACCCTCTTTAACTTTAAGTTGTTGAGCTTGATTCAATAGGCACTCTTGACTCACAATTTCTTCCTTGTCAAGTTTTTCTTCATTTTGGGACTCAATCACCGCTTGCAAAAATTCACCCATGGAAAAATTAATGTTTTGAAAAACTTCATCATCACCATGTTGGACTAGGTCCCATAATTTATCCAAAACTTTCCCTTATTTTTCATTTTTCTCCATTGTGTCTTTCAAAATCTCCTCTATTTGTTTCCTTAGAGAATTCGACATTTCTTCATCACAATTTTGCTCTTCTTTTTCAATTTGAGCCATTTCTTCACTTTGGAAATTTTCATTTGAGTCATGACATATTTTTGGCTCAACCACATAGCTTGAAATCTCTTCTTCAGCAACTTCATTTTGAGGATTAGGCAAACCCATGACACTTGAGTTGACATCTTCACACGATTCTTCTTCTTTTTCACACTCCTTTCCAAATGCCACCATGGATTGGTGTAAGAGATGTATATCCTCACCCACTTTAGTCACTCGATCTAAACTTAATACCTTTGTGTCTGTCACGTTGCTCTTCCTTTTCCATATCATGATACCTATAAAACTCAAAATAACAACTAGCATTTTCGTTAGTATAACTAGGGGAGGGGGGCACAATAATTGAACAATCACTTCAATGTCCATCTTGACCACCACACAAGTAATAATCATACTTCCTATAAGATCAAAATAGTGCACACACATCTCTCCCGGGAGAATTTCTACAATCTTGCGACCACAATATGGACATGGGTCATCAAGATAAGATTTACAACCACCAAACTCATTTTCATTCCATGATGCCATAGTAAGAAGTATAACAAAACAAAAATCTAACTAACACAAGAAACAAAAGAAAATCACAAACACCTATTCACAAGTTCAAATCAACGCAAGTAAACTAAAATTCAAAACTAACTCAATACGCCAAATTGTTCCCCTGCAATGGTTCCATTTTTGATAACGCTCAAATACATCCTAAAAATGAGTGTACGCGATCGTTAGCAATATATTTACCCAACTTAGAGTCGGGGTTGATCCCATGAGGAACAATGTGACTAGCAATCGAGAAAGTACGGAATAAAAGCAACTCACTAAAGTCCAAACAAAAGATACAAGTGTTTTTGGGGTTTTCAATATGAAAACATAAAATGGATAGAACGAATTATAATATTAACAAGTTGATCAATGGCTTTCACAAATGATGGAAAATAAGGAAAAATGATAACGGAAAATCAATTCTATCAATGATCCAAAGTATTTAAATCAAATACTTATTATTAACCATGGGTTAGCAAGTAGCCTTAGAACGTCAAGTATCCGCCACGTATTTCAACCGTTTGACGAATATTTCTTAGCTAAATTGTGTCGAATATTAGTCTAGTGTCAATACAAATAGTTCCAATCTATAGCTACAATAGGATTTGACTATGTCTAGCATCAAATTCCATTAGACGGGTCATATATCCTAAATCGTGCTAAAGCAACCGTTTCCAACCTCAATTAGCTCTTTCAAACATTAATAAAAGTAAATGGGCAATTTCAACTCTAATTTCGTCTTTCAAGCACAACTAGGGTAGGAATCAATAAAATACAAGATTAATTTAGACAAGCAAAACCCATTTATAAATCAAGAGTATTCAATCAACACAAAAGCATGAGATAAAATCAAAAACCAAATTCAAAACATAAAGCATTATGTGTAACAACAATATCTAAGAATGAATTTATCTACACCCAAATATTCTATACAAATCAATGGAATGATGAAAGGATTAAGAAATATTCACTACAAAGCTTCCAAATCTTCACTCCAAGGGTGAGTTTGAGAAATACGCCAAAGACGTCCTTGGAATGGATGGGGATCGAGTTTTGATGAATTGGGGTTGAAACCATGAAATTTCAGAACTGCCCTTGGTACCTGACACTTTTGTTCATGTTGTCGCGAGTTTAAGACATCACGGTCATGATGAGTTAGCTTTTAGTACATCGCGATAACGACATATGACATTGAAATCGTGTGAGGTTGTTGTGACTGGGTCACAATTGCGATCATCCTCCATCACGATAGCGATGAGTAATTTTCACCCAATGTTTCCAACTTTTCCGTTTCAGCTCCATTTTGCCTCAATTTCACTTTTTTTTTAATCAGAGCTCTCGATCAACCTTAAATTACCAGAAATCAACACTTTTTAAATAAAAATTAGCCTCATATTATTAATTAATGACACAAAATCATAAGAAAAGAGATACAAATAAGTGGCAAAATCGCCACTTATCATCCAACTAGCTCCCTAAGTGTGCACATTAGCCTACCTCTCTTACCCTCCTATTTTTATTACTTTTCCTAGATTTTTTGTTGCCCCCATTTGGGGCATGTAACAAACAAATTTTTTTTTCCAGCATATTTGGATGCTACTTTTATATTCCTAGCAATGACTGCACTTCTATTATCTTATATCTTACATGTTTAACTGATTACTTGATAACTAGAAGCTTACAAATGTGTTCAAACAGGTTGGGAAAGAGATGCAAAAATAGGGTAAAAAAAAGCAGGGATTTTGCCAGCAGGCTGCATGCCGCTACCACGACACTGGTATAATAGGAAAATTCTCGCTATAGCAGGGTAGTAGTAGTAGGGAAGTGACGGCTACAGTGGCCCACTGGCAGTGGCCGAGAAAAGTTTAGTCCCTGTAGTTTCCCTCCCACAATACTTTAAATCTAGTCCTTATAACAGCTAGACCACAACCTCTAGATTGAAACCCAATTATTCAAAAGGTTATTAATTAATTGAAGCATCAATTTCACACTCCGGATACTAACTACCAAATCATCATCAATGAACAGTCTAGACCTCCCAAAAATTTTAACACTCATCTTACGTAGGCACTTCGTGTAACAACCGCTTAAAAGGCAGATAAAACCCCAATAATTAGCCAACTTTATTTACTACCTTTACATGCACTATCCCTAAGGGCTAGCAGCTAAGCATCAAAATTTCATTGATTCACACATCATACAAGTTCACAATCAACAACACGCAGTCAATTTACTACTACTT
This sequence comes from Capsicum rhomboideum, assembly GCA_031232105.1. NCBI lineage: Eukaryota > Viridiplantae > Streptophyta > Magnoliopsida > Solanales > Solanaceae > Capsicum > Capsicum rhomboideum. The sequence continues at coordinate 96,284,653 of CP124719.1, read as the reverse complement.
CACTTACCATAGGATCTTGAAAGATTAATCAAGTTACAACTTACATATAACATTAAATGCTAAGAATTTCATTAACAACAAACTCAGCCTAACTCTCTTGTTTCTCTAAACACATCATTAAATACCACATTCCTGATGACCACTAGTTGATCAACTTAGTGTGTTAATCACAACCCTTACGGCTAGATACCAATTGGAACCTTCTAAGTTCCAATTTTGTTGCTTGTGTTTTCTAAATGGGACGGGTGGCTTCCATTTTGTTTTAATTAAGATACAAATTGGAATCAAGAGGTACTCATTGGACTTACCCCATACAAATAATCATCTAGGACAACATGCGAGGAATGAAAGAAGGGAAATAATTCCTAGAATGTCTCATAGCTGCCTAAAGATTTGATGTGGACATCTACACACCAATCTACAGGACTCTACTCGACATTCACTCTTGTACTTGTGAGACCGGTACCCTTGTGATCTGATACCAACTATCACGAATCAACTAACCAAATCATGTGGGCGCCTACTCTAATCCACCTAGATAGAAGAACCCTTTTCACCCAATTTAGAATAAGTGGAAGTCATAAAAGATACCATTAATCTCTTCAAAAATATTATAAAACTTACTATAATTTTTTTAAATACATCAAAAAGAAAATCCTTTACCCTGAAGATCTATTCTAAACATATACAAGAGCTACTAAAAAAGAAGGATGATATACATAACTCAGTTTCTACCACAGGGATAAAAAATAGAAGCTGCGAAGATCTCTAGCCGCATCAAACAAGTAAGCCTCAACTAATCCTGCATTAGGCTATACCCCAAAAAGGTGTAATAAAAGTAGTATTAGTACAACCAAATGTATTGGTAAGCATCATCGGCCGACCCAAGTTAAATCATATATACACAACATAAATATCTTAAATCAACCATACACTTATAAAATAAAGCTAGTTTGGATTTTTAGCTCGTGTGGTTTATGTCAGTTAAAAGAATATCCCACGGCAAATCAGTTTTAGAATTTAAGTGTATATAGTTTACTAGATTTATCAAATTATGTTTTGGTACTCTATACTTACATGATATTTCAGTTTCGAGTTTTATTCATGAAATGGTGAGTCTTTGTACACTTTTCATGCATGTCTTCATCACATGATTTCTATCATCTTTACACGTTGTACGCATCCCCCATATACTCAGTACATCCCATAAGTGCTCACTACATTCTTTTTTTCTCTGTATCCTATCATGATGTAGGCTCTGGTATTTGCCCTCAACATTAGGATTAGCCGCGGTCACCTTTGCCTTCTCCCCTCCTTATATTCCAAGGACTTGGATTATGATTCTTACTTTCAGTAGTTCAATTTATGTTCATTTCAGACTTTATGATTTTGGGTCAGCTGGGGGTATGTCCAAGTGACTCTTCAGTATGTTTAGAGGCTTGTATAGACTTAATATATACTTTTATTTCATTAGTATGTTTCAGATGACCTTCAGTTGATATTGAGATTGTTGGTTTGTTTTATCTATTTTAGTTCAGACCTTTTGAATTTATAACTTCTGCTCATGACTTTAACTATTTAAAAATATGAGTTTAATGTTACGTTAGATACCACGTGTTAGATCGAGCTACTTATTAGCCTAAGCACCATGTGACGTCCAGAGGGTAGTCTCAGGGTGTTACAAATTTAGTATCAGAGCCTAAGGTTTAAGGTGTCCTTGGGAGTCTGACAAGTCGCATTACACAGAGTCTTGTTCATGGGTGTGAAATGCGCCACACTTATAAGTAAGAGGCTACGAAACGTTATTAGTAATTTCCCTTCTTTTATGATCTTTATCGTGCTCTAGAGTTTAACTCAATATCTTTTCTAACTCGTGCTTTTCACGTGACAAAAAATGCCTTCTCATAGAGCTAACGATCTTAGGCATAGAAACTATCTAGCCCCACCACCACCTGCAGATCCTTTGAATGAACATGTTTTATATGATTAGTTTTGGGCTGCCTTTTAGGTGTTTGTTCAAGCTATGATTGATTAGGTCAATCAACAGGCGGTGGCCCTAATTCGGCAAAATGGAAACTTAGCTACAGCCCAAATTCGAGCTTTCATGAGGATGAACCCTTCTGAGTTGTTTGGTTCGAAGGTGGATGAGGATCCATAACACTTTATAGATGAGACAAAGAAAGTTTCCTAGATTATGCATGTCACTGAGGTGGAAAGTGTGGAGTTGGCATCATATCAGTTGAAGGATATTGCTCATGATTGGTTTAAGTAGTGGAAGGAAGGTAGGGGTGAAAATGTAGCTTTGGTTGATTGGAATGTGTTTGAGGCATATTTTATTGATAGGTTATTTCCTCATGAGATGTGGAAAGCTAAAGTGGAGGAGTTTATGAATCTCACGTAGGGTTCTATATCAGTGAAGGAATACTCACTCAAATTTACTCAACTTTTGAAGTATGCTCTAGAGGTAATAGCTGATCTAAGGGCCTATATGAGTAAGTTTGTTATTGGTGTGGTTGATTTGGTAGTCAGGATGTGTAGGATTGCCATGCTGATTGGGGACATGGATATTTCCTAACTGATGACCTATGCCTAGAAGATTTAGTTAGAAAAGTTGAAGGAGAAAGAGAGGAAAGCTAAGAGGGTTACGACTGGGCAATTTTAGTACAGTCAACACAAGTCAAGTTGGGGAAATTGCTCACACTTTTAGAACCACTTATTAGCCTTTGCACCATCTTTAGCCAGTGCCCTAGCACCCAAGACCAAGCAGAAGCGGTGGGGGTAGGGCACATGCCACCAGATCACAGGATAGAATTACTGGGGACATACCTACCCAACTTATAGGAAGTGTGGTAAGAATCATCTGGGTGAGTGTTTGGCTGGAAAGGAAGGATATTTTGGATGTGGTAAACCAGGTCACAGACTGAAGCAGTGCCTTTCCTAACCTTTCCGTCAGAAAAGGCAATAGGAATACTCACCCTCAAGTTTAGTCCACTACCTCAGCAGTTCATCTAGATTTCCCAACCCAGCAGCAAGGTGTTTCATCCAGTCTCGGCAGCGGTTTGTGCCAGAACTAGTTTTATTCTCTATCTTCCTGTCAAGAGCAGGAGAGCTCCCTAGTTGTGGTCACTGGTATACTTCGTGTCTTTAATGTTAATGCTTATGTGTTGTTGGATCCGAGGTTAAATCTTTATTTTGTAACCCCATTTATTGCTATGAATTTTAGTGTTAGTCCTGAAAGTCTTTTCAAGCCTTTCTCAGTTTCCACCATTATTGGAGAGTTAGTTGTTGCTACAATAATTTACAAAAATACAGTACTTCATAGGGTTACCTCAGCAGATTAATAGAGTTAGAGATGACCAATTGTGATGTCATTCTTGGCATGGATTGGCTCTATTCATGCTATGCCTCAGTTGATTGTCGAACCTGAGTTGTGAAATTCTAGCTTCCTAACGAGTCAGTCCTCGAGTGGAAAAGTAGTCCAGTTGCACCTAGAGGTCATTTTATCTCCTATCTAAAAGCTAGAAAATTGAAATCTAAAGGGTATATCTATTATCTAATTTGGGTTAAGGATTTTAAGTCCGAGACCCCAAAACTCTAGTCAATTCCCATTGCCAATGAGTTTCCTGAATTCTTTCTTGAGGATCTACTTGGAGTTTCTCCTGATAGGGAGATTGAATTTAGGATTGACCTTCTTATGGATACCCAACCCATCTTCATCCTTCCTTACAAATAGCTCCAGCATAGATGAAGGAGCTGAAGGAGCAGCTCAAGAACCTCTTAGATAAAGTTTTTTTTAGGGCCAGAGTTTCTATGTGGGGTGCTCCAGTCTTATTCATGCGAAAAAAAGAATGGTCCTCTCAAATGTGTATAGATTACAGGTAGTTGAACAAGGTCACCATAAAGAATAAGTATCCTATCCCCACAATTGATGACCTATTCGACCAACTTTAGGCTGCTCATTGTTTTTTCAAAATTGACCTCAGGTCAGGATATCATCAGTATTTAGACATGTTTGTTATTATCTTCATTTATGACATACTTGTTTACTCTCAAAGTGAGGTGGAGCATGCAAACCATTTGAGGATAGTGTTGCAGACACTCAAGGATCATCAGTTTTTTCAAAATTTAGTAAGTGTGAGTTTTAGTTGAAGTCTGTTGCCTTTCTTGGTCATGTGATCTCTAGTGAGGGTATTTATGTAAACCCTCAGAAAATAGATGAAGAGAAGCATTGGCCTAGGCCCATTACTCCATTTGATATCAGGAGCTTTCTAGGCTTAGCCGGTTACTATTGGAGGTGTATTGAGGGTTTTTCTTTGATAGCTGCACCATTAACTAAGTTGACACAGAAGAAGGCAAAGTTCCAAAGGTCAGACATGTATGAGAAAAGTTTTCAAGAGTTAAAGGACAGGTTGACTTCAACACTGGTGTTAGCTTTGGTAGAATGGTTAGATATATTTATGGTGTATTGTGATGCCTCCGGAATTGGACTTGGATGTGTTTTGATGCAAAATGGAAAGGTGATAGACTATGCCTCTAGGCAACTCAAGAATCATGAGAAGAATTATCTGACTCATGACTAAGAGTTAGCAGTAGTAGTGTTCGCTTTGAAATTTTGAATCATTAGCTATATGTAGTACATGTAGATGTTTTTACTGACCATAAGAGTCTCCAATATGTGTTCAGCCAAAAGAAATTAAATCTTCACCAGAGGAGGTGGTTAGAACTGTTAAAAGACTATGACATGAATGTTTTATACCATCTGGGTAAGGAAGATGTGGTTGCAGATGCTCTTATTAAGTTTTATATGGGAAGTGTTGCCCATGTTGCAGATGAGAAAAAAGAGTTGGCTAAGGATGTGCATAGATTGGCCCAGTTAGGGGTTCATTTGCTTGATACGGATGATGGAGGTATGATAATACAGAATGGTTCAGAGTCATCTCTTGTAGCGGAGGTGAAAGAGAAGTAGCATAGTGATCCTGTACTGAGTCAGTTGATAGATGCAGTCCATCAACAGAAGGTGGAGGTTTTCTCCCAAGGGAAAGATAGTGCATTTCACTATCAGGGTTATTTATGTGTTCCCAATGTTAATGGGTTGAGGGATCGAATGTTAGCGGATGCTCATAGTTCTAGGTATTTGATCCATCCAGGTGAAAAAAAGATGCACCGTGACCTATGGGAAGTCTATTGGTGGAATGGCATAAAGAGGGACATAGCAGATTTTATGGCTAAGTGTCCCAATTGTCAGCAAGTTAAAATTGAGCATCAATGACCAGAAGGTACACTTCAGGATATTAGCATACCCACTTGGAAGTAGGAGGTTAACATTATGGATTTTATTATGGGGCTTCCTCGCACTAAGTGTTGGCATGATTCAATTTGGGTCATCGTGGACCGAATGAATAAGTTAGCTCACTTTTTTTCAGTCCAAGCCTCAGATACAACCGAGGATTACGCCAAACTATACATTCCTGAGTTAGTCAAACTTTATGGGGTTCCTTTAGCCATTATCTCAGACCAAGGTACTCAGTTCACCTCTTAGTTTTGGAAATCATTTTAGGGTCTTGGCACAAAAGTGAAGCTTAGTTCCACTTTTTAATCCTAAAAAGATAGTCAGGCCGAGCATACTATCCAAACTCTAGAAGACATGATGAGAGCGTGTGTGATTGATTTCAATGGAAATTGGGATGATCACCTACCTCTAATTGAGTTTGCATATAATAATAGCTACCACCCCAGTATCCATATAGCACCGTTTAAGGCTTTATATGGGCATAGTTGCAGGTCTCCTATAGGTTGGCTTGAAGTTTGTGAGGCTACTTTGATTAGGCCAGATTCCATTCTCGAAGCCATGGAGAAAGTTCAGTTAATTCGGGACAAATTGAGGACAGTGCAAAGCCATCAAAAATCATAATGAAATCTCTGTATTTAGTCAACCAGGTTCATTGTGAACTAGTTTAGGAGGTAAAACCTCTGTTTCATCCTAATAAAATCTGCAAACAGTGTCATTAGGTGTGAGCTCTCTTAAGTATTATTTGGCCTAAGTATGCTTCCTGTCTTAACTTATATTTGTTTTCTAAGAAAGTATTCTCATTCTTCCCGGTGATTAGTTTGCTAAGAAGATTGATTTAAATTGTATTTAGTCAGAGTCATTTCCTTTCTTTCTCATTTGGTTGAGTTTAAAAGATTAGCTCAAGCTTTAAAAGGTGTCGACGTATCCAGTCATTTAGTTATTATACTAGGTTGTGACAGAAAAAATTGTTTTCACAAGGTGTTTGCTTGCTGTCATTCAAGTTGACTGTTCATTTAGTGTTAAAATTAAGTTTGTTTTTCCTTCATTCTCGTGTTTAGTCTTCATGTTAGACCATCTTGACTGAGTTTGAGTTTCATATTTGCTTGATTTCTTCTTCTTTCTTTCGATTATGCTTAGTGAATGAATTCTAAAGGGTTTTCACTTATATTCATAATCCTTATATCATAGATCTGAAATAACCTTCCCAGCAAATGAATAGGCTGATGTTTTCCCTTAAAATCAACTTCAAGAGTTCCTTTCTATTAAGTATGTTAATCCATATGTTTGGCTTCTTTGTTTGTTTGAAGAAATCTTATTTGTTTTTCGAGAGACATATGACATTTGTTAGTTGGTTTATCCCTCCCTAGAAATATACTAATCTTTATCTTTTTATTGGCAGATGTGACAACGAATCCGAGTATCATTTAGACTCGTTGCTGCTTGCATTTTCTTTGGGGTCAAACCCTGTCCGTTTGAGTCAAAGCCCCATGCCAAAGACCCAATGTGGACTAAAACCATGAAGAATAAGTTTTATTCACATTAATATACAACAAATATATAGTAGTATACATGGATATGTGGTGTAAAAATGAAAGAGAAGCAAATATACAGGTGGACGACCAAAGAAACGTATTACGTGACTGATATAAGGTCATGTATATGCCAATATATATAAATGTGGGGAAGGAGAAACTGTGATATACAATAGTTATACATGACATAAATGGGCTAAGAAAGTCCATAGTTAGAAGTCGGGTAAACTACATAAATAGCCCCATAGTGGGTGGCTTTGTTTTTTTATCCCCCATAACAAAAGTCCTACAAAACTAGCCTTCCTTCTTTTTTATGTATGGAACAAATACATATTTGCCCCACTATATATCAAATATTCTCAAACAACTCTCCATGATCATTTATCTTTCAACTTCAATTTTTTTTCTCTTTTTTATTATACTTTTGATTTTTTATTTTTATTTTCTCTTTTTTTTTAAAATAAAATAAAATCTCAACCTTTACTTTTTTCCTTTTCTCCTTTCAACTTCTATTTTTTTTCTCTTTTTAATTTTTCTTTGGTTTTTATTTTTTTTCAACTCTTATTTTTCTTTTATTTTTTATTTTATCTTTTTTTCTTTATTATTTTTTAATTATTTCACTACCTTTCTTCTTCTTTTTTTTCTCCTTTTCTTCTCTCAACTTCTACTTTTTTTTCTTTTTCTCTTTTACATTTTCGTTGATTTTTTTTTTTTTTTTTTTTTTTTTAATTTTTCCGTAGCCTTTTTTTTTTTTCTTCGATTCCTTTCAAACAACAAGTTACGCCCCATATGCAAGAGTTGACACTACCACATTGTGTCTTGATTTATGAAATGTTCTATTACTGTTGCGTTAGAAGCAAGACTTAACCTAAGGACATTCAACCAACAAGTTACGTCCCATGGGCAAGAGTTGACACTACCACAGTATGTTTTGACTTATGAAATGCTCTATAACTCTTGCCTTAGAGACAAGACTTAGCCCAATGACTTTCAAAAAACAAGCTATGCCTCATGGGAAAGAGTTGGCACTACCACATTGTGTCTTGATTTATGAGATGCTCTATAACTCTTGCCTTAGAGGCAAGACTTAAACCAAGAGCTTTCAAACAACAAGTTATGCCCCATGGGCAAGAATTGACACTACCAAATTGCGTTTTTATTGATGAGATGTTCTATAACTCTTGCCTTAGAGGCAAGACTTAGCCCAATAACTTTCAAATAACAAGTTATGCCCCATGGTCAAGAAGTTGACACTACCACATTGAGTCTTAATTTAAGAGATGCTCTATAACTTTGCCTTAGAGGCAAGACTTAGCCCAAGGACTTTCAAACAACAAGTTATGCCCCATGGGCAAGAGTTGACACTACCACGCTGTGTCTTGATTTATGAAATGCTCTATAACTCTTGTTTTAGAGGCAAGACTTAGCCCAAGGACTTTCAAACAACAAGTTACGCCTCATGGGCAAGAGTTGTTACTACCACATTATGTTTTGACTTATAAAATGCTCTATAACTCTTGCCTTAAATGATAGACTTAGCCCAATGACTTTCAAACAACAAGTTATGCCCCATGAGCAAGAGTTGACACTACCACATTGTGTGTTGATTTATGAGATGCTCTATAACTCTTGCCTTAGAGGCAAGACTTAGACCAAGGGCTTTCAAACAACAAGTTACGCCCCATGGACAAAAGTTAACACTATCGTATTGTATTTTTATTTATGAGATGTTCTATTTCCTTAGAGGCAATACTTAGCCCAAGGACTTTTAAACAACAAATTATGCCTTATGGGCATGAGTTGACACTACCACATTGAGTCTTGATATATGAGATGCTCTATAACTTTGCCTTAGAGGCAAGACTTATCCCTAGAACATTCAATCAACAAGTTATGTCCAATGGGCAAGAGTAGACACTACCACGTTGTGTCTTGATTTATGAGATGCTCTAAAACTCTTGCCTTAGAGGTAAGACTAAGCCCAAGGAATTTCAAACTGCAAGTTACGCCCCAAGGGCAAGAGTTGACACTATCACATTATGTTTTGACTTATGAAATGCTCTATTACTCTTGCCTTAGAGGCAAGACTTAGCCCAATGACTTTCAAAAAACAAGTTATGCCCCATGATCAAGAGTTGACACTACCACATTGTGTCTTGAGTTATGAGATGCTCTATAAATTTTGCCTAAGAGGCAAGACTTAGACCAAGGGCATTTAATCAACAAGTTACGCCCGACAAGATTTGACACTACCATATTGTGTTTTTATTTATGAGATGTTCTATAACTCTTGCCTAAGAGAAAAGACTTAGCCGAAAGGCTTTTAAACAACAAGTTATGCCCCATAGGCAAGAGTTGACACTACCACGTTGTGTCTTGATTTATGAGATGCTCTATAACTCTTGTCTTAGAGGCAAGACTTAGCCCAAGAACTTTCAAACAGCATGTTACGTCCCATGGGCAAGAGTTGACACTACTACATTTTGTCTTGATTTATGAGATGCTCTATAACACTTGCCTTAGAGGTAAGACTTAACCCAAGGACTTTCAAACAACAAGTTATGTCCCATGGGCAAGAGTTGACACTATCACATTGTGTCTTGATTTATGAGATGTTCTATAACTCTAGCCTTAGAAGCAAGACTTAGCCCAAGGACTTTCAAGCAGCAAGTTACATCCCATGGGCAAGAGTTGAAATTACCACATTGTGTCTTGATTTATGAGATGTTCTATAACTCTTTCCTTAGAGGTAAGACTTAGCCCAAAGGCTTTCAAAAAACAAGTTATACTCACCCATGGGCAAAAGTTAGCACTACCACATTGTGTCTTTGATTTATGGGATGCTCTATTAGTCTTGCCTCTAAAACTATACTTAGCCCAAAAATCTCCCAAAAAACAAATTACTCCCCATAGACAAGAGTTAACACTATTTCATTATGTCTTAATTTATGAGATACTCTATAACTCTTGCCCTAGAGGCAAGACTTAGTTCAAGGATTTACAAACAACAAGTTAATATTCTATAACTCTTTCCTTAGAGACAAGGCTTATCCCAAAAGACTTCCAAACGGCAAGTCACACCCTTAAGTTTACTTTGATGTCAAAGAAAGAAGATCCTTTTTGCGGATTATTCAACTTTCTGTTCATTAGCAAAATATAATAGAAGCTAAGAAAAAAGAAAAAAGAGAAGGAAAAAAATAAAGATTGAGAAAAAAGAAAAAAAAGAGAAGAAAAAAAGGTTAAGAAAATATAAAAATAAAAAAAAGTTGAGAAAAAAATGAGAAGAAAAAATAAAATAAAAATAAAGTTTGAGAAAAATAAAAAAAATGAGAAAATAAAAAAAATAAAGGTTGAGACAATGAATTAAAAAAAGATAAATGAAAAATAAATAATGTTTGAGAAATAAAAGAAAAAAAAAAGGAAAAAAAACAAAAAATAAAGGTTGAGACAAATGAATTAAAAAAAAAAGTGAAAAGTAAAAAGAAAAATCAAGTAACAGTAAAAAAGAGAAAAAAAAGAAGAAAAAAAAAAGTTGAGAGACAAATGAGGATGGAAAAAGTAAAAACATTTGAGGTTTAGAGGGACAAAAAAGTACTTGTTGTATACATAAAAATGAAGGAAGACTAGTCTTTAAAGACTTTTCTAATGGGGGATAAAAATACAAAGTCACCCACTATGGGGGACATTCCATGTAATTTCCTGTTAGAAGTCCAAATCTGGACAAACCTAAATGGGCCAAAACAAGGGCCCAAACCTCAACTTTTCTTCCTTTATTTCCTAGTAATTCATATTTGATTATTTATTTGCGTGTTTACTCTAATTTAATTTAACTAATCTAAATGAATTCCCTTCAAGTTGCTATTTATGTTTTATATTTGTATTTTTTCTAAATTTTGGTTATCATTTGTCACATAGTATAACAGTTTGAATTATTAGAACGAATGTCATTTTTGGTGAAATATTTCGATAATTTCAAAACCTTTCAAAGATTAATCATTTTTATAAAGTCAGTCAAATCATTTTTGACCAACCATTTTTTTAATGGACGTTCTTGAGTGCCTTAAAATCCTTCTCAAGACATTACTTGAAGCCTTACCCATTTTCTATATTTTATAGATTTATTTATGTTGAGTCTTTAAAATACTCCATGTTTTCTTAATTAATTAAGTGGCGACTATGTGTCTTTTCTTAAGTTATTTTGAAATTTCTTTTAAGTTTTGAAACAGTTTGAAAGGTCGAAAACTATTTTTTCTTCCTAAAACGAGAGAGATTTCGAAAAGAGATAAAACATGGATTATTTGAGTTAGGTGCTTAGTTAGAAAAATTAATTATAGTTGGAAAAAAATAAGCTGCATTTATTACTTTTTAATTATGCAATATTGTCTGAATTTTCCTCTACAGACTATATGTCTTCTGTCTTGTTAATATTGCCTCAAAATAGACGGACCTAATCAACAACAAAAAATAGAGGCGATGTAGCAAAAAAACGGTCTGCTAAGAGTACGAATCTGTTGAACACTAAGGTTTAAATTGCACTTTATTAATGCCTATGAGTAGGATTATGTCTGTAAAAAGTTTAAAGCACATGGGAATTGAATGCCAAGTATTCTTATAAGCCCCTCTCCTAGCAACAACAAATAACATCACATGGGAAATTGATGGGGTGTGTAAGGAGTTTGAACGTGGACAAGTGTGCAGGCTGATGGAGTAATAAGGGGTTTAAAGGGGTGTGTGCCTGGTCATAGTGTTAGAAATTGGGCATGAGGATCTGAAATGAAGAGAAAGGAGTCCAATTCGAATTCTAGCCACATTAAGTTAATAATCCAGCCAAAATTAAACTAATTGGAATTAAAGTTGAGAAAAAATTAATGTCCCAATTAACTTTTGAGCTTCTTAAATTCAAAAATTTCAAAAATAAATATTTAATAAAGAACGATTATTTTGTTTGAAAATCAAGAGACTAATTATGCTATCAATTCCTTATTTTCAATAATTTTTTTGAAAAATAGAGTATTTTTAATTCAAATGATTTTCACTCGAAACAAATGCTAAATTGTTTTCGTAAGTTAAACTTATATAATCCTATATAATTAGTATAGGATGTATATTTATTTCACCTAAAAATCACAGTTAACCCTAAAATTATTTTGAAAAAACCAAGAGAGAGTTCATCGAAAAATTCGACAAGAGTGCTTGGACTTGGTTGAAACAATTATAGGTGTAGGTTTATTCCAAAATACGACAATTTTATGTTCAAGAATAATAAAGGTCCTCCAACCAGATCTCATCTCCGGCGACTTCTCTAAGGCAGTGATCTCATCTCTGGCGACTTCTCTAACGCGTCAATCTCATCTTCGGTGACTTTTCTAATGCGCTAATATCATCTTCGGTGACTTCTCCAATACACTGATTTTCTTCTCTGGCGACTTGTCAAATGCGCTGATCTCATCTTCGGTGACTTTGCAAACGCACGCATCTCAATTTATCTCTATTTCCTATGCTCTGCTTCTCTATTTAGTTACTGGGTTGTACTCTTTTCTCTTCTCTCTTTTTGTTTCCTTCTAACCCCTTGCAGGCACTACAAGCCTAGATCTGGCACATCTTCTCTGGCGGCTCGCGGTGATGACAATAAGATCCCGACGACTAATTTCCGCACCAAATTGTCGAAATTTGATAACTCAACCAAGAAAACTGCCTTAACTTTGATCAAGTGAACTCGCTGTATCTCTACTAGTTGTTTGTATAGCTTTCTTGATTTTTGGCCGTAGCTATAGCCTGTCTTGTTCGGTATTTATATTTCGATTCATTTTATCTTTATTTCTTGGCTGATTATCCTGTCTATTCGTGATGGATTATTGGTCCATGTTTCTCTATTACATACTAGTGGTTAGTTTGGATAAGAACATATCTTTGTGTTTCCTCGTTCAAACTTCATTACTAATTACTGTTCGGTGTGTTGTTATTTTCTGTCGGTGTTTTGGTCGTCTTTGTTTCTAGCTCCTGGTTCAATGCCCAGTTTTTGGTTAATTTTTGTTGCTGTTCCTAGTAGTATTCTTGGTTTAGTCTTGGTAGTATTTATTTTTTTGGATTGCACTATTGCCTAGGGTGTGTTTTCTTTGTGTTTATTGAGTTATTGATATTAGCTTGTGTGGTCTCTGGTGGCTGTGGTTGATGGTGTTGGTTTAGGGTCATGTATTTGGGCTGGGCTGGGCTGGGTTTTAGGTCGGGGTTGGGGTCGGGGTCGGGGTCTTGGGCAGAGGCAGAGGTAGGGGCAGGAGGGTTAAGTGTAACACCCCGTACATGTTTATCTTAGTTTTGAGAGTAAAAAAAAAAATAATAAAAAAAAAAAAATAAAAAATTTAAGGTAGGTGCGCGATGGCGAGCGTACCACGCCGCTTTGGGCCAAATTTTTGTGCCCAGAGGCAGCAAGCTAGCGCGCCCAAGGGAGTGCCACGCTGGGTTTGGTCACTTTTCAAAGTTGGAATTTTTCTTAAGTCCCAAGGGTGCCCGGGGACGTATTGAGCCGATTTTTGCCACGTCTCTTCTACAACCATGAGAGTATACATGAAATGAGTGAAATTTTATATTGGTATGATAAAATTACTCGAGAACGAATTTGGAGTCAAAATGACAGTTTTGCCCTTAAGGTCAAAATAAGCCAAACGTGGCTAGAATTGCTTGTTTTTGGAATTCAGGCTACAAGTGTGAATCCCGTGAGTGGGAATATTGTCGTAATGCGTATGGAATGAATTAAACATGAGAAATTATTGATTTTATTGGGATAAGTGAATTGGGCTCATAAAAGGCCCAAAATGTGAAAGAATGCATGGGCCAAGAATGGGTCAAATGACCCATTTTTCCATTGACTAAGCCTTAAATGCCAAGAGTGGCTAAGCATGACTTTAGAGGTCTATAAAAGGAGGCAAAAATAAGATTTTTTATACAATAACACACATGCTTTTCTATCTTTTTCTCTAGAACTATCAAGAACACCTTTTTGGGCTCTCAAACCCTAAGTCATTTTTGGAGCAAGATCACCATTTTCCAAGCTTGGGTAAGTGATTATTCTTGTACTTTAACATATTATGAGCATGAGAGATTATGTATATCATGTTGGTTATGCTTGTTAGTGTTGGATATGGTGTTTTGTGTTTTGGTAAAAGATGTGAAATCCATGGGATTGTAACTTGGATTATGACTTGTGGTCTTGATGAAAAAGCATGGTATGGATAAAATAAGAACATGTATGGTGTTATTATGGTCCCAAACTTGTTATTTTTCTATAAGTGTAAATTATGGGAGTTTGGCCGATTTGTTGTTGTGAGGTGTATTGAAGTCATTTGATGGAATAATTGTGATGTGGTGGTGATGGAGAAGTGTAAAATATGAGTTTGGTGTGACATGCTATTGGTTATCATGTGTTGGTCAATGTATGGAATATTGTGGAATTATTGGTATGATGATTTCATAAATAGTATTGTCAAAGGGGAATGACATGTTAAAGCTAAACATGTGACTTATTGTTGTTGTATACCATTATAAGGTAATTGGTGGTTAATGTTGGTTTCGTTATGAACTTGTGTTGTAGAGCGAAACATAAGGAAGGAGCAGGAATATTGTATGCACGTCTAAGATTGTGTATTCGTATTAAGAATACAAGGTATGTAAGGTTCCTTTTTCCGTATCCTTCTGCAACATGTTGTTCATATTGACATTGGACTTGTTTCAATTCCGAGAGGCTTGAAGTATATCAATTTAGGGTGAAGTATATTGTTATTCATATGTGTCCTATTCTTAGATGACTTATGGTTCATTTATCTCTTGATCATGGAAATGTCATGAAGTTGTAATTCCTAAAAGAACTATCTCAAGGAGAGTAAGATGTAAGGGAATCTATTTATTCTTGAAAAGCATGTTCCAATTATGTCATGTTCCAAAGTCCTATAGTATGATGATTATCCTTGTACCAATCTTTCATAAGTAGAAGTACCAATCTCATAAGAGTAATAAGAGAGGTGATGTGCAAGCTAGTATAATTATTCCTCATAAGTAAGGATATCAAACTCATAAAGTAAAGGAGTGAAGTGAGATGTGTATATAAGTGTATGATTTAATGACATGACCTTTAGCGTGTCATTCTCATAACTAAGTAGAAGGTATAAGATTGTAAAGAGGTAATGCGCATGGTTGCTATATGTTTCATTGAGTATGGGTCACACTCTAGAGGGCATAAGTTCAATATGGAATAATTCCTAGATTATGATTTGTTATTTATTATAACCCACCAAAGGTGGAGGTCCGGTATTATTATACTTACTTAAATAAGATCTCATAGGATTAGTGAAGGGAGGTAAATAAGGTGTTAATCTCGTTATGTATAAGAGAGAGGTAAAGCATATTTGTGTGTTTCAATTAGTGTCATGATCCTTAATGTATTAATCTCTCATAAGTTGATATATCGATCTCTCCCATGTATGTTCTCCCACCATGAGAGTGGATGTATGTTCTCCCACTATGAGAGTGGATGTATGTTCTCCCACCATGAGAGTGGATGTATGTTCTCCCACCATGAGAAGTGGATGTATGTTCTCCCACCATGAGAGTGGATGTATGTTCTCCCACCATGAGAGTGGATGTATGTTCTCACACCATGAGAGTGGATGTACGTTACCCCGCCATGAGAGTGGATGTATGTTGCCCCGCCATGAGAATGGATGTATGTTCTCCCACCATGAGAGTGGATGTATGTTCTCCCACCATGAGAGTGGATGTATGTTCTCACACCATGAGAGTGGATGTACGTTACCCCACTATGAGAGTGGATGTACGTTACCCCGCCATGAGAGTAGATGTATATTGCCCCGCCATGAGAATGGATGTATGTTGCCCCACCATGAGAGTGGATGTATGTTGCCCCACCAATAGAGTGGATGTATGTTGCCCCACGATGAGAGTGGATGTATGTTGCCCCACCATGAGAGTGGATGTATGTTGCCCCACCAATAGAGTGGATGTAGGTTAAAACCACCAATAGAGTGGATGTAGGTTAAAACCACCAATAGAGTGGATGTACGTTAAGAGAGTAGATGTATGTTATGTTGTTAGCCCCACCACTAGAGTGGATGTATGTGGATGAAGTGTTATTCTGTTAAAACCTACTAACCAAGTAGATGGACAATAGCGGTAATGAATAGAGAAGCAAGAACGAATCTCTTGGGTATAGAAGAACCTATTAGAGGCAAGTCTCTTGAGTGAAGGTAAATTCCTTGAAGGACTATAATTATAAAAGATGTTACATAAAATGATCTTGATCCACATTGATTATTCTCTCATATTTTATTCTATTGACATTCTCATGTATGATGCTATTTATTATGAGCCTTGCATGCTCATTACATTCTTCGTACTGACCCCCTCGGGGGACTTACCTTACATGTTGCAGGTGCAGGCATTAGTAGACCTCCTCAGTATACTGTGGATCATTTGCAGAGTTTTGGTGAGCTCCAGTTGGTTCGGAGCCTCCTGAGTCATAGTTGTATATTTGTTTTGATATTGTAAATATTGTATAAAGCGGGGACTTGTCCCGACTGTTAGTTGGTCTAGTAAATGCATCTGTTAGAGGCTTTTGTAGACATATGTGGGTAAGTGGATGTAAGAGATAAATGTTCGTTTTGACTTAATGGCCCCAACAGCCAAGTTTCATTAATATATATATAGCATATGTTCCATGATCATGTCTTCCGCATAGGTGCATAAGGTTTAATGAGATCCATACGAGAATATGAATACGAAGGTTCATGAGCAAAGATTGGTTCTCTCGGGCCATATCGGCTTCGGGTGCCAGTCCGGCCCGAATGGGATTTCGGGTTGTGACAAAAGTGGTATCAGAGCAGTTCGTTCTAAGGGTGTCTACAAAGCCGTGTACGAGTAGAGTCTTGTTCATGGATGTGTTGTGCACCACATTTATGAGCAGGAGGCTATGGGGCATTTAGGATGTGGTTTCTTTTCTTCATTCTAGATCGTGCAATAGAGTGTTGTAAGTTGAATTGTATCTGATCATGGTAGTTAAAAGACTATACCGCAAGTGTATAGTAGCTGTTTTGGTTAACATTATTAAGCTGGAAATGGTGGATCCTGATGATTATAATGAGTATGGATTTGTTGGTTTTTATGCTATGGTAAAGTGCCAAGTTAAGGGGTTACAATTTCATTGTCCACAAAAGAATGTCTTGAATGAAAGGGTACATATGTCACTTAGTCAGAGTGAAGGATACTAGTCTGTCCCCGTAGGGTGTACCAGTGTACAGAAGTACCGACAAAAGACGCTACATCGAGAATGTACAGTAATTATAGGCAACGAAATGAAGTATCAGGAAGCTTTTATGTGTCGGATATACATGTGAGCTAAAGGATTGCATTATGATAAGGGCACATCAGGGAGTAATCAATATGTACCATTAATGGGAAGCGACCTATTGATAAGATTACATGGAAAGAATATTGTGAAAGTTATGCTTTAGTAATTGAAGTAAGAGCAAGTAAAGATGAAGTGTTGGGAATCTGAAGGTTATAGGCTATGTAGAGATTCTTTGTTAATGAAAACAGATGTGATGCCATATGGGTGAAATGGACGACAAGTGCAAAGGTTGGTAAATAAAGGTGTAACGTCGTAAAAGTTCTTTGGAGAAATCAATAAGTCGAAGAAATCGCATGAGAAGTTGAGAAAACAAAAATAGGATGAAATCGACGTACCCATATTTGTTTCAAAAGGATGAAAAACTGCAAAGTGTGGGAGTGGAGTCATAACAAGTAAGTATTTATGAGCATTAAGTGTCTATGTCTGTGTATGCTAAGATAGAGATGTATTTGTCGTAATTGAAGCGATATCGTTAACATTCGAGGACGAATGTTTCTAAGGGGGGAAGAATGTAACACCCCGTACATGTTTACCTTAGTTTTGAGAGTAAAAAAAAATAAAAAAAATAAAAAATAAAAATAAAAAAAAAATAAAAATTTAAGGTAGGTGCGCGATGGGGAGCGTACCACGCCGCTTTGGGCCAAATTTTTGTGCCCAGAGGCAGCAAGCTAGCGCGCCCAAGGGCGTACCACGCTGGGTTTGGTCACTTTTCAAAGTTGGAATTTTTCTTAAGTCCCAAGGGTGCCCGGGGACGTATTGAGCCGATTTTTGCCACGTCTCTTCTACAAACATGAGAATATACATGAAATAAGTGAAATTTTATATTGGTATAATAAAATTACTCGAGAACGAATTTGGAGTCAAAATGACAGTTTTGCCCTTAAGGTCAAAATAAGCCAAACGTGGCTAGAATTGCTTGTTTTTGGAATTCAGGCTACAAGTGTGAATCCCGTGAGTGGGAATATTGTCGTAATGCGTATGTAATGAATTAAACATGAGAAATTATTGATTTTATTGGGATAAGTGAATTGGGCTCATAAAAGGCCCAAAATGTGAAAGAATGCATGGGCCAAGAATGGGTCAAATGACCCATTCTTCCATTGAATAAGCCTTAAATGCCAAGAGTGGCTAAGCATGGCTTTAGAGGTCTATAAAAGGAGGCAAAAATAAGATTTTTTATACAATAACACACATGCTTTTCTATCTTTTTCTCTAGAACTATCAAGAACACCTTTTTGGGCTCTCAAACCCTAAGTCATTTTTGGAGCAAGATCACCATTTTCCAAGCTTGGGTAAGTGATTATTCTTGTACTTTAACATATTATGAGCATGAGAGATTATGTATATCATGTTGGTTATGCTTGTTAGTGTTGGATATGGTGTTTTGTGTTTTGGTAAAAGATGTGAAATCCATGGGATTGTAACTTGGATTATGACTTGTGGTCTTAATGAAAAAGCATGGTATGGATAAAATAAGAACATGTATGGTGTTATTATGGTCCCAAACTTGTTATTTTTCTATAAGTGTAAATTATGGGAGTTTGGCCGATTTGTTGTTGTGAGGTGTATTGAAGTCATTTGATGGAATAATTGTGATGTGGTGGTGATGGAGAAGTGTAAAATATGAGTTTGGTGTGACATGCTATTGGTTATCATGTGTTGGTCAATGTATGGAATATTGTGGAATTATTGGTATGATGATTTCATAAATAGTATTGTCAAAGGGGAATGACATGTTAAAGCTAAACATGTGACTTATTGTTGTTGTATACCATTATAAGGTAATTGGTGGTTAATGTTGGTTTCGTTATGAACTTGTGTTGTAGAGCGAAACATAAGGAAGGAGCAGGAATATTGTATGCACGTCTAAGATTGTGTATTCGTATTAAGAATACAAGGTATGTAAGGTTCCTTTTTCCGTATCCTTCTGCAACATGTTGTTCATATTGACATTGGACTTGTTTCAATTCCGAGAGGCTTGAAGTATATCAATTTAGGGTGAAGTATATTGTTATTCATATGTGTCCTATTCTTAGATGACTTATGGTTCATTTATCTCTTGATCATGGAAATGTCATGAAGTTGTAATTCCTAAAAGAACTATCTCAAGGAGAGTAAGATGTAAGGGAATCTATTTATTCTTGAAAAGCATGTTCCAATTATGTCATGTTCCAAAGTCCTATAGTATGATGATTATCCTTGTACCAATCTTTCATAAGTAGAAGTACCAATCTCATAAGAGTAATAAGAGAGGTGATGTGCAAGCTAGTATAATTATTCCTCATAAGTAAGGATATCAAACTCATAAAGTAAAGGAGTGAAGTGAGATGTGTATATAAGTGTATGATTTAATGACATGACCTTTAGCGTGTCATTCTCATAACTAAGTAGAAGGTATAAGATTGTAAAGAGGTAATGCGCATGGTTGCTATATGTTTCATTGAGTATGGGTCACACTCTAGAGGGCATAAGTTCAATATGGAATAATTCCTAGATTATGATTTGTTATTTATTATAACCCACCAAAGGTAGAGGTCCGGTATTATTATACTTACTTAAATAAGATCTCATAGGATTAGTGAAGGGAGGTAAATAAGGTGTTAATCTCGTTATGTATAAGAGAGAGGTAAAGCATATTTGTGTGTTTCAATTAGTGTCATGATCCTTAATGTATTAATCTCTCATAAGTTGATATATCGATCTCTCCCATGTATGTTCTCCCACCATGAGAGTGGATGTATGTTCTCCCACCATGAGAGTGGATGTATGTTCTCCCACCATGAGAGTGGATGTATGTTCTCCCACCATGAGAAGTGGATGTATGTTCTCCCACCATGAGAGTGGATGTATGTTCTCACACCATGAGAGTGGATGTACGTTACCCCGCCATGAGAGTGGATGTATGTTGCCCCGCCATGAGAATGGATGTATGTTGCCCCACCATGAGAGTGGATGTATGTTGCCCTACCAATAGAGTGGATGTATGTTACCCCGCGATGAGAGTGGATGTATGTTGCCCCACCATGAGAGTGGATCTATGTTGCCCCACTAATAGAGTGGATGTAGGTTAAAACCACCAATAGCGTGGATGTACGTTAAGAGAGTAGATGTATGTTATGTTGTTACCCCCACAACTAGAGTGGATGTATGTGGATGAAGTGTTATTCTGTTAAAACCTACTTTCCAAGTAGATGGACAATAGCGGTAATGAATAGAGAAGCAAGAACGAATCTCTTGGGTATAGAAGAACCTATTAGAGGCAAGTCTCTTGAGTGAAGGTAAATTCCTTGAAGGACTATAATTATAAAAGATGTTACATAAAATGATCTTGATCCACATTGATTATTCTCTCATATTTTATTCTATTGACATTCTCATGTATGATGCTATTTATTATGAGCCTTGCATACTCAGTACATTCTTCGTACTGACCCCTTCGGGGGACTTACCTTACATGTTGCAGGTGTAGGCATTAGTAGACCTCCTCAGTATACTCTGGATCATTTGCAGAGTTTTGGTGAGCTCCAGTTGGTTCGGAGCCTCCTGAGTCATAGTTGTATATTTGTTTTGATATTGTAAATATTGTATAAAGCGGGGACTTGTCCCGACTGTTAGTTGGTCTAGTAAATGCATCTGTTAGAGGCTTTTGTAGACATATGTGGGTAAGTGGATGTAAGAGATAAATGTTCGTTTTGACTTAATGGCCCCAACAGCCAAGTTTCATTAATATATATATAGCATATGTTCCATGATCATGTCTTCCGCATAGGTGCATAAGGTTTAATGAGATCCATACGAGAATATGAATACGAAGGTTCATGAGCAAAGATTGGTTCTCTCGGGCCATATCGGCTTCGGGTGCCAGTCCGGCTCGAATGGGGTTTCGGGTCGTGACATTAAGTGTCTTAAGAGAGAATCTAGGTTGAGAGTAGGGTCTAGGATCATAGGGTCTTTATAGGAGAACTCTGTAGAGCTAGTGAAAATTCTTAGGAAGAGACGAATTAATATAGCTTGTCTCTAAGAAACCAAATGGGTAGGTACTAAGGCTAGGGTAGTATACGGTTATAAGTTATGGTACTTAGGAAGCGTGAGGAATAGGAATAGAGTAGGTATCCCAGTAGATGATGAGCTTAGGAAGCAAGTGGTAAAGGTTAGGAGGGTCAACTATAGGATGATGCCGATTAAATTAGTTATTGGAGGGGTTTCTTTGAATATTATTAGTGCATATGCACCACATGTAGGCTTGGATGAGGAAGAGAAGAATACATTTTGGGAGGCTTTGGATGAGATGGTAAGGGTTGTCCCCAACAATGAGAAGCTTTTCATAGGAGGGGATTTCATTGGGCACATAGGGTCTTCTTTGAGGGGTTATGATGATGTGCATGGAGACTTTGGGTTTGGTGTAAGGAATGAAGGAGGAGTCACACTTTTGGATTTTACTCGGGCTTTAGGGTTGATGGTAGTTAATTCAAACTTTCCAAAAAAGGAGGTTTACTTGGTTACCTTTCGTAGTTTGGTGGCCAAAACTCATATTGACTTTTTGCTCCTTAGGAAATGTGACAGGGGTCTTTATAAAGATTGTAAGGTTTTACCTAGTGAGAATCTTTTGACCCAACATTGGCTTTTGGTGATGGAATTAGAGATCAAGAGGGAGAGGTATGGATGAACTAGTTGAGGATTAGATGGGGTAGCCTGACTATGGAAAGTGTGCTCGAGATAAGGAAGAAGTTGAATGCGAGAAGGGCTTGGGAGAGTAGAGGGGATTCTGATAATATGTGGGATAAGACTGCCATTTGCATCAGGGAGATGGCTTGAGAGGTGTTGGGTGTCTCCAGAGGCCGCTCTGACAAGCATAAAGGGACTGGTGGTAGAATAGAGAGGTTAAAGTGAAGGTGGAGGCTAAGAAGAGGGCTT